>OY728137.1:1564633992-1567133992 GCA_963277665.1 Viscum album | reverse complement strand
GTTATATTTATCCTGAGGGCATGGTTCTGATTAGCCTGAGGGTGTGGTTATATTTATCCTGAGGGTGTGGTTATATTTAGCCGGAGGGCATTGTTATATTTATCCTGAGGGTGTGGTTATATTTATCCTGAGGGCATGGTTATATTTAGCCTGGGGGCGTGGTTATGATTAGCCTGAGGGCATGACTATATTAGACTAAGGGCTTGGTTACATTTAGCCTAAGGGCAGGGTTCTGATTAGCCCGAGGGCATGGTTCTGATTAACTCAGAATTAAATTATATTGAGTTTTTAAAAGAATATTAAAATTTCAATGTAACTGGTGGTGATAGTCACTTTGAGTACTTACTAGTTTTCTGCATTTTATTATTGCACACTGTTCTTGCACATTTTCACTAAAAGTTGGGCATGGGCCATTGGTGGTTGCCTACTAGGATTTACTTCTCACACCCTATTTGAGACATGTCTTCGTCCCAAACAGACTATATTGATGCAGGGGTCGATAGGGGTAAGGGTCCCTTTACAGGTACATGATTGTTGCAGAGGAGTAGGAGAGCATGGGACCGAGCTTAGACTTGCGATGTTTTTGAGTTCCTATTTCACTGTTCTATTTTGTTTTTCTATACTTTTACATTGATTTTTATTGTATTGTATTGTAGTGTATCATGTTTTAGATGATTTCATAGAAATAGTGACATGTTGCATCATTATATATAACTATTGGATATCTTTTACTGTAGTTGTTCATTTCTTGTTCATAATGTTTACTACTTTTGTTGTTGCATGTTCTATATCTTTTCTGCTATGATACACTTTGAAAAATAAAGGAATATTTTCCCCAATATCATACCTGGGCCCTCACTGCTATTCGGTAGCCTCTAGTATTTGGGGAAATGCACTTGAGTTCATGTGACCAACCAGGTTTGGGGCACTCGTGGTGTGGGTTCCGGATCTGGTACATTACATCATGCATCTTTATTTTGATGGTATTGACTTCAATGATCATCAGGGTGTGATCATTCCCTATATACACAAGTCCTTCCAGGATGGTTTTGAAATGGTCAAACCATTCTCATCGAGATGTTGTGTGCCATGTTACTCCTGATTCAATAATCCATGCATTGTTGATATGATGTCTGCTTACAGTAGTCGTCGCTGCTTCATTGATTAGTATATCTCCATTTCCAAATTTTCTCACCACATTTTCCTGAGAGATATTTTCACTACTCTTCTTATTCCAACAATCCTTCTTGATGTTCCCCTTCTTTCCACAATTGAAATATGTGACATTATTCTTCATACTCCGTGATTTAGACCTACCTTGATTTTTTCTCCCACAAAAACCATGCTCCATCATCCTTCCTCTCTCTATTTATAGAGCCTCTCCCAGGTGTGAAGTTGTCAATCTATCCTCCTTGTTCTTGCGCCGACTTGTTTCTTCAAGAACTGTAGCTGCAACAGCATTGAAGTCCAGCATATCCGTTAGGATATTACTGGTGAGGTTGATTATGAGTTGGTCAAACGAATCAGGAAAACTCTAGAGAAGAATATATTTACATTCAGTATCCATAATTTTATATCCCAACACCATGATCTAAGAGAACAAGGTTCTGAGGTTGCTGATGTGGAAAATCACATATCATTACTCTACCATTATAAGAGTGTATAATTTTCTCTTTACATATTTTTTTGTCTAGTGACTTGTCCCTGTATAACTTCATCATAGTATCCCATATTTCCATTTCCATAATTCTCTCTGCAATTCTCTATTGAACCCCATCTTCCAAAGCCAAATGTATTTTGGCCACAAAATTCCCATCCATGTCCTTCTATTTATCCTTCATCAAACCTACTAGCTTTTCTCCAATTGCTAGTAGACAATTTTCCTTCTATATCACTTCACGCATCTTCATTTTCCACAATAATAAATTATTCCCATTGTATTTCCCGATATCGAATTTTTCCTCCATCTAGACACGTTGTTAGTCCATAAGATCCTCCATTTCTAAATGGTGTATTTAATAACATCAATAAATTTTTTCTGATATGATAGATCAACTAGAGTTTCAATCACATATCATACTCAAATTAATTAAAATTATTAATACCCAAAAATTTGAACAACACCAGGCCAGAACCTGCCCTCTGATACAACATATTGGGACCAAAAAATGATTTTCCCATAGTGTAGAAATATTCTTGAGATAAAATAAAGTGTAAAATACAGAAATAAATGACACTAAATGTAATGTGTAAAATCCCCAAATTAAAGGGGTAAAAATCACTCTCTAAGAAGAAGGATTGTTATGGGGTAATTGTGGGTGCACACTCTTTCAATATTACAAGGGTAAAACCCTTGAAAAGCTCTCTCTTGAATATTGGTAAAACCACCTCTCACAATACCACACACAAATGGGATCTATTGGTAGAGATGGTAAGTGATAAAAGATGATATTTGATATAGGGGAGAGCCTCCTTTTATATGAATCCTCACCTCTGCCTGCTGCCTTCTCCCACTGGATGATTTGGTGGGGGTTTGGCCACTAACCACTAAACCATCCCACCCCCTTTGAAAAAGTAGGGGTGGCACCATCCTACATTAAAAAATTCCTCTAACATATATTTCATTCTATAATTTATTCTCTTGGGGTAGGCTACTATGTTTGTTGTGGCTACTTTTCTTGTTGGTTGGATGATAAAGGGTCATTGGGTTTTATTTTAACTCTTAGTTGTCTTCATATAAGTGGTTTATTAGTTGTGATTTCTTAGTGCATCTCCATTATCCATGTGTCCTACGAATTTGTTCAGTCATGCCATGTAGCTCTTGTTGGATTTCCTAGGTTGTTAAGTTATCATATTTTCTATTAGAGAAATTGATTATCCATGAAGGATGAACTATGACAAATCACGCTAAAGAAAACACTATAAATATATTTTAATAGTGGTAAAAAATAATTATTATCCTAAAAAAATTTAAAAGGGGAACTACTAGAAAATGTAGTTGTTCATCTGTTGGAACAGGGACCACCATAGGCGGTTGTTGAGTCCAATTAAAAAAACTCTCCCTATCGCACCCCCAACCATACCCTTCCTTATTCCTGACTTCCCCCATCATCGTTGCCCTCTCCCTAGTGCAACCTCATGTATAAATTGTTTTCATCACAACAGTGCCACAATCCCCCTCTTCCACCATCAGCTCAGTTGTCACCCTTCGTTGCAACCCTCTCTCTCACGCAACCTCACCATGCCCATCGTCACAGCCCTCTCCATCATGCATCCTCACCATACCCATTTGTCTCAACCCTTGATGGAGGCACTACTAGTCCTCTATACAACCACACCAAATCCATCCACCACTTACGATCATCACCATCCCCTCAGGTAATCTCTGATTTCTATTTTTCACACTATCAGCAAATTCCTAATTTCAATTCTAGTGTTTTGATTTTGGGTCTTGTAACTTTCATTTCATAAATCACTTACTTTCAGGTGAAGTTTTTATATACTGGAAACAAGAAAATATTCACAATGGTGTTTATAGGTTTTTTATTTTTTTCTTTTTCATTTTTCCCATCTAAAATACATATTGTTTCTTTTGTATATCAATCTAGATCATGATTACTAAACATCTCCATTACATAACCATCTTTATTTCAGCCCCTCTCAACAAACTAATGAATAATTTATCTATATATGTTTTACATTATTCTTTCTGTTCGACTATTTTTCTCCTTTCAAATAAATCTATTAAGAAAAATCCTACCAATGTTCTTACATTATTAATATCTTTTTCATATAAAATCTATTATAAAGTTTTTTCTTATGTTTTGGATACTAAATTAGTATTCTTAGTGTTTCATGTGTTTGGTAGTGTTTCATGTGTTTTCTAATGATTCATGTGTTTTCTAATTTTTTTCGTATAAAATATATTATAATGTTTTTTAGTTGTTCTCATCATATTGGGACCATTATTCACATTTATGCATTTAGTTGGATGTCTGGAAACAATAATTTGGTCATCAGATCCTAACCCATCACATCCTCTCCAACAATAAATATTCCTCATCCTATGCAATTTTGATTTCCTCTATGTGTTTACAATTTTATATCCACAAACCCAATCATCAGAGGTGAAAACTATTAATTTTTCTTTTCAAATACTCATGCAACCTCTATTTTTCTATCAATTTTTTGACTCCCACCCACCGATCATGCTACTCCCTCTCCCTCTACGTGACCCCCATCACTATCTCTCACGGCTGAACCTCTAGATGTTATCATTGATCCCCCCCCCCAATTGTGCCCCCTCAAACGATCGCACACCCTCTCCCTCATTTCCCTCACCCTCTACATGCTATCACTACCACATCTTGTCATTGTTTCTATGAGTCATGTGCCAATATATCTAATAATCAATCACACATACAAGTACTTTTTCATTCTAAACATATTCTTTACAGAAAAAGAAAAATATTATCCTCTTCTTATTTAAATTTGGTCAAACAATGCCTTATTTTTTTATACTTTTATAAGTTCCTACAATTCTATTTTTCTTTTTTTATATCATTCTAGTTATATGAAAGAGTAAATGAATATTTTTTTAACGATATGGGAAATGCACCATCAGAATTAATTGGAATGGCAGTTGAGGTTCTTTCTTATTCCTAGGTTTGATCTATAGTGTTTATTCAGTATCAATTTCTATATATTAATTCCACGAGATAATTGGAAGGGGTGTGTTTTTTATTATAAAACATAGGAAACTTTGTTCTTTTTTAATTGGGAATGCATTTTTAGTGACATTCTATTATGTTTTCTGATTGTTACATTGTTTTCATATCATCCAATCTCGTGCTTCAGATGTTAGAACCGATAGAAGACATTAGGTAATAATCATTTGCTGAAAATTTTGATGTTCATGGACTTGGATATGATGTAGGATAAAGTGGGTTCTCACTTTATAGTTTTTGGTTGTATCATATAAGGAATTAACATGGTTATCTACCTTTCATTTATTGAAGTAGTGATATAGGAAGATGTATTTAATAATCCTATTATTAATTATTTTTTGTATTTGTCTTGTATGATTTGTTCTTTAAGAGGGTGGATTTGGTGTTGTAGGGGGTGGCCTAAAAGAGGTAAACTACTACATACCATTGGGTAGATTCTATAGACCTACATTGACTTTACAAGTGACATAGAAAGTGGTAAGAGTCACTTTAAGGATATTTTTATTTGTATATTTTTATGTCCCTTTCCTTTGTGTTAACTTCATCATTGTGAAATGACATTGAAGAAGGTAGCAGTTGAAATTTCATGTTGAAGGAAGTGATTTTTTATTAAAGAGGGGACTATCCTATCTCGAGCAGCCTTCCATTGTCAAGAAACATTTCTGTAAGTTCAATCAGTCACCTGTAGGAGGTACCTTCAAGTTATTTTTATGTTATGTGAAATTATTAAAGAAATGATTTGAATTTGTATGAAAATTTTGTTCATGAACCTTTCAACCTGCTTATAAATATTTTGGTCATGATCCTTTCAGTGTGTAGGAATCAATAGTCTCTTAATGTTTGAGTTATGTTTTATAAAGTGGATATGAGTAGAATTGGTAACTACAGTAGTGTGTTATGAGAAGATTAGTTATTTTGGGACTCAAGTGTAGTTCCATGAGAGAACACATAAATGAGGGTAGGTCCTACCCCAATAGTAGCTAAAAAAGAAAATGGTTTCAGATAAATAACCAAACCACTTTCATAAATTCACATTTAAATAATACATGATAAAAATCATCCTTGACATTTATAGAGGAACCATAATGTGGTAGCATAAAGAAAAGATAAAGAAAGTCAATAATCTATATGAATCATGTTGTTCCAAATCATCTATATTAAAATAAATCTTGATGACATGATGTGGTTATTTTCGAATATGTTAACCTATTATGGAGGCCTTACTAGATTTTCATAAAAATAGGTATATGATAGCATAGTACCGAGTCTTCCCAACCAAGAAAACATCTATTAGAAGTGTCTGTTGTCATTAAGGACATAAATTTTGATCTACCAATAGTATAATCCTTGGGGATAATTTATTTAATCTGATCAAGATGAACAACTACCTCAGTAATAAAAAGATCTTCTAACTCTGATTAAACTATCCATGTGGAGGTACTAGGTTTGTCTATCCAATTTGTGGTCTAAAAATTCATATAATACTACCTTTATTGAACCCATTTATCTTGTGGAACAATGTACCTATAATATTCTCTAAAATTTATCAAAATAGATGATCTTGTGTAGAAAAACATTCTTTTTAGAATCCTATCAACAAAACATTCATTCATAAAAGTAAAGGAATCATTTGGTTACTATAGAAGATACAAGTGGTAGTTTGAAATGAGAGACTCATTGAAGAATCTTAATTGTTTAATACTATGTCCACTAAACTCTATGGGTTTGACACATTTTTTCTATGACGTTGGAAATTTTCTTTTCCTAGATAGAACCTCTCCAAATGAAGTCATGGATACATTAGCCTCTTACAAATTTTTCTTGTACATTTGTATATGTGAAATACATATTTAAAGATGCGATTAACAATATATTTCATAATAAAAATATAACCATCTTGTGAGAGAGACTTACCTTTCCAACATGAAAGATGTTTAATAATTGTTTTGACAATCCCTTCAATATAACTTTCCTTGAATCATCTTATATAATGCGGTAAACCCAAGCATCTGAAAAGAAGATCTCTAATTCCAACTCCAATGAATTTAGAAATTCATTTCCTCCTAGAAACATGTAATTCCATGACATAATAAAGCCTATAAAATAGCCTTTATGATAATGTTGTTAGTATTTAAAAAAGTGTGTGGGGTTCCTTTATCTTCCTAGTATTCTTAATTGGTGATAAAACACTGGGATCCACAACTTTAAGGAGAAATTTTCTAAGGTAATCCATGAAAATACTAAATAAAAAGGATGATAGAGGGTCCCTTGTATTACTCTATATTTATAACCAAATTATCCTTTGGGAGACCCATTAATCATTACTAAGTCTATTGATTTGTTTTGTAGGGCCCAAATAATCTTGATAAACCTGGTTGAGAAACCAAAATTTTTAAGTACTTCAAAAACGAAATCTTGGGTAAAAGTGTACAAAGCTATAGAGATTCCAATACTTAATGAAATGTTTCCAATCTTGGATCTCCTACAAATTATATTCCCACATTCATAGGCAGTGTATAAATTCTAGGTATAAAATGAAATTGATTTAAAGATATAATTGAATTAATAATAGCTCTAAAGCTTATAACAATCACCTTATTGATGAGATTATAAGGAGTATTAGCCACAATAATAGGCCTATAGTCAACAACATCAAGGGAATGTTCTACCATAATAATGAGAGATATGATTTGAGATTTTTTATCTATAGGGAGAATTTTCATTACAAAAAATTATTGAACAACCCTAAGATGGTCCAAATGAGTCACATCCTAATAGTAAAAGAAAGAATTCATTAGAAAATCTTGGACTAGCAAGATCATTAACTATTCCAATCAATAAATACACGCAATAGATACAATAATTGTAGTATTATTCCCCATAATTTATTTTTTGTGTCACACTTTACTCAATGGTTGTAGACATGTGGTCGGTGGGATATATACTTGTTGAATTGGTCCCAATGAAATCACTCTTTCTTGGAGATTCATAGTTGCAGAAACATTTTTACATCTTCATGATATTGGCACCCCAAATGATGAGTTGTGTACTACAGTGAAAAGGATTGTGAATTGGCATGAGTATCCCAAATGGAGTCCATAGAGTTTGTCACCGGTTGTTACTAATCTAGACATACATGGCATCGATCTACTCTAAAAAATGTTACAATATGAACTGTCCACTAGAATATTAGTGAAAAAATATATGGTTCATCTATATATTGATGGTCTTGTAAAGACTAATCTTTATTTGGAATGTCAACTATTCAATATTGGTTTTATGTTTATAGGTTTCCTAGAAGAATTCATTAATGGTGCAGTTCCATAATCCACTAACTATTTACCACCTCAATTTTATCTTGGAAAAAATATTATGATATTTCTCATAAAACATTACGTGTTTTTTTCTAGAGAGAAAAGACCCTATTTATATTTTCTTTGATTAATTGTTTCTGTATATTATTTGCAGGTTTATTGAGAAAAGAGATTGGATGGTACGATTTTGTGTGAATATTGGTTCTTTTTTTTCTTTTGTTATTCTATATGGAATATATTTATGGTGATTTTAATAGGATGATATCATGATGATTACCTTTGAAGGAAGATAAAGAATGGAAACTACAATCTTTTGTTCAGTAGTTTTTTATGTTATATATCTGTTTTTCTATTATGTATTTTTTTTGGGTTTTTTTATTCAGCATGGTAGCATTGGATTTCTAATTTGGTTTTCTTAAAGCTGTAGTCTAGAAACTACCATAGGTGGTCGCTGGTATTATTTTTTTATGCCAGTATTAGTGAAAGCCTATGGTAGTTGCTAAATCATTACCCAGGGACCACTGTGTGGTTTATTTTTGGACTCCTATAGCAACTGATTTTGGTTATCACTATTTCACTTTAGAGACAGGGCTACTATGACCTCAAAAAGTGGTCTGGTGGAGGTATCTAAAGACATTTAGAGACCACTTCTAGAATTCGTTAAAATCCATTTTTGTAGTAGTGGGACCCCTTTATCAGTGATAAAAAACTCTCATAACGGTGAACATCTATCAACAGTTTCTTGGTGCTGATAAAGTGTCCAATTTTTCAGTATTATTTATAGCACTAATAGAGATCATACTTCTGTAGTGTTTTGTTGATATAATTTCACACTATAGAAACAAATGAGAAACAAATACAAGCACTACCAACAGCAATTAAAGAATATAGAAAATTAGTAATTTAATTGAAATAAAAATTATACCATAAAGACAAAAAACACTATATTATAGAAATTTCAAACATTTTTTGTACAATTACATTAGTTAGTACAATTTATCACAAAAAATCAAAAACATAAATAGTTTCATTATATTGTTCACTTGAGCCCCAATCAAAAAGCATAATCACGCTATCATTTTCCAAAAAAAACCACCCCAACATGAGAAAAGGAATCCTTCTGTATAAGAAAATAATTCTTATGTTAGTAATAATAAAAAGAAAAAAATTAAACATAAATATGAAAAAATACATTAAATATATAAATTTTAATGGACACTTTATGTCAGACCAGAAACATCATGTATCAGATTGAGGAATAACTATTTTATACACATCGAAAATGACTTATGGATTGTTATCCTAAAGTATCAAAACAATCTGAATTCATTTTCTCAGTTTTGAGTATGTCACTTTTCTTTTTTACTAAAATTTTAATTTTAAATAAAAAGTCACATGTTGAGTCATATTGGTCACACCATGCATCATATTGAAGTGTGGATGATTCCTACATGTCATAAATGACATATATATAATTTTCATAATGTATCAAAACAATCTGAATGTGTTTTCTTAGTTTTGAGTATGCAACTTTTGTTTTTTACTATAATGTCATTTTTAACTGTAAAAAAACACATTTTGAGTCATACGATTCACAACTTTTGTCAGTTTGATGGGAAACATATTCCTACACATCAAAAATAACTTATGAATTTTCTTACAAAATATTATAGATAATACAAGTGTGATTTCATGGATTTCAGGGAGTGATGTGTTTTTTGAACTAAAATGTCCATTTTAAACTGATAATGTACACTTTCAGTCATATTGGGCACACCATGTATCATACTGAGGTACGGCAGATTCCTACACATAAAAAAGGACTTAATGATCATTTTTCTAAAGTATAGAGACAATCCATATATTTTTTCATAGTTTTGAGTATGCCCATTGTCTTTTTTACTAAAATATCAATTTTAAATAAAAAGATCCTCTTAGAGTCATATCGATCACATCATTCGTTGGATTGAGGGATTGTTGATTCATGCATATTTCAAATGACTTATGGATCGTTTTACTAATGTATCAAAATAATATGAATATGTCTTCTCAATTTTGAGTATGTTTCTTGTCTTTTTTAACTAAAATGTCATTTAAAACTAAAAACACACACTTTGAGTCATAATTGTCACATCATGGGTCATTTTGATGTGACTCATTTATACACATCAAAAATAAATTATGAATAGTTTTCATAGATTATCAAGATAATCAAAGAATTTTTTCTTGGTTTTTAGTGATTCATGAGTGTTTTGAACTAATATGTAAAATTTAAAGTGATAACAGACACTTTGAGTCATATATGGAACACCATGTGTCAGATTGAGGTGTGGATAATTCCTACACATCCAAAGGGACTTATGTATCATTATAATGATGTATCAAAATAATAAGAATGTTTTTTATTATTTTTGATTATTTCACTTGTCCTTTTTACAAAAATGTCAATTTTAAATAAAAAGGCATGCTTTGAGTCATATTAGTCATAAAGTGCGTCAAATTGAGGTGTGACTGATTCCTACAAATAAAAAATGACATATGGATCATTGTTAAATAGTATCAAAATAGTCAAAATTTGTTTTCTTAGTTTTAACTATATCAATTTTCTTTTTTACTAAAATATCATTTTAAACTGAAAACATATACTTTCAGTCATACTAACCACATCGAGTATCAGTTTTATGTGAGATTGATTCATACATGTCACAAATTACTAAGAAATTATTTTCAAAAATTATAAAGGAAATTTGAATATTTTTTCACTATTTTTAGTGAGTGACACATGTTCTGATCTAAAATGAAAATTTTATACTGATAATGGGCACTTTGAGTCATACTGGGAACATTGTGTATCGTATTGAGGTAAGGCTGATTCCCACACCTCACAAATGACTTATGGGTCATTTTTATAAAGTATCAACAAAATATGATTGTGTTTTTGTCAGTTTTCGGTATGTCATTTTCCATTTTTATACTAAAATGTCAATTTTAAATAAAAATACACACTTTGAGTCTTTTTTGTCCCACCATATATCATATTGAGGTGTGGATGATTCTTAAAGGTTAAAATGGATTGTGGATCATTATCCTAAATTATAAAAACAATAGGAATGTTTTTTCTTGGTTGAGAGTATGTCACTTTTCTTTTTTCCTAAAATGTAATTTTAAACTGAAAACATGCACTTTGAGTGAAACTGGTCACATAATGTGTTAATTTGAGGTGATATTGATTCATACATGTCCCAAATGACATAAGAATAGTTTTAAAAAATTATCAAAAAAATAAGTTCATGTTTTCTTGGTTTTCAATGAGTGACACGAGTTTTGAACTAAAATGTTAATTTTAGACTAATAGCGGTAAATTTGAGTCGTATCAGGCACACCATGTACTGGACTGAGGTGAAAACAATTTCTAAATGTCACAAATGACTTATAGATCATTTTACTGATGTATCAAAATATTCTAAATGTGTTTGATTTGATTTGAGTATGTCACATATCTTTTTTACTAAAATGTAAATGTTAAATAAAAATAGTGCACTTTGAGTCATACCGATCACACCATGCATAAGATTGAGGGTCGGTTGATTCCTACATGTCCCAAATGACTTATAGATAATTGTATTAAACTATTAAAACAATATGAATTTTCATTCCAATTTTTGAGTATGTGATGTGTGTTTTGAACTAAAATGTAAATTATAGACTAAAAACATACACTTCAAGTCATATCAAACACACTGTATATCATATTGAGGTGAAACTGATTGATATGTGGATAATTCCTACACCATTTAGAGAAATGTTCATGATAGATATTTTGGAAATTTATACATTTCATTCAACTTTTACAAAATCCCTTGGTAGATGCATCCTTATGATACACTTCACTTCAGCATGGGGTCTTCTCGTCCATCTGAAATGAACATGTTCTCTCTTTTTTGGATTGTTGTAGATAGTTGAAATAAAAATATGACTTCCCAAAAGATATTTGAAAAAAATAAAATAATTATTGGATAAAAATGATACAAAAATTAACTTAAAAATAGTTGATCAAATGATGGAAAAATTAACTAAATAATTAGTAATAATTCAACTTTTCATGATTTCTATATACTTTCTGGACCCATTTCCTTGTTTCTATAAAAACCTAATATAAAGAAATAATCATTAGATATTTCATTAGATATTTCATCAATACATGATTTTTATCAGTGTGATGTTAATATTACAGCACACTATAACAACAAATAGGCAACAAATACAGGCACCACCAGTATCAAATAATGAATATGGAAAATTAATAATTTAATTAAAATAAAAATGACATAAAAATATAAAAAATAATATATTTTATACCTCTTAAACACTATTTTTTTCAATTACATTATAAAGTACAATTTATCACAAACATTCAAAAAAATAAATGGTTTCATTGGTTGTGGAACCCAACCCCCTCTAAAAAATCCCAATCATGGTATCAATTAAAAAACAAACCAACTCAAATTAAGAAAAATATAAATCTATAAAAAAATTAATTATTATGTTAGTAATACTATAAATAAATAAATTAAATATAAATATGAAATAATTCATTAATAAAATGTTGATTTTAAACTGATAACGGACACTTTGTGTCATACCGGGTACATTGTGTATTAGATTGTGGTGAGGATAATTTATACATGTCAAAAATGACTTATGGATAATTTTACTAAATTATTAAAACAATATGAATGTGTTTTATTAGTTTTAAGTATTTCAATTTTCTTTTTTACTAAAATGTCAATTTTAAATAAAAAAATGTACTTTGAGTCATACTAGTCACACCGTGCGTCAGATTGATGTGTGGTTGATTCCTACACAGAAAAAATGACTTATGGATCATTTTCCTAAAATATAAAAACAATTTGAATGTGTTTTATTAGTTTTTTTTATGTCTCTTTTTTTTAAAGTCTTTTTAAACTGAAAACACACACTTTGAGTCATACCAGTCACTTCATATGTTGGTTTGATGTGAGACTGATTCTTATACATCCAAAATGGATTATGAATTTTTTTCCTAAATTATCAAGACAATTAGAGAATTGTTTTATTATTTTTTAGTGAATAACACATATTTTGAACAAAAATGCCCATTTTAAACAAATAACAGACACTTTTAGTCTTACCGAGCACACTTTGTATCAGATTGAGGTGTGATCGATCGTACATGTCACAAATAACTTATAGATAATTTTCCTAAAGTATAAAAATCTTAATGTGTTTGATTAGTTTTTAGTATTTCACTTGTCTTTTTTACAAAAATATCATCTTTAAATAAAAATACACACTTGGAGTCATGTTGGTCACACCGTGCATCATATTGAGGTGTGGCTAAATCATACACATCACAAATGACTTATCGATCCTTTTCCTAAAATATCCAAACAATATGAATGGGTTTTATTAGTTTTGGGTATGTCAATTGACTTTTTTACAAAAATGACATTTTAAAATGAAAACACACACTTTGAGTCATACCGATCACATCATGTGTCAGCTTGATGTGAGACTAATTCCTACATGTTGAAAAACACTTATGAATAATTTCTATTATTTATCAAGAAAATATGAAGGAATTTTCTTGGTTTTTAGTGATTGAAACACATTTTGAACTAAAATATCAATTTTAAACCAATAATGGACACTTTGAGTCATACTGAGCTCACCTTCTATCGGATTAAGGTGCGAATGATTCCTATACTTGAAAAATTACTTTTTTATCATTTTTCTAACGTATTAAAACAATATGAATGTGTTTTCTAAGTCTTGAGTATTTCACAGGTCTTTTTTACTAAAATGTTCGTTTTAAATAAAAAGGAACACTTTGAGTCATACTGGTCACACCATGCACTGGATTGAGGTGAAGATGATTCTTATAAATCACAAATTATTTATGGATCATTTTCCAAAAGTATCAAAATAATCTGATTGATTTTTTTTTCAGTTTTTATTATGTCACTTATCTTTTTTTCTAAAATTTTATTTTAAAGTAAAACACACACTTTGAGTCATAGTGATCACATCATGTATCAGTTTTACATTAGACTGATTCTTATATGTCACAAATTACTTAAGAATCATTTTAAAAAAGTATCAAGATAGTTTGAGGATTTTGTTTCTCTGATTTTAGTGTGTGACATGCATTTTGAACTAAAATGTCAATTTTATACTGATAACGGACTCTTTGAGTCACATTGGGAACACCGTGTATAGTATTGAGTTGAAATTGATTCTTACACGTCAAAAATTAATTATAGATAGTTTTATTAAAAAATCAAAACAATCAGAATGTGTTTTATTAGTTTTGAGTTTGTCGCTTTTATTTTTTACTAAAATTTCATTTAAAGAAAAGACACACATAGTGTAATTCTGGAAACACCATGAATTAGATTCAGATGTGGCAGATTCTTAAACATAAAAAAGGAATTATGTATCATTATCTTAAATTATCAAAACAATATAAATGTGTTTTTTTCAATTTTGATTATGTCACTTTTCGTTTTTACTAAAATTTCATTTTAAACTAAAAACACACACTTCGATTCATATTGGTCATAACATGTGTGTCGATTTCAGGTGAGACTGATTCATACCAATCAAAAATGACTTAAATAACTTTTTCCTAAATTATCTTGACGAATTTATCATATTTTCATGGTTTTTACTGAGTGACAGACATTTTGAACTAAAATGCCAATTTTTGACTGATAACAGTCACTTTGATTCATTTCGGGCACACTGTGTATCATATTGAGGTGCGGATAATTTCTAATTTTCAAAAATGATATATAGAACATTGTCATAATTTATTAGAAAAATATGAATGGGTTTTCTCTATTTTGAGTATGTCAATTTTCTTTTTTACTAAAATTTCATTTTTAAATAAAAATACACACTTTGAGTCATACCAGTCACACCGTGTGTCGTATTGAGGTGCGAATAATTCCTACAAATCACAAATTACCTATAGACCATTGTAATAAAGTATCAAAATAATCTGAATGTGTTTTTTGAATTTTGAGTATGTAATGCATGTTTTGAACTAAAATGTAAATTATGAACTAACAAAATACACTTCAATTCAAATCGAACACATTATGTATCAGATAGAGGTGTTTTCGATTAAGTTGTGGTTGATTCATACATTGTTCATGACAATTTTTATGACATATATTTTTGGAATTCGTACTTTTCATTCCATTGTTTTAAAATACCTTGGCAGATTCATCTTTATGATTCACTTCTCATAAACATGAGGTTTTCTATTTCATCTGAAAGTAACATGTTCTATCTCTTATGGATTATTGAATATAGTTGAAAGGAAAATATGATTTCCCAAAATATCTATGAAAAAATCTAAATAATTATTAGATAAAAATTTTAAGGAAATTAACTTAAAAATATTATATAAAATTAAGAAATTTCTTTCTAAATAAGTAGTAGGAATTCAATTTTTAATGATGTCTACATACATTTTCGACCCATTTCCTTGTTTAAATTATCTCAGTTGTAGGCTCAAAGTCTAATCTCTCACGATCATAGGAAACCACGAACAAAACACCCCTAATCGAGCAAAAGAATCCACCTGTATAAGAAAAAAATTATTATCATGGAAATACTATGCATAAATAAATTAAACATAAATATGCAATGAATCATTATAAAAATTTCAATTTTAAACTAAAATAATGAAATTTGAGTTATACTGGGAAGACCATGAATCATATTGAATAGTATATGATTCAGACACACCAAAAATTAATTATGGATCATTGTCGTAAAGTATTAAATCAATATGAATGTGTTTGATAGGTTTTGAGTGTGTCACTTTTCCTTTTTACTAAAATGAAAATTTTAAATAAAAAGAAACACCTATAGTCATACCGGTCACACAATGATTCATATTAAGGTGTGTTTGATTCCCACGCATTAGAAATGGATTATGGATTTTTTCCCTAAGGTATCAAAATAATCTGAATTCTTTAGTCGGTTTTTAGTATGTCACTTGTCTTTTTAACAAAAATGTCATTTTAAATTAAAAACATGCACTATGAGTCATACCCAACACATCAAGTGACAATTTTAGATGAGGCTAATTATTACATATCAAAAATTACTTCTGAATCATTTTCCTAAAATAGTGAAACAATTTGAATGTATTTTCTCAGTTTTGAATAAGTGACATGCTTTTTGAACTAAAATGTCATTTTAAACTAAAAACATGTACTTTGAGTCATACCAGGCACACCATTTATTGGATTGAGGTGAGGATAATTCTTATAAATCAAAAATGAATTATAGATCATTTTCCTAATGTATAAACACAATATAAATTTTTTTTCTTAGTTCTGAGTATGTCACTTTTATTTTTACTAAAACGAAAATTTTTAATAAAAAGACACACTTTGAGTCATATCGGTCACATTGTGCATCATATTAAGGTGTGTATTATTATAAAAGATCAAAAATGACTTATTGATCATTTTCCTACGTTATCATAACAATATAAATGTGTTTTATTAGTTTTGAGTATGTCTATTTTTTTTACTAAAATTTCATTTTAAACAGAAAATATGACCTATGAGTTATATCGGTCACATCATTTATAGGTTTGACATGTGATTGATTCCAATACATCAATAATTACTTATTAGTAGTTTTTACAATGTATCAAAACAATTCAACCATTTGTTCTCGATTTTTAATGAATAACCCATGTCTTGAACTAAAATGTCAGGTTTAGACTGATAAGGGAAACTTTGAGCCATATTGGGCACACCGTGTATCAGAATAAAGTGAGGATAATTACAACACATCCAAAATAAATTATAGATTATTTTTCGAAAATATAAAATTAATAAAAATGTTTTTTCCTAGTTTTGTGTATGTGATGTGTGTTTTCAATTAAAATTTTAATTCTAAACTGAAAAAATGGAAATTAAGTAATACCAGATACATTATCTTTCGGATTGAGGTGTGGTTAATTCGTACATATCAAAAATTACTTATGAATCATTTTCCTAAATTACAATATAAAAATGATAAGGAAATTAACTAAAAATATATAAAATGATAAAATAAATAAACTAAATAAGTAGTAGGAAGTCAACTTTTCATGATTTCTATATGTATTCCAACATTTGGTATGATTTCCATTTGTTTCATAAAAATATATATTGTATCTTATTAATATGAGGACTATTATAAGTTCTGGTAGTAATGGTAAAATGTAAATAATAAAATTATTAATAAATATTTTAAATTAAATTTTAATTAGCTCCAAAAATACCTCTTTGGGAATGCTAGTTTGTTGATGTCATACAATATCTTTCATAAATTTTCAAACATATTATCCAAAAAAATTCCATTGGTTTTTTCTGATACTGTAGAACCATTGAAAAAAATAAGTAATTTATTTTGATATATGTTTTGATAGTGAAGTGTTATTATATTTACCCTAATATTATCCACTTAAAGATGCCGATAGGCTCCTTATATTCATGGATTGTCCTCATGCCATGATTTTGATGATATTTAAACACTACCATATCATAATGTAATTTTCATTAAAACATAATATAAAATGTATAACTTGAAGTTTAGTTGTAAAATGTTGCATGTAGTGTATTACAAACTGATAAATGTCAACACATATGGTCTATTTTTTGGGTATCCATGCATTGAATCCAAAAAATAAATCATTGGAGTATCTAAATTGACTACAATGAGTAACCAATGGTTCCTAAAAAATAAAAAGGAATGAGTAATGAAATGAATGAAAATATATTTGATATGATCAAATTGTAGAGTTTTACCCCTACATCATGGGTATTAAGAAGATTATATCATCTGTAAGTTTTCATTTAAACAATATGGATAGTTTTTTGACTATTCCTTCATATTTATTTGGTTATAATGAGTATATATTTTTAGAAGTTATGTGAGTACTAATTAAACCAAATTTAGATTCACAGGGTTTTCCCATAAAATGGTATTTACATATACCTATACAAAAATATAAATAATTTTATGCCATAATTAATAATGTAGACCAAATATTGGAAAAAAACTCTTAAAAACACACCTCATGCATACTTTTACACTTTTGAGTCCTATAAATTCATGCCTGAGGATTTCATTTACACTCTCAATAACAATATAGACTATAATGTACTCTTCATACATTTTTTCTTCAAAATAAATTGTGGTTGTATCACCACTTTCTAACATTGTATCCAGTTGAACTGTTAATGTTAATAAGTAAAGAAGATGAATGGATGGGGTAAAATTTTTTTGTGAAAATATTTTTGATTGGTTTATTGGTCCATTAGATTATTTTTATTTGACCTTTCATTTCACCCCTTCCCTTTGTCATTTTGTAACAACATTTATCAATTCAGACCTATTTTTATTATTTGTTACAAGTTTTTCATGAAAAATAAATGGTAAATGAATACCTCCTAATTTAAATGTTTTTTAAAAGATCTAATGGCCATTCTTTGAATGTTTTAATAGATTTATCATCCATATGAATATCTTCATGACCAAGTGGAACAAGTAGATTGGCTCTTGTGCTATATTAATCCCCACCCTCACATGGAATATTGGAAGGTGTCTATTGTATAGAATATCTCCTTGGATATTGTATGTGGTACCCCTCACAACAAGGTTATGGGTGGGTGTTGATAGATATAAATAAAAATCATTTTCACCTTGTAGAATATCATTACAGGAACGGTATAAGTGTCTTACTGATTCAAATTTTACAAAACAAATTATGATAATATTTATTACCTATTCTAAGATAGATATTTGAGATGAATGACTCATTGTAAAGCTAGTGTGGGTGGGGGGGTCTTCTTGTTTTGGTTGTTCTTGTGTTTTTTCTTCTCTTTGAATCCTTCCCATAACATTTTATAAAAACTCTATCTACTAATTAAAATTTTTTAAAGAATAGTTAATTGTTCTTGAAAATATTCCATTTTCTTATCTCTATCCCCTTTTTCATTTCTTTTCTCAAAATATATTTGGGGTGACACCATAAAACCTACACCTATAATAGGTCCACACAGTTCTGGTCACTTAAAGACCACTAATAATAGATTTCAAGTAGAGAACCGAAGCTTGACGTACATATACATTAAATTACTTTTGTGGAATACTTAATACCTAACAAAAATAGACACCAAAGGACCGTAATAGTTTATTTTCTTTCGAAACTTGGAACATAATCTTCTAATCTTGGTGAAAGATCTTCAACATCTCCCATAAAAATCTTCCCTTTTTTGTCTTACTTAAAACCTTTTGTTATATCCTAGGGAAAATAAAACATATAAATCATGAGCTCAAATGCTCAGTAATGGTAAGCATGGAGAAAATAAAGTAATCCATATACATTTGAACTTCAAAACATGAACATAAAGTTTTAGCATCAAAATCTTCAGTTGTGAAATAAATCATGGCAGTACGTAAGGAATAGATCATAAAGGAACATCAATCATGATAAAATAGCATGGGAATAAAACATGTAATTGTGGAAACCATTAAGCACATGATATGATTTCCATAGTAGCCAAGTCATTTCTACCAAGACCATCATAGTGGACAAAGTCCCTTTCTGAATCGAGTTCACTCTTCGTTCCAGTCCTGTATCACTGAACCGGATTAACTTACCATTCCAGCCATGTCTATATCATGAGATATAAATCTTTACCCAATTCATTGGGTGGATATATAGGTCCCACCCATCTCATATTGAAATCATTCTTACTTGTTCCACAAAATAAACATAGATCATTCATAATAACCCACCGAATAAAATGGGTTTTATAAACATCATCCCATCAGAACATAATCCATATAAAAGAAATGGATATCATTTCATCATAAGAAAAACAAAACCATGTAAATAAAAGATACATTATACTTGAAACATAAACATTCTAAATAATTTCATTTTAGATGGAAAATAGTTTTGATAAAACACTTGAAATGAATTCTTGAGGAAAATATCCATTATTCTTCAAAATCATTTTCTTTTCTAAAAATACCATGAAATTTTAAAAGAAAAAGATTTTTTTGAGAATAATCATGAAATGTTTTAGTGGAATATTCATTGAAATAAGTTGTTATGATACCTTAAAGATCCATTCACACCGTATAAGTTAAAAAAACATTCTTCTCGTACATTTGCTGGAAAAGTCAAAAAGTACCTTATATGGTAAACAAAAGTAATATTCCTTTCATAAAATGTGGTAAAATTTAAAAATGGGTAAAAATGATTTTAAACATACATGAATATATTTTTTAGAAAACATGTGTATGGATGATAACAATAACCACAGTAAATACGTACAAATAAACAATCTCGGATAAGAACGAGATTGGAATAGTTATCCCTTACCTTATGTCTGATACGCTTCATATGTATCCAAACCTCATGTATAATGATTTAAATAATATCATTTACTTATTAAATAATCATATTAATTGTTATGATATCATATATGGTTCTCTTATGACTTTATATTACTCGTTCTTTTGTAAATTCCATGTTAAAGCAGTGTTTTGGGTAAAATCGTTTCATTTATCGTACGTGTTTCGACTTGTTATTCTTGATATTATTACTTATATCATGTATTACTTACTTCCAGAATGTAAATAATGATTTATATATCATATATATTCAGTATATACATATATAATAGATAGATAAATGAAATGAAATACGCCGTTCATGGAGAGGGCAGGCCGTATGTAATCATGAACGATGTTTTCCTTTCCTTATTGACTTGAATTGAAGCAAGTAGATGAAATATATATATATATATATATATATACATAAATCCAGTAGCTTTATCATGTCATATATTTCATTATTATTAGTTATATATACTTTATAATCATTCTTGAATGGTTAACATGGAGAATAAATCTCATCGCGTCGTGGAGACGGTAATCCGTACGTACGCACGAGCGATGATATTGTTCCCATAATTATTGAATTGAATTGAATTGGATGATATAATATCTCAGAATAAGTATGATGTTATAATAACAATATATAGTTATTCTTTACACCATTATACCCATCCAAGTAAGGTGGTGGTGGAAAAATAGATTACACCACGGCGTGGAGACGGTATTCTCTATGTACGCACGCGCGGTGATTTCGTTTTCTATAGGATGGATAGAAGGTGAAATGGATTTGTTTCATATTTATAATAATATATTAGTATATTAGTGATACTTATGTTATTACTTTATAATGAAACAACTAAAGAAGAAGAAGTTGAAGAAGAAATAAACTTGAAAGAATCGGTAGAAGAGATTACCTTTTTTTCGATGCACCTCTTTTAAGCTTCCTCTTAAGGAACTAGATTTGGTCTTTTAAGGAGACCATAACCGCTATAATATTTTTAAGGAATTTGAGAAGAGAAATTGGTAGGGTTTGGCTGATCTTGAAGGCTCAAAGTGTTGTGAAGAGGAGAGAGAGGAGGTTCCCTTATATAGGAGAGGAGAGGGGCACTTTTGGAAACCTTAAAAATATTAATTAATAATAAAATGAAACCCCAATTAAAAACCTCAAAAAATGACTCAATTAGAGTATTAGATGATATAGGGTTGTAATCTCATCAACTAATAAATTTTAGAAATTTTGGAAATTTATTTTAAACCTTATCAACTTGATTTATCCTTATTTAATCTATTTAATTTTATTTAAGGTAATAAGATTCTAAATTTAAAATTGTTATAAATAATTAATTATGTGTTTTGAATTGTCCATAATTGGATAAGTTATAAAATATTAGACCTTATAAATTTTAATTTATAATTTTTAAATGTTTTTGTTATTTTTAAACAATTTTATATTATGTTATGTTTATAAAATAATAATAGTGTCAATTTTGACACTATTCATTTATTTGAATTTATATAAAATCCACATAGAATATATTATCGAAATAAAAGATTTCATAGCTTCATAACATGTAATATTTATCTATAAAATTCGTGGATCACATTAAATTGTTCATATAATATTTATTTTAATATTTTTAAAACCATTTATTTGATATTTCAATAAATAAAATAATTTCAACATCATTATTGTGTCACCTTTATTGATAATTATTTAATACCTAAAATTTCTAAATAAAATAACATGATGTAGATAATTGTATTTGATTTCTGGAGACTATTTATGTTTCAAGTTTCATGAATTTTATCACTAAATTAAAATTATTATACTTATAAGATTTAAGAGAGTGACATGTTGTCACTTTCTTTAGTTTTAATAATAATTACATCATTTTCACGGTGAAAGGTCCATGAAATGAATCTATTCCGACCCTTAGGTGATATGGGTCTAATTTTATTAATACAATAGAATTTTGGCAAGTGTTAGGGTAATTTTACAATCTTATTTTTACCCTTAATTACCCAATTTATCTTTAACTAAAGTAAATAAAAATTACCGTAGTTACTATTCATAATATCAAAAAAATAAAAGTAACCTATTAACATAATTTGGACCCACTGAATCCAAATATGGAATCCATTTTTCAAAATTTTAAAACACAAAAGTTGCAGTAATTAAATTAATATTTATCCCATTCTTAAGAAAACGGGTTTTAAAAGTTAAAATATTGTCAAGGATTGAAATGTTTTTACCTATGAATTCAATGTAAAATTATTGGTAATGACATAAATTACATTAAATGGTAAAAATATATTATATTTATACTTTAAAACCATTAAATATTATAATTTAACCATATAAATTATTGTGATGAAAAAAGTTGTTTTTAATTAAAATATTGTGTGTTTTTACTATTCATTAAAATATGAAAGTTATCAGAATAATATGAAAATTTTATCCAACGTAAGTTTTTATATCATGATTTCAAAGAAGAATATTATTTTTTCCAATTGAACTTATAAACATGTCAAAAACTATATTTAAAGTGGGTACGCCATCAAAAGTCGGCAAAACTATATTTTTTAAAAAATACTTATTTTACACAAAAAAATTAATTTGTTATCATACCATGTTCTAGAAAATGTGTAAGATGAATAATAATGTTATAAAATTAAAAATTTAGTTAACACTATTCATAATGGCTAGTCCATAATAATATTATAACAATATATCATTTTTTAGTGAAACTCGGTATTGCGTACTACACACGCTATTGAGGAAGGTCGCAATTGCATGTAATGGAAGCCAAATCAAGGATGTGTGTAGTGTAATATCCATTTGGTGTAGATTACAACACAAGACATCAATGAAATTAAAAATATTAATTCTCATAAAATCTCAGGTTGTTACATTCTACCCCCCTTAAAATGAATTTCACCCTCAAAATTTGTCAGGGTTATAAATGGTTTACTACTTGAAAGTTTCTTTCATAGAAACCCACATCGTAAAAAGGGATACTAAAACTTAATTTTAAAAAGTAAAGTATAAAACATATCGGTTACCCAAATTAACTCATCACTGGGTTTCCACATAGGAGAACATAGGTGAAAATATGGATATGGAAGAGAAATCTAACAATCAAGTTCTGATAGAGAGTGGTAGAGAACATGGCTATGAAAAATCCAACAATCAGAAATCCATAAATTTTTGATGATATAACGTACCATCTAATTCATCGGGTATGAGGGTACTAGGAAAATGATTTTAGTTCACAAGATCATTTCCCTAATATTGAAGAATTGTTGAATTAAAATAAATACTTACCTGATTTTGGTACAATCTCACCATTGTTCATCCCTTGAAAAAATTCCACTTCATCTCTTAAAGAAATGAAGTTGAATTATTCATTCATGAAGTGTTAGCAGATCATGTGATAGAATGATATGTCATTCCAACTATCTCAAACAAAACTTTAGAAAAAGTTATTAAATATACATAAGTCCATCTATAGTGAGATTAATCGTATATGGTTCCAAAAATGGACTTATACTTCATATATCATGCCACTTAAATTTATACTAATCAGGGACTTCCTGTAGGCCAGTGGTAGGTGATAAAGGCCTCTCTCACTTCGGTTGTGGGTTCGATTCCCGCATCCTTTTTCGACGCAACGGGTTGTCACCTGTCCTACGGGTTATCCTTTTTTCTAAAACTATACTATTATAACATAACAAAAAGTTCTAGCCTTAAACAATACTATCTGATGTCTACCTTAATCTATTACAATCTTTAGGTTTATCCAAAATACTTCTGTCCAATCTCATAGTATAAATAAAATGATTATTATAAAATTCATCTACCAAGCATTGAATACAATTATTTATTGCCCGTATATCATAAGATATATATATCTTGTTGGTCACATTCCAAACATGTGAATTCCTTAATCATGTATTCTCTTGAAACTTGAGTACCGATTGAACCTTAGTGAAAACATGAATGTTGTCAAAATTTAACTCTTTCTGCATACCAAAATCCCAAAATTCTGTATACTCAAACCATGATATCACTTTTTCTTTATACCAGTCATGAGCTCATTAATGCTATCAAACATCTCATTATCTCCTAATCCTTTCATTATGCACATATCATCTACCTTCCAAAAATATTTGAATAACCTTTCATGGTTACCGGTACCATTCAACATATACTTTCAAATACTTTAGGAAAAACAATAGTGTAACAATCCTTAGATGTGTCTTTATTCCATAGTACCATTACCTATACAACATAACTCTTGATAATCATAAATCATTCCACTACCTTCTTAAACCATTGACCGAGCTTCAACAATTCTTTCAACTCACATATCATTTGTAGTATCTTCATCATCATCAACATAAATACTACCCATACGACCATGCTGATTCTCTTCATGAGACTTTCCGTTAGGGAATTGGTTTCCATAATGCCCATACATTCTAAATTTAAAACATTTAACCGTTGTTGATGTCTTAGAAATACCATTACCCTTGTCCATGGTGTTAACTGAACCTTTTCCTTTGCACTTAATAGCTTTGTGTCCTTCCTTTCCACACCCAAAGCATCTTCCAGTTCCTTTGAAACATTCTCCCTGATTCCTCTTCCCACATGATTTACATGATGTAAATTGAACTTTCTTTCCTCTATGATCATCATGAAACTCCATCTTTCTCTTATTAGCTGAGTCGGGAAACTTACCGAAGTTGAGATTATTGATCATATTATGAGATTTCTAATTAGGCATAAAAATGATATGTGGACTTCCAGATCCAATTTAATTGATTTTCTCATGAATAATATCACTCCATTGTCCATCATATCCTCCATTATCATGAATCTTCCTGTTTCCAGCCATTTTCTAAAACCCAAAAAGAATATTGTGAGAGGAAAAAATCATAATCAAGGGGGAGTACCTTTAATATATAATATCTTAGGTTTAATTCAAATATCGTTAGCATAATTATAAGGCTATAACCTATACTTATACATAAACTTAGGGACATCCCTAGACATACCTTAGAAATATATATAGGGATCTCACTAAAGTTTTTCGGATCCTAGTTTTCAAAGGTAAACTAAACCTTTCCTCTAATACCAACAGTAGAGACCCAAAGCTTGACATACATAGAAATTACATTACTTTTTTGTAATACGTAATATATTACAAAAAAAGACACCAAAGGACCGTAATAGTTTAGTGTCTTTGGAAACTTGGAACATAATCTTCTAATCTTGGTGAAAGATCTTCAACATCTCCCATAAAGATCTTCCATTTTTTTCCCAACCTGAAACTGTTCTTTATATTATGGGGAAAAGAAAACATATAAAGGGTGAGCTCAAATGATCAGTAAGGGTAAGAATGGAGAAAATAAATCAAACCATATACATTTGAACTTCAAAACATGAACATATTGTTTTAACGTCAAAATCTTGAGTTGTAAAATAAATGTTGGAAGTACGTAAGGCATAGATCATAAAGGAACATCAATAATGATAAAATAGCATCGGAATAAAACTTGTTATTGTGGAAACCATTAAGCACATGATATGTGAAGTGCACTGTGTTGCATTTGTTGTCAATGAGGCATGAAGTTGTCTTAGAATGAATGGATGTCAAGGAGTTTCAATATGTGAATGACAAAGGATGTGATGGTGATGGTGATGAAGAGAGAATGGCCATAGTACTAAGATGCATGTCACTTTGGAGATTCACTAAGTGACATAGGAGATGATGGTTGAAACATTCTCTAAGAAAATCTGACGATTGTTGAGCTGATCTTCAAGTTCATATAACTTGTATCCTGATGATACAATGTCACAACATGATTAGAAGACCATGCATTGTAGTGACAAGGCATGAGGAGTTGAAGATGATCCATTCACATGTTCTAAGTGGATGAAGTGGTTTAATAAAATCCATGCACTAACACTTAGTGCATGTGAATCTCAAGAAGTCCCAATTTGATCTCTGATTAGATCAACAAAGAGAATTGAAGAATGTTGAAGACCATGTGTGATTCATGAGATTCAGTTGAAGAAGTCCCTCCTAAGTATTGAACACATATGGAAGAGGAGATGAAGAAGATTTAGAAGAAACCGTTTGGAATTCCATTCCTAAGTGATGAATACATGTTGAAGATAATGGGGGAATTTCAAATGAAGAAGAAGAGAGGAAGAAGGAGAAATGAGAAAGATAGGAATTTGGCATTTGGCACTTGTCTTATATTCATGGGTTACTTTGTTTTTGACAAAGTAATATTCTGTCCTTTGCCAAAAAATTGGCCAGCCAAGGCCAGCCTTAAGGGTTCAACCCCCAAGGCACATGTGGGCCTAAGGCGCCACGCCCAAGGGGGGATCCCATGTGGCCAGCCCGGGCGGCAGAGGCAGAGGGGGCCGTGTGTAAGCCCCCGAGGGCACGCGGTGGTGAAACCCGCGCACCCGGAGAGCATAGTGGGCGCCAGAAGGGCGCCCGCAGGGAGCAAGGTGGGCGCAGAGCACGCCCGCAGAAAGAACCCGGTGTGGGGCGGCACCGGGAGGGAGGAAGTTCAATTGGGGTGTTGCGGCAGCGGCATGTTAATAAGCCGCGAGAAAACCGGGCGAGGATTCGATGTGGGACGCGGATTTTTCCCGCAGAAGAGATCCTGGTCGTCCGTCTCATCGCGCGCCAGATCCGAGCCGCTCATCTAATCGCGCCACTCGCGATCTAATCCAGGCCGTTGAAGATCTGATCCGACGGCCCCGACTTCTTCCTCAACCTCGAGCTCAGCCGAAGGCCACCCGAAGCCTCACGCGTACCTCCGTCGAACCAGGAGCAACCCGAGCATGGTGTTCGAGCTCTGGGCCACCATTTTCGAAACCGAAGGCTCCATTGAGCTCGTCTAGACCTACCGAACATGATCATGCAATAAAATATGCATGCACACGATGGATAAAGAATTCGGACTTCAGCCGAGGCAAACTGAGTTGCCGAGGCCATGAGGTGTTTGTGATTTGCATGGATTGGAATTAAAGAGGCCGTGCATGCGTTCTAAGTCGCATGCACGTGGAGGAAATTAAGGAAAGAACCCGTGGTGGAAACTGAGGAGAAAAACAAGATTTCACCGAATCTTGAAAACCCGAAAACTTCGGGAATTTGAGTTATTATCACGCGGATGATGCGAGGCAGCCTCTGCCTATAAAAATGAGGCCGAGCCCTCTGTGCAGCTTGCTGATCCTTTGTTGAAGATCCGGAGAACCGTGAGTGCACCTCTGCCTCGCGAAGTTGAAGCCCCGCGCAAATTATATTTGCGCGGCTGAGTTCCTTGCGCGCAACTTCTTTGCGCGACAAGAAGAAGGAGGAGGAGGAGATCCCCTGCGCGCCTAATCCTTTGCGCAGCAGGAAGACCTCGTGGCCGCAACACCTTGCGCGCCCGAGGCTTGTTCCCTCTCTGCCCGCACCCTTGCGCGGCAAGAGGAAGACCACGCGGGTGTTGCACTTGCGCGCCCCGCGGGTAGGAGGTCTTGCGCGCCCCTGTGCCGTGCACCTTGCGTGCCCGAAGGCTAGGTGAAGACCTGAGGCTTGTTTGCCTTGTGTTCTACACACATTGTGTGTGTGCCAAAGAAGGCCGAGGCCTTGCCTCGTGTGTGTGGTAAGAGGAGAAGAGAAATACCCGAGGCCTTTAAACAAGTGGTCGTAGCCCTTGTGTGTGTGCCAAATTGAAGAACACATCTTGTGTGTGCTAAGTACCCTACGGGCAGTGGGTGTGAGCAAGACAAGGCCATACTTTGTGTGTGCATTTGAAGAAGAAGGCCGTAGCCCTTGTGTGTGAAAAATGAAGAACCAAGTGTGTGCATAAGTGAAGTGCACACTTTGAAGAAGATTAAAAGAACAAGGAAGTGAGTGTGCTAAACAAGTGAAGGCCAAGCTCAAGTGTGTGCCAAAGTAAAGAAGTTTTGTGAACAAAGAGACACGAAGGCTATGTGTGTGCACAAGAAGTGTGTGCTCACTTAGAAGAAGAAGAGAAGACCCACACAAAGTACAACACACTTTTAAGTGTGTAAACAAATAGAATTAAGTGTGTGAAGAGTGTGAAGAAGGTGTGTGCTATAACTGACTATACCCTTTGTGGGTCTACTGAACCAAGAAGAGAAAGAGGGCAGTGCATGCATGCATGCATGCACGTGCACACGTGAACAAAGCTAAATCAGGCTGTGTGCATTTGAGGAGTCCAAGACCAGAAGATCTTGAAGAATCAAAGTTGCCATGCATTCAGTGCATGAAGTTGAGCTGATGTGAGACTGGACCAGACTGAAGTTAAAGATATCAGTTGTCTGAGTATTCAGTAGTTGGAGAGAGGCCGGGTCATCCTTAGAAGAAGGTGATAAAGCCCGAGCAAGACGAGAAGACCTGATCAACCACAAGTGATCAGAAGAAGAGCAAGGCCAGCATCCTTTATCCCAGGCTGCTGAGGATACTTGAAGAGCTGAACAAGAAGAAGAGCTACTCGTGTGACTTGAGGAGCCAGGAGAAGACCCTGTGGGACTCAGGGAGAAGAAGTCTTCAGTGGGATTCTGGAGCAGGCCAGTGGGACTCTTGTAACACTGTGGGACGCAGTATAAAGACCCTCCTGTGGGACTCAGGAGAGATACAGTGGGACTCTGTATCGACCATTGTAATTTTAACAGGTTATAATGGAGAATCCATGCTGAGAGAGCATGGCAAGGATGTAGGCCTTTGGTGCCGAACCTTGTAAATCCTTGTGTCTAGTGCCTTTACATTTACTGCATCATTCGTGGAAAGGTGAGAGATACAAGAAGAGTGGATCGAGGCTTTAACCAGCCATAGAGGTTTAATTGATTAAGAATCAATTAGTAAAAAGTTTTAAGGGATCACTGATTCACCCCCTCCCCCTCTCAGTGATTCACACTGATCTGGGCACTTCAATTGGTATCAGAGGGAGGTTACCTCTAAAAGATCCAAGAGAGTCTTTATGAAGTGCAGATTTGAGGAAACGAGCGACCAGCCTCAAATGGAGATATCTGCCAAGACTCAGAAAAATAGGAAGAAGAAACAGGCCAAGAAGATGAAGAAGAAGATTGTTGCTGATAGAGAAACACCTGACAATTCCTTTTATCACTCTTCTGGTGAAGCCTGTCCTAGTTGTGATGGAGATGGAAGAAACAATGATCTTCTAAATGCAATCAAATATCTTCAGAAGACAGTCCCCAAGGAAGTGGCAATGTGTATAGCTACAGGCATCCTTGATCTTCAAGAAGAAAAATCACAGCTAGAAGAAGAAGCCAATGCTATGGAAGATCAGCTGGCTAAAAGGGTTGGCATAACCAACACTCTCAGAAAGCTGGTAAATGCCAAAGATGAAACTGTTTCCCTTTGCAATGAAAGATATGAAGATACCTGTGAAGAATTGCAAAGGAGCTCTTCTGAGAAAGAAATATTTTTGATAATGATCAAAGATGTTTTCCGTGCACTGGAAAAGAGGCACAAAGTTTCAATGAATGCCAGAGATGCTCAACTTGAAAACAAAGTCAAAATGGTGAAGGAGCTTGACAATTCATTACAAGAATTGAAGAAGGTGCATGAAGACCAGATGAAACAACTGGTGGAGAATTGGGAAGGAAAGCTAAGAACAGTTGAGGATGAGAAGAACTCCCTCAACATGAAATACTTAGAACTGGAGGTGATATTGAAACATCTGCAATCACCTAAAGCTGAATCCTCCCAGTCAGCTGGAAGAAGACATGTTGCTACTCAAGTATGCTTTGAGCAGGATGATTCTAGGAGAAAGACATCCTCTAATAAAAGTGAAACATCTTCTAAAAAGAAGGTACCATCCATCCCATCTTGTACTGATGCTTCTAATAGTGTTTCTACAAAAAGTGCAGGATGGAAGAATAATTCCAAACAAATATGGATGAAGACAGTAAAGAAGCAGAGCTCTCCTGAAACAACACAACAAGTCAAGAAAAGTACCCAACAATCAGAAGGACTGAAGAGGTCAAGATTTGTGGGTCAGTGTTGGTGTTGTAACAAGTATGGGCATTGTGCAAAGGATTGTTGGTACAATCCACTGAATGACAAAGCACAGAGGAAGCCCATGCCTAGGGGGAGCAAGCCAGAAGAAAAGAAGCAGCATCCACAGGTCCAGAGACATCTGTTTACTGCAAATAGATTTGGATTACTTGACAACATCTGGGATGGTTGCAAAAGTGGTCAAAGAGTTGATACATATCAATCTCCGAATGTATCCAAAGCTGGAATGAAGAGAAGATCACTGAACCTGGCTAAGAGATATTCCTTGGGAAGCAAGCAGAAGAAAGTGGAAGATGCTCCCAAGAAGAGTTTGAAGAATGAAGAGAAGTCCTTGGAATCTAAATCCAAGAAGGGTGATGCATCCAGAAGGACCACCAACAAGAAAACATGCTTCTACTGCAGAAAGAAAGGACACATCATGGACCTTTGTAAAGAAGCCATGAAACTAAATAGAATCAGAATAAACTCCAAAAGACAATCAATCCAGAAGAAGAAGGGATTGATTGAAAATAAGTTTCCTAAGAGAGGTAGCTTAGCAGCATCCAAAGAACCATGTGGAACTTCCAGAACTGAGGCCACTCTTCCAAATGATTTACTTGTCATATGGCCACATCAATTGCAACTTGCCATAGAACTACAAAGAGTTGAAGATGAAGCTCTGGAAATTGCTAAAGCAAAAGGGAAGAAGAATATTTCACATGAAGATGATTTGAGAACCACACCAGCACAATCATCAATGAAGATCAAATGTGCAAGTGTGAAGAATGGTGAAAATGGGACATCTCGGTTGAGAGAATCTTCTCAACCTTGTTGTTCACATTGATGAACCAAGGAGGTTCCATCTTATTCCCTTATACATTGGTATATACATGTGCTAACATTGCAGGGAATTGAAGATGATGATCATTCTCAACTGGAGGATGGTTTGGAAAGAATTTAGTGCACCCCTTGAGGGGGAGCCAATCTGGAGAAGATGATGTTCTGAAATTAATATCATCTTGAGAAAATGGATGAATGGGGGAGCTTTATCTTTGCACCTGAACTTTCTAATGAGTTTTGTGAAGTTGTGCAGGATTTAGCAAATTCATTGTTATATCTGAAAAATTTCAAGCCCCTAAGCATGATCTCACATGTGTAGAGATTTGTGGACAGCATTGAGTTCCTTGGTTACATCACTCTTGTTTTCTACACCGGGTTAGCCCAAGTAGACTTAGAGTTGATTTACTAAAGGTTCTTTGCTAAAGAAGAACATGTGGCATCATCCCTCTCTTAGTGATTTTCAAGAAGATGCTATTCAAAGGGAGGAAGAGATATTGTGGAAGAGAACCACACCACACCTTTGCATTTGATTGACAATAAGGGGGAGAAAATATTGGCACACATATTGACCCATTCATATGTGCTAAAGGAGTGTATTGACAACAAATACAAAGGGGTAGATTGAAGTGCACTGTGTTGCATTTGTTGTCAATGAGGCATGAAGTTGTCTTGGAATGAATGGATGTCAAGGAGTTTCAATATGTGAATGACAAAGGATGTGGTGGTGATGGTGATGAAGAGAGAATGGCCATAGTACTAAGATGCATGTCACTTTGGAGATTCACTAAGTGACATAGGAGATGATGGTTGAAACATTATCTAAGAAAATCTGACGATTGTTTAGCTGATATTCAAGTTCATAGAACTTGTATCCTGATGATACAATGTCACAACATGATTAGAAGACCATGCATTGTAGTGACAAGGCATGAGGAGTTGAAGATGATCCATTCACATGTTCTAAGTGGATGAAGTGGTTTAATAAAATCCATGCACTAACACTTAGTGCATGTGAATCTGAAGAAGTCCCAATTTCATCTCTGATTAGATCAACAAAGAGAATTGAAGAATGTTGAAGACCATGTGTGATTCATGAGATTCAGTTGAAGAAGTCCCTCCTAAGTATTGAACACATATGGAAGAGGAGATGAAGAAGATTTAGAAGAAACCATTTGGAATTCCATTCCTAAGTGACGAATACATGTTGAAGATAATGGAGGAATTTCAAATGAAGAAGAAGAGAGGAAGAAGGAGAAATGAGAAAGATAGGCATTTGGCATTTGGCACTTGTCTTATATTCATGGGTTACTTTGTTTTTGACAAGGTAATATTCTGTCCTTTGCCAAAAAATTGGCCAGCCAAGGCCAGCCTTAAGGGTTCAACCCCCAAGGCACATGTGGGCCTAAGGCGCCACGCCCAAGGGGGGATCCCATGTGGCCAGCCCGGGCGGCAGAGGCAGAGGGGGCCGTGTGTAAGCCCCCGAGGGCACGCGGTGGTGAAACCCGTGCACCCGGAGAGCATAGTGGGCGCCAGAAGCGCGCCCGCAGGGAGCAAGGTGGGCGCAGAGCGCGCCCGCAGAAAGAACCCGGTGCGGGGCGGCACCGGGAGGGAGGAAGTTCAATTGGGGTGTTGCGGCAGCGGCATGTTAATAAGTCGCGAGAAAACCGGGCGAGGATTCGATGTGGGACGCGGATTTTTCCCACGGAAGAGATCCTGGCCGTCCATCTCATCGCGCGCCAGATCCGAGCCGCTCATCTAATCGCGCCACTCGCGATCTAATCCAGGCCGTTGAAGATCTGATCCGACGGCCCCGACTTCGTCCTCAACCTCGAGCTCAGCCGAAGGCCACCCGAAGCCTCCCGCGTACCTCCGTCGAACCAGGAGCAACCCGAGCATGGTGTTCGAGCTCCGGGCCACCATTTTCGAAACCGAAGGCTCCATTGAGCTCGTATAGACCTAACGAACATGATCATGCAATAAAATATGCATGCACACGATGGATAAAGAATTCGGACTTCAGCCGAGGCAAACTGAGTTGCCGAGGCCATGAGGTGTTTGTGATTTGCATGGATTGGAATTAAAGAGGCCGTGCATGCGTTCTAAGTCGCATGCACGTGGAGGAAATTAAGGAAAGAACCCGCGGTGGAAACTGAGGAGAAAAACAATATTTCACCGAATCTTGAAAACCCGAAAACTTCGGGAATTTGAGTTATTATCACGCGGATGATGCGAGGCAGCCTCTGCCTATAAAAATGAGGCCGATCCCTCTGTGCAGCTTGCTGATCCTTTGTTGAAGATCCGGAGAACCGTGAGTGCACCTCTGCCTCGCGAAGTTGAAGCCCCGCGCAAATTATATTTGCGCGGCTGAGTTCCTTGCGCGCAACTTCTTTGCGCGACAAGAAGAAGGAGGAGGAGGAGATCCCCTGCGCGCCTAATCCTTTGCGCAGCAGGAAGACCTCGTGGCCGCAACACCTTGCGCGCCCGAGGCTTGTTCCCTCTCTGCCCGCACCCTTGCGCGGCAAGAGGAAGACCACGCGGGTGTTGCACTTGCGCGCCCCACGGGTAGGAGGTCTTGCGCGCCCCTGTGCCGTGCACCTTGCGCGCCCGAAGGCTAGGTGAAAACCTGAGGCTTGTTTGCCTTGTGTTCTACACACATTGTGTGTGTGCCAAAGAAGGCCGAGGCCTTGCCTCGTGTGTGTGGTAAGAGGAGAAGAGAAATACCCGAGGCCTTTAAACAAGTGGCCGTAGCCCTTGTGTGTGTGCCAAATTGAAGAACACATCTTGTGTGTGCTAAGTACCCTACGGGCAGTGGGTGTGAGCAAGACAAGGCCATACTTTGTGTGTGCATTTGAAGAAGAAGGCCGTAGCCCTTGTGTGTGAAAAATGAAGAACCAAGTGTGTGCATAAGTGAAGTGCACACTTTGAAGAAGATTAAAAGAACAAGGAAGTGAGTGTGATAAACAAGTGAAGGCCAAGCTCAAGTGTGTTCCAAAGTAAAGAAGTTTTGTGAACAAAGAGACACGAAGGCTATGTGTGTGCACAAGAAGTGTGTGCTCACTTAGAAGAAGAAGAGAAGACCCACACAAAGTACAACACACTTTTAAGTGTGTAAACAAATAGAATTAAGTGTGTGAAGAGTGTGAAGAAGGTGTGTGCTATAACTGACTATACCCTTTGTGGGTCTACTGCACCAAGAAGAGAAAGAGGGCAGTGCATGCATGCATGCATGCACGTGCACACGTGAACAAAGCTAAATCAGGCTGTGTGCATTTGAGGAGTCCAAGACCAGAAGATCTTGAAGAATCAGAGTTTCCATGCATTCAGTGCATGAAGTTGAGCTGATGTGAGACTGGACCAGACTGAAGTTAAAGATATCAGTTGTCTGAGTATTCAGTAGTTGGAGAGAGGTCGGGTCATCCTTAGAAGAAGGTGATAAAGCCCGAGCAAGACGAGAAGACCTGATCAACCACAAGTGATCAGAAGAAGAGCAAGGCCAGCATCCTTTATCCCAGGCTGCTGAGGATACTTGAAGAGCTGAACAAGAAGAAGAGCTACTCGTGTGACTCGAGGAGCCAGGAGAAGACCCTGTGGGACTCAGGGAGAAGAAGTCTTCAGTGGGATTCTGGAGCAGGCCAGTGGGACTCTGGTAACACTGTGGGACGCAGTATAAAGACCCTCCTGTGGGACTCAGGAGAGATACAGTGGGACTCTGTATCGACCATTGTAATTTTAACAGGTTATAATGGAGAATCCATGCTGAGAGAGCATGGCAAGGATGTAGGCCTTTGGTGCCGAACCTTGTAAATCCTTGTGTCCAGTGCCTTTACATTTACTGCATCATTCGTGGAAAGGTGAGAGATACAAGAAGAGTGGATCGAGGCTTTAACCAGCCATAGAGGTTTAAGTGATTAAGAATCAATTAGTAAAAAGTTTTAAGGGATCACTGATTCACCCCCTCCCCCTCTCAGTGATTCACACTGATCTGGGCACTTCAATATGATTTTCATATTATCCAAGGAATTCCTGCCAAGACCATCTTAGTGGACAAAGTCCCTTTCTGAATCGAGTTCACTCCTCGTTCCAGTCCTGTATCACTGAACTGAATTAACTTACCATTCCAGCCATGTCTATCTCATGAGATATAAATCTTTACCCAATGAATTGGAGGGAGATATAGGTCCCGCCCATCTCATATTGAAATCATTCTTACTTTTGCCACAAAATAAACATAGATCATTCATAATAACCCAACAAATAAAATGGGTTTCATAAACATCATACCATAATAACATAATCCATATAGAAGAAATAGATATCATTTAATCATAAGAAAAATAAAACCATTTAAATAATAGATACATTATACATGAAACATAAACATTCTAAATAGTTTCATCTTAGATGGAAAATTGTTTTGATGAAACACTTGAAATGAATTCTTGAGGAAAATATCTTTTATTCATCAAAATCATTTTCTTTTCTAAAAATGCCCTAAAATTTTAAAAGAAAAGGATTTTGTTGAGAATAATCAAGAAATTTTGAAGTGGAATATTCATTTAAATAAGTCGTTATGAAACCATAAATATCCATTCACATCGTATAAGTTAAAAAAACATTCTTCTCGTACTTTTTCTGGAAAAGTAAAAAATTACCTTATATGGTAAACAAAAGTAAGATTCCTTTCATAACATGTAGTAAAATTTAAAAATGGGGAAAAATTACATTAAACATACATGAAAACATTTTTTAGAAAACATGGTCATGGATGATAACAATAACCCCAGTAAATATGTACGAATAAACAATCTCCGATAAGAACGAGATTGGAATAGTTATCCCTTACCTTATGTCCGATATTCTTTGTATATATCAAATCCTCATGTATAATGATTTAAATAATATCATTGACTTATTAAAGAATCATATTCATTGTTATGAAATCATATATGGTTCACTTATGACTTTATATTAACCGTTCTTTTGTAAATTCCATGTTAAATCAGCGTTTTGGGTAAAATCGTTTCATTTATCGTACGTGTTTTGACTTGTTGTTCATGATATTATTACTTATATCATGTTTTACTTACTTCCAGAATTTAAATCATGATTTATATATCATATATATTCAGTATATATATATATATTAGATAGATAAATGAAATAAAATACACCGTTTATGGACACGGTAGGCCGTATGTACGCATGAACGTTGTTTTCCTTTCCTTATTGACTTGAATTGAAGGAAGTAGATGACATATATATATATATATATATAAATCCAGTAGCTTTATGATGTCATATATTTCATTATTATTCATTATATATACTTTATAATCATTCTTGAATGGTTAACATGGAGAATGAATCTCATCGCGTCGTGGAGACGGTAATCCGTACGTACGCACGACTAATGATATCGTTCCCATAATTATTGAATTAAATTGGATTGGATGATATAATATCTCATAATTAGTATGATGTTATAACAACTATATATAATTATTCTTTACACCATTATACCCATCCAAGTAAGGTGGTTGTGGAAAAACAGATTACACCACGGCGTGGAGACGTTATTCCGTACGTACGCACGCGCGGTGATTTCATTTTCCGTAGGATGGATAGAAGGTGAAATGGGTTTGTTTTATATTTATAATAATATATCAGTATATAACTGATAATTATGATATTACTTTATAATGAAACAACTAAAGAAGAAGAAGTTGAAGAAGAAAGAAACTTGAAAGAATCGGTAGAATAGATTACCTCTTCTTCGACGCACCTCTTTTAAGATTCCTTTTAAGGCACTATATTGGGTCTTTTAAGGAGACCAAAACCTCTATAATATTTCTAGAGAAGTTTATAAGAGAAATGGGCAGGGTTAGGCCAAGCATGAAGGCTCAAATGGTTGTGAAGAGGAGAGGGAGGAGGTACCCTTATATAAGAGAGGAGAGGTGCACATTTGGAAACCTTAAAAATATTAATTAATAATAAAATGAAAACCCACTTAAAAACATCAAAAAATAACTCAATTAGAATATTAGATGAGATAGGGTTGAAATATATTCGACCAATAAAATTTAGACATTTTGGAAATTTATTTTAAACCTTATCAACTTGATTTATCATTATTTAATATATTTAATTTTATTTTTGGTAATAACATTCTAAATTTAAAATTGTTATTAATAATTAATTTTATGTTGTGAATTGTCCATAATTGGATAATTTGTAAAATTTTAGACCATATAAATTTTAAGTTATAATTTTTAAATATTTTTGGGATTTTTAACCAATTTTATATTATGTTATTTTTATAAAATAACAATAGTGTCAATTTTGACACTCTTCATTTATTTGAATTTAAATAAAATCCAAACAGAGGATATGTTCGAAATAAAAGCTTTAATAGATTCATAACATGTCATACGTATCTATAAAATTAGTGGAGCACATTAAATAGTTCATAAAATATTTATTTTATTATATTTAATACCGTTTATTTGATATTTCAATCAATAAAATAATTTCAACATCACTATTGTGTCACCTTTAATAATAATTATTTAATCCGTAAAAATTCTAAATAAAATCACATGATGTAGATAATTTTATTATATTACTGGAGACAATACATGTTCGAAGTTTCATGAAGTTTATCACTAAATTAAAATTATTATACTTATAAGATTTAAGAGACTGACATGTTATCCCTTTGTTTAGTTTTAATAATAATTACATCGTTTTCATGGTCAAAGGTTCATTAAATGAATATATGCCGACCCTTTGGTGATATGGGTCGAATTTTAGTAATCCTATAGAATTTTTTCAAGTGTTAGGGTAATTTTACAATCTTATTTTTACCCTTAATTACCCGATTTATCTTTAACTGAAGTAAATAAAAATTACCGTAGTTATTTTTCATAATATAAAAAAATTAAAAGTAACCTATTAACATAATTTGGACCCACTGAATCCAAATATGGAATCCATTTTTAAAAATTCAAAACACATAAGTTTCAGAAATTAAATTAAAATTTATCTTGTGGTTAGGAAAACGGGTTTTAAAAGTTAAAATATTGCCAAGGATTGAAATGTTTTTACCTATGAATTCAATGTAAAATTAATGGTAATGACATAAATTACATTAAATGGTAAAAATATATTCTATTTATACTTTTAAACCATTAAATATTATAATTTAACCATATAAATTATTACAATGAAAATAGTTATTTTTAATTAAAATATATCGTGTTTTTACTATTCATTAAAATATGAAAGTTATCAGAATAATATGAAAATTTTGTCCAAAGTAAATTTTTATATCCTTATTTCAAATAAGAATTTTATTTTGTCAAATTTAACTTATAAATATTTCAAAAACTAGATTTAAAGTGGGTGCGCCATCAAAAGGTGGCAAAACTGTATTTTTTGAAAAATACTTATTTTACCCAAAAAAATTATTTTGTTCTCATACCATGTTCTAGAAAATGTGCAAGATGAATAATAATGTTATAAAATTCCAAATTTAGTTAATAATATTTATAACAGCTAGTCCATAATAATATTATAATAATATATCGTTGTTTAGTGAAACCCAGTATTGCGTACTACACACGCTATTGAGGAAGGTCGTGATTGCGTGTAATGCAAGCCAAGCCAGGGATGTGTGTATTGCAAGCTCCATTTGGTGTAGAATACAACACAATACATCAATGAAAATAAAAATATTAATTATCATAAAATCTCAGGTTGTTAGATTTCATCTGGTACAACGTGATGATGATTTTTATGTATAAGTCAGATAAAAAAAATATGAAAATAAGTAATCATTTTTATGTAATAATGATTTAAATCAAAACCAATTTTTATTATGTCATACTTAAACATGATTTTCACACTTTTTGTGTCTTTTAATATATTAGTATCCCTTATTTATTTACAAGTTCCTCATTCAATATCACATGAAATGTGATGGGAGTGGATTTGGATTTGAATTTATTAATATGCATATAAAAATAAGAACATAATTATGTTTTTCTTTCATGTCACATAAAATTATTATAGTAGATTTAAAAGATGTTCCATTTTTTCAAGTGAAGCATTCTCTATCCTTGATTTGTGGTAGTGTTATGTTTGTTTTTCATCCCATTGCTTATTTTTAGCAATCATTTTTTGTTTTATAAATTAAAAATTCTTAATCAAAGTGATTAATACATGTGTTTTCATGAAATGTATTAATAGTCTCAATATACTTGAAAATATGTCTCCTCGTGATGACCAGTAAATATTTCCCACACTTTTTGGTTTATCAAAAGTGTATACATATGTGGTGGTTGATGTTTTATTTTCCCTTCAACTTATTTGAGATGATACTTAATAAGAATTTGTTAAAGCCTCTATGATCCTTTTTTTAAATCATTAATATAAATTTCATTCGGGAGTCATATATTATAAATTCACTCTACAAGGGATAATGGAGAGAAATTCAAATTTCATTATTTTATTTCTTTGTAAAATAATGAAATTATATCATAATGTTACCCTAATATCATCCCAAAATAGTGTCTTAAACACCAGCACAACATTGTGCCACAAATCTACATCAATAATCACGTGAATGAAAGTATTGACCCCAAAACTAATGAGTATATACTTGTTGGGAGGTAAAAGGATGGTAATATGCATTCGATCCAACCTCAAATTTGATGCCTTTATTTCTCACCTTAATAATTTATTCTAACAACATCACGCTTTGGTGATCCTATTTTTTACATGATTTGTTCAATTTCTACAATTTCTACAATTTCCTTAACTTCAAAATCATCCATATTTTGTTCCTATAGATTTTTAGAATCAACATGTGTATAAGGTTGTTGTTCCTTATCATTGGGAGCACTAGAATGTTGAGAAACTAATTGTTCCTCGGTATTAGAAGCACTATCATGCTGAGATACCTATTGTTCCTCATGATTGGAAGCATTGACTTGTGGAGAAGTCATTAGCTGTATAATTGGTTGAAATTTTATTTTAGATTATGTAAATTTATGAGTGAAAAGATAATAATATGAGGTACTTAAATTTATATTACAAAAAAATATAACCTAATTATTGAACTCTCTTTTTTTAATGGTTGATGGGATTTAAACCATCTATCGAGTATCCAAATTCATTTACTATGGACTCCTATGATAAAAAAGACCTAATATACATTGGGACTGATGATAAACTATTATTATTACCTAACAAAGGTTTCGTCCCCATTTTAATTGACATGTAACCCTTCAAGGGTTTTGGTCAATAAAATAATAATTGACCACCATCTGTTTATTGGATCTGGAACATAAAGCACATATACTACCTATTATTTCAATATCAATGGTTCAACTTTATATCCTACCTTATTGAAATCCATTTTCATAAATCCCAATTCATTTATTTTAACAACATCAACCCACTTGAATTGAAAAATTGGCACTTTGAATTATGTATAATACATCTCTCATATTTTTTTGATGATTCCAAAGTATGACATATTTACATAAATTTAATTTCTATCCTTGGTAATAGATAAATGAATCTCTTTATCCACAAGTGTAACTCCAATATTTTTCATCATACTATGTTCATCATGATCATTTATATAGAATGCATAACGATTAATTAAAATACCATTATAACATAATACATGCACAATTTTTCCTCAGGCCAGCCATCAAAGTAATTTTGGAATTGAATCCAAATTGTTAGTTTACTCCTTAAAAAAATTTCCCCAAACCCATTTTATAAACTATTTATTATGTGTATTTGATATCCATATTTCGTCCCTTAATGGATTCAAATGCCTAAGAATTACTTTGTTGGTTTAAACATGTGGGGAAACCTGTAAACTGTTATGAAAAACATAAATTCGGTCCTACTCTAGATCTATAATAGTAATTGTGATAATATCTTTTCCCAAAATTCATTCACCCAAAAGTCTCCTGGTGTGAAAATATTTTTATAGACCAATTCTTTCCACATCATATAGGTAGTCATTACAGAATTCAACAACTACCTCAATAACATATCACTCTGCAATACAACATTCTGGATGACTTTTATTTTTGACATACCCTTTCAAAATATTAATATATCATTCAATGGGGTATATCCATCTATAATATATAAGACTACATATTCTATCCTCTCTTACCAAGTGAACCATCATATCAAATAATGCTATCAGGAATAATATCTCAAATTCACATAATATGACAACAATTTTCATTTCCATAGTTATAAATTTCACTGGGTCTATAACTTTGGTGTATATAGATTTTAAAAATAAAAAACTCTTGGTTAATTTAAGATGAAAATTATTGGAAAAAAATATAACATAAAGCTATTGGCATTAGATCTTTCACCGAAACATGACTATCATGTGATTTTATACCCTTTAACTTTAAATCATTCCTTTAAATGATATTCTTGATATTTAATGAATACCCCTCTAGAACATTTCATTAGTCAAGAAGTTGAAAAACTGATATCTCTCTTTTTTAGAAAGAGTGTAAGAATATTGGGGAAGAAATGTCTATTTTTCACTCTTCATTGGGGCCAACTCTTCTCATATTCCCAATTCAATCATGTCTAACAGATCCTTAATTATATCCTTTATTTTTCAAGGTGAATTTAGTACTGTTCCAATGAAACTATCACAAACATTTTTTTCAATATTCATAGCATTATGAAAATTCCTAACGTATAAGAAAATATTTTATAGTAATTCAAAAAAAATAATCTCTTTTTTCAACATGTTTTTGTATGGTTTTTCAAAAAAGTATTACCAAAAGCAGTGTCTATTTGTTTTAATTTCTCAAAAAATTGATCAACTATTAGTGGAGATGGTGTTTTCCATTCTTATAAACCCCCATAGAATGATTTCATCCAATATCGGTATTTGTGTCACTAGGGTAGAAATATCTGATGTCCTAGAAACATAGTCTTCGATGAATGTTTCATCCTAATTAACTATATAACCTATTCACAAATAGGACACCCTTTAGTTCCTTTAATACTATATCCTAGAAATTTTCCCTAAGTAATAAAGTAATTTATCATCCCATATAATATGGATCTCAATGTGAAATATTCATTTTTGTAAGAATCAAACAACATAGAACCTGAATCTATTGTTATTTTCAAATATTCCAACAAATATATCCAAATAAACATCAATATCGTTACCTGACTGTTTTGGTCCTAATATATGTAAAGAAGAGATAATTCATTTTCATTTCATGTATAACCATGGTGGTAAATTATAACTTACCAACATAACCTTCCACGTACTATCATTTTTTATTTGAAAACCAAAACAATTCACTCCATCTATAGACAGTATAAGGAAAAGGAATCTTGGATCTTTTCTAAATTCAGGCTACTCATGATCAATTATCTTCCACTATGGAGATTCTTCCAAGTGATTAAGATTCCCATATTTATTTCTTTTATTTGTGTTCCAAGTCATTTATCTTGTAGTCTTCTCACTTCTATATGGGCGCCTAAACCATGGAATGATCATAAAGTAACACACAAATTTTATTGGTCCTGATTCATCTTTCTTGAATTGAGAAACAGCATAATTTGGAAATTTATTAAGTGATTTTTAGTCCTTGTGAAATAGTATACAGTCATTTGGACAAGCATGTATTCTTTTAGAGATCATACCCACTGACCATATCATTATTTTAGCATCATATGTTCAAAAAGGAAACTCATTATCTTCTAGGAGCATATCATTCAAGAGGGAAAGTAGTTCAATAAAAATGCAATCATTCCATCTATTTCCACGATTTAAATTATACATATTTAGTATGGATAAAATTGTTATATATTTAGTACAACCAGCATATAATGGTTTCCTTTCACCACTCTTCCACTTCTAAAAAAATTTGGGACAATCATGGAGTTTATCTTAAACATTCATTTTCATTTCATTAATATGATCTTCACCATCGTTCACACTTGTAATCACATAATCGATATGGTCTACATAATTTTCCACACTTTTAATCATATCATATGATCCATAAAACATAGTCTTATCCCAATCACTAGCTACATACAATTTTTTCCAAAGTTTATTCCAAAATTTATAACATTGATCCATTCTATGACAAATCAAGTATTTTTCCAACTCTTATAGAATAATTAGTCTTTAATGACAACTATATAAACATGGAAAAAGGACTTGATAAGGGTCGTATACATGATCTTTTGAAAACTTGATGAACTCTTTCACCCTATCCTCGTATTATTTTTCTATACGATTAACATCCTTCCATTTTTTATTCATATACATCCTATTTTATTCAGTAATATTAATATTTAACAAAATAAATAAAGTGTAAAAACTATTTTATAGAAAAATTTCATCTTATGATTAAAATATTAATGTAAGGTAAGATTATTAATGGTTACAATTTTATTGAAATAAATTAATTTAATAATGGTTATGATTTTACCAGTGTTGGTTATCCTTAACCTTTTCTATATTATTTGAACCTAATATACAATCTATTACACTACTTAAGGTCCTAAGAGAGACCAGTCTCCTCTCAGAACCCAACATAGAGGCGATCAACATATGGAATTTAATACAAATCATCAAATCCAACAACTTATATCAATGCTTGATAAAAAAATTATAAAAAAATATAATTGGTCATATGTAACTTCTTGAAGTAGGATCCACTAAAACGGTACCCCAATCTGGTCAGTCACATGGCATCAATCATGCCTCCCCATACGCTAGAGGATGATGACTAGAAATGAGGGTCCAATGATGGGATGGTGGGTAGACTATACCCTCATGATCATAGTAGCACAATAGTATAATAATGAATAAATCAATCAATGGTGGAAGTTGTATAAAATAAGGGTAGCATAAGATAATAATAACTGATAATGTGGCCAATGTAAAATATACCACCATGCATGCATGTACAGATGAGGATATATAATCTAAACAATAAACATATTGTAGGTGAGAAAATACGGAATAGTAAAAGCATAATAATGTGGGCAAAATACCTATTGTATAACTCCATGAGAATCTTGAGCTCCAACTCAGTCATGTTCTCCTAAAATCTCATGTACAAATGAATGACACAAGCATGATCCATATACTAATCCTACAATAATGGGGTTTCATCAGGTACCTTGGTGCAATGGTGGCTTGAAATGGGTATGAGATATACACAGAAAGCCACCACCAATGGTGTTTAAAGCTATTCAGTCCATGAATATAAAATACAGCAGTGTATAGGTGTGATAGGTAATAAATATATAAATAAAAGTAACCAAGTTAGCTCAGGTTTCTCCGGGACACCTAGTCGACCATACCTATTTCAACATAAGTCATAATATCTCAAACCAGGTTATCCAATACCAATATAATGTAACTAAATAGAAATATATATGTATATGTATATATATATATTCTAGGATTATACAAAATAAGACATAATTGGGCCATTAAAAGAGTCTAATACAATCATTGAACAAACCCAATAATGTTCTTTGGCTTGGTGTACATTTCCTTAGATCTGATAAACTATAATTCCATATATATTTAAACAAGAGGAATTAAGGTTATTAATCAAAGGCATCTTGGGAATTTAATATAGATGTAATCCTAATCTGGTCCATGGAGATCCATAAATATGAACCCAAGTATCACTCCGAGAGCACAATAAGTACTCATCACCATAAGATTATGTCTAAGGGGATCTATGAAATGAATCTCAAGTATCACTATTGGAATAGTTTAATGAATTAACCTATGATACCATCCATGTTATACCACCTAGGGGACAAATAATCACTCATGGCCTAGTATAATCATGACACCCATTGATCCCATCCAAGGGAACTCCTATAGTAAACCGGTATCATTCATGGGTAAGTAAAAAATTGACTCGGTGAACCACTAAAAGGCATTGTATAAATAATCCAAGTATTTATCCTAGTTTAATATAAATCAAGTGACTTATGAGCTCTTAATTTTATTTCATGAAGAGTTAATCCATATATCTCCCAAGGATCATATGATCTATGAACACTTTTAAGCAAATCAATGGTGTTTTTTAAAAGTAAACCTGAGTATCATTCAAGGTGTAATACAAATATAGTGGTCATTTAAAATTTTTTAAAAAAAAGAAGTCTATGTTTATAATCATTCCATCCTATGATTCAATTTACCAAGTGGTCAATTCCCATTATTCATTTCAATAATAACATAAAATTTCTTGTACTTAAGCATTCCATTCATCATTTCAAACGTCACTATTTAGTTTCCCCTTTTTATTTGAAAATACAAAATACCTTAAATTTGGTTTTATTTGAAAGTGGATATTTTCTATCATGTCGTGGATTGATCAATTTAGTTAATTTAAGACCTCAATTGTGCTATAATTTCTCAAACACACCTCAAAGGTGATTGAGAGGCCTAAAAAGCATTAATAATCAATATAATTAGAAAAAAACATAAGGAGGGTGATTTAATCACCTATAAAAGACATGATCCATGACCAATAAGTGAGGCACCCCATGAATATGGTTTTATTTGAGCTTATTAACCTTTTATAGGTCCATTTTATAGCACAATGGATATATAATTTAAGGCATTATGTCTTAAAAAATTAATTTCACATTTTTAAGGAAACACATAGAGAATCAAGTGTGTGGTTCCATGGAATAATTTATAAATGTGCAAGAATTTAGAGAAAAATATATAGACCACTTACCTTATACCAAGGATGCTTCACTGATCCAAAACCAATATTTTATTCGATCTGGTTCGATATATATCAAAGAAATAGACAAAGACCCTAAAATAGGGTGAATTTTCTCTCACAATGATAGTGATAGTGATGGTGTGGAAAATAGTGAAAGAAGTAGGAGGAACTTGGATTTTATTATTATGCATCCAATGAGACCAACAGAAAGTGATTATGACACCGAATGGAGAAGATATCCCCATTCCTAGAAGAGGAGAGGAAGAGGAGCTCGAGTAGATCCCTACTTTGTACATGGAGGAGGAGAAAAAGAGAGGAGAATAATTAAAAGGAAATATGGGGTAAATGTTAAATTCACCCCTTTAAATGAAGAACATGTTTTTTCTACATGGATGGATAAACCATTCTCTAACCATGCATGGGCTACTACCTTTGTATGTGGATCGCATGGTTCATGCAAATGGTTTTAGAATCCATTTAAAAACCATGCATTCCTCTTATATTAAGAAGTATCCAAAAAGATAATGGTCATGTGTCCTAGTTTATGTAGTTATAAAAAATCATGAAACACCCTCAACCCCTCTGAACAGGACACAAAGTTTCTCTAAGAGGGCCGCATGATTTTTGAAAAAAATGTGCACCTTTTCCAACCACCTTCGGATTTGATTTTAAAGGGTATTCCACTACTAAAACTCAATGAAATACCTGATACACCTCTCGAGTCTTAAACCAAGTCTAAAAAATAAATTTTGGTTTTCTAACTCTCAAAATTATGTTTCTAATCTTAGTTTAGTGAAAATCTTGTCTACCAAATACAGAAAATTAAAATTCCTTTGGAATTTTACCTTGGTAAAAAATACAGGATGTTACAATCTACCCACCTTAAAACTTATCATTCTCAAGAAGCCTTGGGAAAACAATCAAATCAACACCCAACCTACTCGGTTCAAGAAGTTATTTTTAAATAGGTGTGATACATTTCCAACACCTAACGCACCACTAAAAACCCTTTAAGTATATGATGCCTGATTCATTTAAACTCGACTCAATTCTTGAATTCATAACTAAAGTATCAAGACGGTGCTTACCTGAGCCCATCAATATGGATACCTGAACACATCATTATCTCTTGAACCACCCAACCTATCGTGTTCCCCACCATAGGATCTAGTAGTTAACAACCAATTATGATCCATGCTACATCCATCACTATAATTTCCTATTAAAGTATGCTCTTATCATTCTAATGATTATCCTGACATAATTATTATCTTAATGAATGGATGAATCCCAACCAACCACAATTGGCCTAGTCGATCTTACTCATCATGAAAAATAGTGTCCAAATTATATTCTAATCACCTCACCCTCAATGACATTCCATATATGGTCCCTCAAAAACCTCACACAATAAAAAGGAAAGCCTCAAATTGAACTTCCTCTGGTTGACTACATTCTGAAAATGAATGGATTAGACAGATGATGCATTTCAAAACTAAATATATATGTCTTTAAACTAAGGTAACATAAAATTTACTTCGAGCACACTCAATGAATCCCATAATTGGCTTCCACTAAGGTCTCCATCCAAACATCCATGTATGTTGTTCTACCTCTAAATTAATATAGATGTATACCCCATCCAATTCAATTAGATCCCCACCCTCAAGTAATCTCATCTGATCCCAAATAATATTTTTGGTAACATAGGAATCATAAATTAGATTCAAATGACCTCATCCAAGGAATTACATACTTTAGGAACCCATGTTTTACCCAAAACTAATCATACCTCTTTAAGGGGGAGTGGTCGGCGACCCCCCCCCTGGGCGTGGGTCTTGTCCTGCGTGCCCAGAGCCACCTAGTGACATGCCCACGGACAGGGAAAAATGGCCTCAAGACAATGCCATGAATGCGTGATGATTCGTCCGGTGCTTGGGGCTTGTCTTTTCTGGGGTAGTGTGCCTTAAAAGCTTTGACAATGAGCTGGGGTTTGTCGCATGTTAGATCCTATGTACTGACAATCACGTGGAGACAATGCCATCCGAGTGAGACAATTTGAAGGGGCCTCGAGGCTTGTCTTGGTGGATGTGGGGTGCCTTGAAAGGAAGGACGTCGAGCTGGGGTTTGTCATATATTGTTGGGTTCGGTATGTAACGACACTGACCACCTAAAGAGAATTCATTTCATGCGTGAGGACCCACTCTGGACATGGGGTTTGTCTCCTCGGCGGTGGTCGACGATACATGGGAAGGATTCCATAACGTGTCGGTGGCCTTCTTGTGCCTAAGGGGTCACGTTGGTGGCCGTTTGTATGGTTTCATAGCTCTTTTAGGGCAACAGGTGTTGTCTTTCATGCGCTGCGGTTCCCTCTGGGTAGTCTAAACCACTCAGTATATCTCCTCGTCAGTGTTTATGTTTCATAGTGGGAGAGCTGGAAATGCATAAATGTCTCTTTAGGGGGGGAGTGGTCGGCGACCCCCCCTGGGCATGGGTCTTGTCCTGCGTGCCCAGAGCCACCCAGTGACATGCCCACGGACATGGAAAAATGGCTTCTAGATAATGCCATGAATGCGTGATGATTCGTCCGGTGCTTGGGACTTTTCTTTTCCGGGGTAGTGTGCCTTAAAATCTTTGACAATGATCCAGGGTTTGTCTCATGTTAGATCCTATGTACTGACAATCGTGTGGAGACAATGCCATCCGAGTGAGATGATTTGAAGGGGCCTCGAGGATTGTCTTGGTGGATGCGGGGTGCCTTGAAAGGAAGGACATCGAGCTGGGGTTTGTCATATGTTGTTGGGTTCGGTATGTAATGACACTGACCACCTAAAGAGAATTCATTTCATGCGTGAGGACCCACTCTGGACATGGGGTCTGTCTTCTCGGCGGTGGTCGACGATACATGAGAAGGATGCCATAACGTTTCGGCGGCCTTCTTGTGCCTAAGGGGTCACGTCGGTGGCCGTTCCTATGGTTTCATATCTCTTTTAGGGCAACACGGGTTGTCTTTCATGCACTACGGTTCCCTCTGGGTGGTCTAAACCACTCATTATATCTCCTCATCAGTGCTGATGATTCCTAGTGGGGGAGCTGGAAATGCATAAATGTCTCTTTAGGGGGGAGTGGTCGGTGACCCCCCTCTGGTAATGGGTCTTGTCCTGTGTGCCCAGATCCACCCAGTGACATGCCCACAGACATGGAAAAATGGCTTCTAGACAATTCCATGAATGCTTGATGATTACTCCTGTGCTTGGGGCTTGTCTTGTCCACGGTAGTGCCCTATAAAAATGATGACAATGAGCTGGGGTTCATCGCGTGTCAGGTCCTACATACTGACAATCTTGTGGAGACAAAGCCATCTGAGTGAGATGATTTGAAGGGGCCTCGGGGCATGTCTTGGTGGATGTGGCGTTCCTTGAAAGGAAGGACGTCGGGATGGGATTTTTCATATGTTTTTGGGTCTTGTATGTAATGGTAATTACCACCTAAAGAGAATTCTTTTCATGAGTGAGGACCCACTCTGGACATGGGGCATGTCTTCTCAGCGGTGATCGACGATACGTGGGATGGATTCCATGACTTGTCGGGAACCCATGTTTTACCCAGGACTAATCGTGCCTCTATAGCTTTTACCCATGATTCTATCCAAGAAGTTCTTTATCAGGAACCCATGTTTTACCCAGGACTAATCATGTCTCTATAGCTATGAATGTTTCCATAATTCAACTGCCCAAGTGCCTATTTATTAAAACATAATGTAATTTTAATTTAGCTCAATATTCAACGGATGCTCCCTCAGTGTATCCTAAATAATATCAAGATAAGGGAAATGATCACCACTAATCCAAAGGTACCCTAATAGGATCTAAAAAATTTCCAAAAGGTACTTGAGACATTCTTACTAAATCAAAATGAAGTGCTCTATAAAGTTCTAAACCAACCATATCCAACCACACCAAAAAAGATTGTAGAACCAAGTCTGGTTAACTCTTTTTGATGAAGCTTGGCTGCACCTGCTAACGCATCATGACTACTCAACCATGGTTCCTTACCATATGAGGCACCCCATGATTACTCAATCATAACCATAAGATTCCATACAAGGACAATTATATTTTTCAAGTGTTGTGTACTCAGCCAACCATATCATCATCATGTTTCCTCCCAGCACCAACACATTTGAAGGCTTTCTAGCCTCAAGCAAATTAAAAGGTAGAACTGACCATCTTCTAATGGTCCTCCTTGGTCATGTTCCTTCTACTGGGAAGGACACACTTTTATATGATCAATGTTATTCTCCCCACCTCACAAGTGTTCTTTTCATCAGATTTACTGCGAAAGGGAAATCATCCCATGGAACACGCTCCATCGACCACTGACTGTTGGTCATGGGAATTGGCAACATGCATCCGCAAGCAGTTAAATTGAAAGGAGAGGTATACAAGACACTTGAAAGCATTCCTAGCTAGATTTACTCTAGACATACATGTGACAATCCTCCTAATTTATTCCCATATGTTCCGTATCATCAAGCATAACAACGGAAAATATTTTTTCTAATGTGTCAAAACAACTAGCCCTCTTTGGAATATCATCATTAGCATTGGGATGAGTCAGTTTTCCTTAAACTCTCAGGTCAATCTACCTCAGAGATGAACTTTAAATGATGCATAATAGCTCAACGATTTATCTATTATCACAAAACTTATACGGTTTAGAATACCATTTTAGGAACTTGAAGGGTACTACGTGTATCAATGCATACTACACTGAGATTTCATCCACACAACAGTGCATTATTGATACTATCCATAAACTTATCACCCTATTCATCATAGTATCAGATATACCATACAAGAAGAGGTTTATGCCCATAGTTGTACTATCCCATACAGCTATAAAACTAAATGAAAAACTCCAATGTTGTCCAAAATTGAAGAAGATAAAGAGGGGTTAAACAACCCACTAGCAGGCTGACTATACCGAAGGCATGTATAACCAACTGAAACCAAGAATTACAAGATTCTCATTCCCATAATAAGGGTAAAATTATCTAACAAACACCTATTCATCTTGGGTGTCACTTTAGAATCTAAGATTTCTAATAGTGAAAAACAAAACTCAAACAGTACTACATGTCAAAAAACTGATAACATTTTGAAAGGTTTTAAGGTTATGAGGGAACTACCTACCTCGGGCTAGTACCATAAGAAATATATAACTGTTATCTGTATTGTTAGGACATTGTGAAAGATTTAGTACACTCAATCGCCTATCACTTAGGTTATAAAAAACCTACCAGTTACACTCTCGTTCCCATCCAAGAAAAAACTCAGGAAAAACCTAAACTACCTTTACTCAAAGGTTGAAGACAAGAACACCACTTTCAGGTTTTATTTGAGATGATTCATTCATCTAAACTTGGTCTTTAAACCTTTTATGTTATCAATTTAAACATCGAGTACCAGTTATAAGGAAAATTGTACTTAGAAAATTAATTTATCTAACACCATAAGGCACACCGGAATTTTTTATCAAACTTCCTTTCAAGAATTATTTATTTAACTGAAATCCTTTCATAATTAGGTAATTTATCACAGAAATTCCTTTTATCAATTCTATTTTTCCATAAGGTTCTCAAAATTGGGCATAGTTAAATAAAATTTAAATTCCAATCTATAGTGGGAAACTCCCTTTATATTGTAATAGGAATTTTAATTTATAGAGGCCTCATAAATAATAAAGCTCAAAAGAATATGATAGGTATTTTAATAATTAAATTGGGGATTATTCATGTAATATGTCACTATAAGTTAAATGTAACACCATTCATGTGGTTTTGGACACTTCGAATAACCATACCTATATAATATAAACATACTGCCATGGGGTTAATTACTAATTCATAATAAGATAAAGGAGACCTATGAGGGGCATGTTAATCCATACTAGGTTCAACTAAATATAACCCAAATCATTTTAAAAATTAAAATTATAAAACTCCCTTAATGGTTTTTTTAAGAAGAAATTAGAATCATGACCAACCTACATGGGTTGAGTCAAGTCTATCTCATAATTATAACAGGTCAAGACCAACCAACATGGGTCGAGTCATGTTAAGGTCCATAAGTAATCAATTATCTTAAAGTCAAAATTTAATAGCCTTTATATTTATACAATGATATCAAGGCATATTAAGTTCATATAAGATGATTAGATTATATGGAACACTTTTTTAGAAAAGTTGGACATTTTTTTCTAAGTCTTTCTTTACTCTTTTTCATAAAAACTAATGTGTAATGTGAAACAAATATCATAAATATCATCATTTTCTCCAATCCTTCTTTTCTTATATTTTTAATAAATATCGCATCATCATCATCACCAACTTCAATATTGAATCATATTTTTCTTTAAATAAATTGGAAAAAACTTCTAAGGGACAAATTTAAATACTAATCATCAAATCTTTGATAAAAATAATTTGATCTTCAAAGGTACTTCTATAACAAATTTACATTATCCGAAAACAAATACAACTCACACAAAATGGTCTCCACATCAGGGATTTTTTAACACTAAGAAACCCCACCCATTCTCAGTACTGAGACAAGAATTAATAAAGGGTGATAAAAGTAAATATAAATGTTACCACTCAATTATCCTTGTTTTGTAGTAGTGTTGAAAAATTGGAATTATATAATTGATTGAAACTATAAGATATTTTGATATTGAGAGTGTGGGTTGATTAAAAAAATAGAACAATATAATGTATATGGTGAAAAAACATTATACCATTATCATATTACATATGTATAGGATAAATGAATATAAGTTCAATTGTGTAATTTATATCTCCAATTTTCTCATGCCTCATCAATTTTTTAGCCACATTTTGTGCCGAAAACTCAATATACGAGTGACTACAGAGCTACAATAGAGCACAAAAACAAAATGGAAATCCCATCTCCCCCCTCATATTCTTCTTCCCTTTCTAAATTTTCCTATTCTTAATCCTCACACGAATCCCATCCCTCGTATTCCTTGTGGTCATCAATGGCACTGGGTTCGTCTACACTTGGTGTACCACCACCCGCTACCCCGACATCTGTTTCACCTCCCACACTAGCTATTCCAACACCATCATAAATGAGATCATCCACCTAGCATGAATCACCATATCCCTTTTGCTGAACCACACTCGCGTGCTTTTCACCCACATCACCACTACCAAAGGGCCATCCACCACCCCCGTCCTCATATTCTCTGTCGCCCACCCCTTCTGCTCTTAGGGGACCAATCCCATGTCCCAATATGTGTCTACACTCTTTGAATATGTTAAGATCATCTGGGGCATGTCATTACAGATGTGTAGATCACTACAGTGGATCCTCTAGCCACAGGTATCCCAAAGCAGGTCTGTTGAGGATTGGAGCCCAAAGCAACAAGCATGGAACTTGCTTTAGAAGATCCTCCATGACTTTGGTATCTGGAACTGAGATGTATGGGCATGCCAACTAACACATTGATTCATCATGGAATCTTGTTCCAATCCTCCAAAATTCTTCATTCTAATAAAATAAAAATCACATGATAACCAAACATGCATGTAAACACAAAGTATAAAATAAGGAAAAAAATTATTACATTGTTCACACTTTCATCTAACATCCATAGGAAACTGATGACTTGATTTTCATTCAATGAGGAGAAACATATAGTTTACAAGAATTTAAATCCTCTATAACTCTAAATATATAACTATAATATGTTCCACCAATATCGTTCTATCATTGTATCTTCTGAATCCCTCCTTCCAGTCTCTGACCTTATGGGTCTTAACCTACTCGTCAGTTGTACTCAACAATTGTCCCTACATCCATTTATATTGACCCCAAGTCCATATCTCCAATTAATGTAGTTAACATTAATTTTCACCATTTTTTAATATTGGGAATTAATTCTCCATTAATATTTGGAGAAACATCTCTATTAATCTTGAAGTAAATATCTACATTAATGATTTTCTCACTCTCCAAAAAAAGGGTTCAACACAAATCAATTCTATTTTGAGAATCATTTTCAAAAGTTGAGTACAAAAAAATCCCACTTGAAGACTATCATCATGCTCTCACAAATGTTGAAACTCAAATAGCTTATATTCACTATTCTTATATAGTGCCTGCATGGTTAGCCACACCATGATGCTTCAATATTCTCGGATCCCACTGAAGTAGTTCCTCCTAGGACTTCTAAAACCAAAATCTGGTCGTTACAAGGTCTATGTAAAACTCATCTAAAATCATCCATGGAAAATTTCTCAAAATCAATCAGGTATGAGTTATCACCCTCTGATGTTTTTTGAAATTCCCAACAACAAGTTGTGTTGAGTACAATGTTCATTTACTCGCTCTATTTTCCATAAATTAAATTTTCAAAAATTAGCCTTTTGATCTTATGCACCACCCAAGATATTTTTTGTACATTGAACTCGAATGAAACAATTAAAACTGACCTTTATCTGGTAAGCATAGATTTCAGAAAGTCTGATGTCATCGGCATGATGAACTCCCGGTGAAACTTCTTTTAGTATAACCATGGAAAAAATTTCCTTTTCTCCCACTACTTCCATCCTTGTTATGGCTTTTTGAGAGACCACCTACATCACAAAAGGTCCTTCTGTATCTCAACTGATCCTCTAAAAGATCATTATCATAGAGTCAAAAAATAAAAAATTCATTCTACATCTGAAATGTCATGCAGAAAAGGGTCACCAGCCGAATCTTCCATCAACTTGAACTAACATCTAATGACTTCATCTGACATATCCTATAGGTAAACTGAGTCATATTTCACCTAATATCAACTTCAAAAATAATTCCAAAGTGCTTGATATTGTGGCATTCCAATTCTTTTTCCTTCTAAAATTTTTGTAGTCTTCCACCAAACTCCAAATGTCACCCAATGAATAGAACACGCTTCATGACGCATGCGGACAAAAAGACTTTTAATATTAAAGAAACACCACTAATACTACCTCAAAATTCTGATGATATTATTTCAGATGCCTAATAGACCACCTAACCAGAAGAACCCCAGTAGTCTTCCACCAAGCTCTGATTGTCACCAACAATGAAACACACCTCAAGAATCATGTTGGTTAGTTGGAATTTCGATATCCCAAAGGCACCTCTGGTACCACCGTTGTCTTCTAGTAATATCCTTTGAGTCCTTAATAAACTCATCTAATAGATGTTTTCAACTGTTTTCAACAATTGAATACTTCAACCAATCCCTCTGATACCATGTTTTTGGGATTAGAACCTAAAGATAAAAGAACGGAATATACTCTAGAAGATGACCCATGACTTTGGTGTCAAGAATTGGGAAGCCCAAGAACCCCAGACACCACACTGACTCATCCTTGAATCTAGTTCTAGTCCTCCCTAGGTCTTCATTCATATCAATAAACAAAATTTAATGATAAGAAAACACACATGCAATAAAAAAGTAAAAAACAATGCACAACACGATTACATGGTTTAGACATTCATCCTACATCTATAGGAGAATGGAATCGTCACATTCCTTCAATGAGGAGAAACATCTAAGTTGAAATAATTTTCATCTTTTGTAACTATACATAGATCACTAGAATATGTGAATCCAACATCATTCAGTCTTTGCAACTTCTGGATCCCCCTTTCGGGTCTCCACCCTTGCGGGTCTCAACCTCTATCTTTAGCTTTGTGTGCACCCAGGTTGGATTCCCAAGATGGGGAGCCACATCTAAATTTGTCTGGACTTATCTCCCACTCATCATTCATACTCAAAAAATGTCACTACATCCATTTATATAAACCCCGAGTCCATATCTCCAATTAATGCATTTAACATTAATTTTTTCCATTCATTAATTCTTATAATTAACTATCCATTAATATTTGGAGAAACATCTATATTGATGTTGAGATAAATTTATACATTAATTATTTTCTCTCCCCCAAATAAATGGGATAAACCCAAATAAATTCTTTCCTGAGAATCGTTTTTTCAAGTTGTGTCCAACAGGGGTAAGGTTCTGCACTATGATGTCAGATGTGCAGACATGGATGAGCAAAGTGTAGATAGATGAGGAGACGTGCATTAATGGGTTTGAGATGGTGGTGAAGGGCAGGATGAAGTATGATGTCTATGGATGGGTGATGCAGGTGGAGAAGTACATCAGTAATGCACTAGAGATTGTGAACTATTATATGGACAACGTTGCAGCATGGTGATCTCCACCCGCGGACAACCTCACTGAAGGACTCAATCGTCGTGAAGTATATTATGTGGAAAAATACAGTCACGAGTTGTGTTTTTATTTTAAAGGGGAGTTTTTCATTTAAATTGATAGTGAAACATTATCTACAATTTTCCACGTGATGATAAAGGTTAAATAATAATAAATCTAATGTTCAAAATCTAGAGTCGTGGAGGAGTAGGTTAAGGTGACCCACCGTGGGGTGTGATGTTCCACCTCACATCATATGATATTAGATTTACACAAAAAAATTCATCAAACTGCCATTTATTTTTATTAATTATCATGAAAATATATTTTTTTATGCTCATATTCCATTCTGGAATTTATTCTTCTGGGGTCTTTCATGTTGGGTCACTGACCATGGTTCATTTTTTATTGGTGTCCCTCTTCATTTCCTTGATTTGAGCCTTTGATTAGTTGTGCTATCTTGGTTCATCTTCACCATCCATGCATCTTGAGAATTTGTTCGGTCATGCCACATGGCTCTAATTGGTTTTCCTAGGTTTTTATGTCGTCATTTTGTCTGTTAGAGGAATTGATTACCCATACAGGTTGCACTACCACATATCATGCTAAAGACAATGCTAGAAAGATCCTTTAACAGTTCTCAAAAAGCATTATTATCTGAACCACCTTTAAAGTGGGTACTAATATCAATTTTAGTGTTTTGATTTTGGGACCATTAGTTAGATTTCTCAAATAAATTACTTTCATGTGCAGTGTTTATATACTGGAAACAAGAAAATCTCAGTAGCAGTGCTTATAGGTTTTTTATTTATCTATTTTTAATTTTTCGCATCTAAAATACATGATGTTTTTGTTTTGAATCAATCTAGATCATGTTTTTTAACAATATCCATTACTGAAATCTCCTAATTTAATCCGCCCTCAATAATCTAAAGATAAATTTATTAAAATTGTTTTGCATTATGCTTTCCATTCAACTATTTTTATCCTTTCAAATGAGGTTATTTCAAATAAATACTGCCAATGTTCTTGAATTATCAACATATTTTTCATATAAAATTTATTATAAAGTTTTTTTGTTATGTGATGGCTACAAAATTTGTATGCTTAATGTTGCAAGTGTTTGCCAATATTATTTATATAAAATATATTATATAGTTTATTTACATGTTCTCCTCATATTGAGATCATTATTTGCATTTACATGTTCAATTGGATGTCTGGAAACAATAAATTGGTCATCATAACCTAACTCATTGCATCCTCTCCAACATTAATATATTCCTTTTCTGTGAAAGTATGATTTCCACTATGTGTTTACATTTTGATATCCACATATCCTGACATCACTGGTGTTGACTATTTTTTTTTCAAATACTCATGAAACCATTATTTTTTCATCAATTTTTTGACTCCCCCCCGATCATGATAATCCCTCACCCTATACCCAACCCATATCACCACATCTCACAGATGAACCTCTAGAGCCTAAAATAAACCCCCCCCCCCCCCTCCACCACCACCACCACACCCCCTCCCCTGATCGCACACCCTCTACTCGTTTTCACCACTATCACTTGTCATCATATCTTAGAGCCATACACCGATCTTTCTAATACTCGATCACCCATATAGGTAATTTTCCCATTCTAAGCATATTCTTTATGGAAATATAAAAATATTATTATCTTATTATTTTAATGTGGTCAAACAATGCTTTATTTTTTCTTCTTTTATAAGTTATTATAGTTCTATTTTTTTGAAACATTCTAGTTATATGGAAAAGCAAATGAATCATTCTTTACCGATAAGGTAAATTCACCATCATAATTAACTGGCATTAAGGTTGAGTTTTTTTATTATCCTTAGGTTTGATCTAGAGTTTTTATTCAGTATCATTTTCTATATCTTCATCTAATGAGATAAATGGTGGGGGTGTCTTTGTCATTATAAAATATATGAAACATGTTTATGTTTTTTTAATTAGAAGCTAATTTGAAGTGACATTGTATTGTGTTCTCTCATTGTTTCATTGTTTTCATATCATCCAAAGCCTATGCTTTAGCTGTTGGAACCGATGGAAGACATTAGGCAATAATCATATACTAGAAAATTTAAAGTTAATTAACATGGACATGATATAGGTTAAAGAGGGATCTCTCATTATATATTTAGGTTGTATCATTTATGGAATTAACATGGTGATATTACTTGTATTGATTGGATTAGTGATATAGGAAGCAATTTTTCACGACCCATCCCCCGAGGCCTGTGTAGTGACTACCCCAAGCCTGCCTTCCATAGGGCAGGGGCTGGCAACTAGCACCAAAGGCATAAATACATAAAACTTATAAGGAATTTCCTTTATAAAGTGTAAACACACACAAAATAGTAAGAGTTGGAAGTAAAACACTAAAAAAACTATATAAAAGGAGTGTTGAAATGTAAAAGGTTACGAAAATACAAGCCCAATCGGAAAGTATAAGTACAACTGAAAAACAAGTACAACTGAAGAAAAGTAAAATAGTTTTCGGGATGTCCTTCGAGGAATCCTACCTGAAGGGTAGGTAAAGATAGCCTCCACAGCACTCCATGTCAGTTTGTATCCTCCATGTACCATCATGTTGTGTGGTCCACCTCCGGGTTTCATCCAGTACTACTACTCTCAGCCTCAGTCAGCACTATCCATCGTCTGCAACCAACACAATGAGGTGCAGGCATAGCCCGTGGAGGGGTGAGTATAACAATACTCAGTAAAGACCCTGAGACCCTCAAGGTCTCACAAAATCTAACAAGGATAAATTACAGAAAATGAAATCAATAGATAACCTAACTTCGGTATATGGCCATACATATACCTAAGTTATCAAGTAATCCATCTTAATCATTAGGTAAACATAAAAGTTACTGACTCAGCTCAACCAGGATTTTTTTCTAGGGGTGGTATCAAACTGAAACCTCATCTGTTGGAGAACTCCTCCTCTATCGAGTACTGGGGGAATGCCACATCACACAGAGGATCCTCCTACTAACCTTGGACTGTTGAGGTACTCCTCCTATCGAGTATCATGGGTCTTCTGCGTCACACTGAGGCGCTCCCCACTGTGGTTCTACCGCATCACACAGAGGTTCTCCCCCTCGTAGCTTGCTGAGGTACTCCTCCTTTCGAGTACCGTGGGTCTGTCGTGACACCAAGGCGTTCCCCACTGCGGGTCTGACATGACACCATGGCACTCCCCGCTGGGCTAGTAGAATCACTCCGAGTCAAACGGTCAGCAATCATCAGGTCTCAGCCAGCAACTAGGTTCCCACATAAAAGCTTACTCGTTCCTGGTAGATCTGCTCCACAAGCTACTGGTTGATGCTCTAACTACCATGAAGTCCCACGAAGAAGTAACTCAAAGGTCTGCCACGTCATATAGGTCTCAATGAAACTGATGGAGCGTCAATCGGACGCCCGGTCTGTGAGTTATTATCCTTTTAGTCCCAGGGGCCCGGTTGGATTCGTGCACAATCCAACCTGAACATATCTCAACTTTACCACAAACTCTAGTGGGGTATACTCAAAGGGACCGTCATGCTCCTAGAATACTAGCGCTGATGATGGTACGTCAAATGGTCGTCTGGTGCCAATGATATAGCCAAAATAAAGTAAAGGGTCATGGTGGGCCCGGGTCCGGTCCGACCTAGTCGGACCGACCAGGACTGAGGTATTTGATAATCTTATTGTTAATTATGTTTTGTATTTGTTTCTATGGTTTTTTCCTTTAAGAGGGTGGATTCGGTGTTTTAGGGGGTGTCCATAAAGAGAGAAACTACTACATACAGTTGTGGAGATTAAGTGGACTTACATTGAATGTATGGGTGACAAAAAAGTAGTAATAGTCCCTTCAATGATATGTTTATTAGTAAATTTTTAAGTAACTTTTATTTTTTTATCTTTATAATTGTGAAATGATATTAAAGAAGGTGGATGTTGAATTTTCATCTTGGAGAAAGTAATTTTTTATTGGAGATGGGACTAACCTATCCTGAGCAGCCTTTCATTATCAAGAATCTATTTCTACAAGATCAATTAGGCACCTGCAGGAGGTACCATCAAGTTTTTTATGTTAAATTAAATGATTAAAGAAATGTTTTGATTTTTTAAGAATATTTTGGTCTTGAACCTTTCAACCAACATATAAATATTTTGGTCACAAACCTTTCAGTGTGTGGGAATCAATAGTCTCCTATGATTTGAGTTAAGTTTTATAAAGTGGCTATGAGTAGAATTTGTAACTAAGGTAGTGTGTAAAGAGAAGATTATTCATTTTGGGACTCAATTATTGTTCCATGAGAGAACACATAAATGAGGGTAGGTCTTGTCCCAGCTATAGCTCATAAAGAAAGTAGTGGCAGCTAAATTTCTAAATAGCTTTCGTAAATTCACATCGGTAGAAGACACAATAATAAGCATCCTCAGCCTTCATAAAGAGGAAGCATAATGTGGTCTCATGAATACCAGATAAAGAAATTAAATTATCTGTAAGAATACAATTGTTCTAGATCCTCCATATTAAAATAAATCTTGATGACATGATGAGTTTATTTTTGAATATTTTAAGTCAGCTCAGAGGACCTACTAGATTTCCACAAAGATAAGTATACAATAGCTTAGTACTGAGTCTTCCAAACCGAACTGGCCTCTATAAGGTGTGTTCATAGTAATTAATGATGTAAATTTATATCTACCTTTAGTATAATCCATGGGTATAATAGATTTAATCTAATCAAGTTGATCAATTGCATCATCAATAGACAGATCTACCAACTCCGATGGAAATGTCTATGTGGAGGTAATGGGTTTGTGAATCCAATTTTTTGTCTAAAAAATCAGATGATACTACCTTGATTGAACACATTTATCCTGTGGAATAATGGAAATGTAATATCCTATAATAGTCATCCAAGTAGAAAATCCCATATTGAGAAACTTTCTTCTTAGAAGACTCTTAATAAAACTTTCATTGATAAAGGAGAAGGAATCATTTGGTAACTATAGAAGATGACAGAGGTATCTAGAAATGAGACACTCATTGAAGAAGATTAATTTTATAATTCTATGTCCACTAAAATCTTGGGGTTTGACACATTTATTCTATGTCACTTGAACTTTTTTTTCATAGATAGGACCATTCCAAACAAAGTTATGGATATATTTTATAATCCTCTTACAAATTTCTATTGAACATTTTTATATGGGAAATGTATATAAAAACATGGAAGTAAAAATAGAGTTCAGAAGAGAAAAAAAATACCATCTTGTTAGAGAGACATACCATTCTAATAAGATAGCTGCTAAATAATTTTGTCGATAACCACTACAATATAACTTTCCTTGACTCTTCCAATATAAATGGGTAAACCAATGTAGCTGAAAAGAAGATCTCTAATTCCAACTCCAATGAATTTTGAAATTCAGTTCCTCCTAGAAACATGAAATTCCCTACCATAATAAAGCGTAGAAAATACCCTTTATGAGAATTTCATGAGTATAAAAAAAGTTAGTGGGTGACCCTATCTTCCTAATATCCTTAATTGGTGATAAAACCCAAAGATCCATAGCTTTAAAGAGGAATTTGATAAGGTTATTCCTGAAAATACTAAATAAAAGGGATGAGAGATGATCCCTTTTATTACTCTATATTTATATCCAAAGTATCATTTGGGAGACCCATTAATCATTACTGAGAGACTTTATCTATTTTGTGGGGCCCAAATAAGCTTGATAAATGGTTAAGAAACCAAAATTGACATGTCCAAAAAAGTGGAACCTTGGATCATAGTGTATACTTTAGCGATTCCAATATTCAAATAAATGTTTCTAGTATTGGATCACCTATATAGTATCATGCACTTTCCTTCTAGGTATAAACTAAAATTGATTTTAAGAAAAAATAGAATGAACAATAGCTCCAAAAATTATAATAATCAGCTTATTGATGAGCTTAGGAAGAGTATTAACCACAAAAATAATCTTATATTTAACAATATCAAGGGAATGTCCCTCCATCATAATAGAGTTATGATTTGAGATTTTTTTTCTAGAGGGAGACTTTTTAGTCTGAAAATTTATTAAAAACCCCTTAACAAGGACCAAATGAGTCACATCTCAATAGAAAAATAAAGAATTGATTAGCATATCTTGGAAATGATAAATAATTCACTATTATAATCAAGAAATACATGTCTGAGATACTAATGTTTTGGTAACAGTAACCTAATGTTATTTTGGGTGTCATACATAACTCAATGGTAGTAGACATGTGGTCGGTGGGCAGTATACTTGCTGATATAGTCACACAAAAAAATAACACTTTTCTTGATATTTAATGTTATAGAAACTTATATACATCGTCACGCTATTGGAACACCAAATGATGGGTTGTGTCCTAGAGTGAGAAGTCAGTTGGATTGGCATGAGTATCTTCATTGGAGTTTATGGAGTTTGTTATCAATTGTTCCTAATCTAGATAGCCATGATGATGATCTACTTTAAAAATAGTTACGATATGAACTGCCCACCAGAATGTCAGTGAAAAAATATATGGTTCATCTGTACTTTGATGGTCTTGACAAGACTAATATTAAGTTTGAATGTCAAGTGTTACTTATTGGTTTTATGTTTTTAGGTTTCCTAGAAGAATGAATTGCAAGTGAAATTCCATAATCCACTAACTATTTACCTCTTAAATTTTATCTTGGAAAAAAATATTATGAGATGTCTCATAAAAAATTGTGTGGTTTTCCTCTATAGAAAGTGCCTATTTTTTGAATTTGTCTAATTATTTTTTTATTATATTTTTAGGTTGATTTACAAAGGAGATTGGAAGGTCCGAAGTTGTCTAAATACTGGTTCTTTATTTTTTTCTTTTGTTATTTTAGTTGGAATATATTTATCATGATTTTGATGGGATAATATCATGATTCTTTCATTTGATGGAATATCAAGAATTGAAAGTTCATGCTTTTGGTCAATAGTTTTTTATGTTATACATCTGGTTTTCTATTTTGTGTGTTTTTTCTGTTTTTTTACTCAGCATTATAGTATCGGATTCCTAATTTGGTTTTTTTAAGTTTCAGTCTAGTCACTACCATAGGTGGTTGCTTATATAGTTTTTTTATAAAACTATTAGTGATCATTGTGCGGTTTCTTTCTAGACTTTTATTGCAACCTCTTTTGGTTGTTGTTATTTCCCTTTAGCGACAGTGCTACTACAACCGCCAAAAGCAATTTGGTGGCGGTCGCAAAAGACCCTTAGAGTCTGTTTCTTATGGTCATTAAAAGACATTTTTTTAGTACTAGGTCTCCCTTTATTAGTTCTAAAAAACTCATAAAGGTGAAAATTTATTAGAGGTTTCTTGGTGATAATAAAGGGTCCTATTTTTCAGTACTATTTATCTTGCTAATAAAGGTCATACTGCTACAGTTTGCTGTTGATATTATTGAACATTGTAGCAATAAATAGAAGAAAAATAAAGGCACCAACAGCAGTAAATAAAGAATATTGAAAATTAATAATTTAATTGAAATAAAAATAAATCATAAATACAAAATAAACACTATATTATAGATATTTCAAAAATTGTTTTGTATAATTACAATAGGAAGTACAATTTATCACAAAAATTCAAAAACATCAACGGTTTCACTATCTTTGGAACTCAACCCCCTATCAAAAATCCCAACCATGGTATCAGTTGCTGAACAAACCAGCCAAATTCAAGCAAAATAATCCACCGGTATATAAAAATAACTATCATTTTAGTAATACTATAAAAATATTAATATAAATATGGAATAATACATTAAAAATGTAAATTTAAACAGACAATTTATGTCATATCGGACACACCGTGTATCAGATTGTGAAAAAAATGATTCATACACATCATAAATGACTTATGGATAATTTTTCTAAAGTGTCTAAATAATATGAATTCAGTTTCTTAGTTCTGAGTATGTCACTTGACTTTTTTACTAAAATATGAATTTTAAATAAAAAGACGCTCTTGGAGTCATATCAGTCACACTATGCATAGGATTGAGGTTTAGATGAATCCTATATATTATAAATGACTTATGGATCATTGTCTCAATGTATAAAAACAATCTGAATGAATTCTATCTATTTTGAGTATGTTACTTGCGTTTTTTCTAAAATGTCATTTTTAATTGAAAGCACATATTTTGAGTCATACAAGTTGCATCGTGTGTTAGTTTGATTTGAACTAATTCCTATACATCAAAAATGACTTATGAATTTTCCTATGAAATAATCAATATAATATGAGTGATTTTTCTTGGCTTTCAGTGAGTGATGCATGTTTTGAACTAAAATATCAATTTTAAACTGATAATAGACACTTTGAGTCATACTAGGCACCCCATGTATCAGATTGAGGTGTGAATGACTCATACATAGAAAAAATGACTTATAGATCATTTTCCTAAAGTATTAAGAAAATAAAAATGTTTTTGCACAGTTTTGAGTATGTCACTTTTCTTTTTTACTATTATAACAATTTTAAATAAAAAGGCCCACTTTGAGACATCTCAGTCATGTCTTTTTTCAAATTGGGGTGTTGCTGATTCACACATGTCACAAATGACTTATGGATAATTTTTATAAAGTATCGAAAAAATATGAATGTGTTTTCTCATTTTTGAGTACTTCACTTTTCTTTTTCACTAAAATTCCATCATAAACTAAAAATGCACACTTTGAGTCATAATGGTCGCATCGTGTGTCGGTTTGATGTGAGACTAGTTTCTACACATCGAAAATGACTTGTGAATCATTTTACAAAATTGTCAAGAAAATATTAGTGTTTTTTATTGATTTTTTGAGATTCATGTTTGTTTTGAACTAAAATCTCAATTTTAAACTAATAATGAACACTTTGAGTCATATCGGGAACACCATGTATCAGATTGAGGTGTTGATAATTCTTAAATTCCATAAATGACTTATGGATAATTTTCATAATGTATAAAAACAATCAGAATGTTTTTATTAGTTTTGGGTATTTTACATGTCCTTTTTACTAAAATGTCAATTTTAAATAAAAAGAAATTCTATGAGTCATACCAATCACACCGTACATCGGATTGTGGTTTAACTAATTCTTACACATCACAAATGACTTGTGGATCCTTGTTAAAATGTTTCAAAACAATCTGAATGTATTTTATCAGTTTTGAGTATGTATTCTTTTTTAATGAAATGTCATTTAAAACTAAAAACACACACTTGGAGTCATACCTATCACATCATGTATCGGTTTGATGTGAGACTAATTTCTACACATAAAGAATTACTTATGAATCATTTTTCAAAATTATCAAGATAATTCTAGGATGTTTTCACTATTTTTAGTGAGTGACACATTTTTTAACTAAAATGTCAATTTTAGATTGATAACAGACACTTTGAGACATATTGGGCACACCGTGTATCATATTGAGGTGCAGTTGATTCTTACACATCACAAATGACTTATGGATCATTTTAATAAAGTATAAAAAATGATTTTTCTTATTTTTTAGTATGTCAATTGTCTTTTTCACTAAAATGTCAATTTTAAATAAAAAAGACACACTTGGAGTCATTCCGGTCACACCATGCATCATATTTAGTTGTTGTTGATTCCTAAATGTTAAAAATGATTTATGGATTATTATCATAAATTATAAAAACAATCTGAATATGTTTTCTCAGTTTTGAGTATGTCGCTTTTCTTTTTCACTAAAATGCAATTTTAAATTGAAAACATGCACTTTGAGTCAAACTAGTCACATTTTGTGTCAGTTTAAGGTGATATAGATTCATATATATCAAAAATGAATTAATAATATTTTTCCAAAATTATTAATACAATCCGAGCATGTTTTCTCAATTGTTAATGAGTGACACATGTTTTGAACTTAAATCCCAATTTTAGACTAATAATGGTCACTTTGAGCCATATCAGGAAAACCAAGTATCATATTGAGGTACGAACAATTTCTACATGTAAAAAATGACTTATAGATCATTTAACTAATGTATCAAAATAATCTGAATATGTTTAATTTTTTTTGAGTATGTCGCATATCTTTTTTACTAAAATGTAAATTTTAAATAAAAAAAAACACTCAGAGTCATATCAATCACACCATGCATCATATTGAGGTGTGGATGATTTATACACGTCACAAATGACTTAGGGATGTAACGCCTCAAACCCAGTTACCCAGAGCTGGTGCATTATTTTAATACATTGGCATGATTACAAGGAATCATGTCCCGAAGGACCGATCAGTTTAGCAGTCTTTGAAAATAGATTACATACATGAACCTTACATTACACATTAGAAAATAAAACACAACATACATGATCCTTTGAGAATTCCATTAATCCCCTAGCTTAACCCTACTTATCAAACATAATACACTTCTTGGAATCCTAGGAAAATAAAACATAAGAAATGGGTGAGCTCAAATTCTCAGTAAGGGTAAGAAATACAGTAGAATATAACATAAACATTAGGTGTGGTGAATAATTAAAAACACATTCCTTTACAAATAATAAAAATGAACACTTTATGGTGGGAATATGAGATGCACTACTGGAAAAACGGCCTATACCCACGGTTCAAAACCGTGGGTATAGCCTCCAAAACCGTGGGTATAGCCTATACCCACGGTTTTGGGAACCGCGGGCTGGAACGCCGTCGGTATAGGTCCCCAGCCTATACCCACGGTTTTGGAAAACCGTGGGTATAGGTGTCCTGCCACCGTGTCACCGAAACATAGAGAATTTCCACGGTTTCAATGGCTTTTACCCACGGTTTCAAAACCGTGGGTATAGGTCCTAAAATAATGCAGGCGCCGAGTTTCGATCCCGCAACCTCTTCGCTGCAAACACCGCGTCTAACCACTACCCTAAATTCACATATATGTATATATATATCTATTTAGTTAAATATAGTTATAAAAACCGTGGGTATAGAGGGAAGAACCGTGGGTATAGGGTTCCCGCCAAAAAAAAATTCCTTCCCGCGGAAAAAAAAAATTTCCCGCGGACACAAAAATGACCTATACCCACGGTTTTGAAAAACCGTGGGTATAGGTATTTTATCCCAGACCTATCCCCACGGTTTTCACCAAAACCGTGGGGATAGACCCCCCCTATACCCACGGTTTTGGAAAACCGTGGGTATAGGTGAATTTTGATGACCTATACCCACGGTTTGCCAAAACCGTGGGTATAGAGCCCCCTATACCCACGGTTTTGGCAAACCGTGGGTATAGGTCATCAAAATTCACCTATACCCACGGTTTTCCAAAACCGTGGGTATAGGGGGGGTCTATCCCCACGGTTTTGGTGAAAACCGTGGGGATAGGTACATTTTCCAGTAGTGATGGGTTAATAATTCCATAATAAAACATAGACATAGGTATTCTACTAGTCAAATAACCACAAGACCCATCAATAATATATTCATAATGAGGGAATATATAATGTCGGACATTCTGAAACATTTTTTCAAGGCCTCGACCAAGACGTCTAAAAGGTATTAAGGCCTTGGCCAAAACCATATATCAAATTGGGAAAGGCCTCTGCCAATTCCACATCTAATTGTCTTATGAGACCTACCGACGCACTGAGGAGCTATAGTAGTCTCCACCTATCACTTACTAATTCCAATACATTCCTCATAGGAAAAGGTTGAAACATAACATAAACATTCGTATTAATAATAGCATACGAAATATCATTACTTCTACCATAAACTATGAATGGTATAAAAAATAACTCATACACAGTCAAATATATCACAAAACTTCCAATAAAATATGGAATATTTGTATCATAAAAAATCAACTTCATACAAGTTTAAAATTTGTCAAAATATGTTCACATAGATTAAAATGATTTGTAAAACTTTTTTACAGAAATATCCCTTTTCATGAAAATTTTAAAAGTCACACATTTATAAAGGAAGTAATTTAAAAGATATTTTTTAATCAAAGTGTCCCACACCACTTTGAAACTTTTTAAAATAATTATCATTTCAAAACATTCAACTCCATATAAATAAATCCTTAAAATCATTTTTGAAAACATGGATGTTAATTAAAAGGATTTAGAAAGATAAATATTTAAAATATTTAAAATGATGATCTAGTTAAATATAACCTCCCATAAAACCTTAAAAGATTCATTTTGAAAACATTTTTATGAAATATGGGTATCGATTATAAATATGTCCCAGTAAATACTTACACATAAACAATCTCGCATAATAATGAGATTGAGGAAATAACCCTTACCTTGCACTTTCCTTTGGACGAGGGTACATTTAACCTTGTGTATAATGACCATAGTATGTTATTAAATTATACCAAAACCATATTCATATTTATTATATCATAAATTATTCATTTATGAAATTATGCAACCCATTTAATAATGATTTCCATTTTAAATTAATATTTTGGGTAATAATCTCTTTCTTTATCGTACGTGTTTTAACTTATTATTATTGATCGTATCATTTAGATAAAGATTTACATACTTATAGAATATAACACATAATTTATCATATATATTTAGAATATAAATATGTATAATAGATAGATATATGAAATGGGAAACACCGTTTATGGAGACGTTTGGTCGTACGTACACATAAACACTATTTCTGTTTTCATATCGTATTGAGTGGAAGTAAGTGAATAAGATATATGTAAGTACATAAATAAATATACATACATACATATATATATATATTCAGTAGCATTATTATGTCATATATTACATACTTATTAATAATATATATTTTTATAATCATCGTTGAATGGTGAACGTGGAAATGAATCTCATCATGTCGTGGAGATGGTAAGTCGTACGTACGCACGAGCGACGATATCATTATATTGATGGTGAAATCATATGTAATTTGATGGTATATTATATATAAAGAATCATTAATAGGTTATATTTATAATTTACATCAATTATACTCATTATTATACCCATCCAAATAATGAAGTTTTTGAAAAACAAACTACACCACGACATGGAGATGGTAAGTCGTACGTATGCACGTATGGTGACTTTGTCATTTATAAGATGGATAGAATAAAAAATATTGTCATAACATATTTAGAATAAGATCTCAGTATGTAGGAGGTACTGGAGTTATTATTTTGGTATGAAAACAACAAATAAAGAGGAAGTGGAAGAAGAAAAGAACTTGAAAGAGGGTGGTGAAATTATTACCTCTTCTTCAGGTGTTTCTTTTTTAGTTGATCAAAATGGATCCATAGGTTGGCTTTATAATCCAAGTAAAGACTCTAAGTTGATTTGAGGAAAGTTGAGAGTATATTTGGTCAGGGTTTCGCTGATCCAAATGGATTTGTAGGTGTGATTTTGAGAGAAGGGGAAGTACCCTTTATAAGAGAGGTGAGGGTCACTTTAGGAAAAGCTTGAAATATTATTTTGTAATAAAATAATTTTCCGTTTATAATGGATGAAAAATTATTTATTTCTAGACTAAGTTTGTTATGGGTAAAAAACAACTCAAATAATAGGTTTTATACCTATTTAGGTAACCATATTAACCTTATCTTTTAGATTTAACTCTTAGTTAAATAGTTTAACTTTTACCGTGTCTTCTTGTATTCTTACACTATATGGTTAATAAACTCACTCTAAACTTCTATTAGAACCTAAAGTGGTTCATTAATTTCATATATAATATTATTTAATGTATATGGCTGAACCTTAGATTTTTAAGAATATTATATAATTTAATAATATAATATTTGTTTTAAAAACACATTTATGTCAGTTTTGACACTATTTAGTATTTGGTTTATGTGAAAGTCATAAAAACTTGATTAATTAGAAAAATATACACTGAATCAATCATAACATATCATATTCACCTAGAAAATTCTTGGATGTCAAAAAAAATTGAAATTATATTTATTTTAATATTTATAATACCATTTATTTGATTCTTTCATTAATAAGGTAATTATTGCATCATCATTGTGTCATAAATAAATTTAATTATTTAATGTCTAAAAATTATAAATAAAATACCATTATTTATGAAATATTTTTATCTTTCTAATGAATATTTTTAGTCTAATTTATCTTATGTATGACCTCATATTAAAAATGGTTTAGTTAATAAACTTTGGATTTAACACTTTTAACTCTTCATTAAATAAAATAATATTAAATTTCTTAATCTAATAAAAGTGGACCAAAGAGGGTAATATTTTATTCCTAATGTTTTTTTTGTCGAATTACACTTGTCCAACAGAATTAGGACACGTGTTAGGGTAATTCTAATATCATTTTTACCCTTAATTACCCAATTTATTTTTAACCGTGGTGAATAAAAGTCTAAAGTTACTATTTACCAAAAAATATTTTCATCTTATTGAACCAAAATTTAAATACTAATGTCAACTGTGTCTCTCGGATTTTTTAAATTCAACTCACATAAGTGGTAAAATTAAGTTTTATGCAAATTTGCAAATGCTTCAAGAATGTGGGTAAAAGAGGATAAAAAGATGAACAAAAATTTATACATCTAATTTTATTATAAAATGACTCAAATTAATTACATTGAACATATATAGGTACTATATAAATAAATAATTACTTAAATAAAAATTCAGTTTTAAACAATAACGTAGTGTTTTTCACTATTCATCAAAAATTGGATGTTTTCAGAAAAATACCAAAAATTCACCTTAAGATAATTTTGATATTCCGAATTCAAAAATGAATTAAATTTTACCAAATTCCAAAAAATAGAAGTTGGATTAATTAATTTAAAATTAATTCACATTTTCAAAACCAAAAGGTGGGTTTTTTAAAGAGTAAAAACTCTCAAAAGATTGACATGTGTTTATGTCAAATTTAAATGTGAAATTACATATAATGACCTAAATTGTTTTAAATGATAAAAATATAATCTATTTATACTTAAAAACTATAAAAATTCATAATTTACCACTATAAATTATTTTTTATTAGAAAAGCTGTTTTCAATTAAAATATAGTATTTTTCACTATTCATCAAAATATGATTGTTATCAGAAAAGTAGAAAATATTTATCCAAACTATTTTTTTATGTCCCGATTCTAAAGAAGAATTTAATTTCATTAAATTTAATATATAAAAGTGTCAAATATTGGTTTTAAAAAGGGTTCTCCATTAAAAGGCAGTAAAATTGCAATTTTTTTAAAAAATACTTCTTTTATCTGAAAAAAATGATTTTTTTCTTATATTATGTTTAAGAAACACATAATATGGGTGTTAAAAATTATATAGAGTATATAAGACTCAAAATGTAGTTAACACTATTTATAACTATTTTTGGAACGACTAGTTTGGTAAGTTGTGGTGCATTCAAACTCGGTGTTGCGTGTATCACAAGCTATTGAATTACTTTAATGAGTTAATGTACTATGAAATCTTGGTGCGTTGCATTCTAAACTCCATTAATAAATTGCATCCTCACAATTTGAAATTTTTCTTCGAAAATAAATGGTTAAAAATAGAAAAATACCTTTGTGGAAAACCCACTTCAGAAATTGGGTTAATAAAATTTCATCTTAATAAGAGGGAAAGGGAAATGAAAAAGTCACCACAAAATTATGATCTCGATTAGGATAACATTGGTGGAAATTAGAGACACATAATTGGAGTAAAAATGTAAATATTTATAGGGAGTGATTTTGGTCATCAATCACAAAAAAGTGTATAATTGAGGGCCTCAAAGCCATCAATCTATGGTGATTTAAAATATCATCTGTTAAACAAGGCATAAGGTATTAGGATAAAACTTTTTTGGTTGTAAGATCCCTTCCCTAAAGTTTTAGAATCAATTTATTCATAGAATAAGTGGAAAAAAATATACTTAATAAGTATATTTTCATCCTTCAACTAATCCCTACCACAAACTCGTCTTTCACTTAATAAGATAATAGAATTCGAAAAAAAAATTCTATTTGTCCTAATTGTATAGGGTTACAAAAATAATGAATTTATAATTCATTTGTAAAACTATTTAAAAAATTCTAAATTATACAAACTAGTACATCATATATGCCAGTGGTAGGTGATCCACCCATGTCACCTTTCAGTTGTGGGTTCAAATATCGCGGCCTTGCTGGACGTGACGGGTTGTCATCTGACATCCAGGTTTTCCTTTTTATAACAATACAAAAATAATATCACGAAATGATTTAACCTTAACAATAGTATCCAGTGTAAAACTTAATCTATTCCAACCTTTAGACTTATCCAAAATACTTCTGTTCAAACTCACAATAAAAAATTTATAAAGAAGGTAAACAAAATGAAGATCCTTTTTTCCATGTAATAAAATGTGAATACCTTCATCATGTATTCTTTTAGAACAATGTAACACCCTAATTACCATAAGACCTTATTTATTACATTCATGCTTCCTTATTTCTTATAGAATACTGGATATACTCCATCTATCCAAAAATCATGTAAACTCTAACAATGATGAAATATACAAATCATTAATCAGTTTTAAGGTAGTCAAGAATGTACAATATAATTTATCCAAATCAATCATATATTATTCCAAAATCTGTACCTCAGCATCATAACCATATTATGGTTTATATTTCTCTCAACCATATATTTTCCAAAAACAATTAACCTGCTATTGAGTCACTTTTCTTCGTTCCACATAATCTCAAGTCCTTAATGAAATAGTATTGCAATACAATCATTTTATACTTTATAATTCTTATAACATGTACATAATTAATAAAATACTAAAATAACATAATAATTTAATAACAACATAAGAAATATAATCATTCCTCTTCATCATTAGTAGTATCATAACTTGATTATAATCCAATAGCAGCATTTGGGGAATACTCTGATAATTTGGACATTGCTTTGCATAGTGTTTCAACTCCTTGTAGATGAATCATTGTACATTTCAAACCTTTTTTAACCCTTCTAATCACATACTTGGTGTCTTTTTACTCCACACTTATAAAAAATTCTCATTCCCTTCAAGAATTTACCATGTTGATTCTTTCCATATTTATCACATATGAGAAAATCCTTCTTTCCCCTCTTCCCTTTATCCATATTTCTCTCTTCCATCCTTTTATTCTCTTGCTTCCTTTCAAAGCCATAGGACTAAAAGAATTCGTTACTTATCTTATTAACACATTATACTATTTTTTAATATGATGAGAATACATGGAAGAATAATTTCCTTTTAAATGTTGGATTAATACCAAGAAAGATATGACCCTTCTTATTCTTTCAATCATGCATATTGTTGGAATTCTCATTCCTTCTACTAGGAGCCATTTCTAAAGAATCGAATAAACTATGTATGTTTTTTTATAACAATGCATAATTCCAAACATGTAAAATACCAAACATAAATTGAAAAGATTATGCATATAATCTATAATCATAAAATCTTTTCTTTGAAGAAGTATTTGCTTCTTAAATCCTTAATAATGGCTTATAGTGAAAAGGTGAATTATCCTAAGAATATCCCTTGGGATTTTCATAACTAAGAGTGCAGCAAGGCCTGTTGTCGTCTACCAGGATACCCCGGGTCAAGCCTGGAACTCCTTGTCAAAGTTTTCAATCTTAGGTACATTTGTGCCAGAGCCTCCTCTACCTGCTCGTATCCAGAAAGGGATGTATTTCTTGGAAAATACACAAAATATCTACATTTTCAATATTCTAGGAAGTTCATCTATACTAATACTCTAAGTCTATATTAGGGTAATGTTATATAATCAGAGTTTATCTAAATCTATTTCCAAGGTTGTTGCTAAAGTTACTCTAATACCAACTGTAACGCCCTGACCCCATTTACCCAAATCTGGTACATTATTTTAATATATTGGAATCATTAGAAGGAATCAAGTCCTGAAGGACCAATCAATTTAGCAATCTTGGAAAATAGATTACATACATTAATGTTACATTACACATTAGAAAGTAAAACACAACATAAATGATCCTTTTAGAACTCCATTAATCCCCAAACTTAACCCTGATAATCAAACATAATACACTTCTTGGAATCCTGGGAAAATAAAACATAAGAAAGGGGTCGGCTCAAACACTCAATAAGGTTAAGCAATACAGCAGAAGAAAACCTAAACATTAGGCATGGTGAATACTTTAAAACACATCCCTTTACAAATAATAAAAATGAACACTTTATGGCAGGAATGTGAGATGAGTAAACAATGCCATAATAAAACATAGCCATAGGTATTCTACTAGTTGAATAACCACTTGAACCATCAACAATATTTTCATGATGAGGGAATGTATAATTCTAGACATTCTAAAACATTTTTTCATGGCCTCGTCCAAGAAATCTAAAAATGATTAAGGCCTCTTCCAAAACCATATATCAAATTGGAAAAGGCCTTAGCCAATTCCACGTCTAATTGTTTCATGAGACCTACCGATGCACTGAAGTGCTCTAGTGGGCTTCACCCATCACTTACTAATTCTAATACATGCCTCATATGAAAAGGTTGAAACATAACATAAACATTCGTATTAAAACTAGCATACAAAATGTCAATACTTTAATCATAAACCCCGAATGGTATAAAAATAACACATACACAATCAAATATATCACAAAACATTCAATAAAATATGGAATATTTGTATCACAATAAATCAACTTCAAACAAGTTTAAAATACATCAAAGGATGTTGACGTGGATGGAAATGATTTTTAAAACTCTTTGAAAGAAATATCCCTTCTTCAGGAAAACATTTAAAAGTCACACATTTGTAAATGAAGTAATTTAAAATATATTTTTGAATAAAATATTCCCATATAACTTTGAAACTTTTGAAAGGAATTATAATTTCAAAACATTCATGTTTATATTAATAATTCCTTAAAATCCTTTTGAAAACAATGACATTAATTAAATGGATTTAGAAAGATAAATCTTTAAAACATTTAAAATGATGATGTAGTTAAATCGACCCTCCCATAAAACCTTAAAAGATTCTTTTTGAATTTTTTTATTAAATATGGGTATCAATAATAAATATGTCACAGAAAATACTTACACATAAACAATTTTGGATAATAATGAGATTGAGGAAATAACCCTTACATTGCACTTTCCATTGGACGTGGGTATGTTTAACCTCCTATATAATGACAATAGTATGTTATTAAATAATAGCAGAACCATATTCATATTTATTATATCATACACGATTCATTTATGACATTATGCTACCCATTTAATAATTATTTCTTTTTTAAATTAACAATTTGGGTAATAATCCCTTTCTTTATCGTACGTGTTTCAACTTGTTATTCTTGATCGTATCATTTAGATCATGATTTACATACTTCCAGAATAAGACAAATTATTTATCACATATATCTATAATATAAATATTCATAATATATAGATATATGAAATGTAAAACACGGTTTATGGAGATGGTAGGTCGTACGTACGCATAAATGTTGTTTCCGTTTTCATATCGTATTGAATGAAAGTAAGTGAATAAGCTGTATGTAAGTATATATATATATATTCAGTAGCATAATTATGTCATATATTACATACTTATTAATAATATATATTTTTATAATCATCGTTGAATGGTGAATGTAGAAATTAATCTCATCGCGTCGTGGAGACAGTAAGTCATATATACGCACGAGCGACGATATCATTCAATTTATGGTGAAATAGTATGTAATTTGATAGTATATTATATATAAAAAATAATTAACATGGTATATTTATTATTTACATAAATTATAAACATTATTCTACCCATCCAAATAATGAAGTGTTTGAATAACAAACTACACCACGACATGGAGACGGTAAGCCGTACATACGCACGTATGGTGAATTTGTCCTTTATAGGATGGACAGAATAAAAAATATGGTTATACCATATTTATAATAACATCATAGTATGTTGGAGTTTCTGGAGTTATTATTTTGGTATAGAAACAAGAAAAAAATAGGAAGTGCAAGAGGAAAATAACTTGAAAGAGGGTGGTGAAATTATTACCTCTTCTTTGGGTGTTTTCTTTTGAGTTGATCAAAATGGATACATAGGTTGGATTTATGATCAAAATAAGGACTCTAGGTTGATTTGATGGAAGTTGGGAAGATATTTGGGTGGAGGTTGTCCGAGCCAAATGGCCTTGGAGGTGTGATTTTGAGAGAAGGGGAAGTACCCATTTATATGATAGGTGAGGTTCACTTTAGGAAAAGCTTGAAATATTATTTAATAATTAAAAAAATTTCGGTTTCTAATGGCTCCAAAAAGATTTATTTCTAGGATAAGGTGGTTTTGGGTCTAAAACCACTAAACCAATAATTTTTAGATAGTTTTAGGTCACCATATTAACCTTATCTTTTATATTTAACAATTAATTAAATAGTTTAACTTTTACCGTGTCTTCTTGTATTCTTACCCTATATGGTTAATAAACGTACTCTAAACTTAAATGAGAACCTCAAGTGGTTCATTAATGACATATATAATATTATTTAATCTAGTGGGTTGAACCATAGATTTTTAGGAATATTATATATTTTAATAATATAATATTTGTTTTAAAAACTCATTTATGTCAATTTTGACACTATTTAGTATTTGGTTTATGTGAAATTCATAACAACTTTATTAATTAGAAAAATATATATTTAATCAATCCTAACATGTAATATTCACCTATAAAATTATTTGATGTCATAAAAACATTGAAATTATATTTATTTTAATATTTATAATACCATTTATTTGATTCTTACATTAATAAGGTAATTATTGCATCATCATTGTGTCAAAAATAAATTTAATTATTTAATGTATAAAAATTATAAATACAATACCATTATTTAGAAAATCTCTTTATCTATCTAATGAATATTAATAGTGGAATTTATCTTATGTATAACCTCATATTAAAAATGGTTTAGTTAATAAACTTTCAATTTAACACTTTTAACTCTTCTTTAAATAAAATAATAATAAATGTCCTAATCTAATCCATGTGGACCAAAGAGGATCATATTTTATTCCTAAGGTTGTTTTTGGTCTAATTAAACTAATCCAATAGAATGAAGAAATGTGTTAGGGTAATTATAATATCATTTTTACCCTTAATTACCCTATTTACTTTTAACTGTGGTAAATAAAATTCAAAAGTTACTATTCATAAAAAATTATTTTCATTTTATTGAACCACATTTTACTTTTTAATGCCAACCGTGTCCCTCAGATTTTTGAAATTCAACTCACAGAAGTGGTAAAATTAAGTTTTATGCAAATTTACAAATACTCCTAGAAGGTGGGTAAAAGATGGTAAAAAGTTCGATAAAAATTTATACGTCTAAATTTATTATAAAATGACTCCAATTAATTATATTGAAATTATATAGGTACTATATAAATAAATAATTATTTAAATAAGAAGTCAGTTTTAAACTATAACGCTGTGTTTTTCACTATCGTCAAAAGTTGGATGTTTTTAGAAAAGTACCAAAAAATTACCCTAAGCTAATTTTGATATTCCGAATTCAAAAATGAATTCCATTTTTACAAATTAAAAAAAATATAAGTTGCATTAATTAATTTGAAATTAATTCCCATTGTCAAAACCAAAAAGTGGGGTTTTTAAAAAGTAAAAACCATCAAAAGATTGAGATGTGTTTATCTCAAATTTAAGTGTGAAATTACTTATAATGACCTATATTGTATTAAATGATAAAAATATAATATAATTATACTTATAAACCTTCCAAATTCATAATTTATCACTATAAATTATTTTTAATAAAAAAGTTGTTTTCAATTAAAATTTAGTGTTTTTCACCATTCGTCAAAATATGAATGTTATCAGAAAAGTACCAAAACTTCATCCAAAATAAATTTTTATGTCCCGGTTCTAAAGAAGAATTTAATTTCATTAAATTGAATATATAAAAGTGTCAAATATTGGTTATAAAAATGGTTCGCCATTAAAAGGCTGTAAAATTTCATTTTTTTGAAAAATACTTATTTTATCTAAAAAATGAATTTGTTCTTATATTATGTCTAAGAAACACATAATATGGGTGTTAAAATTATTTAGAGTATATAAGATTCAAAATTTAATTAATACTATTCATAACCGCTTTTTGAATAGCTAGTTTGGTAAGTCGTGGTGCATTCGAACTCGGTGTTGCATGTAGCACAAGCTATTGAATTACGTTAATGAGATAATGTACTATGAAATAATGGGGTGTTACAAGGGATCATTGTCTTCAAGAATCAAAACAATCTAAATTTTTTATCATTTTTTAGTATGTGATGTTTGTTTTAAACTAAAATGTAAATTTAAACTAAAAAACATACACTTAGAGTCATACCAAACACACTACATATATCATATTGATATGTGGAGGATTGAGATGTTCCTAATTCCTACACTATTCAGGGAAATGTTCAGGACATATCTTTTGGAAAGTTATACTTTGCATTCTACTATTTCAGAATCCCTTGGTAGATGCATCTTTACAATTCACTTCACATCAACATGGGATTTCCTATTCCATTAGAAAGGAACATGTTTTCTATTTTCATGCTTTTTGTAGGTAGTTTAAAGTAAAATATGACTTCCCAAAAGATATGTGAAAAAAACTAAATAAGTATTGGAAAAAATGATAAGTAAATTAACTTAAAATTGTTGATAAAATGATGGAAAAATTAACTAAATAAGTATTAAGAATTCACATTTTCATAATTTCTATATACATTATTGACCCATTTACCAATTTCCATCAAAAAATAATGTAAATATATAGGAATTAGATCATTCATTCGATCTTGTATCAAAACATTATATTTATCAGTGTGTTGTTGATATTACAGCACACTCCAACAATAAACAAGATAAAAAATAAATGCACCTCAAATAGAAAATACGGAATGTGGAAAATTAATAATTTAGTTGAAATAAAAATTACATCAAAAATAAAAAACAATATTTTAGACATTTCAAACATTTTTTTTTACTGTTACATTAGAAAGTATAGTTTATCACAAAAATTTAAAAACATTAATGGTTTTATTGTCTTAAGAAGCTCGCACCCTTTCAAAAAGCCCAATCATGGTATCAGTTTCCGAACAAACCATCTAAACTCAAGAAAAAGAATCATACATATTATAAAATAATTTAAAAGTTAGTAATACTATAATGAAATATATTAAACATAAATATGAAACAATACATTAATAAAATTTTAATTTTAAACTGATAGCAGACAATTTGCGTCATAACAGGCACACTGTGTATCAAAATGAAGTCTGGATGACTTATATATGTCACAAATGAATTTTTTATTGTTTTCCTAAAGTATCAAAATATTATAAATGTGTTATCTTAGTTTGGAGTATGTCACTTGTCTTTTTTACTAAAATGTCAATTTTAAATAAAAACTTCACTTGGAGTCATACCAGTCACACCATGCATCAGATTGATGTGTGGTTGATTCCTATATGCCATGGATAACTTATGTATCATAGTAGTAAAATATCAAAACAATTTTAATATGGTTTCTTATTTTTGTGTATGCCTTTTTTTACTAAAATGTCATTTTATACTAAAAACACACATTTTGAGTCATACGAGTCACATCATGTGTTGGTTTGACATGAGACTAATTCATATACTTTAAAAATGACATATGAGTTATTTTACTAAATTATAAAGACAATCCAAGAATTTTTGTTCGATTTTTAGTGGGTGGAACAGGTTTTGAACTAAAATGACCATTTTAAACTGATAACAAACACTTTGGGTCATACTGGGCACACTATGTATCAGATTTAGGTGAGACTGAAACCTATAGGTCACAAATGACTTATGGATCATTTTCCTAAAGTATCAAAACAATACAGATGTGTTTGATTAGATTTTTGTATACCACTTGTCTTTTTTACTAAAATGTCATTATTAAATAAAAAGACACACTTGGAGTCATGTCGGTCACACCATGCATCAGATTGAGGTGCAGCAGAATCATACAAGTCACAAATGACGTATGGATCATTTCCCTAAAGTATCAAAACAATATGAATATTTTTTCTCATTTTTGAGTATGCCACTTGTCTTTTTTACAAAAATGACATTTTAAATTGAAAACACACACTTTGAATCCTCCCGATCACATTGTGTGTCAGCTTGATGTGAGACTGATTCATACATGTCAAAAATGACTTATGAATCATTTTACTATATTGTCAAGATAATATAAGCATATTTTCTTGGTTTTGAGTGACACAAGTTTTGAACTACAATTTTAATTTTAAAATGACAACACACTGTGATTAATACTAGGCACATCATGTATCGGATTGAGGTGTGGCTAATTCCTACAATTCAAAAATGAATTATGTATCATTTTTCTAAAGTGTCAAAAAAATGAATTTTTTTTCTTAGTTTTGAGTATTTAAATGAAATGTTTTACTAAAATGTAAATTTTAACTAGAAATACACACTTTGATTCATACCAATCACATTGTGCATTGGATTAAGGTGTGGATGATTCCTATATATCAAAAATGACTTACGGATTATTTTCATAAAGTATTGAAACAATCAAAATGATTTTACTCATTTTTGAGAGTGCCACTTATCTTTTTTTCTAAAATTTATTTTTAAATGTTAACACAACACTTTGAGTCATACAGATAAAATCATGTATCAGTTTGAAATTAGACCGATTTCTACAAATCAAAAATTACTTATGAATAATTTTCCAAAAATATCAAGATAATTCGAGGATTTTTTCTCTATTTTTAGTGAGTGACACACATTTTGAACAAAAATGTCAATTTTAGACTCATAGCGGACATGTAAAGTCACACTTGTAACATCCCAAGTAAGTAATGAATAATTTATATTTTTATCTATGTCTATTAATGAATTATATAGTGTTTTAGAGGCTTAAAATGAAAATAAATCCAATCTTAAGCATGGAATACACTAATATTTTTTTAAAAGATTGTTTTACTTCCTTTTGATGGCAAACCATTTTTAAATCTATATTTTGGCAATTTTATAAGCTATTTTTGTCAAAATAAACTTATTCTTTATGATTGTGACATCAAAATTTTCTTTGTGTGAATTTTTGGTATTTTTCTGACAATGTTCATTTTTTAATGAATAGTGAAAAATACTGCATTTTACATCAAAACTGCTTTTTAATCTAATTTATTTATATGATTAGATTATTTTCTGAAGTGTTTTTAAAGTTAAATTAGAATATATTTTTACCATTTAATCCAATGGTGGTCATTGAAATCAATTTCACTTTGAAATTGGACTTAAACTGGTGTCAATATTTTGATACTTATTATTTCATAAAAACACGCTATTTGTCATAACAGCGGGAATTAATTTTTAAATTAATTAATGTAACTTATATGATTTTAATTTTGTAAAATAGACATAATTTTTTAATTCATAATATCAAATATATCTTAGGGTGATGTTTTGATATTTTTTTGAAAAACTTCAATTTTTGATGAATAGTGAAACCACTAAGTGGTAGTTAAAGAACCTGATTTTTCGTTTAAATGAAATTTTACCACTTCTGTATTTTGAATTTCAAAAATCCAACATACATGGTTGTCATTAAGAAGTAAAATTTGGTTCAATGAGATTAAAATAATTTTTTGGTGAATAGTAACTCTTAAGTTCTTAATCGCGATTAGAGGTAATTAGTGTAGTTTAAGGTAAAAATAATGTTTTAATAATATGAAATGACCTAGAAACATGTCATACCCTTATTGGATTGTCATGGCCGACCAATAAAATCCATGGGTCAACTTGTGGACCCCATGGAGCCACTTTGGTTGGGAAATGACATAAATAACTTTTTATTTAATGTTAAAGTAAAAATGACACAAACATAAGTTATTTTACTAAAACAATTTTTAAATGGGGTTATAAAATTCATATTTTTGATTATAAATAGTAATTGGAAAGATAAAAAGATGTCCTACATCATAGTATTTTTTTTATAATTTTTAGACTTTAAATAAATAATATTTTTATGACATCATGATGATGCAGTGATGACCTCATTATTTAATGATTTAAATAAAATGGAATGATAATGTAAAATCTAAGACCTAAACATGTCCAAAACCTATTGTATGGATGGATTTCGAACCCTTATAACCTTACCCTCGAATTATATCAATGTGGGACCTCTTAAATCTGAATACCATTTTAAAATAGTGTAACATTTCTTTACTTTCCAAGAGTGCCCCTCCTCTCCTCTTATAAAAGGCCCCCACCTCTACCTCCTTACCCACACTCCCAAAGCCTTTGGCACGGACAAACCCTACCCATTTTGTCTCTACACATCCCTCTCTTACTCCTTGAAGCCTCACTTTGGGCAGAAGTCTTCCCAAATAAGCCTTTGAGCTCAAACCAAAGGGAGTTACCCGATTTTAAGGTAATGTATTCACTTGAGTCCTTTTGTTTGATTTTGCTTCTCCAACCCCCTAAACTATTTTTATTCTTTTCTTTTGTAACAACTCAAGTATCCTCAATATACTAGGATGTTTTTATAATAATGATTCGAGCTACACTTACACACAGCTACATCTAATGGTTAAAGGACATACTGTTTCCGTGGATGGTGAATTTATGCCTCCCGAAACGATGATTGTTCAACATTCTTTTAACACCTTAAAAGGTGTCCATTAAGATGTCACTATATTTATATATAATATGTTTATGTTTTCCCTAAGCTTCTGTATTTTTCTTTTTGGGCATACCTTTATGGTTTCCATTATGGGTAAACGTGATATCTTCATTTAAGGAAGTGCGGACTACCGCCCCCTCAAAGTGATTTGATTCGTTAAATACCATATATGGGACGTATAAAGGATGGAACTGTGATATTATATATGATATTATAATGGAATTATAATATACCTTTATATCATTATGATTCCATTCTATAAAATACTAAATATAAATGAAAGTAGCGTTCATGCGTATGTACGGCTTACCGTCTCCATGAACGGTGCATTTCATTTCTTACCTCTAAATGATTATGTAATATTATAAATGCATGTATATACTAGATATATATGATATATACATAATGATTATAATTCTGGATATAATGGATACATGAACAACATGTAATTATAAAGGGTTTATTTTTGACTCAAGTACCAATGATCGTTAAAACGACTGTTATTAACTTAAATAATTACATAGTGTTCATGACATGGAAATAAGTGATATAAAAGGAATAATGAACTTGAAAAAGATTCTTAAACAAGTATAAATTAACTCAAGTTTATTATTTAGGAGATTAAAGAACGACTTAGTCAAGTCGGACCCGAGGTATGGGACTTCGTCTCAATCTCCTTTCATTGAGGCATATTTTGTTTTATACAAAACCTTCATATATATTATGTATAAACCCCTTTGACTTTTACGTTTATTCAAAAGGAATATTTTTTATACGAAGAGTTTACTAAACGACAAAAGGGAATGTTTTTGTCGTACGTATACGGCGACAACGACTTCTCCGCCGCCGTGACCATTATTTGAGTTCCGGCTTCCTCTACAAGTCATACCTTCTTTTTAAAAGAAAAATAAATACCATGTTTTACTTTTCTTTTATTTTGGTATTGAAAATGGTTTTCATAATGTTTTTATATCAATGTGTTGTATTGATATCTTGTGATTGAAAGGTGGAAATGTTATGTTTCCTTTATGCATGTTTTATGTGATACGATTATATTGAGGTTCTTGGGCATTATTATGAAGACGGGTGGTTCCATGATAAACTAAAGGCAGGTGAGCCCGATATAGCTCTCCAATGCATTGTGTAACGCGAAGGAGTGTAACGTTAAGGTTTCTCTGAAGAGATTTAGGGAATATACTGTGATGGATATTCCAAACATAACCAAGAGGGTTACTCCCTACGTAAGAATGTTATGAATGCCTCAAGTTACCTTTATGTCTTATGATCTCTATGATTTATTCATGATTTGATGAGGTATGTTAAAGTGATTATGTTTTATGGGTAAAGTATGATTTCATTCTTATGTATATATGTACCCATGTTTCCTTTCCATATTTTTATATCCCTTACTGAGCTTTTTATGCTCATCCCAAGTTTTTTTGAAATGTTTTTCACAGGTCAAGGGAAAGGTACATGATATGATGATAGTGTCAAGGAAGTGTCAAGAAAGAATCCATGTTTTATTTTAAATATGTTTCCATTTATGGTAAAGAAGAATACTATCTTTATGTAACCACTTTGATTATATGTGGAATGTAATGCAAGTTTTATGATCTAATTCTCTAAAACTCTAAACCCGAAAAGATCCTCAATGTGTAATCTTGTAATAACTCAAGATTAAGTAAGGTTTAAGGTTGGGGCCTTATAGTTGGTATCAGAGGTCGGTTTAGATAACTTTGGGAGTTAGAATTATATTAAATGATTATCCAAAAATATTTTTTTATGGTCAAATTGAAGTGATATAGTATTTGAAGATTACTATGTTGCTTCATCTAAGACATGTTTGTTCAGAATGGTTTTCCGCAGAGGAAACAGGGAAGCAGTGCTAGGAAGGCATGAAGAAGGAAATAACTTTCCGAATCAGCATCCTGAGATGGTCGGAATTGGAACTGAATAGTTTGTTGCAGTAATGGCGCAGTTGACTCAAGCGATAAATGGTGGTGGTATCCATGCACGAGATCAGCCAGATCAACCGTAGAGGAACATGTCAGTGGTGGAACATTTCATGAGGCAACATCCCCCATCATTCAGAGGATCATCTGACCCTGTGCTATCTGAAGGGTGGATTAAAGCACTGGAGAAGATTTTCGATGTCATGGGGTGTTCAGACAATCAAAAGGATAGTCTTGCTATTTACCGTTTGGAGGGTGAAGCAGATCAGTGGTGGTCGATGGTTAAAAATATTAGGGACACTGATGAGATTTATGCTCTCGACTGGGATGAATTCAAAGGTATGTTTCATGAAAAGTATTTTCCTAAGGTTGTTTGACTTAGGATGGAAAAACAATTCTTGTAATTGAGGCAAGAGGAAGACTCAGTGGCTACCTATGAATAAAGGTTCACTCGATTGGCAAGGTATGATCCAAATTTTATCCGAGACCTTGATAGTAAAATCAATCATTTTTACTCAGGATTAAATCCAAAATATCGAAGGGAATTAGCTTCACGTGAGTTTAAAAGTTATGAAAAGCTTTTTCGATGTGCTGAGAAGGTGGAAATGGAGTTTTCCAATGATCAAGCGTTCTATAACAACCAACAGAAGAAGAGACCGAGGTGGCAGGAGAAAGGTAAGAATTCTTCAAAAAAGTCTGACGGTAAGAAAACTACGTTTCCAGTTTGTGATAAATGTGGCAAAAGGCATGCTGGGGAATGTCTTCTAAATTCTGGAAAGTGCTACCGATGCGGTAAGATGGGACAAACGGCTCGTGATTGCACTGGAAAATATCAGGGTGATGGTAAGACCAAATTTGATTTACAGTTTATGAAATGTTATAAGTGTAATGAGATGGGTCACTATGCAAATGAGTGTCCGACAAAGAGCTTGGGTGATGGGAAGAAGTTAGACTACAAGCAGAAAGGGGTGGTGAAATCCTTTGCAACTACTTCAGCAGATGTCGGGCCATCAAATGAAGTTGTATCAGGTACATTGTTTTTTTATATTATGCCAGTGTGTTGTTTGATTCTGGGTCTACACATTCTTTCATCTCTGAAACCTTTTCTAGTAAAATGGGAATACCATCTCAAGAAATGACTCCTGAAATTTTGTTAAAAACACCTGGGGAAAATGTTGAGGTAAAAGGAATTTATAAGAATCTTCCTATCCTTATCTGTGGAAAGAACCTACTTGCAAACCTTATTGTTCTACCTCTAGTAGAGTTTGATGTTATCCTGGGTATCGGTTGGCTCTCTATTTACCATGCTAAGATTGACTGCAGAGCTAAAGAAGTTTCTTTTCAAAAATAATTTCAGTTTGTGTACAAGAATGAACCCTTACTGTTCATAACTTATCAAGAGGCCAAGAAACTTGTAAAAGATAGAAATGAATGTTACCTTGAACACATCGTTGAAAATAAAGAAACTGTTCAGATTAATGATGTGCCAGTGGTAAACGAGTATCCTGATGTTTTTCCTGATGAGTTTCCTGGAATAATACCAGATTGGGAAGTTGAGTTTACTGTTGAATTAGTTCCTGATGCTAATCCAATTTCAAAACCCCCTTATCGAATGGCTCAAATTGAACTTTTAGAGTTGAAGGAGCAATTGCAAGATTTATTAGAGAAAGGTTTCATTCGACCTAGCACATCACCATAGGGTGCTCCTGTTTTATTTTTTAAAAAGAAAGATGGTTCAATGAGACTTTGCATTGATTATAGATCCTTGAATAACATCACTGATAAGAACAAATATCCTTTGCCTCATATCGATGATTTGTTTTATCAACTCCAGGGAGCTCAGTTTTTTTCAAAGATTGACTTGAGATTGGGGTACCATCAGTTGAAGGTAAAGGAAGAAGATGTTCCGAAGACCTCGTTCCGTACAAGATTTTTCCATTATGAATTTGTAGTAATGCCTTTTGGGCTAACCAATGCACCTACTGTATTCATGGACTTAATGAATAGAATTTTCCATGAGTTCTTGGATAAGTTTGTGGTGGTTTTCATTGATGATATTTTGGAGTTTTCTAAAAGTAAAGAGGAGCATGAAAGACATTTAAGGGTTATCTTGCAAACCTTAAAAGAAAATAAACTGTATGGAAAATTCAGAATGTGTGAGTTTTGGTTGCAACAAATTTCTTTCCTTGGTCATATTGTTTCTAAAGATGGGATAACTGTTGATCCTGCAAAAACAAAGTTTGTTGAAGAATGGCCAAGACCCACAAATGTAACTGAGATTCGTAGCTTCCTTGGTTTGGAAGGCTATTACCGAAGGTTTGTTAGAAATTTTTCACGGTTATCTAGTCCAATGACTAAGCTAACTTGGAAATGTGTTAAGTTTATCTGGACAAAAGAATGTGATGATTGTTTTCAGGAATTGAAAAGAAGATTGGTGAATGCTCCAGTTTTGGCACTACCTTCCAGGAATGGTGAGTTTGTTATATACAGTGATGCTTAATTGAAAGGACTTGGTTGCGTCCTAATGCATAATAATCAGGTAATTTCTTATGCTTCACGACAATTGAAAACTCATGAGGTAAATTACCCTACACATGATTTAGAATTAGCTGCTGTTGTTTTCGCTTTAAAAATTTGGAGGCATCATTTCTATGGAGTAAAGTGTGAAATATATACTGATCCCAAAAGTTTAAAGTATATATTCACTCAGAAAGAGTTGAACATGAGACAGAGGAGATGGCTGGAATTAATCAAGGATTATGATTGTACAATTCATTACCATCCGGGTAAAGCAAATAAAGTGGCTGATGCTTTGAGTCGAAAAAATAATGCTTCATTAGAAATGTCGAATTTGGAACGTGATCCTTTGGTTAAGGATTTGATGAACTTTGGAATAGATGTTGTTGGTGCAGGAAGTTCTTCTATTTTGATTCAGGTATCAGTGAGATCATCTCTATCAGATAGAATCAAGCAAGCACAGAAGCAAGACAGTTAGTTGCAGAAAAAGGTAGAGCTGGTTCAGAAAGGTAAGTTTCCTGAATTCAACATTGATAATGATTGCGTTTTAAGATTTGGGAAGAGATTGTGTGTGCCTTGTGATTCACAGTTGAAGAGAGAGTTGTTATGTGAAGCTCATAGTTCTCTGTTTTCAGTTCATCCTAGAAGTACTAAGATGTACAGAGATCTGTGGGAGTATTACTGGTGGGATGGAATGAAAAGAGATATTACTGAATTTACTGTGAAGTGTTTGACATGTCAACAGGTTAAAGCAGAGCGGCAGTTACTGAAAGGGATGCTTCAGCCTTTACCAGTGCCAGAGTGGAAATGGGAGAATATATCCATGGACTTTGTTGTGGGATTACCGAATACATCTCGAGGTAATAATACAATCTGGGTTATTGTTGATCGCTTGACTAAATCTGCTCATTTCCTTGCTATACGAGATACTTTTTCCCTAGATCAACTTTCCCGTTTGTATCTTAAAGAGATAGTCAGGTTACATGGAGTTCCCCTCTTCATTGTATCTGATCGTGATCCCAGGTTCACTTCTAACTTTTGGAAAGGCCTTCAGAAGTCGTTGGGTACTGAATTAAATTTTAGTACAACATTTCATCCTCAATCAGATGGGCAGTCAGAATGAAAAATTCAGACCTTGGAGGATATTCTACGATATTTTTCGATGGATTATCAGGGAAGTGGGGACCAACATCTTTCTTTGGTTGAATTTTCATATAATAACAGTTTTCATTTCAGTATACAGATGGCACCATTTGAGGCATTATATGGGAAGCGGTGTCGAACTCCAGCTTTCTGGGATGAAGTGGGTGAAAGGAAGTTGATGGGACCAGAATTGGTAGAAGAGATGGCAGAAAAAGTTCAGCTGATTCAGAAGCACATGAGAACAGCTCAGATCAGGCAGAAGAGTTATGCGGATAACCGGAGGAAGGATCTATCTTTCGAGGTAGGTGATCATGTTTTCTCAAGATTTCTCCTTGGAAAAGTGTGATGAGATTTGGTAAGAAAGGAAAGATGATTCCAAGGTTTATTGGACCATGTGAAATTATGGAGAGAGTTGGATCAGTTGCATACCGGGTGGCTTTACCTCCGAGTTTATCTCAAGTACACAATGTTTTTCACGTTTCGATGTTGAGAAAGTATATGCCAGATCCATCTCATGTTTTGAGTCCAGAGGTAGTTCAGCTGGAAGAGAACCTATCTTATGAGGAACAACCGGTCCAGATTCCTGACCATAGGGAGCAAGTGTTACGAAATAAGGTGATTAATCAGGTAAAGGTTTTGTGGAAAAACCACATGATGGAAGAGGCAACATGATAATCTGAAAATGCAATGAGGGATAAGTACCCCCATTTATTCGATAAGTAAATAAATTACGGGGACGCAATTTTCTAAAGGGGGAAGGATGTAACATCCCAAGTAAGTAATGAATATTAGATATTTTTATCTATGTCTATTAATTAATTAGATAGTGTTTTAGAGGCTTAAAATGAAAATAAATCCAATCTTAAGCATGGAATACACTAATATTTTTTAAAAAGATTGTTTTACTGCCTTTTGATGGCAAAACATTTTTAAATATATCTTTTGACAATTGTATAAGCTATGTTTGTCAAAATAAACTTATTCTTTATGATTGTGACATCAAAATTTACTTTGTGTGAATTTTTGGTATTTTTCTGACAATGTTTATTTTTTAATGAATAGTGAAAAATACTGCATTTTACATCAAAACTGCTTTTTAATCTAATTTATTTATATGATTAGATTATCTTTTGAATTGGTTTTAAAGATAAATTAGAGTATATTTTTACCATTTAATCCAATGGTGGTCATTGGAATCAATTTCACTTTGAAATTGGACTTAAACTAGTGTCAATATTTTGATACTTATTGTTTCAAAAAAACACGCTATTTGTCATGACAGTGGGAATTAATTATTAAATTAATTAATGTAACATATATGATTTGAATTTTTTAAAATAGACATCATTTTTGAATTCAGAATATCAAATATATCTTAGGGTGAAGTTTTGGTATTTTTCTGAAAAACTTCAATTTTTGATGAATAGTGAAACCACAAAGTGGTAGTTAAAGAACCTGATTTTTCGTTTAAATGAAATTTTACCACTTCTGTGTTTTGAATTTCAAAAATCAGACATACATTGTTGTCATTAAGAAGTAAAATTTGGTTCAATGAGATTAAAATATTTTTTGGTGAATAGTAACTCTTAAGTTCTTAATCGCGATTAGAGGTAATTAGTGTAGTTTAAGGTAAAAATAATGTTTTAATAATATTAAATGACCTAGAAACATGTCATAACCTTATTGGATGTGTCATGGCCGACCAATAAAATCCATGGGTCAACTTGGGGACCCCATGGAGCCACTTTGGTTGGGAAATGACATAAATAACTTTTTATTTAATGTTAAAGTAAAAATGACACAAACATAAGTTATTTTACTAAAACAATTTTTACATGGGGTTATACAATTCATATTTTTAATTATAAATAGTCATTGTAAATATAAAAATATTTCCTACATCATAGTATTTTTTTATAATTTTTTTACTTTAAATAAATTAAATTATTTATGACATCATGATGATGCAGCGATGACCTCATTATTTAACGATTTAAATAAAATGGAATGATAATGTAACATCTAAGACCTAAACATGTCCAAAACCAATTGGATGGGTGTATTTCGAACCCTTATCACCTTACCCTCAAATTATATCAATTTGGGACCTCTTAAATCCGAATACCATTTTAAAATAATGTAACATTTCTTTACTTTCCAAGAGTGCCCCTCCTCTCCTCTTATAAAAGGCCCCCACCTCTACCTCCTTACCCACAATCCCAAAGCATTTGGCTCGGACAACCCCTGCCCATTTTGTCTCTCCACATCCCTATCTTACTCCTTGAAGCCTCACTTTGTGCATAAGTCTTCCCAAGGAAGCCTTTGAGCTCAAACCAAAGGGAGTTACCCGATTTTAAGGTAATGTCTTCACTTCAGTCCTTTTGTTTGATTTTTCTTCTCCAACCCCCTAAACTCTTTTTATTCTTTTATTTTGTAAAAAATACAGTATCCTAAATATACTAGGATGTTTTTATAAGAAGGATTCTAGCTACACTTACACACACCTACATCTAATGGTTAAAGGACATACTGTTTCCGTGGATGGTGAATTTATGCCTCCCGAAACGATGATTGTTCAACATTCTTTTAACACCTTCAAAGGTGGACATTAATAAGTCACTATATTTATATATAATATGTTTATGTTTTCCTTAAGCTTATTTATTTTTCATTTTGGGCATACCTTTATGGTTTCCATTATGGGTAAACGCGATATCTTCATTTAAGGAAGTGCGGACTACCACCCCCTCAAAGTGATTTGATTCGTTAAATACCATATGGGGGACGTATAAAGGATGGAACTATGATATTATATATGATATTATACTGGAATTATAATATACGTTTATATCATTATGATTCCATTCTATAAAATACGAAATGGAAATGAAAGTAGCGTTTATGCGTACGTACGACTTACCGTCTCCATGAACGGTGCATTTCATTTCTTATCTCTAAATGATTATATAATATTATAAATGAATGTATATACGGAATATATATGATATATACATAATGATTATAATTCTGGATATAATGGATACATGAACAACATGTAATTATAAAGGGTTTATTTTTGACTCAAGTACCAATGATTGTTAAAACGACCGTTATTAACTTAAATAATTACATAGTGTTCATGACATGGCAATAAGTGATATAAAAGGAATAATGAACTTGAAAAAGGTTCTTAAACAAGTAGAAATTAACTCAAGTTTATTATTCAGGAGATTAAAGAACGACCGAGTCATGTCGGACATGAGGTATGGGACTTCGTCTCAATCTCCTTTCATTGAGGCATATTTTGTTTTATACAAAACCTTCTTTTATATGGTGTATAAACCCCTTTGACTTTTATGTTTATTCAAAAGGAATCTTTTTTATAATAAGCGTTTACTAAATGACAAAAGGGAATGTTTTTGTCATATGTATGCGGCGACAATGACTTCTCCGCCGACGTGACCATTATTTGAGTTTCGGCTTCCTCTACAAGACATACATTCTTTTTAAAAGAAAAATAAATACCATGTTTTACTTCTTTTATTTTGGTATTGAAAATGGTTTTCATAATGTTTTTATATCAATGTGTTGTATTGATATCTTGTGATTGAAAGGTGGAAATGTTATGTTTCCTTTATACATGTTTTATGTGATACGATTATGTTGAGGTTCTTGGGCATTATTATGAAGATGGGTGGTTCCGTGATAAACTAAGGGTGGGTGAGCCCGATATAGCTCTCCAATGCATTGGGTAATGCAAAGGAGTGTAACGTTAAGGTTTCTTTGAAGAGATTTAGGGAATATACTGTGATGGGTATTCCAAACGTAACCAAGAGGGTTACTCCCTACGTAAGAATGTTATGAATGCCTCAAGTTACCTTTATGTCTTATGATTTCTATGATTTATTCATGATTTGATGAGGTATGTTAAAGTGCTTATGTTTTATGGGTAAAGTATGATTTCATTCTTATGTATATATATACCCATGTTTCCTTTCCATATTTTTATATCCCTTACTGAGCTTTTTATGCTCATCCCAAGTTTTTTTGAAATGTTTTTCACAGTTCAAGGGAAAGGTACATGATATGATGATAGTGTCAAGGAAGTTTCAAGAAAGAATCCATGTTTTATTTTAAATATGTTTCCATTGATGGGAAAGAAGAATACTATCTTTATGTAACCACTTTGTTTATATGTGGAATGTAATTCAAGTTTTATGATCTAATTCTATAAAACACTAAACCCGAAAAGATCCTCAATGTGTAATCTTGTAATAACTCAAGATTACATAAGGTTTAAGGTCGGGGCCTTATAACACTGGGAACATCTTTTATAGGATTGAGGCATAAAAAATTCCTACACATCAAAAATTACTTATAGATCATTTTCTTAAAGTATCCAAACAATCCAAAAATCTTTATATAAATTTTGAGAATTTCTCTTTACTTTTTTACTAAAATGTCATTTTTAAATAAAAATACACACTTGGAGTAATTTTGGTCACACCATGCATCGTATTCAGATGTGGTTGATTCTTACACATCAAAAATGAATTATGGATCATTATCCTAAATTATAAAAACAATATAAATGCATTCTATCCTTTTTGAGTATTTCACTTTTATTTATTACTAAAATATCATTTTAAAATGAAAACACGCACTTTAAGTTGTATTATTCATATCATGTGTGTCAATATGAGGTGACACTAATTTATACACATCAAAAATGTCTTAAGAATAGTTTTCCAAAATAATTAAGATAATTGGAGCATTTTTTTTCTTGGTTTTTATTGAGTGACATACGTTTTGAACATAAATGTCAATTTTAGACCGATAACTATCACTTTGAATCATACTGGGAACACTGTGTATTAGATTGAGGTGTTTTAAATTTATACATGTTACAAATGACTTAGAGGCCATTTTCATAATTTATTAAAATAATATGAATGAGTTTTATCTATTTGTAGTATATAATATATCCTTTTTATGAAAATATCAATTTTCAAATAAAAAGACACACTTTGGGTCATACCTGTCACACAGTTTTTCGGATTGAGGTATGGATGATTACTATGAATAGAAAATGACTTATGGATCATTTTCCTAAGGTATAAAAATAATATGAATGCGTTTTTTCAGTTTTCAGTATGTGATTTATGTTTTTAACTAAGATTTAAATTATAAACTAAAAACATATTCTTCGAGTCATATAGAACATGTAATTTATCAGATTGAGGTACTGTTGATTAAGTTGTTGATGATTCCTACACTATTTAGGATAATGTTTATGAAATATATTTTGGGAAATCATACTATTCATTCAATTATTTCAAAATACCTTGGTAGATGAATCCTTATGATTCACTTCATGTCAACATGTGGTTTCCTCTTCCATCCAAAAGGTACATTTTCTCCCTTTTATGTCTTGTTACAGAGAGTTGAAAGAAAAATATGATTTCCCAAAATATCTATGAAAAAATTAAAAATAAGTATAATATAAAAATGATAAGGAAATTAACTTAAAAATAGTATATAAATGATGAAAAAATAACTAAATAATTTGTAGTAATTCAACTTTTACTGATGATTGTATACATTCTTGACACATTTACATGTTTAAATTAACTTAGTTGAAGCCTCAAAGCCTAATATCACATGAGCATGGGAAGCCTTAAACAGACCATCCCAAATCAAGAAAAAGAATCCACCTGTATAAGAATAACATTATCATCTTGGAAATATAATAAATCAATAAATAAAACATAAATATAAAATAATACAATAATAAAATTTCAATTTTAAATTGAAACCATGAAATTTGAGTCATACCAGGCACACAATGTATCATATTGAGGATTAGTTGAATCCTACACACTAACAATGACTTATGTATAATTTTTATAATGTATAAAATAAATCTGAATGTATTTGATAGGTTTTTAATGTGTCACTTGTCCTTTTTAATAAAAGGATTATTTTAAATAAAAAGGCACACTTAGATTCATATCGGTCACACAATTATTTTAATTTAGGTGTGTATGATTCCCACACATCACAAATGGATCATTGATATTTTTTAAATTGTATAAAAATAATCTAAATGTGTTTGATTGGTTTTTAGTATTTCACTTTTATTTTTTACTAAAATGTCATTTTAAACATAAAACATGCACTTTGAGTCATATCAGTCACATTGTGTGTTAGTTTGAGATAATACTGATATTTACATGTCCAAAATTAATTATGAATTGTTGTTCTAAAATATCAAAACAATTTGAATGTGTTTTCTCAGTTTTGAGTATGTGACATGTGTTTTGAACTAAAATGTCATTTTAAACTAAAAACATAAACTTTGAGTCATACCGAGCACACCATGTATTGGATTGATGTGAGGATAATTATTACAAGTCAAAAATGAATTATGGATCATTTTCCTAAAGTAAAAAAATAATCTGAATGTGTTTTTTTAATTTTAAGCATGTCACTTTTCATTTTTACTAAAATGCCAATTTTTAATAAAAAAGACAAACTTTGAGTCATATCAGTCACATTGTGCATCATATTGAGTTGTGTCTAATTCCTACACATCACAAATTAATTGTGGATCATTTTCTTAAATTATCATAACAATTTAAATATGTTTTCTTTGTTTTTACTATGTCACTTGTGTTTTTTACTAAAATTCCATTTTAAACTGAAAACACGCACTTTGAGTCATACCAAGGACATCAGGTATAGGTTTGATGTGTGATTTATTACTATACATCAAAAAATACTTATGAATCATTTTATTAAATTATAAATAAAATTTAAGTGCATGTTCTCAATGTTCATTGAGTGACACGTTTTTTGAACTAAATGCCAATTTTAGACTGATAGAGGACACTTTGAGCCATATTGGGCACACTGTGTATCAGATTGAGGTGAGAATAATTCCTACATATCACAAATGACTTACAGATTATTTTCATAAAATATAAAAACAATCATAATTTTTTTGCTCAGTTTTGAGTATGTGGTGTGTGTTTTCAACTAAAAACTCAATTCTAAACTGAAAACATGCACTCTAAGTCATACCGGATACATCGTGTATCATATTGAGGTTTTTTTTATAACTACATGTCAAAAATTACTTATGAATTATTTTTCTAAGGTTTAAGATAAAAATGATATAGAAATTAAAAAAAATTATATAAAATTATTAAAAAATAAACTAAATAAGTAGTAGGTAGTCATCTTTTCATGATTCCTATATACATTTTGACACCATGTATGCTTTCAATTTGTTTCTAAAAATACATATTTCCTCTTTTGAATACTAGGACTCTCAAAAGTTCTAGTAGTACTAGAAAAATATAAATAACCAAAGTATTAATAAATATTTTAAATGAAATTGTAATTATCTTCAAAAATACCTCTTTAGGGATGCTAGTTTCTTGATGGAATATGATATCATTCATAAATTTTCTAACATAATAACCACAATATTTGTAATTGTTTTGCTTTGAATACTATAGAAACACTGATAAAAATAATTAATTTATTTTGATATATGTTTAGATAGTGAAGTCTTAATATATATACCCTAATACATATCCAATTATAGATGTTGATTGGATCCTTGTATTCAAGTATTGTCATTATACCATGATTTTGATGATATTTAAACACTTTCCTATCAAAATATAATTTTGCTTAAAATATGATATAATATGTATAACTTAGAGTTTAGTTGTAAAAAGTTTCTTGTAGTGTATTAAAAACTGATAAATGCCATCACATGGGGTTAGTTTTTTGGGTATCCATGCATTGAATCTCGAAAATAAATATTTGGAGTATCAAAATTTATGGTAGTCATGAACCAATGCTGCCTAAAAAACAAAAAAGTAATAAGTAATTAAATTAATACAAATATATTTGATATGATTAAATTGTAGAGTTTTACATCTACATCATGGGTATTAAAAATATTCTATCATCTGAAAGTTTTCTTTAAAACATTATGGCAATTTTGTCGACTATACCTTAATATTTATTTGGTTGTAATGAGAATAGATTTGTAGAAGTGATGTGAGGACTAATGAGTCCAAATTTCTTGGCAGTGGGTTTTCCCATCAAATCATATTAATATATACCCCTACAAAAAAATATGAATAATATTCATCCATAATTAACATAATAGATCAAGTATTGGAAAAAAAAATAAAGAAAACACACCTCATTCATACTTTTACAATTGTGACTCATAGACATTAATGCTTTAGTATTTCATTTACTTTCTCGATAACAATATATTCTATAATGGACTCTTCATACATTTGTTCTTCAAAATAAGTTATGGTTGTATCATGACTTTCTAATGTCGTATCTGGTGGAACTTTTAATGTTAGTAAATAAAGAAAATGAATGGTTGGGGTAAAGGTATTGTGTGAAGATATTTTTAGTTGGTTGGTTGATCCATTAGATCATTTGGATTTGGCCTTTCATTTAACCCCCTTCCCTTTGTCTATTTGTAATAATGTTCATCAATTCAGTTAATTGTTAAAGGGTTTGCAAGAAAAATAAATTGGAAATTAATTACTCATTCTTGAAATGTTGTCTTTAAAGATATAATAGTTATTCTATGAATGATCTAATAGCTTTATCAACTATATGAATATCTACTTCATTAAGTTGAAAACGTAGCTCAATGCTCAACACTTGATCTACATTAATCCCCACTTTCACAAGACATATCAGAAGTTATATTTTGTGTAGAATATCTCCTTGGATATTGTATGTGGTACCCTCACAGAAAGGTTATGGATGGGTGTTGATATATATATATCATAATAATTTTCACCATATAGAATATCACTACAGGAATTGTATCAGTTTTTACCTGATACACATTTCACAGAAAGAATTATGAGAATAATGATTACTTATTCTAAGATATCTTTTTGAGGGGAATTAATCACCTCAAAGTTGGTGGTGTGGGGGGGATCTTCATGTAGTTGTTTTTATTGTGTTGTTTCTTCTCTTTGAATCATTATCGTAACATTTTTTAACAACTATAACTACTAATTAAATTTTTCTTCAAGAGTGGATAATATTTTCTATAACTATTCCATTTTATTATCTTTATCCCCTTGTTCATTTATTTTCTAAAAATATGATTGATGTGACACCATAAAACTCGCACCTCTGACATGGCCATACTATTCTAGTCGCTTTAAGAAAACTAATAGTACCTTTCATCGATTACAACTGATGATGATTATTGTGTCTAAATCCGAAAATGAAAATATAAAAATAAGTGATCATTATTATATAATACTGATTTAAATCAAAAAACAATTATTATATCATACATAAACATGCTTCCTACAATTTTTGTGTGTTTTCATCTATTATTATCCTTTATTTAGTTATAAGTTCATCCTTCTATAGCTCATGTAATGGGATGGACGTGGATTAGGATTCAAATGAATGAATATTCATATAATTAGAAGAAAATAATTATTTTTTTGTTTCATTTAACATAAAAGTATTATAGTAGATTTAAAATATGTACCATTTTTTTCAAGTGAAGTATACCCCATCCTTGATTTACGGTAGGGGTATGTTGGTTTTGCAGCCCATTGATTATTTTCATCACTAATTTGTGGTTTTATAAATTAAAAATACTTAATAAACATGATTAATACATGTGTTGTCATCTAATGTATTAACAGTAACAATATACCTGAAAATATGTCTCCTCATGAAGACCAATAAAATAATCCCACACTTTTTGGTTTATCAAGTGTGTATACATATGTGGTGGTTGAGGTTTTATTTTCCATTTAGCATCTTTGAGATGATACTTTGTAAAAATTGTGTAAAAGCCCTTTTGATCCCTTCCAGCAAGCATTAATACAAATTTCATTTGGGATTTATCTAATATAAATGAACTCTATGAGGGATAATGAAGAGAAATTCCACATTTAATTATTTTATTTTTTTGTAAAATAACGAAATTATATCATAATGTTGCTCGAATATATTCCCAAAATAGTGTCTTAAGTGTGGTCACAACATTGTGCCACAAATATACATCAATCGGGGTGTACATGAAAGTAGTGAGGTAAATGTAACTACTGAATATGGGCTTGTTCAGGTAAAGAGGCTGGCAATTTGCCTTCTATCTAACCTCAAATTTGATACCTTTATTTCTTCCTTTAATAATTATTTCTAACACCATCATGCTATAGTGCTACTATTTTTTTGGGAAACCATTTGTTCACTTTCTTTCTACCATTACCTCAAATTTAACATCATTAATATGTTGTTCGTTTATATTGGTAGAATGATCATGTGTAGAAGGTTGTTTTTCCTCAGCATTGGGAGTAGTATCATGTTGAGAAACATGTTGTTCCTCAGGATTAGGAGCATCAACATGTTGAAAAAAATGTTGTTCCACATGATTGGGAGTATCACCTGTGAAAAATTCATTATCTACAAAATTGGATGAATGTTTAATTCAGATTATATAAATTTAGTTTTGAAAAGATAATAATATGATGTAACATAATGTATATTACAAAAAAATATAACCTGATTATGGAACTCTCTTTTTTAAAGGTTGATGGGATTTAAACCTTGTATCGAGTATCTAAATCCCTTTATTATAGATTCCTAGGATATACAAGACCCTATCTATAATGAGACTGATTCGAAATGATTTTTATTCCCCAATTAAAGGGTTATCCCCAGTTGAATTGACATCAAACCATTCAATGGTTTTAGTCGATGAAAGAACAATTGACCACTTCTGGTTTGTGGGATCTGAAACATAAAATATGTGTATTGCTTGTGATTCTATTATAAACGGTTCATCTTTATACCCTTCATTACTGAAATTCACTTTCAAAAATCCCAATTCATATATTTTGAAAACACTCCTATTATCAACCAAATTGAATTGAAAAATTAGCACTTGGAATGTTGTATAATCCAACTCCCATATTTGTATGATGATTCCAAAGTATGACATATTCACATAAATTGGATTTCTATCCTTGGTATTAGATACATACATCACTCTATCCCAAAGTGTAACTCCTCTATTTTTCATCATAATGTGTTCATAATGTTCATTTATATAAAATGTATAACCATTAATTACAAAACCATTATAATATAATACATGCACACGTGGTCCTAAGGGTATCCATCAAAGTTGTTTTGGAATTTAATCTATATTTTTAGTTGAATACATAAAAATATGGTCTCAAAACCATCCTATAAACTATTTATTATGTGTATTTGATATCCATATTTCAGCAATTAATGGATTCAAATTCATAAGAATTACTTTATGGGTTTCAACATATGGGGTAACCTATAAACTATTACAAAAAAACATAAAGGCATTCCTAATAAAGATCTATAATAGTAATTTTGACAACATCTTTTCCAGAAATTCCTTCACCCATAAGTCGCCTGGTGTAATAAGATTATGTAACACCAATGCTTTCCACACCAGACAAGTATTCAATACAGAATTCAATGGATACCTCAACAATATATCACGCCATAATAAAACCTTCTAGGTGACATTTAGTTTTGACATACCCTTTCATAATCTTCATATATCATTCAATGGGCTACATTGATATATAATATATAGGATTGAATGGTCGAACCTATCTTACCAAGTGAACCATCAAGTGAACCATCAAGTGAACCATCATATCAAATAATTTCTTTAGGAATAATATGTCCAATTCATATAATATGATAGTAATTCTCTTTTTCATAGTTTTGAATTTTTCATGGTTTATAAATTTACTGCATATAGCTTTAAAAAAAACAATGATCGGTTAATGTATAATGAAAATTCATGGGAAAAATATAACATAAATCTGTAGGCATTATATCATACATCAAAACATGAAATTCATGTGATTTTGTACACATTAACTTTAAATCAGTCATTGATACAATATTCTTCGTGTTTGATGAATACCCCTATAGAACTTTTCATCATTCAAGAAGATGAAAAACTGATATCTCTCTTTTATGGAAGGAGTGTAAGCATATGGAGGAAGAAAAGTCTATTTTTCACACTTCACTGGTGCCAACTCTTCCCATATTCCCAATTCAACCATTTTTAACCTAGCCTTAAGTCTATCCTTTTTTCTAGGCTCATTTAATAATGTTACAATGACATTATCACATAACTTTTTTTCAACATGAATAAAATTAAAAACAATCATGGAATACAAACAATTCTAATATATTAATTCAAAAAAACTGATCACTTTTTCCAATACATTTTGGTATGGTTTTAAAAAAAAGGTTTACCAAAAGTAGTGTTCATATTTTTACTTTCTCAAACAATTGATCACATATTATGGGAGATGGTTTTGTACATTCTTCTAAACTTCCATCAAATGATATCACCCAAGGTCGAAATTTATTTCAATAGGGAAGAAATATCTGATGTCATAGAAACATAGTATTCGATAAATGTTTCAACCTAATTGATAGTGTAGGTTGTTCAAAAATAGGACATCCTTGAGTTCCTTTAATGATATATCTAGAAATACTTCTCTAGGAAATAAATGCAGCAATAATCCCATATAATATGGCCCACAATGTGAAATAATTGTTCTTATAAGAATCATACAATGCATCACCTGAATCCCACACTAATTTTAAATATTCTAAAAATATATCTAAATAAACACCAATATCATTACCTAGTTGTTTTGGTCTTGATATTAGCTGAGATAACATTATTTATTTTAATTTCATGCATAACCACGGTGAGAGGTTATAATTTACCAACATAATCGGCCATGTACTATGAGTGTTTCTTTGAAAACCAAAAGGATTCACTCCATCAATAGATATCCCAAGATAAATTTTTCACGACTCTTTTCCAAATTCAGGTTACATGTGATTAATTATCTTAAACTAATGAGGGTCTTCCAAGAAATGAAGTTTCCCATAATTATTTCATGTATCTATGTTCCACGTAATTTATCTTGTAGTCTTCTCACTTCTATATAGGTGCCTAAACCTTGGAATGATTGGAAAGTACCATACAAATTTTATAGGACCTGATTCGTCTTTCTTGTCTTGAGAAGCACCACATTGGGAATTTTTAAGGGATGTTTAGTCCTTGTGAAACACTATATAGTAATTTGGCCATGCATTTATTCTTTTAGAGATCATAGCCTTTGACAATAGCATTATTTTAGAATCAAATGTTCAGAAAGGAAGAGCATTATCTTTTTGGAGCATATCATTCAAGAGAGAAAGTAGTACAGTAAAACTAGTCTCACTCCATATATTTCTAGTTTTTGAATTATACATCCTCAGTATGGATAACAATGTTGTATATTTATTATAACCATCATACAATGAATTCTTTTCACAACTCTTTAACTTATCAAACAATTTTGAACAATCACAATATTTATCATCAACTTTCATTTTCATTTCTGAAATGTGATCTTCATCATCATTCACACCTAGAGTCACATACTCGATATGGTCTTTATCATTTTCCACACATGTAATAATATCACTTGATCCATAAAACATAGTCTTATCCCAATCACTAGATATATTCAATTTTTCTAGTGTTTATTCCAACATTTATAACATTGATTTATTCAATGATAGATCAAGTGTTTTTCAACTCCTATAGACTAATTAGTCTTGAATAACAACTGTGTGAACATGGAAAAAAAGGATTTTAGAAGGGTCATATACATGATCTTTTGCAAACCTGATGTACTCTTTCACCCCAACCTTGTACTCTTTTATCATACGATTGACATCCATCAATTTTTAATTCATATACATCCTATTTTATTTTTTAATATTAATATTTAACAAAATAAATAAAGTGTAAAAGATATTTTATATAAAAATCCTATGATTAAAATATAAATGTGAGGTAATATTATTAACGGATTTGATTTTCAAGACATAAATTGATTTAATAATTGTTATGATTTCACTAACGTGGGTTGTCATTAAGCTTTTCTACATTATATGAACATAATATACCATCTCTTGCACCAATTCAAGTCCCAAGAGAGACTGTTCTCCTATCAGAACCCAACATAGATGTGATCAACATATCTACTTTAATACAAGGCTTTAAAACTAGCCATTTGAGCAACAACCCAAAACTCTATCATTGAAATTTAACTTCTTATATTTATTTCATATAATATATATCACATAAATTCAATTAGAGATCATAATGAAAATATTATTAATGAATAATGAATGAAATAAGAGGTATTTCTAGAATTTAAGGAACCTATACCGATAAAATAGTAACTTGGCCTTAGGAATAGTAATATGACCCTTATGAATAGTAAATCAGCTGAATGAATAGTACACTCACCCATGTTAATATAAATAAAATGTAGGAATCTTATAAATGAAATAATGATATAATTGTATCATAGTATAGGTTAATGAATATTTTACAAATTATTAATTAAATGTTTTTATTTTTATGAGTCCTAAATATTTAATTACAATTTTATAAATAATGAAATGATTTAAAATAAAATTTATTTTCATAAAACTTATTCAAAAATTAATATTTTGTTTTCTTTTGATTTTAGGATAATTTAATGAGACCTTTTTTAATTTTTCAAAGTGTTATAAAATCAGTTATAATTTTAGAAACTGTATTTTTCGAGTAAATAATGATTTTAATTAAAATTTAACTTTCTCAAATTTAGAAAATTATTTCCATAAAATGGATTTCATTTTTCAATTCAACACATTGAAAAATAGTAAGAGTGAATTTTTGGTAATTTTCTAAAATAGATTAATTTCTGGTGAATAGTAAAATACGATAATTTAAGATAAATGATTAATACATGACTTATTGAGTCATAGGTAAAGTTTGGATGATCTAAGAACCCTTGATTAAAAATCACATGAAATTATTATTTTGTGTAGTCACAATAATCAACATTATTACTTTTCTTGAGTAAAATAATAAAATAATGAGAAAGCACTCTTCTCCTCCACTGTAAATACCACCCACACCATCACTTACGCTCACACCTCTAAGCCTTTGGGACTTCTCAAATTTATTCCCAATATTCTCCTCAATCCTCTCCCCCATGTCTAGGATCTCTTGGTATCTTCAAAAGACCAAAATCAATCCCCTTAATGAGGTTCTCAATGAAGTGTATTAAAGAGGTAATGTCCTATTCCTATTCCTTTTAATTTCTTTAATTATTCTCTCCTCACATCCTCTATAAAAATGATCATGATAACATCATTATAATATATATACTTAAATTAAGTCAATTTAATGTAATATCATTACTCAAACTCCTTTCTCTCTTTATCTCTTTTATTTTAAAAATGAAATCATCATCCATGAGGTGTTGATTTACAAACTTCATGGACGAAGAATTTTCATTCTTCAATTTCTCCTTCAAGGATGGAAATGAAACCATTTTTATGATTAAAAAATAATATAATATATGTATTAAAACCTTTATTATATTATTTAAGTAACATATTTACATAATACTAAATGATAAAACAAAACGAGTTCATTTTGATCAATAATTGTCGTAATAATGTAAACGATTATCACTAAATGTCGTATCTAATGATTCATCCTCATACCATATAAAAACAATATATATAACCATTTATACTTATTGATATTAATTAATATCATATAAATTCAATTTGGTATAATTATACCCATTCCACATGAACTCCCATACTCATATACAAGTATACCAATCGTGAAAACCAAGGAAATGAATGCTCCCGAAAAATAAAATTATATCTTATAACTCATCAAAAATTCCATAAATGAACTTAATAAAATTATACTAAATCAAATACATTCATATAAGGTTATTAATTAATTAATGGATTTAATTTGATTTTTTAGGATTTTAAGGTCAAGTTCATAACACATTCGGACATATGGTCAGGGTTTTGTTCCCAAACCTCCATTTTCATTCATGTTATGATTTCTTCCACTATACACCAATTTAATTTTTTATTATTTTTATATAATTATTATAAATTATATATATATAGGTTACAAAATCATATATCAAATAAATTCATTTTTTATGGGATAATAAATGTTTTACCGGGTTCCCTTCTCTTTTCTTCCCGATACGCAAACCCAATTAAAGGGAACGTCTTGATTTCTTACACATTTTCAAGTACCAACCATAATCTATTTTAAGACACTATTATTTTTTTTAAATCACCAATTTTGTCATGAAAAAATATATTTTTTTCATTTCTCTTTTTATATGAACAACCATGACAAATACAAATGATTTTTCCAAAATAACTCTTCTTTGTAAGGTAAAAGGTGTATTTATCTTAATAATTACTTAATGGTTTTATTATTGTATTTTCATCTATTTCAACACATTTATTGAATTTTATTCATTATTTAGGTTTATCTCTTATGTTTATGATCCACCGTGTTTTATTAAATGGTTTATAATCTGTTTGATTAAGGATGTGTTATCTTGGTACCGTTCACCATACTACTCAGAATGGTTAGTGATTATATTAATAGATTAGGGAATGTTATTTATATTTTATATGTATGTGTTTCTTATGTTTAACCCCATTTAAATGAGAAATTTATTAGACTTATTAAGTGATTTTTTTGGCCTAATACAGTCCCCCAATGCATCGGTAGGTCTCATGATACAAACTAGACTGGGTTTTTACCCAATATGTATGGTGTCTTTGTTGAGGCATTGACGATATGTTTATGATGTCCAAAATTATGAATTGTCTCATTATGAAACCATGAATTTATTTTCCATGTGATTATTAGGATACTATAATATCCATTGTTATTATTTATTATGGAATTATCAGTTTTTAATTCCTATCATTTTATGCTCAAGGTTATGTTTTAATAGAATGTGTAGTTTTAGTTTTTCAACATGCGTTATATTTATGCTTTTTTTGTATTACATACCTTAACTGGGCATCTAAGATCACCCATTTATTATGCTTTATTTTTTCCTAGTATGTGAAGATGTATATTATTAATGACTTGTGAGTATAATCTTGAAGTTTATTTTCATTTCCAATATAGTTACTATGTTGTACTTTATTTCAAGATGTAATGAAACTATTATGTATGTATATGGTTTTCCAATGCTACTAAACTATTATTTACATTATGATATGACTTCCTTATAATAATAAAAATTTAATAAATAAAGGCATAATCTTTGGGCTACAAGGGATGGGGTCTTTAAATATGGTATTTGAGGAATTTTAGTAGAAACCTTTGAAACTATATTTAGAAAACATAGATTAGAGAACACAACCCTAAGATAGAATTTGAGGATAAGAATAGAAGAATGTCATAGAATTTTGGTAAAGTAGAGATTATTTGAGTCTTACTATCAATACATCCATGCCTGGATACTACTAGTGGACATAGTTCAAGAATAGTTTTACCTAGGTGTAATAACTCTGAGAAAGTGTCTCAGGCCGGACACGAGGCAACCCGGTACACGACAACAAGTCTTACTATGCACCGGGTTTGACACTCATAGGGGATATGCATAGGATAAGTCACATTTTCCTTAAAAATCATTATAAAGGATTTAAAAGTAAATATGACCCTAAAGAAACCATGTTTATGATTATGAGATTATCTATGAATAAAAATTCAATTTATGTTTAGTGTTTTACTAGTTTGAGATTATACATTATGATTCATAACCTAGTCTAGTGTATGACTTTATTTAGAAATGGCGCTTAGTGGAAGGAAAATAGGTCATATGAATTCATGTATACCATGTAGGGATTTCCCTCCTATTCAAGATAATGATGTCGGTATTGGATATGTGACTAGTGTTGGGAAACTTATAACTATACTGGGATAGTTGACTCAGGTCATGACTCTACCATCGAAAAATTGTTGAATTTTTATTTATAGTTATAAATCAAAGAAAGCACTAGGATGTTTCATTGTATAGAATGATATTGTTATTGCCTATTCATCAAGGTAGTTAAAAACTCATGAACAGAACTATCCAACACATGATCTTGAGTTAGTAGCTATAATATTTTCTATGAAGATATAGAGACATTGTCTCTATGGTGAAAGATGTGAGATATATACGGATCATAAGAATTTGAAATATATCTTCTCACAGAAAGGACTGAACATGAGGAAAATGAGATAGCTCAAACTACTCAAGGATCACTATATTAAAATCACCTCATAGCAGCATATTTTATTCTATTGAAGCAGTTTAATCCACTACCTTATGCTTCTGTAGTGTTTTTTTAAAACCGCCGCTAAAATGGGTGTCAGCGTACAATACACGGCGGTTTCTTCAATTTAGCAGTGTTTTCTGGTAACCATCATAATAAAAACATTTTTTGGTGGTTCTCGTGGCCTTCATGGTGGTTTTCCATGAAAAAATGAAATCTTTTTTTGGTGGTGGTTTAAACCACCACTAAAAATTATTTCATTTTCCCCAAGCAAAATGCTGCAAAAACAACTCAAACCACCGTGAAATGGTAATGAAAAATGATAAATGTTTAACGGTGGCTTAAACTGCCACTACAAAAAAACCCATTTTTTATAGTAACTTACGCTAAATAAAAAAACTTCCACTAAAATTATACCCTTCATGAATGTAGTGGTAGTTTAAACTGCCACGAAATATGGTCCATTTACATAGTGGCGGTTTAAAGTGCAGCTAAAGGTAGACTTAAAATAAAAAATTGCTACAGATTCTGCATCCCTAGTACCAGTACCCTAAAAACATGTAAACATGTAATCCATAAAAATTTAAACTTCCAAATTTTCATTCCTTCATACTGGAAATCATTGAACCAACAAACATTAAAACTAATTATTTCATAAAAATCAAAAATAAAACCTATAGGACTGAAAACATGGAATCCTCATACATATATACAATAATCCTACAACTTTATAGATCATTAAACATGAGATATACATACCTAAAATCCTACAATATTATAAACTTCCTTATTGAAAACAAAAAAAGTGAAAACATCCAACCATTAGCCTAAAAATAAAAACATATAAAATTATAAAATTTAAAAACCTACTACCTGAAAACATGAAACAAAATAAATATGAAATCTATAAATTTTAAAATATGAAAACTGGATAAGATATATATAAAAATTGGATAAATTATAATTCATGTGAACATATGACTTTAAAATATGTAAAATTCATCTTATATACATGAAAACATGAAAAGTGAAAAACTGAACACTAGAAATGTTCAAAAATTGAAACATATAACATGAAATCCAATAAAACATTAACTTAAAAAAATGTATAAACTGTTAAATAAAACCAAAAAAGACAAAAAATATGTAACTATAAACCTACAAAACTTAAAAACTAAGAAACATTAAACCTAATACTTACAAAATTGGAAACCTAGAAACTAGAAACTTGTAATGAGAAACACTGAAGCCATCAAACCCATATCTTTGAAACTTCTATACTATCAATACTATAACCTTTAATACTATAAACAATTGAATTTTTAATCCAAAAAAAATTAAAACATAAATGTAGTAAATCTATATGCCTATGAAACTAAAAAACATTAATCATCAAAATTTTCAACTAAAAAACCCCTAAACTACATAAGTATAAACATACATTGTCGTATCTTATCTAGAAGAGTCTTGGACAAATCCCTACTCCATGGTGAAACTATTCCTAAAAAGGTATAACCACTAAAAACTCCACTATTAGCCACTATGTTGAAGCCATTATCTCTATGATAAACTTATAATGATTTTAGAAATAGCACCAAAAACCTCCTCCAGATCCTCTACAACATAGATATAACAACATATAAATTTTCACACATATTATTATATGATTCATAAATATAAATATCCATTAATACAATATAAGGATTGTAAATTCCTAGTGTCTTTTGATGACTGGGTTTATAAAACATAAAAGGAAACATGAGAAATCAAGAAAATGTTAGGTCTTGAAAATGTTTGGTGACTAATCTGTGCCACACATGATACATATTCAAATATTGTTACTGTAACCCTATCACTAATCACTGTCCGAATATGAACATGGCTCGTCACCCTCTCCACCTCCACCTCTACTTCCTGCTACCAGCACCTGTAAGAACATTATATTTAAAATAAAATACTATTGTATATTTATATTTAATCATAAAACCAATAAATGTTTGCAAACTAAATGATTTTGAATTTTGTGATTTACCTACTCACCACTAGTCGATGAAATACCACCGGGGACAGATCCGGTTGTCTTTTGATAAAAATCAATCAATGATTTTTGTAAAGCGGATATCAGAGTCCCTTGTTCCTGAACTGTGTTTTGTATAGAAAAAATATCTCTCGGAGCATCTCAGGGTATGAACTAACTATAACCAAGAGTAGATGAAGTTGTAATCCTTAGTGAACTGCCAAAGACCTCAGATGGTATGGGTCCCAAACCCATCCCGCCCACTCGACAAGGATGCTCCTTCCCAAAGACTTTACCAACTGGGTCATCCTGGTAAACTGAGTATGATTGTACGGGATTAGAATCCCATAGTTCGTTAATTTTTACCGATAAATAAAATATCAGTCATATTAAAAATAATATATATTAACATGCTGAGAACTGATAATAAGTTATTATAATGAAAAATGAGTGCATACCCCAACATCTTTGGCAGACTCATTCATAAAACTTCCATCAGATTTTTTGTGTACATCTAACCACACCTCTTTTCAGGATGCCTGGTGCCCTAAATTTTGTGACTGCATTAAAAAAAGATAAATCAACAATTTAATATATTAAATAGGTAATATTTTCTTATAAATATTTAAACTAATGAAAATAATACCAGAGTTGATCGGCTTCTAGAAAAACACTTTGACCCCACATTGTGAGAGATGACTTGCTTAGCCTGACTTGATGCATTATTCCTTGAAAGATCTAGAAATAAATAAAACATAATTTAATGGTAAAGTACTCAATGTCATCTCATTTTCATATACATGTATAAATGTAAAAATGAGATTAATATTATAATGAATATTTAAATACCATCTTCTTCTCATCACGATGTTAGTCAACAAAAACATTCCATTTCTCTTTGGGTATCCCATCAGGTAGCTTGTCATACATCTATTGGGTGGTCAACGAACACTACGGGAAAAACGGTCTTTTGCGACGGGGTATTTGCGACGGGATTAGTTCCCATCGCAAATAGTCCATCCTAGGGGTTATTTGCGATGGGGGGTTAGGCTCGTCACAAATAAAAAGTTATTTGCGACGGGATTTGGGGTCCCGTCGCAGAAGGTAATGCGCGCTTTGGCACGGGATGCGAGCCAAAGTGCGGGAATTTTATTTGCGATGGGGGGATCCCCCCATCGTAAATAGTGTGTCGGTCGGAGGGTATTTGCGATGGGACCCATCACAAATACCGGCGGCAGTAAATGAGTTTTTGCAACGGGGTGTTGTCCCATCGGAAAAGTTGTGTCGGCATGTCACCTTTTGCGATGGGCCCCGTTGCAAATACCCTTTTAACCACTGACATCAATTAATGTGGGGAAAGGTATTTGCAACGGGCCCCGTCGCAAAAAGTACTTTTTGCGATGATAAGCCCGGCGCAACTAATCTAACCTACATATACCCCCCCTCCGTTTTTCTTTCTCTTGCTCTCATTTCTCTCTTCCTCTCTCTCTCTAAACTCGAATTTTAGTGTGAAAATTTCCCTCAGTTAATTTTTTTCGGAGAAGTTGTGAAGGCGCTTACATCAATCGGAGATCAAGTTTAAAGGTATTTATATTTTATTCAATTTAGTATTTATTTAATTTTTTATGCTAATTTTAATTATTGTTGATTAGTTGTAATTAAATTAGATTTAAATTGTTTTGTTATCTTTATTTTAGTAATAAATAGTAATAATTAGTAATAATTAGAAATAATTAGTAATAATTAGTAATAATTAGTAATAATTAGTAATAAATAGTAATAATTTGGAATAAATAGTAATAATTAGGAATAAATAGTAATCATTGGGAATAAATAGTAATAATTAGGAATAAATAGTTATAAATAGTAATAATTAGTAATAAATAGGAATAATTAGGAATAGTTAGTAATAAATAGGAATAATTTGTAATAATTAGTAATAAATAGTAGTATTTAGCAATAAATAGTAGTAATTTGTAATAAATAGTAGTAATTAGTAATAAATAGAAGTAATTAGTAATAAATAGTAATAAATAGAAATAATTAGGAATAAATAGGAATAAATAGCAATAATTAGTAATAAATTGGAATAAATAGTAATAATTAACAATAAATAGGAATAAATAGGAATAAATAGTAATAAATAGGAATAAATAGGAATGATTAGTGATAAATAGTAATAAAAAGTAATAAATATTAATAAATAGGAATAAATATGAATAAATAGTAATAAATAGTAATAAATAGTAATAAATCGTAATAAATAGTACTAAATAGTAATAAATAGTCATAATTAGTAATAATTCGTAATAATTGGTAATAATTAGAAATAATTAGTAATAATTAGTTATAATTAAAAATAAATAGTAAGAAATAGTAATAATTTGTAAAAAAAATATTAAAAAATAGAAATAAATAGTAAAAAATAGAAAAAAAAATAGGAACAAATAATAAGAAATAGGAATAAATAGGAAGAACTAGTAATAAATAGGAATAAATAGTAATAAATAGTAATAATTAGTAATAATTAGTAATAATTAGTAATAATTAGTAATAATTAGTAATAATTAGCAATAATTAGTTATAATTAGTAATTATTAGTAATAATTAGTAATAATTAGAAATAATTAGTACTAATTAGTAATAATTAGTAATAATTTGTAATAATTAGTAATAATTAGTAATACTTAGTAATAATTAGTAATAATTAGTAATAATTAGTAATAATTAGTAATAATTAGTAATAATTAGTAATAATTAGTAATAATTTGTAATAATTGGTAATAATTTGTAATAATTAGTAATAATTAGTAATATTTAGTAGTAATAAGTAATAATTAGTAATAAAAAGTAATAAATTATTAATAAATTAGTAATAAATTAGTAATAATTAGTAATAAATAGTAATAATTAGTAATAATTAGAATTAAATAGTAAAAAAATAGTAATAAATGACAATAATCAGTAATATGTAGTAATAATTAGTAATAATTAGTAATAATTAGTAATAATTAGCAATAATTAGTAATAATTGGTAGTAAATAATAATAAATAGTAATAAATAGGAATAAATAGGAATAAATAGTAATAAATAGGAATAAATAATAATAAATAATAATAATTAAGAATAATTAAGAATAATTAAGAATAAATAAGAATAAATTGGAATAAATTGGAATAAATAAGAATAAATAGTAATAGAGAGTAATAAATAGTAACAAATAGTAATAAACAATAATACATAGGAATAAATAGGAATAATTAGTAATAAATAGGAATAATTAGTAATAAGTAGAAATAATTAGTAATAAATAGGAATAATTAGTAAAAAATAGTAAGAAATAGTAAGAATTAGTAAGAATTAGTAAGAAATTGTAAGAAATTGTAATAAATAGTAATAAATAGTAAGAAATAGTAAGAAATAGTAAGAAATAGTGATAAATAGTAAGAAATTGTAAGAAATAGAAATAAATGGTAAGAAATGGTAAGAAATAGTAAGAAATAGTAATAAATAGTAATAATTAGTAAGAAATAGTAATAATTAGTAAGAATTAGTAAGAAATAGTAAGAAATATTAAGAAATAGTAAGAAATAATAAGAAATAGTAAGAAATAGAAACAATTAGTAACAACTAGTAATAATTAGTAACAATTAGGAAGAAAATCAATTGTAATAAATTGTAATAACTTGTAATAACTTGGCACAATTTCTAGTGGATTAACGACACTCCTTTTTCTCGATGACTCTTCTCTTTTCAACTTTCACAGACTAAAAACATTATGAAAAGTATACCTTTATGTATGCATATCCAATCTCGTATACACGAGTTTGAATATGTATTCATAGGATCACATTTTCCAGAATGTTTTTAGGCGGTGATAGTTGCAAGAAGATGATTCATCGACAAAAAGGGGGCTCTTTTGTCCAACAGCTCATTTACTTGTAACTTTCTCACACAGAAATTACAATAAAGAATCTTCTTAGAAGTACGCATATTCATTCTCATGCATATGAGCCATCAGAAAAAAGTGTAGCCGTCAATCCACTGGAAATTGTGTCGCCCGTAAGTAATGGTAATTATTAAGAAGTAGTTGTAATTATTTATCTTTTTTTTAGATAGTGTTTTTATAATTTCAAATTATTAAATAATAGTTATTATTTTATATTTTTTAGAAAAATATGGAACAAGGAAGTCAAAAACATTCATTATTTGATGATCGTGCTTGGATAAACCAGCATAGAAATCCAAATAGTTCTGGTTTAAATCCTGTATATATTGAGGGTGTTGAAGCTTTATTATCATTTTCATCATCAAAACAAGAATATGTTTCATAAAGAACAATAAAGTGTCCTTGTAAAAAATGTGCTCTGAGAACATTTGACACATTTGACAAGGTTGGGGGACATCTCTTGCAGTTTAGTTTTCAACTAGATTATGTTTTTTGGTATCAACACAGAGAACGTAGTTCCAGGGAAGATACTAATAACTTGATTCTAGATCCATCACGGTTCTAAAATTTAGTACATGATGTTATAGGTCCATCTGTTCAGCAAACTGAAACTCAAGATGATATTGATTTAACTCCTACGTTGACACCATCTGAATTTTATGAGTTGTTGAGGTCTACTGCGGATGCATTATATCCTGGTTGCAAGATAAGAAAATTTGAAGCGGTTGCAAAATTTATGGCTATTAAATTAGATAATGCAATGTCAAGCAACTGTTTTGATCTGATATTTTATTTGGTTAAAACATTGTTACCTGAAGGAAATATATTTCCCTCAAATTACTAAGAGAGCAAGAGGTTGGTTCGTAATCTAGGCCTTAGTTATTGGAAGATTCATGCATGTCCAAATGATTTCATCTTATATTCTGGTGAAAATGATTCGTTGGATAGTTTTCTCACATGTGGAAAATCGAGGTATAAAAAAGCTCAACCAAGGAATTATGGATCGATTCCAGTAAAATAGTTGAGATATTTCCCCCTTACACCCAGGTTGCAGTGTTTATTTATATCTCAGAACACAGCGTCAATGATATCATGGCACAAAACCAAGATTCCAACTGATAAAATCTTAAATAATCCATCTGATGGTGATTCATGGAAATATTTGGACCGTCTACATCCATATTTTTATTTATAATCCTGAGACATGAGATTGGGTCTTTCTATTAATGTTGTCTGTCCATTTGGTTCTTATGGTAGTCAGTATTCATGTTGGTCTGTCTTTATAACTTCGTAAAATTTACCTCCATGGATGTTGATGAAGGAGACCTATATCTTTTTGACCTTATTAATCCTAGGAAATCCGAAAAAGAATTTGATGTTTATTTAAAACCATTGATTTATGAGTTAAATGAATTGTGGAGTGATGGTGTTAGTGCATGTGATGTTGCGGCGAAAAAAAATTTCTTATTAAAAGCTGCATTGATGTGGACGATTAGTGAATTTCTGGCATATGGCATGTAATCTGGATGGAGTAAACATGGTCTGAAATCGTGTCCTTACTGTATGAAATACAAAAAAACCTTTATGCTCATTAATCGAAAAGAAACCTTGATATTTTGACTATCACCACAAATTTCTTCCAACCGATCATCCTTTTCGGAGGCATAAATCTCATTTTAGAAAAGTTACAATTGAAAGGGATGAAACTCCACAAATTATCTCAAGTATATAGTTAAAATCAGTTGTATTTTTATTACCTACCATCACATTTGGGCCAACAGTAAATCAATAGAAAATTCATGTCTTTGGGAAAGAACATTCTTGGATAAAATGAAGTATATTTTGGGATCGTTCATATTGGTCTGATTTTTTATTCACTCACATGTTGTATGTCATGCATATTGAGAAGAATTGTTTTGATAATTTAAATTATACAGTTTTGGATACACTAGCTAAGACCAAAGATACTGTAAAGGCACCATTAGATCTTGCCCAAATTTGCAGGCGACCAGAACTTGAACTATTTGAACATATCATATCACAAAGGTTAATGAAGCCAAAAATAGCTTATACACTATCCAAATAGAGTCACTTACTATTTTTTTCAGTGGATTGAATATTTGAGACTTCCAGATGGCTATGCTTCCAATTTGGGAAAATGTTTTAGGAATGGTTATATTACCAGATTAAAAAGTCATGATTGTCATTTATAATGGAAAGACTTATGCCGATTGGATTTAGAGTTTTTTTTAATTATATGATTTGATATTTGATAATAAACATATAATATTTTTTCAAGACATTTTTGCAGTGACAACAGACTACGATGTGCTAAGAAAACTAGAAGAAGATGTTGTTGTAATTATATGTAAAATGGAAAAAATCTTTCTGCCATATTTCTTTGACTCAATGGAACATTTTATATTACATTTTCCACATGAAGCTAAATGTGGAGGTCCAATACAGTTTTTTTGGATGTACCCATTCGAGAAATGCATGCAGAAATTGAAGAAAAAAGTACATAACAAAGCATCAGTTGAAGGCTCAATTGCTGAAGCTTATTTGCAAGAGGAAATTGATTTTTTCTGCTCTCATTATTTTGAATCTCAATATCCCTCAAAACACAATCACATGGGATTAAATGAGGGTAATTTTAATGATGAAATGAACAATCAATTATCAGTTTTTTATCATCCAAATCTTGGTTTTAGTGGAGTTCATGAACGATGGATTTTAGATGATGAACATCACAGAGCTCATACATATGTTCTGCTCAACTGTGAAGAAATTACATCATTTTTATTGCGAGTTCTTCTATAAATTATTTTATAATTTATGTTACAGTATGTAAACTTATTTTATTTGTAGGTTATATGATAATCATATCAAGAAACAACTTCCACAAATTACAGCAGCTACTCTTGAAGAACGCAGAAAAAACAAATTTATCAATGGTTTCAAAAACTGGTAACATAAATTATTGATGGTTTAATATCAATTCCATTTATTATTTATCATATGAATAATTGTTTTAAAAATTTTCAGGTGTCTCAAAATGGTGATAAAATTGATAAGATAATGTGTATATTGAGTAACCCACCATTCAAAATGGTTAAATATTATAATGCATATGTGGTAAATGGTTTTTGATTTCATACACATGCATATGGGGAATCAAAAAAACAATGAACAGTGGAGCTTTCTTGAGAGGATCACATCACAGAGAAACTGAAGTTGACTTTTATGGCATTCTTGGTGAAATTATTGAGCTGTTTTATCTAGGGAAGAATTAAATAACGATGTTTAAATGTCGGTGGTTGGATGCTGGGAGAGGCTTGTGTGTTCATCTGACTCAATGAATCACCGATATTAAATATAAAATTCTTATTGCAGTAAATGAACCATTTTTAATAGCTCAAAAGGCACATCAAATTTATTATGCAAAGTATTTTGCTACTTCAAGAGACTTGAGTGATTGGTGGAGGATAATAAAAATGAAATCTTGGAAAAATCAGTTTACTCAAACTGAATGCGGTTCTGATGAAGTGGAAGGAATTTAAATTTTTCAATAGACTGCTCAAAATACATCTTTTTCACAAAGAGACATGAATATCAATGATGACACTCCACAATTAAGGATCGATGATGATGATGATGTTAATGATGTTACAAATGAATTTGAAATGACAATAGATGATGAAACTAAAACTTATATGGATATTGATGATGCTGGGGAGGAAGATGAAGACATTTACATGGAAAGATATGGAAATGAGGATAAATATGGGCATTGACACTGTTAAATACTAGTTATAATCATAACTAATATATATCTATATATAATAGTTATTTTCAAATATCTACTAACAACAATCATTTTGTGTTTCAGATGGATCCTGATCTATTTCACGATTTACATGAGGTTGATTTACCTTTGGATGAGGGGGAGTGTGGACCATTTGACCCTCATCCTACTGATGATTCCGGGGGTATGTGGAGGGGGCGTGGTCTTGAGCAATTGATGATACCTGACCTTATCCCTGAGCGACGTCCACGTCTTGGCTTCGATCTACACACACAGAGGTATGGTAACATGTATGTTTTAGTTAACTTTCAGTAATTTATTTATATTTATAATAATTGTATGATTATTTATTTATTTTTCACAGTTTAGCGCATGTAGCTATTGGACAGGGGAGTGCTATCTGGTGATATTATTTTTCTCAACCATGGATCACATGGGAACAGATTCCCGTTGATGTGTGGTGCGACATTTTCGATCATTGGATGGTACGTAAATAAAGAATATTTATTTTGAAATTTAATCTATTAATAATTAGATATTATAAATTATTTGTAGGTTTTATGGTATCTAATTGATGATATCATGCATGACACTATCCACACAGCATGAAAAGTGTCTATGCGTGACCATTTCCATCAGTTTTTACACAATTTGAAAAGAATAACCATTAAGAAAGCAGGAGTGATAGAATTTGATGAGTCTTCTAGAACCCACCAAACAGAGTACATTTCATCTCACGTTTGGGATAGATTATGTTTACACTGGTTGGGTGGTGGATTTCAGAGGATATCTTCAGTGGGATGACAGAACCAGGGGAGACAGGAGGTGACGCATCGAGCTGGTAGTCGTACATTCATTATGCATAGAGAGAATCTGGTAAGTATATTTTTTAAATATTTTTTATAACTTTAAATATAAACAGTTTATTTTATATTTCTGTAGGTAGTAGATCATGCCGATATTATGGAGTATGGCATTTATCGGAGGATATACAGTGATCCAGCCACAGGAGATATTAGAGGTGATCGCCAGCGTCATATTTTGGTTAGTATTATTTTTTTAGTTTGAAAATTAATATCATATAATATTTTCACCATTTTAATTTAAAATTGGAATTAAAGGAGTCATATGAGGTTGTGACCTCTCAGACACAGGTTGAGAGTCAGGATAATATGACTGAGCAGACCAGTGCCCACTATTTTGATGAGGCGGCACGGATGCAGGCGACACAGTATGGCTTTGAGAAGGGTTGAGTCGTTGGTATTGGCTCTCATTTGACTCATGGTACATATTATAGAAATGTTGTGAAGTCAGCGTCCATCTCGAGAGGAGCTCATGAAGAGGCAGCATCTTCTACCTCACCGTATCAGGAGCAGTTATGAACTCAGTCTGAGCTTATAGAGAGTTTGCAGAAGTAGCGTGAAGAGATGTGTCAGCGACAACAACAGCAACAGCAATAACATGAGAAAATTATGCATCGATGGCAGTAGCAGCATCACGAGCAGATGGAGTATATGCGTCGTCTGACTTGTAGTTTAGGGATTGAGTTTCCTCCACCATCTCCTACAGCTCCTCCACCTCCTCCAGAAGATGACCCCCCACCCCAGTGATTTGTTTTTTATGTTAAAAACATTTGAAGTTAAGATTTATTGTAATATGAACTATTTACATTTTCTTTCTTTTATATTGGTACAAATATTTCATAATTTAATTTTTTTTATTTTTAATATTTTATTCTTTATTATTTGTATTATATTGTTTAATATTTGTTTATTTTACTAATAATAATAAAATTTAATAATTTTATATTAATATATTTTATAAATATTGAAAATTGTAATAATTTTTTATTTTTTATTTTTTTAATAAAATTATTATTAATTTTTTATTAATCATAATTTTATTAAATATATTTTTTTAGTATTATATTTTTTATTGTCTGTTTATTTTACTAATAATAATTTTATTATTTTTTTATTATTTTAATAATATTTATATAATTTTTTCATTAATCAAAATTTTATTAAATATTTCTTTATTGTGTTTAGTATTTGTGACGGGACCTTTTGCAACGGGCTCCCATTGAAAATAATCTAAATATAATTTTATATTAATTGTATTTACGACAGGACGAGGGGCCCGTCACAAATACTATTTGCGATGGGCCCGTTGCAAAATGTTATTATATATATATATTGTATATAATCGAAGGATTAGTTGTGATGGGGAACTGCCCCATCGCAAATAGTATTTGCGACTGTCCGTCGTGAAAGGATTATTTATATATATAATGTATATAATCGGAGGATTATTTGTGTCGCTATTTTCTACAACGAGCTATTTGTGACGGGGCCCCATCACTAAAGCCTATTTGCGATGGGATCTCGTCGCAAATACCTCTAATTCAAGTAGTGGAGGTATCATTGACATTGCTCCACAATCTCCATTTAAAGTCTTTCCATTTCTTTCCCAAATTTCTCAAAACCCACTTTCATACTAGCACATCAGCAACCGTAAAGAGGAATAACATCTGTTCACAGAAATTCATTTTGAAAATATTATAATTTAATAACATAATGACATTAAATGAAACCATAATGTATTAAAATTTCATTTATTTGGGAATGAAAAACTTCATTTTTCCTTGTTGAAGTCATTTGCCTCTAATCATCATACGTTATAGGAAGAGAAACAATCTCTATGGCTAGCTGGTCTAGAATTTGGCCAAGTAATACTATATTGTCATCTTTAGGGACCCCATATGAATCGAATGGAACAACTATCTTCTCTCCTATAAGATTCCATAAAAATGAACTTTTCATATTTTTTCCATACTTTCATTGTTTCCATATTTTATGAACAAACAGTTAGTATAAAAAAAGTGCAATAAATTTATTCATATTAAAATGTGTACCTATAGTAGTCACCCTCCAGTATCCCCATGAATAACTAGAAGTGGAGACCCACTCCCTCACTCATAAGGCTCTTGAAAGAGAAGGTGATGACTGAGTAGCTTAAGGGACGCTCATGGAGGGTGTAAGATATGGTGCATGAGAGATGGTGAAGGGGGGGAAGCGGATGGTGTCCTAGATGTCGCAAGAAGGGAAACAGATGGATCGTCATCTATCATTATGGATGATGAAACACTATACCACTTCCTCCTTGGCATTCCTATCACTTAATAAAATAAAATTATGTTCAGAAAATATATTTCAAAATAATTATGCAGAAAAAATAAATAAAAATGATAAAAGATTCACAGTACTAACAAAATATATATATATATATAATAAAGCCTATCTAAATTGAAGTTATTTTGATGTTATGGGTTTAATTGAGTTTTTGGGTATAACAATTCATTTTTTCAATATTTAAGTTATAGGTGGAATTTTATTATTTGTAAAAAATCCTATGAAAAAAAATTTAGCTATAAAGATTCTAAACAGGACTTCAGTTGCAAGGTAATGATTTTAAGTAGATGTGTTCTTAGATCTAACATTTTTATTTATCAACTATATAGCTCTAAATAATGCTGAAAGGAATATTTACATAATTTTGTAATAATTTGTTATAAAGTTTAATAAACATGGGAATTTAATGTGATGTAATTCAAGGTGATTATGACCCAAAAATGGAAGCTGATGATTCGATAAATCCAATTATGTTTATTGGAATATAATTTTTTTGAACAACCAATGTATATGAAACATTATTATGAAGTTATGATAAATTTAACAGTTATGTTCCTAAAGAAAAGAATCTACATAAATTGATCATGTTCCAAATATTGAAAATCTATAGAAAACGTGTAGTTTTCATCTATTATGTATGTTGTTTAAACTCTCCTATTATCATATAAATAAAAAAATTAAATTTATTTCAAATTATTAATTTTTGAATGAAAAGTAATAAATATTTTTAAGAGGCAAAAAACTAATATATTATGGTTGAATTTTTTTGGATCTGTTTATTGAGATAGATGAATGAATGTATATTGAATGAATATATGATAAATTAACACATAAAATAATATTTAATACTATTTTAAATAACTTTTGAAATTTTAAGTATTTCTATAATTTTTGAGTTAATAACACTTTTTTTATATTCTAGGCATGGAACACATACACATTGATTTAGCCAATTCATGTCCTATTTCTTTAAAAAATTCAATGTCATCCTCCTATCAATAAATTCAAGACTTAAATTCAATTTAGTGGAAGAAACTTGGAGAAGGAGAAAATGGTGGAAGAATGTTACTCTATAACCACAATATGTCGATAAGGGGGTTTGAATTGTGATCGTTAATGGCGAGAGAAATGTTATCCATAAAATTATTGACATTGAATTATGTATTTTTTTCTAATAAATCCCAGTATTAATTTAGATGAATTCAATGTGTTTTATAAGGTGCTAATTCAATTGGATGAGATTCAAACACAGTTAGAGTGATATTCTTGAAAATGTAAAAGTCCTCACATAAAAGGATTCACTTAAAATCCACATCATAATGTGATTCATGTCAGGGTCATACATGTTAAGAGATTCCTCCTGTAAAAACCCATATTCATGTATGACTGGATCCACATAGAGGTACTTATTTATGGGGATTCACATCAAACTTTTTCACATATGAGCATCATCAGATTATTCAACCACATATGGAGGTTGATATTAAGATACATGAAATAGGGGAAGATCTCAACGTAAGGGTGATGATGTAATGGGATTCATGAATGTGACATATCGTAAAGGGATCTATTTTATTGTTATTTATGTAAGGGAAATGAGAATAGATTGTTGGTCAATGAATGGGGATTTGGAGTTAGATATTGATGTAAGAGGATACATATAAGAGTTTTATTTAACTTATGTCGGTATAGTTAATTCATGAATTTATATTAAAAAATCAGAATAAATTAATATGATGAATGCAATGGTCTTAAAAGAAATAAAAAATCAAAATAAAATTAATATTCAGTATGAATCTTATTTTGAATGTAGTATCAAACAACATTTGATGTTTTTAAATGATAATGTGTAGGTTTCCATGACCTTAAGGGGTTTCTCCATGTCCTAGTTCCATGAAAACAAGGAGTATATCAATGTTTTTATTTATTGAATATCTCATAATTATTGAATGTATGAGTCTAAAGGATAATTAAAAGGGTGAATGTGACTCTATATCAAATATGCTCGAATGAAGAGATAAATTAAAACTCTATTAACCTGTTTTATACATGACATCACTAATATTGATAAATTTCATGGAGTTTCACAATTTAATTTTCAGAAATTAATATTCATGATATTATTTTGTTATGATATTTATATACAAGATCAAATAATTAAGTGTGTCCACTAAGAAGAACATTTTATAATTAAATATTAATTGATATACTTAATTGTATCTAAGGTAGAAATCCAACTACATTTAAGAAATCCCTAATCATCATAGAATAAAAAGAGTTGATGCATCCAAGAAACACCTATATGTTAATGAGATTACCAACACTGTGATAGATGTTATTCACTGATAAAGGCCAAATAATAAAAGCTATGGGAAGAAGGTTGTATGTGTAAACATGAGGAATGAAATTTCAAAACAATAAATCACTTATTTTCCTACAATTATGTTACTGTAGAGAATAACGACTCTAGTGGAGGATTTGAGGGGCAGTGAGGTGGCAGCGAGGCGTAGTGAGGTATAGGGAGATGTGCCAAGATGCAACGAGGGGCAGTGAGGCGCGATGAGTGGTGATGACAGGGTCAGTAGAGCTTCGGGGAGTCGGGGGGTTGAGGGGGTCGAGGGTGTCTGGGTAGGGGGAGAGTGTCATGGGTATGAAAATCTTTAATGGTTTAATGGAAAAAAAATTTAAATCGCTGCTAAATTAATTTAAAAAAATGTAATGGTGGTTTAATAAACCACAGCTAAAGAACCACCACAAAACTGTAATTTTGGTGTAGTGTATTTTGATTGTTCAATACACCAACACCTAGGGAATGCGAATAAAGTAGCATATGTAGTTAGTAGGAAGGATCACAAAGTTCTAAACAAAATGAGGATTAATAAGGATCCTAAGTACATGGATGTTGAAAATATGAATGAGATAATTATCAAGGAAGGTGAAACATCATTACTTTTTCAATTGGTTTACTAACAATATTTATTAGAAATAATTAAAAGTTTTTAGTTTGATGACTATAATCATTAAAAGAAAATTAAATTTGTGAATGATGGGAAGTTTCCAAACATTGTGTGTGAGGATGGAATTCTGAAATTTGGGAGGAGGCTATGTGCTCCCTCTATACTTGAGCTAAAAAGGGAGTTATTGGATGATTCCCATAGTTTGAATATCTATATACACTTTTGTATAACTAAGATTTATAGAGATTTGAAGGAATATTTCTGGTGGGATAACATGAAGTGGAAAATTTCTGATTATGTATAAATATGTTTATTATGTCAATAGGTGAAGGCTGAAAGACAATGATTTAGAGGAGTCATGCTACCCCTGCCTATTCCTAATTTGAAATGGGATCACATCACTATGTATTTTTTCATTGGATTACCAAAAACCCCAAGAAATAATGACACAAAATGGGTGATTGATGATCAACTTACCAAATCTACACATTTTCTCTCTATAAGGGAGGATTTTCCACTAGAGTGCATTGTACGACTCTATATTAATAAAGTTGTAAAACTTCCTGAAGCACCTCTCTCAATTATTTCTGATTGTGATCTTGGATTTATATTGATATTTTGGAAAAGTATTGGGAAAGCATTGGATACTGAGCTTCATTTGAGTACTTCTTATCACCCTCAAACTGATGCAAAATCTGAAAGTACTATTCAAATATTATAAGAAATATTGAGATCATGCTCCCTCGACTTTCATGGTATGTGGGATTAGTATTTTCCTTTGTTAGAATTCTCTTACAATAATAGTTTCCATTAAAGTATTAAAATGGAACCCTATCTATCATTGTTTGGAAAGAGATTTCATACACCAACATATTGGGATGAAGTTGGTAAAAGGTAGCTTGTAGGCCTAGAGCTTCTAGAGGAAACAATAGAAAAGGTAAAGATAATTCCAACACATATCAAATCAGCTCAAAGTAGGAAAAATAGATATGCCAATAATCAAAGTAAGGATCTTTAATATCAAGTGTGAGATCGTATTTTCTTCAAAGTATTTCCATATAAGGTTGTTATAAGATTTATGAATAAAATAAAACTAATCCCCGGTTGCATTGGTCCTTTTGAAATTCTAGAGAGAATTGGAGTTATGGATTATTGTTTGGAAATTTTGTCTAGCCATTATAAGATACACAATGTGTTCCACATATCCTTGTTATGGAAGTAAGTGTTAGACCTGACACATGTACTCACTTATGAAGGAATAGAATTAAAATCTCACTTATCTTACTGTGAAGATCCTATCTAGATTCTAGACACTAAAGAATAGTTGTTGAGGGAATTAGATGACTAGGAAAGTAAAGGTACATTGGAAAAATCATAAAATTAAAGATGCAACATGGGTGCCTAAAGAACATATGATAATGAACTATCCAAATCTTTTTGTGGGGTAACAATATGAATATTTTGAGGAAAAAATTTTTCGAGAAGGGGAGAATGTAACGAACCAGAACTATATCAATGAAATTTTCATTCTTATTTTTATTTCATATAACAATGATCATATTAAGTCACTTAGAGAACATAATAAGAACATCATAAATGAGGAATGAATTAAATAAGAGGTATTTCTAGAAGTTAAGTAATCTATACCGATGAAATAGTAACTTGACCTTAAGAATAGTAATATGACCATTATGAATAATAAACCGACCAAATCAATAGTAACATCACCCAAGTTTATATAAATAAAATTTAGGGATAATATAAATTAAAATATGATATAATTATATCACAATGTAGGTAAATTAATATTTTAAAAATTATTAATTAAGTGTTGGTATTTTATGAGTCATAAATATTTAATTAAAATTTTATAATTAAAAAAATAATTTAAAATAAAATTCATTTTCATAAAATTTACTAAAAAATAAATATTTTTTTTTCTTAATATTTAATGAAAATTTAATAAAACCTTAGTTAATTTTCATAGAGTTATAAAATCAGTTATAATTTTAAAAACTTTATTTTTCAAGTAAATTAGAATTTTAATTCAAAATTAAATTTCTAATATTTATAAAAAATATTTATAAAATGGAGTTAATTTTTTAATTAAAAATATTGAAAAATGGTTAGGTTTAATTTTTGGGAATTTTCAAAAATACTTGAATTTTTTGTGAATAGTAAAATACGATAATTTATGATAAATGATAAAAACCTGATTTATTGAGTAAATGGTGATGTTTGGATGATGTAATAACACATGATTTGAACTCAATTATTACTTTATTTATTCATAACAATCATCACTATTACTTGTCTTAAGTAAAATAATAAAATAATAAATAAAATAATAAGAAATCACCCATTTCCTTTACTATAAATATCACCCCTCACCACCACTTCCCCTCACACCTCTAAGACTTTGATCCATGTAAAAATTCTTCCCAATATTCTCCCCAAGACTCTCCCCCACATATATGAGCTCTTGGTCACGTCAAAATACCTAAACTAATCCCCTTAAGAAGGTTCTGAATGAGGTGTATTCAACAGGTAATGTCATCTTCCTTTTCCTTTTAATGTCTTTTCAAGTTATTTTATTTTATTATTCTCTCCTCATATCCACTGCCCAAATGATCATGATAACTCTAGTATCATCTATATAATTGATTTATATCATGTTAATATAATATCCTTACTCAAAATCATTTCTCTCCCTCTTTTCTTTTAAAAATGAAATCATCATCCATGAGGTGTCAATTTACAACCTTCATGGATGATGAATTTTTGTTCTTCAATTTATCCTTCAAAGGCTGATAATGAAACCGTTTTTATGATTAAAATAGAATATAATATAAGTATTAAAACCTTTCTTTTGTTATTTATGTAATTTATTTACATAACACTAAATTATAATACAAAATGAGTTCATTACGATCAATAACTGTCGTAATAATGGGAACAATTATCACTAAATATTGTCTCTAATGATTCATCCTCATACCATATAAAAATGATGTATATAACCAATTACAATAAATTATGTTCATTAATATCATATAATTTCAATTTTGTAGAATTATACTCATTCCACATGAACTTCCATAATCATATACAAGTATACCTATCATGAAAACCAAGGAAATGAATGCTCCTGAGCAATAAAATTGTATCTTATAACACATAAAAAAATCCATAAATAAACTTAATAAATTTATAATAAATCAAATAAATATATATAAGGTTATTAATTAATTAATTAATGGATTTTATTTTATTATCCAAGACGTTAAGGTCAGGTTTAGAACACATTAGGACATAAGATAAGGGTTTTCTTCCGGAACCTCCATTTTTATTCAGGCTATGATTTCTTCCAATATACACAAATTTAATTCTTAATTAATTTTATATAATTCTTTTAAATTATATATATATATATATATATTATTTGTGTTTGTTACAAAATCAAATATCAAGATTAATTCATCATTCATTGATGGGATAATAGATTTTTATAGGGTTCCCTTATTATTTATTCCCAATACGCAAATTGAGTTTAAGGGAACGTCTCGATTTCTTACCCATTTTCAAGTACCATCAATAATATTTTATAATACACCTTTATTTTTATAAAATAAATTATTTTTTCATGAAAATCTATATTTATTCATTTCTGGTTTTATAAAAACAATCATGAAAATACAAATGATTTTTCCAAAATAACTCTTCTTTTCAAGGTAAAAAGGGTATTTCTCTCAATAATTCCTTGACAATTTTATTAGAGTATTTTAATATATTTAAACACCATAGTTGAATTTTACTCTTCATTGAGGTTTATCTCATATGTTTATCATCCACTATATTATATTAAATGGTTTATGATCAGTTTGATTATGGGTGTGAAATCTTGATACCATTCACCATACTACTCAGAATGGTTAGTGATTGTGTTTATAGATTGGGGAATGTTATTTACATTTCATATGTATATGTTGCTTTTTTTTTAACCCCATTCATATTATAAATTCATTGGACTTAGTAAGTGATATATGGGGTTGTCTATATTCCCCCGAGGCATCAGTAGGTCTCACAAGAAAAACTAGACTTGGTTTCTACCCATTATGTATGGTATCTTTTAAAAGGCATTACTAATATGTTTATGATGTCTGAAATCTTGAATTACCTCATTTTGAAACTAGTAATTTATTTTTCATGTGATTATTATACTATTAGAATATCAATTTTTATGTTTTATTATAGAATTATTAGTTTTTAATTCCTTTCATTTTATTCTCAAGATTATGTTTTAATGGAATGTATACTTTTAGTTTTTCACCATTCTTTTTATTTATACTTCCACTATATTACTTACCCTTACTGAGCATCTGATCTCACCCCTTTATTTTGTTTTATTTTTCCCCAGGATGTGAAGATGTATATTATGAATGAATTTTGAGGATAATATAAAAGTTTTTTATTATTTTTAATATAGTTACTATGTTGTACTTCATTACAAGTTGTAATAAAACTATTATGTATGTTTCTGGTTTTCTAATGATACTAAACTATTTGTTCCTTTGGGATATGAATTCATTTTAATCACAATAATGTAATAAATAAAGGCAACTGCCCCTTTCTACTAGGGTTAGGGTATTTACAATTTATATCAATGCTTTATAAAAAAAATTTATAAAAAAATATAATTGGTCAGATATAACTTCTTGACCTAGGAGCCACTGAAACTGTGCCCTAATTTGGTCAGTCACATTGCTTCACGTACACCTCCACATATGCTAGAGGCTAATGACTAGAAATGAGGGTCCAATGATGGTATGGTGGGGAGACTATACACTCATGATCAGAGTATCATAGTGGTATAATAATGAATAAATCAATCAAAAGTCGAAGAATTATAAAAGAAGGGTGGTGAATGATAATAATAAATGATAAAGTGACCAACATAAAATACACAACCATGCATGCATTTCTTGACGAGGCTACATAATCTAAGAAATAAAAATATATTTGAAGAGAAAATATATAACAGTACAAGATAAAGTTAAAAAAAATCCCCAAGTTATAACTCTTTGAGCATCCTAATCTTCAGCTTAGCCCAATTCTCTTAAACACCCTTTTTCAAATGAACTACACAAGAAAAATCCATAACCTGGCCCTGCAAGCATGGGGTTTATTTAGGTACCTCAGTGTAATGGTGTCCTGAAAAGGGTATGAAATATACTCAGTAGGCCACCACCAATGGTTTCTAAATCTATCTAGTTCATTCATATACAATACAGTTTTGTGTAGGTATGACAGGTAAGTAATAAATAAATAAAATTAACCAAGTCAGCATAGGTTTCTCCAGGAAACCTGGATGACCATAAATATTTTATTCTAAGCCAGAATCACTTAAACCACAGTCAAACAGTACAGATATAATGTATGTGAATAGACATATATATGTATATGTATATATTTTCTAGGTGTATACATAATGGGACATAAATGGGATTTTATAAGGGTCAAATACAATTATGGACCAACCCTAAGCATGTTCTTTGGCTTGGAGAACATTTACTTAGATATAAAAAACTATAATTCCTTATATATTTCAATAAGAGGCATTAAGGTTCTTAATCAAAGGCATCTTGGGAATTTAATATATATGGAATCATGATCCCATCCATGGAAATTTGTAAATAGGAACCCAAGTATCACTCTAGGAGTACTATAAGTACTCATCTCTGTAAGAGTTCATCCAAGGTGATCTATGAAAGGAATCCCTAGTATCACTCTCTACATGGTGTTAAGAATGACCCTTTGATCCCATTCATGTTATACTACATATGGGGTCAAGAATCACTCATGGACTAGTATAATCATAACTCTCATTGATCCCATCCAAGGTAACTCCCCTAGGGAACCAGTATTGCTCATGTGTAAGTAAAGAATCCACTCGGTGATCCCCTACAAGGAATACTATAATGAATCCAATTATTTCTCCTAGTATAATATAATTCAAGTGACCTATGATCTTATCCTTGGTGTTTCTTAAAGAGTTAATACAATTTTCGCCTAAGGTACATATGATCTATGACAACCTGTGAGCTCTTCTGTGGTGTTTTTTAAAAAGGAAACCCGAGTACCATTCAAGACATAATAAAATTCAAGTGTTCATTTAAAATTTAAACAAAAAGAATTTCTATGTTTATAATCATGCCACCCCATGAGTCAAGTATACAAAGAGTGACGTGACCATTATTCATTCTAATAATAACAGAAAAGGCCATTTACTTAATCATTCCATTCATCATTTTAAACATCACTATTTAATTTCCCCTTTTTATTTGATAATATAACACACCTCAAAAGGTAGTTTTATTCGAAATCAGGGAATATCTATCATATCGAGGATTAATCAATTTAGTTTATTTTAGACATCACTTGTGCTAGAATTTATCAAACACACCTCAAAGTTGATTGAGAGGCCTAATCAAAGCATTAATAATCAAGATCATTAGAACAACACCCAAGGAGGGTGACTTAATCACCTAGAAAAAAACATGATCCATGACCTATAAGTGATATATCCCATGGGGATGGTTCGATTTGAGGTGATCAACCTCTTACCATTCCATTTTAAAACACAATGGATATATAATTTAAGGCATTAGGTCATACAAAATTAATTTCACATTTTAAAGGAAATTCATAGAGAATCCAGTGTGTGGATCGAGAGACTAATTTATAAGTGAGAAATACTTTAGAGGAAAATAAATAGACTACATACCTTATACCAAGTTTGTTTGACTCATCCAAAACCAAGTTTTTATTTGATTTGGTTTGAGAGAAATCGAAGAAATGGACAAACACCACAAAAATAGGGCGAATTATCTCACATGAATGTAGTAAATGGGAAGGTGAGAAAAATAGTGAATGAAGTAGGAGGAACTATGGTTTTATCAGTATGCATCAAATGAGACCAATGAAACTGATTATGACACCAAATTGGGGAGATCTCCTCATGCCTAGAAGAGGAGAGGAGGAGGATCTTGAGTGGATCCCTAATTTGTGCATAGAGGAGGAGAAAATAGAGGAGAATAATTAAAAGAAATAGGGGGAAAGGTTAAATTTACCCCTTCAAATTAGGCACATAGTTCGGCCACACATTTGGCCAAATCTTGAACCAACCACGCATAGACTACTGCCTATGTATGGGGGTCGCACGGTTCTATCACACAAATTTAAAAACCAGGTAAAAGCCAAGAATTTCTCTTCTATTAAGAATCCTGAAAAAAGAACATGGTAATGTGGCCTAGTGTGAATGGTTAGAAAAAACTGTGAAACACCCTCAATCTCTCTGAATAGGTGACACAGTTTCTTCTGGAGGGTCGCACGGTTTTGAAAAAATTGTGCTCCATTTCCAACCTCTTCTAGATTTGATTTTCTAGGGTTTTCCACACTATAAACTCAATGAAATACTTGATAAACCTCTTGTGTCTTAAACCAAGTCTAAAAACAAAAAATTTGAGTGTTATAACTCTAAAAATTATATTTCAAAGCTTAGTTTAGGGAACATCATGTCCCCCAAATGGTAAAAAATAAAAAAATTATTGGGAATTATTATGTGGTCCAAAACATAGGATGTTACGATCTAACCACCTTAGAACTTCACATACCTAAGAAACCTTGGGGAAATAATGAAAGAAACACCTGACCTACTCAGGTCGTGATGTTTTTTTAAAATAAGTTTGTTTCATTTCCAACACCCAATACACCACCAACAACCCTTTAAAAATATGGTACATGAGCCGTCTAAACTCAAGTCAACACTCAAATTCATAATTAAATCATTGAGACAGTGCTTACAAGATCCTGTCAAACTGGAGACATGACCATGTTTTTTCACTTTAACCACCATGCCTATGGGACTCCCCACCATAGGCTTTATCAACTCGGGTCCAATTACAAGCCTTAGTACTTCCACTGCCATAATTTCCTATTAAATCTTTCTCTTAGCATTCTAAAGAAACTCATAGCATGATTATTATCTTAATGAATAGTTGACTCCCAACTGACCTCAATTGGCCTAGTCGAGCCGAATTTTCATGAAAAAACGTGGATTACTCATATTGTACTCACCGCACCCCGATGACATGCCAGATACGGTCCCTCAGCAACCACTTGAAACAAAAAGGAAAGACTCAAGTCAAAATACCTCTGGTTGACTACATTCTGAAAATGATTGTCTTAGATGGTCGATCCATTTCAAAACTAAATCTTGATGTACTTAAAGTAAGGTACCTTAATATTTACTTTGAGTACACTCACTGAAGTTTGTAATCCACTTCCAGTGATTCCTCTAGACAAACATCCATGTATGTTGTTGTGCCCCTGCACAAAAATAGATGTATACCAGATCCAGCACACTTATACTTCCACCCTCAAGTAATCACATCTGCACCTGACTAACATATTGGGTAACCTTAGAATCATCAACTGGAGTCTAAGGACCTCATCCAAGTCAGTTCATACTTCAATTTTTACGAGTGAGATGTTGGTACATAGTTTAGATTCCCACATATCAAAACATTGAATAAGTATAATAGAAGACAAGTCAATGAACCAGTTGGTGTCCATGAGTCCATCTAAGGAGTTCCTAATTAGGAACTCAAGTGTTACTAAGGACTAGACATGCCTCTATAACTATGAATGTTTCCAGAACACAACTTACCAAGTGTCAATTTATCAAAATAGATGGGAAATTTAATTTAGCTCAACATACAACTGACGCTCTCTTAGTGTATCCTGAATGATATCAAGATTGGGGAAATGATCATCATGAAGCCAGAGTAAAACTAAGAGGATTCAAAATATTTCCAAAAGGGAATCGAGAGAATCTTACTACACCAAAATGAAGTTCTTGGTAATTTTTTAACCAACTATATCTAACCAACCCAAAAAAGGATAGTAGAACCATGTATGGTCGAATCTATTTCAAGAAGCTCAGTTTCAGCTTCCAACACATCATCAGTACTCAATCGTGATTCCTTACCATCTAAGGCATCCCATGATTAATCAATCACAACCACCAGATTTCATCCATGATCAATGGTGTTTTTTGAGGGTTGTGTACTCATCCAACCATATCATCATCGTGATGCACCAACACATTTGAAAGCTTACTAGCCTTAAGTGCACTCAAAGGAAGCAATAACCATCTTGAAATTGTTATCCTCGGTCGTGTTCCTTATACTTGTAAAGAAACGCTTTTCTATGATCAATGTGATGATCTCCACATTAGGAGTGTTATTATCATTGGACATACTATAGAAGAGAACCCATTCTGCAGTATATGCTCCATAAACCACTAATTGCGGGTCCTAGGTGTGTCCAAAATGCTTCAAAAAGAATTTAAACTAAAAGGAGAGATAGACTAGCTACTTAAAATCATACTAGACCATATTTACTCTAGAAATTCATGTGACACTCCCCCTATGTTATTCCCACGTGTGCCATAGCATCAAGAATAACAACTAAAAAAACTTACCAACAAGACAGAACACTCGGTCCTCTTTGGAACGTTATCTCGAGAATTGGGATGAGTCAGATTTTCTTAAACTCTCAGGTCACTCTACCTTAGATATGACATGTCAATAAAGTGTAATACCTAAAGGATTTAACAATTACCTCCAAACTCATATGGTTCATTTTACCATTTTAGCAACTCGATAGGTTTGACATGTATTTATGCATATTACCCTAAGGTTTCACCCACACAACAACACATTCTTGATACTATTCATAGAATTATCACCTTATGCATCCCAGTATCAGATGGACCATACAAGATGTTCAAGTCCAGAGTCATACTATCCCATACAACTGTAAAACAAGATGATGGCCCCCCTGAGTCATCCAACATTGAAGAAGATAAAGAGGCCCAAGGCATGTCTAACCCACTTAAACCAAGAATTACATGATTTTTATTCCCCTAACAAGGTTCAAAATGCCGAACGACCACCTATTCATCTTGGGTGTAACTTTAGAATATAAGAGTCATCCTAGTGAAAAATGGCACTCAAATAGTACCACACGTCAGAAATCTCACCAAATTTGTCAAGGTTTTATGGTCTGAGGGAACTACCTACCTCAGGCTAGCCCCTTAAAAAATCAGAAAGCGTCAACCCTATACTAGGACATGCTGAAAATTTCTCCATGCTCAACTACCTATCACTTAGGTTAGAAGAAACTTATAGGCAATTCTCTTGTTCCTATCCAAGGAAAAACTCAGGAAAAAATTAAACTACCCTTACTTGAGGGTTGAAGCTAAGAAAAACACATTAAAGTTTTATTTGAGATGATTCATTCATATATATTTGGTCTTTAAACCATTTAAGGGGTCAATTTAAACATCAAGTACCAGTTATATGAAAATATATACTTAGAAAATTTATTTTTATGACACCATAAGGCACACAAGAAAGTTTTATCAAACTTTATTTCAAGCATTATTTATTTAACTGGCATTTTGTCATAATGAGGAAATTTATCACATAAATTCCTTTTATCCATTTTATTTGTCAATAATTTTCTCACAATTGGGATTAGTTAAATAAAATGTCAATTCTAATATATAGAGGGAAATACCCTTTAGGTTATAATTGAAATTTTAATTAACAGACGCCTCATAAATAATAATGCTAAAAAGAAGATTATAGGCCTTTTATTAATTAAATAGGGGACTGGTCAAGTAAGATGTCACCATAAATTTATTTGTAACACCATACAAGTGGTTGAAAATAGTTTAAATAGTTATCCCTATATAATGTAGACATACCCCCATGGGGTTAAGTACTAATGAATAACAAGATAAATTCAACCTATGAGGGGGCCATTAATCCATCATGGGTTCAACTAAATGCAACCCGAATCATTTTAAACATTAAAATTATAAAAACCCTTCAATGGGTTATTTAATAAGATTTTAGCATCATGACCAACCTACTTGGGTTGAATAAAGTATATCTCCTAATTTTAATAGGTAAAGACCAACCAACTTGGATCGTATTGTTCAGAGGTCAATAGGCAACCAATTAATTTAAAGTTGAAATTTAACAGCCTTTTTATTGAAACAATGATCTCAAGGCATATTAAGTTCATATTAGATTATTTGATTATATGGGTCACTTATTTAGCTAAGTTATCCAATTTTTTAGCTAAGTCACCCTTCACTCCTTAGTATAAAATATAGTGTGTAATGTCAAAAAAATATCAAAAATAGCAAAATTTTCTTCAATTGTTATTTTCTTATATTTTTAATCAGTACATCATAATCCCTGTTATCAATCTTCAAACATATTTTTCCTTAAATAAATTGTCAAAACTTAAAAAACCTCAAATACCAATCATCCAAGCTTGGATACAACAGATCTGATCTTCAAAGAAACTTCTTTAAAATATTGGAATTCTCTCATAACAAATACAACTCATAAAAAATGATCTCAACATTAGGATTTTTTAACACCGAGAAGCACCACCCTTTATCAACTGTTAAAATGGTTGATAAAAGCATAGATAAATGTTACTTCTTAATAATCTAGGTTTTCAATAGTGTTGAAAAACATGAATTGAAACTGCAAAATATTTCGATAGAGTTATGGGTTGATTAAATTAAATCCAAAGTGTATAATATCATCTATATAATTTGATAATGATGACAATAATTTGATCATGAAAAATGAATATCATTGTAATGAACTAATGAAAATCACGCATGTTGTTGGGTGTCTTCCTGGTTGGTGCACCGCGTAATGCCACCTCAATTGGAGCACCACACGGTTTCTCTATTAATGAGGTGTTTTTAATGTGGACCAAGACTGTGTGAATTAATTCACATGGTGACATTCTTTTGATGTTGATTATTTGTCCTATATAAGGAGGTTGCAGCAAGGAATTTCAACACACCAGCACCAGCAACACTGAGAGAAAATCTCGTTTGGTGATCTCCTTTCATCGATGATCATATTTCTTTCTCTTCGTCTTTGATTCACTGCTTTTATTCTGGATTTTTATTTTTGAGATCGCTTCCATTTTATGGGAGTCTCTACCATATACCTCCTGATTTTAGTGGATCCCACTTTCTCGACCAGGTCTCATGGTTTTTCCATTTTGGGTTTTCCATGTAAAAATTTATGGTGTCAACTTTATTTTCTACACATTTAATTTCAGGTTGTTGTGCATCCATTTTTTATTTTGAGGGAAATATTTTATTTCCACTCCACATTCTCTTTTCAGTTGTTTGTGCATTTATCGCTATGTCGCCTATCCCAACATCTGGAATTATAGGGTTTTCTTTTTTTTTCATATTTATTAGGGAGGCCAATTATAGTCGTATGATTTTGTTGAATGGTTCTAACTACAATATATGGATACTTAAAATGAAGGATCTACTTTTTGTCAAAAGAATGCATATTCTAGTGTTTAGTACCCAGAATCTAGAAAAGATGTTAGATGAAGAATGCGAATTCGAGCATAAGATGGTTTGTGGAATCATTTTCCAATGGGTTGAAGATAACATGATGAACCAAATTATGAAAATCTCTCATTCCAGAACTTTGTGGGAGAATCTTGAGATGACCTATGCTTCCAATACGGAAAACAATAAATTGTTTCTTCTCAACCAAAGGATGAATTTGAGGTACAAAGAAGGTGTGTCTATTTATGACTAATTAAGTGAATATTAGGGATTCTTTGATTAGTTTTCTAACATGGTTATCAATTTTGAAGATGAGGTTTTAACTCTTTTTCTATTTAACACTTTACCCAATTCATGGGGGAATTTACGTGTTACTCTAACCGGTTCTGCTCCAAATGGTGTTGTGGCACTAATTTTTGTTAATTCTGCTATTTTAAATGATGACTTCAAGAGACGAACTCATAAGAAATATTCTTCAGAACTTTTATTCATAGAGAATAGTGGGAGAATCCAGGACCGGGGACAGAGCATTCGAGGTAAGAGAAGAGGTAGAAGAAAATCTAAATCGAAGAATAATGAGTTTGAATGTCATCATTGTGGTAAGAAGGGGCATGTTAAGAAGTTTTATTATCAACTGAAAAAATGTAATAGATTGAAGTAAAATAAAAAAAGAAAAATGGTGATGGATATGATCATGTCATCGCTGCTACAGGGGGTTATCTTGTTATTTTTTATGACTCTGTTAATATTTCTTCTGATGATTCTTATTGGGTTGTTTACAGTGGTTCCTATTTTCACATGACATCAAAGAAGGAGTTTTTTACATCTTACAACCAATGTAATTTTGGTATTTTGAATATGGGCAATGATATTCATGCTGATGTTGTAGGAATCCAGATTGTTTGATTAGAGACCAGTACAAGAAGTAAGCTGATTTGGAATAATGTTCGACATGCACTAGAGGTTCACTTGAATATAATTTCTACTAGTTTTCTTAATGATGAAGGGTTTATCTGTACTTTTGTTTATTTATAATGGAATATTTCCAAGGGCTCTTTGATTATGGATCGATGGAAGAAGCAATTAGGTTTGTACTGGACTATAGCTTCTATTTCTTGTGATACTGCTTGTGTTGTTGAGTGTAGTATTTCATCCAAGTTGTGACATAAGAGGCTCAGACAAATCAATGGCAAATATCTTGGTTGTTTGGATAATATAAATCTTCTTTCATATTTGAATAGTGTAATATTGGACACATGTGATCATTGCATGGCAGGAAAATAGACCAGAGTGAGTTTCAACAGTCATCCTTTACACAGGAAGTCACAGGTACTTGAATTGGTACATAATAATGTTTTTCATCCATTGAAATATAATACATTTAGTGGCAGTCTTTATTTTGTGAAAATTATTAATGACTACTCACGTAATCTCTGGGTTTATGTTTTGAATGCCAAAAGTCAGGTGCTCAGTGTTTTTATGTAATTTCATGTTTCTGTTGAGAGGGAATCAGGAAAGAAATTGAAATGTATTCTCACTAACAATGAGGGAGATTATTGTGGTCCATTTGATCAGTATTGAAGTCAAGAAGGTATTCGGCATCAGAAAATGCCTCCTAAGACACCTCAACTGAATGGTGTAGTTGAGCAGATGAACATGACTTTTTTGGAAAGAGTTCATTGTTTTCTTTCAGATTCAAAGTTTCATGGACATTTTTGGGGTGAGTATTTACATACTGCTACTTATATTATCAATTTATCACCTATGGTTTCTTTGCAGATAGACACTTCCAATAAATTTTTGTATGGAAAAGAGATCAGGTACGATCTCTTGTGTGTTTTTGGTTTCAAGGCTATTGCTCATGTTCCTAGAGATGAAAGATCCAAGATGGATGGTAAGACACGCCAGTGTATTTTTATTGGCTATGGGTATGATGAGTGTGGCTATAGGTTATATGATCCTATTTTGAAAAAACTTGTTAGATGGTACGATGCAGTGTTTAATGGGGATCAGACTATTTTAGTCATTGATTAGGGAGAAAAAAAATTCTTCTCCAACTTCTGATGGTTTTTTCAGTCATGATCTAGGTTATGATTCATATTTACCTAATATTATTTATTTTGATGATCATGTCGATGTACATAATGATGGTTAAGGTGAACAGGTTGGATTTTATGTTTATAATACACCTTTTGTTTCTGATGATCTGGTTCTAGGGGTTATTAATGAACCCACATTTCCACTCCGGAGGACATCTATGAATCATTCCCTTTCTACTTGGTTTTCACCTCATGATTAAATGCTCCTATCTAAATGGGGATAACAAGAATATTTTGATGATGTGGTGTGTTGTTTGTCTGAAGTGTTGTTTTCAGCACCAAATTAATTTCCCTAACTTGTAACTAGCATAGTGTGCAAGTACAGGGTCGGTCCACAGGGAAGCCATGTTGGTGTTTATGTCTCTTGATTTGAAATTTCTCAAGTGAAGATACTGAATTTAAATACAATTTTTTGGTTCATACTGATGGATCTTGAAAGATAACTAATTTCTTGTCCTTCTCTTACTCACTACGAATTAACTTCAAAATCAAAGATTACTTAAACTGGATTTTAATGGATAATGATAAAGAAAATTGAGGCTGGACATTTATGTGGGAAGTTAAACCATATTCTCTATTGTTTTGTGTTGTTCATAATAACTCATATTTTTGGTTTTCATTTGTGTTGTAATTCCCTTGGTTCGGTAAGTTCTGATTAAGTCGGTAGAAATCAATCCCTTGGTAAGGAAATTGATTTCTACTGACTCTTAATTTAAGAACCGCCCTCTAGAAATGAAAAGTGTATCTAATGGTCATGGATATCCTTATCATAATTCTCCCAAAGATCCCTGGAAACTCCATTCTTGGTCTGATACGGTGTTTCCAGTGAAATAATATGTGGAAGTTGGGAGAATTAGGTGAGTGACGATGAACAAACACAAGAATAGAGAAACTAGTTCTAACGAACCCACATTTTTTCCAACCCCAACACAGGGGAGTTTAGCTACTCATGATGAAAAGGATAATAAACTTACTAAAATTCATATGAGAGTTCATTACAACATAAAATAGAAGAATCAGATGCACAAAAAAAATATAGAGAACAAGTTCTCCAAAACCTTCCTCTCACAAAACACTTAGTTTCAAGCCCCCTTCTTCTCCTATCTTTAATCCTCTCCTTATCCCAGCTCGCCCCCAGGGTATTCTCAGTCATAAATGACCTTTTTATAGTTGTCCAAAAGTAGGTAGAAAGGGGAACCCCGGGTCAAGGATTAGGTTAAAAGTGAAAATGCTAAAAGGAGAAGGTTGCAGTGGTCCGCATGGTGTTGGACGCACGGTTTGGTAGGCCATGCGCCAACCATGCAGAAGTCTCTGTCTCAAATCCTTAAGGCTGCACGGTTTGGTTAAGTCATGTGCCAACCATGAGAATGTCTATGTCCATATGTGCATGTCATGCACAGTTTCTCTAAAGGGTTTCACAGTTTTGGTAAGTCGTGCACCAACCGTGCAGAACTCTCTGTCAATGGCATCTTCTCTCGCATGTTTTGAACACGGTTTGGATAACCATGCAGTGGTCATGTGGGTTGCCTTTATCTTTGAAAATCCTAAAATTTACCATCCTTCTTGTCTCGATGCTGGATTCGGGTGACTCCAATCTGGAATAGTTAAGGGAAAAGCGTCCAAAAGCCTCCAATTCCCTTCTGAATCGCTAAAATTCCTAGACTTCCTACTTCATCCTCTGGTGACTGAAAAACCTATTATGTAACATAAAACTTGTAAAATCCATGAAAAACCCATCCCCAAAAACCATTTTATAGATTTTAAACCAAGTGGAAATGCCTTATGCACTGCAGTGCATCATACTCCCCCACACTTGATTGGTTGTTTGTCCTCAAATAGAGGCATAAACAGTCATTTCCAAGGAGTTACCAAAGATATAGGTAGAAACATTACATATTATACCAATTAGATGAATAAGAAATTTAAACTAATTACCATTAAAAATTATAGCATTCGTATTTCATGGTTCCCCAACCTTATGAGGTTAGCTAAAAAAGTAGGCTTAATCTAAAACAGTCAACCATTCATTCATAAATTAATTTTTCTTAGAACTAAGTTTTCCCTTCTTCATTAAAAGAATGTGCCTACCTCTATTTTTGTTTTGTTATACACTCAGATTAGTTAAGCCATGGTTTAGTCATCACCAATTGGCGGGATATCACTTTTATAGGTCACACACCCTAATTTACTTGCATTATTTGGAATAAGATGAAATGTCATTAAAATTATTGGGCATGCCTTTGCATATCTCAAAAAAAATTGTAGTTGGGTGAGATACTAGAATAAAAATTTTCTCAATTATCTCACGTCAACACATGATGAAAATGTTTTAGCAAGTCAAGAGTTCATGGAATTAAGACTGTGTAATATCCACTAGTGCGGCAACAACAATTCCCAAAACCTCACCTCTCCTTATGCACAATTTGACTTCCATTTTAAGGGGTTCCTTAATTCAAATTACTCCATCACAAAAATCATTTTTAAACAAAGTGTTTTTTTAAATGAATGTCTAAAGGTTTTGTAACACACCAAGCTTCCACGGTACATTTCCCTTTGAATAATGAAATAGCTTGCGTTCTACACAACTTCAAGATTCTAACACATCACGACCAATCAAACTAGCTCTTATGAATAGTAATACCCACTTTTTGAAATTTTATCAATTTTATATATCAAAATGGACATAATTTTTGGGTTCAGAATATCAAAATTATCTTAGGGTGAATTTCTGGTATTTTTCTAAAAACATTCAGTTTTTGATGAATAGTGAAAAATACTAAATTTTATTTAAAAACAATTTTTTTAATCAAATTAATTTATAATGCTAAATTATATTATTGAGTTGTATTTAAGTAAAACTAGATTATATTTTTACCATTTAATCCAATTTTGGTCATTGGACGTAATTTCACATTTAAAATGGACATAAGCAAGTGTCACTCTTTTGATAGTTATTATTTCTTAAAAACACGCTTTTTTGTTTCGACAACGGGAATTTATTTTAAATTAATTTCTGACACTTCTGTATTTTGAATTTAGAAAAATGGATTCCATATTTTTAATTAGGAGGTCTAAATTTTGTAAATAGGTAACTTTTATTTTTAGACATTAGGAATATTTACTTCAGTAAATATTTTATTTATCGTGGTTAAAGGGGTAAATCCAATAAATAAGGTTAAAAAATAATATTATAATAATATTAAATTACCTTAACACATGTTATAACCCTATTGGATGATACATGTCCGACCATGTTCACTATTGGGTCGATTTTGGGACCCCATAGAGCCACTTGGAAGAGATAATGACATTATATATTAAATTATTTAAAGTAGAGACAAAAATAACAAAAGAAAATATATTATAGTAAAAAAAATTTTATATGAGGTTATATAATTAATATATTAGACTATAAATAGTCCATAGAAAGATAAAAATATTTCCTACATCATTATAGTTTATTTATAACTTTTAGACATAAAATAAATATATTTATTTATAAAACAATGATGATGCAATATTTTTCTTATTAATGAAAGAATCAAATAAATGGTATTATAGATGTTAAAATAAATATAATTTGAAGATTTTGATGCCATAAAATAATTTTCTAGGTTAATGTGACATGATAGTATTTATTAGATGAATTTTTTTCAAAGTAATAATGCTGTTAGTAATTTAGAAAAAAACAAAATACCAAATAGTGTCAAAATTGACATAAAAGAGTTTTTAAAACAAATATTATATTATTAATTGATATTCAATTCCTAAAAATCTAAGGTTTGGCCAAAAGACATATATAACGATAGGTTTATCATTAATTAACCAATTGGGGTTCTTTAGGAAGTATATAGTAAGTTTATTAACCATATAATATAAAAATACAAAGAGATATGGTAAATGTCAAACTATTTAACTAAGAGTTAAATCTAAAAGATAAGGTTAATATAGTTACTCAAACCTATCTAAAACCTATTGGTTTAGTGGTTTCTGACCCATACCAACCATAGACTTTAAATAATCCACTTTTTAGTTGTTATAAACTGAAATTTTTTTGATTATAAAATAATATTTCTAGCTTTTCTTAAGGTGCCCCTCACCCCTCTTATAAAAGAGCACTCCCCCTTTTTCTCTAATTCACACCTTCAAAGCCATTTCGCTCAGAAAAACCCTTCCCAAATACCCTCTCAGCTTTCCTCCCTTCATCCAAGAGGGATTCCTTTAGTCATAAAGCCATATTATGGATACCATATGATCAAATCAAAAGGAAGAACCCGAAGAAGAGGTAAAATATTTCATCACATCTTTCAAGTTCCTCTCTTCTTCCACTTCATCTTTCTTTTTTGTTTCCATTATAAAATAGTAAATACAGTATATTATATATATTGTGATGTTATTATAAATATGGTACAACCATATTCACTATTCTATCCATCCTTTTAATGAAATTTCACTATACGTGCGTACGTACGGCTTTCTGTCTCCACATCATGGTGTAATTGTTATTCAATACATTATTGTTTGGATGGATATAATAATGATGTGTAATTGATGTAAATAATAAATATAACATGATAATTATTCTGTATATATTATATACCATCCAATTATATATTATTTTAATATCAAAATAATGATATTGCCGCTCGTGCGTACGTACGGATTACAGTCTCCACGAACACGATGAGATTCATTACTCACTGTATCCATTAAAGACTAATTTTCATTTGATGATTAAAAATAATGTCTAAAAACATAATATCATTCTGTATATGAATAATATACATCCCATACATAACAAATATTACTCACATAACAAGTCATATAAAGGAAAACGAATCATTTGACACCTCAAAACGACGATAATACTAAGATATTATTAACAAAGCAATGTTAAAAGATCATATATGATATCATATTAATGTATATGATTCTTGTATAATTTAATAACAATTATGCCGCCCTTATACAGGAGGTTAACCTACCCTCGACCAAGTAAAATTACAAGGTAAGGGTTAATTCTATAATCTCCTTATTATCCGAGGATTTTTTTACATAAGTATCTACTCGGACCTCTTTATCATCCACATCCATATTTCTTTAAAAATGTATTTCAAAAAAAAATTACTAGACAATGGGGTAATGTAATTTATACCCTTATTAGACCTTATATGTTTTGAATGGAATCTTTCCGTTGTTTTCCAAACAAGGTACTTTATGACCTTTTTGACAAAATTAAGGTAAGAATGTTTTTTTGACTCATACGGTGGGTGCGGCTATTTTATGCCATTATAACATCGTCAAATCGTCCCTTATAAGATTATAATAATATTTTCAAAATAAATTTTTTCTTTATAATTATTTGAATCTTAAATGATTTGAAATTAGAAAGTGATATTTCTTTAAAAAAGGTTTTGATTTCATCTATGCAACATCCTTTGATGGATTTTAAGTTTATTTGAAGTTGATTTATTATGATACAAAACTTACATATTGTACTGAAGGTTTTATGATATTTTTGAATGTGTATGTGCTATTTTTATACCATTCATGGTTTAGGGTTAAAGTATTGAAATTTTTTATTCTAGTTTTAATACAAATATTTATTTATATTTTAACCTTTTCATATGATGAATATATTGGACTTAGTAAGTGAAGGATGGATCCCACTATATCTCGTCAATGAATCGGTAGGTCTCATGAGACAACTAGACATGGAATTGGCCGAGGCCTTTCCCATTTTGATATATGATTTTGGCTGAGGCCTTAATCATTTTTAGACATCTTGGCTGAGGCCTTGACAAAATGTTTTAGAATGTCTGGCATTATACATTCCCTCATTATGAAAATAATATTGATGGTACATGTGGTCATTTGACTAGTATAATACCCATGATTATGTTTTATTATGGCATTATTTACTCAAATCATATTCCTTCTATAAAAGTATTCATGTTTATTATTGGTAAAGGCATGTGGTTTCAATTATTCACCATGATTAATATTTATGTTATCTTCCACTGTATTTTTTACCCTTACTGAGCATCTGAGTTCACCCCTTTCTTATGTTTTATTTTCCCAGGATATGAAGATGTTATTTATGAGTGACTTTCAGGAATAATCTAGGAGTCTTGGACGTTTCTAATGGAATAAATTATTGTTGTTTTTCTTTTCAAGTTGTATTGTTGAACTTCATGTATGTAATCTATTTTCCAAGACTATTGAACTGATCGGTCCTTCGGGACTTGATTCCTTGTAATCATGCCAATGTTAGGTAATAATACACCGACTCTAGGTAACTAGGGTCGGGGCATTATAGTTGATATAAGATAAAGTTTTGTACAAACCTTGGAAACTAGATTTAGATAAACTCTGATTAGAGCACATATCCCTAAGATAGACTTTGAGGATTATTATAAAATAACTTCCTAGAATTTTGGTATTGTATTGATTTTGTGATTTTTTCAAGCAATAAATCCCTATCTGGATACAAGCAGGTAGAGGCTGCTCTGGCACAGCTTTACCTAGGGGTAAAACCTGAAAACACCGCTTTGAGCTAGACTCGAACGGGAACTAGTGAACGACAACGGGCCTTGCTGCACTTTTGGTTACGACACTCCCAGGGGATATGCTTAGGATAATTATCATTTTCATTAAAAACCATTATGAAATGTTTATGAGTATATACATCCACAAAGAAAACATTTTTATGATTATGGATTATATCCCTAAACTGTTCATTTTATGTTAATTGTTTTACAAGTTTGGATTTGTGTATTTCGATTCATAAACTAATCAAGTGTATGCTATTGTTTAGAAATGGAGCCTAGTAGAAGGAATGGAAACTGTATCAATGCACACACTCTATGTAGGTATTTCCCTCCTACTCAAGATAATTATAATGGAGCTGGTGATACAACTGGTGCTGATCAGCTTATCACCATACTGGGACAACTCACACAGGTTATGAATAATAACCTTACTCGTATGGAGCACCCTGATCCACAACATGGAGGATCAATTGTAGACCGCTTCATGAGGAAACAACCACCAAAATTCAAGTGGGTTACAAATCCATTAGTAGATTATCAATGGATAAATTCCTCAGAGAAAATATTCCATGCCTATGGGAGTAGCGAAAGGGAAAAATTAGTCATGGCAGTTTACCACCTCACTGGAAATGATGATCAATTGTGGTCATTGATTCAAAACACAAAGGAAGATGATGAAGTATCAAATATGGAATGGAGGGAGTTTAAAGAAATTTTCTTAGAAAAATACTTTCCTCATGACCATCGAGATGATATGGAAAGACAATTTCTGAGTCTATGGAAAAAGAATGATGAGAATGTCGCAAAGTATGAAGCAAACATTACAAGGTTAGAGAGGCATGCTGTAGACTATATACATAACCCAATAAGTAATATTGACCATTTATTTGAAGGGTTAAAACCATTTCTTCATCAAGAATAAGTATCAAAATCCTTCTCATCATACGAAGATATTGTCTCCTGTGCTATCAAGATAGAAACGGAATTCTCTAATTCTTATGACTTTAAAGAAAAGAAAGAGAAGAAGATATCTGCTGAACACTCTAGAAAATGAAATAAGGAAATAGTTAATAAGGGAAGAATTGAATTTCTACCCTGTGATAATTGTGGAAGGAAGCACCCTGGTTCCTATCTAAAAGGAAAAGGAGTATGCTACCAATTTGTATAGAAAGGCCATCTTGCTGGTGATTGTAAGGGAACGAAAGACGCTACCAATGTTCAATGCTACTATTTAAGGTAAATGGGAAATTATGCAAATGAATTTCATAACCATTAGGGAAACATACCTTGGAAAAGGCCAAGGGATCAAGGTTAAGCTTATGTGATCAATACTGCTGAGGTTGAAGCCCCAAAAGACAAGGTGGCGGGTAATTTAATGGTTTCCTCTAGTTTAGGCTATGCTTTATTTGATTCTAGATCATCGCATTGTTTCATATCTTCCCAAATTTCTAAGAAAATTAGATATTTCCAATTTGATTTAACAAGGGAGTTTTCAGTCAAAACTCCTAAAGGAAGTATCATTGCTACAAAGTTTTGTGAATCTATTCCCATTAGGTCATATAATGGTTCTTTATCTGCTGATCTCATTATTTTACCCATGATTGAATTTGATATAATCCTCACTATGGATTGGCTTTCAGACCATGATGAAAAAATTTATTATAAGAAGAAGGAGGTTACTATTTTTGAGGATGGTGATAAAGAACACCTTGTCTTTAGAGCATAATTGTCACCACCTAATTCTTATCTAGATCCACCCCTAGTAGATCAACTAAATTCAATTATTAGGGAGGAATATAATGAAATAACTGTGGGTAAGGAATGGAATGTTCAAATAGAGGATGTAACTATTGTGCAAGAATATGTTGATGTATTTGTAGAGGATTTACATAGACATCCTCCAGAATGAGAAATTGAGTTTTCCATTGATTTAATTCCTGGTTTAAGGCCCATATCGAAGACCCCTTATAGAATGGACATTGTGGAATTAGTGGAACTAAAGAAACAACTATAGGAATTGAGTAATAAGGTATTTATTCTCCCTAGTGTTTCTCCATGGGGAGCCCATATTCTTTTTTGTTAAGAAGGAAGATGGATCTATGAGGTTGTGCATTGACTATAGGGAGATCAATGCTATAACAATAAAGAACAAGTATCCCCTACCCCACATTGATTATTTATTTGACCAACTTCTTGGAGCTCAATACTTTTCAAAGATTGACCTTCGATCTGGATATCATTAGTTGTGTGTGAAGAAGGAATAAATTCCAAAAATAGCATTTCGAACCAGGTATGGGAATTATGTGTTTATAGTAATGCCTGTTTGATTGACTAATGCACCCTATGTCTTCATGGGTATAATGAATATATTTTTCAAGGAATATCTTGATGAATTTGTAGTTGTATTTATTGATGATATCTTGGTATACTCCCAAAACTATGAAGATCATGAAAATCATTTGTGCATTATCCGGAAGACTCTTAGAAGACACAAATTATATGGGAAGTTTAACAATTCTGAATTATGGCTTCAAGAGATTTCTTTTCTTGGACATATTATCTATAAGGATGGAATCTATGTCGATCATTCTAAGACCAAGGTAATCCAAGAATGTCCAACACCGACTAGTATAACCGAGGTACGCAGTTTTATTGGTTTAGCAGGTTATTATCGACGTTTCCTCCAGAATTATGCCCGGTTGGCTAACCCATTAACAAAGCTCACACGAAAATGGGTTAAATTTGTTTGGACAAAAGAGTGTGAAGAATGTATTGAAGAATTGAAGAGAAGATTAGTCAATCCTCCTATATTGACTCTACTATCGGGGAATAATGGGTTTGTTATTTATAGTGATGCATCAAAGAAAGGACTTGGTTGTGTCCTAATGCAGAATGATTGGGTTATTGAATATGCATCACGACACCTAAAAATTCATGAGAACAACTATCCTACTCATGATCTTGAGTCAGCATCTATAATCTTTGCTTTGAAGATATGGATACATTATCTCTATGGTGAAAAATGTGAGATATATACCGATCACAGGAGTTTGAAGTATATTTTCTAACAGAAAGAACTCAACATGAGGTAAAGACGATGGCTTTAACTACTCAAGTATTATGATTTCATGATACACTACCACCTGAGGAAGGAAAATAAGGTGGCAGATGAGATCATGATGTTTTGAACAAGATGAGAGCTGAAAAGGATCCTATATACATGGATCTAGTAAAGATAGATATGGGAATAACCATGGAAGGTTAAACATCAATAATTTTTCAAATATTATCCAAACCATATTAATTAGAAAAGATAAAAAGTTATCAAGCTGATGATGAGAAGTTTCAAAAGAAGATTAAAGCTGTGAATGATGGGAGATTGAGTGACTTTGTGTATGAAGATGAAATTTTGAAATTTGGGAAGAGACTTTGTGTTCCCGATATACCAGATCTAAAAGGTGAATTGTTGGATGATTCTCATAGTTTCAATTTCTCTATACACCATGGTGGAACCAATATGTATAGGGATTTGAAGGAACATTTTTGGTGGGACAACATGAAGAGGTAGATTCCTGATTTTGAGTCAAGATGTATGGTTTGTCAATAAGTGAAGCTGGAAGGAAACAACCTGGAGTAGTTATGTAACCTCTTCCCATACCTGAGTGAAAATGGGATAATATTACGATGGACTTTGTCATGGGACTACCAAAGTCTCCTAGAAGGAACGATGCAATATGGGACATTGTTGATCGTCTTACCAAGTCAGCACATTTTCTTGCTATAAGATAAGATTTACCACTCAAATGTCTAGCATGACTATATATTAATGAAGTTGTGAGACTTCATGGAGTACCCCTATCGATTATTTCGGATCGTGGTCCACGTTTTACATCACGATTCTGGAATAGTCTTCAGAAATCCTAGGATACTGAACTTCGTTTGAGCACTAACTACCACCCCCAAACTGATGGACAATCAGAACGGACTATTCAAATGTTAGAAGGAATTTTAAGATTATGTTCGCTTGACTTTCAAGGTATGTGGGGTCAATATTTACCTCTGGTAGAATTTTCCTATAACAATAGCTTCTATTCAAGTATTCAGATGGCACCATATGAAGCATTATATGGAAAGAGATGTCGCACACCAACCTGTTAGAATGATGTTGGTGAAAGAAACTTGTAGGCCCAAAACATGTGGAGGAAATGATGGAAAAGTTGAAGTTAATCCAAACCCACATCAAAGCAGCTCAAAGTAAGCAAAAGATCTATGATGATAACCGAAGGAAGGATTTGGAATTTCAGGTAGAAGACCATGTTTTCTTAAAGGTATCTTCATGGAAGGGTGTTATACGTTTCGGTAAGAAGGGAAAATTAAGTCCCAGGTACATTGGACCTTTCAAAATTCTAGAATGAATTGGGGCTTTAGCTTACCGATTGGCAATGTTGCCAAGTCTCTCCAAAGCTCACGATGTGTTTCGTGTATCACTATTGAGAAAATACATGCCTCGCCCAATGCATGTACTCACCTATGAGGAATTAGAGATTGAACCCGATCTGTATTATTGTGAAGAGCTTGTAAAGGTTCTTCATACAAGAGAACAAGTGCTGAGAAACCAAACAACTCGTCTCGTAAAAGTTCTATGGAGAAACCATAAGATGGAAGAGGCAATGTGGGAACCTGAGGAACTTATGATGAAGAACCACCCGAGTCTATTTATGTAGTAATATTCTATAAATTTCGAGGATGAAATTATTTAAATGAGGGGAGAACGTAACACCCTAAGCTTACATGGTATGTTTCCCTTTGAATAATACAATAGCTTGTGTTGTACGCAACTTCGAGATTCTAACACATCGCGGCCAATCAAACTAGCCGTTATGAATAGTAATACCCACTTTTTAAAATTTTATCAATTTTATATTTGAAAATGGAATTCATTTTTTGGTTCAGAATATCGAAATTATCTTAGGGTAAATTTTTGGTATTTTTCTGAAAACATTCAGTTTTTGATGAATAGTGAAAAAAACTATATTTTAATTAAAAACAACTTTTTTAATCAAAATAATTTATAGTGCTAAGTTATATTATTGATTGGCTTTTAAGTATAATTAGATTATATTTTTACCATTTAATCCAATGTTGGTCATTAGAGTAAATTTTGCATTTAAACTGGACATAAGCAAGTGGCAATCTTTTGATAGTTATTATTTCTTAAAAACACGCTTTTTGTTTTGACAACGGGAATTTATTTAAAATCATTTCTGCCACTTCTGTATTTTGAATTCAAAAAAATGGATTCCATATTTGGAATCAAGAGGTCCAAATTTTGTAAATAGGTAACTTTTATTTTTAGACATTCGGAATATTTACTTCAGTAAATATTTTATTTACCCTGGTTAAAGGGGTAAATTCAGTAAATATGGTTAAAAAATAATATTATAAAAATAATAAATTAACTTAAAACATGTTCTAACCCTATTTTATGATACATGTCCGATCATGGTCATCCTTGGATCGATTTTGGGACCCCATGGATCCACTTGGAAGTGATAATGACATTATATATTAAATAATTTAAAGTAGAGACAAAAATAACAAAAAAAAATATCTTTTAGTAACACAATTTTTATATGAGGTTATATAATTGATATATTAGACTATAAATAGTAATTATAAATCTAAAAATATTTCCTACCTTAGGATATTTTATTGATAATTTTTAGACATAAAATAAATATATTTATTTATGACACAACGATGATGCAGTATTTTCCTTATTAATGAAGGAATCAAATAAATGTTATTATAGGTGTTAAAATAAAAATAATTTGAAAGTTTTTATTCCATCCACGAATTTTCTAGGTTAATTTGACATGTTAGGATTGATTAGATGAATTTTTTTCGAAGTAATAATGTTTTTATGAATTTAGAAAAAACAAAATACCAAATAGTTTCAAAATTGACATAAAAGAGTTTTTAAAAAATATATTATATTATTAAATGATATTCTATTCCTAAAAATCTATGGTTCCACCAAAATAATTATATAATGATAGGTGTATCATTAATGAATCACTTGGGGTTCTCTTGGAAGTACATAGTAAGTTTATTAACCATATAATATAAAAATACAAAGAGACATGGTAAATGTCAAACTATTTAACTAGGAGTTAAATCTAAAATATAAGGTTAATATAGTGACCCAAATCTGTCTAAAACCTATTGGTAGAGTTTTTTTTGACCCATCCCCAATATAAACTTTAAATAATTCATTTTGAATCCATTATAAAACAAAAAAGATTTTATTATAAAATAATATTTCTAGCTTTTCATAAGGTGTCTCTCACCCCTCTTATAAAAGGGCACTCCCCCTTCTCTCTAATTAACACATTAAAAGCCATTTGGCTCAGCCAAAACCTAAAAAAATACCCTATCAACTGTCCTACTTTCATATTAGAGGTCTTTGTTTAGTCAGAAAGCCATCCTAAAGATCCCTTTTGATCAAATGAAAATGAATAACCCGAAGAAGAGGTAAAATATTTCATCACCTCTTTCAAGTTCCTTTCTTCTTCCACTTCATCTTTCTTTGTTGTTTCCATTATAAAATAATAAATCTAGTATATTATATATACTGCGATGTTATTATAAATATGGTATAGTCATATTCATTATTCTATCCATCCTTTGAATGACATGTCACCATACATGCGTACGTACGGATTACCGTCTCCACATCATGGTGTAATTGTTATTCAATACATTATTATTTGTATGGGTATAATAATGATGTGTAATTGATTTAAATAATAAATATAACATGATAATGATTCTATATATATTATATACCATAAAATTATATATTATTTTAATATCAAAATAATGATATTGTCGCTCGTGCGTACGTACGGATTACCGTCTCCACGAACAAGATGAGATTCATTCCTCATCGTATCCATTCAAGATAAATTTTCATTTGATGATTAAAAATAATGTTTAAATAATTAATATCATTCTGGATATGAATAAGATACATCCCATCCATAACAAATATGACTCACATAACAAAGTATATAAAGGAAAACGAATCAGTTAACACCCGAAACGACGATAATACTAAGATATTATTAACAAAAAAATGTTAAAAGATCATATATGATATCATATTAATGTATTTGATTATTGTATAATTTAATAAATAATATTTCACCATTATACAGGAGGTTAAACAACCCTCGACTAAGGAAAATTACAAGTTAAGGGTTAATTCTACAATCTCTTTTTTATCTGAGGATATTTTTATGTATGTATCTACTGGGACCTCTTTATCATAGACATCCATGTTTCTTTAAAAAATGTATTTCAAAAAAAATTACTAGAAAGAAGGGTAAAGTAATTTATACCCTTATTTGAACTTATATATTTTTAAAATAATATTTCCGTCATTTTCCAAACAAGGTACCTTATGACCTTTTCGACAAAATTAAGGTAAAAATGTTTTTTTTAACTTATACGGAGGGTGCAGCTATTTTCTGCCGTTATAACATCATCGAAGCTTCCCTTATAATCTTATAAGAATATTTTTAAAATAAATGTTTTTTTATAATTATGTGACTCTTAAATGATTTCAAAATAGAAAGAGGTATTTCTCTAAAAAAAGGTTTTGATTTCATCTATTTCAACATCCTTTGATGGATTTTAATGTTATTTGAAGTTGATTTATTATGATACAAAAATTCTATATTGTATTGAAGTTTTTTTTGATATGTTTGAATATAGATGTGCTATTTTTATTCCATTCATGGTTTATGGTTAAATTATGGACATTTTGTATGCTATTTTTAATACAAATTTTTATGTTATATTTCAACCTTTTCATATGAGCAATGCATTGGACTTAGTAGGTGACAGGTGGATCCCGCTATAGCTTCTTGATGCATCGGTAGGTCTAAAGAGACAACTAGACATGGAATTGGCCGAGGTCATTCCCGTTTTGATATATGGTTTTGGCCTAGGCCTTAATCATTTTTAGACGTCTTGGTCGAGGCCTTGACAAAATGTTTCAGAATGTCCAGCATTATACATTCCCTCATTATGAAATCAATATTGATGGTACATGTGGTCATTCGACTAGTATAATACCCATGATTATGTTTTATTATGGAATTATTTACTCAGATCATATTCCAGCCATAAAAGTATTCATGTTTATTATTGGTAAAGGCATGTGGTTTCAATTATTCACCATGCTTAATATTTATGTTATCTTCCGTTGTATTTATTACCCTTACTAAGCATCTAAGATCACCCCTTTATTATGTTTTATTTTACCAGGATATGAAGAAGTTAGTTATGAGTGACTTGCAGGCATAATCTAGGAGGCTTGGACATTTCTAATGGAATAAATTACTGTTGTTTTTCTTTTCAAGTTGTAATGTTGAACTTCATGTATGTAATCTATTTTCCAAGACTGTTAAACCGATCGGTCCTTCAGGACATGATTCCTTGTAATCATTCCAATGTTATATAATAATGCAATGACGCTAGGTAATTGGGGTTGTGGCATTACATGTTCCTTTTCAAGTATTACAAGGTTTATTTACATCACAAACTAGGTTTGACAATCCAGACATATGAGCCATTTTCAAAGATAATTTCCAAAATTCATTTTTATCTAATTGATATAAACCCATGAAATCTATAACAGCCTCTTTTACACACCTAAGAAAACATGCTACTCTATGTACTTGGGCAAGCAATCAATAAAAATGGGGTTCCAATTAAGGGAACCCTCTCCCACTCTTAAAACTAAGCATGGTCCCCTGTGAAGGTAATAAAGTAGAGAAGGGTGGGAAAGGAAGCAAAAAAAGTGAGGGAAAAAAGTAAATAATAGAAAATAGTGAAAAAGTGAAAAGCTCTCCTAAATTTCGGTCAAGTGTGGAAAATAGGTGGTGTGCAGGAGCCCGACGAGCAGAAAGGTGGCTGGCGTGGAACATATGAAATCCCCTGCTAGAGAGACACAAGAACCAAAAAAGTGAAGCAAGAAAAAGAAAAATAGGAAGTAGGGAAAGAAAATAATGCTATCATGTATTCCTATGCACACTCAAATAGACAAATTATTTAAACAGAAAATTTTTCAGAATGTCGGGTTTCCTTCCGGTCAGTTCTATGTTTAAAGTCTCAAGCTCGACTTACTTGGGCCTTCATCTACCCCAATTACATGGTGGAAAATGTTCCCACCATGTCTTCTATGCTAAAGTAATACTTCAGGAACTTCCCATTGACCTTCCATGTTTGATCATCCGCACCAACCACTTCCACCACGCCATGGCGGAAAACTGTAATAATCGTATAGGGTCCAGACCATCAGGACTTCAGCTTACCTGAAAAAAAAATCAGAAGAGACTTAAAAATTAAGACATTATCACCTGGAAAGAAGGATTTCTGAGATATCATGTGGTCATGGACCACCATCATCTTCTCCTTATAATGTTTCTCATTCTCATAGGCCTCCCGCCTTATCTTGTCAATATTGGTTTAATGTAATTCCCTCTTTTCTTCTGTAGCCTTGAGATCATAATTTTGGGCCTTGACAGCCCAATAATCCTTGTGCTCCATCTCCCCCAGCAAGTGGTAGGGTTTCTCATAGATCAATTAGAAAGTTGACATACCAAATAGTGTTTTGAATGCTGTCTGGTTGGCCCATAACGCATCATCTAATTTCTTGTACCAAACCTTTCTTGATGCAGCTACCATTTTCTCCAATATTTTCATTAACTCACGGTTTGACACCTCCACCTGACCACTGGATTGAGGGTGGTATTGTGTCTCTTGGTTTTATATGACCCCATACTTTATGAGCACATTTTTTATGAGGGTGTTGTCAAAATGTGAATCGTGGTCGCTAATCAACACCCGTAGGTTCCCAAACCGACTGAAAATATTTTTCTTTAGAAAACTGACTACCACGTTAGCTGTATTATGATTCATTGCATCTACTTCTACCCACATGGAAACGTAGTCGACACATACCAGAAGGTACGTGTTCCCAAAGGATGGGGTAAATAGACCCATGAATTAAATTCCCCACACATCAAAAATGTCAACCTCAAGTATCGGGTGTTGCGGTATCTCGGAATAACGGCCCACATTTACCGTTTTCTAGCATTGACACTGTAAAAGACAAAATGAAAAGTTTAGAATATAACTTTAGAAATCACTAAGTATGAGTGGAATCTATCAAATGCAAAAAACCAAGGCTAGTATTTCTTTCTCTGTGGTGGTGTAATTAAGCTTGACTTCATTTAATGTTTGTATGGAATTATAGATCGGTCTGAAAATACAGTCCTGCCATTGTCCAAGCACTGCCCCCACAACATAATCACTCGCATCGCACATAAGTTCAAACTGCTCCTCCCAATTTGGAGCCATCATTATGGATGGAGAGACTATTTTTTCCTTCAGAATTTGAAAGATTGTGATACATTTATCATCAAACTGAAAAACTGCATCCTTGTATAGTAGATTGGTTAAGGGATGAGCGATCTTGGAGAATTCATGGATGAATCTTTGATAAAAACCTACATGCCCCAAAAAGCATCGAATTTCTCGGACTGATGTGGGATTGGGCAGCTACAAGATAACTTCAATTTTTTCTAGATCCACCTAAATTACTTTCATCGAGATCCTATGGCCTAATACAATTCCATATTGCACCATAAAATGTCACTTCTCCCAATTGAGAACTAGATTTGTAAGCTCACATCGTTCAAGAACCATCTCCAGATTCGTCAAGCAAGTATTGAATTACTTCCCATATACTGATAATTCATCCATGAAAACCTCTAGAATCTGCTCTACCATATCATGGAATATAGATAACATGCACCTATAAAAGGTGGATAGAGCGTTGCACATCGTGGACGACATTCACCGGTAGGCGGAGGTTCTATAAGGACAAGTAAAGGTTCTCTTTTATTGATCCTCCATGGTGATAGAGATTTTGTTATATCCAGAATAATCATATAAAAAACAATAAGATCCATGCCCCTCCAATCTTTCCAGCATTTGATCCATGAATGGAAGAGGGAAATTATCTTTCATGGTTGCATCATTCAACTTCCTGTAATCGACACAAGCTCACCATCCCATAAATGTGCGGGTCGGGATGAGCTCATTCTTTTCATTGGTCACCACCGTGATGACTCCCTTTTTTGGCACCACCTGGAGAGGACTCACCCACATGCTGTCAAAGATGGGTGATATAATTCCATCATCAAGTAATTTAATCACCTCCTTCTTGACCACTTCTTTCATTGGGGGGGGGGTTCAGTCTTCGATGTGGTTGGCGAGAGTCTTTTTATCCTTCCTCCATAAGTACCTTTTGGGTGCATACCATGGGGAATATATCCTTAAGGTCATTGAAAGTCCAACCAATGGCCTGTTTCTACCTTCGGAGTACTTGTAAAAGAGCCACTTCTTGATCTTTTGAGAGAGAGGCATTTAGGATCCATGACAGTGTATATTCCTCTCCCAAATAGCCATATTTCAGTGAGGAAGGGAGAGGTTTCAACTCTAGATGGGGATCCTTGAGAATGGAAGGTACGATCGTCTCGACCTTGGCTTACTCTAATAAATCTAGAACAACTTCCCTCTAGCAGTAATGGCCTCCTTGGCCTAAAATAACGCTTAATTACTCCTAGTTTTATTCAAGCTGGTCATCCACCAAAACTGGTTCATTTTTGAATGAATAATATTGCATATCATCTTCCTCTAGGCCTAGAAAGTAAGTTGTTGTTGTCAAGGAACAACAATCCTCTTGCTCCATCAGTGAAACTTGTTTCATCACCTTGAGGAAGTTGTAGGAAACCTCCTCATCACCCACATGGAAGATCAGCTCGCCTTGGTGCACATAAATTAAAACATTTCTAGTATCTAGAAAGGGTCTTCCAAGAATCAAAGATGCCTCTTGGCCTTATTATATGTCCAAGATAATGAAATATGATGGCATAATTAATTTCCCAACTTTAACCCACACGTCTTCCAACAACCCCTAGGGTGTTTAATAGAACGATCGGCCAGTTGGAGTGCCACTCGGGTTGTCTTGAGATCTTTCATCCCTAACTTCTTGAATACTCTAAATGGAATTAAATTAACACTCTCCCCCAAATCAAAAAGGGCTTTGACAAACTTGCAAGGTTTGATAGTTCATGGGATAGTAAAGCTTCCCGGATCCTGGATATTAGGATGGAGAGTGTGTTGGACTACCACCGAGCATTCCTTGGTTGGGGGAATAGTGCCCAAGTCTTCAATCTTCCTTTTATTTGAAAGGATCTATTTCATGAACTTCGTATATTTGGACATTTGAATCAATGCCTCTAAAAAGGTAATGATGATGTGAAGCTTCCTAAAGGCTTCCATGAACTTGAAAATTTGCTGGTCTAGCTTCCATTGTTTCATCCTTGCTGGAAATGGCAAGGGAGGTTCATACACTTTAACAATTTCATTGCCCTTATCCTATGGGACTTCGGGTTCTTTATCTAGCTCATGTTTTGGGGAAGATTCCTCAGCTATGAATTCTCCACCTAAGGAGAATGTGAACTGCTTTAATGGTGCAGCACCCTGACTCATATTTACTGTCGGCATCAGGTCCTTACTACTTCATAGAATAACAGCATTAGTCTCCTCCCTTGGATTTTTCTCAGTATTGCCCGGTAGTGTACCTGGCTGTCTATGAGAGAGCTAATTGGCAAGCTGACCAATCTGGTTCTCAAGGATACTAATTGATGCCTCTTGGTTTTGAAATCTTGTTTCAGCTATAGTTATAAATTTAGACATCATTTCCTCCAACCTTGAGGGTGGTTCCTGCTGAGGTTGTTGGGATACTTGTCGGGGAGGTGGTTGTCACAATGGTTGAGTAGGACGAGGGTTTTTGTACCCTTGATACAGATATGCTCCTTACTGAAATTGGTACCCCTGTTGCAACCTCTGATACGGAGTCTAAAACTGTTGTTGACTGTAAATAGGTGTTCTCTGTGGCCAGGTCTGAAGATTTTGATGTTGCTACCCCAACCTGTATTTTGAGTCTCTTTCCACGCCTAGTTTTGGTACTGAGGGTAGTTTTTGGGTCCTCTATTTTTTGAAACATAATTTACCTCACTGGTAGAGGCTCCCTCACTTGCCCTTGGGCACTCGCCAATAGCATGGTTGTCACTGCAATCACAGCATGTTGGTTGACTGATAGCTTGAACTTGAGAAGGATGTTTCAGATTCAGATCATCGATCTTCTTTGAGATGAAATCGAGTTGAGCCGTAAGCATGGTGGTGGCATATATATTATGCATTCCCCTTCTCTGAGTTCCCCATTCATAATTCCAATGAAAACTATTGGCTTAAATGTCTTCCAACAATTCAAAAAGATCTTCAGGGGACTTTCTCATGACTGTCCCTCCAACAGCTACATCAACCATGAACCCTATATTAGTTGTTAGACCTCCGTAGAAAGTCTGGACTTGCATCCACAATGGAAGTCTGTGGTGTGGGAATTTCATCAGCATCTCCTTAAATCATTCACATGACTCATATAAAGATTTTGAGTCATGCTGTTTAAAGTTATGGATTGTATTCCTTAAGGTGATCGTCTTTGAGGGAGGTAAGTATTTCAATAAAAAGTCTTGGGCCAATGCCTCCCAGGTAAGAATAAATCTCTTAGGTAACCCCTTGATCTAGTCCTTCGTCTTATCCCTTAATGAGAAGGGAAATATCCTAAGGTAGATTGAATCCTCTAACACTCCGTGGTACAGGAAAGTGGAACATATCTATAAAATGTTGGATAGGTTAGCATTTAGGTCTTCACTTGGAAAGCCACCAAACTAAACTATATTTTGAATTAACTGCATTATTGTCAACTTGATCTCAAACTGTGGGGCCTACACTGGTGGTAATACTATTCCAGTTTCCGCTCCCTGAATAGAGGGTAATCCATATTCTATAAGAGCATGGCGTGGCGGCAATGGTTCATGAGGTTCTTGGGGAATGAACTATTATTTCTCCGGACGGTAATAAGCCAGCTAATTCTGAGGAAAATAGGGAGGCTTCTCCAAAGGAATATATTTCCATGGTTGTGGCTTCCCGAACCCCGACACAAATTGAGCCAGTGGCCTCTTTTGGTTTCTCGGCAGGTATTCCATATAATCCCCCAGTGGATTCATATGCTTCTCTTCCTCGACACCTAGAGGTGGATTTACTTCAATAATTAATGGCTTCCCAACTCGTTGTATATCCCCCGGTTCTTCCTCCTGATGCGCCACAGGATCATATGCGTTGTGATGACCCATAATCGCATGATGTCTCCTAGACAACGTTCTTTCAATTTCTAGATCTATCAGGTGTAACTCTGATGACTCGGCAATCTAGGAACAAGTGACCCGACCACTCATATACTTATGGGCCTGCATAACACAGACAACACACCCAGTGTAAAAGGAAAAAATAATGAAAAATAGAAATGCTATGAAGAAAATAAGTTTTACAGATTTTTAATTTTTTTCACTCAATCACTCTAATTAAATTAACAAAAATGACTGCTTCCCTCGAAACGATGCCAAAAAATTTTTTTTCCTTTGTCTGAAGTGTTGTTTTCAGCACCAAATTAATTTCCCTAACTTTTACCTAGCATAGTGTGCAAGTACAAGGTCGGTCCACAGGGAAGCCATGTTGACGTTTATGTCTCCTGATTTGAAATTTCTCAACTGAAGATGCTGAATTTAAATATGATTTGTTTGTTCATAATGATGGATCTCGAAAGAGAACTAATTTCTTGGCCTTCTCTAACTCACTGTGAATTAACATCAAAATCGAAGATAACTTAAAACTAGATTTTAATGGATAATGATAAAAATGTGTCGAGGCTGGACATTTATGTGGGATTTGAAACCTTATTCCCTATTATGTTATGTTTTACATAATAGCACACATTTCTGGGTTTCATTTGTGTTGTAACTCCCTTGGTCCGGTGAGTTCTGATTAAGTAGGTAGAAATCAATCCCTTGGTCTAGAAATTGATTTTTACTGACTCTTTATTTAGGAACCACCCACTAGAAACAACAAGTATATCCAATGGTCATGGATATCCTTGTCGTAATTCTCCCAAAGATCCCTGGAAACTATATTTTTGGTCTGATATGGGGTTTCCAGTGAAATAAGACATGGAAGTTGGGAGAATTAAGTGAGAGACGATGAACAAACAGAAGAATAGAGAAATTGGTTCTAACGACCCTACATTTTTTCCAGCCCCAACACAAGGGGGGTTAGCTACTCATGATGAAAAGGATAAGAAACTTACTAAAATTCATAAGAAAGTTTATTATGACAAAAAATAGAAGAATCAGAAGCACAAAAAAATATAGAGAACAAGTGCTCCAAAACCTTCCTCTCACAAAAAATGTAGTTCCCTGCCCCCTTCTTCTCCTCTCTCCAATCCTCTCCCTATCTACGCTCACCCCCAAGGGTCTTCTTAGTTAAAAATGACCTTTTTACAATTTTCCAAAATCATGTATAAAAGGGAACCTTGGGTCAAGGATTATGTGAAAAGTGAAAATTCTAAAAGGAGAAGGCGGTAGTGGTCCACACGGTTTTGGGCGCATGGTTTGGTAGGTCGTGAACCAATCGTGCAGAAGTCTCTATCTCAAATCTTTAAGGCTGCATAGTTTTTCTGGATGGGCCGCATGGTTTGGGTAAGCCGTGCACCAACCATGCGGATGTATCTGTCCGTATGTGCATGTCTCACACGGTTTCTCTGAAGGTCCGCATAGTTTTGGTAAGCCATGCGCCAACCCTGCAGACATCTCTATCAATGGAATCTTCTCCCTCATGGTTTGAACATGGTTTGTATAACCATGAGGTGGTCGTGTGAGTTGCCTTTCTCTTTGAAATTCCTAAAATCGCATGTCCTTCATGTCTCGGTGCTTGATCTAGGTGACTCCAATCCATCATAGTCAGGGGAAAAGGGTCCAAAATCCTCCAATTCCATTCTGAATCTCCAAAATTCCTAGACTTCCTACTTTATCCTCTGGTGACTGAAAAACCTATTAAGGAACATCAAACTTGTGAAATCCATGCAGAAACCATCCCAAAACCCATTTTATAGATATTAAACTAATTGGAAATGCCTTATGCATAGTAGTGCATCATGAGGCAATGGAGAGTGAACAAAAGAAAAGATGGGTTTCGTAAATGGATGACTAGATGAAATCATTACACGACAACCACACTTTGAGCTGGTGAAGTTACTGAAAGGTAAGAGAGATTTGCAAAATTGGTGGATTTATCAGATTAAAAATGAAGAATCTATTTTTCTTCCATGATACAAGGAAAGTTTCGTTGTTGAAGGCTTCCATCAGAAGAAATGTATTTCTTTTGATGATATTTTATCACCTGTTTTCAAAATGTATTCCATTCAGGTTGTTCTTGGTTTGGCTGCTAGTTTGGATCTATCGATTTAGAATATGGATGTGAAGATATCTTTCCTCAATGGAGATTTAGAGGAGGATATTTTTATAGAGAATCCATAGGTTTTTGTTGAAACAATTAAAGAGAATCAAGTCTGTAGATTGAAGAAGAGTTTTTATGGTTTGATGCAAGCTCTGAGGCAGTGGTACTAGAAGTTTGAATCTGTCGTTTCTCATCAGGGTTTTGAGGAAGACATCTCTTGATCAGTGTACATTTGTTTAGAGATTTACTGATGATGATTTTATTATACTATTTCTTTATGTTGATGATATTATAATTAATGGAAATTATACTTCTAGGATTGAGATATTAAAGAAGTATCTTTGTCATTATTTTGCGATTAAAGAATTGGGGTCAGCATGACAGATTCTTGGCATGACGATCTCTCGTGACAGAAAGACCAAGAAATTGCGGTTATCTCAGGAGGGATACATTGATAAGGTTATTCAGAGATTTTCCATGGATAGAGTGATAGTGGTTAGTACTCCTCTTGATTTACTTTTTAAGCTAAGTACCATTCAATCACCTTCTACTGATGAAGAGAGAGAAGAGATGCAGCATATACCTTATGTAAGAACCCAGGTTTTTGGAACGGATCAAAATCCCAACCCTGTTTAAATTTTTGACTTGTTTCTGAAGAAACTGGATTAAATGGGATGTTTCTGGAAATTTCCAGACTACACTCCATGTACTTTAAGTACACACCGTGTATGTTTAGGCGAGTGACCAGCCGTGTGCTCACCGAGTACATGTCGTGCAATGACCGTGTAGTAGTTCCTTACTACACGACGTGTAGTTTTGAATACACCATGTATACCCCTGACCGTGTGAGGCCATACATGGCGTGTAGGCCGTTGGCCGGGTAGAACAAGGTACACGCCGTGTTCCCCGTGGACACGCCGTGTAGTCTAGCCGTGTATAAGGGAAACACATGGTGTGTGAGTACGTTAGCGTGGAAAGGAAGAGGAACCAAGTACATGTTGTGTACCCCTAGTTACATGTCGTGTACTCATGTCGACAGGTTCAGAAAGTAAGTTAGCAGAATCTTGTCCTCTTATGAATAGTTAAATGAACCATACACGGCGTGTAGTCCCAAAGTACACACCGTGTACTTTCTTTTTTTGCTTAAAATAGGCAGTAGCCTCGTTTTTTAGGCAGAACTCATCTCCTCCGCCCGAATATGTGAACCAGGTTGTCTGAACCTATTTTCTCCTCCCGATCGTCCGTCCAAACTCTGTTTCGATCACGGATTAGTGCGTTGGAACCCCCTCGGTAAGGCCTTGATTCCTCTTCGGCCGTTTTGTCTGATTTTCGTTCTAGAATGAGTTATAGGTGTTTGAACAGTATTGAATCTTTTGTAGATTTACCGCATTTTAGACCGAATTGGCAGGTGTTACCGGAGGAGTAGCATCGTGCGAGTCTCAGGTAGGTGGTGCATACTTCATTTTGTGTTTTCGTGGTTGTTTGGGTGACGCAGCCTACGGCACATTTTTTGGTATTTTGAGCAGGACCTGTTTTATCTGCTTTTTCATACTGAATTGCTTATGGGGCCTCTGGGATGCCTTTGGGTATGCCCGGTTACCAGTTTGCGTGACCAGGGCCGAGTGAGGGGTTTTTACTCATCGGGACATTTTGGTCGTGGAATGCCAAAATGGTTTTATTAAATTATTAAGGTGTTAATCTGTTTAGTTTAATTTATTAAATCCTGTTATAATTGTTAGAGGCATTTAAGACCTCGATGCTAGTATGGGACAGCACCTGGTAGACTTCAATTCAACTGTTTAGTTTGTTTTTCCGGTTTATGTTTTCTGTTTACATATGTATATATACAATTGCTGAATTTCATCGGCTGGACCTTTTGGGTTGTGTTGGGATTGGCCCGGTTACGCTTGAGTGATTCTGATCACAGGTTGGGGCTTCGCCCGGGTTACTTTGGGTGGTTTTGACCACGGGATTGGGCATCATGGACGTCGTCTTGAGGTAGTAAGACTGTCAGGTTGGGCATGGCCCAGGTTACTTGGATGGCGAGGCCATCGGACTTGAGCGACATGGTCACAGGGACACGAGGTACCAGATGTTTTGGTGGCTTAGGTACTATTTTGGTGATTACCGCTAATCGGGACTTTGAGTAGTGTGCACACAGAGATACTCTGTGATGAGGTAGTTTTGACCACTCGTGTGGGTAGAGGCCCCCGTAGTTGCGGTTAGGTTTTCTGGTTGGGGGTGCTTTCCGTAGAAAGCCATGTGGAGGTGAGGAGCTTTCAGATGATGGACGTGCCTTTGGGACGTTGGTACTTGAGATATAAGGTGTCAGGAGGCACATGGTGCCGGGTTACTATTTTTGGGTGTTCCTTTGGGACATCGGTAATGGAGACATGAGATGTTAGGAGGCACATGGTGCCGGGTTACTATTCTTGGGCGTGCCTTCGGGACTTCGGTACTTGAGACACGAGGTGTCAGGTGGGACATGGTGTTGGGTTACACGACATAGATTCTGGTGTTGGCCGAAGCAGGTGACGCTCCATGGTGGCTGTTGAGTACCAGTGCAGGTTGTGCTTAATTGTGCATTGTAATGATTACTACTTTTCTGAGAAATGCATAACTGCATAAACATAGATATTTGGTACGCACCTTTGGGTGATATCCTACTGAGATTTGTCTCACACCCTGCACGGGCCCTTCGGGACGTGTGCAGACTTTATGGATTTACGTGCAAGAAAGAGACCAGCTTCATGAGTTCGGTTGCGTTAGTTGTTGCATGGAGATGGTATGGCACTTGAGGTCATGCCTAGCTGGTTTTAATTTGTTTTGTTTTCTTTTCTGTATCGGCATGCTTACTTGTTGTAGCTACTGTTGGTTTTCCATTGGTGCCCTTTTATATTCAATTGTGTATGACCTGCTCTGGATGCATGTTTTACTGTGCAGTTGTAGTTACATGTTCTTAGCATGTTGTTCTGTGTATTTCCACTACTTTTGTTATATTTACTACTTCCTATATTATCTATATTGATTATTCTTCCAATCTGCAGGTCTGGTTCGAGTCTGCTGAGTCTTTCTTTCCACTGCATATCTATTATTATTCTCGGACCAGTACACTTATTATGATCCTCCGAGAGTGTATAGCCTCCCCACTATACCTAACAGACCCTCGCTGCTAGTCGGAATTCTTTGGTGTTCGGGGAGGTGCGCCTAAGTTAGTAACACCCGACCCGTTCAGCACTTTTTGGGTGGCTGGCTGGGTCCGGGTCGTTACAAAGTGGTATTAGAGGAGTTCTTGACAGGGATTTAGTAGCAGCGTTTTACTAGCTACTAATGAGTTTGAGGCTTATCGTTTCTTTCTGCTGGTTTTAATATTTGGGTATATGGTAGACTGGAGATAGTTTGTTACCAGGACTGGGTTTCTAGCTTGTGCTTGGGTGCCTGCAGCCCCAGGTACGAGGGATGGATCAAGTTGCCAATGGGTGGGAATTGTTGTTTGCATTTTTCTCAGATTATAGTTTTTATGATTTCCACTTCAGTGGCTCACTTGGTGTGTGATGTTCATGATTGTGATATGTGACCCTTGACCCGGTATGGTAAGGGATAATTGGACCTTGGCCCGGTATGGTAGGGCTTGGTTTCTTGGCTTTGATAGGCACATTTTTAGGGTATTTCAGTTTCATAATTGCACGTATGCTTTGTGAAGTGATAATGCCATGTGAATGAAATATCAAATGCCATGCTTTATATACTTTAAAATGTGAATTGGTGAAATTCCTGATAGAACTGCTATTTGTGCAAATGTGTATTCCATGCTTTATTTTGTAGAATTGCATGCTGTAGGATAATTGGGTCTGACTCTTATGAGAGCAGGCAGGTACTATGGCTGGGGCAGTGTAACTGTCGGGATTGGGCGACTCGGTCGTCGGTTTGAGGCAACGTGAGTTGTCGGGATGGGCGTGGCCCGAGGTACTTTTGATACTTGGCTCTGTTGAGGGCGGGTAAGGAGGCCATGAGGTTGGGATGTCATGGGGCATGGGTTGCGGTGAGGGGGAGTAAGGGTAGTTGTTATGCACTACCTTTTACTGCTTTCCTTATCTGTGTAGAATATATTGTTATATATATATGGGATGTCTGAACATTTATGGTATTCAGTGGGTTACTCCTTCACGACTCGATGGAGCGTCAGGAAGGAGATGATACAGTGCCCCAGGATTAGGGACAGAATTCAGTACAGGCAGAGCAAGAGCCGCAGATACAGGCTCAGGGGCAGGATCAGGTTCAGGATCCAGTGTAGGCAGGACAGCAGCTGGGTTTGGCATCGTTCGGGCCGTGGCTCGACGAGCAGCTCCGAGCTAACCTGGTACGTGTCTTGCAGGGGATTGATGGAGGCGCGTAGGGTACAAAGCCTTCTATGGCATATCTGACGTGGAAGTTCCAGTCACAGCAACAGCCTCTTTTTCAGGGTGAGGGTGGTCCGCAGACGGCTGAGAACTGGATAGAGAGTATGCAGATGATCTTCGAGAAGCTAGAGACGCCTCCAGGGCGGAGGGTCAAGTTGGTGATGTACATGCTGAGAGGACCGGCGAAGCGTTGGTGGGATGTACAGGTACAGGCTCGTAGGCACGAGGGACTGGCTTGGAAGGACTTCGAGGGCAGTTTTTTTGAGCACTTCTACCCAGAGACACTGAGGGCAGAGAGAGCTCGGGATTTCTTGAGTCTTCAGTAGGGAGACATGTCCGTCATGGACTACACAGCTACTTTTACTGAGTTGTCCCATTTTTCACCTGGTATGGTAAGCGAAGACGCAGCTAGGGTGAGGTGCTTCGAGGATGGCTTACGACACGCCATTTGGGTCCAGGTGAATATCTTCCGGTTAGGTTCTTTCTCCGAGTTGGTGAACCAGGTGCTCATAGCCGAGGGCAATGAGAGAGAAAAGTCTCACTTAGGTAGGATGACAGCTTCAGGTGATGGTTCTGACAACAGGAAGTGATGATGGGATGAGTTTCAGTAGGGCAGTCAGGCCAGGGATTCAACTAGACCACCTTGTGGTAGTTCTTCGGTGATTTGATTTTAGTGTGGACAACTGTGGCATGTTTGGGTGCAGTGCGATAGGCCTCCAAAGGAGTGCCGGGCATGTGGACAGGACGGGCATCTGGAGAGGTTTTGTAGGCAGCCTTCATAGATAGCCGGTAGGCAGGGACCAAGATAGACTGTGGCGTCTGGAGTTGGTTCAGGTTCAGTACCCGAAGAGGGTAGTCGAGGTTCAGCTGTTCGCGGAGGTCGTGACTGAGACGGTGGGACCCAGCTGAGGGGTCAGTGGCTGGTGACTAGAGCATCATCGGGAGGTCAGGCGTTAGGCAGCCGTGTTTTAGGCCAGGTGCACGTCGTGGAGCTGCCAGAGGCTGAGCAGGCTGGTGAATTGATGATGGTTAGAGGTTCACCGCGGTGTGGTCGTGATCTCCATGTTTCGTTTTTGGCATGACCTGTAGAGTCATGTCTGTTTTGAGTGCACGTGGTGCACATGATCTATGTGGACTGACTAGATGCTAGTCAGTGGGATTGGCACCATATCAGGTGCGTGATATATTCTATATATATGTATGAGATGTGTAGAATCGGTGCATCGAGGATGCGGGTTACTTGAGGTGCCGAGGGCATCGGGGCATCGCGGATGCGGGATACTTGAGGTGTCGTGGGCATCGGGGCATCGTGGATGCAGGTTACATGAGGTGCTAGGCACCAGGACCTCGTAGAGGCAAACACTAATGCGTTGCAGGATATGTTGGGTGTATACGTGAGCGCCAATGAGGTTCAGGGGTGACGATGCATCACGGGAGGACTATGCATCCGGAAAATAGGTTAGTAAACCTTGTTTTCTTTAAATTTTGTTTGGTTGAGACCAAGTAGGCAATTCCTAAGGTGGGGATCCCCTTGAGGAATTTAGCCAGAACCTTGGGACCGGGGTAGTCCAGGTTGTTTAACTGGGATGGGCGTGTTCGGTGGCATATCCAGGTTTCGTTCGGTAGCTCGGGGACGAGCTACGTTAAGGTGGGGAGGTTGTAAGAACCCGGGTTTTTGGAATGGGTCAAAATCCCAACCCTGTTTAAATTTTTGACTTGTTTCCGAGGAAACTGGATTAAATGGGTAGTTTCTGGAAATTTCCAGACTACATGTTGTGTACTTTAAGTACACGCCATGTATGTTTAGGTGGGGGACCGGCCGTGTACTCGCCGAGTACATGTCGTGCAATGACCGTTTAGTAGTTCCTTACTACACGGCGTGTAGTTTTGAACACGCCGTGTATACCCCCAACCGTGTGAGGCCATACATGGCATGTAGGCCATTGGCAGGGTAGAAACAGGTACACACCGTGTTCCCCGTGGACACGCCATGTAGTCTAGCCGTATATAAGGGAAACACATGGCATGTGAGTACGTCGGTGAGGAAAGGAAGAGGAACCAAGTACATGCCATGTACCCCTAGGTACACGCCATGTACTCATGTCGGCAGGTTCGGAAAGTAAGTCGGCGGAATCTTGTCGTCATATGAACTGTTAAATGAACCATACACGGCGTGTAGTCCCAAAGTACATGCTGTGTACTTTCTTTTTTTTCTTAAAACGGTTAGTAGCCTTGTTTTTTAGGCAGAACTCATCTCCTCTGCCCGGATACGCGAACCAGGTCGTCTGAACCTCTTTTCTCCTCCTGATCATATGTCCGAACTCGGTTTCGATCACGGATTAGTGCGTTGGAACCCCCTCGGTAAGGCCTTGATTCCACTTTGGCCGTTTTGTCTGATTTTCATTCTAGAATGATTTATAGGCATTTGAAAGGTATTGAATCTTTTGTAGATTTACCGTGTTTTAGACCGAATTGGCGGGTGTTACCGGAGGAGTAGCATCGTGCGAGTCTCAGGTAGGTGGTGCATAATACATTTTGTGTTTTCGCGGTTGTTTTGGTGACGCGGCCTATGGCGCGTTTTCGGGTATTTTCAGCGGGACCTGTTTTATCTGCTTTTTCATACTGAATTGCTTATGGGACCTCTGGGATGCCTTTGGGTATGCCCGGTTACCAGTTTGCGTGAGCAGGGCCGGGTGAGGGGTCATTGCTCATCGGGGCATTTTGGTCGGGGAACGCCAAAATGGTTTTATTAAATTATTAAGGTGTTAAGCTATTTAGTTTAATTTATTAAATCTTGTTATAATTTTTAGAGGCATTTAAGACCTCGGCGCTGGTATGGGACAGCACCTGGTAGAGTGCAATTCAACTATTTAGTTTGTTTTGCCGGTTTATGTTTTCTGTTTACATATGTATATATGCAATTACTGAATTGCATATGCTGGACCTTTTGGGTTGTGTTGGGTTTGGCCCGGTTACGCTTGAGTGATGCTGATCACAGGTTAGGGCTTTTCCCAGGTTACTTTGGGTGGTTTTGACCACGGGATTGGGCATCATTGACGTCGGCTTGAGGTAGTACGACTGTTAGGTTGGGAATGGCCCAGGTTACTTGGATGGTGAGGCCATCGGACTTGAGCAACATGGTCGTAGGGACACGAGGTGTCAGATGTTTTGGTGGCTTAGGTACTATTTTGGTGATTACCTCTCACCGGGACTTTAAGTAGTGTGCACATAGAGATACTCCGTGAGGAGGTGGTTCTGACCACTAGTGTGGGTAGAGGCCCACGTAGTTGCGGTTAGGTTTTCTGGTTGGGGGTTCTTGCTGTAGAAATCCACGTGGGAGGTGAAGAGCCTTCAGATGATGGACGTGCCTTTGGGACGTCGGTACTTGAGACACAAGGTGTCAGGAGGCACATGGTGTCGGGTTACTATTTTTTGGAGTGCCTTCGGGACGTCGGTACTGGAGACACGAGGTGTCAGGAGGCACATGGTGCCGGGTTACTATTCTTGGGCGTGCCTTCGGGACGTCGGTACTTGAGACATAGGGTGTTAGGTGGAACATGGTGCCGCGTTACACGACAGAGATTCCGGTATTGGCCGAAGCAGGTGACGCTCCATGGTGGCTGTTGAGCACCAATGGAGGTTGTGTTTAATTGTGCATTGTACTGATTACTGCTTTTCTAAGAAATGCATAACTGCTTAAACAAAGATATTTGGTACGCACCGTTGGGTGATATCCTACTGAAATTTGTCTCACACCCTGCACGGGCCCTTCGGGACGTGTGCAGACTTTATGGATTTACGTGCGGGAAAGAGGCCGGCTTCAGGAGTTGGGCTGCGTTAGTTGTTGCATGGAGATGGTATGGACCTTGAGGTCATGCCTAGCTGGGTTTACATTGTTTTGTTTGCTTTTCTGTATCGGCATGCTTACATGTTGTAGCTATTGTTGGTTAGCCATTGGCGTCCATTTATATTCAGTTGTGTATGACCTGCTCTGGATGCATGTTTTACTGTGCAGTTGTAGTTACATGTTCTTAGCATGATGTTCTGTTTATTTCCGCTGTTGTTGTTATATTTACTGCTTCTGTTGTTATCTATATTGATTATGATTCTGCTCTGCGGGTCTGGTTCGAGTCTGCTGAGTCTTTCTTTCCGCTGCATATCTATTATTATTCTCAAACCAGTACCCTTATTATGATCCTCCGAGAGGGTATAACCTCCCCACTATACCTAACAGACCCTCACTGCTAGTTGGCAGCCTTTGGCATTTGGGGAGGTGCGCCTAAGGTAGTAACACCCGACCCGTTCGGCACTATTCGGGTGGCTGGCTGGGTCCGGGTCGTTACACCTTATTCATCTTCTACTGGCTATTTGATATATGTAATGGTATGTACTAGACCTAATATATCTCTTGAAGTTGGTGTGGTCAGTCCTTTTCTATCAAATCTAGGTATATAACATTGGAGGGCAATGAAGTACATTATTCATTATCATTATAGTACTTTTGATCAGAGATTGTGTTTTGAAAAAGGGGAACATATACTTTATGGATTTACATATTCAGATATGGCAGGTGATATCTATTAGAGAAAGTCTACTTCAGGCTATTTAATCATTTTTACAGGGGGGGCTGTATCTTGGAAGTCTAGATTGTAGAGATGTGTTGCTTTATCTACCACAGAGTCAGAGTTTATTATAGCTACTGATGCATGCAAAGAATTGTTGTGGATGAAAACTTTTATTCGAGAGATCAGTTTAAATCAGGAGAGGTATGTTTAATTTTTGTGATAGTCTGAGTTCTATTTTCTTGAGAAAGAATTTCACTTTTCACAGTAAGTCGAAACATATCAATGTTCGATATCATTGGATCTGCAATGTCTTTTATTCGAGGCAGTTAGAGCTTGAGAATATCCACATTGATGAAAACAGGTCAAACATGTTGACCATGATTTTACCCAAATGAAAATTTGAGAGTTTCCGACTGATTTTAGGGTTGGGGGTGATCCCCACTTGATTCAGAGGGGGAGTTTGTTGGGAGACTTCTTGGTTGGTGCATCGCGTAACGCCTCCTCAATTGGAGCACCATGCAGTTTCTCTATTAATGAGGTGTTTTTAATGCAGGCCAAGACAACGTGAATTAATTCACGTAGTGACACACTTTTGACGCAGATTCTTTTTCCTATATAGGGAGGTAGCGTTAAGGCATTTCAATGCACCGTCACCAACAACACGGAGAGCAAATTCCATTTGTTGATCGCCTTTCATCGATGATCATCTTTTTTTCTCTCTATCTTGGATTCACTGCTTTTATTCCTGAGTATTACTTTTGAGATCTCATCCATTTTTTGGGAGTCTCTCCTGTGAACCTATTGATTTTAGTGGATCTCTCTTTTTGGACGAGGTCATGTGGTTTTTCCTTTTTGGGTTTTTCACATAATAATTTTTGATGTCAACTTTATTTTATGCACATTTAATTTTGGTCATTGTGCATCCATTTTTATTTGGGTGGAATGATTTTATTTCCGCTGCGCGTTCGGTTTTCAATTGTCTCCGGGTTCGTCGTTTTTTCATCTTTACCAACACACCCACCTAGGATAATGATGATATCATAAATTTATTTTATATCTCCCATTTTTTTATTCTTGTTGTTCAAGTTTTTGGCCGCATCGAGTGCCGAAAACTCTGTATACCGGCGAGCAGAGAGCCCCAGCAGAGCACAAAAACACCATGGCAATCCCACCTCCCTTTCACATGTTCTTCCTCCCTTTATTCATGTTGGGGTGCAGCGGAGGTGCGTGGTACCTCAAACACACAGAACGAGGATCAAACGGAGCAACACGGGAATTTTTAACGTGGTTCGGTCGTATGACCTATGTCCACGGGTGAAGGGGGTCGTTCTCTATTCACTCTCTCTGAATCTCGTCGGAGGTATCACAACACAAAGATTACACACACTTCCACCACCTACAAACATAGGATTACATCCCATTAAATAGAGAAAAAAAACCAGGTTGTTCTCCAGTGGTTGGGGTTGGTTTATCTACCCCATATTTTTCTCCTCCTACCGCATGCTGCTTCACCGCGTCGGCTTCCAACCTTTGAACACTGCTGCAGGAGTTGTTGCCGTCCAAGGACTTCCTCCCCTGCAAAAAACCATCCCATATTGGGAGTGGCCCCCACAAATCTCCCCCTCACGACCAATTTGGGGTAGAAGCTTGACCTGCAGTCTCCTTGCAGGTGTCAAAAACTTCATCCGCAAATCGAACACGCTTTTTCACGCCAGATGACGTGGCACTTCCATCATCTTCACTCGATCTCGGGCTGACTGCGATCCCCATCAAATGATACAGCCCCTGGGACTCCTTCCCAGTAAACATCGTTGCATCCCCACGTGAGACTTCTAATACTCCACCTGATATGGAAATCTTGAACCCTCTCTCATCGAGCCTACTCAATGATATCAAGTTCCGTCTCATCCTCGGAACGAATTTCACATCACCCAGTTTACGAACTCCTCCATCGGGTGTCTTCAATTTCACCGTCCCCACTCCTCGAACCTCGCATGTTGACCCATCACCAAGTCTCACCGAGTCCTGCACCTGCTGAAAAGTATCAAATGTACCTCTCGTCGTACATATGTGTGTCGAGCTCCCCGAATCCAGAACACATCCGTCTTCCTTTGGATTTTGAGCCCGCACGTTCTTCCTTCTCAGAAAACAACATTCCCGCTTCATGTGCCCGTATCTTTTGCAGTAATAAAATTGCACTTCTCCCCGTTCAACTCGCTCATCTGAGTGCACGCTTCCCGTTGTCACGCAGATTTCATCATCTGCATATAATCCTGTGATGTTCACATCCTCCTCTTCAACTTTCTTCTTCCCAGCAACGTACCGTTTTCGCTCTCCACAATCACTTTTATAGTGACCCTTCTTCTCGCACTAGAAACATGTGATTTCGCTCGGATCACGTCCCCTGGATTTTGGCCGCCATTCTTTACCTCCTGACTATCGATGTCGGCTCCTCCCACGCTGATTATCTCGCATCTCCATGATTTGATCACCTGAATGCGTCATGGGTCTTCGAAATGCTTCCGAATCTTGAAGCGACGCCATCACATCGTCCAGCTTCAGTGTATCCTTCCCCACGAGCAATGCAGTCACAAGCCCATCAAATGAGCTTGGTAGTGATGACAAAAGCAAAAGTGCTTTGTCTTCCTCTTCAACATTCACATCGAGCCCCAATAACTGTGTCAGGATCTTGTTGAATTCATTGGTATGATCCAACAAATTCGCTCCCTCATCCATGCGCAATTAGTATAGTTTCTTCTTCAGGAACAACTTGTTGGTGAGCGACTTCGCCATATATCGCTGCTCCAACTTCTTCCAGATCTCCTTCGGTGATGTCTCATCCAGCACCGAATACTTTACCTCATTCGCCAAACATAGGCGAATCGTGCTGACGACCCGCATCTCGAGCTCTTCCCAATCATTGGCACTGGTTGTCTCGGGCTTTTCTCCGATCAACGGTCTGATCAGGCCCTTCTGTACCAAAAGATCCTTCACCGTTCTTTGCCATAAACCAAAATTGTTTCGACCATCGAACTTCTCGATGTCAAATTTTGGTAGTGCTCCGCCACCCGTCATCGTCGTTGTCACAAAATGCGATCACCACCGTCGATGTCACACCCTTTAATAACCACCTGAAAGAGTATGAATTTTCAAAAACTAACCATACGGATGCGTCCGGAACGGTCGAAATAGTCAGAATCGACTCCTGGATCGCCGAAATCGGACACCAATTGACCGAGATAGATTCAAAACACGTTCAACAGTCCAGATCACCCATTGTCGTGGCGCTGACATGGCGATGACGTGTCGCTGACGTGGCACGCCGGAATTCCTGCCGGAATATTGCCGGAATGTTGCCGGCGGCGTGAACAGTACCGGCTTCTCCAGCACGGGGTTACTGTTCACCCGTGGGTTTGACCGAACTTTGACCGGCCATATCTCCTTCGTTTCAACTCCGTTTTTCTCGCCGTTTGCGCCATTGGAATCGTCTTGCCGCCCTCTTCCCGAAACTGTCCTCGGAAAAATTTTCCGACCACTTTCAATTTTCCGGCCATCGGAAAATTTGTCGTCGTCCTGTCGGTTCACCTCCGTTCGCTCCGACTCGCCTCTGATACCACTTGTTGGGGCACAGCGGAGGTGCGTGGTACCTCAAACACACAGAACGACGATCAAATGGAGCAACACAGGAATTTTTAACGTGGTTCGGTCGTATGACCTACGTCCACGGGTGAAGGGGGCCGTTCTCTATTCACTCTCTCCGAATCTCGTCGGAGGTATCACAACACAAAGATTACAGACACTTCCACCACCTACAAACATGGGATTACATCCCATTAAATAGAGAAAAAAAAACCAGGTTGTTCTCCGGTGGTTGGGGTTGGTTTATCTACCCCATATTTTTCTCCTCCTACCGCATGCTGCTTCACCGCGTCGGCTGCCAACCTTTGAACACTGCTGCAGGAGTTGTTGCCGTCCAAGGACTTCCTCCCCTGCAAAAAACCATCCCATATTGGGAGTGGCCCCCACAAATCTCCCCCTCACGACCAATTTGGGGTAGAAGCTTGACCTGCAGTCTCCTTGCAGGTGTCAAAAACTTCATCCGCAAATCGAAAACGCTTCTTCACGCCAGATGACGTGGCACTTCCATCATCTTCATTCGATCTCAGGCTGACTGCGATCCCCATCAAATGATACATCCCCTGGGACTCCTTCCCAGTAAACATCGTTGCATCCCCACGTGAGACTTCTAATACTCCACCTGATATGGAAATCTTGAACCCTCTCGCGTCGAACCTACTCAATGATATCTTGTTCCGTCTCATCCTCGGAACGAATTTCACATCACCCAGTTTACGAACTCCTCCATCGGGTGTCTTCAATTTCAATTCATTTCACTCTTCTTATTCCTCACACCAATACCAACCCTCGGATTCCATGTTCATGTCAATGGAATTGGCTTCATCTACACCAGGTGTACCACCACCTGTAACCCAGACGTCTGCTTCACCTCTCTCGATATGCCGATGCCATCAGAAACAACGTCGGCCACCTGGCTTGCATCGTCCTCTCTCATTCGCTGAATGTCACCCGCCTGCTCGCCACCCACCTCGCCACCACCAAAGGGCCATCCACCAACCCAGGCCTTGAACACTCTGTCGCCAACCCCTTCAGATCATGGGGGACCAACCATAGGTCCCGAGTTGTGTCCCCACTCAGTGACTATGTCACGATCATCTAGGTTGTGGCGTCCCAGACGCGTGACTCGTTGCGGCAGCTCCTCTAGGCGTCGACGGCCTAGAGCACGACGGCATTCTGCGCCATGATGTCAGACGTCCAGATGTGGATGAGGGTTGATGGTAAATTGATAGCGAAACATTGACTGCAATTATCCTTGTGATGATAGAGATGAAATGATAATAAATATAAATTTCAAAATTCATGAGCCGTACAGGCGTAGGTTAAGGTGACCCACCATGTGGGTGTGGTGTTCCACCTGACATCATGTGATATGTTGATTTACCCATTAAATTTTTTCATTAATCTGGAACTTATTTTTATTATTTCTCATGCAAATATGTTTTTTTGTGCTCATATTACGTTCTGGAATTTATTCTGGTGAGCTATGATATATTTTGTTATGCTCATACTAAATTCTGGAATTTATTTTTGTTAATTCTCTTTCTTGTTCGATTTCCGAAATTGCACTACCAGAGATTAGGTCTTTAACAATGTGCAAAATGGACTTTAACTGCATGAAAAAATGATGTTCTACTAAGTGCCGTTAAAATGGGACTCCTTTATCAGCGCTAAACAAAGCATTGATCAATGTCCTACTACTGCAGTGTGATGTTTGAATTACACCACACTGCACCATCAACCTATATATGACAAATTCATAATTTAATTGGAATAAAAATTACATCACAAATACATAAAAACACTACGTCATAAACATTTTAGACAATGCTTTGTACAATTACATTATCAAGTACTATCACAAAAGATTAAAAATATCAATGTTTCATTGTCTTTGGCACCTGACCCCTCTAAAAATGCATGAACATGGTATTAGTTGTCGAACAAACCATCCCAATTAGAGCAAAAAAAATCTATATGTATAAGAATACAATTCTTATGCTATTAACACTACAAATAAATAAATTAAACATAATATGAAACAATACATGAATAAAAATGTTAATTTAAAATAAAAGGACGCACTTAAGAGCCATATTGGTCAAACCATGCGCCATATTAAGATGAGGTTGATTCCTACACGTCACAAATGATTTATGGATCATTGTCCTAAATTATCGAAACAATCTGAATAAATTTACCTATTTTTGAGTACATCACTTGCCTTTTATAATAAAATGACAATTTAAAATAAAAACACACACTTTGACTCTTACCGGTCACATCATGTGTTGGTTTGTGTGAGACTAATTCTTACACATCACAAATGACTAATGAATTGTTTCCCTAAAGTTTTGAGATAATATGAAAACATTTTCTCAGTTTCTAGTTAGTGACACGAGTTTTGAATTAAATTGCCCATTTTAGAATGATAAAGCACACTTTGAGTCACATCAGGCACATCGTGTATCGAGTTGAGTTGAGGCTAATTCTTACACGTCACAAATGACTTATGGATCATTTTCATAATGTATCAAAAAAATCCAAATGAGTTTTCTCGGTTTTGAGTATGTTCCTTGTCTTTTATAAAAAGATATAAATTTAAAATAAAAAAGACACACTTAGAGTCATACCAGTCACACTGTGCATTAGATTGAAGTGAGACTAATTCCTACTTGCTAAAAATGACTTATGGATCATTTTTATAATGTATAAAAACAATCTGAATAAGTTTTCTCGGTTTTGAGTATGTCACTTGTCTTTTATACAAAAATATAAATTAAAAAAACACACATGGAGCCATACCAGTCACACCGTGCACTGGATTGAGGTGTCACTGATTCCTACATGTCACAAATGACTTATGGATTTTTTCCTAGAGTATCAAAATAATCTGAATGTGTTTGCTTGATTTTGAGTATGTCACTTCTGTTTTTTACTAAAATGTTATTTTAAACTGAAAACACACACTTTGAGTTATACCAGTTGCATAGTGTACTGGTTAGACGTGTGACTAATTCTTACACGTCAAAAAATGACTTATGAATGATTTTACTAAATTATCAATACAATCAATGTGTGTTTTCTCTATTTTTAGTGATTGAAACACATTTTGAACTAAAATGTCAAGTTTAAATTGATAACAGACACTTTGAGTAATTTCAGACACACCATATATTGGATTGACGTGAGGCTAATTCATACACATCACAAATGACTTATGTATCATTTTTCTAAATTATTAACACAATTCGAAATTGTTTTCTTAGTTTTGAATATGTCACCTCTCTTTTTAACTAAGATTCCATTTTAAAAATAGACACACTTGGAGTTACATCATATGTCGGATTAAGGTGCAGGTGATTCCTATATGGTACAAATTACATATGGATAGTTTTCCTAATGAAAATAAATCCTAATGTGTATCCTCAGTTTTGAGTATTTCATTTTTGTTTTTTACTAAAATGTCATTTTAAACTGAATACAAGTACATTGAGTCATACTGGTCACATCATGTGTCAGCTTTACATGAGACTAATTTTTACATTCCACAAATGACTAATGAATCATCGTTCTAAATTATCAATAATGGAAAAGTGTGTTTTCATGGTTTTTAGTGAGTGACACATGTGTTTGACTAAAATGTCAATCTTAAACCTATAACAGATACTTTGAGTCATACCCAGCACATTGTGTATCAGATTGAGGTTCGGCTAATTCATACACCTCCCAAATGATTTATGGATTATTATCCTAAAGTATCAAAACAATAAAAATGTTTTTTTATCTATTTTGTGTATGTAACTTTTTTTACTAAAATGTCATTTTAAAATGAAAACACGCACTTTGATTCATACAGGTCACATTGTGTGTCGAATTAACATGAGATTGATTCATACATGTCACAAATGACTTATGATTCATTTTCATAAATCGTCAACACAATTGAAGCATGTTTACTTAGTTTTTAGTGAGTGATACATGTTTTGAACAAAATTGTCAATTTTAAACTCATAATAGACACTTTGAGCCACGCTGGGCATGTAATGTATTAAATTGAGGTGCAGATGATTCATACATATCATAAATAACATAAGAATTTTTCCCTAAATTATCAAAACAATATGAATGAATTTTCATGGTTTTGAGTATGTCACATGTACTCTTTACTAAAATTATTGTCAATTTTAAATAAAAACACACACTTAGAGCCTTACCAGTCACACTGTTTGTCAGATTGAGGTATGACTAATTCCAATGTGTCACAAATGACTTATAGATCATTGTCCTAAATTATCAAAACAATATGAACGTGTTTTATTAGTTTTTAGTATGTGATGTGTGTTTTTAAATAAAATGCAAATTATAAACTAAAAACATTTAGTTCAAGTCATACCAAACACACTATGTACCAGATTGAGGTGCAGATGATTTAGTATGTGATGTGTGTTTTTCTTTCAAATATGAAAAATAATCTATAAAATAGATAACATGTTCCATTTGGAGGGAAGAATAAATCTCATACTACCTAAAACACTTTCACAATTCAAGTAGCAAGGGGTTTACTCTTCCATCCGGAAGGAACATGTTTTCTCTTTTCTAGATTATTGTAGATAGTTGAAAATATAATATGACTTCCCAAAAAATATTTGAAAAAAAATTATTAGATAAAAATTATAAGAAAATTAACAATAAAATAGTAGATAAAATAATGAAAAAATTAACTAAATAAGTAGGAATTCACATTTTCCTGATGTATGTATACATTATTAACCCATTTACCTATTCTCATTATCTCAGTTGAAGCCTTGAAGTATAATCTCTCATGAGCATGAGAAACTTCAACAATCCAACCCAACTCACGAAAAAGAATCCACTAGTATAAGAAAACAATCCTCAAGTTAGTAATACTATAAATAAATAGATTAAACATAAATATGAAACGATAAATTAGTAACATGTCATTTTTAAACTAAAACCACACAATTTGAGTCATATTGGGAACATTTAGTATCAAATTGACGTATGATTGATTCCAAAACAACATAAATTACTTATGAATTATTTTCCTAAAGTATCATAATAATCTGAATGTGTTTGCATTATTTTGAGTAAGTAATTTTTCTTTTTTACAAAAATTCCATCTTAAACTAAAAACACTCACTCTCAGTCATATTGGTCACATCGTGTATCGATTTAATGTGATATTGATTCCTACACATTGAAAATGAATTATGAATCATTTTACTAAATTATCAAGACAATCATAGTTTTTTTCTCAATTTTCAGTGAGTGACAAATGCTATGAACTAAAATGTAAATTTTAGACTGATAACAGCCACTTTGAGTCATATCAGGCACACCGTGTATCAGATTGAGGTGCGACTGATTCCTATACATCACAAATGAATTAAGGATCATTAAATTTAAGTATAAATATAATCCAAATGTTTTTTCTTGGTTTTGAGTATGCCACTTGTTCTTTATACTAAAATTAATGTCAATTTTAAATAAAAAGACACACTTGCAGTCATACCGATCACACTGTGGATCAGATTGAGATGATACATAAGAGTCAGTAAGATGAATATAAGATTAAATTATACTATTAATTAGATATTGGTGGCTAGGTACATATTTTTATAGCCAATCGTAGGTTGTTGGGTTTAATTGAAAGACTTCCATGAATATCAAAAGTTGGTAGTACTTGTTGACGGCTTGGGATGCACTATAAGTGGGTGAGACCACTTGTACTTGTGTGATGATGAAATTATCATGGAATTGATTTTTAATAGTTATATAATTGGTTGAATTGATCAAAGTGATTGTAATACTTGTAACTTTTTAAGAAATGAAAATATATCAGTGTTCTACCGAGAATTTTGAATGCATTGGATAATAAAAAGAAAATTGCATCATCATGAGTACATCATATTTATTGAGGGCATGATCACAGTACAAGAGTGAATCATCCTTGTTGAAAAAGTCATTTCTTCATGATCTCTGTAAAAATTAAAAAAATATGTTTCAGAAAAAAAAATTAAGGAAATTAACTAAAAAAGTAGATAAAATTATCATAAAATAAACTAAATAAGTATTAAGAAGTCACATATTCATCATATATGTGTTCATTATAACATCGGGTATGCTTCCCATTTTTTCTAAAAACAATATATTTCCTATTGTGAATATGAGTACTTTTGAAAGTCTTGGTAGTACTAGAAAAATATAAATACACAAATGATTGATAAATATTTTAAAGGAAATTATAATTATATTCAGAAATACATCTTTAGTGATGCTAGTTTGTTAATGTTATATGATATCTTTCATAAGATTTCAATCATAGTAACCATAATCTTTTCAATTGTTTGGTTTTAAACACTGTAGAAATATTGAAAAAAGAAGTAATTTATTTTTATATATGTTTGTATCATTAAATTTTTTTACATATACACTAATACTTATCCACTTATAGAAGTAATTAGTCTCCTTGTGCGCATGGATTGTCCTCATTCCACGATTCTGATTATATTTGAACATATATCTATCACAAAATAATTCCCATTAAAAAATAATATAAAATTTATAAGTTAAATTTTAGTTCCAAAAAATTGCATGTAGTTTATTACAAATTGAAAAACATCATCATGTGTGGTTGGTTTGTTGGGTATCCATATAATGAATCCAGAAAATAAATCTTTAGAGTATCCAAATTGACTACAATGAGTAACCAATGATGTCTAAAAATCAAAAAGGAATAAGTAATGAAAGGAATGAAAATAAATTTGATATGATTAAATCGTATATTTTTACCCCTACATCGTTGGTAATAAGAAGAGTCTCTCATCTGTAAGTTTTCTTTCAAACATTATGACCTATTTTTCCACTATTATGTCAATTTGATTTTATTCCAATGAGTTTTCTCATGTTGAAGTGATGTGAGTAATACTGAGTCCATATTTCTATTCATTGGCCTTTCCCTTCAAATTTTATTGATATATACACCTAAAAAAAATATGAATTGTATTTAGTCATAGTTAACATAGTAGATCATATATTAGAAAAAAAATCACGAAAACAAACATCATATATACATTTACAACTGAGACTCCTAGCTATCCATATTTGATGATTTCATTTACATTCTCAAGAGAAATATAATATTTAATGGCCTTTATGCATTTGTTCTTCAAAATAAACTATGAAATTACTACCACTTTGAAACATGGTATTCTCATGAACCCCTAATGATAGTAAATGTGGAAGTTTAGCGGGTGGGGTAAACATACTTTTTGAAGATCATTTTTATTGGTTGGTTGATCCTTTTGATCATTTTGATTCAACCTTCCATTTATCCCCCATCCCTTTTTTCATATATAATAACATTCATCAATTCATACCTTTTCTCATTAATTGTTAAATATTTTTCATGAAAAATAAATTGGGAATGAATACCTCATTGTTGAAAAGTTTTTTTATAAGATCTAATGATTGTGATACAAAAGATTCAACATCTTTCTTGACCATATTAATATCTACATCATCAGGTAGAACTAGTAGCTCAATGCTCATAGCCACAGATGCGTTAATCAACACTATCACATAACCTATTGGATGTACTTTTTTGTAGATTATCTCATTGTATATTGTACATGGTGCCCATTGCAACAAGGAAATGGATGGGTGTTGATAGATATAAATCACAATCATTTTTAACTAGTAGATTATCTATACAAGAAAGGTATCAGTGTCTTATTAATTCACATTCCATAGAAATAATTATTAAATTATTGATTACCTCTTCTGAGAAATTCCTTTGAGGGTGAGTGACTCATCTAAAAGCTAGTCATGGTTAGGGGACTTCACATAGTGGTAGTTTTTATGTTGTTTCTTCTCTTTGATTATTTCCCATAAAATTTTTTAACAACTATGAATACCAATTAAGTTTTTATTCTATAGTATCTAATCATTCTTTCAAGTCTTCCATTTTATCATCTTTATCCCCATGTTCATTCATTTTCTCAAAAATATGTTCTGGGTGACACCCCAAAACCCACACCTCTGACGCGGCCTACTGTTTAGGCCACTTTAAGTTCATTGATTGTAGTTTTTCACCGAGTACATATAATTATGATTATTGTGTATATGTTGGATAAAAAATTTAGTAAAATAAATTTCCATTATTATATAATACTGATTTATATAGAAACAATTTTTTATTACGTCATACTTTCACATGATTCCCATGATTTTTGTGTGTTTTCATCTATTAGTATCCCTTCTTTATTTACACATAACTTCTTCCATAGAATGTGGAGTGGGATGGAAGTGGCATTGGATTTTGATGCCTCAATATGTACATAAATAGAAGAACATAATTATATTTTTGTTTCATGTCACATGAAATTATTATGGCAGATTTAAAATACAGAGCATTTTTTTCAAGTGAAGCATACCCCATCCTTGATTTATGGGAGGGGTATATTGGTTTTTCTGCTCGATCCCTATTGTCATCACTCATTTTTTGTTTCATAAATTTATAATTCTTAATCAAAGTGATTAATACACGTATTTTCAAACAATGTATTACGAGTCATAATGTACCTAAAAATATGTCTCCTCACAACGATTAATAAATGAATTCCATGCTTCTTGGAATATAAAGTGTGTATACATCTGTGGTGGGGTAGGTTTATTTTCCCTTCATCATCATGAATATAAATCTTCATAATAATTATGTGAAAGCCTCTATTAGACTTTCCAGTAAGAATTAATAAAAATTTCATTCAGGATTCATCTACTACATATACACTCTTCCAAAGATAATGAAGGGTAATTTAATTTTTCACTATTAATTTTTTAGTAAAATAAAGAAAGTATATCATAATTTTACGCTAATATCTTCCCAAATCAATTATTTAAGGGTGGACACAAAATTTTTCCATGAATCTATATCAATTGACTTGCAATTTTGAGTTATGATCCCAATGTTACTTCTAAAAATAGACTTGTTGGGGTTAATATCCTAGCTATGTGAAATCCTTACAACATAAAATTTGATGCCCTTTCTTCTCACCATACTAATTTTGTTAAAACTTCCATGCTACATCACTCCTATTTTTTATGGGACATTGGTTCTTCACCATCTACCATTTCCTCTGGTTGAACAACATCAATATGTTGTTCCTCCAGATTGGTAGCATCAGCATGTGCAGAAGGTTGTTGTTCCTCTTTATTAGGAGTACTAGTAGGTTGAGAAACCAATTGTTCCTCAGGATTGGGAGAATCAACAAGTTTAGAATTCATTATGGTCTCCACTGACATATAAGACCCCATCTACAATGGGACCACTGTGAAATGACTTCAATGTCCCAATGAAAGGTACATCCTTAGTTGAATTTTCATCCGACCCTTCAGTGGTTTTATTTGATAACTAAAAAATTGATCACTTTCAATTTGTGGGGTCTATAACATAAAATACTAGTAATGTCTGTGATTCCATTTTAAATAGTTCTTCTTTTTACCCTTAAAAAAATTCACTTTCACGAATCCCAATTCATCAATTTTAATTGCACACTAGTTATCAATCCACTTACACTAAAAAATAGGCACTCGTAATGTTGTATAATCCGACTCCCGTATTTTTTTGATGATTCTAAAGTATGACATATTAAAATAAATTAAATTCAGTAATATTAATATTTAACAAAATAAATAAATACACAAAACGGTCCTTTAAAATAAGGGTAACCCAAAATTTAAATGATATAAATAATTTTAGCATGCTTTAATAGAAATGGGTAACTGAATTTAATAAAATAATTACTCCATTGGTGGTAGGTGTTATCCTATTAATTCATCCAAAATGATCACTGATATCTGTTATGGGATGCCTATATCTCATAGTAGTTCAAGAAACAAAGGTGCATGTCCAAAAGAGATGAGGGATGAGTCCCAAGAAGAAAAATGCAATAATAATAGTTTTAGAGAAAAATCTAATGAGGATGATAGTTTTCTCCATAAATATAAATGTTCCAAGGCTAGGGAGTTAGTGAATCACTAGTTTAAATTTATTAGTTTGCAGTATAAAGTTTAAAAAAGGAGCAGTAGTAGTCTGATCCCTATAAGGGGGTCCTTTATTAGTGTTACCATGAGAAGGGTCAACTGGATGGTCTTACACACACTCATGCTGGGAAAACTATTACATTTTCAAAATTCAAATCAATCATTCAGTTACTCTATGAAAAGTAAAAGGATTTTGGTCTAAGGATTGAATTTCAGTAGTTCTTGGATTCTTATGAGGCAAGGGTTGTGGGAGTGGGGTCATGATGTATATCATATGGGTTAGATAGAGTTAGTGTAATTACCTTTACATGGTTTTATTATCAATCTATATTATATAGGTTTTGAGATTTTGTGTATCTATGAGGTCTATTAAAGATAATATGATCATATAAATATAGATACCACCCTTTTCCTTACAAATATATATATTCATAAATATAGATACCACTCATCCTAGTGCATTTATAAATATATATACCACAAAATTTTTGACACATATTTAAAGGAGTGTTAGAAAAAAAATGATATTAGTAAGGGAGTGGAACAAAACATTAATCTATAATTGAGGTTAATTTCTAAAGAGTAAATATAAAAGAAAAAGTGTGCCACATATTTATCACCCCTTCTCAGAGATAAACTACCACTACCCTAGAATCTTCATTAAGGGATATTCCTCAAAAGGGTAGACCTATATGCACTTCTATTATATTCTTCTTCAACATTTTATTTTTTATAGTATCCCTATACATTCCAATCTAGTATTAAGCCATTGAATATTTTTTGATCCTTCAATGTTTCTTAGGTTTGGTTGGATTGGATGGTTTTCTTGGATGATACCAAGGTAATACATTGGTTCCCTTTTCTAGATTTCATAAATTATATAAAAAACAAACCAATACCTAATTTTATGTTGTTCTTGGTTTGTTATTATCATAATTTAGTAGTTGAATTCTCTTCCTTTGAATCCAAAGTGCTTCTCTGTAATCTTTTTGGTAGGCATACACCTCTTCCCTCTCACATTACCACCGAGATAGGCTGAAATCTATATAGGGTTGAGTTGATTTAAGTAAAACTAGACAATTTTTTTAGGAATTTATCACTAATTTATCTTGTATGGATTTTAAGGGTTATTTTGAACCTGTTTTGTTTTTATGATGATTTATAACCAAAAATTTGGTATTTTCATGTTTCTTTTAAATAATGGAAACATTATATATGTTCACACCATGGAATTCCTTATTTGTACCATTGTTTAGTTATAATGTGCCCCAAAGAATGTTTTGGTTGTGTTCTTTAAAGTGTTATGTACTCATATTCAGATATTACATGTTTTGGTTCATAATTTTTTCCAATATACTACTTAAGTTTTGGTAAGTACAAAAGAAGGGATATACATTTTTTGAATTTATGATCCATAAATCCTTGTTCAAAATAGTTTATTGAATTAAATTTTTTTCTCCTTGATTATGAAACAATATTTTATTAATAATTGAAAATTAAATTTCATTGAATGAGTTGTAGGTAAATTTAGTTTAAATAAAGGATCAATGATTTCACCTTTTGAAGGAAAATTGCTAAGAAAATAAATCCCTCTATAATCATCAAAACACAAAATGAAACAAAACCGACTAAAAAATAATGATGAATTCATAAAAATTTACACATGCATATGTCTTGAAATTTCAAACCCATTTTAGAAATTTTCCAATGTTTTCAAAATAGAGTAACAATTCCAACCAATTACTCACATAAAGGACAATGAAAATTAAAAATTTTAATAATTGGAAACAAAACCAAATTCACTATAGAATAATATCAAGAAAATAAACAAGTTTTAGTGTACTAGGTTGGAGTTTAAAAACAGTGAAGGAGTCAAGCATCACAATACTTATTATGATGGATTGATTTTTTTATCTAGGTTGGTGCTAGACCAAATCATAAAAACTATGTATGTGAAGTGTAAGTATAGAAGGCAAAGAAAAAATAAGGTGAAATAGGTAAAAATGAAGTGAATGGTTGATGAATGGAGGTCTGATCAGTTGTTTTTCATGTAGTGATATATGGTGGGATAGGAATTGAATTAGGTGCATAGATTGGATCACGATTAAAGAGGATAATAAATAATCATATACCTTAGATATTAAGAGGCTTTATTCTTCGAGAAGCTTGAATAAGAGCAGTGGTGAGTGTTCGGTTCCATGAAATCTTGATCGACGTGAGAGAGGAGGACTCTATTAGGGTTTTATTTAAAAGATTAGGTAAGGATTTTATCATCACATTCAAAAAAACACTGATAAATCATAGTTTTATCTGCGCTAAAATAGTAAGCATTGAAAAATATATCATTATCAGCACTGATAAATATAAATCATTATCAAAACTGAAAAGGTGATGATAATAAGTATCTTTATCAGTGCTAAAATTTTAACACTCATAAAAACATATTTTATCAGCATTTTTATTGCTTATAAAGAGGAGATTATAATATTATAATAAATATAATTAAAAAAATTAAATTTATATAATTATAAATAAATATTTAAATAATTAAAATTATGCACTTATAAATATAATTATATATATATATATTATAATTTTATAATTATTTAAATATATATTTAATTATTTATAATTAAAATTATAAATAAATACATTTAAAAATATTTTTATATTGTTATAAATATATAAATATATATATATATATATATTAATATATAAATATAAATAAATATATATATATATTAATATATAAATATATATATATAAATATAAAAAATATATTTATAGTTATTTAAATATATATTTAATTATGCATAATTATTATAAATAAATATATTTAAAATATATATATAATCATAAATATATTTATATAATAATATGTACAAATACACATATATATATATATATGTATGTATATATATATAATTAGAGGAGGGGATGTCGAAGGGGCAGTGCTCTAGGAAAACATGGTGACTAGGGTTTTGATGTTCAATGGCCCACTTAGACTAATTCAATCTGGTTGATGTCTTCATTGGCCCTTCGAAGTCAGCTGATCAGAATAGGGACTCGATCTCAGCTCCAGATGTCTCTGTGAATCTACTGTAGATTAGATCTTCAAAAGAGCAATTAGATAATCACATCTCCTTCACCGATAAGGTGAAGTTGAATCACACTCTCACATATTCATGGAGTGTATCCTCTTCTAGGGTCAAAAAAAATGGATCGTTGGCAATTGTTGAATCCAATTAAAAAATGAATTCAGAATGAATTGAGGTATGCAAGATCTCAATTATTGTGAGGTTGACTTCTCAAGGAAAGGGTAATATCTGGTAGATTGTAGATTTGAAGAAGATGATTCTTCAAATCTGGGACTTTGATGGGTGGAGGATCACCTCGATTGGTAATGGTTTTTTTCATATTGTGTTCCATTTTGGTGAACTAAAATATAGAGCATCAGGTTTATGTTTTATTTCCCTTAAACCCAAAAAAATTAAGGATCCAAGATTGGGATTCCGTCATCAGTCCTTCCTTGATGAAGAACTCCATCACCAAGACTTGGATACAAATTCATGGTCAAGCATGGTTTCTATGTAATTCTATGTTGTTGTGGGATATTGCCTTTGTAGTAGGGTCTCCAATCAAAATTGACAGAGAAATAGAGTTTACTCGCTTTGGGCATTTTTCTAGAGTGCTTGTAATAGTTGATCATTGTTAAACTCTTACAGATTTAGTTTTACTGCTTGCTTCTGATTGACAGTTGGAATAATTAATAGAGTTTCAGAATACACCTTACTTTCACAAGATATGTAGGAATATAGGGCAATAACACTCTGAATTCTAGAAAATGTTTGTTTGCACCAATTACAAGAATAATGATCACTATATGGAGAATTGAAATTTTAAATACCATTGATTGAAGATATGAACGATGGGGAAGGAGTGAGCAGAGTGAATCCTGTGATTGAGTAGAATATTAATCAAGCAATGGCTGGTGGAGTTCAACCACTAGAAATTCTTCCCAAAGAGGGATTTCCTATTGAACATGTAAATAAAAAGAAGTATGGGATTGAAGAATTAATTTGCATATAGGCTGACACACAAGGTGTAGTTGAGGTGGATGGTAAAGACCTCTAGAAGGCTGCACTTATATAGAGCTATGGAAATAAAAATCATTGGTCGGATCTTGTTGTTGAGGATACTTCATCTCATGATAATGATGGGAATAGTGCATTAGACAAAAGACCAAGGAAGATCGACACTCAATCTGTAGCTAAGAAGAACCTGGATCATTCAATGAATGCAGCAATGATCGAGGAAGCTCCACCATAGGATGATATTGATGAGAATGCTTGTGTTTTTAATAGATCCATTAGAGGGAAAGTGACAACTAAGGAGGATACCACTTATCTTCCAGCATCTAGGTCTAGCGGTGGGTAGCTGGAGAGCACTCATTACGATGAAAATGAAGGGAAATGTGATGTTGTTTTTAGTGGGAAAATCAAAGAAATTGACATGAAAACTATGGATAATAAAATTTATAAATTTTGGAGGGATGAAATAGAAGGAGAATGGTAGCATCCCAAGTCATGGAAATGAGGTCATCTAAAATTTCATGGTCGAGGATGTGATCGACATGATTGGGCTGCTACACGGGGGCATGATCGTTCTACTAGACAGCTCACTATGGGGCAGCATAATCTCAGGGAGAAGTAATTTGTGCTCTTCAATTAGTGGAATTCACAGTTAGAGTGGCGATCTGCTAATCATATCTCTGATCATGATTATTGGGATGGGCATTATTCTCTTCATTTGTAGTTTTCTATTATGGATGATGGATTGTCTCTTTGTTTGACCCTATCCATCCTCGTTCCTTAATCATCTTTATTTTTCTAATAAATTTTTTGGGAGTAGGCTCGCCTGTCTTCTAAACCTTTTGAGTATAATTATATAATTATATATATATATATATATATATATATATATTAATATATAGATATATATAATTATAAATGTAAGAAATATATTTATTATAATTTTATAATTATTTAAATATCTATTTATTTATAATTATTATTATAAATAAATATATTTAAAAAGTATTTATATGTATCTATAAATATATATTTATATATAATTATATGTATTTATATAATTATATATATATAATTATTTATAAATAAAATAAATATATTTATCATTTAAATATATTTATTATAATTTTATAATAATTTTAATCTACAATTACAATTATAAATAAGAATATTTATATATATTTTTATATAATTATAAATATATTTATATAATTAGAAGATGGGAGTAGTGGTATCAGGCGATTGCGACAACCATGGAGATTTCTGGGTTCACTGTGAACAATGGTGTTTCCTTGCGACCTTGAACTTGATTTTCTAGCTGGAGGACCTCTCCTTAGTTCTTCATCTGTTAAATCACCCATGTTGAATTGTGAAGAAGATGCTCCACACACTATAGTGAAAGCATTTGAACATCATCTGTTCTTCATGGACATTAAGGGGGAATCAGGTAGTACGCATAATCAAATCACCTGAAATGGTTATTTGGCTGTTGTAGAAGAAAACTCTAAGATCCTAGAAGTCCAAATTGATGAATGTAAGTTCTTTATTCTTACACATTTAATAATATCCTAGGAGGAAAATACTTTAAATATTGATGATTTTTGGAATCTTATTCTTTAAAAATCGAGCTTTGTTAGATGAAATATTATTTGAATTAGAAGAGGATTCTATCACCTTGTTTTCCCATCGAAATATTTCATGATCGTGTTTGTGGTATTTTTTCTCTTAAGATAGTATTTTTGATGATTTGGGATTGAGATCCTCTCTTTGATCCTGAAAATGTCAAAAATTCAGTAGCCCAATCTTGGGTCAGAATTCGTGGATTGAGCTAGTTCTTCTAGAATCCTGAAATACTAAGGAACATTGCTTCTACGATTAGTGTCCTAATAAACTTTTATAGGGAAACATATCACACACACTATGGGTAGTTTTCAAGGGTTCTCATCAAGGTTGAATTTTCCCTCACCTTGATTCAATCCATAATCTTGGTTGTTGTAGAGAATCACATAGAGATCTCAGTTCAATACAAGAGGAAAACAATTTTTTGTGATACCTGTAAATCTATTGGACACTTGTGTGAGAAGTACTAGAAGAATTTGGTTTTCTCAAATTTTAGTATAGTTTTCCACACATGTATTGATCAAATATATAGGCATGGGATGAGTTTGGATGCAGGGACCTTGACTGTGGACAAAGCATCTTCTATAAAGGGTTGTGCAGAGAATAGGGTTAAAAAGGCATGGGATGTTAGTGTATCTTATTATGTTGATGATCTTAAAAATATTTCAAGTTCTAGAGGTTCTGGTTTAGACAAAGATAAGGGGTTGATTAATGTGGAGTGGGTCTCTATAGTTGAAGGGATGAGCACTAGCATATAGATTCATGTGACTAAGATTGATACTGGATCAAATAAAATTGAAGGTGGAAAGAGGTGTGCCAAGACAATAGATTGGAGGGTTTAATGGGCTAATCAAACTGGTGAGGAGGAATATATGAAAATTCTGCATGACATTATTTGTAATACAATTGATGTTACAATGGAAAATGAAGATTCATATGGATAGTCTAACTACGAAGATACTATCCAGAGAAAAGTTGATCATTATATGAGGCAGGAAGCATTTGTAATTTCTAAAATAAAGGGTAATTTTATCACCTTAAGACTTTACCATATTTTACTTTTAGAATTAATTTAAGTTTTTTGACAGTTTTGCAATACACACAACGCCTGATTTAAACAAAATGTTATTTAGTCACATTTTTCCTAGTCAATCAAATTATAACACATTTAGAGAGTTTATATAGTAAATTTATATATTATATATTCAATAAAATATTTTTTACATCCATCCAATATAATTTATAGTCATAACATAAGAAAAAATCAAATGTTTCACATAAAAATAAATATTTTTATAAAGTAATTTTTACCGCCTTTTAATAGAGAACATATTTTAAATAAATTTTTCGATAATTTGATAAATTTTATATGTAAAAATAAAATTTATTTTTTAAATTGAAACATAAAAATTAGGTTAGGGTGAATTTTTTGTATTTTTCTATGAAGTTTCATTTTTTCATGAATAGCGACAAATATTGAATTTTAATTCAAAACTACTTTTTATTATAATTTATTTATAATATTAAATAATATTTTAAATTGGTTTTAAATTTTAATAAGTTCATTTTTTTATTAATTAATCTAATTTTGGTCATTGTAATCAGTTTCACTTTGAAATTGGATATAAAAACATAGAAAACTTTTGGATATTCTTACTTTAAAACCCCGCATTGTCGTCCCGTTTGCAGGATTAATTTTAAATTAATTTCTTCCAATTATATGATTTGAATTTGGAAAAATGTTTTAACTATTTTTAATCCTCATAATATATAATTTATAATAAGTTCAACTTATTTTTTGACCAAAAACATTAGTAAAAGTAATTAAAATTAATTACAATGATTAACAGGAAAATTAACTTAACAAAGGACTAAACCATAAACTTAAGGCCCAAAATGGCCTATAAAATTTTCCAAAAGACATTTAATAGCCATATATCGACCCTATACTCCATTTTATAGAAGTTTTACCATTATTGGATCCAAGTGTAATGGGAAAAATGAAGGCGGACTTCCCTTTCCAAAAAATTATAAGAATGTCACTCCTCCTCCACTATAAAAAGGCACTCACCCCTCCAAATCCCTCTCACATATCAATCCTTTTGGGTAAACCAATATAACTTAAAATTCCTCCCCTAAAACAAGAATCATAACCTTGGGAATAAATATATCCAATTAAGCCCTTTGGTGGAAACCAAAAGGAGTTACCCAAAGAAGAGGAAACATCCTTCCTCAAGATCTTTAGTTTTATTATCATTCTTCACCCCATAAAATATTTTTATTACAACAATAAAAAAAGTATCCTAAATATATTGGTATGTTTTTAATTTTTGGTTTTTACCTACACTTACACACACATCCATCTAATGGGTACCCAATCAAGCATTTATGTGTACGTTGAACTACCACCTCACAAAGCAATGATTGTTTGTTTTTCCTTTACCGCCTTTCATGGTGAGAATTATGATGGACACACTATTAATATATGATATATATTATATTTATAATGTATTTATGCTTATGTAATTTTTATAGAACATTTATCCTTATGCTTTCCATTTTTTGTAAATACGATAACATCATTTGTGGATGTGTGGACTACCACCCCCTCAAAGAAATGTGATTCGTTCACACTATACATGGAACGTATAAAAGAATTATTTTATTAAAACTATGAGAAATATATGAAATAAATAAAATGATTTAATTATAATATACATATATATCATTTAATTTTCTTTCTTATAATATGAAAATGAAATGAAAGTAGAATTCATACGTACATATGACCTACTTTCTCCATGAACAATGCATTTCATTCCCTGTATCCAAATATTATGAATTATTATAAATAAATATATACTGAATATATATGATATTTAAATGATGTTTTATATTCTTGATATGATGAAACCATCATCTAATTAATAAGAATAACAAGTAACAAGTTTAAACATACTCAACAAACTAGGCAATTAACACCTGGAATATTGAAAATAATGAATGATTGTTATCAAACATGTAATTAAATATTATAAAAAGATAATATATGATATTATAAACATTAATATAGTTTTTAACGATTTATTAACACTCTTAAAACCATTATACATGACTTTAAATTATTTTCACACAAAAGGAAACACAAGGTAAGGGATTTTGTCTCAATTTATATTCGCATGAGACATATTTTTTGTTATGTAACTCTTCAATTTTATATGGTGTATATATTTACCTTTGACATGATATGTCATGAATATCATTATTCTCATGATATTATATGTTTAATTTAATGCAATTCCTTCATAGAAGTTATGATTCAAATGTTTCAAAGTGGTATGAGACACTTTGAAATGTGTTAAGATTATTATCCTCAAGAACATTTTTAATGATTATCTTTGCAATCTGACTTTATTTCTGATTGTTAAATTTATCTTGAAGAAATCACCTTATTGTAATCATTTCAATATCCACATTCTTGGGTTATGGATATTATTATTTCCTAAACTGTATACCATTTTTACATACAGTGTTCACTTTGATAGTTATTTCATTAACCGGGGAATTATTGATAAATCTATATCTTTTATCAATATAGATATTCGATAAGGAATATTTTCTATTTATTAAACTGATAATTTGATAAGTTGAATTATTTGGACATGAAATTATGGGTGGGGCCCAATCTTTATATAGCACCTCGATGCCTCAAAAGGTTCTCATGAGACAAATAAGTTAGCCAAATTAAATAGGTTTCTACCTATAGTATTAAACTATCTGGATGGTGAATATTGACAGTATAGGTTTTCATGTGACTCAAAAATGATGTCCAATAATTCAAATTTTCCTTCATATAAATTTTAGTTATTGTTGCTATTAGCCACAAGGTTTTCTTATGATAGAATCTATGGATGCATTTTATTATTAGTTTATTGATTAAAATGATTGATTTATTAGTATCTTACCTATCCATATTAATTATTACTTATCTAGTTATTTGAATGGCATTTGTTATTAGTTATTTACCTGTCCATGTTGATTTATAAAAATTGATTCATTATTTATTATGTTTTACTTACCCTTATTTAGAATTTGACCTAACCCTTATTATGTTTCCTTTCCCTAGCTTATGAATATGAGTCCTTTGAATGAGTTTTAAGTATATTTTTTATTTTATTTTGTTATGTATCGTTTTTGTTTTTTATATTTACCAATGTATTATTTGTATCATGTATGTAAAAAGGCATTCCAATTCTACTAAATTGATCGGCCCTTTGAGATTTTATTCCTTGTAATCCTACCAATATAATAAAATAATGTACTGACTCTCAGCTTCAGGGGTTGGGGCATTATAGTTGGTGTCAATATAAGTTTAGCGGTAACCTTAGAAACTAGATTTAGATAAATTAGATTATGGAACATAAATATTATATATAATTTGAAGATATATATTGAATAATATTCTAGAGTTTTGGTAAGGTATAAATTATGTGGTTATTCCTATCAAAAAATACATGTCTGGATACTACAAGTGGATGTGGTTCTAGCACAGATGTGCCTAGGGGTAACAACTCTGAAAAGGTGTGTTGGGCCTGACTTAGTGTAACCTAGTACACAAAACGAGGCCTTAATGTACACCTGGTTTGATACTCCGAGGGAATATGCTTAGGATAATTCACATTTTCTTTACAAACCATTATAAAGGATTTAAAAGTAAAGATATCCCCAAAGAAACAAGAGTTTATGATTCTAAGATTTACGATGAATAAATGTTATGTGTTATAACATATTGTGAATTATATTTCATGGTTTTATGATCTAATATAGTATATTCCATTGTTTAGAAATGGATCCTGGAGGGAAGAATGGTATCAATACTGATGAAAAATGCAAAGATTTTCTTACTAAGGAAGCCAATACATCTAATATGGGAACATAGAAAATTATGGCTATATTAGGTAACGTAATTAGGTTATAACAAATAACATTTCCTGAATGGAGAAACTTATTCCACAGAGAGAATATCCTATGATGGATTTCTTTATGAGAGAGTAGCCCCCATCATTTAGTGGGACTATTAATCTAATTGTAGTTGAGTAATGGATTAAGTCTCTAAAGAAGATATTTATGGACTTGGGATGCTGTGAAATGGAAAATATTAAAGTGGAATTCTATTTCTTGAAATTGGATACTGATCAATGGTGGACCTTGATCCAAAATACTAGGTAGGAAGAAGAAATATAACTCGTGGAACAAAGAACCTTTAAGGATACATTCTTAGATAAATACTTCCCTCGTGATCAAAAAATTGAGACAAAGAGGAAGTTACTTAGCTGAGAGAAAAAGGAAGAAGAAAGTGTTTAATAATATGAATCTACCTTTATATGGATAGCTAGGTATGCTACAGATTATATAAGCAACAATATGTGAAATATCAGATACTTATTTAAAGGTCTTAATCCAAATCTCTAAAGGTCACTGGTTTCTCATAATTCTTCATCATATGAAGACATAGTTTTATGCTTCCTCAAAATGGAGAAGGGATTTTCTAGAACCAATATATTCAATAGAAACCAAGAAAAGAAGTGCACGTCTATGAATCATGAAAAAGGGAATGTGTCCAAGAAGAATATGAAAACTCAACATTTTTCATCTCATGAAAACTGTGTAAAAAATAACCTTGGGAAATATTTGAAGGGACTATGAGTTTGTTATTAGTGTGGGGATAGGGGTCAGTCATTTTTCTTTTCGGTTAGTCATCCCAAATTTTAGTTAGTTTACCTACGATGAGAACATAATACCATGTGGACTATAACATGAAATCGGTCATCCCTATAGTCAGTTTTCCTAACATTTAGTTATTCTACCTATCATGCAAACATCCTACCGTGCAGTTGATACCATACTATCAGTCGTCCTTGTAAACAATTGCACTTATTTTTTATCGATATCCCTGCCATGAAAAAATCCAAATCAATCTTCATTCAAGTTAAAGTTAATTGATTTCTCCACATCTTATATTTAAATGGTCTTTTCACACTTCAACATATCCTCTGGGATCAAAATTTGAGCTCCCTGCTACATCAATTGAGGTGGAAAACTTGAGGGTTGTTGGTCCAGCATGTATTAGAGTTGCGTGAAGAATAAAACACTGTACATGACTTGAGTTTAAGCATGATAGCATGATGTATTTAATGATGTACCAAAATTACCAAGTCCCACATCAAAACACAAGTTGGTATTTCACTCTTTAATAACCCCTCACACTCCCTCAGTTGGTTCGAAAAAGACTAATTGGGTGTCAGTGCTCACCCTACAACCTCTTGTGTTTCCCCACACATGAGAGGCTATGCACCACATCTACTCTTACGTCAACCTGTTCTTCTTCATGCTTTTGTTCCAAACAATGCCTGTGCTTTTCCCTCAATATTCTCCTCCATAGCTTCTTGGACTGGCTATGGTTGAGTTGGCTCCTAAAACTGTTTTTAGTGGTTACAGTTTAGCTGAATCCCATGGTTGATTCAAGTTAAACAGTTTTTAGCTAATTCCTTCACTCCTTAGCATAAAAAATAGTGTTTAATGTGAAAAAAATATCAAAAATTCCAGTATTTTATTCAATTCTTATTTTATTCTATTTTTAATCAACACCTCATCAAAACCATCACCAAATTCAATCAACAAACATCTTTTTCCTTAAATAAGTTTCTAAAATGTCAAAGGAAAGAACTCCTTGTCAACTTCAAATACTAATCATTCAATCTTGGGTTCTACAAATGATGTGATCTTCAAAGGCAATTCTTCAACATATTGAAATTTTGTGCAACAAATACAACTCACACAAAATGGTCTCAACATAAGTGCTTTTTTAACACTAAGATACCCCACCCTTTCACATTACTAAAAAAATTGTTGAGAATGTGTGTAAATGGATAGAGGAATGTTACACTACCACAAATCATGCTTTTTCACTGTTGAATTTTACCAATACTAAACATAAAGCGCTGATAAAAGAGTATCCTTTACCAATGCTAGTTAAAAGTGTTGATAAAGGTAACCTTTATCAATACTAAAAAAGCATTGGTAGAGGGTAACCTGTATCAATGATTTTTTTAGTGCTGATAAATCTCTTAATTAAAAATATTATTAATATATATATATATAATTATCATATTTGTATTTAAAAAATAATTTTTATTTCTATACATTAATTAAAAAATACATGTATATAATTAATATAAATATGATATATTAATATATATTTTTTAATAATAAAAATATATATATATATATAATGTTCTAAAAAACCCTTTATAAAATTATAAATAAATAAATATATATATATATATTTAAATTATTATAAAATTATAATAAATATATTTATTAAATTTATAATTATATATAATTATATTCTAATAAATAAATATATATAACTATATCAATATATTTATAATTATATAAAAATATTCATAAAAATATTTATTTATAAATAGAATTATAAATATATATATATATAATTATAAAATTATAATTTATATATTAAAATAATAAATATATTTAAATAATAAAAATATTTATTATATTTATAATTATATATAGTTATATATCAATAAATATATATAATTATATATATATAATTATATAAATATATTTATAATTATACACAAATATTTACGAATCTATTTATTTATAATTATAATAACAAATAAATTTATATATTTAAATAATTATAAAATTATAATAAATATATTTAAATTAAAAATATATTTATTATATTTATAATTATATATATTTATATATTAATAAATATATATGAAGGTTGATCTGATCATGGATTTGGTAACCCAAATCCATGACCCCGTAAAATTTTATTAAAAAAGTAAAGGTAAGCATACATACACACACCATGGCCCATAGATCCACATTCGTGTAAGATATGAGGTGAATCAGATGGTGTTCTTGGATTTTAGGGATCAATGAAATTCCCAAGGGACATTGTAGCTAATACTCTAGCCGGAGAGGACCTTAATACTTTAGTGAATTTAACATCAGGCGATTCAAAGGTATTTTTCATCCATGATTGTTGATTTGGATCTGGGGATGAAAAGGGAAGATTTGCATTGGGAAATAATGGTGTTGATGAAATAATTTTTTGATGAGTTAATTCAGATAATATTCATGTCAACTGGGATCTGATTCATGAAATGTTTTTTATTTTTGAATATTTGGTCATTGTAATAGTGGTTTCGTCTTATGGTAAAAAACCATAGAAAACTAAGGATCTGAAATAATGGTTAGCCATCATCTGGGGATTCTAAGACCATAAATGTAATCCCATTGGGAGAGGTCATTTCTAAATCTTTTCCCCTCAGAATATCTGTAGAAGAAGGCCTGGGGGTTTTTCTCAATTTCTTGCAATTTAGGGACGATGTGCAACCAAGATTGGAATCCTTTCTACAACCCCTTAAAAATACATAACACAAGAACTCATGTTTGGGTTTCCATTTATGGTTTAAATTGAATTTTTTGGAATCCAAGGATTTTATTTTACATTTCATATGCAATTAGGACACTGATAAAACATGACCATGCAACAGAAGAGGCTCGCTTTGGCTATTGTGTGCACTTCTTGGTGAAGATGGATCTCATCTCACCACCCATAAATAATGTGACCCTTTACACATCATATTTCAACTTTTATTTATCCATAAGGTATGAGAAAATCCCCTTGTTCTATATTGGTTTTTGATCTATTGGGAATACCAAAGAGAAATTTCATAAAGAGATATATTATTTTATCAATAAATTGAAAGGACATGAGAAAGTTGGTTGTAGGTAGGGGAACACAAAATTTGGAAAGGATATGGATGAGGAGGTATATGCGGCTTATCCTACTGGTGTTGTTAAGGATGAAAGGGGGGATGTTTATGGAATTAACACTCTGTTATATAAGAAAAATGTAGAGGATGTGATTTCTACTGATGTTGGAGCTTATGTTGTTTTCCCAGATGTGCAGAATATGGGCATGACATGGGATGATGTGGCAGAAGTGGGATATGCCTCCTCATATAATGAGATTATTGCTTGAGAGTATTCTGATATATATCTCACAAAAATCCAGGGTAAAAACACACTACATTCATATAGGGATATGATTATTTGGCCATATGGGACTTCCTTTGGACCTCTTGATGGTCCTGGAATGAAAATTTATAAATTTGTTGATCTCTCTCAGCCAGGATGGATGATGGTGGATGGTCTCGATCCTATCTCAAAACCTATCTTAGTCACTTCCATGAAGTCTAAATCACCAATAAAGCTCAACTTTTATGTTTTAATAATTATATCAACATATGAAATGGTAAATGTTTTGAATTGCACGGGAAAAAGAAATGTGGGGGAACACCATGTGGTGGATGGTGTAATTGATAAGGAAGCTATGGATGATCAATACATTCATGAGGATTCTATACAAGAGTTAGTAGATTAGAAATTAAGGAAAATATTAGATGATTACATCAATGGATTTTAATGGTAAACAAGAAATGAAGGATGAAACACTTGTGAGGACCAAAACAATAAAGGAAGCACTAGTGCTTTAGACAAATTCTAGACATTTAGAGCGTCATTTTGAAAATGAAACTGATTCTTCTTTTTCCAAAAGCACCATCCATTCCCCACTTGTATTGGAATCCAATTTTCTAGCATCACATGATAAAAAACCAAAGCATAGGTAACTACTCACAACCTTTATGGTGTTCTTGGATATTATAATGATGAGAAATAAGGTGGGTAGTAAGATAGTCATAAGGTATGTGGTAATGAAGTTGTTCTATAAGACTAAGAAGATGTGGTCCATCCCCTCCTAGATAAATTAAAAGAGATTTCATTGCTTGATGACCCCTATATGAGTTTGTATATTCAATCTAATATTGGGAAATCTTATTCAGAGGACAATGACATTAAATACCTTTAGAAGAAAGTAAAAACTTGGAGAAGATTCCATCACCCAAGGTATTAGATGTTGGAGAGGTCGTATTAATTTGAATGCTATATATGATGTGAAATTTTGGATAAAGACTGAAATTAGAAAATAAATTTGGTCTTTAGTTTTTTTACATGGGTAGTTTTTTCTATTTCAGATCCCATCGTTTATCGATCACGTTTCTTTAATATTTTAATAAAAGGTCTTCATCTATACCTTTAAAAAATGAATAATATTTATTCATTTTTATTTATTAAGTTTTAATGTTTAAAGTACATTTTAAATTTATATAATTTATATAATTAAATGTTTTTTTTAATAATTTTTAAATTTTCCAAAAAGATTTAGCCATATTAAAAGATCCTAAGCATTTATTTGAATTAAGAAAATAAAACAAGGGAAGTGGTTGGGGTCAAAAAAATGGAAATTCCCTCATCTAGAAAGCCAGTTTAGAAACTCTAATAAGGAAGATCATTCTCATTATCATAATTGAACTCATCAGTGACTTCCCACACTGATTTAGTTACCTTGGTTGAGAATCCTAAGGATCCATGCCTTGGACCGTTCTGATATAGGGGTGAGCTTGACCATCAGAGCCTTGGAAGATGATTTAGTAAACACATTCCTTGGTAGGTTGGACTAATCCTTCCATGGACTTATTTTTTTAAGATCAACCTTTCTACCAATGACCAAAAAATTAAAATAAACACCACTGCCAAAAGGCCAGATATGATCTGTGTCTAATAACACCATGGGTCGCTCTTTATCACTTCCATCATCTGAAACATTACCCCACTTCCCAATTCATGAGGAACAAAATGCATTACGAATATCCTAATGATAATTGATATCCTGATAATAATTAGGTTTCATGGACCCATCATCCTGTAGAGCATGGCCTAAGAAATTTATTGCTAGTGGTTGAACTATACATCCTTTCCCTTCAGGCTATAAAGAAGCAGACTCTGGTGAGGTATACTAATCAAGAGCCTCATTTGTAGACTCTTGTAACTTTACATGTTTATGAGTGTCATCCCTTACAAGCTGATCTTGAATTTCTATTATAATCGAGGATGGACTATCTTGGTCAGGGGTAGAGTGATGCACAAGATCACAACCTTGTTTTTTTTGTTCAAGTTCTGAGTGATTCTCCCCAAGAAGAGCATCTCTTTCAGGAGACTTAGAAATGTCCCTAGTTAATCATTATAAGGAAATGGATCCTCTTAGGCCCTACATACCATGAATTAGCTTCCTTGAGGGACTAGTCTATAGCTATTGTGAATCCTTCTCAACATGCTGCATATCTCTTGTTTGAGTGTGCTTATCTTTTCCTTTCCTACAAACAGATTCATATTTCCCTCTAATGGAGAAAGTTGAACAAATAATGGACATCCTACAAGTGTCCAAATAATGTATAATTATCTTTCAATTAGAATAATAATAGGTTAGGTTATCATATTCTACATGATGGTTCAATCCATTATTCTCAGTGGATAATAGAACCTTTTTTGTTAGTATTGAGCTTAAATCAATTTCCACAAGAACCCTTGACAAATAACCAAACCTTATTGTTCTATTTTCTTGTCCATCTTAATTATAACACCAATTGTAGAAGAAATATCAGAAAAATTGGATGAAATAAAACCCAATTCAATATAATAATTTTAAGCCAAACTCGTGAAAAATAATTTCTATCTTAATAAGGGTTGAAACCAAAATCACACTCTTGCAGCCTAAGCATACCTGGAATTAGATAAATCAAGATGAAACCCCATGCAATTTTCTTCAATTCATCACATGGAAATAGAATGTGATAAAAGCTATAGCCCAATGGAAAACATTTCCTATTTGAGAAGTCCCAAATATAGGATAATCGATTGATGAGATCCTCTAGTATCCATGGATTCACACCCTTAGGTAACACAACATCACCAATGATGGAATGATGACACATTTCAAGTGTCTCAATGATTTATTCCTTTCTTGCTACAATGTGATAATTATCACCCATTTTAAAAATTCTACTAGAATTAGAATCACTCATAGAATCAAAAATTGATTCAAGGATTCCAAAGAATTACCATCATATAAATTATTTGAGGCTGCCTCCTTAAAATGAGCATCCCATGTAAAACCACTCATTGTAGGACAAGAATAGTTGGGAGATCGATAGTGTCCAAGACATTCCTGTAGCTGAGACCCCTCAGACTCTTATCAAGTCATGGGATCCGATCTACACATAGCGTCCAGGTCATCACCACCATAGTTAGAGGACCAGTCAACATCACAGTGTCCCTATAAAGTCTAAGAAGATCTGAGCCAACCACAAATCAAAAAGAATCTGCATCACTCGTAGCACTTGATACTTCCCTAGGTCAATGAGCTTCACCCACTGTCAGTATTAGTTCACCCCTCTGAACACACGACAGTTCCGATCGACACACAATGCCTTCGCGAGTCACCTTCATAACCTCTGTAGTTGCTAAATATTTACTTGCACCATCCAACTATGGAAGTGCAACATCCCTCTGAGCAGCCTCCCTCCGTGCGGCGTCCTTGCCGCCACCCAACAACATATATTTGAGGTAGTGAGGGATTGGCATGGAAAGAAACCCTAGATCTAGAAATATGGAATGCCATAGGAGTATCACTCAGATACCAACCACCCCTCCATCTCAATACTTCATAATATTTTTAATTTAAATATTTAATTATAAAATTAAAAATATATATATTTTAAAAAAAATATTTATTAAATTATAAATAAATAAATATATAAATATATATATATATATTTAAATAATTAGAAAATTATAATAAATATATTTAAATAATAAATGTTGTTATTATATTTATAATTATATCTAGTTAAATAATAAATATAATTATTATATTTATAATTATATATATTTATATATCAATATAAATATATTTATAATTATATTGGAATGTTTTTAAATATATTAATTTATAATTATAGTTAGAAATTAATAAATATATATTGAGATAATTATAAAATTGCAATAAATATATTTAAATAATAAATAAATTTATTATATTTATAACTATATATTTAAATAATTATAAAATTATAGTAAATATATTTAAATAATTAATACATTTATTATATTTATAATTATATATTTATATTTATAAAATAAAGAAATATTTATAAAATATAGAAATATTTTTAAATATATTTATTTATAATTATAATTATAAATAAATAAATATTTTATTAAAATTAGATCTTTATCATCACTTTTTTATTATCGATAAAGATATATATTTATCAGTGCTAAAATAGCATTGATAAAACTACACTATCAATGCAAGGATTTTAGTGCTGATAAAGAATCATTTTATTAGCATTTTTTAGGGCTGATAAAGATGTGTCTTTCTCAACACTTTTTTAAAGCGCTGATAAAAGCCTTACCCAATCTTATAAAAATAACCCTAACAAAGTCCCCTCACATGCACCTTCAAGCTCTCATAAAACCCTAATGCTACCACTGCCACTATCGATGAACCCTACTATTTTTGCTGCCACTCTCAAATGAATCGATCCTCTCCAAATCCAAGGTATGTGCTGGTTTTTTTGTTAGTGCTTGGATATATTACCTGACTGCCAATAGAGTTTCCTCATATTTTTATGCATCAGGAAGCCATATACTACAATTCATAACCACGACGTACCACCCATTATAGCTTGCACAACACCCGGTTAAATGGATTACATGTCGCTTCAAAGTCTCCATGATGTCCACAGCCTTCCCCCCCTACTCAAAAACCCCTACCCTCAAAATATATTGAACACCCACCACTATTGAGGTATTCTACAATCATCACTAACCCCATTACCCCTCTCATCCATTTTCTTTGGTGGTCCTCACACTCTTCATGAAATCAACCCAGTTGTCGACAATGGTTCCCCAATTCCCACCATCCCTCAGCCCATATAAGTTTTTTGAATATTTATATAAATTCTTTAATATTCTTTAATTATATGAAATTATGTATTATTGTTAAATTTTAGTATTTACATATTAAATTGAACTTACTATTTCATAATTTTTTAATGAAACGATATTTTTTCAGTGAAGTAAAATTTAGTTTGATCATACAAAATATGTTTGATATAAAACATTTAAATGATAACAATAATCAATATATCAAAATATATGTCTTTTTTCTACATGTATATTTATTTTTAATGAAGAATTTAATAATCTATGTTTAAATTTTCAGTTATATATTCTTGACATAAATGTATAAAATCTTTCTAAAATTCTAAATTGAAGGTTATTGTTGGATCATTATATTAATGAATTAAATAGATTTTCATTGAATTAAATATATGAATAAAATAAAATAAATTTTAACTAAAATAAAATACCAATAATTTTTATATAATATATTTTTTAACAAAATTATTAAATAAATTTGGAAATATTTTATAACATTATATATTTTACTCAAATATATATTTTGATTTATCATTAAATATAGTTATATATTTCTAAAATCTATATAATTAATATTACTATTTAATTATATGTAAAACGATTGGAAGAAAATTTTATTAATATCAAATTCAATAAGTCATTAATTTATTTTAATTGAAAACTAAATTGATAATGGAATATCTTACTAAATTTTCAAAATAAACATTATTGTTGATTCTTAAATTCTGGTTAATATTTCTTAATATATGAACATAATTAGTAAAATAAAATTAAATTAGATCCACCATGATCTTTTTTTCTAAAATACCAATCATATTTTAAGATTGATAAACCTTTACATTTTTCCTTCAGATTGTGGCCATCAATTCAATGTGTGGCCAACTCTTCACCTCAAATAGTAAAGGGAATGAACCTTATGCATCGATATTCTGTCATGGAAATTACCCTTATGTATCATCCCTTATTAGTGGAAATGAATATTACATACCACCTGATAACCTTTATGTAAACTCTAGATTCACACTTACATATCCTTGTGTGTTTATATACTTGGACATTTTTTCTTTGATTAAAAATATTACTTTTACATATACAGAAAAGTTTTTCACTTTTCTAAATATCACTACTTCTTAGAAACTATCATTTTTATGTATGAAAAGAGATATTCTCTAGGAAATTACTATTTTCCTCAGTCTATTATAGGTGACTTTAAATGATGGTTTTCAAAATAACCAATGTCAAATTTTATAGATTAAAAAAAATTCAATAAATGTAACTTCATTAGAATAAAAAAACTAGATGAAAGAACTAGAAAATTCCATAAAACAAATGAAAATAAGAAAATAAAACTCAATGTTGTGGTTTTTTTTCTTTTCTAGTGGTGGTTTCATTTGAATCTAAATATCATTTATTAATATTCATTTTATTTTCAAGGAATAACTCATGAGACATTTTAAACTTCTTTTAATAAATCTCATGTAAAATAATTAACATTTATACTTGATTTTAATAATTCATCTTCTTAAAAAAAATAATCAATTATATATATACATGAAGGAAATAAATCAAAAAAGAAACCAAATAATGATAAAATATTATAAATAACATGGTTAAGTGATTGAATGAAACGCCAGTGGAATGATAAAGAATGCCACTATCTCCATCCAACCCATATGATATCCATCATAACCCCACTCCCATAACCTTGTCCTTATAGGAAGCAAAGCAATACTGAAATTAGGTACCTAAACCAAAATATTTTCCTTTATATGGATTAATTGAAGGATTTATTTGAATGTTTAAATTTTAATAGCTATCTTAGCATAAGTGTGTGTAAGACCATCCAACTGCACCTTCTCATGGTTACACCAATCAAGGATCCCTTTGTAGGGATCAAACCCTTGGTGTTTCTTTTTTCAACTATATAAAATAAACTAATAAATGTTTTTTGGTGATTTACTAACTACCCCACTTGGAAACATTTAGATTTAATGATACAATTTACATTTTCATCATCTTCATCTCCCGAGTAGTTATTATTGCATTTTGTTACATCATAATCATCCACCATCCCTTCTGTATATTCACCTATGTTGCATGAACTACCTTGAGTTGTAGTCATTCCATACATGGTACTGGTGATCATTACGGATGAATTCAAAGGACAACACCTACCACTAGTGGAGTAAATCTTTTATTAAATTTAATTATCCATTTCTTTCAAAGCATGCTGAAATTATTTGAAACAATCAAATGTTGGGTTACCCTTATTTTAAATGACCCTTTTTTGAATTTATTTATTTTTTAAGATATTAAAATTATCGAATCAAATAAGATGGATATGAATAAAAAATGTATAGATGCCAATTTTATGAAAAATGAGTATGAATATGGGGTAAAAGAGTGCATAAATTTTGAAAAAGATCATGTGTATGACCACTCTCATATATTTTCCCCAAGTTTAAGTTATTATTATTCAAGACTAGTTAGTCTAAAGGATTTGGAAGAACACTTGAGCAAATATGAAATAGATCAATGTTATAAATATTAGACTAAACAAAATGGAAAACTGAATGTAGCTAGTGATTGGGACAACACTATGTTTTATGGATCATTTGATACAATTTCAATTGTGTAAAATGAATAAGTTTATATCAAGGATGTGAGTCTAGGTGTAAATGATGACGAATATCATATTGAATAAATGACTATGATAGTTGTAGATGAACTTCATGATTTTACAAAATTTATTGATAAGTTAAAGAGTTGTGCAAAGAGGACATTGTATGATTTTTGTACTAAATATACAACATTATAATCCACACTAAATCTATATAATTTAAATGACAGAAATAGATGGAGTGATGCTAGTTTTACTGAATTACTTTCTCTCTTGCATGATATGATCTTATAAGATAATGATATTATATATGAACATATGATGTGAAATAAATGCTATGTTCAATGGGTTTGATCTATTTAATAATGTGTGAATGTCCAAATTATTGTATACTATTTTTCAAAGACCAAAAATATCTTAAAGAATGCCCAATGATTGCTGCATCTTGATATGAGAAAGATGAATCCAGTCCAATGAAAGTTTTATTTAATTTCCAATCACTCCAAGGTTTGGGAACCTATATGAATGTGAGGTATCTGCAAGGCAATTGATGTAGCATGTAGATACGAGAAATAAATATGGGAAATGTTTTCACCAAACAGACTCTTCTCAGTGGAATAGAATTGATCATGATTATCCTAAATTCGGAAATGTGCCAAGAAACATTCATCTTGAGATATCTATTGATGGAGTTAATTCTTTTTGTTTTCAAAGAAGTACTCAAAGTACATGGTTGTTTATGTTGTTAAATTATAAATTTCCACCATGGATATGCATCAAACAAAAAAAGCATTATGTTATCTATACTTATATCAGGACCAAAACAATTGTGTAATGATGTTGATGCTTATTTGGCTCCATTAATCGAAGATTTGGAATTATTCTGGGATTTGGGTGTCAATTTTTATGATTCATATGAAAATGAAGATTTCACATTGAGAACCATGTTATACAGGATGGTAAATGACTTTCCTACTAATGGAAATTTGTAAGGATATAAAATTAAAGTAACTCAACGGTAGTTATTATTGCATTTTGTTACATCATAATAATCCATCATCTCTTCTGTATATTCACCTATGTTGCATGAACTACCTTGAGTAGTAGTCATTCCATACATGGTACTGGTGATCATTATGGATGAATTCAAAGGACAACACCTACCACTAGTGGAGTAAATATTTTATTAAATTTAATTATCCATTTCTTTCAAAGCATGCTGAAATTATTTGAAACAATCAAATTTTGGGTTCCCCTTATTTTAAATGACCCTTTTTTGAATTTATTTATTTTTTAAGATATTAAAATTATCGAATAAAATAAGATGGATATGAATAAAAAATGGATAGATTCCAATTTTATGAAAAATGAGTATGAATATGGGGTGAAAGAGTTCATAAATTTTGAAAAAGATCATGTGTATGACCACTCTCATATATTTTCCCCAAGTTTAAGTTATTATTATTCAAGACTAGTTATTCTAAAGGATTTGGAAGAACACTTGAGAAAATATGAAATGGATCAATGTTATAAATATTAGACTAAACAAAATGGAAAACTGAATGTAGCTAGTGATTGGGACAACACTATGTTTTATGGATCATTTGATACAATTTCAATTGTGTAAAATGAATAAGTTTATATCAAGGATGTGAGTCTAGGTGTAAATGATGATGAATATCATATTGAATAAATGACTATGATATTTGTAGATGAACTTCATGATTTTACAAAATTGATTGATAAGTTAAAGAGTTGTTCAAAGAGGAAATTGTATGATTTTTTTACTAAATATACAACATTATAATCCACACTAAATCTGTATAATTTAAAAGACAGAAATAGATGGAGTGATGCTAGTTTTACTGAATTACTTTCTCTCTTGCATGATATGATCTTATAAGATAATGATATTATATATGAACATATGATGTGAAATAAATGCTATGTTCAATGGGTTTGATCTATTTAATAATGTGTGAATGTCCAAATTATTGTATACTATTTTTCAAAGACCAGAAATATCTTAAAGAATGCCCAATGATTGCTGCATCTTGATATGAGAAAGATGAATCAGGTCCAATGAAAGTTTTATTTAATTTCCAATCACTCCAAGGTTTGGGAACCTATATGAATGTGAGGTATCTACAAGGCAATTGATGTAGCATGTAGATACGAGAAATAAATATGGGAAATGTTTTCATGAAACAGACTCTTCTCAGTGGAATAGAATTGATCATGATTATCCTAAATTCGGAAATGTGCCAAGAAACCTTCATCTTGAGCTATCTATTGATGGAGTTAAGTCTTTTTGTTTTCAAAGAAGTACTCAAAGTACATGGTTGTTTATGTTGTTAAATTATAAATTTCCACCATGGATATGCATCAAACAAAAAAAGCATTATGTTATCTATACTTATATCAGGACCAAAACAATTGTGTAATGATGTTGACGCTTATTTGGCTCCATTAATCGAAGATTTGGAATTATTCTTGGATTTGGGTGTCAATTTTTATGATTCATATGAAAATGAAGATTTCACATTGAGAACCATGTTATACAGGATGGTAAATGACTTTCCTAATTATGGAAATTTGTAAGGATATAAAATTAAAGTAACTCAACGGTGTCCCAATTGTGAACAATATACATGGACAATTGAGTTGAAACATTAATTGAGGACTATTTTTCTATGACATCACATATTTCTACCCCAATTATCTATATACTAATCTTGTACAACATCATTCAATGTGATTTCATAAGAACTTCCAATACTGTCTCCACTAATGGGCGATAAAATATTTGAAAAATTAAAAGATATGGACACTACTGTTGGGTCGGAAGAAACGAGGATGATGGCAAGAGGGGGGGTGAATTGCCTTTTAAAAAATGATTAACAAATTAAAATCAAAGTGAAAGATGCAGCGGAAATAAAGAAGGCAATCAAACAAGAAATTGATAACGGAGTTCGGCCAAAACCCGGCCTACGTCTCCGCTCCCAACTCAACCGTTGAGAGATTCCTACCGCTTGCTCTTCAATGGTTTTAGCAAGAAACCCACTAGGCTTTGAGGTAGCACTAGGACCTATTACAGCTTGCTTTTGAAATGGTTTAGCAAGAACCCACTTGCTTTTAATGGTTTAGCAAGAACCCACTAGCCTTTTTAACGGGTGAAGGCTAGCTCACCGAAACACAAGCCTTTTAAAAGGAAAGGCTTGAAGAAACCTCTTCACACCTTAATGGTGGTGTGAAACCCAAAAGAAAGGGGGATGAGAAAAGGGTTTGGGGTTTGTAGGCACAAACCCAATTTTAAAGCTCAAAATGAAATATAAAATAAAAACCGTATTGGAGGAAGACTTGGGCGCCAATTTGATGATGGAGTTGATGTAGTGTGCTCTCCCAAGCTTCTTGAGGTGCTCCTTGAATGTGGAATTGGATTGGAGCAGTTGTGGTTCCCTTGGAGCAATCCGCCGGAGGTTTGCCAAATGAGGAGAATTTTGTTCGTTGGCTTCACAATGCTTAATTATGGTCCGGCCATTGTTCCGGGGCTTCAAGGTCCTTTATTTATAGAGGGGGAACCCTCATATGGCCGTTGGAGGTCTTCGGAGCCGTTGTAAAGGCTTTCGGAGCCGTTGGGAGGCAAGTGGAGCAGCCTGGTCAAAGCCCCAACGGCTAGTTTGACTGGGCTACCGGCTGGCCGGTACAGGTCCACCGGCTGGCCGGTGCCTTGCAAAAAGGAAACTTGTTCTGCCCAGGAGCCACCGGCTGGCCGGTGCTGAGGCCACCGGCTGGCCGGTGGTGAGACAGTAGGTCTCACTGTTGGGGCCGGATGCCACCGGCTGGCCGGTGACAGAGCCACCGACTGACCGGTGGAGCCTGGCAGTGGGCAATGCCTCTGCCAGGTCCACCGGCTGGCCGGTGCCATCACACCGGTTGGCCGGTGGACTGAATTTCAGTCCACTTGAGATGCTTTCTTGGGCCATTCCTTTGGCAAGCTCTTGCCTATCATCCACAATACTTAAAACACAATATTAGATAAATAAGAAGGTGATTGTGATCATGAAAATCAAACAACGAGGGGAACGAGATGTACAACAATCTCCCCCTATTTTGATGATCACAATCACCAAAACAATTAAAGTAAAAAACTGAAATTGAAAGGAAATGCTAAGCATGATGAAAAGGATTCTCCCCCAATCAATCAAGAAATTTCTCCCCCTTTGTGATTATCAAAATAGAATGGGGCATATAACTTGATTGAGGGAAAAACTGAAAAACGAGATTTTAAATCAATTGAAAATGATATCAATTGTTGAAAATTTTGAAATGAAAATTGAATAACAGTTTGAATTGAAAGTTTTGAATCAAAAACCAATTGAATTTTGAAATTTGAAACCAAATGAAATTTGTTGAAATTGAGAGTTTTGAATCAAAAATGAATTGAAAGATTTGAATGAAAAATTCGAATTGAATATTTTGAAATGAAAATTTGATACCAAGTGTTGAAATTGAAAGTTGGAATCGAAAATTTTGAAAATGAAATCAAAAGTTTGAATCTAATACAAGGTTTTGAAAAATCTCCCCCTAAATGAAAACAATAAGTCACCGGGGATAAGAAATAAATTTTGGCCCGGAGAGACTCGCAAGAAGGGATTTTTCAATCCAAACTTGTCTCATAGCGGGTCTTCTCCTATAAAATTCGTCCGAATAAAAAATGGATTTGGGTTGGCCGTACCGGGAATTTTTGCAATTACACTCATAAATGAGGTGCCCGGGTTTTTTACAATAATTACAAAACTTATAACTAGAGCTCCCCCTTACAAAAACAGTGGGTGCATGGGAGGAGGAGGCTTGCTTGGAATAGCCAAGCCCTTGGGTGGTTCTAGAAATTCGTTGGGAACCTAGGATATTGTTCAAATTTTGTTCCCCTTGGGTGAACTTAGCTAGGGTCTCCCTTAGGTCTTTGATAGTTGATTCCATGGAATCAACATTTGGGAAATTTTGGATTTTGAGGGACATCTCCTCCTTCTCTTTGAGAAGTTGTTCTTTTTCGGAGGAGAGTTTTTTGAAATTATTTTTTAAAGTGACAAATTTTGAAGAAAGCTCATGAAAACCTTTTTGTAATTGGTCTCTAGCGTGTGAGAGTTCTTCATAAGATAAATGATTTAAAGAATTTGAATTTGAAGAACATGAGGAAGAGGAATCGGAAGATGTTACCTCGTGTTTTGCCATTAGGCAATTATTACCATTGTCGCTCGAGGAGAAAGAAGAGAAGGAGGAGCTATCACTCCAAGTTTTCTTTAAAGCCTTCTTCTTCTTCTTCTTGGCCCTTTTCTTGTGAGGTGGGCAAACGGGTACGGATTTTGCATCGGGTTCTAGCTTTCGAGCGGGTTCTTGCTTTTGAGCCGGTTCTTGCTTTTGAGCCATGCTAGTACCTTCATGAGTTAGCTCTAAACATTTCCAAATATCATGTGAAGATGTGCAAGAAGAAATATGATCAAAAACATTTCTATCTAACCCGCAATGAAGAGCATTCATGGCTTTGCCATCAAGCTCGAAATTTGCAATGTCGGCGGGGGTCCATTGAGATTCATCTTTACTAGAGAGAATATAACCATGCATGACAATTTTAAAAATAGGATAGCTAATGCTTTTAAGAAATGTGGTCATGCGGGTTTTCCAAAAAGTATAATCGGCTCCATCAAAGAATGGAGCACGATCCAAAGAATGTCCTTCGGGGGATTGAGAGGAAGAAGCGGTAGAAGCCATCAAAAAAAAGATCTTAAATTTGAAACCGGGTTAGGGAATTACTCAAAGTTCCCTCTGATACCAATTGTTGGGTCGGAAGAAACGAGGATGATGGCAAGAGGGGGGGTGAATTGCCTTTTAAAAAATGATTAACAAATTAAAATCAAAGTGAAAGATGCAGCGGAAATAAAGAAGGCAATCACACAAGAAATTGATAACGGAGTTCGGCCAAAACCCGGCCTACGTCTCCGCTCCCAACTCAACCGTTGAGAGATTCCTACCGCTTGCTTTTCAATGGTTTTAGCAAGAAACCCACTAGGCTTTGAGGTAGCACTAGGACCTATTACAGCTTGCTTTTGAAATGGTTTAGCAAGAACCCACTTGCTTTTAATGGTTTAGCAAGAACCCACTAGCCTTTTTAACGGGTGAAGGCTAGCTCACCGAAACACAAGCCTTTTAAAAGGAAAGGCTTGAAGAAACCTCTTCACACCTTAATGGTGGTGTGAAACCCAAAAGAAAGGGGGATGAGAAAAGGGTTTGGGGTTTGTAGGCACAAACCCAATTTTAAAGCTCAAAATGAAATATAAAATAAAAACCGTATTGGAGGAAGACTTGGGCGCCAATTTGATGATGGAGTTGATGTAGCGTGCTCTCCCAAGCTTCTTGAGGTGCTCCTTGAATGTGGAATTGGATTGGAGCAGTTGTGGTTCCCTTGGAGCAATCCGCCGGAGGTTTGCCAAATGAGGAGAATTGTGTTCGTTGGCTTCACAATGCTTAATTATGGTCCGGCCATTGTTCCGGGGCTTCAAGGTCCTTTATTTATAGAGGGGGAACCCTCATATGGCCGTTGGAGGTCTTCGGAGCCGTTGTAAAGGCTTTCGGAGCCGTTGGGAGGCAAGTGGAGCAGCCTGGTCAAAGCCCCAACGGCTAGTTTGACTGGGCTAACGGCTGGCCGGTACAGGTCCACCGGCTGGCCGGTGCCTTGCAAAAAGGAAACTTGTTCTGCCCAAGAGCCACCGGCTGGCCGGTGCTGAGGCCACCGGCTGGCCGGTGGTGAGACAGTAGGTCTCACTGTTGGGGCTGGATGCCACCGGCCGGCCGGTGGAGCCTGGCAGTGGGCAATGCCTCTGCCAGGTCCACCGGCTGGCCGGTGCCATCACACCGGTTGGCCGGTGGACTGAATTTCAGTCCACTTGAGATGCTTTCTTGGGCCATTCCTTTGGCAAGCTCTTGCCTATCATCCACAATACTTAAAACAGAATATTAGATAAATAAGAAGGTGATTGTGATCATGAAAATCAAACAACGAGGGGAACGAGATGTACAACAACTACTCTTGGTAAACCTTTTTTAAAAACCTTATGAAAAAGGGGGGTTTTTTTTGAATTACCATACTGGAATTGTTTGTAATTTTTTTTGATGATATACACGTTGAAAAAAAAAGATAATGTCATTGGAAAGTTACTAAATGCACCCAAAAAAATAAAGGGTGAAATTAGGACTAGGTTGCACATGATTGAAATGGGAATATGTGAAGAATTGGCACCAGTGAAGGGTGAAAAAATTGTTTTCTCCATCCAGCTACTTACACTCTTTCTAAGAAGGATAGATATAAGTTTTTCATCTTCTTTAATTATATAAGGGTTCTAGAGGGGTATTCATCAAATATCAATAATATCGTTTCAGTGACTGATTTAAATTTAAAGGCTCAGAAATAAAATGACTATCATGTTTTATTACAAGATGTAATACCTATATCTTTACATTGTATTTTTTCAAAGAATGTATGTCATATATTAACCATGATATATTTCATTTCCAAAGCTATGTGCAGCAAAGTTATAGACCTAGTGAAATTAATAACTATGGAAAATTAAATTTCCATCATATTATGTGTATTGGAAATGTTCTTCCTTCCAGTATTGTTGATAAGATGGTTCACTTGATATTTCACTTTGTAAGAGAGATTCGTCTATGTGTTCCTGTACATTACCGATGGATGTACCCCATTGAATGTTTTATAAATATTTTTAAAGGGTATGTCAAAAATAAAATTCATTTAGATGGTTATATTGTGGAGCGATATATTGTTGAGGAAGTCTTTAAATTCTGTATCGACTACCTGTTCGGTGTGGAAAGAATTGTTCTACAAAAATATCATTACACTAGGAAGCCTATGGGTGAAGAAATTTATAGAATGGATTTTGTTACAATCACTACTACAAATCGGGAGTATGTCCACCTTTACATTTTTTATAACAGTTTAGAGTTTTATCCATGTGTTGAAACCTACAAAAAAATTATTAGTTATTGGAATCCATCCCAAGATGAAAGTTGGCTTTCAAATACTCATAATAAATATTTTATACGATGGTTTTAAGACCATATTTTTAAGAATTCAAATGAAAATATAAATTCCATTTCAGAATGACTTCAATGGATTTCCATAGGACCAAGTTTTCATGTATTATCTTATAATGTTAAAGTAATTAATGGTTATACATTCTATACAAATGAACATGATGAAGGAAATATCATGGAAAATAGAGGAGTTTCACTTGTGGCTGAAGCAATACATGAATCGGGTACCAAAGACTAAAATATTATTCATGTAAATATTTTATACTATTTCATCATCAAAAAAATATGGGAGTTGGATTATACAACATTCAAAGCACCTATATTTCAATGAAAGTGGGTTGATAATATGAGTGTTATTAAACTATATTAATTAGGATTCATGAAAGTTTATTATAGTAAGGAATGGTAAAAAGATAAACCATTTATAATGGTATCATAGGAAGTACACATATGTTTTGTTCCAGATCCTTCAAACTGAAAGTGGTCAATTGTTATGATATCAACCAAAACCACTAAAGGTTTGTAAGAAAATTCAATGAAGGATGAATCTTTTATTGTGATGTCGCAATCATTTCATAGTGTTCCAATGTAAATTGGGTCTTGTCGGTCAGAGGAGTCCATAATCAAGGAATTTGGATACTTGATAGAGGATAAAAATCCCTTCAACTATTAAAAAAAGAGAGTTAAATAACCAGGTTATATATTTTTTTGTAATATAATTTATGTTACCTCATATTATTATCTATTCACTTTTTCATTTGTGTAATCTAAATTAAATTTTCAACCAGTTCAATAGATAATGACTTCTTCACGTGTTGATCCTTCCAACCTTGAGGAACAAAAGTTTTATCAACTTGCTGGTGTTCCCAGCGCAAAGGAACAAATACCTTCTACACATGTTGATGCTACCAATCCAAAGGAACGACATATTCATTAGGCTGAACCTGAGGAAACGATAAATGGTGAACAAATGATGTCCTATAAAAAAAGTATCATCATAGAATGATGGTGTTAGAACAAATTATTAAGCTGAGAAACAAAGGTATTAAATTCAATGTTTGATGGAATTCATGCGGCCAAGCTATTAAACCCAATAAGGCCACGTTCAATAGTTTTTGGTTTCACCACTCGATAGTTCATACCGATTGATATAGATTTGTGGCACAATGTCATTAATTTGATTAGGTCATTTATTTTAGAAGATATTAGGGTAACATTATGATATCCTTTCTTTAATTTTCTAAAAAAATAATGAAATATTAACTTACTCTTCATAATCATTTTCAGAGTGAATTTATAATAGATGAACCTCAAAGTAAATTTTCATTAATGCTTACTGGAAAGGATCATAGAGTATTTCTCACAATTATAATGAAGTTTCATATCAAATATATTAAAGGGAAAATAAACTAACACCCACCAAAAATGAATGTACACTTTATTATCCAATAATCATGGGATGAATTTATTGGACAATGTGTCAACACATCTTTTCAGGTGCATTATGGATGGTAAAACATTATTTGAAAATATGTGTATTAATAACATTGATTAAAAATTGTTAATTTATGAAAAATCAACTAAGTGATGAAAATAATAAATTTGAAATAAAACCAATGTACCCCTACTGTAAAGAAAGTATGGGGTATGATTCACTTGAAAAAATTGGTATATAGTTTCAATACATCGTAATAATTTTATACGTCATGAAACAACATCATACTTATATTCCACATTATATATATATATTTATGAATCCAAATAAAAATCCACATCCAAACCACATCATTTTCTATGGAAGGAGGCACGTGTAAATAAATATGGGAAACTAATAGATGAAAATGCACAAAAAGAGTGGGAATAATGTGTAAGTATGAAATAATAATAAAATTTTTCTTTAAATCAATATTACATAAAAATGATTACTTATTTTCAATTTTTTTATCTAAATTAGACACAGTAATCTTCATTAGCTATACCAGATGAACAAATACTATCAGTGTTTGAATGAAAACTTGTGAATGAAAGAATCTTATTATTACCAATGATGCAGGGGTAAAACTCTAATATTCATTCATATAAAATATATTTTCATTCCATTAATTAATTAATTATTTTTGTTTTTAAGCAGTATTGGGTACTCATTAAAATAAATTTGGATACTCATAAATATTTATTTTCTAGATTCACTACATGGATACCCAAAAAATGACCCCACGTGATGATTTATTTCAATCCATAATACACTACATCCAACATTTTATAACCCAACTGCATGTTTTATATTTTATATTATGTTTTAATTAGAATTGTGTTATGATAGAACACTATTTAAATATCTTCAAAATCATGGCAGGATAATAGTCCAGTCATACCAGAAGCCTATTTACTTCTATAAGTGGATAAGTATTAGGGTATATATAATAATATTTCACTATCAAAACACATATAAAAAAAATTACATATTTTTTTCAATGTTTCCGCTATTTAAAAAAAACCAATGACAAATATTTGGTTATTATGTTTAAGAATTTATGAGAGATATAATATACCATCAACAAAGTAGCATCCCCAAAAATGTATTTTAAAATAAAATAACTATTTAATTTAAAATATTTATTAATCCTTTGTGTATTTATATTTTTTCAATACTACCATGACTGTTATAAGTTCTCATATTCACTAGATGAAATAGATTTGTTGAGAAATGACTGTGAAACATACCTGGTGTCAAAATATACACATATATCAAGAAGATATGAATTCCTACTACTTATTTAGTTGATTTTATCATCATTTTATCTACTTTTTTCATTAATTTTCTTATAACATTTATCTGATACATATTTGGTTAATTTTCATAGAGATCCTGAAGAAATTAATTCATTAACAAGGGTGCTTCAATATTGTACTAGGATTATACACTCAACATAGATGATGCACTCATGATGACATAATTTTCTTTGTATTCTCTAATATATTCATCATTCTGGGTTATCAAAGAACCATATTGTTAGATAACTCAGAATGATTAATTCATTGTAGGATGAAAGTACATGGTCGAATCAACCATACCTCAATCCAATACATGATGTTCCCGTTAAGACTCAAATTTTTTTGGTTTCATTTTAAAATTGACTCTTTATTGATGTATTTTTTTATATTTATGTTTATTTTATTTCTCTATAGTATTACTAATGTAATGATTATTTTTAATAAAAGTGGATTATTTTTCTTATGTTGGGATGGTATATTCAAAGATACTTGTGCTTGTGAGAGATTGTAATTTGAGGCTCCAACTAAGATAATAGTAACAAGGAAATGGGTCAATCAAATGCACCACAATCCCATAAACAGTGTTCTCGGTATGACTCGAACTATATGTTTTTAGATTAGAATTCAAATTTTAGTAAAAAACACACATCAAAAAATCTAAAAATATAAAACACATTCATATTGTTTTAATGCATTATAAAAATGATCTGTAAGTCATTTGTGATGTGTAGGAATCAACCGAACCTAAATCTGACATACAGTGTGACCAGTATGCCCTTAAGCGAGTATTTTAATTTAAAATTTACATGTTAGAAAAAAAGATAAGTGAAATGCTCAAAATAGATCGAACACATTCAGATTTTATTGATACTTTTAGGGCAGTGTTCAATATGTCATTTGTGTCATGTAACAATATGTCCTGCCTCAATCCTATACAGAGTGTGATCTGTATCACTCAAAGTTATGGTTATCAGTATAAAATTGACATTTTAGTTTAAAAAATGTGTTACTCACTAAAAATAGAGAAAATTCACATAGATTGTCTACATAATTTATTATAACTATTAATAAGTCATTTTTGATGTGTAGGAATCAGTATCACAATGAACTGAAATAGGATGTGACTAGTATGACTCAAGGTGCTTGTTTCCAGTTTAAAATAAAAAAAGAAAAGTGATGTATTAAAAATCAATAAAATGCACTCATATTGTTTTGATACTTTAGTTCAGTGATCTATAAATCATTTTGGATATGTAGGAATTATCCACACCTCAATCAGACACATGGTGTGACTAGTATGGCTCTAAGTGTGTCTTTTTTATTTAAAATTTACATTAATTGAGTTAAAAATAAAAGTGACATACTCAAAAACTATGAAAACGCATTTGGATTATTTTTATAATTAAGTAAAATAATCCATATTTCATTTGCAACATATATGAATTAATTTTTCCTCAATATGATACGTGATGTTCCCAATATGACTCATAGTGTCTGTTATCAGTATAAAATTGACACTAATAAAGGTCTACCTTTATCAATTATCAAAAAGAACATTGTAGCAGTATGTCCATTATCAGTGTAATTTATAACACTAATAAAGGCCTACCTTTATCAATTATAATGAAATTGTTGAGAAAGGGGGTCCCCAAGAAATGTCTTGTGGTCCTCCCTTTATCAATTCTATGGTAGTGTTACTTCTCAATAATCATCATTTTCTAATAGTGTTGAAAAATCAAAATTGTAGCATTGATTGAAGCCATAATATATTTTGATATTGAGATTTTGGGGTTGATTAAATGAATAGAAAGATGTAAGACACAAGAATAATATAAAATGTATATGGTGAAAAAGCCTTATTCTTTTATCATATTACATATGTATAGGCTAAATGAAAATACGTTCATTGGTGTTAATTAATTTGAGTATTGCAATCCAAATCCAAAGTGCTTAGTCATCTATGTAATATGAAAATGATGATATGGATTTCAAAAATGGGGATCCTGAAAAATAGGGATCATTGGAATCAAATCCATGAAAACTCTCCAATTTGTTCACACCTCTTGCTCAATTTTTTTCTACATTCGGTGCTCAAAAATTTATATACAGGAGACCACAGGATTTTTTTACTATATATACTAATTATATAAAAATATATTACCAAAATATCATTGAATTAATTTTTTTTCCCAATATAAGTCTTATTTATTTTTCTCAGTGATAGATCAAAATCATCTTTTCTGAAAGCTCTTTCCCAGAAATATTTATTTGGATGGAACTTTCCAAATACACACCTTCTCTGAATGTCCACTTTGGAAGGTGTTATGTTGAAAAGTATCTTCTTCACATTTTTCAAAGAAGGTACTTTATCGGAAAGTTCCTTCTACAAAGATATTAAAAAGAAGGCACATTTTAATTTAGCGCCTTCTTAGAAAATTATAATAAGAAACATCTCTATGAAAGTTCCTTATACTCCTCTTTTTAAAACCACTTGACCTATATCTTGTCACTTTGAGTTGGCCACACCCTTGTTTAATGTCATCTTCCTCATCGTGAAATACTCCTCTTCTCTATCTTGAAATCAATGTTCATGTTCGACACTCTTGAATTGAGATCCTAATCCTGGTGAAGCATAGATCTCATTTTTTGATACCATTTTATGCTACATGTGAACATAGATCATTAAAGTTCAAATCTAATCAAGATCCTACTTCCTGGTGAAATATAGATCTAGTTCTTTGAAGCCATTTTACGCAACCCGATCCGCGAAACCACATGCTTCGAACATTACCTACAGTGGTGCAAGGGTTACCACATAGTGAACCCCTCCCAAAAATTTCATTTTTGATACCATGAATCTCTAGTCACAGTGCAAGTTCACTCCTTTTGTGAATCTCTATTCGTAGTGCCCATTCTCTACTTTGTGAATCACTCCTTTCACAAACCCTACAGATCCAACAGGTATGTTTAAAATTATTATTTAATATTGGGTGTATTTTATTGAAATAATTCTTTTTGTAACTATTATATAAGTTTTTTAAAATTATATTTAATGTTCTATATTATTTATTTACAATTATATAATATGGAAAAAAAATTATTGTATAAGAATTATTACATTTTATTGGCTATATTTTTAACTATAGAAAATACATTACTAAATTAATTGGTGATTTTGTAGGTAATATATTTATTAGATAGTATGCTATATAATATAATTTTTTATTATAATTAATATATATGTTATGTCATTGTATAAAATATATTATGTCTTATTTAATTAGTAATTATTTAATTAATATATCATTTCATTGTAAAAAGTATATATTAATTAGTAAGTTAATTGTATGTTTATATTTTAAGTTAGTGAAATTAAATTTTTTGTATTTAATTTAAATTGATAAAAACATTAAATTAAATTATTCAATTTGACATTTGATAAAAAATTAAAAAATTTTAAAAATAAAAATTTTATTTTATTTAATTTAAAAATAAATTGGTGATCTGGAAATTAATATATTATTAAAGAGTAAGATATATATATTAATATAATATTGAATTATTATTATTATTTTAATATATATTACTATATTATTATAATTATTGAATAATATTTTACTATTATATCATTGTATCATAATTAGTATATATATTATTGCATTTTATAAAATATATTTTATGTTAATTAATTAGCAATTTTGTAATTAATATCTTATTTCATTGTAAAAATATATATTAATTAGTAAGTTAATTATAAGTTTATATTTTAAGTAAGCGAAATTAACTATTTTGTATTTAATTTTAATTGATAAAAACATTAAATTGAATAATTCAATTTTAGATTTGATGAAAAATTAAATATTTTTGAAAAGAAAAACAATTTTTTTATTTAATTTAAATATTAATTGGTGATTTTAAAATTAATATATTATTAAAGTGTATGATATATATATATTATTAGAACATTGCATTGTAATTATTATTGTAATATACATTACTATATTTTTTTAATAATTTAATAATATATTATTATTATTATATCATTGTATCATAATTAATATATATGTATATATATATATTATTGCATTGTATAAATTATATTGTTTGTTAATTAATTAGTATTTTTGTAATTAATATATTTTTTATTTGTAAACAAAATTAATTAGTAAGTTAATTGTAAGAAAATATATTAAGTTAGTGAAATTAACTATTTTTTAAATCTAAATTGTATAGTGTGTGTGTGTGTATGTGTTATCTTAAAATAATATTATAATCTTAAAAACATATTATTGATTATTATTTAATATATTAAAAAACTATTCTCTACAACCTCAAGACTGTCCATTTTGCTGTCAGTTTTGTCTGTTCTCTATTGATTAGAAGAATTATAATCGAAATAACAATATTTAATGATTAGTGGTTTTATATTTATCTTGAAAAATGCCAATGTAAATATTTTTCCTAAAATTTAATTTCAAATAATAGTTTCAAAAATATGACCAAATAGTTGTCTGAATTTGTATATCATGGAGGTGAAATAATATAGGATGAACATGGGATATTGAATAATGGTGGTCCTAAAATATTTTTAAATCTTACTAGATATGGTATGATTAATGCACTTAATAGTAAAATTCACGATCGATTGAAGCTTACTAGAAATCAATGTATAACATCTATTATTTATAGATTTCCTCAAACTCAAAATAATATATATTACATGCATCATCATTTAGTCGAGGATGAATTTATGAGGTTTGCTTATGATATATACCAAGGGTAAAGAAGGAATAGTGCGGTGGAATTGTATATTGATGTTAGTAACATTGAAGAAACCTCTCAAATTGAAAAAAACATATCCGACGATGTTGAGGGGTATATGTTCAAATATGAGCTTGTTGTTCAAGGTGGATCATGAGAATAAAATATATGTAGAGTAGAGAAAAGATTTCAGATTATAGTACATGTATATGTTCCTACAACATCTATTTTTGTAGCTCATCCACATATGAGTATGATAAATGATGCCTGTGATAATCATTTGGATGATGAGGAATTATTTGATAGAGAAGATGAGATGATTCAAACCAATGATCCAAAAAAAACATGCATGAATGGTGAAACCATCACATTATTTTACACTAGTGGTGCCTAAGTTTGATTAGGATGTAGTGACATTGATAACTGAGTTCCCAGGTATTTTCCAACAAAGAAATGATGGAAGGATGATGAATTTTCTATTGGAATAAAATTTAATAGAAAATAGGTATCACAAATAGTTATAAAGCATTACCATGTGAAGATTCATTATATTTATCTCATGGATGAATCAATGAGATACATATTTTCTATAAAATGTCAATATTTTGGTGACAAATGCAAGATGTAGTTGTGATCTACCCTTATAAAAAATTCAACTTTCTAGAAAATTAAAAAAAATCTCCACCATACACTTCTTTGAATCCAAGGTTGACGCAAGTCATACACACATTGACTTGATATTTATATGCTCTATTATTATTGGCATGATTAGAGTTAATTTGAATGTTCATTTATATTTAATACATGAACGCATAGAGAGTGAGTGTGGATATATAATCTCATGCAAGAAGGCATGGCTTGAAAATTAGAAAGTTATTAAGAAGTTTTATGTTAATTGAGAATCATAATTTTAGGTGTTTCCTTATTATATTGAGTGATTGGTTCAAACTGGTCAGGTTGTTTATTAATTTGAAACTTTGGAGTATGTGGTGAACAATAACGTCTCACTAGAGAAAGTAAAATTTCATTGGATATTCTAGGAATTCCTTCCATGCATCGTAGTATTCCCACACTACAAATAATTCATAAAAGTGGATGGAACTTTTCTATATGGAAATTATAATGGAGCTATCTTTATTACTTCCACTCCGGATGGAAATATAAGTCCCATGACCCTTTTATTTTCAATAGTAGAGAAGGAGATTATGGACTATTAGAGTTAATTTCTATCTTTTATACATGTTCATGTCACTAATAAACATGTGATATTCCATATTTTAGATCTCCATCATGCTATCAAAGAAGAATTGAATATTGAGGATGCTGGTTGGTAACCCCCCATGCCTACCATCATTACTACATGATACATGTTTCTATCAATGTATAAATAAAATTTCATAATGAGAATATAAAAAAATAAATCATCAACTTAGGTATTGGTTCACATTTTATGAACATTCATTAAGTTTTCATAATTTATAACAATGTTCACTTTTTTAAATGTTTGTCACATGCCTTTACAACATACGAACCAAGAAGACAGTTTTCCTCTAAATACTATAATAAATAAGAGGAATAAACAAACATGTCAACAAGTACATGATGTGCATCCCAAAGTAAAAATGGTCATCGGCATTTGATGGAGGGAAGAGATATGAACACATGACTAAAAACATTGTTGAATGCATTAAAAGTGTCTTTAAGAGGGTTATAAAATTATTAATGGTTGGTATTGTTTCATACACATTTTATAGATGCATCAAATACTTTGTTATAGATCAAAAGTTGTAGGGAAATAACTATTTTAGGGTCATAGATACTCGAAAAGTTTTAGAAAGAAGATTGAGGTTAATCAAACCCATTATGCATCATATCTGGTGCATTGTTTTCATTGGATAGGAAGTCGAGTTGATGTTGGAGAGGTTCAGGATGGTCGGGTGATGATCATTTTTCTAATAAATGGACCTATGAATGTGGTTACTTCCAATAATACAAGATGACTTGCTCACATGTACTTGAAACATGTGCTCATCCTCACCTCACATGGGAGAGTTATGTCAACCCAGGGTATCGAATCACCAAATTGTAGAATTGTGACAATGCAAAGTGTACCCCAATCAGAGATGTATCAATATTAAATGCCCTTCAACATCTTCCATTTTTTTGAATCTATCATGGTTTCATGAAGAATGCCGTCTGAAATCTACATGTATGGGAAACAAAATGAATTTACCTCATGAGAAAGGGATGTGTCAACGATGAGTCATATATAGGGAAGAGGGAAATAATCACAGATAGTGTCCTTGGAATGATAACATGGAGGGTTCATCATCACACCCTAATTTTTTTTACTATGATTTGATTATTGCAATTGTTTTAATTTTCATGTATAAAGTTTTATTACATAACAATTTAAATTATCTTAATTTTTATTTCACTCAAAATACATATTATTTAATTTATTTATATGTTTATCATTTATTTTTACTTTTTCATAGAATGAATTCTCATAGCTACATCTAGGCCCTGAGGATCCATATCTTCTTACCACACAGAGTGATCACATATCAAAATATTTATGGGATAGTGGTGAAGATCAGATACTGAAAGTCTACAGACCTCAACACTTTCACACTAAGAGACCACCAGAGCCTATCATACCTTATTTGTGTCATCCCATGTTCTATGGGTTGATTTTTTGTGGGAATATACCCATTTAATGTTCACTTATTTCAACATTGATTGAGTTATAGAGACTAGAGTTCATATTCCTCAGGGGTATATGACGATTACATTACAATATGTCTCTATATTATTAGGTCTTCCTATGTATGGAAATGCTGTTACAGGTCTGATGACATATAGTTAGGATTACATTTTACAGATATATTTGGGCTTACCATTACCAGACATGTTGGGGACCCTTAGAGGAGGTTGGTTACAAATGTCACAGTTAGACACTCATTTCGGCCCAATTGATCTAGATGCAGATGATGTGATATTGTAGAGATTTGCGCAAGATTACATTCAGTGATTGATTGAAGGTAATTTATTTCTATATCATGTGTTCATCCAATGCCCCATCCAATAATTGGAGATTTCAAGTGTGCTTGGTGGTATATTTGGGGTTTGATATGTCTTGCATATCGATATAGAGAGCTGTGTAGGGAATCTCACACAGAGGAAAAGTAGATATGTGGTTGTTGTTTGTTATTATAAGTTTGGGAATGGATACGATTCCTTACACTAGAACCTTAGTTTGTCTTAGATTTACCACTTGATTCATGGTATATGGGCCATTTTCTTATAGGTACTTTAAAAGTTTAATACACACTTTTCTTCCAATATCATATACTAATTATATAATTTCTAAAATTTTGTTACCTATTATTTATAGGTGGATACACTCGAAGACATATGTATATAGCCCTGCGACTTTAGTTTCATATTAACATCTTTTGTTTGACTTTTTCCATTGATCATGTATTCACAAATCACTATCGATATGATTGTGTGTACTTTGTTTAATGACTAATCAAATTTATTTATTTGTGCAGATTAGTTGGAAGTCTTATACATGTGAGCTTATGGGAAATATTCTAGATTATTTTATAATGGGGATGCATCATTCTTCTAACATGGTGACACTGATCCATTTTCATATTGTTGAGTGGAACCAACCCAATAGGATCATGAGATAGTTTGGATATCGATAGCATATTCCAGGGCCACCGAGGCAGATTTAAAAGGTGCATGGTATTCAAATTATATGAAAATAGGATCAAGATTGGCATATTATACATGAGATATACATATCCATGTGGGATTCATGTGAGAATTATTGTGTTATTAGATATTTTGGAGGAATTCTTCATCATGGCCCCCAAACTGATTATAAGATCTAGAATCTGTGAGTAACCTGATGATTTATCACTCAACTTGGAGGGTCATATTATACCTTGGTAATTTAATTTTATAAAACTTATTGATTATTTATTATTAATTTGTAAATATTTTATTTAATTTTTTTTAGGGTGATGATATCAATCGATTCCATGATATTATCACACTTGATACACGATATGTATTCACTATTGATGAGTTGAGTTCAGTTCTTGATTCAATGGCAGGTGCATTTCACAATGCTGAGACAATATCTCTATAGTCAAAGAAAAATCCTCACCATCATTCCATTATACCTTAGTCTATGCTCGATCCATCATACATTGATGAGGATCGGCCTTCATGCTGATGTCATTTATGTTGTTCCATTCTCAGACGACTCCAGATACCACTATAGAGCCACTGACTTGACCTTCTTCATCACACATGGTCTCATTCAAGACTTTCATCACACACCCTTCTTTGGAGTGGTGAACCACTAAAAACCCACTGCCTAGACCTTCCTCATCACACATTTTTTCATTCAAGACATTCCCAACACACCCTTCTTCTGAGTGGGGCATTGGTTACCGCACTGAGTTTGATATTGCATCCCCTATGCCATATTCTAATCCTTTATTTCCATATTCCTCAAATTTGGGGCACCAGTTAGGGGATTCCACTCAATGATTTTTCTTACCCATACCTATTTGTCTTCTAGTTACCTATACAAAACTTTAGTGGACGTGAGATCAGTTTTAGTTCTATGTCTAGACCCACTATTTTGGACATCTCACCTGGACATGTAGATGATCACATCATGTGTGGAACTGTAGATGATCACACTTTAGAACCTATCATACAGACTAGTCGATACTGGTGTACTATCAGAGTGCCAAAGTGTGGGATTGGAGTACACCTATGTACACATAGAAATTTATGATGTATTACATTGACATTTCATTAACATTGAAACTATAATTTTGTATAATAATATAAATTATTTAATAATTATTGGTGTTATTTATTATTTAAAAAAGGAATCTCCTCACTTTTACATTTCATTGACTTCAAAATTATAATTATCAAAAATAATATATATTATTTAATAATCATTAGAATTATTTTTTATTTTAAAAAGGAATCTACTGAAACGACATTTTTATCGATCTAGGGAAAAATAAACCTTAGTTTGACATGCCATGAGTTTCTAAAATTCAAAAATCAATCCATGGTTGTTGTCGTGTGATTTCACTATAATTCAATCTCACTTAGCCCATTGTACCACTGTGGAGTACGTTTTTAGAGGACAAAATTTTCTAAGTTCTATTTATTTAGTATGTTTGAGAACATCGAACGTCATATTGATGTGTCCTATACTCACACATGTCAAAAATGATTCTAAGACAACGTTCATAAGATTTGACATCAATTGGAGATTGTTTTATATGGTTTTAATAGTTAAAATAATGTTTTAGTGTTTTAAATTACTGAAACTGTGTTTTCGATTGTCTCGGGAAAATGACACCTTGGTTTGACATTCCATAAATTTCTAAAATTCAAAAATCAATCCACAGTTTTTTTATGTGATTTCACAGCAATCTGAGCTCATTTGGCTGGCATGCCCTCTGTCGCACATGTTTTTAATGACCAATATTATTTAAGAACTCATTATTTATTATATTTTAGCACATCACACAACGAATTGATTCATTTACTAATCTCACACATAAAAAATTACTCTAATAAATATTTCATAATATTTCACATCAATTAGAGATTTGTTTCTATGGTTTTAATAGTTAAATGCATGTTTTAGTGTTTTAAAGTACTGAAACTGAATTTTTGATCATTTTAGGAAAAAGGAACCTTAGTCTAATGAACCATACATTCCTAAAATTAAAAAAACAATCCATTATTGTTTTCGTGTGATTTCATAGCAATTTGAGCTCATTTGGATGGCTCTCCCTCTCTAACACATGTTTTTAAAGACCACTATTTTCTAAGAACTCCTTATTTAGTCCATTTGAGCACATAGAACATCGTATTGATGAACCATACACTCACAAACATAAAAATGAGTCTAAGAAAGATTTAAAAATATTTCACATCAATTGGAGATCTTTTTATATGGTTTTAACAATTAAACGCCTCTTTTAGCATTTTAAAATACTGAAAGTGCATTTTCAGTCATCTAGAGAAAGTGAAAACTTATTATGAAATTTTGTGTATTACTTAAATTAAAAAATCAATACACAATTGCTTTCAAATTATTTCATATAAATATGAGCTCATTTGGAAATTTCACCCTCTATGGCATACATTTTTAAATGCGACATTTTCTAAGAACTCCTTATTTTGTCCGTACGAGCACATCACATGCCGGATTGACACGTTATCCACTCTCACATTTCAAAATTATGTCTAAGACATATTTCATAAAATTTTATATAAATTGAATATATTTTTCCATGGTTTTAACAATTAAATTCATGTTCTAGCATTTTAAAGTACTGAAACTGTGTTTTTGGTCATCTCGGGAAAACAACAACTTGGTTTAACATGCCATCAATTCCTAAAATTATAAAATCAATCCAAAATTGTTTTCATATGATTTCATAGAAATCTAGGCTCATTTTCCTAACTCACCCTCTACAGAGTATGTTTTTAAAGACTGACTTTTTCTAAGAAATCCTTATTTAGATCGTACGAGCACATCACAAGATAGATAAATGCACTGCCTACTAGTATACATCAAAAATTATTCTAAGGCATCATTCATAAGATTTCATCTGGGGAACAAATCATCTCAAATAGAGATAAATATTCTACCTATATAATAAAACAAATATTATGTCAGTAATACTATAAAGAAAAAAATTAAATATTTATATTAAAGAATACATTAATAAAATATCAATATTAAATAAAAATGACACATTAGGAGTAATACCAGTCTCACCATGTATCATTTTTAGGTGGGGTTGATTCCTACACATCGTAAATGAGTAATGGATCATTTTACTAAAATATCAAAATAATTTGAATGTGTTTTCTTGGTTTTGAGTATGTCACTTGTTCTTTTACTAAAATTAATGTCTATTTTAAATAATGACACATTTGGAGTCATACCAGGAACATTCCATGTTGGATTAAGATGAAAATTATTCATTCCTATCACAAATTTGTGATGGATTTTTTTCCTAAAGTATGAATAAAATTCAATTATATTTACATGTTTTTAGTATGGAAGTTGTATTTTGTACTAAAATGTCATTTCAAATGGGAAACAAACATTATGAGTCATACCGGTCACATAATGTGTCAGTTTGACATGAGGATGCTTCATACACATCATAAATGATGTATTAATTGTTTTCCTAAATTATACAAATAATTAAAGCACATTATCATGGTTTTCAATGAGTGACACATTTTGAAATAAAATGACAATTTTAAACTGATAATAGACACTTTTAGTCATTCCAGTCACACCATGCATTGGATTGATGTGTGGTTGAAACCAACACATCAAATATTTCTCATGTATCATTTTAATAAACTATAAAAATAATTAAAATGCATTTTCCCAATTTTTAGTATGTCACTTGTCACTTTTATATAAATTAAGGTCAAATTTAAATAAATAGAGACACTTTGAGCTATACCAGCCACACCGTGCATCCTATTTAGGTACGACTAATTCCTACCATCAAAAATTACTAATATATCATTTTACTAAAATATTAAAACCATACAAATGATTTTTCATGGTTTTTGGTATGTCACTTGTTGTTTTTACTTAAATTAATGTCTATTTGAAATAAAAAGAGACACTTTGAGTTATACTAGAAACATCATGAATCATATAGAGGTTCAACTAATTTCTACGCATCAAAAATAACTCATACATCATTTTCCAAAAGTATCAAAACAATATGAATGCATTTGTTTGGTTTTCTATATATCACTTGTTGATTTTACCTAAATTAATGTCAATTTGAAATAAAAAGAGACACTTTGAGTTATGCTGACCACACTGTGCATCGTATTGAGGTTTGGATGATTCTTATATGTCACAAATGAATAATAGATCATTTTCTTAATATATAAAAACAATTTTAATGTTTTTTCTTGGTATTCAGTATGTTAGTTGGGTTTTTTACTAAAATTTTATTTCAAACTAGAAACGAATATTTTGAGTCATATGGATCACATCATACATAAAATTGAGTTTAAGCTAACAACTATATTTTATAAATGAGTTATGGATCATTTTACTAAAATATCAAAACAATTTGATTACATTAGCTCGGTTTTGAGTATGTCACTTGTTCTTTTCCTGAAATTAATGTCAATTTTAAATAATGACACATTTAGAGTTATAATAGCCACAAAATGTGTCATATTGAGGTGTTATTGATTCCTACTTATCAAAAATTACTGATGGATCATTCTCTTATAGAATCAAAACAATCTGAATATGTTTGCTCAGTTTTCAGTATGCCAATTGTATTTTTTTACTAAAATGTCATTTTGAACTAGAAACATGCATTATGATTCATACCAGTTACATCATGCATCGATTTGATGGGGAACTACATCATAAATGTCAAAAATGACATATAAATTACTGTCTTAAATTATCAATACAATCACAATGCGTTTTCTTGGTTTTCAGTGAGTGACGCGTTTTGAACTAAAATGTCAATTTTAAACAGATGAAAAATACTTTTAGTTTGGTTGGTCACGCTGTGTGTCATATTAAGGTGTGTTTGATTCATATAGGTAAACATTTATGCATGGATCATTTTATTAAAGTATCAAAACAATCTGAATGTTTTTTCTCAGTTTTCAGTATGCCACTTGCTGTTTTTACATATATTAATATCAATTTTAAATAAAAAGACACACTTTGAGTGATATCTTATGCACCATGAATTATATTAATATGCGGTTGATTAATACATGTCACAAAGGAAATATATATTGTTCTACTAAAATATCAAAATAATATGAATTCATTTGCTCAGTTCTTAGTATGTCACCTGTTGTTTTTACTAAAATTGATGTCAATTTTAAATAAGGAGAGACACTCTGAGTTATACCAACCACATTGTGCATCGTATTCAGGTGTGAATTATTCCCACACATAGAAAATGACTTATAGATAATTTTACTAAATTATTAAAACAATACTAATGTGTTTTATCTATTTTTAGCATGTCAATGTGTTTTTATTAAAATATCATTTCAAACTAGTGACACGCATTATGAGTCATACCAGTCACATCATGTGTTAGTTTGATTTGAAACTACAAAATATACATCAAAAATGACATATGAATCACTTTCCTAAATTATCAAGACAATCAGAGTGCATTTTCAGGGTTATTAGTGAGTGTCATTTTGTGAACACGAATGTGAATTTCAAACAAATAACAGGAACTTTTAGTCATATCGGTCACACTCTGCATCAGATTGAGGTTTGGTTGATTCTTACAGGACAAAAATGATGCATGGATCATTTTCCTAAAGTATAAAAATAATATGAATGATTTTTATCAGTTTTTTAGTATGTCTCTTATTCTTTTTACTAAAAGTAATGTCAATTTTAAATAAAAAGATACACTTTGAGTGATACTGGTCACTTGTTATTTTTTTCTTGGTTTTGAGTAGGTCAGTTGCTTGGATAACAACTATATTTACCTAGAAATTTCATAAAAAGATATCACATCTTATGAGATTAATATTCCTTACATAATATAAGATCCATGCCAGAATATTTTAGGTCTAGTGCTTTCAGAAGCATGGAAACATAAAGAAATAGTTCATAAGAGTCTCTCATTAAGTTATTATTTAATTGAAGCCTTCTTAGAAATATAATTTCTAAAACCATTATTAATAACCTATGGATATAAAACCTAATAAAGGGTGATCATAGATTCTTGATAATTGTAAATAAGGAAGATATCAATGACCATATAAGGAAATTAACTTTCAAATAGTAAATAAAAGGATGACAAAATTAATTAATTACATAAAAAGACACACTTTGATTCATAATGGCCACATAATTAATTACCATGATTTCCATTTTCTTTATTTATCAAAATGGAAACACTAAATTTTCAACATTTACCACTTTCCTTCAAGTTCCCTCCACTGCCTTTGATGGAAAGTGATAAATGTCGATAATACATGGGTGACAAGGTTTTGAGGGAGAGTAAGTCTACAGAACACATTGTTTTTATGAGTAGTCAAACATTTAATTTAGGTATAGAATATATAATATTATGAGTAAAAACATAGTAAATTAAAAAAATACCTTTTCATTGAACTATGAGTTATAGCATCGAAGTTTAATCTCTCAAGAGTATGATCAGTTTCGAACAAACCACCCAAACTCGAACAAAGGAATCCACTTGTATAAGAAATAAATTTTTATGTAAGTAATAATAAAAAGAATTATATTAAACATAATTATGAAACAATCCACTAATTATATGGGAGTCACATTTTAATTCTATTTGTGTACATTATTCCATTAGGCATGCTTCCCATTCTTTTTTGAGTACATCTATATCGTCTTGTGAATATGAGTATTTTCAACAGTCATAGTAGTATTGGAAAAATATAAATACACAAATTATTCATTAATATTTTAAATGGAATAGTAATTATCTTCGAAAATAAATCTTCAAAGATGCTATTTTTTTCATGGAATATGACATCTCTTATAAATTTACAAACATAATAACCTCAATCTTTTCCATTGGTCTATTTCGAAAACTGCTGAAACATTGTGCAGAATAAGTAATTTTTTTTATATGCGTTTGGATAGTGAAATATTATTATATAAACCCTGACACTTATCTAGTCATAGAAATTGTCTTCTTCCTCATCCTTAGACCCTAGCCTCATTCATTCTTTCTCATGAAAGTCATGCACCGCCCTATCATAACATAATACCCATTAAAATACAATATAAATTAAATGAATAAATTTTTAGTTCTAAAATTTTGAATGTTGTGTATTAATTATTGATAAACGCAATCATGTATGGATTGTTTATTGGGTATCCATGCATTGAATCCCAAAAATAAATATTTGGAGTATCCAAATTTAATGCAATGAGAATCCAATGCTTCCTAAAAACACAAATAGGAATAATTAATAAAATAAATGAAAATATATTTGATATGATTAAGTAGTATATTTTTACCATTTCATAATTGGTATTAAATAGAGCGTGTCATCTAAAATTTTTCTTTTGAACAATTTGATCATACCTGCCACTATTTAAACCTATTTAGGGTTTTATTTTTATTTGTTCTGTAGAGGATATGTGAGGACTAAAGAGTCCAAATTTTATTTCATTGGAAAGTCCCTTCAATTGTCTAACATATATATGTCTGAAAAAAAATATGAAATGTATTGAGTCATAATTAACACATTATATTACCTTTTCAAAAATAAAATCAAGAAAAGATACCTCATGTATAAATTCACAATTGAGAAACCTAGCCAATCGTAGTCAAGTATTTCACATACACTCTCAACACCAATGAAGTATTGATCTTTCTCTACATATATATTTTCTTAATAATAAATTATGTGATTACTACCATTTTTTAACTTTTTATCCACATAAACCTTCCAAGATAGTAAATGAAGATATAGAATAGGTGGGTAATAGTTCTTTCGATAGCTCTCTTTGATCAATTGGTCAATACTTTAGATGGTTTTGAGGTAGTATTTTGATTCATCAGCTTCCCTTTGTCTATATATAATAACATTCATCAGTTCAGACCTTTTTCATTAATTATTATAGTTTTATCTTGAAAAGTAAAGTGGAAATGAATACCTACTTGTCGAAATGATTTTTACAAGATGTCACAGCCATGAAATGAATGTTCTGAAAGTTTTTTTGACAGTATAAATATATTCCTCATGAATTGGAATATGAATCTATGCACTTGGATCATGGTCTATGATAATCGACACTCACACCTGACCTATTGGAAGTGGACTATTGTGTAGTATGTCGTTTTGACTATTGAATATCGTAGCCCGCACTATAATGTGATGGGTGGGTTGTGCTAGATATAAATCAGAGTAATTATCACCCTATATAATATTAGTACAAGTATGGTATCAGTGTCTGTTTGATTCAAATTTAATAGAAAAATTTATTTGAATATCGATTACCTTGGCTAAGACATCTATTTGAGGGGAATGGCTAGCCTCATAGCTGGTGGGGGTGGGGTGAGATCTCTATGCGGTGGCTGTTATTGAGTTTCTTATTCTCCTAGACTCCCCCCAAAAAAGTTTCCATCATCTCTCTCCAATATTGGAATTGTTCTTCAAGGGTAGATAATCTTTCTCTCACCTGTTTTATTAATTCACTTTGATCCTCCTCTTGTTTTTTTCTAAAAATATGTTTGGGTTGTCACCCAAAAACTCACTCCTCTAACGTGGCCATACTTTTTGGGCCACTTCAAGGCCGCTAATTGTATGTGTTCGTCTGGTATAGGTGTTTCTAATTCTTGTGACAATGTCTAATAGAAAATATTAAAAAATAAGTGATCATTGTTATGTAATAGTTATTTAAAGAAAAATAAATTTTTTTTATGTAATAATTACACATGTATCCCACACTTTTTGTGTGTTTTCATCTATTATTATCCCATATTTATTTACATATACCTCCTTCTATATAACATGGCATGATATGGATGTGTATTTGGATTTGGAGTCATCGATCTTTATATAAATAGAGGAACATTATTATGGTATTGTTTTATGTCACATAATAGTATTATGGTAGATCTAAAATATGTACCAATTTTTTTTCAAGTGAATCTTACCCCATCCCTTCTTTACGGTAGGGGTACACTAGTTTTTCTACTCGTTCCTTATTTCCAATAATCGGTTTCTATTTCATAAATAAAAAATTGTCCATTAAAGTGATGAATACACATATCATCAAACAATATATTACTAGCCACAATGTACCTAAAAAGACACATCTGCAAGATGGTTAAGAAACGCATCCCATGATTCATAAGTTATCAAGTGTGAATAGATAAGCGATGGGTGTGGGTTTATTTTCCCTTCAGAATATTTAAAATGATCTATTGTAAGAGTTGCGCGAAATTATGACAACCCTGCTTTTTATTACAACTTAAACATGCTTTATTACATAAAACTTCACTTGATACAAAAAAGAAGATCAAGAGGTTTAGTGTCTTTTGGGGTTAGGATCATTACATAAAAACATAAAACTTGAAATACAACATCTTTATTGAAAACTTCCTTTACATGACCACTAAATTCCTTCGTACTTAGCGTTGCATGGGATAACCTGAGGACATGCATAAGAAAAGGGTGAGCTATAAAGCCCAGTAAGGGAGTACACCATGAATAACATGAGGAGTACAATAAATGTTAGGAAATAGGAATATCAAAAGAGCATAAGAGTAACATGTACATAAATGCATGATAAATAATGATAATCATAACATGGAAATGTGGCAACAACACTTAATATTGAATTAGCATGAGCCAAGGCTCATTGCACATGGAGCATGAGTAAACCCTCATTGAACTTGAAGCACGAGTAAACCCTCATTGCACTTGAATTATCATGATTCAACACTCATTGCACTTGACGTATCATGATACTATACTTTACCCAATGCATTGGAGCGCTATAAGGGCGCACCCTTCTTAAACATTTCATTTCATGCATAAGTGTGCCACATGGATCATAAAACATGGATTCATAAAACATAATAATTTATTCCACGATAAAGGAATGTGGAATTAATACATGAAACTTTACAATCAATATGTAAATGTGCATAAAGGTGAATACCCTTGATGGAGAAATGGGCATGGTATTCACTACACAATGACATTGGCTTAGAAAATTGGTGCGATTTCGGCAGCGTAACAGCGTGACATAAGAATTCATAAAAAAAATGGTTGATGAGAGAGAAAGGGGTTACTCATCATATTTACATGTAATGGAAAGTAAGGAGGTCATATAGATACATTTACCAACAATTTAAAAGTAATTTAGATTCATGATACAAAAGTATTGCTTGAATATAAAAGAAGAGAGGGAAGTTCCTTTCGGAATTTCGGCATAGTAACGGGTGTACATGGGAGGAATTTAATGAGAGAGAAAGGGGTATCACATCATTCAAACAATAAGAGGGAAGTATTGGAGAGGTGAGAAACCATACCCCAACATTCATAATTGAGATTAAAAGGGAAAAATAAATTAAAGAAAATTAACAAAAATGAGAAAAGAAGAAAAAACCCTTACTTGGAAGTGTGCTTCCAAAGGCTAGAGAGAGGCTTGTGAGAGGCTTCTTGGGAGCTTGGGGAACCTTGAGAGGATTCTAGAGAGAGTAGGGAAGAGGTTGGACGAACTCCTAGGTCTTTGAGTGAGGAGTAAGTGGGAGCTTGGGAGGGTTTATATAGGAAAGGTGAGAGAATTCTTTATTATTTTGGTTTGGGACCCCTTATATTAAAATAATCCAAAACACAAACCATACCATGGTATTTGCCCATGGTTTCTGGAAAAGGAAAGAGGAAAAAAATATTTTACAAGTCCAAGGTCCGAACTTATTAAAAAATTAGGGTTCCTTATGTGGAGGTGAGTCACACTCCCATGGAAATTAATTTAAAAAGGCAAAGTGTTGAATAAGTCTTGAGGGCTCCATTAATGCTTTGAAAAGTAAGTCAAACAAACCCAAAACCTCATTATTTTAATGATAAAACATATATTGGCCGAACATAAGGATTATGGTATTTTATTACATCACCATTGGGTCATTATGATGTCATAAAACACAATATATATTTAAATGGTATTTAATTTTTACCCAAAAATTTGACTGTCTCAGAAAATTATGAAAAATTCACCATTGGATAATTTCGACATCCTGATTCCAAAAATAATATTTATTTTATCTAAATAATTTTCTAAATATGTGAATTTTCACTTTTAAAATAAAAACCGAAAAAAATTCACGGGTTTTGACAGAAATGGCTTTCAACCCTTAATAAAAATTTTAATTGCATTCATAAAATTCTGAGATCATTTATATTTAATAAAAATTAATTTAATATTAATAATAATATTTTATTAAAATATTATTTAATTCAAAAATCCCTTAATTTAATAAAATTGAATTCTTAATTAAATAATAACTAAAAACACCATTTGTACTTTAAAAACTATTTACAATGTATCAAAAATGACTAGAAATTATATTAATTATTATATACAAAAATAATGCACATGAACATAGTACTACTTATTTGTTACATAACCCCTTAAAATAGCCGCATAAGACCTAAGGGTAAGGTGTGCGATGGTGACAGACTCTTGAGGCGGCTCGGATACCATCGCTCGAGTGGTAATCTCTATCAACTTCCACTTTTCCCATTGACGGTCCCGTTCGAGCTTGACATAATGAAGCTCAGCTTGGGCTTGGTCAAGGGCGAATCCCAAAGATTCCACCTCTTTTCCGAGCTCTGACAAATGGGCTTTGTATGGGGCAATTATACTGGATGAGGCCATCGCTTCCTTTGTCTGAGTAAAATTGGGTTCGTTAAAGACATATATTTATACTACTCAAGTGATCACTGTTCAACGACTATAAAAGGAACGGTCACAAATCTTAACATAAAACTAAATAAGTTGACATCTTATAAAAACATTTTTCATAAGGAGACATTTAATTGGATCAAAAGGGATTTTCCATTAATGAAACTTTGGGTCGTGACAATATTCCCCCCTTAAGAAATTTCGCCCTCGAAATTTTCCTTTTCCCACACTAAAACAAATGTGGGTAACTCAGCTTTATCATATCCTCCGACTCCCAATTTGCTTCTTCAAACTTGTAGTTTCTCCACAACACCTTGACGAGGGGCATTGTCTTATTTCATAGAACTTTTTCTCTACGATCTAAGATCTTCACTGTTTGCTCCTCATAAGAAAGATCATCTTCCAATTGTACCACCTCAGAAGAGAGTACATGTGAAGGGTCCAGTATGTAATTTCTTAAGAGGGATACATGAAAGACATCATGCACCTTGGCCATAGTTGGTGGAAGTTCTAGTCGATAGGCCACAACCCCAACACGATCAAGAATCTCAAAGGGGCCGACGTACCTTGGACTTAACTTCCCTTTTTTTCCAAACCTCATGATCTTCTTCCACGGAGATATGTTTAAAAACACCATGTCTCTGACTTTAAACTCAAGGTCTCGTCGACGATTATCTGCATAACTCTTCTGTCGACTTTGGGCTGCCTTGATATGCTGCTGAATGGTTTTCACCTTCTCCACCATTTCTTCGACCATTTCTGGTCCAAGCAGGTTACGTTCACCGACCTCATCCCAACATGCTGGTGTTCTACACCTTTTCCCATACAGGGCTTCATATTGTGCCATTTGGATGCTCGAGTGGAAACTATTATGATAAGAGAACTCAACCAGAGGAAGATGTTGATCCCATCCTTCTTTAAAGTCCATTGAGCATGCTCTCAACATGTCCTCAAGTGTTTGGACAGTCCGCTCGGATTGACCATCAGTTTGAGGATGATAGGTCGTACTGAAGTTCAGTTCAGTATTCAGAGCATGTTGTAGACTCTTCCAAAACATAGAGGTGAACCTTGGATCTCGGTCAGACACAATAGATAGTGGTACTCCATGCAACCATACCACATCCCTGATATATATCTGTGCCAGTTGATCCAAAGAGAAATCCTCTCGAATAGCAATGAAGTGTGCAGTCTTTGTAAGACGACCCACAACAACCCAGATTGGATTTTTGCCTTTGGATGTCCTTGGAAGTCCGGTGACAAAGTCTATGGTGATGTTCTCCCATTTCCATTCTGGTATGGTCAATGGTTGCATCATCCCCTTAGACTTCTGCCTCTCTGCCTTCACTTGCTGACACACTAGGCACTTTAATGTATATTCAGCGATCTCCTTCTTCATATTATCCCACCAAAAGTTTTCTCGGAGATCTCGATACATCTTCATGCTCCCTGGGTGAATAGAGAAATTTGAACTATGTGCATCATCCAAAAGTTCCTTCTTCAGCTCCGGACTTGATGGAACACATAGTCTTTTCCCAAACCGCACAATTACTTCTTCATTAACATTAAACTCTGAGGATTTTCCCTTTTTGATAGCTTCCACTTTTTCTTGGATTCCAGCATCATCCTTTTGAGCATCCTTTAACCTTTCAAAAATAGATGGTTGAGAAATCATTTGTGAAAGGATTGATGATTTTCCCTTCTTTATGATTCCCACATCCATCTTCATCAAGTCTAAGAAGATTGGATCCTTCTCAATTCTCATCATTGATAGAATCGCTGGATCCTTTCCACTTTGGGCATCCTCCACCTTGTTCACCTTCCCAGGGTGGTAATGTATTGAATAGTCATAATCCTTGATGAGCTCTATCCATCTTCTCTGGCGCATATTAAGCTCTTTCTGTGTGAAAATATATTTAAGACTCTTGTGGTCAGTATATATCTCACATTTATCTCCATAGAGATAATGCCGCCAGATTTTCAAGGCAAATATCACTGCTGCCAACTCTAGATCATGCGTTGGATAGTTTCTCTCATGTATTTTAAACTGCCTTGAGGCATAGGATATCACTTTATCATTCTGCATCAACACACATCCTAAGCCCTTCTTCGAAGCATCACTGAATACCACAAAAATCTCCCCCCTTGTGGGTAAAGTGAGAACTTGTGCAGTGATAAGCCTCCTTTTCAACTCCTTGAAGCTTTCTTCGCATTCATCACTCCAAGAAAACTTTACTCCCTTTCGAGTTAGCTTGGTAAGATGGTTGAACAATCGTGAGAAATTTCTCACAAATCGTCGATAATATCCAGCTGACCCCAAGAAGCTATGGATATCAGTTACCAATGTTGGCCTTGGCCATCCCTCAATTGCATCTATTTTGTAGGGGTCCATAGATATCCCATTGCTTGTGATGATATGGCCCAAGAATGATACTTCCTTCAACCAAAACTCACACTTTCTGTACTTTGCATAGAGCTTCTCCTTGCGCAAAGTCTCTAGTACAGTTTTTAAATGCTCCTCATGGTCCTCCTTGGTTTTGGAGTATATTAGAATATCATCTATAAGGACTACCAAAAATTTGTCAAGGTAATCTCTAAAGACTCTATTCATCAAGTCCATGAATATTGCTGGAGCATTGGTGAGTCCAAAAGGCATTACTATGAATTCATAGTGCCCGTACCTTGTACGAAAAGCAGTCTTGGGGATATCTTCCTTCTTCACCCTTACTTGATAATATCCCGACCGCAAGTCCACCTTGGAGAAGTATTGTGCTCCACGCAGCTGATCAAACAAGTCATCTATTCTTGGGAGAGGATACTTGTTCTTTATTGTGATTTTGTTAAGTTCACGATAATCGATGCAAAGCCGCATTGACCCATCCTTCTTCTTGACGAAGAGGACTGGTGCACCCCATGGTGATGCACTTGGGCGTATAAACCCTTTATCCAGGTTCTCCTGTAGTTGTTTCATCAGATCTTCAAGCTCAACAACAACCATTCTATATGGAGTCTTGGATATTGGTAGCACCCCAGGTATAAGTTCAATTGAGAACTCAACATCTCTTCTTGGAGGAAGACCAGGAAGTTCCTTGGGAAACACTTTAGTGAATTCCCTCACAATAGTCATTTCGTCAAGGGTGGTTTCTTCCTTGGAATCAATCATCTGATCCAGATATGCGTGCTCATAAGGAATTAATATCCATGCTTGAGATGATGGAGATAAAGGAGATTCATATTCCTCCTGACACTTGTAAAGAATCGGGGGTCGATTCTCCATATGGAGTGTGATTTCCCTCTCCCGACAATTTATGTTGGATCTATATAAGGAAATCCAATCCATGCCAAGAATTGCATCAAATTACACCAGAGTGAGTATGATGAGGTTCGCCGGAAAATTCAATCCACAGATTATAACAGGGGAGGACTTATACTCATGGGATGTAATGATTGCCCCATTTGCCGTACTCACCGACATCTTTACTTCCATGATTTGTGGTGGTGCTAGGATTGTTCTACTAAACTTTTGAGATATAAAAGAATGCGTAGAACCTGAATCAAAAAGTGCGTTCACTATTCTTGAATGAATAACTAGCGTACGTATCACCACTTCGTTGTCGGGGTTCACTTCGGCAGAAGTGATGGAAAAAGATCTTCCTTTCTGTCTTGGAGGTTGTTGGTTGCCTCCGAAAACCCTTGGATTAGGGCACTGATTTGCAAAATGACCCGGTTCTTTGCATTTGTAGCATTGAACAACGCATTGAGGTTCGAACGGAGCGTTCCTCTCCTCTGTCGCAGCTGCGGGTCCTTCTTTCCGACAGTTAATAGCTAGGTGCCCTTCCCTTCCACACTTGAAGCATTTTCTCATCCCCCTAAGGCAATTTCCAGGGTGCTTCTTTCCGCACTTTTGGAAAGTGGGGTGCTGGAACTTCTTAGCGCCTTTGGATTTATCCATCAGCCCACCAGCATTGAATTCCACCTTATGCTTCTTGTCCCCATGATACCCCTGTGATTCTCCGATCTCCATTTCAACCTTGAGGTCACATCGGACAATTTCTTCATAGCTATCGAAGTCACGGATCGCTAATGCTTTCCGCAAGATAGGCTTCAGCCCACCAAAGAAGCGGTCAACCTTGCATTCGGGGGTAACGACAAAGCCGGAAGCGTATCATGCAAGCCTTGTAAAGTTTTCCTCGTACGCTCCCACAGATTATTCATCTCTTTTCTTGAGGGAAAGGAAGTCCCTTTCCATCTTAAGACAGAGGGTGCGCAGAAAATATTTATCGAAAAACATCTTCCGAAATTCCTTCCATTCCAAAGCCTCGATCTCCTCCTCAGGCTTTGTATTTTTGATCAACGTCCACCATTGATCATCTTCACCCTCCATACGATAAGCCTCCAGGAGAACCTTCTCTTTTTCAGAACATTGGAGGATGGAGAATGTCTTTTCAATGGAGTTGATCCATTGCTCAGCGATCGTGGGATCAGATGATCCACTAAAAGTAGGAGGCCTTTGTCTCATGAAGCTTTCAATAGTGACTTTTTCTTTCTTAGGGGGGGTTGAACGTTCCTCTTGACCCGTGTTTCTATTCAAAACTTGATTTAACTGAGAGAGAAGCGTGACAAATTTCACGATTCCTGCTCGCATTGGATTGGGCATCTCATTAGTACAATCATCACACTGATCTTCACAACGGTTGTTAGCCCGAGTCCTCCTATTACCATCCATTGGCTGGAATAAAAGGAATGTTAGGGGTAACACATAAAGGGTAATCCAAAGATAAAAGTTGACGACTTATAAATAAAATTTAATCTCTTTAACTCATGAGTCTATAGGATTCAATCCCGGATTTTCATGGTCTACCTTCTAACATATATTCTTAGGGGCATTTTTCCCTTAATAAGGGTTCATACTAAGCTTGTGAATTTATCAAAGCATATCCCCCGGGAGTGTCGTAACCAAGAGGGAAGCAAGGCCCGTTGTCGTGCACCAGTTCCCGTTTGAGTCTAGCTCAAAGCGGTGTTTTCGGGTTTTACCCCTAGGATACATCTGTGCCAGAGCCGCCTCTACCTGCTCATATCCAGACAGGGATGTATTTTCTTGATAAACCACTTACTCAATACTTACCAAAACATAGGGATGTTTTTGTTATAATTAGTCTTGTATCTAAGGCTTTACTAGGGTTTCCTAATCCCAAAAATAACTAAACCTATCCTCTGATACCAACTATGACAACCCTGCTTTTTATTACAACTTAAACATGCTTTATTACATAAAACTTCACTTGATACAAAAAAGAAGCTCGAGAGGTTTAGTGTCTTTGGGGCTTAGGATCATTACATAAAAACTTAAAACTTGAAATAAAACATCTTTATTGAAAACTTCCTTTACATGACCACTACATTCCTTCGTACTTACCATTACATGGGATAACCTGAGGACATGCAAAAGAAAAGGGCGAGCTGTAAAGCCCAGTAAGGGAGTACACCATGAATAACATGAGGAGTACAATAAATTTTAGGCAATAGGAATATCAAAAGATCATAAGAGTAACATGAACATAAAGGCATGATAAATCATGATAATCATAACATGGAAATGTGGCAACAACACTTAACATTGAATTAACATGAGCCAAGGCTCATTTAACATGGAGCATGAGTAAACCCTCATTGCACTTGAAGCACGAGTAAACCCTCATTGCACTTGAATTAGCATGAGTCAACACTCATTGCACTTGACGTATCATGATACTATACTTTACCCAATGCATTGGAGCGCTATAAGGGCGCACCCTTCTTAAACATTTCATTTCATGCATAAGTGTGCCACATGGATCATAAAACATGGATTCATAAAACATAATCATTTATTACACGATAAAGGAATGTGGAATTCATAAATGAAACTTTACAATCAATATGTAAATGTGAATAAAGGTGAATACCCTTGATGGAGAAATGGGCATGGTATTCACTACACAATGACATTGGCTTAGAAAATTGGTGCGATTTCGGCAGCGTAACGGCGTGACATAAGAATTCATAAACAAAATGCTTGATGAGAGAGAAAGGGGTTCCTCATCATATTTACATGTAATGGAAAGTAAGGAGGTCATATAGATACATGTCCCAACAATTGAAAAGGAATTTAGATTCATGATACAAAAGTATTGCTTGAATATAAAAGAAGAGAGGGAAGTTCCTTTCGGAATTTCGGGGTGTACATGGGAGGCATTTAATGAGAGAGAAAGGGGTATCCCATCATTCAAAAAATAAGAGGGCAGTATGGGGGAGGTGCGAAACCATACCCCAACATTCATAATTGAGATTAAAAGGGCAAAACAACTTAAAGAAAATTGACAAAAATGAGAAAAGAAGAAAAAACCATTACTTGGAAGTGTACTTCCAAAGGCTAGAGAGAGGCTTGTGAGAGGCTTCTTGGGAGCTTGGGGCACCTTGAGAGGATTATAGAGAGAGTAGGGTAGAGGTTGGACAAACTCCAAGGGCTTTTAGTGAGGAGGAAGTGGGAGCTTGGGTGGGTTTATATAGGAAAGTGAGAGAATTCTTTATTATTTAGGTTTGGGACCCCTTATATTAAAATAATCCAAACCACAAACCATCCCATGGTATTTGCCCATGGTTTATGGAAAAGGAAAGAGGAAAACAATATTTTACAAGTCCAATGTCCGAACTTATTAAAAAATTAGGGTTTCTTATGTGGAGGTGAGTCACACTCCAATGGAAATTAATTTAAAAAGGCAAAGTGTTGAATAAGTCTTTAGGGATCCATTAATGCTTTGAAAAGTAAGTCAAACAAACCCAAAACCTCATTATTTTAATGATAAGACATATATTGGCCGAACATAAGGATTATGGTATTTTATTACATCACCATTGGGTCATTATGATGTCATAAAACACATTATATATTTAAATGGTATTTAATTTTTACCCAAATATTTGACTGTCTCAGAAAATTATGAAAAATTCACCGTTGGATAATTTCGACGTCCTGATTCCAAAAATAATATTTATTTTATCTAAATAATTTTTTAAATATGTGAATTTTCACTTTTAAAATAAAAACCGAAAAAAATTCACGGGTTTTGACAGAAATGGCTTTCAAACCATAATAAATATTTTAATTGCATTCATAAAATTATGAGATCATTTATATTTAATAAAAATTAATTTAATATTAATAATAATATTTTATTAAAATATTATTTAATTCAAAAATCCCTTAATTTAATAAAATTGAATTCTTAATTAAATAATAACTAAAAACACCATTTGTACTTTTAAAACTATTTACAATGTATCAAAAATGACTAGAAATTATATTCAATATTATATACAAAAATAATGCACAAGAACATAGTACTACTTATTTGTTACATAACCCCTTAAAATAGCCGCATAAGACATAAGGGTAAGGTGTGCGATGGTGACATACTCTTGGGCGGCTCGGATAACATCGCTCGAGTGGTAATCTCTATCAACTTCCACTTTTCCCGTAGACGGTCCCGTTCGAGCTTGACATAATGAAGATCAGCTTAGGCTTGGTCAAGGGCGAAGCCCAAAGACGCCACCTCTTTTCCGAGCTCTGACAAATGGGCTTCGTATGGGGAAATTCTACTGGATGAGGCCATCGCTTCCTTTGTCTGAGTAAAATTGGGTTCGTTAAAGCCATATATTTATACTACTCAAGTGATCACTTTTCAACGGCTATAAAAGTAACGGTCACAAATCTTAACATAAAACTAAAGAAGTTGACATCTTATAAAAACATTTTTCATAAGGAGACATTTAACTGGATCAAGAGGGATTTTCCATTAATAAAACTTTGGGTCGTTACAGAAATCCTCTATGAATCTTTCCAGCAAAAAATAATACATATTTCTTGTGTAGTAATCTACTATAAATTCACTCTATAATGTATGATGAAGAGTATTCTAATGTTTTATTATTTATTCTTTTAGTAAAATAGAGAAATGATATCATAATGTTACCACAATCTCTTCCCACATCAGTGTATTAAGCCTGATCACAACATGGTTCCAAAAATCTATACCAATTGGCCCTCGTTGTCGAGTGATGATTCTAATATAACTGCTAAACATGGCCTTGTTAGGGTTAACATGTTGGCCCCATGTATTCCATCCGACCTGGTATTTGATGCCATTGGATTTTACATTGATGATGTAACTCCCCGAGATTTTATGGGATATATTCTTTTTAATTTATTTGATGTCTTCTATTGTATACTACACCAAGATTAGCTTGTACTATATGCAACACCGTATTATCCTGTAGTATACGCAACACTATTCTTGGCTAGTGTTACTCACAATTTCAAGTTCTTTTTGTGGGAATTATTCTACGCAACATTAAGTATAGATTTTGTTTAATGTATAAATGAAATAAGTTTTGATTATTTTTTCAGAAAAAACAAAGGGAGCTTCGACTACACGCAGCCCTAACTTGGATTGCATCACACGTAATCGCGACCTTCCTCGATAGCGTGTGTAGTACGCAATACCAGGATTCGCTAAACAACGATATATTGTTATAATATTATTATGAACTAGTATTTATAAATATTATTAACTACATTTTTAATTTTATAACATTATTATTTATCGTACACATTTTCTGGAATATCGTATTAGAACAAAATAAATTTTTCGGGAAAAATAAGTATTTTTCAAAAAATACAGTTTTGCCGCCCTTTGATGGCACACCAACATTAAATCTAGTTTTTGACATGTTTATAAGTTCAATTTGACAAAATAAAATTCTTATATGGAATTAAGATATAAAAATTTACTTTGGATAAAATTTTCAAATTATTCTAATAACTTTCATATTTTCATTAATAGTAAAAACATGCTATATTTTAATTAAAATTTTTTTTTTCATCACAATAATTTATATGGGTAAATTATAATATTGGATTGTTTTAAAGTATAAATAGAATATATTTTTACCATTTAATATAATGTATGTCATTACCATTAATTTTACATTGAATTCATTGGTAAAAACATTTCTATCTTTGAAAATGTTTTAACTTTTAAAACCCGTTTTCTTAACAACGAGATTAATTTTAAATTAATTACTGAAAATTCTGTGTTTTGAATTTTGAAAAATGGATTCCATATTTAAATTTAATGGGTCCAAATTATGTTAATAGATTACTTTTTTTGATATTATGAAAAGTAACTACGGTAATTTTTATTTACTACAGTTAAAGGTAAATCAGGTAATTAAGGGTAAAAATAAGATTATAAAATTACCCAAACACCTGCCAAAATTCTATTGGATGACTAAAAGTCTACCCATATCACCTAAGGGTCTGAATAGATTCATTGTATGGACTTTTGACCCTGAAAATAATTTAATTATTATTAAAACCAAAGAAAGTGACAACATATCACTCTCTTAAATCCTATAAGTATAATAATTTTAATTTAGTGATAAACTTCATGAAACTTACAAAATGAATAGTATCCATAAATATAATAAAATTATCTACATAATGTGAATTTATTTATAATTTTTAAGTATTAAATAATTATCATTAAAGGTGACACAATAGTGATGTTGAAATTATTTTATTGATTGAAATATCAAATAAATGGTATTAAAAATATTAAAATAAATATTATATGAGCTATTTAATGTTGTCCACGAATTTTATAGATATATATGACATGATATTAATCTATTAAACCTTTTATTTAGAACATATATTCTGTGTGTATTTTATTTAAATTCAAATAAATGAATAGTGTCATAATTGACACTATTGTTATTTTATAAAAATAACATAATATAAAATTGTTTAAAAATCACAAAAATATTTAAAAATTATAAATTAAATTTTATATGTCCTAAAATTTCATAAATTATCCAATTATAGACAATTCACAACACACAAGTAAATTTTTATAACAATTTAAAATTTAGAATCTTATTTCCACAAATAAAATTAAATAGATTAAATAAGGATAAATCAAGTTGATAAGGTTTAAAATAAATTTCAAACATGTCTAAATTTTATTGGTTGATGAGAATACAACCCTATATAATCTAATATTATAATATGAGTCATTTTTTGGGGGTTTTAAGTGGGTTTTGATTTATTATAAATTAATATTGTTGAAGTTTCCAAATGTGCCCCTCTCCTCCCTTATAAAAGGACACCTCCTCCCTCTCCTCTTCACACAATTTTGAGCCTTCATTCTCGGCCAAAACCTGACCCTTTATCTTATCAACATATCTAGTTATATCATAGAGGTTATAATCTTCTCAAAAGACCAACTCTAGTGCCCTAAGAGGAAGTTTAATAGAGGCATGTTGAAGAAGAGGTAATCTCTTCTATCGATTCATTCAAGTTTATTTATTATTATACTTCCTCTTATTTAGTTTTCTCATTATGAAGTAATAACATAAGTATAACTAAAATAATGATATGTTATTATAAATTTGAAACAACCCCATTTCACCTTCTATCCATCCTACGGAAAATGAAATCACTGCGCGTGCGTACTTACGGAATACTGTCTCCATGTCGTGGTGTAATCTTTTTTTCCACCACCACCTTACTAGGATGGGTATAATGATGTAAAGAATAACTATATATTGTTATTATAACATAATAATGACTCTTAGATATTATATCATCCACTCCAATTCCATTAAATAATTATGGGAACGATATTACCACTCATGCATACGTACGGATTACAGTCTCCACGACGTGACGAGATTCATTCTCCATGTTAACCATTCAAGAATGATTATAATGTATACATAATGAATAATAATGAAATATATGACATAATAAAGCTACTGGATTTATTTATATATATATTTCATCTACTTACTTTTATTCAATTCAATAAGGAAAGGAGAACATCGTTCATGCGTATATACGGCCTACCGTCTCCATGAACGGTGTATTTCATTTCATTCATCTATCTATTATATATATATATATATATATTGAATATATATGATATATAAATCATGATTTAAATTATATAAGTAAGTATATCATGATATAAGTAATAATAATATCAAGAACAACAATTCCAAACACGTATGCTAAATAAAACGATTTTACCCAAAACGCTGCTTTAACATGGAATTTACAAAAGAACGGGTAATATAAAGTCATAAGTGAACCATATATGATATCATAAAAATGAATATGATTTTTTTAATAAGTCAATGTAATTATTTAAATTATTATACAGGAGGTTCGGATACATACAAAGCATATCAGACCTAAGGTAAGGGATAATTATTCCAATCTCGTTCTTATCCAAGATTCTTTATTCGTAAGTATTTACTAGGGTTATATTTTTCACACATGTCCATAAAAATGATTTTCATAAAGTGTTTAATATTCTTTCATGTATTTTTAAAGTCATTTTTACCCCTCTTGACTTTTAATTTGTGTTATAGAAGGAATCTTTCTTTTGTTTACCATACAAGGTACTTTTTGACTTTTCTAATAAAAGTATGAGGAGAATGTTTTTTTAACTTATACGGCATGAACGGATTTTTATGGTTTTATAACTCCTTATTTTCATGAAGCTTACTCTACCAGATTTCATGACTATTTTCAAAAAAATCCTTCTCTTTTAAAATTTCATGGATTTTTGTGAAAAGAAAATGATTTTGAAGAAGAAATGATATTTTCCTCAAGAATTCATTTCAAGTGTTTTATCAAAACAATTTTCCATCTAAGATGACATTATTTCATAAATGTATGATTCAAGTATAATGTATCTATGATTTAAATGGTTTCACTTTTCTTATGATGAAATGATATCCATTTGTTTTATATGGATTATGTTATGATGGGATGATGTTTATGAAACCCATTTTATTATTTGGGTTATGATGAATGATTTATGTTTATGTTGTGGAACTTGTAAGAATGATTTCATTATGAGATGGGTGGGAACTATATCTCCCTACAATTCATTGGGTAATGATTTATATCTCATGATATAGACATGGCTGGAATGGTAAGTTAATCCGGTTCAGTGATATAGGACTGGAACGAGGAGTGAACTCGATTCAGAAAGGGACTTTGTCTAGTAAGATGGTCTTGGCAGAAATTCCTTGGATACTATGGAAATCATATCATGTGCTTAATGGTTTTCCAAAATTACATGTTTTATTCCCATGCTATTTTATCATGATTGATGTTCCTTTATGATCTATTCCTTATGTACTGCTAAGAATTTTGTCATGTTCATGTTTTTACATTCAAATGTTTATGGAGTGTTTTATATTCTCCATGTTTACCCTTACTGAGCATTTGAGCTCACCCTTTTTATGTTTTCTTTTCCCCAGGATATAAAGAAAGGTTTTAGGTAAGAAAACCAAAGGGCAAGTTCTTTATGGGAGATGTTGAATATCTTTCACCATGATTAGAAGATTATGTTCCAAGTTTCCAAAGACACTAATCTAATACGGTCTTTGGAAATCTGTTTTTTTATGTATTAAGTATTCCACAAAAGTAATGTAATGTCTATGTACGTCAAGTATGGGTCTCTACAGTTGGTATCAGAGCAATGTTTTAGTTAACCTTTCGAAACTATGATGCTAAACTTTAGTGAGATCCCTAGATATATTTCTAAGGTATGTTTAGGGATGTCCCTAAGGATAAGTATACGTATAGGTTATAGTCCTAGAATTACGGTAAAAATATTAGAATTAAACCTAAGATTTTATATATTGAAGGTACTCCCCCTTTATTATATTGTTTTCCAAGCATTATTTTTTCCTCTCACACTGTTCTTTTTGGGTTTTAGACGATGGCCGGAACCCGAAGGAACCGTGTTGATCAATGTAATGGACAATGCAATGATTGTCCTCCCGAACAATCAAATGTGATGGGAGATGGAGTGAAAAATCCTGTTGCTATACTTACACGAGATATGAATCATTCTATACATCCAAATGAGTAGAGAAAGGAACAATATTCTATTGAGTCCTTCATGAGGCAACGCCCACCTTCTTTCAGCGGGTCTTCTGATCCACTTGTTTCTGAACAATGGATCAGTACCATTGAAATGATATTTTTCATACTTCATTGTACAGAGCATGAAATAGTCATTTTAGATGTTTACCAATTAGAAGGTTAAGCACACTAGTGGTTGACTCTAATTAAGAATACAAGGCCCCAAGATGAAATTGAATCCATGGAATGGGACGAGTTCAAGAACTTGTTTTTTAGTAAGTACTTCCCTCGTATTCTTCTAACAAAGATGGAAAAGGAGTTCCTTGAGATTAAGCAGAAGGATGATGAATCTATTGGTATATATGAAGCAAATTTTACAAGGCTTGCAAGGTATGCATCTAGATTTATCATCCAACCAGAAAGTAAAGTTGATCGATTATTCAGTGGCTTAAAACCAAGTCTTCGAAGACCATTAGCTATAAGAGACGTCAGTACCTATGCAGAAATTGTGCGTTGTGCTACCAAGGAAGAACTAGAAGTTGGTGTTACACATCCATATCATGGTTTGGACAAGAAATGAAGGACGAAGTTCAAGGAAAAATCTCAAAACAATGGTGAAAAGAAGGTGAATGTTTCTTTATGCTCAAAGTGTAGAAAGAAGCATGGTGGAGATTGTCTTAAAGGGACTAGAAAATATTTTAATTGTGGAACATAAGTTCATCGAGCAGCTGAGTGTCGAAGTAATGGGAAAAAGTTAGCTAATGATATGAATAGAGAAAATACTACAGAGAACACACCACCAACACTTTAATTCTTCAAGTGCAAGGAAAAGGGGAATTATTCTAACCAATGCCCTAATCCAAGGGTTAATGATGATCGACATCAACAACCTCTTAAGGAAAAGGACAAAGGGAAGTCACATGCGATCAATATTGGAGATGTTGAGTATGACAATGATGTGGTGGAATGATTATTTAACGGGATTCCAAAATAATGTTGTAGAATCTCATTTATAGTATTGTGGAATATTAGAATATCTATGTAATGGTTTGTTGAGGTTTTCGATAATTATATGGTACATGTAACCATGAAAAGTGATAGAAATATTTTTGGAAAGTAGATGATATGTGCCTAATGAAGGGATAAGTAGAAAATAATATTTTTGATAGTATTCATGAGCTCATGATTGAGATAAGGACAAAGTAATATCATGGTTTGAGTATAAAGAATTTTTGGAATTTTGGTATGTGGAAAGAGTTAACTTTTGACAGCATTCATGTTTTCACTAAAGTTCAATGGGTATTAATTTTTCAAGAGAATACATGATTAAGGTATTCACATGTTTGGAATGTGACCAACAACAAGATATATCTTATGGGGGATAAATGATGGTATTCACATGCCTGGTAGATGACCTTTCTAGTAGTCATTTTCTTTCTACTTTGTGATTGGACAGAAGTATTTCCGATAAGCCTAAAGGTTAGAATACATTATGTTGGACATCAGATAGTATTGTTTAAGGCTATAAATTTTTTATATTATTTCTGGAATGTTGTAGTAGTATAGTTTTAGAAAAAGGACAACCCGTAAGATGGGCGACAACCCGTCGTGTCAGAAAAGGTTGCGAGAATCGAACCCACAACCGAAGTGTGACAGGCCTTTATCACCTACCACTAGCCTACAGGAAGTCCCTGGTTAGTAGAAACTAGTTTTATTTTATTAATCAGGATGATAGATGAAGTATAAGTCCATTTTTTTGATCCATATACGATTAATCTCACCATCGATGGACTTATGTATATAACATTTTCTAACCATATGTTTGAGATAGATGGAATGACCTATCATTCTATCACATGATCTGCTAACACTTCACAGAAGACAAATTCAACTTCCTTTCTTTAAGAGATGAAGTGGAAATTGTTCAAGGCACAAACAACAGTGAGATTGTACCAAAATCAAGTAAGTATTTATTTTAATTCCAAAATTCTTAAACTTTAAGGAAATGATATTGAAAACCAAAAACTTTTTCTTAGATGGTACCTTAGATCATCAAAAATTTATGGCTTTGTGATTGTTGGCTTTTTCATAGCCATGTTCTCTACCACTCTCCATCAGAACATGATAGTTAGATTTCTCTTCCATATCCATATTTTCACCTATGTTCTTTTATGTGGAAACCCAGTGATGAGTTAATTTGTGTAACCATTACATTTCATACTTCACTTTTTAAAATTAAGTCTTAGTATTCCTTTTTACAATATGGGTTTCTTTGAATGAAACTTTCAAGTAGTAAACGATTTATAACCCTGACGAATTTTGAGGGAGAAATTCATTTTAAGGGGGGTAGAATGTAACACCCCGAGATTTTTTGAGATTTATTATTTTTAATTTCTTTGTTGTCTTCTATCATACACTACACCAAGATTATCTTGTACAATATGCAACACCATATTAGCTTGCAGTATACGCAACACTATTCTTGGCTAGTGTTACTCACAATTTCAAGTTCTTTTTATGGGAATTATTCTACACAACATTAAGTATAGATTTTGTTTAATTTATAAATGAAATAAGTTTTGATTATGTTTTATGCAACAACAAAGGGATCTTCCACCACATGCATCCCTGACTTGGCTTGCATCACACGTAATAGCGACCTTCCTCGATAGCGTGTTTAGTACGGAATATCGGGATTCGCTAAACAACGATATATTGTTATAATATTATTATGAACTAGCCGTTATGAATAGTATTAACTAAATTTTTAATTTTATAACATTATTATACATCTTACACATTTTCTAGAACATGGTATGAGAACAAAATAAATTTTTCGGGTAAAATAAGTATTTTTCAAAAAATGCAGTTTTGCCGCCTTTTGATGGCGCACCCACATTAAATCTAGTTTTTGACATGTTTATAAGTTCAATTTTAAAAAATAAAATTCTTCTATGGAATTATGATATATAAATTTACTTTGGATAAATTTTTCATATTATTCTGATAACTTTAATATTTTAATGAATAGTAAAAACACGCTATATTTTAATTAAAAACAACTTTTTTCATCGCAATAATTTATATGGTTAAATTATAACATTGAATAGTTTTAAAGTATAAATAGAATATATTTTTACCGTTTAATATAATTTATGTCATTAGCATTAATTTTACATTGAATTCATTGGTAAAAACATTTCAATCTTTGGCAATGTTTAAACTTTTAAAACTCATTTTCTTAACAACGAGATTAATTTTAAATTAATTACTGAAAATTATGTGTTCTGAATTTTGAAAAACGGATTCCATATTTGAATTAAGTGGGTCCAAATTGTGTAAATATGTTACTTTTATTTTTTTGATATTATGAATAGTAACTACGGTAATTTTTATTTACTGCAGATAAAGGTAAATCGGGTAATTAAGGGTAAAAATAAGATTATAAAATTACCCTAAAACCTTCCAAAATTATATTTGATGACTAAAAGTACACCCATATCACCTAAGGTTCGGAATAGATTCATGTTATGGACTTTTGACCATGAAAAAAATTTAATTATTATTAAAACCGAAGAAAGTGACAACATTTCACTCTCTTAAATCCTATAAGTATAATGATTTTAATTTAGTGATAAACTTCATGAAACTTAAAATATGAATAGTCTCCAAAAATATAATAAAATTATCTACATCATGTGAATTTATTTAGAATTTTTAAGGATTAAATAATTATCATTAAAGGTGACACAATAGTGATGTTGAAATTATTTTATTGATTGAAATATCAAATAAATGGTTTTAAAAATATTAAAATAAATATTATATAAAATATTTAATGTTATCCACGAATTTGATATATAAATATGACATATTATGAATCTATTAAATCTTTTATTTTGAACATATATTCTATGTGGATTTTATTTAAATTCAAATAAATGAATAGTGTCATAATTGACAGTGTTATTATTTCATAAAAATAACATAATATAAAATTGTTAAAAAATAAAAAAAAATATTTAAAAATTATAAATTAAAATTTATATGTCCTACAATTTCATAAATTATCCAATTATGGACAATTCAAAACACATAAGTAAATTTTTATAACAATTTAACATTTAGAATCTTATTACCACAAATAAAATTAAATAGATTAAATAAGGATAAATCAAGTTGATAAGGTTTAAAATAAATTTCCAACATGTATAAATTTCATTGTTTTATGAGATTAAAACCATATATCATTTAATCTTTGAATATGAGTCATTTTTTGAGGTTTTTAAGTGGGGTTTGATTTATTATAAATTAATATGTTTGAAGTTTCCAAAGGTGCCCCTCTCCTCCCTTATAAAAGGGCACCTCCTCCCTCTCCTCCTCACACAATTTTGAGCTTTCAAGCTCGACCAAACCCTACCCATTTCTCTTCTCAACATCTCTAGTTATATCATATAGGTTCTGGTCTTCTCAAAATACCAACTCTAGTGCCCTAAGAAGAAGTTTAAAAGAGGCGTGTCAAAGAAGAGGTAATCTCTTCTACCAATTCTTTCAAGTTTCTTTATTCTTCTACATCCTATTATTTATTTTTTTAATTATGAAGTAATAAAATCAGTATATCTAAAATAATTATATGTTATTATAAATATGAAACAACCTCATTCCACCTTCTATCCATCCTACAGAAAATGAAATCACCGCGCGTGCGTACGTACGGAATACTGTCTCCACGTCGTGGTGTAATCTGTTTTTCCACCACCACCTTACTTGGATGTGTATAATGGTGTAAAGAATAACAATATATTATTATTATAACATCATACTAATTCTGAGATATTATATCACCCACTTCAATTCCATTCAATAATTATGGGAACGATATCATCGCTCGTGCGTACGTACGGATTACCGTCTCAACGACGCGATGAGATTCATTCTCCATGTTAACCATTCAAGAATGATTATAAAGTATATATAATGAATAATAATGAAATATATGAAATAATAAATCTAATGGATTTATGTATATATATATTTATATATGTTATCAACTTACTTCTATTCAAGTCAATAAGGAAAGGAAAATATCGTTCATGCGTACATACGGCCTACCGTCTCCATGAACGGTGTATTTCACTTCATTCATCTATCTATTATATATATATATATACTGAATATATATGATATATAAATAATTATTTACATTTTGGAAGTAATTAAATCATGATATAAGTAATAATAATATCAATAACAACAAGTCCAAACACGTACGATAAATAAAACGATTTTACCCAAAACGTTGCTTTAACATGGAATTTACAAAAGAACGGGTAATATAAGTCATAAGTGAACCATATATGATATCATAAAAATGAATATGATTCTGAAGTAAGTCAATGAAATTATTTAAATTATTATACAGGAGTTTTGGATACGTACGAAGCATATCAGACCTAAGGTAAGGGATAATTATTCGAATCTCATTCTTATCCAAGATTGTTTATTCGTAAGTATTTACTGGGGTAATATTTTTCATCCATGTACATAAAAATGGTTTTCATAAAGTGTTTAATATTCTTCCATATATTTTTAAAGTCATGTTTACCCCTATTGACTTTTAGTTTGTGTTATGGAAGGAATCTTTCTTTTGTTTACCATACGTGGTACTTTTTGACTTTTCTGGTAAAAGTACGAGGAGAATGTTTTTGTAACTTATACGGAATGAACGGATTTTTATGATTTTATAACACCTTATTTTCATTAATATTACTCTACAATATTTCATTAATATTTTCAACAAAATCCTTTCCTTATAAAATTTCAGGGAGTTTTGTGAAAATAAAATGATTTTGAAGAAGAAAGGATATTTTCCTCAAGAATTCATTTCAAGTGTTTTATCAAAACCATTTTCCATCTAAGATGAAATTATTTCATATGTGTATGATTCAAGTATAATATATCTATTATTTACATGGTTTCACATTTCTTATGATGAAAATATATCCATTTGTTTTATATGGATTATGTTATGATGGGATGATGTTTATGAAACACATTTTATTATTTGGGTTATGATGAATGATTTATATTTATGTTGTGGCACACATAAGAATGATTTAATTATGAGATGGGTGAGACCTATATCTCCCTCTAATTCATTGGGTAAAGATTTATATCTCATGTTCCAGACATGGATGGAACGGTAAGTTAATCTGGTTCAGTGATACAGGACTGGAACGAGGAGTGAACTCGATTCATAAAGGGACTTTGTTCACTAAAATGGTCTTGGCAGTAATGCCTTGGCTACTATAGAAATAATATCAGGTGCTTAATGGTTTTCCACAATTACATGTTTTATTCCCATGATATCTTATCATGATTGATGTTCCTTTATGATCTATGCCTTATGTACTGCTAAGATTTATGTCATGTTCATGTTTTTACGTTCAAATGTTTATGGGTTGTTTTATGATCTCCATGTTTATGCTTACTGAGAATTTGAGCTCACCCTTTTTATGTTTTATTTTTCCCAAGATATAAAAAAAGGTTTTAGGTAAGAAAACCAAAGGGGAAGATCTTTATGGGAGATGTTGAAGATCTTTCACCATGATTAGAAGATTATGTTCTAAGTTTCCAAAGACACTAAACTAATACGGTCTTTGGGAGTCTTTTTTTGTCATGTATTAAGTATTCTGCAAAAGTAATGTAATGTCTATGTACATCAAGTATGGGTCTATACAGATGATTTTTTCTAACACCATCAACCTATGGTTCTCCTGTTTATTTTTCATCATCAGGCCTTCATCGCCTAACTTTTTCCTAGAATCAACAATATCAATATGTTCTTATGGATTGGTAGCATTGACATATGAATATGGTCATTGTAACTTTTCACTGAGAGGAATATCAGGTTGAGAAACCTATTGTTTCTTAGGAATGGGAGTGCCATCACGTCCAGTAGGTCATTCCTCTGCACTGTGAGCCGTAATAGGTTGAGTGACATGTTGTTTCTCAGTATTGGGAGCACCATCATGTAAAGAAATCATTATCTATAGAAGTGGTTTAACATTTAATTTAGAGTACATAAATAAAACATAAAATGGATAATTACATGAGGTAACCTGATGTATACTACAAAAAAATTAACCTGATTATTTAACTATCTTTTCGTTTTTTAAAGGATGAAGGGATTTGACCCCTCTATCAAAAATACAAATCCCTTAATTGTAGTATCCTCTAATATACAAAATTTTATATACATTGGGACCACTGTGAAATGATTCTGATATCCTAATTAATGGATCATCTTTAGTCAAATTTTCATCTGGCCCTTCATTGGTTTTGGTTGATAGCAGTACAATTGATCACTTTTGTCCCATGGGATCTGGAACAAAAAATACTTGTACAGCCTATAAATCTATCATAAATGGTTATTCTTTATAACCTTTCTTACTGAAATCATATTTCACAAATCCCAATTCATCTATTTTAATATAAATTCTATTATCAACCCACTTTCATTTAAAATCATCACTTGTAATGTTGTATAATCCAATTAGCATATTTGATTGATGATTCCAAAGTATGACATATCTGCATAAATTTTATTTTTTCCTTATTACCAGATACATGCATCGCTTTAGCCATGAGTGTAACACTACTATTTTTCATGGTACTGTCTTCATCATGATCATTTTTATAGAAAATATAACCATTGATTACATAAAAATTGTAAGATAATACATGCAAACTTATTCCTCCGGCTAGCCATCGATGTTGTCCAGAAATTGAATCAGGATTTTCATATGACTCCTTTAAAACATGGTCCCAAAACCATCTTATAAAATATTGATTATGTTTATTTGATATCCATTTCTCATCCCTTGATGGATTCAAATGACTAAGAATTTATTTTTGGGTTTCAACATATGGGGAAACCTCCAGACTGTTATGAATAGCATAAATGTGGGCCTAATCCTGGTCTATAATATTGATTTTGATAACATCTCTTCTAGAAATTCCTTCACCCACAAGAATCCCAATGTGACAAGATTTTTGTAGAATGATTCTTTCTACATAGGATAGGTATTCGGTATATAATTCAATGGATTACTCAATAATATATTGCTCCATAATACTACCCTATGTCAAACTTTGATTTTTGACATACCCTTACAAAATATTCATATATTGTTCAATGGGGTACATTCATCTATAATGTACATGACGACATAGTCGAATCTATCACACCAAGTGAACCATCAAATTAACCATCATATCAATGAATTTAGGTGGGAAGAAAATTTACAATTCATATAATATGAAAAAAAAAATTATCTTTCCATAGTTATTAATTTCATCGGGTTTATAACATTTTTACATATAGATTAATGAATAAATAGAGCTTGGTTAATGTATGATGGACATTCTTGGAAAAAATGCAACGTAAAGCTACAAGCATTAGATCTTGTATCAAAACATGGAATTCAGGTGATTTTAGATCCTTTAACTTTAAAATAGTCATTGACATAATGTTATTGATATTCGATGAATACTCCTACGGAACCTTTACATAATTCAAGAAGTTTTGAAATTGATATCTCTCATGCTGGTAAAGAGTGTAAGTAGTTGGAGGAAGAAAATTTCATTTTTCACCATTCATTGGTGCCAACTCTTCTTGTATTCCCATTTCAACCATGTCCAACCTAGCCCTAACTACGTCCTTTTTTCAGGGTGTATTTAGCAATGTGTTGATGACACTATCACATAAATTTTTTTCAACATACATAACATGAAGAAAATTTATGACGTCCAAACAATTCTAGTATTTCCATTCAAAAAAACTAATCTCTTTTTCCAACCATTTTTCATAAGGTTTTTCAAAAACGATTTAAAAAACTAGTTTCCACATATTTTACTTTCTCAAACAGTTGATCACCTATTAGTGGATATGGTGTTTTATGTTCTTCTGAACTTCCATAAAATGATTTTTTATAAGATCAATACTTATATCATCAGGGTAGAAACCTATGTTTTCCTAGAAACATGGTTTTTGATGAATGTTTCTACCTAGTTGACTGTGTACCTTGTTCATAGATGGGACACCCTTGAGTTCCTTTAATTATATATCTTAACAAATTTTCATAAGAAGGAAAGTCATTTATCATCCCGTACAACATGGATCTCAATTTGAAATAATCATTTTTATAATCATCATACAATGTAACAACTCAATCCCACAATAATTTCAAATCCTCGATCAATGGATCCAAATAAAAATAAATACTAGTACCCAGTAGTTTTGGTCCTAATATAAGAATATATAACGAGATTTATTTTTATATTATGTATAACCACAGTTGAATGTTATAATTTACTAATATAATCATCCATGTACTATGAGTGCTTCTTTGAAAACCAAAAGGATTCACTCCATCTGTAGATAATTCAAGATGAAGGATTCTCATCTAGTTTCCAAATTCAGGATACTCATGATCAATTCAATTCCACTGAGGGGAGTCTTCTAGGTGATGTAGTTTTCTATATTTAATTCTTATGTCTTTGTTCCACATTAATTTCCATTTAGTATCATCACTTCTATATTGGTGCCTAAATCTTGGGATGACTGGAAAGTTCCATACAACGTTCCTAGGACCATATTCATCTTTCTTGTATCGAGAAGAACCACACTTTGGGAATTCTCTAAGTGATTTGTGGTCCTTTTGAAACAATATACAGTCATTCAGGTAGGTATGTATTCTTTTAGAGATCATACCCATCGAGTGTAGCAATCTTTTGGCATTGTATGTCCAGCTTATGAGCTCATTATCTTCAAAGAGCATGTCATTCAAGAAAACAAGTAATTTATTAAAACTGTAATAACCCCATCTGTTTCCTATATTCAAATTATACAGCTTTAGTACAGATAAAAATTATTTATATTTAGTGTAACCACCATACAATGGCATCTTTTCACAACTATTTAATTTCTCAAACAATTTTGGTCAAACACAAAGTTCATCTTCAATTTTCCTTGTCATTTTTTTAATAAAAAATCCATCATCATTCACATATATAATGACATCCTCGATACAATATTATTCATTTTCCACACTACTAATTATATTATATGATCTATAAAACATACTATAATACCATCCACTGGCTACATTTACTATTCCCCATGTTTATTCTATCATTTATAACATCAACTTATTCCATGATAGATAAAGTATTATTCCTACTCCTATAGAGTGATGTTTCTTGAATAACAACAGAATAAACATAGAAAATGGATTTTATCAGGGTGGTATTATTTATCTTTTGAAATCATGAAGAAATATTTCACACCATATTCATAATCTTTTGTCATACGATTGGCATCCATCCATTTCTTATTTATATCCGTCCTATTTTATTTGGTAATATTAATATTTAAAAAACTAAATACACAAAACATTGATATAAAAATTAGCCCAGGCTAAAAAAATATTGTATACTTTAAGCCTCCTTCAATATTTATCCCCTATATCCACTTTTTGGAACCAAGGTCTTTCATTTGGGATCTTCTAGATAAATAAATATTTAACACATCTAGTATTTCCTTCATTGGTCCAACTAAGAGAAATTAATCAACATAAAGAAGTAAAATGAAAAAACAACCATTATAATACACCTTCATATAGTAGAAATTATTTACATTATGAAAGAATTAAAATTATAGTTACACTATCTTGGTGCCTACTTTATCCACAGAAAACTCCATTTGAGACTAGAATTGAACCTTTTCTTCCATTTAGCATGAAACATTGTAGTTGATCTATTTAGATATCTTCCTCTAAATCTATATGAAGGAATATAATCATGACATCCATTTGATATTAAAATACATTTACCATTTCTGTGGTGTTATTATCAATCTACTTGTCTTACATATATAATTTAATGGTTTTCTTAATTATATAAAAAACTAAACATAAAATATTTTGGACAAAATACATTTCATATGTCCTTTGAAAACTATTTATAAAATTAAAGTTAAAATACCATTAATAAAATCAACCATTTACAAATCTTTCTCTTTAAAATAACACACCCATTTTAAAATAAACTAATTATTTCCAATCACTCTTTCACAAAACCCTAATTACTTTTTTTAAAATCAATCAAGGAAACTTCATGACCCAATAATCTTAATCATTTAAAATGAATGGAAACCCTCTATATTTTACAAATTTTCATTTAAAAATTCACCCATACCTTGTTAAAATGAAACCATCATTACATAAACTTTCAAAACATTCACATCCCTTTATGAAAGCAAGTCAGGTGAGTTGACAAACACTTGGCATAAAACCTAAGTCCATTCCAAGTGTTTAAATAATTTTAAATCTATTTAAAACCAAAAAAGGTTAAGTTAAATACATTTAATTTTTAATAAACATTTCAAAAATAAGTGAATCATTTTAAAAGATCCACATTTTTGCAAAAATATAAATCCCAAGAGAGGCACTTTGTAAAGGATATATGATTAAAAAATAACCAATATTTTATAAAATACAAAGATATAAAAGGTTTATCTTGTATCTCATGAATAAATAGCATGAATAATATAGTTTACTCCATTAATTCTACTAAGGAGTGAATAAGTGATAAAAAAAGGCATACGTGTCACTTGTCCATTATAATTTTGAACATTAACTCACATCTCTTCAAAGTGGGAAGCAATATTCCACTTGATTCTTGAATCCAGTACTACATAAGCTTGATCCATAAAATATGGTACATTAGAAAAAAAATGTCCCCTTATTGTGGTTATGTATTATGGAAAAGTTAAAGGAATATAGGTACTCAAACCTTTTCTGCTATCAACGGTTCATTTCAATTTTTGATTAAATATATTTAAAAAACATTTTTTAGTGTTTTACAAAAATATCACACCCTAAAGACAATAACAATACTACCTCATATAAAGGACTCATATTTCCAAATCTAGTAAAGGATTTGGGAAGTTTCTATTATGTGTTCTCAACTGTTTGGACCCATAAGAAACCACATGGCCATCATGGACTAGAACTATTCAAATCCATACTTTTGATACATCACAGTATAAGTCATACTCATTACCCTGCTCATTTATGGTTAAGATTGATACTTTAATCAATCCCCTATTAAGATATTAGAAGGATATCTCATGAAAATCTAATCAAATAAACCATAACACATTCTTGGTGAAGGCCTTTTTAGCACTTCAAATTCGAAAGAATCCCAGTTGACACATTGGTAATAATTGGAAATTCCGAAAAATATTTGTATCTCAAAAACATTTTTTGTCCTCTATAAATAAAATATAACATCAAAATTCTCAAGTTCAAAAAATACGCTATACACTAATATCATTTCCCCCAGGAAGTGTACATTATCAATCCAAAACATACACTTTGAGATCATAGAATATTGTTGATGCACCCTATGTATTCTAAAAATGATCTCTAGATATCGAACATATTCCTCCCTCAACTAGGAATACATGATGATATGATTGAAAAATAGGGCTACAAAATTATCTAAATAAGGATGGAAGACCCAATTCATATCAGTCATGAACACTACTATTTCCTTTTTTAAACTGAAGGACATCGCTAGACACCCATATAATACATATTTACTCCTAAATATACTATGTGGTATATCAAAATACCTCACCATAAACTAATGATAATTTGATATCAAAATGATCTTATAGAAAAAAATTATCACCTCTAAGTTGATAAAATAGTCCATCAATACGTATAAGTGGATATAAGTTCATTTCTATCACTTAGAATAACCTATAATAGGCCACACATATTCTCAATGATCCATTTGAATTTTTATGGAAAAATGAAGGCACCCCAAGGGGGCATAATCATTCATATGAATCCCTTCACCTCAAAGTCATTAAATTAATCCTTCTTCTCCCATATCTATATAAGATCCATCTCATATAGTGGAATTGATATATTCTCCACACCTCGTAAGAACAAAATCATAAACTCAACCTATCCCTTAGGTGGTAACCTAGATAAGTCCTTGTTAAATACAACTAGGAACTTGTCAATGAAAATAGTACAAAATGATTGATGTTTTTCTCTATCATTCCAAGTTACTCTAGAAAAAATGGGCTATGATTCTACCTAGATAAATAAATAAATATCCTACATAACTAGTTTTCATATCCATTTTTTCCAGGAAACAACAACAACACAATCACATAGTGACCCTTTCACCTCACAATAATAACCATCACATCCCCATCCAAGACTTACTTATCAATACAACCATTTTACCATAAAAACCAGAAAAACAATAAAAAATACTATAAAAAACCACATTTTATTTTTAATTCACTCAAAATACCATAATTTATTTAAATAAGACCTTTATTGCATTACATCATCCCCTGCAAAGGTGTTTTCACAAAACATCCATATTTACACACAATTGATTCATTAGTCATATATAAGTACTTAAAATTTTATGAGTTGTTGGTTAAAAAATCATATCAAGGGATATAAATCTATAGTATGAGTTTAAAATTTTATAACAAAAACTAAGTGAACATAACAAAACCATTCAATCTCAAAGTTAGAATCATCATTATAAATAACAAGAAAACTGGTAAACACATGAGAATAAAATCAGTATCCTCAAATTCAATTATAATAGTTCATCATATTCATTTTTTAAACCTTACTATCCAACCAAATTTAAAAAAATAAATCTATTTACACATATTCACAAAAGAAGTGATAGTTTTTATACCCTATATGGAGAGAAGCTTCAAATTACACAAAATCAAAAACATAAGGAAACAAAAGATGTATTACTGGACATGATGGGAAATTGTAGTGGATTGATCAATTCAAATTTTTATTTTATTTCAATTGAACACTTTAGGGTTTAGCGGTAACCATATACCGAGCGGGAGCCAAAAATAATAAAAACCCAAATCCAAATCTCAAATTAAAAAACGTCACAGCAACCAATAAGATCTCGACATAGAATTGATCATTTAAAATTTTATAATGATAAAATACCAAGTAAATACTAAGTTAATCACAAGAATACTCATATTGGTAGCACCATAGGAGTTATATTTTCAATACATGTGAGTTCACGGAGGAGAAGGGATTCACAATAGCAGAGGAGGATGAGGAGTTGACAGTGGAGGAGGATGAGGAGGAGTCCACAATAGTAGTAGTAGAGGAGGTGGAGGAGGAGTCGTAATTCGCGGAAGAGTCAGCAGCAGTGGTTGTGAAGGAGGATTTAGAGGAGTTGATAATAGAGGAGGAGGAGGAGGAGGAGGAGTTGGTTGTAGTGGCAGCGATGAAGGAGGAGGCAAAATCGGTAGCAATGGTGGAGGAGGAGAAGGTGGATTCAGAGGTGGCATATGAGGAGGAGGAGGAGGAGTCAGTATGGTTCAGCTTCCATGAGAGCTTGAGGCATGCGAGATGAGGAGGATAATATTAGGGTTTATTTAAAAAATTAGGTAAACCTTTTATCAGTGCTAGCTAAAAAGCGCTGATAAAGGTATGCTTTATGAGTGCTAAAAGAGAAATCTTTGATAAAAATATTATAATAATAAATTATTTATATATATATATTTATAAAATTATATGTATAATAAATAAATATAATTTTATTTATAATTATAAATTCATAATTAATATATTTATTTTATTTATAATTATATATAATTAATATCTTTAATTGGATGGGTCTGCAGGGTGCAGAGCTCTCAGGAAATGGTGATTCATTCATTTTGGGAAGATAGGGATTGCTGCTTATGGGGTTCCTGCACTATCTTGGATCATATCTCCTAGATGGAGGAGATTAATCTAGAGGAACTCGTGGTTCTACAAGATCAAAAATTACGGGATCTAGCTATACTGTGAGGGTGAATTCATTTCACATATCTAGTTTGGATGGCACTTGTAGAGTCGTGATGACATCAAACAGACCACAATCGAAGGAGGGAGCATGGCGGGTTTCAGATCTAGTGTTGATACAGTTACAACAATGATGGTTGGTAACCCTAGGGGTAGTGAGAAGAAGCCTATTGGTGTGATTCAGATCATGGGTTATAGATCTAGGGATTCTAGAGATGTGATGATGCTGGTTCATGTGTTTCCTAGTGTGGGTTGTGGATCTGGTGTTGTTGGAGATGCAACTGCGCTGGTTGGTAACCCTTGGGGTTGTGTGATGCCATCCTCTATAGCTATGAATCACGGTTCCATTTCTGTTTATAATGAATCTGTAGTCGGGATGATTTGTAGAAAGGGAAACATTTCCTATGTCAAAGATGATGTTGAGGTAGTTTCAGAGCACCTAAAAATGGGGAAGCACTCGATCATCACAAGATTAATCTTGCCTAAGGGTTCAAAACTGTGGAAGATGGTAGATCTGGTTGCACGAGTATCAATGGTTTGGGGATTTAGTGATTGTATATTCATCTTTATGGGTAGAGGATTTTTCCATATTCTCTTCCCCACTGAGGATTTGAAATTGTAGGCATGGGGTCTCAAAACAGTCTCCCTCAACATTGATATCTTGCATCTTTTAGAGTGGGACAAAAACATCAATCATATGGAGGTTTGTAATTCATCTTTCCAGTTTTCAGTCAATTTTTTTTCCTTATTTGGTTACTGTGGCATCCAAAGATACCCTATGATATTTCTTTAGCTATTGGTGTTTTGATTAAGCTTGATAAATAAACAAAGCTAGTTTTCTATATACACTATGATAGATTTTTTGTTGAAGTTACCTTTAAATCAACCTTGTAAGATAAAGTCTTTCTTTATATAGATTTGGATGAACTAGAATTAAGAGTTGAATATGAGAAAGTTAAAAATTTATGCAATGAATGCAAGTTGATCAGGCATGATTTATTTTCTTTCAATCGAACTAGGACCTATGGTTTCTGGGATGCTTGTGATTATGAGGAAATAAACTGCTTCAAAAAGGCAAGAATTCCTATACCAAGTGGTGTTAACACCCACTTTCTAGATATATTTGATTCGTAGGTTTCTCCAACTCTAGTTTAACTTGCGGGTGTGGTGCAAAGCGGTGACAATGTGGTGCAAGTGGGGGACGATTCATGTTATATGGAAGGTGGTGATGCATGCTTTGAATCTGACTAGTATGATTTTAAGAAAAAACAAGTCTTTAAAGTCTTGGGTGAAATTTTTTTAGGATGAGTATGATGCTGAGGAAGGCATGGTACAAGCTTTAGTCACCCTTGAATGAGCGTGACTTTTCCTACTTCGTCGGGTGTAATGGGATGTGGCCCCATGCAGGGTTATAAGGTGGTGAAGGCAAACTCATAGAATGTAAAGGTGGTTACAATGCATGCACGTATTGATAAATAGGGAGAACTTATCCGTGTGTACATAAGCGAGTATGAGCATGCTGATGCCACTGGTGATTCTAATGAGCCGGAAAATATTGTAGTGGTTATTCAAGCTGAAATGAACAAATAATTGATTCAATAAAAAGCATATCCTTCCTCTAAAAGGAAGTGTAAAGATATTAAGGTCTTGGATTTTCTTGAGAAGAATACTGTGACGAGTTCCTTGAATCCTAGGTAGTCCTATTGTTTGTAAAGGGATGAATTGAGAGGGGCTTGGAATTAAGAAAGGACTTGGCAGCTAGGCCATCATCCAAAAAATTGGGTCAAGGATGCGGTTATGATGATTAGGATGGTTCATGAGGGTGTGGTCTAATGTCAACCAAGTCTTCTTTAAAATATATTTATTTGGAGTATCAATATCTTAGAGAGAATTACTTTGTGCTATTCAAGAAAAATAATTCAAAATCCAAGTGGGAAAATGCTGACAATGCTGATGATTCTAACTACGATGATGGGAGTTGGTCTGTAGTGAAATCAACCTCACTCTAGGGTGTTAAACCATAAAAATCATCAAGAAATACCTTGGGGGTACACACACATAACTTCAAGAAGTTTACAACCCAAACAAGGGTCAATTGAATTTAGCAACACCTCTAAAAACCAGCATGAGATTACCCTGATATCTGGAACAATAGGCCCTTCCCTTCCCGATCTATAGTTCCACTCACCCTAAAAATCATGAGTGACTATATCGAAAAATAAGAACCAAACTTGATAGTGATAAAATTATATCTAGTCTTTAAAACTGATCATCCAATCTGTGTTGATACTCAAGTTGAATATGTCAAGATCAAGCACAAAGAAGTCCCACACCACCTCGTAGTCGGCTATCATCACCTAACGTGCCAGACATCTGAAACCTTTTTTAGACCACCTTCTCAAAGCTGTGGAAAGATCCAACAAGAATGGAATAATTTTTAATGAAACCCCAACATTTCAACTAATATTGATGATATAAAATAATGAGTATCACCTGTATCAAACAAAGATAGAACTATAAAAAACAAGATAAACATTGTACTTCTAACTATAGGTGGCCCTATTTCAGATTCCTCTTGCGCATACTCGGCTACATAAATTCATTAATTCATAGCCACATGAACATATCCATTGGCATGGTGACTAGACCCACCACCATTAGAAGCATATTCATGATCCTACAAACCCTTTTTGAGAGTGGATCCTTCCCTATTGTTGTGAGATATATTTTCACAAAATTCTTGTAGATGGCCATATCATCCATAGAGAAGAAAAGTAATTAGAGCCTCTACATAGTTAGGCCTAGTATGACCATGACTCCCACACTGGTAGTAGAAAACCAATTTCTACCTAGTCATATCCACTGAAAAATGTCTTGAGGAAAACTAACGACTCTTATGTTTCCTATGTTTTCCAGAAGATACACCCTAGGTAACCACTTAACCAATTGAAGATCCACCCACACCTGTCTTCCAAGATATGTCCTCCTCATCCAAAGTTTTACATTCAACTACCTTGATAATGTTTGGAAGGAACACGAGTATCACCATTGGTTGAATATTAGGCCTCATTCCTAACTCAAACCTCTGATCCTTCGAGTACTCATTAGTGACAAGCTCTGATGCTAGAAGCAGCAACTCAGAAAAATGGGTTGAATACTCCAGAATGGTATGATATCCCTTCTCTAAGGTAAAAAACTCTTAGGTATTCACTAACCTCAATTTATTTAGATAAATATCCTAGATAAATATATTATTAAAGGAATCTTAATTAAGATCTTAACGCAACTTAGCTTGAAAAATAGAGTCCCACTATCTCATTCTCAGTCCCACAAGAATATATAGGGAAGACCCCACCTTAGAGTCACCAGGAGCCTTCAAGAAGTATATGGTCATCTTTATATACTAAAGAAACACCTTATATACCTAGGATCATTTTTCACCACAAAATAAGGGTTGATACTACTTTGTAAATTCATATCCATGATCCACTACATTTCAGGGGTTCCCAAAACCCATTTGACCTTTATTATGACCAGTGTGGAAAAAAATTCTAAAAAAGTAAGTTCCACTAGAGTATTCTCATATGAATCTTATCTCGTAGCTTCCTCTCTCAAATTGGTAATGTTTTTTCTCAGAGACATTTTCTAACAAAAAAAAAACTAATCATTCATGAAAAAATTTCAAAATCATAGGAACAACTGAAGGTATGAATAAAAAATCATTAAAACATTAAAAATTTAAAGTAAAAAAATCCTTACTTGAAAAGGAAAAGGTTTTAGTGACTCAAGTTTTTCCCTATCATAATTTGGAATAATCCTAAGAATAATTCTAGATCTAGGAGATGAGGCGGCGTGCAATTTTGTGGCCTGGTGTGACTAGAATAAATTTTATATAAATATTAAGTATTTTTATACTATGCACATGGAGGAAATGGTTTATCTATTAAATGGTAGATCAGATCAGAAATTTGATGCCACAGTTGCATCTAGAGTGTGTCCTTTACCTGCGGTGGGGTATAATTTTTGTGGTCGTAGGCTTTCTATAGAAAAAGATATTAAGGGTGTTTCCATAAATAAATTAAATTATTTTATTTTAGATGTCAACTCGAATAACTCCTGAACGGAGTCTCAGATCAAATTTATGAGACCACAGTTGAGTCAAGAGCACCATGTTTACCCTATGAGTGACTTAATCTTTGTTAGCATTGAGCATCAGTATAGAGGTAAGTAGGACCTGGTTTTTAAGTGAATATTTGTTTTAATAAAATAAAAAAATATCCCCTCTCCCCCTTCTTCCCTGTTGGGGTGCCCAGCAGTCCCCTCCCCCCTATCTAATGGACGAGTGAACCAAGGAGGAGCCTCCAGTAGCCATTTTAAATATCTATCATCACCTGGTCGGGAATCAGCATGTCGCGGTCACCGTTCAACACCCAAAGCTTCATATTTTTTCCTGTGAGGTAGGTATTTTTAGTTTTATTCCCATTTCCCCTCTTTTTTTCTTTTTTTTGGTTTGAATCACTACTATATCTTTGATCGAAGGATAGGGAAGTGTACATTGGGTCCCATGTTTTCTAAAATAGGTTTCGAGTCATTTTTCCGACCACCGGAGTGGTCCCGGTGGTCTGAGGAAGGTGGTGGCGGTGTGGCTCTGGCAAGGTGGCTCTGGTAGGCGGCGACATGATGGTTTCTGGTGGAGTAGGGTGGCGACTTTTGGGTGGCACGGAACACCAGATGTCAGCGGGGTCTAGCTATGAGCAGAGGACGTGGGTCATAGTGTGGTGGGATGGTCCTACTACTATGTCGTGGACCGGTGGGGTGAACTAGGCTGGATGGAGCGGGTCGGCCTAGGCAGTGCAGTCTGGCCAGATCAGGTCGGTCTGGCCAAAATGGTCCATCAGTTTTAGAACCCCCATATCTTGAAAACCAAGGGTCTGATTTGCATTTTGTCTACAGAAACATGACCCTTGATTTGAGGTGTACCTTTTTAGGCCTATTTGGGAACTTTTTGTCTCTATTTCGAGTCTCAGTGTCATGAAATATCCATTTAAAATAATAATAATATAATTATTATTATTTGGTAAACCTTGTAACTAATGTATCTCCTGCGTATGATGTTCGATTGATGCATTGTCAGTGGAATTGAAACCCTGACTCTATGGCAGAAATTTTAAGACCAATTTTGGATGGATAACCAAATGCGAGGGTGTGGGCCCCATGAGGCCCATTTTGGGTGGTTGCGGTGAAATGTGAATTTTTCACCGGGTGCCCATTTTGGATGAAGGAGTAGTCAATCCCATGTGATTTTACATGATGATAAAAATGGTTAGAATAATTGAATGTGTTTCGAGATCGAGGAATGGGAACCATGTGGTCCCTTTCATGTGTGATGCGATGAGAAGCACCCTTTACACCAGTTGCCCGATTATGGAATATAAATATCCTATCCTATGTGTTTTTCTATGTATAATGTGATGGTGGCAACTGTTACGCCTAATAATACATGAGGTTTCAGGAATCGATCAAGACTCTTATGAAGCGATGTTATGCCAATTTTGGAAATCGGTGGTTCGTAAAGAGAGACATTGGGCTAGGCACTCCCCTATGGCCCCAGGGCACAGGCTTCCCTTACCTCTATACTTAGGTAGAGACAGAACTCCCCATGATGTGGGAACATGTTCATTACCTTTGAGTAGTTTTCCCCAGGGGTTTTCACTCCCCTTATGGACTAGGGTGTGGGTTCTCTGTGATGTTCGTGGAATTAGATTGCTCCCCTTTTGTGACAGGGTGCGGGCTCTCCAATCTCATTGGATAGTAGAGTCAGTACTCCCCTTCTATACTAGGGTGTGTTTCATCTAACCTTAGTGTGGTGATCCCCTACCGAGGGTGTGTACTTAAGTTTTATAGAGTGGTACTCCACTACCATGTTAGGGTGCAAGATCACGTTTCACCGGGTGGTACTCCCCTAATACACCGAGGCACAGATTCACACCTACAGAGTATTTATCCCTCATTCATGAGTTTTAGTGTGTAGGGGTCCCCTCTACTTTTTGTGTGTGATTCTTATTTAGGTTTTATTACTCCCTCGACAGAAAGAGGCACGATCACCTCTAGATAGGAGCAATAGAGGGTTCACAAGTTGGTTTAGGAGCTAGTACCCCCTCAATTGTAGGCTAGTTGTTAGGGGTGTGACTCTTCTATGTTCTTCCGACCTTGCATTGGGCATAGGTAATCATTGGCGTGATATCTTATGATGGGTTATAGAGGTGGGATTAGTGCATTGTTACCAGTAGAGCTCTGGTTAGGAACCTGTTGATGGTGATGAGGTCGGAACCCCATGAGGATGTGTACGTGAGATGACTATATATGGTATTTTCTTTGTTTTCCTTGTGGTTTCCTCAAATATTCAATTACATAGCCTATGATTTGATCTGACTAGTTTTGTTTAGTCGAGGATGGTCTTGAGGTGGATTTTCTCTCTCGTTTGGGTTCCCTCTGGCTAGGATGAGAAGACTATTTCCTTTCAATTCATCCTTTTATTTTGGGTTTTTGGGGGGGTTCTTACTAAGTAACTTTATACTCACCCTTAAATAGTCTTTACCCACACATGTCTTGTGTCTTTTGTAGACCATAAGCCTTTCAACGAAGTCCCAGGAGGGCAGAGCTTAGTGAGGTGGACAGATCGGGGTGTTTACTGGAGATTGGATAAGGAGCTATCTGGCGGGTTCATCTTATAGAGATCCCCTCCACCTGAGTAGGTTGGACATTTTTTTTTAATTTTCTTTTGGTTGGAACTATATTTTCCCTTTTTCTACTTTTTTTGTACTCTGGCTGGGATAGTTATATGCTTTCATTTCTTTTCAATTTTTAAATATCTTTGCACTATTTCATGTAGGTGCATGTGGGTGTGTGCATACAAGTACCTTAGGCTAAGGCCTCCCATGTGTGTGATAGCCTAATTGGTGCTAGTTTCTATCTCCATCCCTATTTGAGGTGGGCTTGGGGAGTCCAGATCGTTCCTCGTTGGGTCGGTTCATAATAGAGTTGTATCAGAGGAGGTTCCACCTTTGGGACCTCAGAGTGTATATGATAACCCTGGTCTTTATTACGCACTTAAACCTAATTTATTACATAAAACCTACACTTGATACAATATAGAAGATTGAGAGGTATAATGTCTTTGGATATTAGTAATACTACAAAACAACTTAAAACATAAAACACAACATCTTATTTAAAACTTCCTTTACATGACCACTACATTCCCTCGTACTTAGCATTGCATGGGATAACCTGAGGACTTGCATAAGAAAATGGTGAGCTATAAAGCCTAGATTGGGAGTAAACAATGAATAACATGAAAAATAAAATACATTTTAGGCTATATTAAAATCAATGGATCATAAAATAACGTGAAAATAAAGGCATGATATAGCATGATTATCATAACATGGAAATGTGGCAACAACACTTAACGTTGAATTAGCATGAGCCAAGGATCATTACACATGGAGCATGAGTAAACCCTCATTGAACATGAAGCACGAGTAAAACCTCATTGAACTTGAATTATCATGATTCAACACTCATTTCACATGACGTATCATGCTACTATACTTTACCCAATGCATTGGAGTGCTATCAAGGCACACCCTTCTTAAACATTTCATTTCATGCATAAGTTTGCTACATGGATTGTATAACATTGAATCAATCAACATCATAAGTTATTCTATGATTAAAAAATGTGGAATAAATACATAAAATTACCATTCAATATGTATATGCACATAAAGGTGAATACCTTTGATAGATACATGGGTATAGAATTCACTACACAATGATCTTGGCTTGAAAAAACACGGTGCAATTTCGGTAGCATAACGATGTGAAATAATAATTCATAAAAATGGTTGATGAGAGAGAAATGGGTGTCTCGTCATACATGAAATGGACAGTAAGGGGTGGTCATATAGATACATGTCCCCAAAAATTTAATGGAATTTAGATACGTAATACAAAAGAATTGCTTGAATGTAAATGAGGAGAGAGAAATTCCTTACAAAATTTCAGCATGGTAACGGGTGTACATGGGAGGCATTAATGAGAGAGAAAGGGGATATCTCATTATTCAAACATGAAGAGGCCAGTATGGGGTAGGTGAAAAATAATACCCCAACATTTATAATTGAAAATAAATTGGCATGAAAATATAAGGAAACATGGACATAAATAAGGAAAGTGACAATCCCTTACTTGGAAGAGTGATCTCAAAGGCTTGAGAGGGGCTTGAGAGAGGATTCTTGGGAGACTGTGGCACCTTGAGAGGATTCTATAGATAGTAGGGATGAAGTCGGATGAATTCCAAAGGCTATGAGTGAAGAGTAAGTGGGATCTTGGGTGAGTTTATATAGGAAAGGAGGGAGAATTCTTTATTATTTAGGTTTGGGACACCACACATTAAACTAATCAAAACCAAAAACCAGACCATGGTTTTTTCCAAAGGGTATTAGAAAACAATATTTTATAATTCCAATGTCCTAACCTCTTAAAATAATAGGTTTTATTATATAGAGCTGAGTCACACTTACAAGGAAATAAATTTAAAAAGCTAAAATGTTTTGTAAGTCTTGGAGGGTCCACTAAAGATTTGTAAAATAAATCAAACAAACCTAAAATCACATTATTTTATTTTAAATATTTATTGTCCAAAAATAATGTTTATAGTATTTTATTACATCAATATTGGGTCTTTATGATGTCATAAAACACATTATATATTTAAATGGTATTTAATTTTTACCCATAAATTCAACTGTCTTAGAAAATTATGAAAAATTCACCATTGAATAATTTCAACATCCTGATTCCAAAAACTAATATTTATTTTATCTAAATAATTTTCTAAATATGTGAATTTTTTACTTTTAAAATAAAAACCGACATTTATCGAAAATTCATGGGTTTTGACAAAAACAGCTTTCAAAACTTAATAAAAATTACAATTTTATTCATAAAAATTATATGATCATTTATACGTCATAAAAATAATTTAATAATAATAATATTTTATTAAAATGTTTTTTAATTCAAAAATTCATTAATTTATCATAATAGATTTCTTTGCTGAATATTAACTAAAAATACTATTTGTGCTTTAAAAACTATTTTAAAAGTAACAACAATAAAATGAATGTATATTCTGTATTATATTTAAAAATAATGCACATAATCAAAGTGATAAGGTATTGTTATATAACCCCTTATAACACCTCCATAAGACCTTATGGTAAGGTGTGCGATGGTGACAGGCTCTTGGGGTGGCTTAGATAATACCACTCGGGTGGTAATCTCTATCAACTTCCACTTCTCCCATAGGCAGTTCCGTTCAAGTTTTATGTGTTGAAGCTCATCTTGGGCTTGGTCAAGAGTGAATACCAATGATGCCATGTCCCTTACAAGCTCCGATAAATGGGATTCATATGGGGAAAGTCTACTGGATGAGGTCATTGCTTCCTTAATCTAAGTAAATTGGATATGTTGAATCCCTATATTTATACTAATCATGTGATCATTGTTCAATGGATATGTTAGCAATAGTCACAATTCATAACAATATTTTAAAATCCAAAACATAAAACAAAATAAGTGTATATGTTTACATAACCATAATAAGACATGTAAATAGACCAAGATTAATTTTCATTAATGAATTTTTGGGTCGTTACAATCTTCACCCCTTAAGAATTTTTTACCTCTAAATTTTATTTTCCCACACTAAAACAGATGTGGGTAACTCTAATTCATCACTTCTTCTGATTCCCATGTCTCTTCTTCAAACATGTAGTTTTTCCCCAACCCCATGATGAGGGGCATTGTTTTATTTCTTAGAAATTTTTCTCTATGATCTAAGATCTTCACTGGTTGCTCCTCGTAAGAAAGATCATCCTCAATCTGTATAACCTCTGAAGAGAGTACATGTGAAGGGTCTGGTATATACTTCTTTAAGAGGGATACATGGAATACATCATGTACTTTATCCATGGTAGGTAGAAGTGCTAGTCCATAGGCCACAGCCCTGACACGATCAAGAATCTCGAAGGGGGAAATGTACCTAGGACTTAGCTACCCTTTATTTTCAAACCTCATGACCTTATTTCATAGAGATATACATATAAAAAACATGTCTCAAACTTTGAAATCAAGGTCTCGTAGATGGTTATCTACATTACTCTTCTGTCAACTTTGGGATACCTTAATATTCTACTGAATGGTTTTCACCTTATCCACCATTTCTTTGACCATTTCAGGTCCTAGAAGCATACACTCACCAACTTCATCCCAACATGTCGGTGTTCTTCACCTTTTCCCATAAAGGGCTTCATATGGTACCATTCAGATGCTCGAGTGGACACTAATATTGTAGGAGAATTCAACTATTAGAAGATATCGGTCCCACCGTCCTTTGAAGTCCATAGAACATGATCTTTACACATCTTCCAGTATCTGAATAGTTTTCTTAGATTGGCCATCAGTTTGAGGGTGATAGGTCGTACTGAAGTTTAGTTCAATGCTTAGACCATGTTGGATACTTTTTCAGAACTTTGAGGTGAATCTCGTATCACGATCAGTTACAATAGGTACTCCATGGAGCCTTTCCACTTCTTTGATGTAAATCCGTGCAAGTTGATCTTATGAGAAATCCTCCTGAATAGTAATGAAGTGTGCAGACTTTGAAAGACGATCCACAACAACCAAGATAACATTTTTTCCTTTGGATTTCTTCAAAATTTCATTGAAAAATTCCATGGTGATGTTCTCCCATTTCTATGATGGTATGGGTAATGGTTGCGTCATACCCTTAGACTTATGCCTCTCAGCCTTCACTTACTGACACACACAACACTTTTATGTATAATCAGAAATCTCCTTCTTCATGTTATCCCACCAAGTGTTTTCTCAGATATCTCGATACATATTTTTGTTTCCTGGGTGAATAGAGAAGGTTGAGCTATGTGCGTCATTTATAATATCCTTCTTTATCTCTAGATCGAATGGTACACATAATCATGTCCCAAATCTCAAAATTCCATCCTTTTCAACCATGAACTCTGAGGATTTCCCATTTCTGATAGCTTCCACATTTTTCAGAATTTCCACATCCTTTCTTTGAGTATACTTTATTTTCTCTAAGAGGGATGGTTGAGAAATCATTTGAGAAAGGATTGATGATGATCCTCCTTTAATGATTCCCATGTTCATCCTCTAAAAATCTATGAAGATTGGATCCTTATCAATTCTCATAAACGACAGAATCACTGGATCCTTTCTACTTAGAGCATCTTCCACCTTGTTCACTTTCCCAGGGTGGTATTGGATTGATCATTCATAAGCATTGATTATTTCTATCCATATTCGTTGGTATATATTAATCTCTTTCTATATGAATATATATTTGTGGCTCTTGTGATTAGTATATATCTCAAACTTCTCCCCATAGAGATAATACTGCCAGATATTCAACTCACAGATCACAGCCTCCAACTTCTGATCATGTGTGGTATAGTTTTTCTCATGAATTTTTAGCTTCCTTTAGGTTTAGGCTATCAATTTATCATTATGCATCAACACACAACCCGTGACCTTCTTCCAAGAATCACAAAATACCACAAAAATTTATCCACTATAGGGTAATGTGAGCACGAGAGTAGTGATAAGCCTCCTTTTAAACTCCTTAAAGATCTCTTTGCAGTCATCACTCCAAGAAAACTTTACTCCCTTCCAAGTTATCTTGGTAAGATTGTTGGAAAATTGTGAAAAATTTCTCACAAATCAGCGATAATATTACGCTAACCCCAAGAAGCTACGAATATTCGTTACTGATGTTGTCCTTGTCCATCCCTCAATTTTAGCTATCTTGGAGGGATCCTCAGATATCCCATTGCTTTTGATGATATGACCCAAGAATGATACCTCCTTCAACTATAACTCACACTTGTTTTACTTTTCATAGATCTTATCCTTCTGCAAGGTCTCTATGTAGTTCTTAGATGCTCCTCATGATCCTCCTTTGTTTTGGAGTATATTCAAATATCATCTATGAATACTACCACAAACTTATTGAGGTAATCTCTAAAGACTCTATTCATCAATTTCATGAAAATTTTTGGAACATTAGTGAGCCCAAAAAGCATTACTATGAATTCATAGTGCTCGTATCTTGTACAAAAAAGAAATCTTGGGGATATCTTCCTTCTTCAACCTTACTTGATAATATCCCAACTAAAAATATACCTTGGAGAAGTATTGTTCTCCATGAAGCTGATCGAACAAGTCACCAATTCGAGGAAGAGGATACTTTTTCTTTATCGTGATTTTGTTAAGCTCATGATAATCGATGTAAAGGCGCATTTACCCATCCTTCTTCTTGATGAAGAGAATTGGTGCACCCCCATGGTGAAGCACTTAGGCATATAAACCCTTTATCCATATTCTACTACAGTTTTTTCTTCTCACCTCAAGCTCCACAACATCCATTTTATATGGTGTCTTGGATATTGGAAACACCCTAGGTATAAGCTCAATTGAGAATTCAACATCTCTTCTCAGAGGAAGACTAGGAAATTCCTTGGAAAACACTTCAGCAAATTCCCTCACAATATCCATGTCTTCAAGGATGGTTGATTACTTGGACTTGATCATCTAAGCTATATATTTATGCTCATAGGGAATTAATATCTATGATTGAGATGATGTAACTAAATAAGATTCATCCTCCTCCTTGAATTTGTACAGAATTGGGGGTCGATTCTCCATATGGAGAGTGATTTCCCTCTCATGACAATTTATGTTGGATCTATATAAAGAAATCCAATCCATGCCAAGAATTGCATCAAATTTTACCAGAGGGAGTATGATGAGGTTCACTAGGAAGTTCAATCCACAAATTATGATAGGTGAGGAGTTATATTCATGGGATGCAATGATTTCCCCATTTGCCTTACCCACCGACATCATTACTTCCATGATTTGTGGTGGTGTTGGGATTGTTCTACTAAACATTAGGGATACAAAAGAATGTGTAGAACCTGAATCAAAATGTACATTCTCCATTATTTAATAAATAACTAGTGTACCTATCACCACTTCATTGTTGGGGTTCACTTCGGCGGTAGTGATGGAAAAATATTACCCTTTCTGCCTTGGAGGTTGTTGGTTTCCTCTGAAAACCCTTGACTTAGGGAAATAATTTGCAAGATGACCTGGTTCTTTTTAGTTTAACCAATGAAGAACATGTTGAGAGTCAAATAGAGTGTTCCTCTCCTCTATCGCAGTTTTGGGTTTTCTTGTCAGCAGTTAACAACTAGGGGTCCTCTTCCACACCTAATGCATTTCCTTGTCCCCTTAAAGGAATTTCTGGGGTGCTTCTTTCCGCACCATTGGCAAGTGGGGTGCTGGATCTTTTTAGCACCAATGGATTTATCCATCGGACTTCAATAATTGAATTCCACCTTACGCTTATTATCCTCATGATACCCATGAGATTAGTTGATCTCTATTTCGACCTTGAGGGCACATTGGACAATTTCTTCATAGTTGTTGAAGTCACAGATCGCCAGGGATTTCCACAAGCTAGGTTTTAACCCACCAAAGAAGTGGTTAACCTTGCATTTGGGGGTAATGAAAAAACCGAAAGCGTATCATGAAAGCCTTGTAATGTTTTCCTCATATGCTCCAAAATATTCCTTGTCTTTTTTCTTGAGGCAAAGGAAGTCTCTTTCCATCTTAATCCTGAGGGTGCATGGAAAATATTTATCGAAAAACATTTTCCAGAAATCCTTCAATTCCAATGCCTCGATCTCCTCCTTAGGCTTCATATATTTGATTAATGTCCACCATTGATCAGCTTCACCATCCATACAATAAGCATCCAAGAGAACCTTTTCTTGTTCAGAACATTGAAGGATGGAGAAGATCTTTTCAATGGATTTGATCCATTGTTCGGTTATTGAGGGATCAAATGATCCATTAAATGTAGGAGGCCTTTGTCTCATGAATCTTTCAATATTGACTTGATCTTTCTTAGGGGGGTTGAATATTACTCTTTACCCATGTTTCTATTAAATGGTTTAGTTAACTAGGAGAGTATCGTGACAAAGTTCGCGATTCCTACTCCCATTGGATTGGGTATCTCATTAGAACAGTCATCACATTGATCTTCACGTCAGTTTTTAGCCTGAGTCCTCTTATTATTTTCCATTGGCTGGAAGAAAAATAAATTTAGGGGTAACACATAAAGGGTAATCCAAAGAAAAAAATAGATGACTTATAAATTACTTTTATTTCCTTAACTTATGAATCTATAAGATTCAATCTATTTTATCCATGAGCTACTTTCTAACATGTATTCTTAGAGTCATTTTTTTAATTCCCTTAATAATGATTCATACTAAGCTTGTTAATTTACGAAAGCATATTCTCCAAGAGTACTGTAACCAAGAGTGCAGTAAGGACCATTTTCATGTATCAGGATACCCCAGGTCAAGCTCGAAACTCCTTGTCGGAGTTTTCACTCCTAGGTACATCTATTCTAGTTCCACCTCTACCTGCTCATATCCAGACAAGGATGTATTTTCTTGATAAACCTCTTACTCAATACTCATCAAAACTTAGGGATATATTTTTTATACTTAGCCTAGTATCTAAGGCTCCACTAGGGTTTTATAATCCTAATACCAAAAATAACTAAACCTATCCTCTGATACCAATTATGACAACCCTACTCTTTATTAGACACATAAATATAATTTATTACATAAAACCTTTACTTGATACAACATAGAAGATCAATAGTTCTAGTGTCTCTGGGGAATAGGAACACTACATAACAACTTAAAACATAAAACACAACATCTTATTGAAAACTTCCTTTACATGACCACTACATTCCCTCGTACTTAGCATTGCATGGGATAACCTAAGGACATGCATAAGAAAAGGGTGAGCTTAAAGCCCAGTAAGAGAATAAAAAAGGAAGAACATGAATAATATAATACATTTCAGTCAATAAGAATATCAATGGATCATAAAAGAACATGAACATAAAGGCATGATATAGCATGATTATCATAACATGGAAATGTGGCAACAACACTTAACCTAGAATTAGCATGAGCCAAGGTTCATTGCACATTGAGCATGAGTAAACCGTCATTGCACATGAATCAAGAGTAAACCCTTGTTTCACTTGAATTAGTATTATTCAACACTCATTTTACATAATGTATCATGATACTATAATTTACCCATTGCATTGGAGCACTATCAGGGTGCACCCTTCTTAAACATTTCATTTCATGCATAAGTGTGCCACATGGATCAAAATACATGGAATCAATCAACATCATCAGTTTTTAAATGATTAAATAATGTGGAATAAATAAAAGTACCATTAAATATGTATATGTTCATAAAGTTTAATACCCTTGATAGAGACATGGGTATGGTATTCACTACACAATGAGCTTGGCTTGGAAAAACATGCTGCAATTTCGACAGCATAACGACGTGACATAAGAATTAATAAAAATGGTTGATGAGAGAGAAATGAATGTCTAATAATATGTACATGAAATGGACAGTAAGGGGTCATATAGATACATTTCCCAACAAATTTAATGGAATTTAGATACATAATTCAAAAGAATTTCATGAATGTACATGAGGAGATAGAAATTCCTTACGGAATTTTGGCATCGTAACGGGTGTACATGGAAGGCATTAATGAGGGAGAAAGGGGATATCCTATTATTCAAACATCTATAAGAGGTGTGAAATCATACCCTAACATTTATAATAGAAAATTAAAGGGCATAATAATATAAGGAATCTTGGACATAAATGAGGAAAGTGAGAATCCCTTACTTGGAAGTGTGATCCCAAAGGCCTGGGAGGGGCTTAAGAGAGGATTATTGGGAGCTTGGGGTGCCTTGGGAGGATTATAGAGAGATGAGGGTAGAACTAGGATGAAATAAAAATTCTTTGAGTGAAGTGTAAGTGGGATCTTGGGTACGTTTATATAGGAAAGGAGGGGGAAATCTTTATTATTTAGGTTTGGGACACCACACATTAAACTAATAAAAACCACAAATCAGACCATGGTTTTGGCCCATGGTTTTTTCCAAATGGGAGTAGAAAACAATATTTTATAAGTAAAATGTCCTAAATTCTTAAAATAATTGGGTTTCTTATGTGGAGGTGAGTCACACTCTCAAGGAAATCAATTTAAAAAGCTAAAATGTTTTATAAGTCTTGGAGGGTCCACTAATGATTTGTAAAATAAATCAAAAAAAATCTAAAATTACATTATTTTAATGGTAAAAATATAGTAGCTGCACTTAATTTTTATAGTATTTTATTACATCACTATTGGGTCTTTATGATGTTGTAAAACACATTATATATTTAAATGGTATTTAATTTTTACCCAGAAATTCAACTGTCAAAGAAAATTATGAAAAATTAACCATTGGATAATTTTGACATCCTGATTCCAAAAATAATATTCATTTTATCTAAATAATTTTCTAAATATGTGAATTTTTACTTTTAAAATAAAAACTATTTTCTATCGAAAATTCTTGGGTTTTAACAAAAACGATTTTCAAACCTTAATAAAATTTACAATTGTATTCATAAAAATTATAATATCATTTATTATTAATAAAATTATTTTAAGAATAATAATATTTTATTAAAATAATATTTAATTAAAAAATACATTAATTTATCAAAATATATTTCATAGTTTAATATTAACTAAAAATACTATTTGTGCTTTAAAAACTATTTACAACGTAACAATAATAAAATGAATGTATATTATTTATTATATAAAAACAATAATTCACATAATAATAGTGCTAAAGTCTTGTTACATAACCCCTTATAACACCTAAATAAGACCTTTGGGTAAGGTGTGTGACGGTGACGGACTCTTGGGGTGGCTCAGATAACATCTTTTGGGTGGTAATCTCTATCAACTTCCATTTCTCTTATAGGTGGTTCCATTCAAGCTTCACGTTTTGAAGCTCAGCTTGTGCTTGGTCAAGAGGGAAGCCCAATGACGCCACCTCTTTTCCAAGCTCTGAGAAATGGGATTCGTACGAGGCAAGTCTACTGGATGAGGTCATCGCTTCCTTTGTCTGAGTAAATTGGATTTATTAAAGCCATATATTTATACTAATCATGTGATCATTGTTCAATGAATATATTAGAAACGGTCACAATTCATAATGGTATTTTAAAATCCAAAACTTAAAACCAAATAAGTGTATATGTTTTACATAACTATAATAATACATATAAATAAACCAAGCGGGATTTTCATTAATGAATTTTTGGGTCATTACAGTGTAGTTTGTCAAGATGTGATCTTGGTATGGGTTACATAGTGATAGTGTTAGGATGTTTCGAGTTCGACCTTCAGTCTAGGGACTCCAATATTGGTGCAAAGTACAACGTATCTATTCACTAGGACTCTGACAACCTGTCTTTTGAATTTCGAAATTAAGACACTAGTTGCAGGGAAATAATGATAAATACATCATATAGGACTGAGTTTTTGTTTTTCCATCTTTTTCTTGAGTAATATACCTAGATATAACCTTTGATCATGGTGCATCTTGATGTTATTTTAGGATGCTTCCATGACGACAGTTGTACAGGGTTCCACAGTGGGATTGTGTTGAAGATCTGCTCCGAGATGAGGCTTTAGTTCAGGGTATAGGTTCTGAGGCTGGACTTCCAAGTAGTCTGCTAGTTGATCCACCACCTGTTGAGCAGTAGGTTGTTCAAGAAATGCATATGGGTGTACTACAAAAGTTCTACAGGTAGTGACCTCTAAGGTTCAGGGGTGACCTAAACTTCCAGGAAACTGATGACAGGCTTGCGGCAATCACTCAAGTTTTCCACCTAGTGAGGATACCGCACGATCAGATGGTGGTCCTAGAGGTGAGACTTTTTCATGGATCAGTAGGGAACTGGTGGAGTCTTGTGACACATACCCACAACAAAGATATGCTCACCTATTTTGAGTTTGAGCATCTCTTCAGGGAAGAGTTTTATCTGGCCATGCTGAGTTCGGTGCAGATCCAAGAGCTTCTACAGCTTTGGCAGGGTAGCGTGACTGTGGTAGAGTACTCGATGAAGTTTACCAACTTTTCACACTACTCCCTAGATATAGTGGGACCCATTATTCAGGGACCATACTTTCAAGAAGGGCCTATTTAGAGATTTATAAGAATTTGTGGTCTCCTTGTTCCTTCCCACCTATATGGGGGGTACTAGAATGGGCTTTGGTGGTCGAGAGATTCCTGGAAGAGGGACAGGCAGATGTGGCCCGCATCAGGTTTTTTGAGGTTGAGATGTTAGCCGCAGCTAAGAGATAGTAGGAATATGGATCAAATCATAAGAGGAAAACCCATGCACATACTTGGGCACATGGGTATGAGGGGTAGGATTCAGTCCAAGGTTCTAGTTAGTAGCAGAAGAGGTGCTACTATTCAAGTGATGACTGGGGACATATTTACAGAGATTTTCTAACTCATCCTTCTATTGAGAGGAAGACGGTTGATAGACCACCTTGGTAGAGGCATAATTTTGAGCACAAAGGTCTGAAGGGTGGAAGACATGGCATAGGAGTGGGTGCAGTGGTGGGAAGTGGAAAATAGTATGAGTTTCCACCACCACCCCAAGGTTGTCCACACCAGGCTCAGGGAGCAAGATTATGGGGTGAGGATAATTGGAGGCCTTAGAGGATATTAATCTAGAGTCTCTATGGATGAATAGAGTTACACTCTGTGTCTTTTCTACTATATGCATTAGTTTTTATAGCAAGGTTATATGACACTCTTTCCTTTCCATTATTTCTCGAGGTTTTTTCATGGTGTTTGTTAGACCCTGTGATGGTGTCGTTTGATGTGATTATAATGCATGAGGGAGAGGGATCCTTCCTATTGGAACCACTTTGTGTATAAGGTTGTATTTGTTGTCAATAGTTGTCAATGCAGATCAAAATGAAGAAGATCATGAAGTACTCCGATGAAGTAGAGGAGTGGTGATTCAGATGATTGTTGTGCTGATCTTAAGTTCAAAGAACATGTGTCAAAGGTGATACATTGTTTACAACAATGAAGAATGTGAGGAGTAATCCATTAGAGGATGATTAAAGAAGAATGAGGTTTTTGGATGAAGACCATGCAATTACTCATGATTGCATGAGAACCATGCTAGAGACTTCTTGACGGATTGAATCACATGCTTTGCATGAAGTTGATCATGATGGTTGATGAAGAAGACAATGTGCCAATGAGTTGACTTCTGAGATGGCCATGCGGAGATTGAAATTATGAGATGGCCATGAACATCACATTGTATTAGAAGATAATGGTACTAAAGTTGTTCCTTCAGAGAATACATATCACAATAGTGGAGTTTGTGATTAAAGAAAAAGAGTTGCTGAAGGATACAGATCACCAAGAAGAAGTGTTGTTGAGGTGATCGTGCTTGTCGACAAAGCAAACAAACGACATACAAATTTTTTTACAAAGGAGATTCCATGGTGACATGTTGAGTTCAAGAGTTGTGGTCAACGATCTATGTTTGATTCAAGAACATCAATAGAGGAATGGATGATCTGGAGGCGGTACAAAAAGAGCAGATACAAGGTGGCACCGTTTTCCAGTGTTTGCCAAATTTCAAGGCCTCAAAATCAACAAATGAAGAAGAGTGATTTTGGAAAAGGGACTTGCGTGCCATACTCTTGGAGGATAGGAAACTTGCGCTCCATATGTTTTTGAAGATTAGAGCATCAAAATATGGAAAAGGGATAAGGGTCGCGCAAGTTTTGATGAGGTCGCGCAGGTGAATTATGTGTCGGGAAGAGACTTGCGCGCCGACGCCCTGAATGCATTGTAACTTGTGCTCCTGTGGTTTTTCGAGATCAGAAGATCCAAATTTGGAAAAGGAAAGATGTTCACGCAAGTTTGGATGTTGATCGCGGAAGTGCCTAGCAGGGGATGAGACTTACGCGCTGATGGATGACTTGTGCGCCGCCGCGCAGGGGGTCCAGTTTGCCTATAAATACTGGACCACCCCTCCTCATTTCTCACGGATCTCAAGACTTAGAGATTGTTCGAGCTCTCGTCGCGCAGGTGGTTGAGCCGCGCAAGTGGTGATTGCGCGCTGATTGATGGTTACGCGCCCTAGGTAATTTGGGCAAGATAGGAAGTGAGTCACGCAGGTTTAAAGTTCAAGAAGACAGAGTCGCGCTGGTGCTTTTGTGACACTTGCACGTCAGTTTATACTTGCGCGCCTAAGACTTGAACGTCGGGGGAGACTTGCGCGCCGGGATTTAAAAGGAGAGCCAAATATTGTTGAAGCACGCCCGCCTTTCTGGAGCTGCACAAGAGCTAAAGATTTCCTGATACTTTCGGTGCAAAGCGATATTGAAGAAGAAATCTAAATGATACATGCATGATCTCATGCATACATGGTGAATTGATTCTGATGAATGTAGAGTAAGCTGAACATCATTTATTGATCAATCACATAAGTGATTGTGATTCGGGAAAATGAAGACAAGGGGATCTAGTGCATTCAGTCATTGCACTAAAGAAGAAAGATTGAACTATAAAGAGCATCAACTCTGAACCCTGATGCAAGCAAAGTCTCATGCTGAACAGGAGATAAAGAACATCAATGCACATTTATTGAAGATACCTTCACATCTATAAACTGAGTGGGACTTCACCAACGGCAGTGAGCCAAGGGGAGTCAACGGGAGTGACCCGAGGGACGCAGTGAGCTATCCCTAAACAATTGTAAAGGCAGTGAGCCTGGGACAAAGTGACTGTACCCAAACCTTTGTAATCTATAGCTAGTGAAGCATAGTGGATTCAGGTACGACCGACAACCTGTCGGCGTATGCTCCTTGGACGTAGCCCTTAGTGGTGAACCAAGTAAAAATAGCTGTGTTATCTGCAGGTGAATGTTTAATTGCTGATCATATCCATAATACAGGTTTAAGTAGTTCCTACCAATGTGGGAACAAGATCCACAACTAGAAAAAGAAAAAGTTGCCACCCTGATTCACCCCTCCCCTCTCAGGGTGTCCTGGGGTCCTACACTTCCCCTATTGAGATGCATTTCTGTGAAGTGATTTACTATGTGGGCGAGTCAGTTCCACCCAAAGAAGATAGTTTCGAGGTGTGGTGGATGATTCCTTCTGACTTGTGTGTTTGGGGTGGGGTTGTGTGTTGGGGAGTTTGCATTAAAAGCCGGGTAAGACCTAGAGTGTGTACCTAGGAAGCCTTTTTTCATTATTTCCCTCACATGTTCGTCGTCAAATTGGTACGTGAGTCACTTGATGAGGTCGTAGTGTGGTTCGACATGGCTTTGGACTCACTAGAATGAGGTACACTTTCCCCACTAATATGTATTCTTGTGAAGTGATACAAAACTATGTGGGAAAGTTAGTGTCGGCCAAAGCTGATAGTAATGAAGTGTGGTGGATGATTCCCTTTGACTTGTGTGTTAGGAGTGGGTTTGTTATTCCTTGTGCCAGGTTAGCGAGGTGGTGTACCAATAGACCCTATGACAATAGGAGACCAGCTGCTTCGGGTTTCCCACCTGTTGTAGCTGAGGAGACTTCTGCCTTGTTGCACAATGTCGACCTGGGATGATCTGGACTTGGGTGTGGTAGCTCTTTTGGTTCCCTTGAGTGTATGCTTTTCAGTAGAACGGGAACACTTGGTGGCTTTGTAGTGTTTTCTGGTGAACTCCATGATGTGGCAGACTAGATGAGAGTTCAGTCTCTTTCCCTCATGCCTAGCCTTTGAATTTTTAGGTACAAAAAGTCATAATTTGTGGAGGATTTAGTGAATATAGTTTTTCTCTATCAGACTTCGGAATAATCCTATGAATAATTCTATATCTAGATGCTGAGATGGCGTGAGATTTCAAGGCCTGATCTGCTTGGAATAAATTTTATAAAAATATTAAGTATTTTTCTACTATGCGCATGGAATAAATGGGTTATCTCTTAAACGGTAGCTCAAATCAGAAATCCGAATCCATGGTTGCAGATAGATCATTCCTTTTACTCTTGGTAGGGTATAAGTTTTTTGGGCACAAGCTTTCTGTGGAAGAAGTTGTCAAGGGTGTTTTCGTAAATAAATTAAATTAATTTATTTTGGATGTTGGCTCGAATAAAACTTTAACAGAGTCTCATATCAAATTATTCAGACCACTGTAGAGTCTAGAATGTCGTGCTTGCTCTAGGTACGACAAAAAAAATTAGTGTCAGGCATTGAGTCGGAGGAGAGTCGGACTGGGGTGTTTTGAAGATATTTGCTTTAATAAAATTAAAACAAATATCCCCTCTCATTATTCATCCCGATTAGTGTGAGTAGCAGCCCCCTACCCCTCTCAGATGGTTGATTGAACCAAATATTAGCCTCCATCAGTTGTTTTCAATGCTGATTTTTTCTAGATTGGGAATCTGTGCATTGCGGGCATTGTTCTTCAGCCAAATCTTCGGCATTTCTCACATGATGTAGGCGGTTTGAGTTTTATTCTAGTTTCCCGTCATTTTTTATTTTTTTTTGGTTTAAATCTTCAATATATTTTCAAGAAGAGGGTGGGTTAGAGTAGATTGGGTCTTGAGGTTTCTGAAACACGTTTTGGATCATTTTCCAACCACTGGAATGGTCCCAGTGGTCCGCGGAAGGTGGTGTTGTCGCGGCTCTGGTGAGGTGGCTCTAGTAAGCGATGGTGCGACAGCTTCTGATGGATTAGGGAAGCATCATAGAGAACCAGAGGTCGGGAGTCCAATAGCATGAAGGGTGCATGAGATGTAGTGTGGTGGGCTGGTCCAGTGGCTGAGCCGCAGGCCGGCCCAGGAAGCACAGACCGGTCGGATCATGCCTGTCCGGCCAGAATGGTCCTGGGGTTTTTCAACCCCCATATCTTGCAAACTAGGGATCTGATTTGTGTGACATTTGTGGAAATGTGACCCTTAATTTGAGAAATTGCTTTTGAGTCCTCTTTGATGAATTTTTTTTCTTGGGCTCGAGGCTCGGAGTCACAAAACTTCCATTTGAAAAAATAATAATATAATTATTATTATTTGACGAAGCTCGAAATGAACGTATCTCTTGCATCCGATGTCTGATTGATGCACCATCAGAAATGTTACAACCATGAATCTAAGGCACATGTTCCAAGACAAATTTCTAATTCTTAACCAAATTCGAGGGTGCTAGCACCATGTGTCCCGGTTTGGGCATTTTCGGTGAAATATGACTTTTCACTGGGTGTTCATTTTGGACGAATGATTAGTCTTTCCCATGTGTTTTTTCATGAGGATATCAATGGATTCATTCCTCTGATGTATTATAGGATTGATGTGTGGGCCCCACATGGTTTCTTTCAGGTGTGCTACAATGAAAAGGACCCTTCACACTGGTTTCCTGATTAGGGCAAGTAAATAACCAATCTTACATGTTTTTTCATGTAGAAAGTGATGGTTGTATCTGTTATAGCTTACGGAACATGAGGTGTCATGAATCAATCAAGAAAATTGTGTAGTGTTGCTAGGGAAATTTTAAATATTGGTGGTTAATGTTGACAGAAATTGGGTTAGGTACCCCCCTATGACACTAGGGAACAGGTTTCCCTTGCCTCTCTACTTAGGTAGAGATGGAACTCCCCGTTATTTGGGTGCGGGATCATTACCTTTGGGTAGTTTTTCTCTGGGGTTGTTACTCCCCTGATGACTAGGGTGCGTGATCCCCATGGATTTTGTGCAGTTGGACAACTCCCCTACCATGATAGGGTGTAGGATCTCCAATCTTGTTGGATATTAGAGTCAGTACTCCCCTGCTATACCAGGGTACAGTTCCTCTAGCCTCAGTGTGGTTCTCCTCTACCATGGGTGGGGTCTCCCATCTCTTGTAGTGGTTATCTGATACCATGGGTGCATGATTACACTTTACTGAGTAGTGCTCCACTACCATGCTAGGGTGTGGGCTCACATTTCACAAAGTGGTACTCCCACGTATTACTGGTTTGTGGGTTCACGCCTAAAAAGTAGTCATTTCCCATTATTGAGTTATAGCAAGGAGAAGACACTCCACTTATTACATGTGATTCATGTTTAGGATTTAGTGCTCCCTCAATGGAACGTGGTGAGGTCCCTATAGAAAAGTTTGACATAGGTTTTACAGGTTGGTTTAGGAACTAGTACTCCCTCGACTGTAGGGTATTAGTGAGGTGAGGGACTCTCTGCAGTTCTTCCAAACTTGCATTTTATGCAGTTCATCGTTGTTTTGATCTATTATACTGGGAACTAGAGCTATCTTTTGTGTGTTTTAACCAATAAAGCCTCAGTTGGGAACCTGTTTCTAGTGATGAGGTCAAAAATTCATGAGGCTTGGTGCCTAAGATGAGTATATCTAGTATTTTATAGGTTTTCCTTATGGTTTTGTCACATCTTCTATGACACACCCTGTGATTTGATATGACTAGTTGTATTTACCCAAGGATGGTCTCGTGATGGATTTTCTCTCTTTTTTGGGTTCTCTCTTGATGGGATGAGTAGACTACTACATTTTAGTTGCTCCATTTATTTTGAGGGTTTTTGGGGGTTCCTAATAGGTATCTTTATACTCTTACCTTCAAGGGATTTTCCCGCACAAGCCTTGTGTCTTTTGTAGACCACATGCATTTTGGCCGAGTCCTAGAAGGACCCAGAATAGGTGGAGATTAGTGAGATAGACCAACCGGGGTGTCTACTGAATCTTGGTTGAGGATCCTTTCGGTGGGTGCATCTAACAGTGATCCCTTACACCTAGGGAGGTAATATTCTTTTGCAGTTTTCTTTTGATGAGCCCTATATTTCTCCCTTTTGTACTTTTCCTATAATCTAGATGGGATAGTTATATGCATTCATTTATTTTTAGTTTTCATATATCTCTTCACAATTTTATGGGTGTTTATGTGGGTGTGTGCATACAGGTAACTTGGGATAAGGCCTCTCATGTGTGTGATAACCTAATAAGTGTTATTCGCCAGCCCCAAGCCTATTCGTGGTAAGCTTTGGGAGTCGCGGCTCGAGCCCTATTTGGTCGGGTCATGAACAAGTTCGGCTTTAAAAAAATTCTCATACAGTTTATTAAAATGACCTCAAAATCCAATCCTGAAACCCGGTAGAAATCTGTGACCACCCATGGTAACTCGATTTCAGTCATAAAAGTGAGTTGGCCAGTCACCCTTTCTAAACTTACTATCTAAATTTTGATTATCCAACATGTTCTCTACCCAAGACACTGAACCAACCGTATGCAGTGCTAACACACTTCAGGTTGAGTATCCCTTTGATACCAAATTGTAACAAACCAACCTGGTTCAACTAGACAAGACACCCGAACATGCCCATCATGTAATATAGATAAAATATGATAATAAAAACCTATCTTAATATAAACAAAATAAGAAATAAAACTATAGTACAAAAGAAAAAATAGATGAGATACTGAAAATACATACAATACAAGCCAAATTAGGCTAAACCTAAAAGTATATCAATCCCTCATGTGACCTAAAATCACCTCAAGACTAACCTAAACCAAACAAAGCACCAACAAGAGAATCCATCATATTACATGATTCTCTTCCCTTTATCTGAATCCTACAATACAACATCTATAAATGCCCAAAGTCCTAAGAAGCGTTAGAGCCAAATCCCAGTTGGATACCACCACAATTTCTATTCAAGGTTTAATATTAAGAACACAATAATTCTACCTTTTAAAACAAAATGGTTTTATTAATAATTTTCATAAACTAAATATAGTTGTAAATTATTTTCCCTTTTTCATAAAATTATTTCATATTATCAAACCATAAATATAAAAAGTTGAAGTGATAAAATAAAAAAAACATATCCATGCATCAAGTGGTACACATATCAATGAAATAACCCATCATGTGAAGTTATGTGACACAACCTCATATAAAACCCTATGAGGAAAAATCCATGAAAAAAATAATCATACAATAAGTAACCATAAATGAAAAAAGAAAAATCACCACGTATTGAGCTCTAGCCTATGGAATAATGCATACTAGACACTCATAAGCCTAAAGAAGCACACATTGGATCGAAAGAATATTGAGTCCTTCCAATAAATATGTAACACACCAATACTTTCAAATATTTTCCTTTCAGAATAAATTTGATTTTCTTTATCATTATTTATACACAAAGATAATATTATGCAACACACAACACTAAGTTAGCATGTGTTATACGAAAAACCGAGTTTTACCACCTTTTAATGGTGAACCTATTTTAAATACATTTTTTTCACTTTTATAAAATTTATATGTAAAAATAAACATTATTTTAAATACATTTTTTCATATATTTTATTATATTTTAAAATTATGTTTTTATTTAGATTAAAAGAATAATTGAACTATATAATAAGTTAAGTAATGAAAAAGATAAAAACGGAACATCCCTTACCTTTAAAATTTATAAAGCTATAGAGTATGGGAGAAGCTATATAGTTTTTCTTATAAACATTATTTTTAAAGGTAAATTATTTTTTATCATGGTAATTTAACATTAATTTTTATATATGATATAATTACATTACACTCTTAACAAACACTAACACATGGATTATTTAGTTTATAATTAAATAAAATAAATGATGCTAAAACATTCAAAGTAAAGTAAAATTAATGAATTATTATGTTACATTATTTTTTTAGATAAATATATCATGTTACACATATATGAACATAATATATTTATATTCCTATAACGTTTTTATATTTTTAAATTAAAATTAAATAAATAATATCAAAATTGACATTAATGTTATTTAACAGTAAATGATATTTTATTTAAAGATTTAAAGCTAATAAAAATGATATATTATATCAAGATATTTTTAAGTGTTAATAAATAAAAAATATGGTCTATTAATGGACCAATTGATCTTTTATATTTAACATGTTTACCCATAGATAGTAAAAATATTGTTAGCATGGTCCGGGTTAAAGGAGTGTTTTTGTACGTTACATGCTCTTGTTTTAAAATTAATTTCCATCACACATGAGATTTTCATTTTTTAAATTATATATAATATTATAATTTTTTTGGTATAAATTTTATAATAATTATCACTTTATTTTATTCTTATTGGTTAATTTACATAGGATAGAAAACTATTTACTTTAATAAAAACGAAAATGATAAAATTGAGGAAACGTAGATGTTGGGGTAAAAAATTATAAAAATGTACTTATTTTTGTGTTTTTTAGGTTTTTATCAACCATAATTTCTCTTTAATCCGTTATTTTTTCATTTTTGAGGCATGTGAGGAATGGGGGACCTCCCAATAGTGTATATTATTTGGTATATAAAAGAATGCCACTCACCCTCCTTTTTAAAAAGGTATTCACTCTTCCCCTTACTGACACCTCTCAAACCAAATTTTCTCATCCAAAATATGCCAAAATATTTTCCCAAAATCCCTCCCCAAATCTTAGAAGCATATCCTTAGGAAAAAATCAAACCAAGGAATCCCTTTGGTGCAAACCAAAAGTAGTTACCCGAAAAAGAGGTAACATTCTTCAATGCGCATTTATGTTTTATTTTTATATACACACCTTAATTTATTATTATTAAATTATTATATAATAATTTAAGTATCCTAAATATACTTAAATGTTTTTATTTTAATGGTTTTACCTATACCTACACACACCTCCATCGAATGGGTAATAAAATTACCGTTTTTGTAAGGCGAACTACCGCCTCACGAAATGATATTGTTTGTTTTTCCTTTACCATATTTCATGGTTGGGAATTATGATATAAAAATTGTTTATATATGATATATATGGTATATATTATGTATTTATTCATCTGTAATTTTTATATAACACAAACCTTTAAGAGTTCCGTTTTGTGTAAATATGATAACTTCATTTGTGGACGTGTGGACTACTGCATCCTCAAAGCGATGTGATACGTTCACACATTTAATGGAATGTATTAAGGATAATTTTAAATAAAATATGAGAAATAAATAAAATATATAAAATAGTAATTACATAATTAAATTTCTGAAAATATGATATATCATTTTCTTTATTACCCTTTTCACACACTACAGAAGTGATAATGTAATTCGTGGATGTGTGAACTACCGCCTCTTCAACGCAATGTGATTCCTTTTACAAAACAATAATTATATATATAAGTATATTTGAAAAAATAACATAGTATTTATGATATAATTATCATTATGAAAATATATAATGTTACTTATCCTCTTTCCATAGAGATCATTAAAAAATCAAAATGTTACCTCTTCGTACGTTCGACCTACCATTTCCATGATTGTAACATTGGTTCATTTTTTATAATTTTCATTCATGATTGGTTTTAAAAAGATAATTTATATATAAATATGATAATTATTTCTGTATTATTATTTTACATATGTTTATATAATGACACAATTGACCATAGTAGACCTACCAAATCTGTTTTTAACACATGAACCGAATTTGGCCAAAACACCCAATGCAAACTTAATTGTTTATGTAGTTTCATAGAAAATAGTAATTAGTAAAATAAAATAATTAATAAACATTAAATATGTTCTGAATAATTTAAATAATTAACATAAGTTTATTTTTCAGGAATATGAAGACACACGTGAAAATTTGGACTCAAGGTATGATATTTTCATCTCACTTTATACATTTGTAATATAAATATCATATTAACCAGTTACTTATTTTCTGTTGTGTATATACTACCCCTTTCAAAATATTATATCATGAATCCTTTTATATTCATGTAATTTATTTTTTTTACTTTGAATCATCTCATCTAAGGGGTTTTGACATGAAAATTACCGAGAGGTAAAAAAATTCTTTGCAATGCCGCTTTCTTTTTGTGATTGTTAACTTTCTCTTGAAATAATCACTTCCTTATGATAAATTTTATTGTAAATTAAATTTATATTAATTATTCATATTCTCATGCAATGTATTTTATTATTTCTTAAACCTTATACCATTTTTACATATGATGTTCACTTTGAAATTAATTTGATTAACTGGGGAATTATTAATAAATTAACATCTTTTATTCAATATAGATACTTGATAAGGCATGTTGTTCATTAATTAAATTGATTATTAGATATATGAGGAATGATTTTAACATGAAATACATGGTTTTTAAACCATTTAATGCAATCCCTAAGGGTTGTGGATGGGTTAATTCAATCCCCAAGATGTATTGGTAGTCTCATAAGATGAATAATTTGGCAAAATCAAAGTAGTTTAAACATTCTTGAGAATAGATTTTGATGGTGAAGTTAGCATGTACCTAAAAAACATTTCATCCAATAAAAATTCATTTCCTTATTTTAGATTCAATTATTATTTATCTATGAGATTTTTTCTTTGACATATCTATGGATTCATTTCATTCTTAGATTATTGATTAAATGGAATGTGTTTCGGTTTTTTTAATTATTGATTATGCCTTATCCATTTGTTTAAAAGGAAATCATGTTCAGATATTTAACTTTCAATATTTTTTGTTCTTATTATTTCATGATTAATTCTAGTTTTCTTTACTCTTACTAATCATTCAATCTCACCCCTTATTTTTCTTCCTTTTCCTAGGATATGAAGATAAATTCTTGGAACAAGTTTCAAGGATACCACTTATTTATATTTATTATGTATTATGTTCTTATCCCAATGTAAAATGGATATCATGTACAAAACTGCTAAACTTGTAAACTAATCATTCCTTCTAGATTTTATTCCTTATAATCATGTAAAGGTAATAATGTAATGCACCATCTCTGGGCTTCTAAGGATGAGGCGTTATAGTTGGTATCAAAGTAATTTTAGAAGAAACCTTGGAAACTATATTTAGAAAACATTAATTAGGGAACATAAACCTAAGATAGACTTTAAGGATAAGTATAGAATAACACCACAAAGATACCATGTTTATGATTATGAAATTAGATACACATAAATTTATCAATTTTTGTTACTTTTTTTTCTAGTTTTGGGATTATACATTATGTTTCAAAATTATATGATATAACCTAGTGTATTTCATCTTTTATAAATAGTGTCAAGCTGAAGGAATGTGAACCTCACCATTAACATGATCCAAAGATTAAAAATGATCATTTATTTTATGTTCTTAAGCCAATATTTTTAAAGGAATAAGTCTCCCAAGAATTTACATAATATGAGGACGTAGTATCATGTGCTAACGAGATAGAGAAATAATTCTATAAGTATCATGGATTTAGATAGAATCATTATAACAAGAGTAAAACTAGGAAAAATATGGGTAAATGGAATATGAGAATGAAATATTTTCCCACATGTAATAATTGTGGAAATAATCACCCAGGTTCTTACTTTAAAGGAATGGGAGTTTTCTACAAGTGTAGAGAGAAAGGAAAACATGCTTGTGATTGAAAGGATAATAAAAAGGCTTCAAATGTAAAAATTTTCAACTTCAAGTATATGAGACACTACACAAATTAGTGTCTTACTTTTTAAAGAGATATAACCTAAAAGTGGCTAATGAATCATGGTCAATATTATGCTACAACCATAGATGAAGAGTAATGATTAACATGCCTATGTTTTTGTAAAACCCCAAGACATAAATTTTTTTTCATGTGAGAATAAATATTATTTTTTATATCTTTATACTCAACACAAAGTTAAACTTACACTACATAAAACACTAAATTATCTTGCATTACACGCAAGACTAAGTTTTACCACCTTTTAATGGAGAACCTACATTAAAACTAAATTTTAACACTTTTATGAATTTTATTTAAAAATAAATAAATATGATTTTTGAATTCATAATTTCAAAATTATCTTAGGGTAAATATTTTGGATTTTTCTGAAAAACAAAATGTTTTTATGAATAGTGAAAATTGATGCAATTTAGTTAAAAACAGTCTTTTCATTTAAATAATGATTAGTGAAAATTATATTTTAATTTGGTTTTTAAAGTCAAAATAGATCAGTCATGAATATATGAATACAATGTAGTTCATTGTAATCATATTTATATTTAAATTATATATAAAAACTTATTGAACTTTTGAACATTTTTACTTTAAAAACATGCATTCTCGCCACGTCTGTGGGATTAGCGTTAATCTTAATTTTCCCACTTCTATAATTAGAATTTTTAAAAACATAAATAAATATTTTTAATAATTATAATATTTGTGGTCTAATAATATTAACTTATTTTTTGACCAAAAAGATCAGTGAAAGTGATTAAAATTAATTACGGTAATCAAGGTAAAATTAAGCTTAATAAGGGACTAAACCTTAATATTAAGGACCAAAATGACCTGGAAACTTGTTCAAAATCCATTGGATGCGAATATGGTTAGAAATTTATGGGTTATTTGGATACAATTAAATGGTATTTTCCTATAAAAAAATTTACGGAAAAAGATAAAAAAGGAACCTTCTTCACCATTAACATTTATAAAACTTCGAGATATGTAAAAAACAACATATTTATGGTTATATATATAATTTCGAAATATATATGAATTATTGTTATAATAATAATTTATCAATAATTTTTAGAGATGTTTTAGTTACATAAAATTCTTAATAAACACTATTGTAGTGATTATTTAGTTAATAATTAATTGAAATAAATGATACTAAAAACATTAAAAGTGAATTTAATTGATTGAATTATTTTATTTATTTATTTTTTGTAGATAAATTTATCATTTCAAACATCATTAAACCTAATATATTTGAATTAAAATAATATTGATATTTTAAAATTAACATTAAATAAATAATGTCAAAATTGACATTATTATTATTCTACAATAAATGAAATTTCATTATATGATTTAAAATTAATCAAAATCCTATATTTTGTAAAGTGATTTTTAAGTGTTAATAAATATTAAATATGTTATATTAATTTACCAATTTATCTCTTATAATTAACATATTGACCCACATATTGTAAAAATGTTGTTAACATGGTCCAAGTTTAAGTAGTGTTTTTAGCGCGTCACATGCACTTGTTTTATAGTTAATTTTCCAGACACATGTAACTTTTATTATAAATTAGATATAATATTAATAATTCACTGGATATATATTTTATAATAAATCTCACTTTAGTTTAGTCTTAAGGGTTAAATTAATTTGATTAGAAAACTAGATTTTTTAATAAAAACCAAAATGATAAAATTGGAGAATCATAGAATTTAAGGAACCAAATTATTAAAATGCACATATTTTTCTATTTTGAAGATTATAATCGACCATAATTTCTATTTAATCGATTATTTTTCAATTTGGAGTCACTTTAGGTAAGAGATACTCCCCATTAATGAATACCTTTTGGTATTTACAAGAGTGGCACTCCCCCTCCACTATAAAAAGAAAAGTACTCTACCCCTTCCTCAGACTTCTCAAGACACATTGGATTATAAAAAATATCCCAAAATAGCCTTCCAAAATCTATCACCTATAAATATAAATCTCATTTTATGCAGGAATCAATCCAAGGAAGCCTTTTGGTAAAAACCCAAAGGAGTATCCCAATTAAAATATGATGTCCTCTCTCAAGATCTTTAGTTCAATTTCCATTCTGTACCCCCAAAAATTTACAAATTCTATGATTATATAACAAAACAATTATCCTAAATATACTATTATGTTTTTATTTAAATATTTTGGCCTAAACATACACAGATATCTATTTAATGGGTAACGAACATACAGTTTTTATGTACAGTGAACTACTACCTCACGAAATGATGATTGTTCATTTTTCCATTACTACCTATCATGGGGGACATTATGAATGAAAATATATTTATATATGATATATATTACATTTATAATGACTTTAAGTTTTGTAAATTTTTATTTATAACATACATTTATGATTTACATCTTGTATAAATACAATAATTTTGTTCAAGGAAGTGTGGACTCTCGCCCCCTCAAAGCGATATGAATCGTTCATTCCATACATTGAACATATAAAAGATGGTTTTAATAAACCTATTTAAAATATATAACATAGATATTATAATGGAATTTAATATACATATGTATCATTTATTTTTCATTCTTTTAATACAGTAAATAAATTAAAGTTGTCTTCATGTGTATGTATTGTCTACCGTCGCCATGAATGGCGCACTTAATTTATGATCTCCAAATATTATAGACTTATATAAATACATATATACTGAATATATATGGTAATTAATAAATGGTTTAAATTTATGATATTATGAAATCATGATATAATTAATTATAAAACTAAATCACATGTCAAAAAATACTTGAGAAAACTAGGCAATTATCACCTGAAATAGTTAAAATAATGAAAGTGTGTTAACAAAAAGGTAATAAAATATTAAAATATGTTAATATATGATATTATTAACATGATTATAGTTATGTTATAATTTATTAACATATTTTAAACCACTATATAGGAAGATATATACCACATAACAAAATGATGGTTAAGGTAGGGGAATTTTATCTCAATTTACATTCTATTGAGACTTATTTGTTATTATGTGACAAATAAATTTTATGTGTTGTATATAATTTCTTTTTATGTTACATCATGAATCCTATAATTATAATGATATTATAAGTTTCATTTAATTTCATAACTTTCTGTATATTATGATTCAAATGTTTCAAAGTGGTATGGGACACTTTGGAATGTTTAAATATTATTCTCCTCAAGAATGTTCTTAATGGTTATCTTTAAAATCTCACATCCTTTTGTTATTGTAAAATTTCAATTGAAAAAATCAATCTATTTTAATAATTTTTTATTGAAAATTTACTTAAATATCCATATCATTTTTCATGGATATTATTATTTCTTAAACCATATACCATTTTCATACGTTGTCCACTTTAAATGTATTATATTCTTAGCATGTAGCCTTGAAAGTATTAGTATCATTATCATTAATCCTTGACAATATTAGATTCTTAGTATTAATCCTTAACATCATTATATACTTGGAATGAATCCTTTATAGTATTAGATTATTGTCACAAAGCCTTGAATGTATTAGATTCTTAGCATGAAGCCTTGAAAGTAATAAATTCTTGGAACTAAGCCTCAGAGGTATGTTATAGATATCAATATTTATGAATTTACTTCATAGATATATCAGTTATAATTTATCCATGAGATTTTTCATTAACATATCTATAGATTTATTATGTTATCATATTATTTATTATTTGGAATGTGTTTCAGATTCTTACCTTACCATATTCATTTTTTCCTTATATAGTTATTTGAATGGGATGTGTTATTATTTATTTACCTTGACATGTTGATTTCTGTTCATTATTTTATTATTTATTCCACTTTACATACCATAATAAGCATTTTAACTCACCCTTATTATGTTTTATTTCTCCAGGTTATGAAGATGAAACTTTTGAAATTGTTTCAAGGGTGTTTTTCATTTCATTTTATTATGAATAATGTTTTTATTTCTTATTTCCCAATGTATTATGGGTATCATGTATGTAATATGGATTTACAATACTGCTAATCTAACTGGTCCTTTAGGATTTGATTCCTTGTAATCATTACAATGTAATAAAATAATCCACCTGCTCTAGGATTTTGGGGTCGGGGCATTGTAGTTGGTATCTGAGGGAATTTAGAAACAACCATGGGAACAAGATTTTGAAAACATATATTAGAGAACATAACCCTAATATAAACTTTGGTGATAATTATAGAATAGCATCCTAAAATTTTAGTAAGGTAGAGATTAAGTGGGTATTTCTATAAACACATCTATGTCTAGATACTACATGTGGATGTGGTTCTCACACATATGTATCTAGGAGTAATAACTCTGACAAGGTGTTTTGAGCCTGACTTGCAGTAACCAAGTACACGAAAATGGGCCTTACCAAGAACCTGATTTGATACTACAGGGAGATATGCTTAGGACAGTTCACGATTTATTTACCTACCATTATGAATTATTTATAAGTAACGATATTCCCAAAAAATACATGTTTATGACTATGATATTAGTTATGAATAAATTTTTAATTTATGTTTCTCTATATATAGAGTTATAAAAAGTTAATAATTTTATGATTTAATCTGGTATATGTTTTTGTTTAGAAATGGAACGTGGAAGGAACAATGGTATTAGTACTCATGGAAAATATAAAGATTCTAATACTGATGAAATCGATACAGCTGGTATTATAATTGAGAATGTAATGGAAATATTAGGGTATCTTAATCTTATTTTGGCATGTAACCTTAATCAGATGGAGTAACCTATTCCACAACAAGACTTTCTTATGTTGTATTTCTTTATGTGATAGAGGCCACAATCATTTAGTGGGATTACTAATCTAATTACAACTGAGTACTGGATTAAGTATTTAGAGAAGATATTTGTGGAATTGAAATGTGGTGAAAAGGAAAAAGTTACACTTATAGTGTATTGTCTCAGAGATGATGATGATCAGTGGTGGTCATTGATCCAAAATACCATGGAAGAAGATGAGATAGAACTCATGGAATGGAAATTTTTTAAGAAGATATTCTTCAATAAAAACTTCCCTCATGATAAAAAAATTTATATTAGTAGAAAGTTCCTTAGTTTAAAGAAAAAGGAAGAAGAAAGTTTTGTGGACTATGAAGCCACCTTTACAAGGTTAGAAAGGTATTCTAATGGTTTTATATGCAACACAGAATGCAAGATTGATATTTTTTTGAAGTAATTAATCCAAGAATATGAAGGGATCTAGTGTCTCAAACCTTTTCTTCATGCGAAGAAATATTTTAAGGTGTTATCAAGATAGATAAATAATTCTCCAAGTCTTATGGATTAAATGGGAATAAATATAAGAAGAGGATAGTATAGCAAGATGTGGATAAATGAAAAAAGGGAAAGAAGGATTTTCCAACATGTGATACTTGTGGAAGGAAACACCATGGAGAATACATAAAATGGAAATGAGTTTTCTACAAGTGTGGTGAAAAATCACACCATGCACATGATTTCAAGTGAAAGAAAAAAAATTCTAATGTTCAATGCTTCAACTATAAGGATATCGAGAATTATTTAAATGAATTCCCCAAGAACCAAGAGAATATACCCTAGAAGAAGATAATGGATCAAGTTCGATCATTTGTTATTAATACAACTAAAGAGGAATGATTATTTTACTTCTTTATTTTGATTTAATAAATATTTTGTAAAAGTATTTTTTTGATGATGTTCTCATCATATGATTTATAAAATATAAAAGTATTGTACTGTAGTACTTTTTAATTAAAGATTTTAGATAATATGTTGAATGGTACCAGGAAAAGTGATTCAGTAGTAAGTTAAACATTTTGTAAGACACATGGTTGAGGGAAATACATGAATGAATATTTCTCTAATGTCAAGTTAATTTTGGAAAAATAGATGATTCATATAGATAAACTAAACTGGATATTACTAACTACCATGGAAATGATTCTAAAGTGTTGGATCATAATCTTTTTGAATGGTTAACCATTTATAAAATGGTTTAAGTTGTACTTTGGATGTGGATTTTGATATTGAAATTTTACATCACTATACTATGAATATTATTCTAAGAGATGAAGTATGAATAGTTGAAGGCATGAACAAAGGATAAGATTTTTCTTATTGAAACACACCAAGTAAGTATATTTACTTATATTCTTAGAGAGTGAAAGAATTCCTCAACTCTAAGAAAAATGATCTTGAAACCCAAAAAAATATCCTAGTACCTTCTTTTTCAATGAATCAAATGGCCTCTTTTATCATTATGGATTTTTGGCCTTGTGATTATTAACTTTATTCTAACTATGTTCTCTATCACTCTCCATGAGAACGTGATTGTTAGATTTTTTCTGTATCCATGTTTCTATTTACCACCTATGTGCTTTTACTAGTTAACCTAGTTACATGACCATTGTTCATTCCTTTCCCTATTATAATGAAGATGCGTTATTAACCTTATTTAAGATGTGGATATTTAAAAAATATTTTATTTTCAATACGTTGATTATTGAGATCAAGTTTAAATTACAACGAAGCAATTTAAATAAGGTGGGGATAATGTAACAGACCAATCCATTATAATATTTTCATGTAAAGATAAATATTATTTTTTCACTATTTATATGTAGCACAAAGTTAAACTTACACTACATACAACTATGAATGAGCTTGTGTTACACACAAGACTGATTTTTACATCCTTTTAATGGAGAACCTATTTTAAAACAAAATTTATACACTTTTATGTATTTTATTTTTTAAAAAAAATTAACATCATTTTTGAATTCAAAATTTCCAAATTATCTTAGGGTGAATTTTTAGAATTTTTCTGAGAAACTTCATTTTTTGATGAATAGTGAAAATTACTATGATTTTGTTAAAAACAACCTTTTGTTTAAATAATTATAAGTGTTAAATTATATTTTAAGTTTTTTTTAAAGTCAAAATATATAAATTATTCATATATTAATTCAATTTATGTCATTGTAATCATCTTATATTTAAATTATATATAAAGATTTATAGAACTTTTGAACGTTTTTACTTTAAAAACAAGCATTCTCAGTACATTTGTAGGATTAACATTAATCTAAATTTTCCCACTACTGTGATATGAATTTTTAAAAAGGGAAATACATAGTTTTAATTAGTATAATATTTTTGGTCTAATAATATTAACATTATTTTTGACCAAAAAGATTAGTTAAAGTGATTAAAATTAATTACAGTGATCAAGGTAAATTTTGGCTTAATAAGGGACTAAACCTTAATATTAAGGACCAAAATGACCCAAAAAATTGTCCAAATCCATTGGATTATAGTAATTCGACCATATCTCCACTAGGTTAGAAATTTTGGGGTTATTTTGATATTATTAAATATAAGTTCTCTATATGAAAGGTTAAGTAATGAAAAAGATATAAAATGAATTTTCTTTACATTTAACATTTTTAAAACATTGAGATATGTAAAAAATATCATATTTTAGGTTATACATATAATTTTGAAATATAGATGGTTTATTTTATGATAATAATTTGTCAATAATTTTTAGAGATGGTTTAGTAACTTAAAATGATTAATAAAAAAATGTAGTGATTATTTAATTAATAATTAGAAAAAATAAATGATAATATAAATATTAAAAGTGAAGTTAATTGATTGAATTATTGTATTTATTTACTTTATTATATGAATATATCATGTTAAAAAAATTTAAACCTAATATATTTAAATTTCAATATTAGATTGATATTTTAAAATTAACATTCTATAAATATTCTCAACATTTATATTATAGTTATTTTACAAGAAATGAAATATTATTAAATGATTTAAAATTAATAAAAATTCTATATTCTAAAAAGTGATTTTTAAGTGTTAAAAAATATTAAATATGGTCTATTAATGTACTAATTATTATATTATAATTAACATATTGATCCATATATTGTAAAAATATTGCTAACACGATCCAGGTTTAAGCAATGTTTTTAGCGCATCACATGCGCTTGTTTTAAAATTAATTTTTTAAAAAAAAGTAAATTTTATTTCATAAATTAGATATCAAATTATTAATTCATTGGGTATATATTTTATAATAAATATAATTTTATTTTAGTCTTAATGGTTAAATTAATTAGATTATAAATTTAGATTCTTTAATAAGAACCAAAATGATAAAATTGTGGAATCTTTTAAGTTGAGGAACAAAATTATTAAAATTCACATATTTTTCTATGGTAAAGGTTTTAATTTACAATTATTCTCCTTTAATCCAATATTTTTCCATTTGGAGACAATTTTGGTAAGGTATACCACCCATTAATGAATACCTTGTGGTATTTAAAAGAGTGACATCCCCCTTCCACTATAAAAAAGAGATCACTCTACCCCTTACTCACACTTATCGAGTCACATTGGATCATCCAAAATATGAAAAAAATAGTCTCCCAACATCCCTCCCTTAGACCTAGAATCCTCCCTTTGTTCAGGAATCAATCCATGTAAGCCTTTTGATACAAACCAAAAAGAGTTACCCGATTAAGAGGTAATGTCTTCTCTCAAGATATCTAATTTCATTTCCATTATCCACCCATAAAATATTTTTATTCTATGATTATATAAAAAAATAAGTATCCTAAATATTATAGTATGTGTCTATGTAAATTATTTAACCAAAAATTAAAAACACCTCCATCTAATGGGTAACGAACATATTGTTTTTTTATACGAAGAACTACTACCTCATGAAACTATGATTGTTCATTTTTCCATTACCACCTATCATGGTGGATGTTATGTTGAAAAATATATTTATATATGATATATAATGTATTTATAATGTATTTATTCTTCTATAATTTTTATTTATAAAAAACATTTATGATTTCCATCTTTTATAAATACGATAATTTCGTTTGAGGAAATGTGGACTACCACCCCCTCAAAGCGATATGACTCATTCATGCCACACATGGAACATATAAAGAATGATTTTAATAAAACTATGTTACTTATATAACATATATATGATACTGTAATTATAATATACATATTTATCATTCAAATTTTTTTTTAATAAAACAAAGAAATGAAAGTATTGTTCATGCATACATACGACCTATCGTCTCCAAGAATGATCCACTTAATTTCTATTCTAAAAATATTATGGACTAATATAAATACATATATACTTAATAAATATGATAATTAAGTCATGGTTTAAATTCTAATCAGGTTATAATTAATAGGAAAAACAAATCACAAGTCCAAACCTACTTGAAAAAACTAGGCAATTAACACCCAAAATAGTTAAAATAATGGAAGAGTGTTAACAAACAAGTAAAAAAATATTGTAAAAAGTTAATATATGATATTATTAACATGATTATAGTTATGTTATAAGTAACATATTTTAAACCACTATACATGAGGATATATACCACACAACAAAGTAAGGTTAAGGTAAGGGAATTTTGCCTCAATTTACATTCCATTGAGACTTTTTCAAAGTGGTATGGGACACTTTGGAATGTTTAATAATGATTATCCTAAATAATTTTATTAATTTTTTTTCTTTTGAATCTAACTTAATTTTGTGATTGTTATCTTTCTATTTAAAAATCACTTTATTTTAATCATTTTTCATTGGAAATTTACTTAAATATCCATATCAATTCCCATGGATATGATTATTTCCTAAACCATATACTATTTTTCATATGGTGTTAACTTTAAAAGTATTAGATTCTTGGAATGTTTCCTTGAATGTATTATATTCTAATAATGAAACCTTGACAGTATTCTATTCTTATCATGAAGCCTTGACGGTATTATATTCTTGGAAGGAAGCCTTGAAAGTATTAAATTCCTAGCATGAAGCCTTGAAAGAATTATATTCTTCGAATGTAGCCTTGAAAGTAATAAATCCTTAGAACAAATCCTTAGAGGTATGTTATAGATATCCATAGTTATTAATTTCCTTCATTTATATTTTAGTTATTATTTATCCATGAGATTTTCTGTTGACATATCTATGGATGTATTTTATTCTCAACTTATCGATTAAGTGGCATGTGTTTGATATTATTACCTTTACATATTCATTTTGACTTATATAGTTATTTGAATGGAATGTGTTATCAGTTATTTACCTTTCCATATTGATTTATTTTTACTGTTTCATTATTGATTCAAATTTACAAACCCATACTGAGCTTTTTATCTCACCATTGTTATGTTTTATTTCCTAGAGTTATGAAGTGGAATCCTTTGAATGAGTTTCAAGGAGGCTATTTATTTAATTTGATTTTGTATAATGTTTTTATTTTCTATTTACCAATGTATTATTAGTATAATGTATGTAATATTGCGTTCCAAGACTGTTAAAATGACTAGTCCATCGGGGTCTGATTCCATGTAAGAATACCAATGTAATAAAATAATGCACCAGATCGGGGATTCTGGGGTCAGGGCATTACAGTTTTTATTAAAGAATTGTTTCATTTGAGTATTTTATTATCAATTTATTGTCCATGATAATTATAAAATATATAAGGATTATACTGTATTAGTTTTTCATCACAAAATTAAAAGTGTGTGTTGATCGGTACCGATAACCTAGAAAAGTGATTCATTAGTAAGTTGGACATTTGTGGAAGACACATGGTTGAGGGAAACATAACCCTTAATATGTTCCTGATACTGTAAAAATGATTTTGGAATAAATAGATGATTGATATGGATAAATTATATTGGATATTAGATACTCCCTTGTAATTGATTAATGATTTATTGACAATAAGGATTATTTTATCATTGATGGAGTCTACAACACTTTAGGATTTAAGGAATATATCCAATAACATGTGTTTTAATTAAGTAATAAGGAATTCTACATGTTTTCACTAAGGTTTCATAGAAATTAAAGGTATTACCATATTTCAAGAGGATACATGATGATGGTATTCACATGTTTGGAATGTTACAATTTAGATTTGTTTCATGTTGATTAAAGGATAATGATAAGTTCATTTTGAAAATTTAGTGACCTTATTTATAAAGTGTAGGATCAAAAAAATTTGGAAAATTTAACCATTTAAGAAGTGTTTTAAGTTGAAATTTTGATGTGGTTTTAGATATTGATATATTACTTCACTATATGAAGCATATTGTGATAAGAGATGAAGTAGAAATAGTTCAAGTAATAATGAATGGAAAAGATTGTATTTATAGAAACATATATTTACTTATATTCTTAGCGAATGAAATAATTTCTCAATTATAAGAAAAGGGTCTCGAAACAAAAAAAATCTTATAATCATCATTTTTGATCATATCAATGACCTTTTTAAAACCCTTATTTTTTTGGCTTTGTGGTCATCAATATTCCACTGAACATGCTCTCTACCACTCTCCATCAGAACATGAAAGTTTGGGTTTTCTTCCATGTCCATGTTTTCACTAAAATTATATTAATTTAAAGCCTAATTTTGTGGTGGAATTATCAATTTAATTTCCCTCTAATCAAGAATATTTTTTATTAACTCTATTTAAGATGAGGCTTTTTTCAATAATAGTATTTTAAAATATCAAACCCTAGTTTACCGAGATTAAGTTTCAATTATGAGGATGCAATTTAATTTAGGTGGGGATATTATAACATCCCAAGAATTTACTATATTATACTTTTAAAATAAAATAAAATATTTATTTTTCATTCTTTAGACACAAAGTTAAGCTTACGCTACACACAACACGGAGTTAGTGTGTGTTGTACGTAAAACTGAGTTTTATAGCCTTTTAATGGTGAAGTTACTTCATATAAAATTTTTGGAACATTTATAATATAAAATAAAATAATTTTTCAAAAAAATAAAATAAAAAATTATTTTAGGGTAGATTTTTGATATTTTTCTGAGAAGTTATATTTTTTTAGGAATAGTGAAATATACTGAATTGTAATTCAAAACTACTTTTTTGTCTAATTTATTTATATAGTTAAATTATCTTTTTATTTAGTTTTAAAGTTTAATTAGATCAATTTGATATCTTTTAATAAAAATTAGTTTATAAAAATCAACTTCACTCTGAAATTGGATTTAAAATCTTAGAATACTTTTGAACATTTTTGACATTAAAATCTCACTTTCTCCTCTCATCTGTAGGATTAATTTTAAATTAATTTCTTCCACTTATATGATTAGAATTTGAAAAATTGGATTCCACATTTGGGACTAAGATAATTTATAATTTCTAATAACATAATTTTTTTACCAAAATATTAGTGAAATTAATTAAAATTAATTACAGCGATTAAGGTAAAACTAACATTAATAGGGGAATAAACCTTAATCTTAAATGCCAAAATGAGCAAGAAACTTGTCCAAATTACATTTTATAGCAATATTTTGACCATATCCTCTCTTGGTTCTAATTATAGGAGTTATTGTGACACATTTTCATGAAAGTGACCCATATAATAAGTTAAGTGAGGAAAAAGACAAAAAAGGATCATTCATTACCTTTAACATTTATAATTATTTACAGTATGGGAGAAGCTACATAATTTCAGTTATATAAATTATTTCTATCATTAAATTATATTTTATAATAGTAATTTAACATTAATTTTTAGAGATTATAAAATTTCATTAAATGCTTAACAAATTCTAACACATTGATTATTAAGTTAATAATTAAATAAAATAAATGATAATAAAAACATTAAAAGAAAATTTAATGAATTATTGTGTTCTATTATTTTTGTAGAAAAATGTATCATGTTATAAATATTTTAACTTAACAGATTTTAATTCCAGTAATTATTTTATATTTTTAAATTAAAATTAAATAAAAAATATCAAAATTGACATTAATATTATTTTATAATAAATGACAATTTATTAAATGATTTATAATTAATAAAAATCCAATATTCTTCCAAGTGATATTTATGTGTTTATAAATATCAAATATGTTCTATTAATGGATCAATTTATCTTTTATAATCAACATATTGACCCATAGACAGTTAAAACATTGTTAGCATGACTTTGGTTAAATTGGTGTTTTTTCTTGTTACATGTGCTTGTTTTAAAATTAATTTCCAACACACATGTTTTTTCTATTTTGTAAATTATATATCATATTTATAATTTAGTGGGTATAAATTTTCTAATAATTATCACTCTAATTTAGTTTTAATGGTTAAATTACTTATTTTATAAAACTAGTTACTTTAATAGAACTCAAAATGATTAAATTTAGAAAACTTATAAGTTAGAGGAAAATTATAAAAATGCACTTAATTTTGTGTGGTGGGGATTTTTATTAACTATAATTACCATTTATTCCATTATTGTTCCATTTTGGAGGTATGTGAAGTCACAACCCAACCCAATCCGGGATAAAGACGCAACTACCCTAAGCCCACCTCCATAGGTTAGGGGGTGGTAACAAATGTCGACGGTATAACAATACTCGGGGAGGCCTTTGCCTAAAACTTGTACACATGAACACAAACAAATCAATGAAAAAGTGAAGAGGAAAAGTATAAAAAAGTGCAACTGCTATAAAGAAAAATGAATGTGCATGAACCTCTAGACAGTATAAGTGTACGGTAGTGTCAACTGAAAAGTAAAGGGAAAAAACACACACCCAAACTAGAAACATATCCCAAACTAAAGGAATTGAAAAAAAAGTAATAGCTGAGAGAGCCTCACTCATATATCCCAACTATGACAACCGTACATGGTCCACGTATCCCATATCCCTAATATCCTCTAAGATCATGATAGACATGTCCACCGTCTACAAAGACACAACACGTGTTGGGAAAATCCCATGTAGGGGTGAGTATATACATACCCAGTAGAACACCCTAAAAAAGTGAAGGGGGAGAAAAAAGAGATACACTAAGAAGAAAAGTATTAGAGAGAAAAAGGTATGATAAAAAGTGAATGGATGGAGTACAGAAAGAGTAAAACTCAACCCAACAAGAGAGTGAAAGTAGACTCATCCAAACACAATGAGCTAGAAATTGTGAGAGGATGAATTCCTTATCTAGTCTTTAATACCTATAGTTGGAGAGTAGACTCATCCAAACACGATAATCTAGACACAAAAATCACGTGTCATACCCCACACTCTTCACCTCTCCTAGAATAAGAGTAACCAAGACCCAAGGAGTGTGTACTATAATAAGATAGATTTATATATATTCTCAGTCAAATAAAATCAAACAAGGGGGTAAGGGGATCTCCATATCATAGATCAACCCAAGAAAGTGAGTATCCAATAGTTCCAAGGTAAAGTCATCTAAAATTACAAGTATCTCATGAATCTATCCAAGTGGCACAAGTAAAAGGGGATAAAATCACCACACCTTGATACTATCTGCTTTGGGAAGCACTGACTCACCCGCACAATTTTAGGTCAGGTTACAAGAACATGTCTCCGTAGAGAAAGTTTAACATCCTACCCCTTCCTCATTGTTTTGAGATTGTGGGGAGGTGATACTTAGCCTTAATCAATATCCCCAAGATGGAAAATTATAGAAATAAATGTTTAAGGGTTTCAAATGAAAGTGGGGGAAGATTTACCCTTTAAAAACTAAAACGGTTAACCCAGAAAACCATAATAAAAAAACTCACTCTATGATGCATGAATAAATTAAAGACAACTCAACCACTTAATTTATGTCAAAACCACAAATAAGTGTACTACAAAAGAATAAAAATAAACTATAAAAGTAAAAAAGAATAAATAAAACTAATCAACTCAATGATGACAGCAAGAATCCATGCTCCACATGCTTCGTGCTCTAATCACCAAACTACCCAAGTATCACGAGGTGGTGCTAAATACGTGTGATACTTTACCATTTCCCACGTTTCAGAAGATAGAATCTGAAAAATCACTAAAGTTACAAATTAGGGGTAAGTATAAAACTCAGTAGGCTTTCCCTAATGACTTCCCAACTCATGGAACTAGGATAAAAAGTTTATCACATTTATATATAACAATTTTATAAAACAATTTATATAAAACAATTTTCCAAAATAGTTTACAACTAAATATAAACAAGGTCAAAACCATTTATAACCAAAGGTACACAAGTGAAATTTCAACCAATTTTTCCAACAAGTCACATTTCCAGAAAATCATCCAAACAAAGACTTAAAACCATTTCTCAATATTTTTTGGCATAACCATTCTGTTGTTCACCACATGCCCACACATGCATGCTTGTTTGGTAGTTATATACTCATGAGAGGTCTCTCATCCAATTACCTTACGTTCCACTAACACATTCCGTCGATCTAGGGTCACTCACCTTATACCCCAATCTTACATGTCTGTTATTCAGGGTCATGTTAAACATGAACTCACACAACACCTAATTGTATGCCAAAACCATTCAAATTAACCAATTCCTACCATTTCAATAAAACTGTTCTTATATTGAAAACCATTAAACAAACCAATTCTAATCGACCATTTTATTTAAATAAAACCATTCTTTTTATTAAAAACAATTAAATAAGTCTAATTGACACAATTCTAGAAAAATCCCATTTTTAAATCTTTATTTTAAAATCAATAATCAAATACTTTAATCAAGAACACAAATTTTCCATATTTCCATAAACCGACATTTAAGATGGTTCCTAACAATAAGAAACATTCAATTCATCATAATTCCATCACAATATAATCAATTTAAATAAATTCCAATCAGTTCTATCAATAGGAGTCGAGAGTGAATCCACCTACCTCAAAGGTTATGGTGAAAACTGAAAATGGACGAAGAATGCTCACAAAACCGGGTAAAAATTCCATGAAACTGCATTAGATCTCTTATCCTATCATGATTAAGAAAAAATATAATCATATTTTTCATCCAAAATCTTATATATACCCATCAAGGGCATATATTTATGAAATTGAGAGGATAAGATAAGTATATCTAAGTAGATATGAGAAAACGTGACAAGAACGAAGAAAAAATGCGGACATACCTCAAGAAATTGGCTTCTAAATACCAAAGAAAGGATTTGGATCAATTTAAAATATCTTGGGAGAGGTTCTCCAACATTCAGTGGATAATAATACCAAGTTAGGGCCACTTAGGAGAAAAAATGAGGGATTTAGAGGCAAAACAAGTGAGATTCTATTTTTTGGATCTAACTTTGACTATGCGCATGGTTAGACAAATTGTGCCCTAACCGTGAATTAGCTACAACCTTGAGGAAAAACTCGCATGACCTCCCCGTATGGTATCCCTAACTTTTTTCCAACCATGCTGAAGATACTGCCTCAAATTTCCCAACCCAGAACCAAATTTCACAATTTCTCTTAGGCTCTAGCATGGTTTGGACAAATCGTGCACAACACGTGTGTATCCCTTTTATCCCCAATAACTTCTTTAATGTTTTAAAAAATCTCTCAAAATTAACCCTTATACATTATATACATGGAAAACATAAATAAAGGGTTATATACCAAAATATGGGGGTACTATATTCTCCCCACCATTGGTATTTCTATCCTTGAAAAGTAGAAAACCATCTTTGTCCTGAAAGAGTTTTGGAAACTACTCTTTCATTTCATTCTTTCATTACCATGTCTCTTCCTAAATATGACCATTCTTCCATAAAACCTACACTAGACCGATTCTTTTTACATACAAAAATTTCTCTTTCCTATCCATAATCTACACTGGGATATATACCAGTGAAGCATTTGGATCTAGGTCAACGTGATCCCATCTGATCACATGGTCAGGATCAGGATGATACTTTTTCATCTGAGATATGTGAAACACATTATGAACCATAATAATCCATGGTTCTAATTCAAACTGATATTCCACCTCTCTAACTTATTATAGTATCTCAAAAGTTCCAATGTATTGAGGAGATAGCATTCACTTCTTCCCAAAATGGCAATGTCTAAGCCTTGTAGAGATCCCTAAGAACACATGATTACTCACTGTGAATGATAACGGTCATCGATGATGATCTGCATATGATTTCTGATGAATCTGAGCTGTCTCCATCCATTTACTAATCAACTGAATCTTCTAAATTGTTTCTTGGACAAGGCTTGTCCCGACTAGTGAAGTCTCACCTATTTCCACCCAACAAAGTGGAGAATGACAAGGACTCCCTTACAACACTTCAAACGGAGCCATATATATCGAGGGATGATAGTTTTTATTATATAATAATTTTACTAAAGGTGTGTGCTCTTCCCATGAGCCATTAAAATCCATTATGAAAACCCTCAACATGTTATCCAATGTCTGTATCATCCCCTCAGATTGGCCATCCTTTTGAGGGTGATATGTTGTACTCATAGTCAACCGGGTCCCAATGGATTTTGATAAGGATTTATAGAAATGATATGTGAACCTCAAATCTTTATCTAACATGATCAAAACTGGTATTCCATGTCTCTTAACCATGTCTTTGATATAGATTTTGGATAGATCATCCACTAATTGAGTTTCATGAATAGGGATGAAATGAGATGGATTTGTAATCTAATCCACTATCACCCATATGGAATCGTGATTCCAAACCATTCTTGGGAGACCTGTAACAAAATCCATCATGATATACTCCCATTTACGCACTGGAATAAGTAAATAATGCAACATACCAATTGGTTGTTGATGGTATTCCTTAACTTGCTAACAAGTTAAGCACCTTGAATCCAACTCAACCACTTTTTGTTTCATACCAATCCCCCAAAAAATAATTTTAATGCCTTATACGTCATCTATATTCCTAGATGTACAACTAATATTGAATGGTGGTATGCATGAAGATGTTTTTCATGAAAATCCATAGGTGGAACTATCTGATCTCTGAACCACAAAACTGATCTCCCATCAAGTTTTCAGCCCTCAGTGGTCTCCCCACCATTGAGTTTTGAACTCATAAACATGCATTCTACATTAGATGTTTGTGCTTATTTGACTAACTCTGCCAAATCAAGAATCATGGAAGCTGAAAAGAAAACTACAAAATCACCTCAGTATTTTAATTCCATGTGCATATCAGTTAGGGCCTGCATCAACTTCCATTCATCTAAAGATTCTTTTTTCAAATGAGCATAAGTCTTTCTACTCAATGCATCTTCCACATAATTCCCTTTTCTGGGTGTATAAATCATGTTAAAGTAAAAAATATGGAGATAATCCATCCATATTCTTTACCTCAGATTCAAATATCATTGTGAGAGAATATGTTTCAAGATCTTATGATCTATGAACACAGTAAATTTTGCACCAAAGAGATAATGATTCCAATTCTTCTAGACATGGAAAACTGACTCTAACTCCAAATCGTGTGTTGTTTAATTATTCTCGTGAACTCTCAACTACCTTAAACCATAAGAAACTACATGGTCTCCTTGCATGAGAAAAAATCCCGACCGAGATTCTGAAGCATCACAGTACACCACATACCCTTTTCTGGATTCTGGAAAAATAAAAATTGGTGCTGATGTAAGATAAAATTTATACTCTTGAAAAGACTTTTGGAATTATTCAATCCATCGAAATGGAACGTTATTCTTTTTCAATGATATCATAGGTGAATCAAGTCATGAAAATTCACAAAAAAAAGCATCAGTAATAACCAGCGAGACCAAGATAACTTCATATCTCAAAGACCTTCTTTAGGGTTTCTAAGAGATAACATCTTATATATTTTGAGGAACCACTGAAAAACATTTTTCAGAAATTATGTGTCCAATAAAGCATACATATTGTATCCAAAAATCACACTTTGACTATTTGGCATACAAATGATGGTCTCTCAATATTTATAACACTAATGCTAAGTGTTTCTCATTCTTTTACATTGTCCTTGAATACACCATTATGTAATCCACAAAAACCACAAAAAAAGATTCTAGATATCTATAAAATATTTGATTCATCAATGCCATAAATACCACTGGTTCATTAATAAGACCAAAAGGTGTGAATACATATTCGTAGTGCCCATATCTACTTCTGAATTATTTTTTTGGAATATCCTCCTTATGAACTCGTAATTGATTATATCCTGATCTCAAGTAAATTTTAGAGAACCACTGACCTCCCCTAAATCGATCAAATAGTTTATCAATTCATGGAAGTGGATACATATTCTTTATCATAAATTGGTTAATATTACAATAATTTATACACAACCTTAGAGTTATATCTGCTTTCTTCTTGAACAAGATTTGTGTTGCTCATGAAGGCATAATTTTCTCAATGAAACCTTTGATTTCTAGCTCCACTAACTGCACTTTCAATTTCCTTAACTCTAATGGTTCCATCCTGTAATATGGAAGATAAGTAGTACTGGTCCTTGGGAGGAGATCAATTATAAACTCAAATTCTATTATTGGTGGTAACCCTGAGAATTTTTTGGGAAACGCATCAGGAAATTAATCCATTACTATTGGAAAACTATTACCCTTGATCTCTTCTATCGATGCTAAAGTCAACACTACCAACTGGTAAGAAATCGTGCCAACCTTTGGTGCCAACAACTCTGTTGTACCAGTCTTTACAACCCTTTGTCCTACTAAAAGATGCTTGATGCCATACTCAGTTGTGAAACTAACTATTCTCATATAACAGTAAATGTGAGCCTTGAATGTTGTCAACCAATTTATACCCCGGATTACATTGTATACATCCATCTCCAACAGTGATAAGTATCATTTGAGCTCAGATCCATTGATGATTATAGAACATGTTATACACACAAAGGCTCGATATTCTCTTTCACTGAGAAGATTTTTATGTTTTAACACAGAAGGAATCATGTCAAGTTTTAAAGATAGAAAATAAATAGAATGATAAGAAATTAAGGAATGTGATGCACTGATATCAAATAACACTTTTGTAAGGGTAGAAATCAAAATAATCATTCCTCTCACCATAGATGGTTCAACCTAATCATCTACAATCACCTTCTTACCTTCATATAATTTCTATTTCACTGAACTCTGCTCCTTGTTACATTGTTGAGATTTACCCGGTTGAGGAGTCATGGTGTTCTTAGAATCACCCCGGCAAGCCATGTTCTACTAAAAAAATTTATTTGGTTGTCCTCCCCTCATCGAGACATGTGATGATTTCAACACCTAAGAAGTGTTTCAAGAACCTGACCTCATATCATTGTGATAATAGCACTGAAGATATCCCATCTACTTGTATTTATAGCATGACCTAGTTAGTGTCTTACACTCTCACTTCATGTGGTCAAGAGAGCCACATTGGAAACAATATACTTTGCTCTTGGGTTGTGAAGGAAGGTTCACTGATTCAACCATCTGATTTTGAGTCCTTCTCCCACCTCAGAAAATAGTGTCCCTCTTCTGCTTGCTTCTATCATTTAAGTTCCCACCAATTCCCATAGGTATTATCATACTTCCTCCTCCCTTATCTCTGGTGATTTCATATTCATCCATTGTCACTCTTTTCAATATTTCTGTATAAACAGTAATATAGAGTACCACAATCTTTGATCAAATCTCTTACCATAGCCCTAATTCAAAGATACATTCTTTCAAGGATGCACTTTCCACAACCTCTGGTTCAAAGCACACTAAATTCATGAATTTATCCACACATTCTCTTATAGAGATATTTTCTTGCTTTCGAATGAATAAATAGATCATTTTTTGGATCTTGAACGAGTGAGGAAAGTATTTTTTGTTCAATAATTTCTTCAAAATCCTCCCAACTCAAGCCTTGATTCAGTTTGGCATGCATAACTAGTTCCCAACACTAGCATTCAATATCCTCAAGCATATATGTTTCCAGTTTGACTTTCATCTCCACTGGTGTGCTGATGAAATAAAATATATGATTCATCCTATTCATCTGCACATATAACTTTTTGGGTTCATAATCACACTATAAAATGGGTGTATTCTACTTCATGAACTTTATGGAATGATCCATAGGTCTTGGCTCATCCCTTTGGTTTTTCATGTCCACAGCCTCGAATTCTTGTATGATACACAGAACTAGCTCTTGGTTCACTTATGGCTTAGGTGTAACCACATTCTCTACATCTTCTTCCAGTTGGTTCCTATGACACCTACTGGGTTCCATTTCTTAAACAAAAAACAAACTCTATAAGTCTCACTCTCTAGTAACTAATTAATTACTATTTAAAATTCTATCACATCAACTATCACATCATTTCTTTCCAAAATCAATATTTTCCATGTTCAACTATTTTTGAAAAATCCATTCTTTATTTTAAAAATCAAACCATTTTCAAAATAAATCAACCATGATTTTTCAAAGACTTTTATTTGAAAACAATTTATGCATTTTCCAAAGAATTACACCTTTTCAAAAAATCATAAATCATAACTCTAAATGAGTTATGAAATCCAAGTGGGAATTAAATCCTCTACAATGAATTTCATGCTCGTCTCATTGATCAAACCCATGAAAATGTGATTCCATATCCTATAAGTGTCTCCAAAACACTTATGTACCCAACTTCTTGGTAACTTGAAGTTCAGCATAAAAAGGTTAGCCATGTATTTTTATGCTCTACATTTCATCTCCCAACAATCCTGCTCCTTTTTATAATTCCAACCCAAGTAATAGATATGAATGAATTCAAATCCAATACCAATAAACTGAATACCACTTGTTAGGAATGGAATGAACAAGCTGATACCATTTGTGACATTCTGCCCCTTTTTTATTGTTTTGAGAAGGCGATGAGATGCTACATGGACTTAAGTGACATCCCCAAGATCCCAAAGGCTATAAATAAATACCGAAGGGTTTCAAATGCAAGTGGGGGAAAATTTACCATTTAAGAACTAAAATGATTAACCCAACAAACCATAACCAAACAACTAACTATATGATCATTGAATAAATAAAATACAACTCTGCCACTTCATTTATGTCAAAACCACACCAAATTTTTCTACAGTGGAAGAAAAATCAACTATCAAAGTAAATAGTAGAAATATAACTAATCAACTCAAATATGAAAGCAAGAATCCATGATCTATGCTCCAACCACCAAACAACCCATGTATCATGAGGGGGTTCTAAATACGTGTGATTTTTTACCTTTTCCTATGTCCCGAAAGATAGCATCTGAAAAATCACCAAAGTGAAAAAGTAGGGGTGAGAATAATATTCAGTAGGCTTTCCCCCAATGACTTCCCCACTCACACCACTAGGATAGAAAGGTTAGCACATTTATATGAAATAGTTTATATAAAAAAATTCCAAAGCTGTTTACAACTAAATATAAAATGTTCCAAAACCATTTATAACCAAAGGTACGCAAGTACTATTTCATCCAATTTTTCCAGAAAGTCACATTTCTAGAAAATAAACCAAACAAATCCTTAAAATCATTTGTCAATATTATTTTGTCATAACCATTCCATTGTTCACCACACGCCCACACATGCATTCTTGTTTGAAAGTTACATACTCATGAGTGGCTTCTTTACCAAATACCTTGTATACCACTAACAAACACCCTCGATTCCAGGTCACACATCTTGTACCCAATGTTATATGTCCCTTATTCAGGGGCACATTGAACATGAACTCACACAACACCCCAATGTATGCCAAAACAATTAAAATAAACCAATTCCAACCATTTCAATAAAAATATTCTTTTATTGAAAACCATTAAAAAATAAATTCCAATAAACCATTTAATTTCAATAAAACCAATAATTTTGTTGAAAACCATGAAAGAAATCCAACCTCCACTATTCCAGGATAAACTCCCATTTTAAAATCTTTATTTTAAAATCAAGAATCAAATAATTAAATCAAGAACACCAGTTTTTGATATTTCAACAAACAGAAATTTAAGGAGGATTCTAAAAATCAACAACATCAAATTAATCATCATTACATAACATGATAAACAATTTCAAAGAATTCCAATTAGTTCTATTAAGAAGAGTCGAGAGTGAAGCCACCTACCTCAATGGTTTTGGTGAAAACCAAAAACGGACAAAGATTGCTCACGAAACTCCGTAAGAATTCCATGAAACATCCTTATATCTATTCTCCTATCATGATTATTAAAAATTATAACCATGTTTGGCATTAAAAATCTTATATCTACCCATAACGGGCATAGATCTGAAAAACTGAGAGGATATGAGGTCTATCTATAAGTAGATATGAGAAAATGTGACAAGAACGAAGTAGAACGATGATATTCCTCAAGAAATCATCTTCTAAATGCCAAGTAAAGGCTCCAAATTGATTCTAAATAACTTGGGAGATTTTATCCTACCTTCAATGGAGAAAAATCCCAATTTAGGGTTTCTTAGGAGAAAAAATGAGGGAGTTAGAGGAAAAACGAGTGAGATCCTATTTTTTCAATCTATCTTTGACTCTGCGCTTAGTTAGTCTGCATGGTTAGAAAAACTGTGTGCTAACCATGTATTAGATGCTGCCTTAAGGAAACCCTCTCATGGCCTCCTCACATGGTCTCCCTAACCATGCACCAACCATTCCAAAGATACTACTTTAAATTTCTCCACCCATAACCAAAATTCACAGTTTCTCCTCGGATTCTGTGTGGTTTGGAAAAACCATACATAGCCCATGTGCATCCCTTTTATCCCCAAAAACTTCTTGAAAGTTTTCAAAACTCTTCCAACCTTCACCGTTATACATTATATACATGAAAAAAATAATTAAAGGGTTACATACAAGAAATATATGGTACTAAAGAAAGAGCCCCTCTTTCTCGTGAGTCCTTAAGTGAAGTCGATCCATGCCTCACCACTGTACCACACAGTCAATGGTCTTATCTGGAAGTCACCAAGGAACACCGCTATCCAGTCCTACTAGAGGGTACCACTTAGTACATTCACCAGGGAACTCTATGACCCTGACACTGCAAGAGTGTAATCCTGGTGAGTCTTCAGGGGATGTTGCTGACTAGCACGGCTGGATGGTCATGCCTGGAAGGTCATTATGGACTACACTGCCCAACCTAGCTGGAGGTTCATTTTGGAACATTGAATAACTCCACTGCCAAGATCCTATATGAGGGTAACTTAGAATCATTAGGGACTGCACTACCTGATCCTATTAGAGGTTTATCCCAGAATCATTGCGGACTACACTACCCATCCTAGCTGGAGGGTCATCCTAAAACTATTATGGTAAGCCTGTCTAATTGCATCCATCATTGGGTGTCATATCTATGTGTTCAAACCTAGAATATATATTTTTTATCTTGAAATCCTCTTCTAAGGACACCATCATGTCCTCTATGAAAAAACAGTCAGGATAGGCATCCCACAGGCCAAAATCTGAGTCCAAACGACAGAGATATGGTGGTCTAAAGTTTTCTCAGAAGATCTCAATAAGAACACAATGTTTAAAGGGACCACACATCAGGTGGTCCTTCTCCACTACCTGGTTGTATCTTTGATTGGTACATGGGTCCCATCCCATGTATTAGAACACACCGTGTTGGTGGACTACATGCTGTGTCCTTGCTATTCGAGACCAAGGCCGTGTTTATTGGTCATGTTCGTGTACTCGAACCCTGTGTCAGTGTACTCTAATACATGGAAAGTTGGTCCACATGGGATACTGCTCGTGTGGCCATCCTATGTATTCGGTACATGGCATAGGCCTAACCATGTGTTCCTTCACATGTCTTTTCAGACAAAAAGGGTAGTACCCAGTGTGTCATGGGGAGTACACATCGTGCCATTATTATCTTCCCCAAAACCCTAGTGCCACCATTGAGGGGGGATAAAAACCATTTTTTCTTCATCCTACATGGAACTTAGTCAATATTTTTCCAAAACCCACGGGTTTTTGTGATCCGACATCCGTACTTTGAATTCGGTCCTACTAATTTGGATATAAATGTGAAATCTTCTAAAATCTTTAGATCTAGAAGCATATCAAGGTTTCGAACCAACATTTTTTAGAAATCTATTAACGAAGAGAACTAGGGTTTCGTTCTTCATTATTCATACCGCCATGCCTCCAATTCTAAATAATCTGGAATAAAACCCTTAGATTCATCATCCACATGTCGCAGAAATTCCAAAACTACACTTTTCTTGAAGATTCATCACCATTTTGTCAATCTACATTGAATCTGGGTGCCCAATCGATCTTTGGTTGCCCAACAACTGTCAAACTAGGATCTAAGGAGATTCCACAGTGAACAACGTAAGGAAATATGGGATAAAGGAACTAAAATCCAAATTTTTAAACATCACTAACCGAGCATTCTTGGACAGTGATCAAGGATAGGGCACCGGGGTTAGAACATGAATTAAACAATATGGATTCTAGTACTTGGGGGTTAATTTAGGGTTTGTAATAAAGGGTTCAAATCTAGGAATAACTATCAATCCACTCAAGCATTTAATCAAAGGTGTAAAATCACCAAAGATGAGTCCTACTAGGATTGGATCAGTCACCGTTGATGAAGAACGCATCCACCGAGTTATGTTGCGTTCATTGCGCTTTAATCTTCCTAGATTCAAGGTTACCTCATTCTTAAAAGGGATTATCCAAAGGGTGAAGAAAGATCTTTCTAGTCAATTAAATAAATTATGATGATAACCCTTGGAAAATCCAATTAACCACATATTTATAACCATTTATTATATTAAAAATGGTTTTAATTAGTTAAATTAATTAATTAATTAAATCACTTAAACACACCGCTAATGATAGAGGAGTCAGGTCATCCCACACTGACTTATTTTATGTCACGCCTACGAAAAACACCACTTTCTGAACACAACCAAAGTCTCAGATTTCCAATACAGTCACCCATTTAATATTTATCCATATTTCTTTAATTAACCACATGTGGAAAATAAAAAATATATTTAACATTTTTATAAAATTAATTTCGGGCACACCAAGCCTCAGAATTGAATGTCGTCTCAACGCCTGGATTTGGAGAAATATTTAGAAATATTAAAAATTATTACAAGGAAAAAACCAGGTATCTAAATTATTTTCTCCTTCAATATTTTCATCCTAAAAAAGAAAAACTAAGTAAACAACTCGAGATACTGAGCCCACATCTAGATCTCATTCTCCCAGATACACTCCTGCACATTTCTGTGCTACCAAAACACTTGAACCAAAGGGATGGCTCATCTTAAGAAGGTCTGATCCTATTGGTACTCGATCTCCACTGGGTACTCTAAAAAGGTTGATCCATCCTTGATGTACATATCTCCCCAATTCGATAATGTGTGTGGGATCATGCATGTACTTCCTCAGTTTTGACACATAGAAAACATCTTACACTCACTCTATTTGTGGGGGTACCCAAGGTGATAGGCAACCTCACCGAACCTAACACAATCTTGAACGTTTTTATGAACCACAATATTATCCTGCATCCCTAGCCTACCCTCTGCATTCCACGTCATGGGGATACCCTCAGGAAGACGTGGTCTCCCTGTTCGAACTCCAAGGGTCTATTATGGTGATCTGTGTATAACTTATGTCTACTATAGGCCATCATTATCCATACCTGGATGACCTATACTTTCTATGTGGTCACCTGTAACAACTTTGGGCCCATAATAGAGGAATCTCCAATCTCTATCCAATAAGAGGGTGACCTACAGGGTCTCCCATAAAAGCCCTCAAAAAAATCCATACTGGTGGTGGAGTGGTAATAGTTTTTGTATGGAAATTCTACCAAGGGTAGGTGATCCTCCCAGCTTCAGACAAAATCCAAAACAAAGGCTCTCAGCATATCCTCTAGAACCAGAATAGTGTGCTCAGTATGTCCATCGGTATGGGGTTGAAAGGTTGTACTAATCTATAACTGAGTCTCGAATGACTCATGTAGGCCTCTCCACATTTTTGGCATAAACCACGCATCATGATCAGAGAAAATCATCAAGGGTACCCTATGGTGGTCGACTATCTCTAATATATATATAGCTGCCCCAAACTCTCCACTTGACTTGCTCTCTGATGGAAAGGAAGTGTGTCAACTTCATTAGTCAGTCTACTATCACCCAGATGGAATTAGGGCCCTTCATTGTGTGTGGAATCCCCATGATAAATCCATGGATATGACATCCCATTTCCCCTTTGGAATATCAAGAGGCTACAGCAAACTCGATGGAACCTGATGCTCAGCCTTCACCTGCTGAAAGGTAAGGCATTGTGATACGAACTCAGCTACGCTTTGTCTCATACCAAACAACAACAAAATTACATGGAAGATCCCTATACATCTTCCCCATGTCGGGATGTACAACTAATGGAGAAGTGTGGAACTCCCACATCACCTATTCCCGCAACCTGAATCGAACTACTAATCACTAATAGAATAAGATCTCATGATTTCCTCCTTCAAAATATCCATTTGGTGTGTCACATATAGAAATATGATCACACAGAACTTCACAATCGATATCCCCTAGCTGGGACTCCTTCACATGCTCAAGGAGCGAAGGAGTCAGAACCATTGAATGAAAGAAAATTATACCCTCCTACTCCACTGGGGTAAACTATAGGGAAGCCAACTGCTCTAAAGATTCCCGCACTAGGAAAGAATGCGACTTCCTAATAAGGGCATATGCTATAATGTTTTCTTTCTCTAGAGTGTAGACTATCTCAAAGTTGCAGTACTGTAGGAACTCCAACCAGCCTCGCTGCCTTAGGTCCAAGTCTCTATGATTGAAGACGTACCCAATACTCTGGTGGTCTGAGTAAACCCCAAAGTTCTCTCCCAGAAGGTAGTGACTCCACATCCTCAAGGTGAAGACCACCAATACAAACTCTAGATCATGAGTCAGATAATTCTTCTCATGGGGTCTCTACTGCCTCAACCCATATGTGATGACTACCTATAGTTGCGTCAACATGCAACCAATCCCATCTCTGGAGGCATCACAACACACCACGAACTCAACAAATTCCTCTAATAGCCTCAAAATTGGAGTGATTTTTAACCTCTTATTTAGCTCATTAAAGGACTCATGGCACTACTCAGACTAAGTGAACAATCATCCCTTTCACATTAGATCATTCAAAGGGGATTAAATCCAAGAGAAGGTTTCCAAAAATATCTTATAATACCCTACTAGGCTAAGATAGCCCCGCACCTCTGACACCTTATTTGGTGGATCCGAAGTAAGAAATGCTTTGATCTTTACTGGATCTATGAATAAACATTGTTCATAAATGAAATTACCTAGAAAGTGAACCTCATATATCCATAACTATCATTTCGATAACTTTTCACAAAGCTGGTGCTCTCGATGTAAATCAAGTACCATCCACAAGTGCTTTGAATTCTCCTCCTCTATCATAGAGTAGACAAGTATGTCATTGATGGAAACAACCACAGACTGGTCAAATTAATACTATAAGATCAGTTTCATCAAATCCCAGAAAATGGAATTGGAATTTGTTGCACCAAAAAGGCATCATGTGGAACTCATATTGTCCATAGAAACATAAAAAATCCAACTTCAGAATATTAGCCTCGCAAAACTGCTACTGGTGATAGACAGACCAGAGATCAATCTTGGATAACCATCTCGCACCTCATAGATTATTATATAGGTTGTCATTCCTCGAAATGGGGTACTTATTCCTTATCATGTTCTTATTTGGATGATGATAATCCACTCAAATTTTTAGGAATATGTATTCTTTATTTACAAATTGAACTGGAGATATGAGGGGGACACATTGGGTCTGATGAAACCTTTCTCATGAAGGTCCTCCAGATACAAAATATCTCTTGAATTTCACTGAGTGTCATCTGATATGCTGTAGAAGATATTGGGGTAGTCCCTGATTGTATGTCAATGAAAAACTTCGACTCCCACCTCGGAGGTAGTCTTGGAACATCTTCAGGAAATATTTCTATATAATCCTTCATAACTAAAGGATTCCAAATTCCTGAATATTCTAATATACCAAGGTTCATATGCACTAGATGATGGGTAAAAGGTTATAACCTCTTGTTCACAGCACCCATTCGTCCCACTATGAGGTCTCTCTTGTCGAAGAAGGAGAACCTTGTCCCATCAATATATAGGAATCTAACTAATCTGTGGTGACATTCAATCTGGTCTTAGACAATGGAAATCCAATCCTTTCCCATGATAATTTCATAGGGTTTCATCATGATTTCTATTAAGTCAAACTTAATCATCTCTACTCCAATCGATAGATCACACTGTCGATAGATGACAGATATTAAGGAAGCATTCCCTATGGGAAACTCAAGGCATAACTATTATAGCATCCCGCCATTTTATAACATAAACTTTCATTTCATTACACGGAACTGAGGATCGTTAAGGTTTAGTGTCTTGGAAACAAGGATCATAATACATAAAAAAAACATAAAAACATTCTTCTTAAACACTTGAAAGGCTTCTCCTTTAGTTCATCCTATGTTCATTATGCATCTCATAACCTGGGGACATACATCAAAAGAAAGGGTGAGCAGAAGGCCCAGTAAGGGAAACAAGAGAAACATTTTACAAGTGAACTTGAGATACTTCAATAAGGACATGAAAAGAACTTTAAGGCATGAGAAAGAAATCATGAGATACATCGTAATAAAAATAATCATTTTTCATAACTGGAAGATGTGGCTACAACATTTAATATTGACAATCGTTTCGTTTCACCAAGGTCCATCCCCAAGGTGTCGTTAAAAATTACCAAGGTTATTCACCAAGGCGTCGTTAAAATGGTCATCTCTAGAGATTAAGTCTTTACCCAATGCATTGGAGCGCTATCAGGACGCACCCTTAAATTTGTATTTATTTTCATGTGAGCCACATATATCATCATCAAACATTTCATAAATAACCCATATAGCATAAAACAAATGGGTTTCATTTCATAATCATAACGTTTCAAAAACTGCTTTAAAGACATGATCTTTACGTTACTTTAAACCCACGGAAAGGGAAAGCGGGTATCATGTATGTAAATCCCAGAATAGATCAATTTTATATATGTGTGAATACCCCTTTAGAAATAGGAGCTTTGAGTATTCACTTTATAACATAAAATAATTTTGAGAAAAGAGAGGCATTTTGAGACGAAAATTCTGCAGCATAACGGCTATGTTACAAGGTTTTAGAAACTTTGAAAAGAGAGGGAACATGGGTTGAACAATCATAATTGACCCATAAAAAGGTAAAGGGACAGAATAAGAAGGATATATGGACATGGTGATGCAATTTCAAGGACATACCAATTGAAATGAAAAACATGGAAGGAAGACAAAAATTTGATTTCTCTTATGAAAATTCGGCAGCCTAACGGCGTCACTTAAACTTCAACAAAAATGAATTGGACAAATAAAATAGGGTCTCTCATCATATGATCATAAGAGATCAGTATGATAGATATAGAGATCATACCCCAACATAATAAAAAGGAACTTGAAATATTTGACATGAAAATCGAACTTGAAAAAAATGAGAAGGGTGAAAGAATCACTTAAACATTCGGCAGCCTAACGGCATCACTTAAACATTCATAAAACGAAATGATGAGAGTAAGAGGGGATCTCTCATCATATAAACATGAAAGGGCAGTAAGAGGAATATAAAATAACATCCTCTCACATAATCACATGGAGCATAAAAGGAATGACATAAAAGAGATTACACGAAAAGAAAGAGAGGGGTCGGATCCCTTACCTTAAAACGTGACTCTTGAAACTCAAAGGATTGGACCTTGAGGGCTTGGGGGCACCTTGGGAGGACTCTTTGGAAGGTAAGAAGACCAGAACTTCGTTGGGGAAGAGTTGGGAGTGAAAACCAAGGGAGGAAAGGGTGGGTATTTATAGGGAAAGTGAGGGGACAAAGCATTAATGGCCAAAGGACACCTCACATGTGCTTTTCTCAAACCCATGTGCTCTCCCTTGGCATTTATCATGGAGTTAGGCCACATGGGGCCCCCAAAACAATAATTCACCACCCTTGGCCGGCCAACCCTCAAAAGATCTCATGACATCATCATGACACCGTTATGATGTCATTAAACATACCGAAACCCTAAAACTGTAATTTTACTATTCACTGAAAATTCAACTTTCTCAGAATAATCCCAAAATTTCACATTAACCAAATATCAATGCTATGATTTCAAAAATGAACTCCATTTTATAGAAATAATTTTCTAAATATTTTTAATTATATTTTTAAATAAAAACACTATTCATCGAAAATTCATTTTTTTCAGAAAAATCCCCAAAAATTACCTTAACATAATATCGATGCTCTGAGTTCAAAAATAAAGTCCTTTTTATAAAAATAATTTTCTAATTATTTTTAATTAAATTTTTAATTAAAAAACACTATTCATCCGAAAAAACTAATACTTGAATAATAATTTATGAAACCGTTATTTAACCATTTTATTGAATCACATTACTTAACCAAGGTGTCTAAATTATATTAAAACTTTCTTTGAGTGAAAATTACTAATCCATTTGATCACATTACTAATCCTAAGCGTAAAATCACTATTCATAATTTACTATTCATCAAAAATTAAGTTGATCTTATTAGACTCCAAATTCCTTAATGAACACTTTTGTAGAAGACCATTTTTCGAAAATCATTACACATCATTAGTTATTTAGGGTTTACATAAATATTTCAAAATATCCCTTTTTCAAAATTCATCAATAAAATACATTCTAAAATTATCTAGGCATTTGAAATTTCACAAACATCACTAAAGGAAGAAATCTCAATTTATTCACCCGAGAGGATTACACAAGGAAAGTAGGGTCTCATCACATAGCCCCTTATAACACTGGCATAAGACCTAAGTGTAAGGTGTGCTATGGTGAGAGAATCTGAGGGAGGCTCAGATAACATTGCCCTAGTAGCAACCTCCACTAACTTGAACTTCTCCTGCAAGCATTTTCGTTCAAGCTTGACACGCTGGAGCTCGGCTTGGGCTTGGTCCAAAGCGAAGCCCACAGATGTTACCTCCTTCCCAAGCTCTGATAAGTGGGCTTCGTAAGGGTTGAGTCTACTGGATGAAGCCATCGACTCCTCTTTCTGCATTAACCATTAACATATTATTAAATCAATAAGAGTAAGTTAATATACTACTCAAAAAGATTGGGTCGTTACACTCTTCCCCCCTTTAGAAATTTCGTCCCCGAAATTTATACTTGAGGCCTAGTCGAAAAGGTGAGGGTACTTTTGCTTCATTGTTTCCTCGGGCTCCCAAGTCGCCTCTTCATATTTATGATTCCTCCACAACACTTTCACAAGGTGGGTAGTCTTGTTTCGTAGGACCTTGTCTCTACTGTCTAAGATCTCCACTGGCTTCTCTTCATAAGAGAGGTCATGTTCAATTTGTACCACCTCTGGGTTCAGTACATGCGAAGGGTCGGGTATGTACTTCCTCAAGAGAGATACATGGAAGACATCATGAACTTGAGATAGGTTCGGTGGAAGTGCTAGACGATAGGCCACTGCTCCTATGCGATCAAGGATTTCATAGGGGCCAATGTACCTAGGGCTGAGCTTCCCTTTCTTCCCAAACCGCATGACTCTCTTCCATGGAGAGATTCGAAGGAAGACTTTGTCACCCACCCCAAACTCCAAGTCTCTTCGACGATTGTCAGCATAGCTCTTCTGCCGACTCTGAGCAGCCCTTATGTGTTGTTGGATGGAATGAACCTGTTCCGTCATCTCTTGCACGAGATCAGGCCCAAGAAGATTCCTCTCACCAGTTTCATCCCAACAAGTAGGAGTTCTACACCGCTTTCCATACAGAGCTTCATAGGGTGCCATCTGAATACTCGCATGGAAGCTGTTGTTATAGGAGAACTCAACTAATGGGAGGTGTTGATCCCATCCACCTTTAAATTCCATTGAGCATAATCTCAACATGTCTTCGAGTGTCTGAATAGTCCTTTCAGATTGGCCATCAGTTTGAGGATGATAGGCCGTACTAAAATTCAATTCAGTGTTCAGAGCATGCTGAAGACTTCTCCAGAATTTTGATGTGAATCTTGGGTCACGATCAGATATGATGGATAGTGGTACCCCATGAAGCCTTACCACTTCCTTCACGTATATCTTGGCAAGCTGATCCAGAGATAAATCTTCCCGAATAGAGATAAAATGGGTTGTCTTGGTGAGACGGTCCACAATAACCCATATCGCATTGTTTCCTTTGGATGTTTTTGGGAGACCAGTTACAAAGTCCATGGTGATATTATCCCACTTCCATACTGGTATGGGAAGCGGTTGTAATACCCCCTTAGGAAGATGTCTTTCTGCCTTTACTTGCTGACACACCAGGCACCTTGTAGTGTAATCAGCAATCTCCCTCTTCATGTTATCCCACCAATAATGATCACGAAGGTCTCTATACATCTTAGTGCTTCCTGGATGTATAGATAAAGTAGAGCTATGAGCTTCATCCATTAGTTCTTTCTTTATCTCCTGAATAGATGGAACACATAGTCTTGTAAGAAATTTCAATACACCTTCTTGATCAATATTGAAATCAGGGAACTTCTCATCCTTTACAGCCTCGAACTTCTCCTGCAGGAAAGGATCTTCTCTTTGAGCCTTCTTGATCTTCTCTAGTAATGAAGGTTGAGAAATCATTTGGGATAGGGTTGATGATGTCCCTTTCCTTATAATTCTCATGTCCAGTTTTACTAGATCTTTAATCAAGGGATCTCCCAGGATCCTCATTGTTGCCAGAACAACAGGATCTTTCCTGCTTAACGCATCCGCGACTTTGTTTGCTCTTCCAGGGTGATAATGAATTGAACAATCATAGTATTTAATAAGCTCCAACCATCTCCTTTGTCTCATGTTCAATTCTTTCTGAGTGAAAATATACTTTAGACTTTGGTGGTCAGTGTATATATCACATTTCTCCCCATAAAGATAGTTCCTCCATATCTTTAGAGCAAAAACAACTGCCGCCAGCTCTAGATCATGCGTAGGATAATTCTGCTCATGAATCTTCAACTGTCGATATGCATAAGCAATTACTTTGTCATTTTGCATGAGGACGCACCCAAGCCCTTTCAGAGATGCATCGCTAAAAATAACAAATCCTTCTCCGATAGAGCGTAGTGTTAACACCGGTGTAGTAACCAATCTCTTCTTCAGCTCTTGGAAACTTTCCTCGCATTCCTTTGTCCAGATGAACTTAACCCCTTTTCGAGTCAACTTGGTTAGTGGATTAGAAATCCGTGAAAAGTTTTTCACAAACCTCCTATAATATCCCGCTAAACCAAGGAAACTACGAATCTCAGTTACTATTGTGGGTTGAGGCCACTCCTCCACAACCATTGTCTTTACAGGGTCAACCGAGATTCCTTCATTGGTTACGATGTGCCCCAAGAAAGCCACTTGTTGTAACCAAAACTCACACTTGCTGAACTTCCCAAAGAGCCTCTCCTTTCGTAGAGTTTTCAAAACAACCCTCAGATGATCTTCATGCTCCTCACGACTTTTTGAATATATCAAAATATCATCAATAAAAACTACCACAAAGTTATCAAGGTAGTCCTTAAAGACTCTATTCATCAAATCCATGAAAATAGCAGGAGCATTAGTCAAGCCGAAGGGCATAACAGTAAACTCATAATGCCCATATCTTGATCGGAAGGCAGTCTTTGGAATATCTTCCTTCTTCACCCTCAGTTGATGATAACCATATCGAAGGTCAATCTTAGAGAAGAATTGAGCCCCACGAAGTTGGTCAAATAAATCATCAATTCTAGGAAGAGGATATCTGTTCTTCACTGTGATCCCGTTCAGTTCTCTATAATCGATGCATAGCCGCATTGATCCATCCTTCTTCTTCACAAAGAGAACTGGTGCTCCCCAAGGAGACACACTCGGTCGGATAAACCCCTTCTCCAACAAGTCTTGGAGTTGTTTCTTTAGCTCCTCTAGCTCCACATTTGCCATTCTATACGGAGTCTTTGATATCGGTGGAGACCCAGGTACGAGTTCAATGGAGAACTCTACCTCTCTTTCTGGGGGAGGTCCAGGTAACTCCTCAGGAAATACATCCATGTATTCCTGAATAATCGGAACATCTTCAATTTGTATGCTCCCTTTCCCTTCTTCCTCATCACCGATTAACTCCATAAAGAAAGCTATAGGAGGTGCTTCTAGATAGGGATCAGTTCGGTATATCTCTCCACGGAAGATAACTGTAGGTCGTTCATTCAAGACTACTGAGATTTCCTTACTTCTGCATTTGATCTTAGCATTATACTTTGAGAGCCAGTCCATCCCTAGTATAACATCGAATTCCATCATGGGAATGACTACTAGATTTGCGATAAGATTGTGCTCACCAAAGTAAACACTAGAGTCTCTAAACACTGTTGATGCATGGATAATCCCACTTGGATTCTTGACTGACAACTCTACCTCAAGCAATTCAGGGATTGATTCTATATTCTTTGCAAACTTGGAAGAAATAAAGGAATGCGTAGAACCAGAATCAAATAAAGCACTTGCTAGTTTTGAGAGGACAACAAGAGTACCTGCTACCACATCGTTCGGGACTTCAACTTCAGCTGTTGTGATAGCGAAAGCACGACCTTGCTCTCTTGGCCTCTGCTGAGGTTGGTGGTGATTCCCCTCCACTGCCCTCGGATTGGGACATTGGTTAGAAAAGTTCCCAAGCTGTCCACACTTGAAGCATGTGACTTCGGGTAGGGCCAGAACCATCTTTCCTCTGTCGTTAGTGTTGGGAAGCTGAGGCTTCACCTCACTATGACAATTCCAAGCAATATGGCCTCCTCTTCCACACTTGTAGCACTTGCCACTTCCATTCAAGCAGTTCCCCAGATGATTCTTCCCACATTTATTGCATGTGGTAAGTTGCATTTGCTTTCCACCTCTTCCCTGATCAAAAGACTTCCCTAAACTGGGCTCCAACGATCTCTTCTTTTCATTTGGCTTATGAGACCACTGTGTCTCACCAAACTTCAGCTCGACTTTCATAGCACTTCGAACTATTTCTTCATAGCTATCATAGTCCCTGTTGGCTGGATTCTTCCGCAGATGAGGTCGTAGTCCGCCAAAGAATCTATCAACCTTCCCATTAGGGTCCATGACAAAGCTTGAGGTATAACGGGAAAGCCTTGTGAAGTTCATCTCGTAGCTTCCAACAGATTCGTTCTCCTTCTGCTTCATCTCGAGAAACTCTTTCTCCATTTTAGTTCTCATGGAACGAGGGAAATACTTGTTAAAGAAAATCCCCCGAAATTCTTCCCACTCCATAGCTTCCATCTCTCCTCGTGGCTTCGTGTTTTTGATCAGTGACCACCACTGATCAGCTTCTCCCTCTAGGCGGTAAACAGCAAGGGTGACTTTTTCTTGTTCCGAACAATGAAGTACAGAGAAGATCTTTTCAATGGAGCTTATCCATTGTTCCGCAACCAAAGGGTCAGTAGATCCACTGAATGTTGGCGGTCGTTGACGCATGAAGGACTCAACAGAGTGTTGTTCCCTTCGTGGTGAGGTCGGCCTCTCAGCTTGATTCAAGTTATTACTCATAACTTGAGTCAGTTGGTTCATCATTCGCATGAATGTTTCCATTCCGGCTTCCATCGGAGGGTCGTCAGCACATGGTGCATTGCGGTCACCATCGGCACGGTTCCTCATATTGCCCGCCATTTTCTAAAAAAATAAAACCTTAGTAAGAAACTTATTTTATTTATGAATCTTTTAACTAATACTTAATGCTTAGACAATTACACTTTTCTATAATTCCTTCATAATGATTCATAGAAAGCTTGTGATTAACCAAACATATCCCCTGGGAGTGTCGTAACCAAGAGTGCAGCAAGGCCCGTTATCGTGCACCAGTTCCCGTTCGAGTCTAGCTCAAAGCGGTGTTTTCGGGTTTTACCCCTATGTACATCTGTGCCAGAGCCGCCTCTACCTGCTCGTATCCAGACAGGGATGTATTTGTTTGATAAACCACTTACTCAATACTTACCAAAATACCAGGAAGTTTTCCTATATTTAAACTTTTCTATAGGGTTCTTCCTAAAGTTTTTATATCCTAATTTCCACAAATAACTAAACCATCCTTTGATACCAACTATAGCATCCCGCCATTTTATAACATAAACTTTCATTTCATTACACGGAACTGAGGATCGTTAAGGTTTAGTGTCTTGGAAACAAGGATCATAATACATAAAAAAAACAGAAAAACATTCTTCTTAAACACTTGAAAGGCTTCTCCTTTAGTTCATCCTACGTTCATTATGCATCTCATAACCTGGGGACATACATCAAAAGAAAGGGTGAGAAGAAGGCCCAGTAAGGGAAACAAGAGAAACATTTTACAAGTGAACTTGAGATACTTCAATAAGGACATGAAAAGAACTTTAAGGAATGAGAAAGAAATCATGAGATACATCGTAATAAAAATAATCATTTTTCATAACTGGAAGATGTGGCTACAACATTTAATATTGACAATCGTTTCATTTCACCAAGGTCCATCCCCAAGGTGTCGTTAAAAATTACCAAGGTTATTCACCAAGGCGTCGTTAAAATGGTCATCTCTAGAGATTAAGTCTTTACCCAATGCATTGGAGCGCTATCAGGGCGCACCCTTAAATTTGTCTTTATTTTCATGTGAGCCACATATATCATCATCAAACATTTCATAAATAACCCATATAGCATAAAACAAATGGGTTTCATTTCATAATCATAACGTTTCAAAAACTGCTTTAAAGACATGATCTTTACGTTACTTTAAACCCACGGAAAGGGAAAGCGGGTATCATGTATGTAAATCCCAGAATAGATCATTTTTATATATATGTGAATACCCCTTTAGAAATAGGATCTTTGAGTATTCACTTTATAACATAAAATAATTTTGAGAAAAGAGAGGCATTTTGAGACGAAAATTCTGCAGCATAACGGCTATGTTACAAGGTTTTAGAAACTTTGAAAAGAGAGGGAACATGGGTTAAACAATCATAATTGACCCATAAAAAGGTAAAGGGACAGAATAAGAAGGATATATGGACATGGTGATGCAATTTCAAGGACATACCAATTGAAATGAAAAACATGGAAGGAAGACAAAAATTTGATTTCTCTTATGAAAATTCGGCAGCCTAACGGCGTCACTTAAACTTCAACAAAAATGAATTGGACAAATAAAATAGGGTCTCTCATCATATGATCATAAGAGATCAGTATGATAGATATAGAGATCATACCCCAACATAATAAAAAGGAACTTGAAAGATTTGACATGAAAATTGAACTTGAAAAAAAATGAGAAGAGTGAAAGAATCACTTAAACATTCGGCAGCCTAACGGCGTCACTTAAACTTTCATAAAACGAAATGATGAGAGTAAGAGGGGATCTATCATCATATAAACATGAAAGGGCAGTAAGAGTAATATAAAATAACATCCTCTCACATAATCACATGGAGAATAAAAGGAATGACATAAAAGAGATTACACGAAAAGAAAGAGAGGGGTCAGATCCCTTACCTTAAAACGTGACTCTTGAAACTCAAAGGATTGGACCTTGAGGGCTTGGGGGCACCTTGGGAGGACTCTTTGGAAGGTAAGAAGACCAGAACTTCGTTGGGGAAGAGTTGGGAGTGAAAACCAAGGGAGGAAAGGGTGGGTATTTATAGGGAAAGTGAGGGGACAAAGCATTAATGGCCAAAGGACACCTCACATGTGCTTTTCTCAAACCCATGTGCTCTCCCTTGGCATTTATCATGGAGTTAGGCCACATGGGGCCCCCAAAACAATAATTCACCACCCTTGGCCGGACAACCCTCAAAAGATCTCATGACATCATCATGACACCGTTATGATGTCATTAAACATACCGAAACCCTAAAACTGTAATTTTACTATTCACTGAAAATTCAACTTTCTCAGAATAATCCCAAAATTTCACATTAACCAAAATCAATGCTATGATTTAAAAAATGAACTCCATTTTATAGAAATAATTTTCTAAATATTTTTAATTATATTTTTAAATAAAAACACTATTCATCGAAAATTCATTTTTTTCAGAAAAATCCCCAAAAATTACCTTAACATAATATCGATGCTCTGAGTTCAAAAATAAAGTCCTTTTTATAAAAATAATTTTCTAATTATTTTTAATTAAATTTTTAATTAAAAAACACTATTCATCCGAAAAAACTAATACTTGAATAATAATTTATGAAACCGTTATTTAACCATTTTATTGAATCACATTACTTAACCAAGGTGTCTAAATTATATTAAAAATTTCTTTGAGTGAAAATTACTAATCCATTTGATCACATTACTAATCCTAAGCGTAAAATCACTATTCATAATTTACTATTCATCAAAAATTATGTTGATCTTATTAGACTCCAAATTCCTTAATGAACACTTTTGTAGAAGACCATTTTTCGAAAATCATTACACATCATTAGTTATTTAGGGTTTACATAAATATTTCAAAATATACCTTTTTCAAAATTCATCAATAAAATACATTCTAAAATTATCTAGGCATTTGAAATTTCACAAACATCACTAAAGGAAGAAATCTCAATTTATTCACCTGAGAGGATTACACAAGGAAACTAGGGTCTCATCACATAGCCCCTTATAACACTGGCATAAGACCTAAGTGTAAAGTGTGCTATGGTGATAGAATCTGAGGGAGGCTCAGATAACATTGTCCTAGTAGCAACCTCCACTAACTTGAACTTCTCCTGCAAGCGTTTTCGTTCAAGCTTGACACGCTGGAGCTCGGCTTGGGCTTGGTCCAAAGCGAAGCCCACAGATGCTACCTCCTTCCCAAGCTCTGATAAGTGGGCTTCGTAAGGGTTGAGTCTACTGGATGAAGCCATCGACTCCTATTTCTGCATTAACCATTAACATCTTATTAAATCAATAAGAGTAAGTTAATATACTACTCAAAAAGATTGGGTCGTTACAACTATTGTGTTAGTGTCTCCATGGTATCTCCAGCTTCTCCACTATGAATCAAGAGATAAAAGAATGGAAAACACTAGTTTTTACTAATACTGAGGCAACGTTAGTGTAAAAATTGATCTTACCTTAGATCATATTGTCTATTGTAGGATCATAGACATCAAAGTATGCAGCTATCCATATCCTCAACTACCAGCTCTTTAAGCCAGATGAGCTCTCCCTAGTGGTGATGGTGGTATAACATCATACCATTATCCCCAACCCACAGCTCGCCATGCTCAACTTCCATCTCCACCTCCTTAAGGACCACCTTGTCCCCGCCTGGGATATTCTTGATCACGATGTTGTCTTTTCCATGGTAGTCCATCTACTTACTTTTTGGTATGCTCATCTTTATTGGTCAGGAAATCTCATTCCATGTGACCTTGACCATCACAAGTATATCCCCGAACTTCTTCAGGCCTCCCCAATGCTCCATGCTTCCCCTGTATCACATGACCATGTCCCTAGGTCTACCCACAAAAGGGTATAATATTATGAGATATCTGGTGTCTTCCTACTACTACAGATGTCTCAGATCTGTCATGCCTAATTCCATCTCCAACTATCTAATGCCACTCCATCAGTAATCTCTCTCTAGAAAGTGGATTCTCCAGCACCCTGACATATGTGGGATGTATAAGGGCACCGCGCTAGCCTGGATCTCTCTGTGGAGTCCTTACTTGAACTTCCATGCTCACAAGTATCCATATATGATCATGTCAGGGGATTAGTGTATAAGGTCTCTGAACCTCGCCACATATTGTGCCACTATCATCTCTCCCTACTAAAGCTCCAGATGCTTCTGAATCTGAATGGAGCATAAGCTAGAAGGGTAGCACAACTCACAAAACAGCTACTGGAAGTAGTCCCATAAGAGTGTTGAATCATCATACATCTGGGTGACTAAGATCCACCAGTTCCCAACTACTCCATGAAAAATACTAGCTTCTAAATCCACCATTTAATCTATCATTTTCTGAAAAAGTCTAAAAACATAGAACACCGACTCCAACAAAACCTCTACTCCACGAGGATCTAACTCACCGTGAAACCTCAAGGGTCTCTGATGTTGGAACTCATGGAGGGTGCTTAGCCTGCACCTGTCCTTGGCCTGATATTCTAGGACTGTCTTCTACTCATTGGGTGGGGGTGCTGCATCTTACCCACCGATAGGAAGATTATCACAAGATATGCCCTAAACTGAGGCCTCATCACTCATGGGGGCATCATCATGAACCAGAGCTGGTATCCTAGCTGGCCATCATCATGAAGGCATCATAAAAGTTATCAAGGGGTACTGTAATTATATGAGAATATATATATATATCAATGAAATATGGGGAGATGACTCAAGAAGTACAGTCAAAGACTCAATCATATATAATACATGTATAATTGTCCCCAAAAACAAATTTATTAGGGTTCCAAGTCAACAAGTGTGTAATCAAGGTCCTGGTGAATGGCTACATCGGCTTCCCAGACCATCACTAGACTTCCTGGCCCGAGAGCCACTCTCGAGAAACATTGACACTAATTACCTAAAACTAACCAAGACCTTTTTAGATAAATGTACGAACAATGTCTGAAGGGTCAAACTACCTTTTATACCACTCGGTAATGACCCAACTCTTGTCGGGCTCGAGCCGCAACTACCCCAAGCTCACCTCCATAGGCCAGGGGGTGGCAACATGTACCGATGGCACAACTAAACATGAGGATTAATTTTCCTAAAACCTATACACATTCACATAGTCATTTCAATGAAAAATTACAGAGGGAAATTAGAAAAAAGTGAAACTTCTATAAAGAAAAATGAACACACATGAACCTCTACACGGTACAAGTGTACGGTAGTGTCAAATAAAAAGTAAAGGAAAAAAAACACACCCCAACCAGAAACTTTTCCCAAACTAAAAGGAACTGAGAAAAATTAATAGTTGAGGGATCCCCATTCCTATATACCAACTTTGACCACCGTACGCGGTCCACACAGCTCATATCCCAAATCTCCTCTGAGATCATGATCGACTCATCCACCATCTAAATAATACATAACACGTGTTTGGAAACACCCATGTAGGGGTGAGTATACACATACCCAGTAGAATCACCCAAAAGGAGAAGGGGTAGAAGTACTAGATACATTGAAAATGAAATTAGTAGAGAGAACAAGGTGTGGTAAAAGTGAATGGAAAGAGTAAATAAGGAGTACAACTCAACCCAACAAGAGAGTGAAATTAGAATCATCCAAACATAAGGAGATGGAAACGTTGAGGATATTAACTCCTCATAGAGTATTAACTACCTATAGATGGATAGTAGACTCATCTAGTCATGACAATCTAGACACGGAAAGCATGTGGCATACCCCACGCCTCTTTGCCTTTCCTAGAAGAAGAGTAACCAAGACCAAAGGATTGGGTAATATAACAAGATATATATATGTGTAGTTAAAGAAATCCAAATGAGAGGGTAAGGGTATCAAAATCTCACATATCAGACAAGGAAAGTGAGTAGAAAAAATTTCCAAGGTAAAGTCATATGTTATATAAGGCCCCGGCCTTAAACGATACTTAATATTGAATTAAATGAATAATTCACATTGAGGATCTTCTTAGGTTTAGAGTTTTATAGAATTAGATCATAAATCATGAATTACATTCCACATTTAAACAAAGTGGTTACATAAAAGATAGTATTCATTTTCACATCAACAGAAACATATTTAAAATAAAACTTGGATTATTTCTTGACACTTCCTTGACACTATCATCATATCATGAACCTTTCCCTTGACCTGTGAAAAACATTTCAAAAACATTGGATGGGCATAAAAATCTCAGTAAGGGATATAAAAGTATGAAAAGAAAACATTAGTCCATGTATGAAATCATAATTTACTCATAAAACATAATAATTTTAACATACCTAATCAAATCATGAATAAATCATAGAAATCATAAGGCATAAAGGTAACTTGAGGCATTCATAACATTCTTACGTAGGGAGTAACCCTCTTAGTTACGTTTGGAATACCCATAACAGTATATTCCCTAAATATCCTCAGAGAAACTTTAACGTTTAACCCCTTCGAGTTACCCAATGCATTGGAGAGATATATCGGGCTCACCTGCCCTTATTTTATCATGGAACCACCCGTCTTCATAATAATTCCCAAGAACCATAACATAATCGTATCACATAAAACATGTATAAAGGAAACATAACATTTCCACTTTTCAATCACAAGATATCAATAAAACACATTGATATAAAAACATTATGAAAACCATTTTCAATACCAAAATAAAAGAAGAGTAAAACATGGTATTTATTTTTCATTCAAAAAATGTTATGGCTTGTAGAGGAAGCCGAAACTCAAATAATGGTCACAGCGGCGGAGAAGTCGTTGTCGCCGCATACATACGACAAGAAAAACATTCCTTTTTGTCGTTTAGTAAAACGCTTAATATAAAAATATTCCTTTCGAATAAACGAAAATTCAAAGGGTTTTGTACACCATATAAAATAAATTTGTGTATAAAACAAAATATGCCTCAATGAAAGGAGATTGAGACGATGTCCCTTACAAAGATGGTATCCTTTGATTAAGGATAAATCAATTACATAATTATGTGTGACAAACGAATACAACAAATATAAGTGGATATTAAGTGTAAAACAATCAAATGACATTCACACATATTCATAGAACGACATATTCAAAGAGTACAAGTTTATCCCAAAGAATAAAAATTGGGTTAAAAAGTTCCCTTGCAAAAATTTGAAAGCCTAACGGCGTCACTTCAAAATTCAGAAAAAGGGTTGATGAGAGATAAAAAGGGTATCTCATCACTTAGACATAAAATTTACATAAATAAGGATATATAAGAACATATACCAACATAATAGTATGTGAATAAAAATAAATAACAAAATAAAGTCTTTTAAAAAGAGGAGGGTGAAAGGTTCCCTTACCGACTCGGGTTACATTCGAAACGTACACCCCATTGAAGAAGGGTCATACAATGAATATGTAAATACCCATAAATGAAATTATATTACACAAAGAGTTTAATAATGGGAAGTACATACACCACTCAAAGGAAATGGTGGAAAATGTAGCATAAATCTCACGGGACTAAAAGTGAGATGAAAAATCCCTTACGAAAACTCGGCAGCCTAACGGCGCCACTTAAAACTTCCAAAAATGGATTGATGTGATCAAATAGGGTATCTCATCATATTAAAATAAAATCTATAGAAATAGGAATATAAAATAACATCACCCATAATAATAAATAGGATCTTAAAAGAAGGGACATAAAGGGGAGTACTTAAAAAGAAAGAGAGAGGTTAGATCTCTTACGAAAATTCGGCAGCCTAACGGCGCCACTCAAAACTTCCAAAATGGATTGATGAGAGAAAATAGGGTCTCTCATCATATGAACATAAAATGTAAAGTATGAGTAATATAAAAGAACATCCCAATCATAAGAAATATGAGCTTAAAAGGAATGACATAAAACAGTGTACTTAAAAAGAAAGAGAGGGGTAGGATCCCTTACCTCGTGTCCGACATGACTCAATCGTTCTTTAATCTCCTGAATAATAAAATTTTGTCAATTTATAATTTCTTAAGGACATACATTAAAGATTATTATTCAGTTAATATCACATATTATAATATTATAATAATTGGTTAATAAAGTGAGTTCATATCAGACGTTTTTGTCGATGTTCGGTACATGAGTAAAAATCAAACTTGTTGGAAAAGAATTTTCCATGTAGTTATAGGTACATCATATCCAGAATAGTATTGATGTTTTAAATATCATATATATTCATTTTATATTCATTTTATACTATTCCATAGCATTTGGAGATAAAAAATTAAAAGCACCGTTCATGGAGACGGTAGGCCGTACGTACGCATGAACGCTACTTTCATTTTTTGTCATATTAATGGAATTAAAAAAATGAGAGATATATATATTATAATTCCAGAATTATATCCATAATTTAGATGTAATATATTACATATATATCCATTATATATATGTACATATAATAGTACATAACATTTGAAGATAAGAAATGAAATGTACCGTTCATGGAGATGGTAAGTCGTATGTGCGCATGAACGCTACTTTCATTTCTTTTTTTTATTCAATGGAATTAAATTATAATGATATAAAGGTATATTATAATTCCAGTAGGATATCATATGTAATACCATTAATTCCATCCTTTATACATCCCACATATTGCATTAACGAATCAAATCACTTTGAGTGGGCGGTAGTCCGCACTTCCTAAAATGAAGATATCGTGTTTACCCATAATGGAAACCATAAAGGTATGCCATAAATGAAAAATACAGAAGCTTAAGGAAAACATAAAAATATTATATATCATATATAAATATAGTTACATCTTAATGGCCACATTTTAATGTGTTAAAATAATATTGAACAATCATCGTTTCGTGAGGCAGTAATTCGCCATCCAAAGAAACAGTATGTTCTTTAACCATTAGACGGAGGTGTGAAAAAGTTTAGCTCGAATAATTCTTATAAAAACATACTAGTATATTTAAGATACTGTTTTTGTTAAAAAAAAGTAATAAAAAGATTTTAGGGGTTTGGAGAAAAAAATAAAACAAAAGAACACAAGGGAAGACATTACCTTTAAATCGGGTAACTCTCTTTGATTTGAGCTCAAAGGCTTCCTTGGAAAGGATTATACCCAAAGTGAGGATTCAATGATGAATATAGGGATGTGGAGAGATGAAATGGGCAGGGGTTGGCCAATAAAAAGGCTTTAGAGGTGTGTGTAAGGTGTTAGAGGTGGGGGCCTTTTATAAGAGGAGAGGAGGGGCACTCTTGGAAAGTTATAAAATATTACTTTATTATAAAATGATTTTAGGATTTAAAAGGTACCAAAAGGATATATTTCTAGGATAAGGTGATAAGGTTTATAAATCCACCAATCCAATAGGTTTTTGACAAGTGTAAGACTTATATTTCACCCTATCTTTTCATTTTATTTAAATCGTTCGTTTATGAGGTAATCACTGCATCATCACGGTGTCATAAATAAATAAATTTATTTAATATATAAAAATTATAAAAAAATATCATGATGTAGGAAATATTTTTATCTTTAAAATTAATATTTATAGTAAAAAATATGACTTTTATAACCCCATCTAAAAATTGTTTTAGTAAAATAACACATGTTTGTGACATTTTAATTTTAACTTTAAATAGAAAGGTATTAATGTAATTTTCTAACCAAAGTGGCTCCATGGGGTCCCCAAGTTTACCCATGGATTTTATTGGTCGTCCATGACTCATACAATGAGGGTAGGACATGTGTCTAGGTCATTTCATATTGTTAAAACATTATTTTTACCTTAAACTACACTAATTACCTCTAATCGCGATTAAAACCTAAAAGTTACTATTCACAAAAAAAATTATTTTAATCCCATTGAACTACATTTTAATTGTTAATTAGAACTATGTATGTTGGATTTTTGAAATTCAAAACACAGAGGTGGTAAAATTTCATTTAAACGAAAAATCAGTTTTTTAAGTACCACTTAGTGGTTTCACTATTCATCAAAAATTGAAGTTTTCCAGAAAACTACCAAAAATTCACCCTAAGATATATTTGATATTCCGAATTCAAAAATGATGTCTATTTTAAAAAATTAAAAACATATAATTTACATTAATTAATTTAATAATTAATTCCCGCTGTCAGAGCAAATAGCGTGTTTTTATGAAACAATAAGTATCAAAAGATTGACACTAGTTTAATTCCAATTTCAAGATGAAATTAATTCCAATGACCACTATTGGATTAAATGGTAAAAATATTTTCTAATTTCACTTTAAAACCAATTCAAAATATAATCTAATTATATAAATAAATTAGATTAAAAAGTGGTTTTGAATTAAAATACAACTTTTTTCACTATTCATTAAAAAATGAACTTTATCAGAAAAATACCAAAAATTTACACAAAGTAAATTTTGATGTCCCGATTCTAAAGAAGAATTTTATTTTGTCAAATATAACACATAAAATTGTCAAAAAGTGGATTTAAAAGAGGTTCGTCATCAAAAGGCGGTTAATCGACCTTTTAAAGAATATTAGAATTCTTACACTTAAAATTGGATTCATTCGCATTTTTAATCCTCTAACATTTATTGTAAAAAGTAAAAATATTTGACAAACATATATAATAACTTTTTAGTTAGTTCTGTTCATTCTCGCCATTACAATGGCTAGGCGTTAACTACAATTTAAAATAATATTATTTTATTATTAGAGTGCAACGTAAGATTCCCAAGAAACTCGTTGTTGCGCATTGGGTACGCCATCGAGCATAGCATCCCCTTTAAAGTTATATTAATATTTTATTCACAAATATGGATAAATGTGAAAATGTCATATTCTTTATTTACCTGGGGTGTTACATTTGATGCCCAGCATTTCATGCGTATGCCCAGGAGGCACATGTAAAAGGGGATATATTCACCACACCTCGATACTATCCACTCTATAAATCACTAACTCTACTGCATAGTTTTAGATCACATCACAAGAATACATCTCATGGGGGAAAGTTCCCCTCATTCTCATGAGTCCTTAGGTGAATTTTATTCATGCCTTGCCACTGTGTCGTACAGTCAAGGGTCTTCTCTGGTAGTCACTGAGGAATTCCACTTCCCAGACCTACTGGAGGGTACCACTTGAAAATATCACTAGGGAATTCCATGGCCCAGTCACTACTATAGGGTAAGCCTAGTGAGTCGTCAAGGGACTCCGCTTCCCAACATGGTTAGAGGGTCACACTTGGAAGGTCATTGGGGACTACACTGCCCGGTCGAGCTTGAGGGTCATCCTAGAACATCAAGGACCTCCACTTACAATATCCTAATGAAGGGTAACTCAGAATCATTGGGAACTACAAGTCACATTCCTACTAGAGGGTCATCCTGGAACTACTCTGGTAAGCATGTCGGATCACTGCCATCATCAGGTTTCATCTCTACGTGTTCCAACCCAGATCATTCATGTGTTTCTCAAAAGATGATTTTTAGGGAACCAACGCATTCTACGTAGAAAAACACTTTGGATAGGAATATCATGGTCCAAAATCTGAGTCCAAATTAATGAGATAAGGGGGGTCTAAATTTTCCTCATAAGAGATCAATAAGAACATGGCGTGTAAGGGGGCCACCCTGCATGTGTTTCTTGTTTTCTTCCTGGTTGTGTCTCTTATTGGTACACAGGACCCATCCCATATTGTAGAAAATTCCATTTTGGTAGGCTACAAGACTTTTCCTAGCTATCTAGGACCGAGGTCATGTCCGCTGGCCATGTTCGTGTACTCAGACCATGTGTCTGTGTACTCTGGTACACAGCGTGTTGGTACACTGGGGATACTGCCAGCATGGCCAACCCATGTAGTCAACACATAGTGTGTGCCTAGAAATGAATTCATTCATAGTACTTTTCACACATAAAGGTTATTACAAAACATGTCAAGGGGAGTACACATCGTGTCGTCATTATCTTCCTTGAAACCCTAGTGTCGCCACTGAGGGAGGTTACACACCATGCGTTCTTTGTCCTACATGCCATTTTGTCTGGATTTTCTAGAACCCTCAAGTTTCTTTTATTTGGTCTTCATATTTTTAATTTGGTCCCTCTGCTTTTGATTTGTCTCTAAAATCTTACAAAACCATCAGATCTAGTTGTGAATTGTGTTTTGAACCATCCTTCATCGTGAATCGGTCACCAGAGTGAACGAGGGTTTCATTCTTCATTCTTCATGCTGTCATGCCTTAAATTATCAACAATCTGGCATAAAACCCTTGGATTCATCATCCATTTTTTTAGAAATTCAATATCTACACTTTTCTCAAATAATCATCATCATTTCATCAATCCACCTCGAATCCGGGTGCCTGATCGAGCTCAAGTCACCCAGCAACTATCAAATCAGGATCCAAGGATATTTCACAATGAAAAACATTAATAAATAGGCAATAAAAGAACTAAAATCCAATTTTTTTAATATCAAAAACCATTCATTCTTTTTCAGTGATCAAGGATGGGGCACCAGGTTTAGAACATGAATTAAACAATATGGAATTTGGTACTTGGGTTTATGAAAGGTTTTTAATCAATGGATCGGATCGAAGAATAACTATCGATTAGCTCAAACATTTAATTGAAGGAGTAAAATCACCAAAGACAAGTCTTACCTGGATTGGATCGGTCTCCATTGATGAAGAATGCGTCCATTGAGTTTGGTTGTGTTCGTTGCGCTTTAATATACCAAGTTCCAAGGTTGTGTCATTCTTCGGAGGGATTCTCCAAAGGTTGAAAAGAGATCTCACCGATGGATTAAAAAAATATGAGGCCAACCCTTTACAAATCCCCTTAACCACATATTTATAACTAGTTATTTGGTCAAAAGGTTTTTAATTAATAAAATGAATTAATTAAATAAATCGCTTAAATGCACCGCCAATGAGCGAGGGTTTGGGATGTCCCATGCCAACATATTTTATGTCACCCATAGGGAAAACACAATGTTCCCACCCCAACCATGGTCTTGGAATTCTAATATGATCACTTTTTTAAGATTTATCTTGGTTTCTTTAATTAACCATGCATTGACAATATATAATATACTTAGTTTTTTTATAAAATTAATTCTAGGCTCATCAGGCCTCAGAATTGAATGTTGTCTTAGTTCCTAGCTCTGGAAAAATATTTAGAAATATTTCAAGGTATTAAAAAAATGGATCTCTACACATGAGGTAAGGTATACTTCCCAATAGTGTATACCTTTTGTTATTTACAAGAATGTCACTCCCACTCTATTATAAAAATGAATTCACTCTTCCCCTTCCTCACACATCTCAAGCCACAATGGCTCATACAAACTCTACCAAAATAATTGTCCAAAATTATTCCCCTTGTCCTATAATCCTTACCTTTGGAATAAAGAAAACCAAGGAATCCCTTTGGTTGAAACCAAAAGGAGTTTCCTGAAAAATAGGTAACATTCTTCAATGTGCATTTATGTTTTATTTGTTTCTCAATCCCTTAATTTATTATTATTCAATGCTTATAAAATTACATAATTATACTAAATATATTTAAATTTTTTATGTTAAGGGTTCAACCTACACCTATGGACACTTCCATCAAACTAGTGACAAACTTACCATTCGTGTACGGTGAACTACCGCCTCGCGAAATGATGTCATTTGTTTTTCCTATACCACCTTTCATGGTTGATAATTATGATGTACACATTGTTTATATATGATATTTATTATTTATTTATACTTCTGAAATTTTTATATAACATATACCTTTATGCATTCCATTTGGTGTAAAAATGATAACTTTGACTGTGGACGGGTAAACTACAGCCTCCTCAAAGTGACGTGATACATTCACACATTACATGGAATGTATTAAGGATAGTTTTAATTAAACATATATGACATAAATGGAATATATATGATATTAATGACATAATTAACTTTCTATAAATATAATATATCATTTTATTTATTACACTTTTCACACATTAAAAAAGTTATAATGTCATCCGTGGACGTGTGGACTGTTGGCTCCTCGACGCAATGTGATTCCTTTTACAACACAGTAAATATATATATATATATATATATATATATATATCTGTGTGTGTGTGATTTTATATATATGATTAAATGACATGTTATTTATCATATAATTATCATTCTATAAATATATAATGTTACTTACCTTCTTTCCATAATGATCATTAAAAAATGGGGACGTTACTCATGCGTACGTACAACCTACCTTCTCTGTGATTATAACATCAGATCATTTTTCATAACCATATTTCATGAATTATTTTAAAAGTAAAATATATTTATAAATATGATAATTATTTCATGATTATTATTTTCTATATTTTAATATGATTACACCTTTGACCATATTCGAACTACCAAAGTCGTTTTTAACACTTGAACCAAATTTGTTCAAAACACTCGATGTAAATTTAATTGTCTAAGAAGGTGTATAAAACATATTAATAAGTGAAGTAAAATTAATAATAAAATTTAATAAGGTTTGGAACAAAGTAAATAATTAACATAATTTTATTATTCAGGAATATAAAGACACACCTGACATGTCAAACTTAAGGTAAAGGATTTTCATCTCACTTTTTACATCTGTGACATAAATGTAATATTCACCACTTACGTATTTTGTATGGTGTATCTACTAGAAACTTTATATATTATATCACTAATCATTTTATCTTCATGGTATTTATGGTTTTACTTTGGATTATCTCATCCAAATTGTTTTTACTTGAAAATTACCATGTGGTAAAAGTTATCTTTATAATACCACTTTCTTTTTGTGATTCTTAATTTTCACATGAAACAATAACATCCTTATGATAATTTTTATTGTAAAATAAGTTTTTATTAATTATCTATATTCTCCTTAAATGGATATTATTATTTCCTATATTTTATACCGTTTTTACATATAGTGTTCACTTTGACAGTTATTTGGTTAATAGGGGAATTATTGATAAATCTATTACTTTTATTCAATACAGATATTTGATAAGGCATGTTGTTAATTAATTAAGACTATTATTTGATATATGAGGAATTATTTAGACATTAAAGAGATGGTTTAAGAACCATTTAATTCAATCCTTATGGGTTGGGGACTAGTTAATGCAATCCCCACGATGCATCGATAGTCTCTTGAGACGAATCATTTCGAAAAATTAGAGTAGTTTAAACCATCTTGATAATAGATCTTGACGGTAACGGTACCATGTACCTATAAAAAATGTCATCCATTAATCAATAATTTCCTTCATTAATATTAAATTATTATTTATCCTTGAGATTTTTTCTTTGACATATCTATGGATTCATTTTATTCTCATTTTACTCGTTAAATTTCCTGTGTTTTGGTTATTTACCATGCCATTTTGATTATGAATTGTCAATTTTTTTTAATAGAAAGTGTTTTTAGTTGTTTACCATTACATATTTATTATTATAATTTTTTCATGATTATATCTGTTGTACTTTACCCTTACAAATCATTTTTTCAAAGACTTATTTTTTTCTTTCCCCAAGTTATGAAGATGAATTCTTAGAATGAGTTTCAAGGATGCAGTTTATTTTTATTTGATATGTATTAAGTTATTATCCCAATGTAAAATGAGTATCATGTTTGTAATATGGTTTTCTAAAACTACAAAATTATTAGGTCCTTAGAGATTTGATTTCTTTTAATCATCCCAATGTAATAAAGTAATGCACTAGATATGAGATTTTGGGGTCGAGGCTTTACATGATATCATAAAAAGTTACATCATAGTGGTTCAACCCACACTAAGGCTACTCATTCCTCTTTCCCAAGACACACAAGGTTTCCAAAGTGAAATTGTCCAAATACATTTTCAAAACCATGCTCACAATTTTATAAACCATTTTCAAATCCAATCCAATCTGATTCAGAGTTTGAAAAATCATTTCTAAATAAATAAAATTTGTTTCCAAAGAAAAAAAACCTTTTTGAAAAAATTTTACTTTCTAATAAATAATTTGAAAATACATACCAATAATAATAAATGAACAATTAAAATAAATTTATCAATAACAACATGCAATTCATCAAATTAACCCATTGTATAAAAACACCTACTTCAACATGGTAGAAACCAAGATTCCTTCGATAGAGGTGATTAAAAACAAAGAGAACATACTTTAAAAAAGGATAACAAAGAAAATGAAAAGTTTTAATAAAAAAACTATATGATCACAAATGAAAAGACTACCATATCCAAAACCATAGTTGTAACCAAATCCAAAGAAAAACTATAAGAAAATATTACCTAGAAAGAAGTAATCCAACCACAAAGGTGATCAATCACCGAACGAATTATCTATAAGTAGAGGAGATACCCAAAATTTCAAAGGGTAATATCCAGGTCAAGGGATATTATCTATTGGTCAAATGAAATAAAAATTCATCTAAGCTTCCTACTTAAAACATCCCCTCATAAGATTTACATGGCATGTAATCCCATTACATGATGTGTAATCCTCGATTCATGCATAAACAAAAAATGTGTTACCTTTTTTATTAAAAACTATATATTTTATATTATAATATGTGAACACCTTATATAGTGTGTAAACCTATCATGTGGTATAACTAGTTCATGGATTATGCCTGAGGTCCATTACACAGTGTGTACTATTACACAGCATGTAATAGCCCGATGAACCGAAAAAACTGTAGGTTTATGATGAAAATTTCAAAACAAATCCCTAAATTCACCATTACAGGTATCCTACCAATTCCTTTTTGAAATTACTCAAACATTGAAAAGGGAAAATATAAAAAAAATGTTAAAACATACCTGACATAAATCTAATGGGGCGTTTCCCATTTGAATTCATAAAGGTCTAAAATTTGGATATCAAATACATATATTCAACAATTAATAGGATAGTCTCATGACCATATTTTTAAGGAGTAAGATGAAAATCGAGATTCAATTTCACAATGCCTTTGATGGCTAGCAAGAGGACCAAGTGTACATTTATTATCATATAATGTTTATTTACTTAATAGTTACACGTTCTATACAAATTGACATGATGAATGTAGTACCATGAAAAACAGTATTACTACACTTCTAGATGAAGTGATGAATGTATATAGTACAATAACATAAATACAACTTATAAAAATATCTAATACTTTGGAATCATCAAACAAATTTGGGAGTTGGATTATATGACATTCCAAGTGCCGAATTTTCAATAGAAGTGGGTTGATAACAATAGAGTTGTTAAAATAGATGAATTGGGATTCATGAAAGTCGATTTTAGAAAAGAAGATTACAAATATGCATAGTTTATAATGGAATCATAGGTAGTACGAGTATTTTATGTTTTAGATCCCGTAAACCTAAAGTGAACAATTATTTTGATAATGACTAAAACCACTGAAGGGTCATATGTCAATTCAACTGAGGATGAACCTTTAATCGGGACCTCACAATCATTTCGCAGTGGTACCAATTTATAAAGGGTCTTGTATGTCAGAGGAGACCACATTTAAGGGATTTTGATACTTGATAGAGGGGTAAAATCCCTTCAACCTTTAAAGAATAGTTTAATAATCAAGTTATAATTTTTTTAATATAGATTTTGTTACCTCATATTATTATTTTTTCATTAAAATAGTTACATAATCTAAAATAAATGTTAAAAAATTCTACAGATAATGACTTCTGCACATTTTGACGCTCCCAATCTTGAGGAACAACAGGTTTCTCAACATGGTGTTGCTACCAATGCAGAAGAATAATAACCTTATGCACATGATGATGGTACCAATCTAGAGGAACGACATATTGAATATGTTTAAGTTGATGAAATGGTATATGGTGTAAAATAAATGTCTTTAAAAAATAAAAGCTCTATAGAATTGTGGTGTTAGCAAAATTTATTTAGGCAAGAAACAAATGCATCAAATTTTGAGATTTGGTGGAATTAATGTTACCATCATGTTAACCCCACAAGGCCATGTTATGTAGTTAAATTGGGCTCACCAATCACATGTGCATTCCAATTGATGTATATTTATGTAAAAATTTTGTACTCATACTTGAGAAACTAATTTGTGAAGATATTAGGGTAACATTATGATATAATTTCTTTATTTTACTAAAAAACAAAATAATAAAACTTTAACTTAACTTTTGTTATCACTTTCATAGTTCATTTATAGTATATAGCTCCCAAATGAAATTTTTGTTAATGATCACTAGAAAGGATCACCGAGTATGTCTCATAATTATTATGAAGTTTCATTTCAAAGATGCGAAAGGGAAAATAAAACACCACCTAACACATATGTATGCACACCAGATAAACCAAAAAGCATTTATGTGTTTATTAAATATCCTTAGGAGACATATTTTCATGTATGTTTTTACTGGTAAAAATTTTCTTGAAAATATGTTTATTAATCACTTTGATTAAGAATTTTTAATTTATGAAATAACAATTGAGTGCGGAAAATAAGTAACGAGCAACAAAACCAATGTACCCCTACCATAAAGCAAGGATGAGGTATTATTTAGTTGAAAAATGGTACATATTTGAAATCTAAAATAATACTTTTATGTGATATGAAACAACATAATTATGTCCCCTATTTCTATTCATATTAATGAATAGAAATCTAAAGAAACTTTTATCCCGCATCATGTGACATGGAAGGAGGCATGTGTAAATAAAGAAGGGATACTAATAGATCAAAAACACTTAAAATGTGTCGAAAGCATGTGTAATTATTATGTAATAATTTTTCTATTTTAATGGGTATTAACTAATAATGATTACTTATTTTTTATATTTTTATCCAACATAGACACAAGAATCATCATCAGCTACAACTGATGAAAATATACAATTAGTGGCCTTGAACAGGATAGAACGGTATGGATACGTAAGGTATGTGGGTTTTGGGGTGTAACCCTAAAAATATTTTGAGAAAATAAATCAACATGGGGATAAATATGAAAAATGAAAGAGTTATAAGAACAATTATCTTCACTAGAAGGAAAACTTAATTGGCAGTCAGATTTGTTAGAAAATATTATGGGAAAGAATCAAAGAAAAGAAACAACATAGGAATAATCGCTACATGAAGATCCCCCCACCCTCCACAATCATTGAGGTGATGCATTCCCCTTAAAGAGCTATCATAGAAGTGGTGTTCAGTATTTTCATAATTATTTCCATTAAATGTGAATCAAGAAGAAATTAATTCCTTTCCTATACTGATATTTTGCAGGGTGAAAATTATTGTGATTTATATCTATCAACACCCACCTGTCTACTTGTTGTGATGGGTACTATTTACTATATAAAAGGATATATTCTACATAAAAAACATGTTATAATAGGTTATATGAGAGTGCATATTAACATAGATCAAGATCTGATTGATAGCTATCTGTTCCACTTGATGATGTAGATACTAATACAGTTGATCAAGGTATTGGAACTTTCATAGAATAACCATTAGATTTTGTAAACAAATATTGACAATGTTGTATTAATTTTCAAATTATTTTTTATTAAAAAACTTTGATAATTAATAAAAAAGTTCTGAACAAATAAATGTGATTATAGAAGGAAAAATGGAAGTGGGTGAAATAGAATTTCAATTCAAAATGATCTAAAGTAATCATATACAACTTAATCCAACACAATGTGTGTCTAGTACGACTCAAAGTGTCTATTATCAATATAAAATTGACACTTTATCTCAAAACTTATGTCACTCATATAAAACTAACAAAAAATCCTCATATTTTCTTGATAATTTAGTGAAATTATTCCTAAGTCATTTGTGACGTGTTGGAATTAGTCTCACATTAAAATGACACATGATGTAACTAGTATGACTCAAAGTGTGGGTGGTCAGTTTAAAATTATATTTTAAAAAAAAAACAAGACATACTCAAAGTTGAGAAAGCACATTCTAATTATTTTGATACATTAGTAAAATGATCCATAAGTCATTTGTAACATGTAGGAATTATCCAATCTGTAATTTGATGCATGGTGTGACCGGTATGACTCCTAGTGCATCATTTTTTTAAATTGACATTTTAGTAAATAAAGAAAACTGACATACTCAAATTTCAGAAAACACATTCGGATTGTTTTGATACTTTAGGGAAATGATCCATATGTCATTTTTGATGTGTATGAATTAGCTATGCCTCAATCTGATATAGGGTGTTCCGGGTATGAAACAAAGTGTCCATTATCAAAATAAAATTGAGATTTTAATTAATTTATTATTTCATATTATGTTTAATTTATTTCTTTACAGTATTACTAACATAAGAATTATTTTCTTACACAAGTGGATTCTTTTGATTGAGTTTGGGTGTTTTTTTTGGAAATTAATACCATGATCATGATTTTCGAGAGGGTTTCAAGTGCCAAAGATAATGAAACCATTGATGTTTTTGAATGTTTGTGAAAAAATATAATTTCTAATGTAATTTTAAAAAACAATGTTTTAAATGTCTATATAATAGTGTTTTTTTGTATTTGTGAAGAAATTTTTATTTCAATTAAATTATTAATTTGTCATATATTGAATTTTATATTGTTTTTATTCTCGTATTTGTTCCATGTTTGTTATTACAGTGTGTAATAATATCAACAGTACACTGCAGCAGTATGACCTTTATCAGCACTATTTTTAGTGCTGATAAAGGTCCACATTTTAAAGGTGTTTATGAAAACAATAGTTTTTTAGTGATGTTAAAGACTATTTATAGTTATTTCTTTAGCCAAATCTATAATAATGTTCTTTTCCCTTGATATACTTCTCAATAGCCGCATGGGATGACTATAGTTGATCAGGGTTCTGCAGCTATCTGTGGTGGTTTTGGTTGAGTCGAATCCCATGGCTAACCCAAGTTGGCCAAATTTTTAACTAATTCATTATCACCTTAACATAAAAAAATATTGTGTAATGTGAAAAAAATATCCCAAAAACCAACATTTTCTTAAATTATTCTTTTTTTGATTTTTAATCAATACCTCATCATCGCCATTCCCAATTTCAATCTTCAAGCATATTTTTCCTTAAATAAATTTCCAAAACTTCCAAGGAACAACTTAAAATACAAATCATCCAAGATTGGGATACACAAATGATCTGATCTTAAAAGGTACTTCTTCAAAATATTGACATTCCTTGACAACAAATACAACTCACACAAAATGGTCTCAACATCAGTGATTTTTTAACACTGAGAAACACCATCCTTTCTCAATGCTAAAAAACACGTTGATAAATGGTGATAAAAACACATATAAATGTTACCAATCAATAATCCTGGATTTGTAGTGGTGTTAAAAATCATAATTTTAGCATTGATTGAAACTATAAAATATTTAAATATTTAGATAGATGGGTAGATTAAATGAATTTCAACAATGAAAATTAATGTGATTATTGGAAGCCAAATCCAAAGGGTTTAATCATCTATGAAATATGATAATGATGAAAAGAATTTGAAAAACGAAGTTCATGACAAATGGTGATCATTCAAATCAAATCCATGAAAACCACACAGGAACCTAGGATAATGGTGATATCATAAATTTATTTTATATCTCTAATTTTTTAAGGCCTCTTATTCATTTTTCTATCTCCATCCGGTGCCAAAAACACTATATATGGGCAAGCAGAGATCCCCAGCATGGCACAAAAACACCATGGAAATCCCATCTCCCTCCCTCATGTTCTTAATACCTTTATTAATTTCCCTCTTCTTTATCCCACTACCTCAGATCCTAACAAAGGATGTGCCAGCTTTTATCAACAGTAATAAGAAAGTGTTGATAAAAGCCACACCTTTATTAGTACTAACTAAAAGTGTTGATAAAAGCCACACCTTTATTAGTACTAACTAAAAGTGTTGATAAAGGTCACTTTTATCAATGCTAAAATAGGTGATGATACAGGTTTACCCTTTATCAATGATTTTTAGAGCTGATAAATGGTTTTAATAAAAATATTATTTTGTTTATAATTATAAATATAAATAAATAAATAAATATTTATTTATATATATTTAAATAAATATGTATTTAATGAATATATATATATATATCATGAGATAATGATGATATTGATTTTAGTTATTTATGTTTATATATTGATGCATGAGTATAATTGATTCTATATGATCATAAAGTTTATTTGTGGATGTGATTGTGTTCTAAATGTTAAGATTACCTATATTATGATGGTGGTCACATGAATATGTTATGTATTCATCATTATTAATGTTCATTTATAAATTAGTACTCGTATGATTCATTCATGTTAAAACTATGAGGAATACTCAACTCCCCCTTTAGAAGATTACCTTAAACCATCTAAGGTGGCTACCGTGGATACTTAGATAGTCTCTATATAGAATCCAGATCAATCAAATGTGATAAATGTAGCATCTTCAAACAACTTTGGTGTGCTTTTAGGGGAGTCAATGAATGATACAAAGGACAATATGGATACTGAGAAGCATGAAGAAACGTTTCATCAAAAACATGGAGGTGGGGGAGGCATCTAAAATTTCATGGTCGAGGATGTGGATGAGATGATTTGGCTGCAACACGAGGGTGTGGTCAAAATGTTCTCCCAAGAGCCAGCTCACTCTGGAGCAGGAAAATCTTTGCGATAAATACTCTGTGATTTTCAATCAAAGGAACTCACAGTAATATTGAGAAAATACTGATGATGACTCTTATCATGATTACGGGAATCCTGATTTTTCCGATTTGTAGTGTTCTCGACTGTTTCTTGGTTGTGTTTTGATGGAGGGAATAGCTTGTCTTGCTCTATACTCTTATTTGTTTTCATTTCTGTTTTCTTTTAATAAATTTTATGGTTATGGGTTGTCTTTCAAACTTGTACTCTGACCTGCTACATATATTTATATAATTATAAATATATTATAGATATTTATTAAAATTTTATAATTATTTAAATAAATATATATTTATTTATACTTATAATTATAAATAAATATATATATACCTAAAAATAATAAAATTATAATAAATATATTAATTATATATATTTATATAATTATAAATATAATATAGATATTTATTATAATTTTATAATTATTTAATTATATATATATATATATATTTACAATTATAACAATAAATTTATATATTTATATTTATAATAAATATCTATATTATAGTTACAATTATATAAATATATATAATTAAAACATTTATTATATATGATTAAAAATATGGAAAATATATTTATTATAATTTTAAAAATATTTAAATAAATATATATTTATTAACATTAGATCTCTATCAGACCTTTTTTGGAGCTGAAAAAGATAAGCCTTTATCAGCACTAAAAAACACTGATAAATTGTGTCTTTATCAGCGCTAAAATTTTAGTATTGATTAAGAAACCATTTATCAGTGTTTTTTAGCGCTGACAAAGGCCTATCCTTATCAGTGCAAGAAACAATGAAAAAGGTAGGTTTTATCAACACATTCTATTTTAGCACTAATAAAACATAGCTTTATCAATGCTTTCCAAGAAGCTCTCATAAAATTCTTTAATTTTATTATAAAAGAAACCCAACGAATACCTTACCACTGCCCGCGCTCAATCTCTCAGGGAACCGGACCTCTGCCACCAGATCCACCTACCGCCGCTTCCTCCTGCCGCTACTGCCTCCTTCCTTCGATACCTTTGCTGCCTCTACTAGCACCGCCGCCAGCACCAACCCCAAATCTAATGCCACTAGACCCAACCGGTGCCACAAAACCTCCATATCTAAGGTATGTTCTTATTTAGTGTATGATACTACTTTTGGTATTACGTGACTCCTAGGATTGCGAGTTAGGTATTATGATCTAGTAGTATGATAGTGTACCCAAATTATGTTGATCAATACTGAGATAATGTGATTGGTTTAATGTCCCACCTATTGAGTTTTAAATTGGTGGAAGGTTGTGTGTGGCCTATGGACCAATTAAAATTTTGAATATGGGTAGGCATAATTTCCTGAGGCTTGGATCAAAATGTGAAATTTTACTCTGTGGTAGATGAGATTCTAGAAATGTATCGAGTGTCATGGGATGAATAACCTAAGTATTGGTCATGAAATGGATAACCATGAAGGCTTAGTGTTACAGTTTTGATATTGGGTGAGTGTGGATCGTAAGGTAAAATGCATGTTTAATGGTGTTACCTATTTAGGTTACACTCATGGATTGATTTAATTTAGAAAATATGGTGGGTAGTGTTCAATTGGCCATTTAAGGGCATAGAACCCATTATGATTTTGTTTTTGAAAGTACTAAGGAATATTTCTTTGTAGGTAGTTATAAGCAGTGATCGTTGTTTCATGTTAATACTCATGTATAATTTAGGTTGACATGTCCAATAATTAATGATGGTAACAGATGGATATGAGTTGTGAATATTGGGTTTGTCTAATGATAAGGACACTCCAATATTGAGAAGTGTTATATCGCTCATGGGTGATGTGATCTCATTTAGGTGTGGTAGTGGTTTAGTGAGACTGACCAATGGACAATCATTATGGGATTATAATAGTAGAGGCAAAATGGAAATGAATTTATTTGGATTTTTTTGTTATAAAATTCAAAAATGACAACTGGATGAGTATGCATGCTGGATTTGGTATTGGGATGAGAATTGAGGTAGTTCAAGCGTGGATCAGATAGGTGATGCGTCAACGCTTCTGGAAGATCATGATGATATTTTTGGTTGATTAATGAATCAACCATCGTATTAAAATTGAGATTACATTGAATCTTTATTGGATGTATTTGGATGATATTATGTTGACTTCTGGAGTAATGGAACCATAATCAAGTGTTTCAGGTAATGCGTTTGTGGGGGAAACTGAGTGTTTTTAGGTGGGTCATATTGAGGAGGTTCTACTTATATTATCAAGTGGAATTGAATGCGGTGAGATAAGAATTGTGTCAAGTATTTATTTTTGAACATGATGAGTATGTTTTGGTGGTTATGCAAGTCGTTTTATAGAAAATTCAGCTTATTCGAGCTTATTTTTTGGACAGTGGGTATGCATTTATTTTTACTTGGAGCTATAAAATTAGAATCGGGACTGGTGTTCTCAAATTTTTGAGGCTTTGTATATCAAAACTTACACTGAGCAAGTAATTGGACTTCTAATAATGTGTTTTGATATGAAATTATAACGGTTGAGGGTACCATATCCCAGAGTTGGATTCTTTTAACTAGGACCTAAGGTAAGGAGCACCACGAGTTGAAAGATTTTTTTGGAAAAAACCCCTTGGGAGTATCAGAATAGATTAGTGAGGGTGACTATCGTATCGGGGTTTTGATAATGGATTTGATATATGGCTTTTGTTTTGGCAGTTAAAGCACCTTTAATTCAAATTTACTCCCTAGAAGCATGTTTATCATTCAAGGATGAAACGAAGTCACTTTTTTTAAAATTAATAACAATATAATTCTATTAGGTTTGGTTGGATGACCACCAAGTATTATTTTGGATGAGTAGTGTTATTTTAGGGAGGTTTTAAGAACTCGTGTTTTTACAAGTCTTAAATTTTATTGAAACTTTGAATTTTCATCTATTTGGATGGTATAATTTTTAATTTTACTTCAAAATAAGATTCCAAAGGTGGGTAACTATTAAAAAAATTGTTAATGGGCTAGGAAAAGGTCCATTGGATATTGGTAAGGCTTGATAGGGAACTAGAGAAGGCCTAAGGAGGTTTGGATACTGGTAGCCAGCAGCTTGCAACCACCAGCTAGTTGTTGGCTATCCACCAAATAGTTTATGGGGTATTTAAAAGGTATAATTACATTTTTAACCCATCATGTTTTTAGAGGGGGATCCCATGTTATCCCAATTTTTCTATATTTCTTATCTATAAGTTTCTTTCCACTTATTATCCTCCTTAATACAAGGGGGTGTTTTAATTAGATTTTATTATTAATCAATGGTATGATTCAACCACAATTGGTCTTTTTTATTCTCATCCTTCTTTCATTAAAATTATCCTTCTATTTAGTTAGGTTTTTGGTGATGATTCCATATTAGCATGGAGGAGTCATATGATTCTAATGGGGATCTTACTTATCCAAACTAGAGGAAATCCTAAGATGACATCTTCATGTTGTGATATACAATTTCAGAGAGGTATGTCGCTGTAATGATCTTTCAATGTTTTATAAAAAAACAATTCAATTTGAGGTTTTTCTAATGTCATTGGTTATGGAATTGTAATGGTATGGTATCAAGAGTGTGTAATGGACCTCCCATGTGCATTTGGTCATGGTTCGAGTGTAGTTATAAGACTCAGTAAATAATTAGGAAATTACTTTTAATGGGATTAAATTAGAATTTAATTATGATTTTTTAAAATTTACTTTTGGTTTACCTTTATATTTTAGATCATGTGTAAATATTTTATAGATTTATATTTTATAAAATGTTGGTCATTTTTTATTCATGTATATTTTATAAAGTGACTCTCTTGGGATTTATTCCATTTTGAAAATTCCTAATTATATGCCAAGTATTTATAAACTCACCTGATTGGCTTTCATAAAGGGATGTTTTGAAAGTGTATTTAATGTAGGTTTCATTTTAACAACGGGTTTGTGAAGTTTTAAATGAAAATATAAAAATATATAAAGGGTTTTTTATCATTTTAAATGATTAATACTATTTGTTCATGAAGTTTCCTTGAATGATTTAAAAAAAGTTATTTTGGTTTTTTGAAAGAGTGTTTGGAAATGATTGGTTTATTTTAAAAAATGTGTGTTATTTTAAAGAGGAATTTGTGTAAATGGTTTGTTTTTTAATGGGATTTCAAGTGTCATTTTATAAATAGTTTTCAAAGCACATATGAAATGTATTTTTTCCATAATCTTTTAAGATTAAATTTTTATAGAATTATAAAAACCATTATATTATATAGGGAAGAGAATTAGATTGATAATAACACCATGGAAATAGAATTTCACTAACTCTATCCAACCCAAAGGATATCCATCATGACCTCACTCCTGAAAAAGGTGAATTAATGTTTAACCACATTACAACTCATAAACCTACTTTGCATACAATATCACATGCATGGTTTAAATTAAGAGAGTCCTCTACAATTACATCTTATTTATGGTTTGGTGCTAGCTTCTTAGGGTATGAATCTAAGGAAACACATTGTAATAATAGCTATTATTCAAATATTGGGTTCCCATTATTTGAAAGGACCCTTTTATATATAGATTTTTTCAAATATTAATTTCACTAGATCAAGTAGGATTTATAGGAAAAAATAAGGGATTAATGCCAATAATAGGAAAAATGATTATGAATATGGAGTGAAAGAGTTCATAAAGTTTGTAAAAGATCATGAATATGACCCTTATCAAATCCTTTTTCTGTGTTTATGATGTTTTTATTCAAGGCTAATTATCCCAGAGGAGTTATGTCACGAACCGAATCTGGTCTCCATCAAAACCAGCACTCGACCCAGCCCAAAAGATGGCCTGAAGGGATTTCCCTATCCCCATGGTCTGGAACAAGTGCTTGGTTATCATAAAATGAAAATTGGGAATGATTTACCTGAGTTTATAAACCTAAAACAACAAAAGAATCCAATAAAACGAATCTGTATTTTTCAATTCAAACAATCTTTTACAAAAAATCAGAACTGAATTAAAGATTTTAAAACAACTCAACAAGACTATAACAAAGGTACAAAACCAAAATGGAACATCCCAATAACCCCCATGGAAAGGGGCACCTCCCTCAAGCCATCTCCACAAGACTTCACCACCAAGGACCTGCTAGAAACCCGAACCACTAGAACTAAAAACTGTAGCAAACCTGAGAAAAAAAATAACCAAGTCTACTTACACCCAAGGGTGTAAGTAGGGTGTGATCCAAATCCCAATTGGATATCACCACTAATAGATTCTATGTGATAAACATTTAATGACGAAAAGCATGAAAGTTTTCAAAAAAATGAAATGCTAGTTACAATTTCTAAAAGATAAAACATTAAAAAAAATAGTTTTTAGGTGGGCTAATTTAAAGAATAAAAACTTTTAAAATAAATATAAAATCTATTTAATTTTCCATCCACTCATACAGTATGCCAACGGTAAGCACAAAATATCTAGTGAGCACAAGCAATGGGAAATAATCCCTAGGCACTAACTAGCAGTGGGTCCTAGGTACCTCATATCTTGATGAGAGTAACCATCACAAATATCTATTCTCATGCATGATCCACTAGTATGGAACATACTCATAACCTTTTGGTCTCCAATAATCATCATCATAGTTTAGTTAGAGTTGTAAGCGTCAATCTTTCTAAGTGAAACTGAGGCCAAACCCCACGAATTCACTAGCATACTAGTACACGCCCACCCACCTAGATACTCGGGTTTTCCCTTTGTTCTCAAACAAGTTAAACAAGTCAATGAATATAATTTTCACATGAAAATAACATTTCCATTTCTTAAATTCACCAAACATACCACATGTATAAAACACAAGTCACAAAATTCCACTTTTCATTCAAATTGATTTTGGAATCCGACTCACACCAAAATAGTCCACAACACTTTTCACATTTCTTTAACACTTTTCACATTTCTTTAACACTTCCACAAATCCATTAAAAAAATTTATAAAACCATTCTAATATATTAAAACTCTCATAAAATCCCACTCACTTGTTACATAATACCCTTTTTACCTTCAAAATCATTTTATCATTAAACTTACATGAAACAACCCACAAACAAGTTTCGCTCCAACATCACAATTTAATAAAACATATTAGAAATTTACAAAACATTACTAAAATTTTTGACATCTTAAAACATCAATTAACCTTTAAAAACCCCATAATAGGTGAACAAACATACCAAACATTACATATGCACCCTTTTTCCACATTGTTTAACCAACTAAAACATTTACAATTTTCATAAAAAGAACCCAAGTGGTGTAAATATGTCTTGCACAAAAAACCCATTTCAAACCCCCTATTTAAGAAAAAAACACACCAATTACTATCCAAAACAGAATTGGAATCCATAGAGACATTTATAAAACCACTTTCATGTTTTATAAAATCACCTTGAATAATACTACAAAAGATCCAAATAAAAACACACATTTTCATAAAATGCTCTCAAGAAGTATAACAATGTTTTACACATAAAACCTATTAAAAACCATCTTTTTAGGCCCACATGACACAAATAAATTACCAAACTAAAATTTTCAGGCCAAACAAGATTTAGTAAACCAATTCCATATGTTATAAAATATACCCAAATAATACCCCACGAGTAACACATGAAAACACCCAATTTCATGTTAAAATGCAACTATAAAATTAAACACTTAACCAAATAAATCATAAAATTTTTTTTCACCACACCCAACATATGAGGAATATGAAAAACGAGTAAATACAGCAAGCTAACTCATCAATAATTGTTTACACATGGAACCACCTACCGAAAGTGTCGAATCCCTCAAAACTCGGTGTGAAACATCAACCGCACCACTGCAGCATCACAAGGAAGATAAATTCAGACCTATACCAAAATATTTAACCAAAAATACACCAAATCAAACTATAGTTTCAAACCCTAACTTATGGACATTTTGGAACATAATGAAATAGGTAGGAAACCCTAAGGAGAAAGAAGAAATTGAAGAGAGAAACACTTACTCAAAACAATATTGAATAAAATGACCCAAAATCCACTAGTATTTGAATTTAAAAACATTCAACAATTCAAGGTATGTTAGAACAAGTATTCTTAGATAATTTAGGAACTGTAATGGGGGAAAAATATTAAAAATAGGAGTTATGAAAGGATCAATTTACCTCTCCAAATTTGGGAGATTTCTAAAATCTAGAGAAGGTTCGACCAATTTTGCAATTCTATTGAGCTCCAAATTGTGTGAGGATAGCATGGAGGATCTCCTTAGGTAAGTGGTCTAGGTTGAGAGTTGGAATCACAGAAAAAACGTAAATATTGAAGGAGATATTAAAGAATTAAACTTTATTTTTAATGCAGAAAATGGGCTTTCGGGCAGGCCCAATCCCTTAAATAAAAACCCATATCCACCATGATTATGAATTAATAAGTGGTACTAATTAATATGGTGGAGTTAATAGGTTAGGGGATGACTATTATAAATTATAATGGATGAAAAATTTTAAAAAATGAAGGAGTTATAAAGTAATCAAATTTTATTTTTAAATCTGGAATTGGGCTCACGGTTTGGCCCAATTCATGAAAACTCACTCATTCCTCCATAAAATCTTAGGAAATCCCCAAAAAAAGAATGAATGTAAATTAAATGGAATTTAACTTTAAAATAATTAATTTATGTGACAATTCTTTCCACCATGAAAACATTCCACCCAGGAAAGTCACATCAAGGCCAAAGCAACAACCAAACCCAACTGAGAAACCAAGAGGTACTCCCTTGAGAGGTTTCACCCCCAAAGGAAAAATCACCTCTAGTGATAAATTAATGAATTATTACTCTCACAACCAAAAGTTACACCACTTTCTTGAAATGATTAATCACATCCATACTTCATCCCAAAATAAAACTCCTTAAACACTATCTAAACAAGACTCAATCAATTCACCCAAACAAACAACAACATTGAACAAGGTTACACTTACCTTGCTATAACTAAACCATTGAGAACTCTCCAATCTCAACTTTTACCCAAGTAGGATGTAGGTATCTTCATATCTCTGAATGAGACTACCTATCTCCAAGCCAAGACCATGGATAAGTCGGAGTTACTTGTACGGGGGAACAAAAATAGGCTCCCCACCATAAGAGACAACCTATATTATTTTTCGAGACAGAATCAGAACACTAACAGGGGGAGGCCTGAATCGACTCCCCGGTACAAAGGGTATACTTACATTAGAAATTTACAAAATAAATTGTATAAGACTCATAGTGGGTCTCCTCGCCATAAGAACCAACCATCTTAACCGACCACCATGGGCTGGTACAAAAAGACCCCAAAATTTAAAGAGTTGGGATGACCACATGGTTAGTCTGCACGGTTTGGGAAACCATGAACTAACAATGGGGATCCTTCTATCTATATGGTTTTCTGGGGCATGTTCACTACTAAAAAATCGCAAACCATGTGATCAACCTGTCTATCCAAACTTCAAACCTTTCTCCAAAGACTCAATGGAAACCAAAGGGGGAGGGAATAACATTGGGTGATGACATGGGTACAAGGCCCTACACCTATTTCCACTGAACAAGAACAACAGAAGAAAGATTATGACACCATAGGTTTAAACTCTTCCTATCTTTTATACTGAGGATAATACTTTGTAAAAGGGTTTAAACAAACCTGTGATTTCCCATGACTACGAGCCAGCTTCTCTCCGAGACCAATGGCTAGAGATCAAATGACTGAAGCATCTTCGGCCTCGCAGTTAGGCTTTGGAAACCCCCTGAATGAGAATTCTTCATTCAATGCAACCAACAACTACACATCAATCCCCAATAAGTTTTATAATACATAACACATTCCAAACTCACTTTACCCTAACCCGACATTTCACTGAAATAAGGGATTAGAAGATGCACACACATCACACCTTGTTTGTTCGGGTGAGAAACAATAGAAGTAAAGAACACCTACACTCACCTTCCTCCAAAATTGAATATTTTTAAGTTTTTCCTAGGGATACATTCTCCCAACATAACGGAGACTCTCAGATGATTTCCCAAATTTCACCTTTATAGTCAATTGAGCACATGACATCATAAGGCATCACCGAACATGACCATTACAACTGATATAAACAATGCAAGGAGAGAGACCTTATAAAACATCCCCAAACAAAACACAATTCTAGAAAGTGGCCACAAAATCCAATCGTGACCATATTTTCCACACTGGTGGTTTAACATGAACCCATGCTTCAAAGAAATTGTGAAGAACCTAGAGGCCCTCTTAGACACCATCGAGACACTCATCCCCACTAACAACCCTAGACCACCTCCAGCTTTGACGAATTAGGAAACTTAAGAAACTAAGGTCTCTTTCAAACTTCCACGAGAACTCTCCCGCTAAAAATCAATGAAACCAATGGGTGTATACTCAATCAAAAAATATCGATAAAATATTCCTCATATTGATCAACTGAATGATTTTTCAATGGCGAAACAATATGTGTTGCACTTCAGTTACGCATTAACACTTAATGGGGGCATACCTTATCCAATGAGAGAACCCAAGGACCCAACCAAGCTGGTCCATTGGTCAAAAAAATCCATAAACCATATCCAAACACGTGAAGGGAACCACCATAAAGGTTTCCCGAAACATATCTCAGAGGAGACTACTAACCTGTCCTTCTACCCAGCTTACCGACCAAACATAAACCCAAAACACAGTTCAAACAGGAGGGGTTCTTGGACTAAAAACATCCCACAACATCAAAAACACATAATATAAGCCACCCCAAACAATTCATCAAGACATCATGTTTTTCTTTAAAAACATTTCATGAAAACAAATGGTTCAGCGGTTAGTGTATCCACCAATGGTACCCCATGGGCCTTACACATGCATGTTTCTATGCCACACCGAGCACCCTCCTCATATACATTATGACACTCATCTAGTCATGCCATCAACCATCCATCATCCCATATAACCCCATTCATGTGGTTGTTCATGGAAGTAGAAAAGGTTAAAACAAAAAATTCTTTCCAATTTTCAAAACCAAAACAGTCAACCAACACTTCGTTTTTCTCAAAACAGCTAACCACAAGATCAAAATCCCAATTCACATCTTACAAAACTTTTTAGAAAGACACAACCATTTAGAAAATAACTCACTTTAAAGATATTCACATCAATTTCAAAACATATCATCCCATTAAAACACCCTTTGATTGTTTAGAAAACTCTATTGGAAAAACTTTTCAAAACCAACTTCAATATAGTTCATGATTTCAAAAGAGGTGTAAGCACGCCATTTTTCATTTCAAAACAATTCTGAAAATTCAGTTCCACCATTTCATAAATCAATCCATTCTCTCCTTATTTGAAAAAAATTTCACAAAAACTTTACGCTTCTTAAAACCAAAGTGCCATGTTTTCAAAACTAAAGCACAAAAAAATGTGAGAGGATACTAGTTTCAGTGGGTGACTTGGGCATATTGTTGGAGGACATATTCCAATCACTTCACTATCATAGAAAGTGTTCTAGGGAATATCCTTGGCTCCACATGGCTTTCCAGGCCCTGAGAGCTCACTAATATCATTAACCCAACTCTCTTTTCATTTCCCTTAATCATCATTGAACCAACAAAACCAAAGGACTTAGATAAATCCCGATTTCTCGTGGAAACTTGAATCCCATAATGAGGTGCGGTGATCAGGAACACTACCCATAATTGGAATACCAAGTCCAAACAATCCTAACTCCAGAATATCCTGACTCTTCCCCAAATAACATGACCCAAAGAGTTAACCTAAACCACCTTTGATACCATTTTGTCACGAACCGAATCTTGTCGTCATCAAAATCGGCACTCAACCCAGACTGCAACAAGGCCCAAAGGGCGTTACCTAAACCTACGGGATGGCAAAAGTACCTGGGTACCATAAAATAAAAATTGGGAACGATTTACCCGAGTTTATAAACTTAAAACAACAACGGAATCCAATAAAAAGAATCTTGATTTTTCAATCCAAAAAATCTTTTAAAAAAATCAGAACTGAATTAAATTTTTTAAAATAACTCAACAAGACTATAAAAAAGGTACAAAACCAAAAGGGAACATCCCAAGAACCCTCATAGTAAGGGGCACCTCTCTCAAGCCATCTCCACAAGACTTCACCACCAAGGATATGCTATAAACCCGAACCACTGGAACTAAAAACTGTACCCAACCTGCGACAACAAAAATAACCAAGTATACTTACACCCTAGATTGTAAGTAGGGTGTGAGCCAAAGCCCAATAGGATACCACCACTAATATATTCCATGTGATAAATATTTAATGACAAAAAACATGAATGTTTTCAAAAACATGAAATGCTAGTTACAATTTCTAAAAGATGCAACATTAAATAAAAACAGTTTTTAGGTGGGATAATTTAAAGAATAAACGCTTTTAAAATAAATACCAAAGCTACTGAATTTTCTAGCCACTCATACCGTATTCCTACGGTAAGTAAAAAATATCTAGTGAGAACATGCAATGGGAAATAACCCCTAGGCACTAACTAGTTGTGGGTCCCAGGTACCTCGTATCTCGGTGAGAGTAACCATCACAAATATTTTTTCTCATGAACGAGCCACTAGTAGGGAACATAAACATAACCTAGTGGTCCCCAATAATCATCATCATAGTTTATTTAGAGTTGTAAGCGTCAATATTGCTAAGTGAAACTGAGGCCAAACCCCACGGATCCACTAGCATACTAGTACACGTCCACCCACCTAGATACCTGGGTTTTCCCTTTGGGCTAAAACAAGTTAAAAAATCCAATGAATATACTTTTCACATGAAAATATCATTTTCATATCTTAAATTCACCAAACATCCCACATGTATACAAGAAAAGTCACAAAAGTCCACTTTTCATTCAAATTGATTTTAAAATCTGACTCACACCAAAACAGCCCACAACACTTTTCACATTTCATTAACACTTCCCCAAATCCATTAAAAAAATTTATAAAACCTTTAAAATATATTAAAACTCTCATAACATACCACTCACTTGTTACATAATACCCTTTTTACCTTAAAAATCATTTTATCATCAATCTTACATGAAACATCCCACAAACAAGTTTCGCCCCAACATCACAATTTAATAAAACATTTTAGAAATTTACAAAACATTCTAAAATTTTTTGACATCTTAAAACCTCACTTAACCTTTAAAAACCCTATAATAGGTGAACACACATACCAAACATTAAATATTCACCCTTTTCCCACTTTGTTTAACCAACTAAAACATTTACAATTTTCATAAAAAGAACCCAAGTGGTGAAAATATGTCTTGCACACAAAACCCATTTCAAAACCCCCATTTAAGACGGAAAACCATACCAATTCCTATCCAAAACATAATTGGAATCCCAAGAGACATTTATAAAACCACTTTCAAGTTTTATAAAATCACCTTGAATAATACTACAAAAGATCCAAATAAAAACACACATTTTAATAAAATGCTCTCAAGAAGTATAGAAATTTTTTACACATAAAACCTATTCAAAAACCCTCTTTTTAGGCCCACGTGACACTAATAAATTACCAAACTATAATTGGTAGTAAAAACAAGCGGTTTTAAACCAATTACATATGTTATAAAATGTACCCAAATAATACCCCACAAGTAACACATGAAAACACCCAATTTCAAGTTAAAATGCAACTATAAAATTAAACACTTAACCAAATCAATCATAAATAGTTTTTGTGCCACACCCAACATATGAGTAATATTAAAAATGAGTAAATACAGAAAGCTAACTCATCAATAATTGTTTACACATGGAACCACCAACTGAAAGTGTTGAATCCCTCAAAACTTGGTGCGAAACATCAACCGCACCACCGCCGCATCACAAGGAAGATAAATCCATCCCTAGACCAAAATATTTAATGAAAAAGACACCAAATAAAACCATAGGTTCAAACCCTAACTTCTGTTCATTTTAGAACATAATGAAAGAGGGAGGAAACCCTAAGGAGAAGGAAGAAATTGAAGAGAGAAACACTTACTCAAAACAATCTTGAATAAAACGACCCAAAATCCACGAGTATATGAATTTGAAAACATCAAACCATTCAAGGGAGGTTTTAAAAAGGATGAGTATATCATGTAGGAACTGTAATTGGAAAAAGGAGTAAAAATATAAGGAGTTATGAAAGGATAAATTTACCTCTCCAAATCTGGGTGATTTCTGAAATCTAGAGACTTTTCAACGAATTTCGCAATTCTATTGAGCTCCAATTTGTAGTAGGAGAGAATGGGGGAGATCCTTAGGTATGTGGGCTTGGGTGAGAGTTGGAATAACCTAAAAACGTAAATATTGAAGGAGATATTAAAGAATTAAAATTTATTTTTAATGCAGAAAATGGGCTTTCGGGCAGACCCAATCCCTTAAATAAAAACCCATATCCCCCATGATTATGGATTTCTAAATAGTCCAAATTAATATGGTGGTGTTAATAGGTCAGGTGATGACAATTAGGAATTATAATGGATGAAAAATGTTAAAAAATGAATGAGTTATAAAGGAATCAAAATTTATTTTTAAATCTGGAATTGGGCTTACGATTTGGCCCAATTCTTGTAAACTTACCCATTCCTCCATAAAAGCTTGGGAAACCCCCAAAAAAAGCATGAATGGAAATTAAATGGAATTTAACATTAAAATAATTCATGTATGTTACAATTTATAAGAATAATTTATTTTTCATGGAATATATCAAAGCTATAAATTTTGGAATAAGCATGGGGAAAAGTAAATGTAGCTAGTGGTTGGGATAACAATGTGTTTTATGGATCATCTGATATTATTACAAGTGTGGAAAATGAATAAGACCATATTGAGGATGTAATTATAGATTTTAATGATGATTAAGACCATATTGAATAAATGAAAAGTATAGTTGAAGATGAACTTCATGATTTTCCAAAACTATTTGAGAGGTTAAAGAGTTGTGAAAATACGCCATTGAATACTGGTTGCACTAAATATACAACATTGTCTGCCACACTAAAGCTGCATAATTTGAAAGTAGGCAATAGATGGAGTGACACCAGTTTTACAGAACTACTTTCCCTCTTGAATGACTTGATCCCAGAATATAATGATCTCCCTAGACGATTATACGATTCCAAATGAATTCTATGTTCGATGGTTATGATTTATAAAAGAATACACACCTCCTGAGTGATTGTATAATGTTTTTTAAGGACCATAAATAATTTAAATAATGCATAGAGTTTTGTTATTATCAATATAAGAAAGATGAATCCAGTCTTACAAAATTTTACTGGTACTTTCCAATCTTTACAATGTTTAGGAACCTATATAGAAGTGGAGAGACTGTAAGGAAATTGATGTGAAACATCGATAAAATAAATAATGATGGGAAATTATGTCACCTGAAAGACTCTCCTCGGTGGAAGAAAATTTTTCATGAGTATCCTAAACATAGAAACGAGAAGAGAAATCTCCATATTGTGTTATCTACAGATGGGATGAATCCTTTTGGTTTTCAAAACAACACTCACAGTACATGGATGGTTATGTTGGAAAATAATAACTTTACACTATGGTTATGCATGAAGCAAAAATACATAATTTTATCTATTCTTATATCAGGGGATAAAATCGGGTAATGAAATTGATGTTTATTTGGATCCATTGATCGAGGATTTGAAATTTTTGTGGGATTCAAGTGTTACATTTTATGATGATTACAAAAATGAATATTTCACATTGAGAAATATATTGTACATGATCATAAAATAATTTTCTAATTATAGAAATTTATCAAGATATAGAATTAAAAGAACTCATGGGTGTCCCATTTTTGAACAAGGTACAAAGTCAATTTAGTTTGAAATATTCACCTAAAAATGTGTTTCTATGACATTACATATTTATACCCTGAAGACACAAGTACCTATCTTGGATGACATCATTTGATGGAAGTTCATAATAATGTGCAACACCTTCTCCACTAATAGGTGATCAACTATTTGAGAAAGTAAAAGATGTGAACACTACATTAGGTAAATCATTTTTGAAAAACCTTACGAAAACCGGATGGAAAAAGAGATGATTTTTTTAATAGACATACCTGAATTATTTGTATCTCATAAATTTTCTTGATGTTATGCATGTTGAAATTTTTTTATTTGATATTTTCCTTGATACATTAATAAATAACCCAGATAAACAAAGGATGGAATTAAGGCTGGGTTAGACATTGTTGAAATAGGAATACGAGAAGAGTTGGCACCAGTTAAGGGTGAAAAATGAACTTTTCTTCCTCCAACTACTTACACTCTTTCCAGGTAGGAGAGATATCATTTTTTCAACTTATTTAATTATGTAAAGGTTTGATATGGGTATTCATCGAATTTCAATAATATCATGTTAATGATTGATTTAAAGTTAATGGGTTTGAAATCACATTAATTTCATGTATTGATGCAAGATATAATTACTATATATTTATGTTTCATTTTTCCCAAGAATATTTGTCATAAATTAACCAAGCATTGTTTCTTCTTCAAAGAAATATGCAGAAAAGTTATATATCTAGAAAAATTTCCGACTATGGAAAGATAAATTTCCATCATATTATGTGAATTGGAAATGTTCTTCCCACCACCATTCTTTGATATGATGGTTCATTTGATGGTTCACTTAATAAGAGAGATTTAACTTTGTGGTCCTGTACACTATAGATGGATTTACCCCACTGAACGATATATGAATATTTTGAAAGGGTATTTCAAAAATCAAAGTCAGCTAGAGGGTTGTATTACAGTGTGATATATTATTGAAGAACCCATTGAATTATGCACTGAATACCTGTCTGGCATGAAAATCATTGGTCTATAAAAATTTCATCTCACTGGGAAACTTGCAGGTGAAGGAATTTCTGTAATATATGTTGTCACAATTGGTATTATAGATCTAAATTAGATCCTCTTTTACATTTTTTATAATAGTTCGTAGGTTTCCCCATATGTTGAAACCCAAAAAGAAATTCTTAGGCATTTGAATCCATCAAGGGATGAAATATGGATATAAAATACCCATAATCAATAGTTTATAGGATGGTTTCAGAAAAAATATTTTTATATAGTCAGATGAAAATCTGGATTCAATTTCAGAATGATTTTGATAGCTAGTAAGAGGACTAAGTGTGTATGTACTATCATAAAATGGTTATTTAATTAATGGTTATACATTTTATACAAATGAACATGATTAAGATAATACCAGGAAAAATATAGAATTTAAACATGTGGATGAAGTGATGCATGTTTTTGGTACTAAGGACATAAATCTAATTTATGTGAATATGTCATACATTGGAACCATAAAAAATATATGGGAGTTGGATTATACCACATTCCAAGTTCCAATTTTTAAATTCAAGTGGGTTGATAACATGAGTTCTATTAAAATAGATGAATTGGGATTCATGAAGGTTGATTTTAGTAAGGAAGGTTACAATGATGAAGAATTTATAATGGAATCATAGGTAGTATAAGTATTTTGTGTTCTAGATCCCACAAATTAAGAGTGGTCAATTGTTCTGTTGTCAACCAAAACCACTGAAGGGTCAAATGAAAATACAGCTGAGGATGTCCCTTTCATTGGGATATCAAAATTATTTCACAATGGTCCCAATGTAGATGGTATTTTTTATGTCAAATGAGACCACGATGAAGGGATTTGGATAGTCTATAGAGGGGTAAAATACCTTAAGCCTTTAAAAAAGAGTTCAATAATCATGTTATATTTTTTTGTAACATACATTGTGTTTTATCATGTTAATATTTATCCACTGATGCATTTATGTAATGTAAATTAAATATTAAAAAACTTCTTTAGGTAATGACGTATGCATATGCTAGTGCTCTTAATCCTAAGGAACAACACGTCTCTCAACCTGCTGCTGCTCACACTACAGAGGAACAATGACATTTTGCCTATGTTGGTGCTCCCAATCCTAAGGAACAATAGGTTTTTCAACCTTTTGTTTCTCCCAGTGCAAAGGTAAAATAACTAAATACACATGCTTATGTTACTACTGTTGAGGAACAACATCTTGGTGATGTTGAATTTGAGGAAATGGTAGGTGAAGAAGGACCGACGAAGTAGAAAAAATAGGAGTGTCATAGTTTGATTGTGTTTGAAAAAATCATTAAGGTGAAAATCAACAACATCAAATATGAGGTCAGATAGAATGTGAGGGGCTAGCATGTTAAACCCAACAATCCCATGTTTAGTAGTTACATTATAATCATCACTTGACAATTCATGTTGATTGATTTAGAATCATGGCACCACGTTATGTCCATGCTTAATATACTGATTTGGGAAAAGATTAAGGTAACATTATGTTATCATTTATTTATTTTACAAAAAACAAAAATCATAAAACATTGACATACTCTTCATCATCCTTTACAGAGTTCATTTATAATATATGACTCAAGAAATGAATATGTATTGTTATTTCTAGAAGGCTTCGTAGACGACTTTTCTTAATTCTAATGAGAAACAATCTTAAAGATGCTGAAGGGAAAATAAACCCACACCCAATGCTTATATATTCACACCTGATATCCCTAGAAGCATGGGATTCATTTACTGTTCATCATGTAGATGTGTCTCTTTAGGTAAATAAAATCTTGTAATACATTGTTGGATGATACATTTATTCATAACTTTAATTAAAAAAATTTTATTTATGAAACAGAAACTGAGTGCTTAAAATAAGGAACGGAGAGAAAAACCAATGTACCCATACCATAAAGAAAGGATGGGGTATGCTTCACTTGAAAAAAAATAGGTACATATTATAAATATTCCATAATACTTTTATGTGACATGAAACAACAACATAATTATGTTCCTAGATTTATATGAATATTGATGACTAAAAATAAAAAGTCACTTATATCCCACACCATGTTTTATTGAAGGAAGAACATGTAAATAAATGTGGGTTACTAATAGATGAAAACACACTAAAAGTTTGAGAAAAATGTATAAGTATAACATACTATTTTTTTAAATTTCTATTACATAACACTGATTATTTATTTCCCTATATTTTCTATCTAACATTTTCATAAGAATCATAAATTAATGTACTAGATAAAAACCTACTATTAATGTACTTGAAGAAGCTAGATAAAAATGGATGCTTCGGATGTATGGGATTTGGGGTAACACCTCAAACATATTTTAAGAAAAAAAATAAGAGGAGGATAAAGAAAAAGAAATGAATCAAATTAAAGAAAGAATATATACCCTTGAAGAGCAATTCTAAAGGTTGAGAGAGATTCTAGAAACTTTAATGGGGGGAATCAATGAGAAGAAACATCTCAAGAACAACCATTGTCTGAAGATCCTGCCTCACCCCCACCATCTTTGAGACAAGACATTCCCCTCAAAGATCTGTCTTAGTTGTGGTAATTAATATTATAATAATTATTTATCTAAAATTTGAATTATATATAAATTTATACCTTTCATGTACTAATATTATATAGGGTGAAAATTACTATGATTTATATATTTCAACCCACCCATCACCTTGTACTGAGTTCTATGGTGTTCAATATCCAAGATGATAGTATACACCACATACCACTTCTAATAGGTCAAGTGAGAGTGTAAATTAACAAAGATCATGAGATGAATAAAGGGAAGGGGTGAAACAAAATACCTACTCAAAACCATCTAAAGGATTAACCAACCGCTCAAAAAGATCTACTGAAATCACCTTTACTCGACTCATTCCATATTCACACTTACTAACATTAAAGGTTCATGTGGATACAAAGTTACAAAATGATAGTGTCCAAGTAGTTTATTTTGAAGAAAATATGTACGAAGAGGAAGGTAAAAGCTACATTGGTGTTGAGATTGTAAATTAAATCCTTTAATATGATTGGTTATGTGCCTCAGTTGTAGATGTATACATGAGGTATGTTTTCATGATTTGATTTTTCAAAATTTGATATACTATATTAATTATGAATAAATACATTTTATAATTCTGGAAGGCATATATTTCAACACTAATTTAAATGATTTCCCCGTGAAATTTTTTGGACTTTTTCATCCTCACGCATCCTAAAAAAACAAAAAATAATAATCCAACAAAAATAGATGAAATAGTGGAACACGTGGTCAAATCATTTGGAAGAAAACTTTTGAATGAAAGACTCTTATTAATTCCAAATATACAGGGGAAACACTAAAATTTAATCATATTACATATATCTTCATTTCATTCATGAATTATTCCTTTTTTGTTTTAGGAAACATTGGATGCTCATTGTGGTCAATCTAGATACGCCAAAGATTTATTTCCTGGATTCACTCCATGGATATCCAACAAACCGACCACACATGATGGAGTTTAAAAATAAGTAATACACTAAATCCAAAATTTTAGAACTAAAATTCAATTTAGATAATTTATATTGTTTTTTATGAGGATTATGTAATGATAGGGTGGTGCATCAATATCGTGAAAAACAAGGAATGATGTCAGGGGCTAAGTACAAGGATGCTGATAAGTTCTACAACTGGACAAGTATCAAGGTAAATATAATATTATTTCACTATCCAAAAATATATCAAAACAAATTACTTATTTTTTTCAATGTTTCTATAGTTTCTGAAACAAACAAATGGAAACTATTGTGGTCATTATGTTTGTAAATTTATGACAGTGATCATATTCCATGAACAAACTAGCATCCCCAAAGAAGTATTTTCAAAGAGAATTACTATTTAATTTAAAATATTTATTAATCCTTTATGTATCTATATTTCTCTAGAACTACTATGATTTTAGAAAAGATTCATATTCAAAATAAGATATATATTTTCTTAGAAATGAATTAGTAGTATACCTGATGACAGAATATACACAAATAGCATGAATATGTGACTTCCATAAAATTAAGGGATTGTCTCATGTTTATTTTTAATTTATTGATATATATATTACTCACATACAAATTTTTTTTCTTATAAATGTGGATTCCATTGTTCGATTTGGGGTGGTTTTTTCGAATGTACCCATGCTTTTGGGAGATTGGGATTCGAGGCTAGAACTGAGATAATGAAAACAAAGAAATGGGTTAAGAATGTATACAACAATCATGAAAAGGTGAATTTCTAATAATTATTTAATTAATTTTTTCTTCATTTTTTCAGCTATTGTTAAGTTTATTTCCTTTTCATTTTTATCTAAAACTTAGTTTTTTTCACATATCTTTACACTTTCCATTTCTTCTCTTTGTCAATCTACCAATACTATATAGAGAGAATTTTATTTAGCAGAAAAACCATTCTTGTAGAAAAATAGAAGAGTGGAGGAAGCTCATTTTCTCATTACAGTGACTTATTGTGATATAATGGAAGCATGATCTTCCACCACTCTCCTAGTTTTTAGTAATGAGAAAGGTTCTTCAGCTATTAACATCAAATCAATATGGAGTGTTGAGAGTTTGACAAAGAAAGATAGTGGAAATCGTAATAATGTTTTAATTTAATGTTTGTTTTGAGACATTGAGATGTGTAATAATTAGATGAACCTCAATCCAATATAATGGGTGATAGTTATGAATTCAAGTGCTTCTTTCTATTTAAAATTTACATAAGTTTTAATAAAAAACATAACCAACATACTCAAAATTTAGAAAACTATTCAGATTGTTTTGATACTTTTAGAAAATGGTTTATAAGTCATTTTTGACATGTAGAAATCAGCCTCATCTAAATCTGATTCATGTTTCCCCTAGAATGACTCAAAGTGTCTCTTTTAATTTAAAATTGGCATTAATTTTAGTAAAAAAAAAATGGCATACTGAAAACAAAGAAAATAAATTTTTATTATTTTGATACTTTAGAAAAATGATCTTTAATTAATTTTTGATGAGTAGGAGTCAAAATTACCTCAATATGATGCACATTGTTATCAGTATGACTAAAATAATGTCTACTTATCTAAAATTGACTTTAATTTTAGAAAAAATAACATGTGACATATTGAGAACCATGAAAATGCATTCAGATTATTTTAATACTTTTGTAAAATGATCCATAAGTCATTTGTAATGTTTAGAAATCAACAACACCTCAATCGGACACACGGTGTGACCTCTATAACTCTAAATGTGTCTATTTATTTTAAAATGACAATAATGTTAGTAAAAATAACAACGTACATACTCAAAAATAATAAAACAAAATCAGATTATTTTTTATACTATAGGAAAAATATCCATAAGAATTTTTTGATGTGTAGGAATCAACCGCACTCAATATTATTCATGGTGTAACTGGTATAATTCCAAGTTTGTCTATTTATTTACAATTGACATTAATTTTAGAAAAAAACAACAAGTGATTTACTGAAAAATGATAAAATGAATTTATATTGTTTTGATACTTTAGGACAGCGATCTATAAATCATTTTTGATGTGTAGGAATCAAATTTACCTCAATCAGATGCACGGTGTGACCATTACAACTATAAGTGTTTATTTTTATTTGAAATTAACATTAATTTTAGTAAAAAGAACAAGTGACATACAGAAATCTGTGAAAATAAATTCATATTACTTTGATACATTAGGAAAATGATCCATAAATCATTTTTTATGTGTAAGAAAAAACTACGCCTCAATATAATGCACAGTGTGATCAGTATAATTCCAAGAGTGTCTATTTATTTAAAATTGACATTAATTTTAGTAAAAAGAACAAGTGGTCTTCTGAAAACAGATAAAATTCATTCATATAGTTTTGATACTTTAGGAAAATGATCCATGATTAATTTTTGACATATAGGAATCAAAAAATCCTCAATCTGATGCATGGGGTGATCGGGATAAAGAAAATTGTCTGTTATTAGTTTAAAATTGACATTTTAGTTCAAGACATGTCACTAATTGAAATCCATGAAAATGCGATATGATTATCTTGATAATGTATAAAAATGGTTTATAAGTCATTTTTGATGTGTATGAAGTAGTCTTACATCAAATCAACACACGATGCGACTGGTATGACTCAAAATACTTGTTTCCAATTTGAAATGACATTTTAGTAAAAAAATAGAACTGGCATACTAAAAACCAAGAAAACACATTCAGAATATTTTTAAACTTTAGTAAAGTGATATATAAGTCATTTTTGATGTGTAATAATCAACCGCACCTCAGTATAATGGATAGTGTGGATTGTATAACTCAAAGTGTCTCTTTTTATTCAAAATTGACATTAATTTTAGTAAAAAGAACACATGACATACTAAAACCCAAGAAAATTAATACACATTGTTTTCATAATTTAGGAAGAAGATTCATGAGTTATTTGTGATGTGTAGGGTTCAACCACACCTCAATATGATGCATGGTGTGACTTCTATGACTCCAAGTGTGTCCTTTTATTTTAAATTAACATTAATTTAATTAAAAAGAACAAAGGACCTATAGAAAACTGAGAAAATTCATTCGTTTTATTTTGATACTTTACGAAAACTATACATGATTCATTTGAGATGTGTAGGATTCAACCACACTGCAATTCGACACACGTTGTGACCGGTATGACAAAAATTGTTTGTTATCAGTTTAAAATTGACATTTTAGTTCAAAACATGTCAGTCACCGAAAACTGAGAAAATGCACTATGATTGTCTTGGTAATTTTCGACAGTGATTCATAAGTCATTTTTGATGTGTATGAAGCATTTTAATGTCACACAAATGCACAATGTGACTGGTATGACTCAAAATGCGTGTTTCCAATTTGAAAAGACATTTTAGTAAGACAAATGGCATACTGAACACTGATAAAATGCATTTATATTGTTTTTATACTTTAGTAAAATAATATATTAGTAATTTTTTATAGGTAGGAATCATACACACCTCAATATGATACACGGTGTGACCATTATTACTCAAAATTTGTCATTATTTTAAAGTGACATTAATTTTAGTAAGAGAATAAGTGACCTACTCAAAACCAATAAAATGCATTTAGATCATTCTGATATTTTAGGGCAATGATCCATATTGCTGCTATTAACAAAACTTTTTTAGCACTCTTAAAATCCTTTGTGTATGCTGTAGAAATGTATATTTGTAGTAATTCCCTCTCAAAAATCCCACCACTTGGATTCCTTATGACTATCAATGGCGCTGTTTTCATCTGCACTAGGCGTAGAAACACCTTCTACCCAGATGTCTACTTCACCTCCCTCTCCCGCTAGGCAGACATTGTTAGAAATGATGCCATCCACTTATCGCGTATCGTCGTCTCCCTTTCATTGTACCACACTCTCCTTCTTTCCACCTATCACGCATCACCGTCACCCTTTCATTGTACCACACCCACCTTTTTTCACCCACCTCGTCACCGCTAAAAGGTTTTCCACCACCCCAGGCCTCGCAAGATCCATCACCCACCCCTTATACTCCTGAGGGACCGACCTCATGTCCCAAGCAGTGTCTGCACTCTATGACTGTGTCAAGAACATTCGATTCATGGTGTCCCATATGAGTGACTTGTTGTGGAAGCTCCACCAGGTGTCAGAGGCCTAGATCCCAAAGAGGTTCTTCTCCATGATGTCTAACGTGTAGATGTGGATGATCACAACACTAAAGGATGAGGAGATGTGCTTGGACAGGTTTGAGATGGTGGTGGAGGGAAGGTGGAAGTCTGATGTGTGTGGCAGGGTGAATCAGGTAGAGAAGTGCATGAAAAATGCACTGGTGCTGGTGAAATATTATGTGGACAACATCGAGGCATGGTGATCGTTGCCCATGGATGGCCTTTCTAGAGGGATTTACTACCGTGAAGTATATTATTTGGAAAAATCAAGTCACAAGTTGTATTTTTATTTTATCCGGAGAGGGTTTCTCCAAAATTGATATCAAAACATTTCCTACAATTATCCTGGTGATGATTATAGAGATGAAATAATAATAAATATAAAGAGAAAAATTCATGATCCGCACATACGTAGGTTAAGGTGACCCATCACCAGGGTGCGTTGTTCCACCTGACATCATGTGATATTTGATTTATGTGTAAAATTGTTTCATTAAATTGATATTTATTTTTTTAATTCTCATGAAAATATTTTTTTTATGCTCATATTACATTGTGGAATTTATTCCCCTGGAGTGCGCTGTTGTGTTGGTTTTGGCCTCTTTTCCAGTTGGGTCACTAACTTTGGGTCCTTACCTTCTATTGGTCCTCTTCATTGGCCTTGATCTGAGTTGTGGATTAGTTGTGATATCTTGGAGTATCTCCACCATCCATGCATCCTAAGAATTTTTTGGTCATGCCACATGGCTCCTGTTCTTTTTCCTAGGTTGTTATGTTGTCAGTATGTCTGTTAGAGGAATCGATTACCCATGCAAATTTCACTGCCACAAATCACAAAGGAAGTTCTAGAAACAGAATTTAACAGTGCTAAAAAATATCGTTGTCCTAAGTTCCTCTAAAAGGGTTACCTTTTATCATTGCCCAAAAAAACACTCATAAAGGAGGACCTTTATCAATGGTAGATTAATGTTGATAAAGGTCATACTGCTGTTGTGTGGTGTTGAAATTACACCACATTGCAACCAAAAAGGTACATAAATACATTCCCCAACATCAAAAAAATACAGAATATGGAAAATTAATAATTTAATAAAAATAAAAATTACATCACAAATACAAAAAAAAACACTATATTATAGACATTTAAAACATTTTTTGTATAGTTGAATTTGCAAGTACAATTTATCACAAACATTTAAAAATATCAATGGTTTCATTGCCTTTGGAGCCCAACCCCCAATCAAAATGTCTTATCATGATATTTGTTGTCGAACAAACCACCCCAACTTGAAAAAAATAATCCACTTGTATATAAAAATAATTCTTATCTTAGTAATACTATAAAGACATAAATTTAACATAAATATAAACAATACATTAAAAAATGTCAATTTTAAACTGATAACAGATACTTTATGTCAAACTATTCACCCCATGTATCGGATAAAGGTTCCACTAATTTTTATACATCACAAATGAATTATGGATCTTTGTCTTAAAGTACCAAAACAATCCAAATGTGTTTTTTTAGTTTTGATTATGTCACTTGTCTATTTTAATTTAATGTCAATTTAAAATAAAAAGATACACTTGGAGTCATACTGAGAACAACGTGTGTCATATTGAGGTGAGAATGATTCTTATATGTTACAAATGACTTATGGATAATTGTCCTATTATATCAAAACAATATGAATGTGTTTTCTCTGTTTTGAGTGTCACTTGTCTCTTTCAAAAGGGAATTTTCAATATTGGCCTTTTTGAACCACCCAAACAAGGAAACCCCCCTCCCCATGAAGATCTCACTCCAGTGAGGGCCCCACTAGGAAGGAGCTATTTCTAGCCACTACCACAGATCAGCATAAGGGCAGTGCTAGCCTTTATCACATCTAAGAAAAATGCACTGATAAAAGGGTTTCTTTATCAATACTAGCTGAAAGTGCTGATAAATATACCCTTTATCAGTGCTAAAAAAACTGATGATAAAGGTTTACCCTTTATCAACATTTTTTATCACTTATAAAATGTTTATTTATCAGTGGTGATAAAAGTTTATAATAAAAAATATTATTAATTTATATAAAATTATTATATTTATATTCAAAAATAATTTTTATTTATACACATTAAATAAAAAATTCATTTTTATAGTTAATATATTTTTTTTAATAATTCAAATATATATATAATGTTTTAGATAATTATTTATAAAATTATACATATATATTTAAATAATTATATGATGATAATAAATTTGATTAAATAATAAATATATTTATTATATTTATAATTATATATTTATAATTCTATATAAATCTTTTTTAAGTATATATAATTATAATTATAATTATAAATAAATATATATATATATATATACATAAATAATATATATTTATAATTAATTTGGTCTATAAATATATTGATGTGTTAGTATAATTGACATGCATACGTTTTGTATTCATCATGATTTAATGTATATTTATACATTAAACCCTTATTATTATTATTCAAATCTAGGTGGTTGTAAATTTCCGTTGGTAGACGGTGACGCAGGCATGATGTAGGTAGTATGATGCAAGCATGAGGCTGCACTGGGCCTTCAGGCCAGTTTTTGCGCATTTGGGCTATGTAATGTGCTTCATGTCCACTGGGCCTTCAGGATATGTACTGAATAAATAAGGCTTGATGGGTGGGTTATCCCTTTGGGGGATGTGGCTTGCCTTTCGGACCTATGTAGGGGGTGTGTGGGTTTTTAAGGTAATTGTAGCCCCAAGCACCTAATATATATATTTATAATTATAATTATAATTATAATTATAATTATATATATATAAATAATAATAAAATTATAACAAATACATCTATTATAATTTTATAAATAAATAAATAAATTTATTTATTTATAATTATATATAAATATTTACAAATATATTTACTTATAGTTGTAATTATAAATATATAAATATATTTAAATAATTATAAATATCTAATAAATATATTTATTATACTTATAAATTTATAAATATATATAATTAAAACTATCAGTCAGGAATTGCATATTTCTGCTAAGAGAAAAGGAAAGGGGGGGGGGGGTTACACTGAGCGCACTGAGTTAGTCTTGACTCAAAAGTTCATGCTTGAATATGTGCTGACTGAAGTGGCTAATATAGGAAATGGGAAGTTTCCACTTTCTTAGGAAATCTATGTGGAGTCACCTATTATAGTATGTAACACTATTAATGACTCCCACACTGATGATAAGAAGCAGCCCTATGAGAAGGGAATTGTTGGTCTGGAAAGAGAGCTGCCAGAAGGGACTTGGAAACAACCAAAATCATGGAGACGGGGTCTTCACCCAAAAAATTAGTGGTCAAGGATGAGAACAAGATGAATGTGTAGCTCAAGGTCTTGTCCAAAGGGTATCTACTAGATCTTTGAAAAAGGAACACAAAACTCGCCTCACCCCTAAGCAAGAAAAGATTAAGGAGAAGTACTTAGTGATTTTCAGTCAACAAAACCCAAAGTTAGAGTGGGACACTGCTGGTGAGGATGATGACTCTGGGTAAGATTATGGTGATGAACCAAATTTTCTTGAACCTTAGATTTCTCTTATGGTTATGGGAATACCTCTTTGTTTGACCTCTTTCATCTTCCTTCATATTTTTCTTCTTTTTAATAAATTTTTTGGGTACCGGTTTGCTTGAAAACTTGTACCCAGACTTTCTTTCATATAATTATATTTCTAAATAAATATAGATAAATTTAAATAATTATAAAATTATAAAAAATATATTAATTATATATATTTATAAAATTATAAATATAATAAATATATTTTTTATAATTTTATAATTATTTTAATATATATATATATATAATTATAACTATAAATAAATATATATGCAGTTGGGGGCTTGCCCGAGTTGTAAAGGCTGCCTGTAATCTTACATGAGACCCGGGTTCAAATCTGGGTGGGATCAAATTTCCTCTGGCAGGCGGTGACACATGCATGACGTAGGTAGATGGTGATGTATGCATGATGCAGGCATGACACTACATTGGGCCTTTGGGTTAGTATGTGGGTTGTCACGAACCAACCCAGGTCAACCCTGAACCGGACACCCAAGCCGGTCTGCGACATGGCCCGAATAGTGTTCTCGATCCCCACGGGCTGGAAACTAGTGTCAGGTATCAAAAAAACCAGTTGTGAACGATTTTTCCCCTAACAAAGATAAATAAACATAAACTGAACAAAGATAAATAAAGGAATATAAACCGAACTTGGCAGCAGAAAAAGGAATAAAGGAAGCAACGTGGCATGCCTCAAGTGACCCCGTGGGTCACCACAGAATATAAACTACCCTCACTCTAAGAGTAATTCAAGACTCAAACCTGTAACTAAAAAGTAAAGCAGGTGTGAGCATCGAGATGCTTAGTAGGAATGCCAAAATATAACCGCGTCCTATGCCCCTACCTTTAGAAAGAAATCGAATCATGCAAGTTTGAAAATAAGATATAATATGATAATGTTTTTCCTTATTTTCAAATTCAAGTAACGAGTTTGCATTTTCAAGTAATGTATTTTACTGCCAATAAATTTTCAAAATAGTTTCCAAGCATGTATTAATGTTTCAAAATGAAAAGAAACCAGCTTGGATTAAAATATGGTTTTCACAAATAAGACATCAAGTATAAAACAATTGAAACGAAAATTACATCACAAGAAGCTTGTTGCAGATGAGCACCATGGGTAATCCCTATAGCTAGCTAGCACAAGTGGGACCCTAGAGACCTCATACCTCAGTGAAACATGGCTTAGAAACCTGAACCTCAGAAAAGGTGGCTTAGAAGAACATGACCCTAAAAAAACGTGTCTTAGAAAACCACAACACTCAGTAATTCATATGTTTTGTCAGTGTTGTTGTGTCCATCCTTGTAGATGAACCGGGCCAAACCCCTGATGTGTCATCTAGAGTACTAGTCCTCGTCACCCACCTATATACCCAGGTTTCCTATTGTGCTCTATTTCAAGTGGTGGTGAGTTTTTATTTATCGAGAAAACATATATGTACATAATATTTTCTTTATCTAAAACTCATTCAACCTCTCATCACCATTCTCCCTCCTTAAGTGCATTCTCCCTATTTCATGTCACATAATTTATAAGCATCAAATTAGGCACATAATCACACATTCAACTTAAAAATCATTTTTCTAAAACCAAAGGGGGAGTGCCTCAAGAGAGGTTTTTCTTTTTCATAAATCATTCTTAAGATTCCAAATGGGCTTAATTGCATAAAGGGAACAATTTTTTAACAATTAACCAGCCAAAATGCCAAACACCTTAGGAAATACACATTACCAGTTCAAACCAACTTGGGAAATCAATTTCTAAGAAAAGTCACTTAAGACTGATAGCATTAGAAATACATTTCAATTTCCAAAGAAAAGGCATAAACATTTCTAGCAACCGCAACCAGATTTCATAGCATGTGTGTATAGTGTAAATGTAAAACATATTTTTAAAATAAGAAAACAATTATGGAATTCAAATTAAAGGCTTAGGCATAGGGTACCTACCCCAAACTTGTCATTATTTGTCAACGACCACTCGAACTGACACTTGGTGCATACATGCACATGCATTTATACACACAAACATATATATATATATATATATATATACACACCCCTAGCTGCATTGCACATATTCACCATGCCATGAGGGAATATGTAAAAATAGGGCATATATATATCTTCCTTAACCTATGCATTTACCTATAGGATACCTCAACACCTGTGACCCAAAACCATCGAAGCGAGGCCCAACGCACTACACATATAATTTAATAAAACAATTAAACAATTTATTAAACACTTCAAAATTAACACCATAAAAAAATAATTACACCAAAAACACTCTTTAAACCCCAAACACACACTAAAATATTCGGAAATACATTTCACACCACTTTCATAACTCATAAAACCCATTGAAAATATTAAAATAGAAGCACATAATCAATTTAACCATTTCCAATGGCCTTTTCAAATCGTCACATAAACCAGAACCAATTCCAAAACATGAATTTCATTTTTTAAACCATTTAAAATTTACCTTTAGAAATACACAACAACCCAAGCATGCCAAATTAGGCATTTCCCATTAAAACCCTACACCCAAACCCTTTTTCCCCATAAGTTCCATTGGAAATGTGATTAGAACCACTTGAAAAATTAAATAAACCATTTTTACAATTTATAAAACAATTAAAAGAAGAAAAATAAGGTTCTTACATGGAAATTACACCCAAGTTAACATAAAAAAACCAATTCCAACCCAAGCGCATATCAAATTCTTTCAAAAAATAGTTTTTCACCCTTTATAAGATTTAATAAACCACTCAAAAATTTTATGAAACAACCCCAAGCAGTATTACCAAACTTTGAACACAAACGCCCAATAAAAACATCTTCTAAGGCCAAACACACACCAATAACATGATAAAATAGGGTTTTCAGCCCTTGTGTGACATAAAAACACTAATAAAAGACTAAACATGGGTTTTCATCACGAACGCACTCCATTGCATAAGAACAAAAAACTAAACAAAACCAACACATGATAACTTCAAGGAAAACCAAATTTGGAAAAAAACAAATAAATTAACATACATGATAAATTAATTAAACAAGAAAAGTAATTCCTTAAATAATATTTGAATGCGGAACCACTAACCTCGGTATAGACAACTTTTCAAAATTGGTGTGAAACTCCCGTCGCACAACAATCGCATCGCAGGGGGTCTAATGCGAACACTAAAAACAAATTATCGAATCAATTATGACAAAAAATAAACCAAACAAAATGTGAAACCCAAACTGAAAATCTACCAATTGGAAGAACAAAAAATCAGAGCAAAACACACATGTGGCAATGGTGTAGATGGCCAACCAAGCAAGAGAGAGGGACACTAGAGGTGCACCGCGCAAGAAATACTGGCTGGAAATGAAGGGTGGCATGGTTCTGAGTGGTGTGAAGCAGCAAGGGGGGACTCGTGGGGATGTGGTCGCGATGAGGGTGGTTCATCCAAGGGAGGGGTGTCAGCCGATGTTTCGCTACACTGGAGGAAGGAGGGAGGCACGCCTTAGGCCTCTCACTGGTGGGGGGTAGCGCGAGTGGGAGGAGGAAGGTGGGTGGGGGTTCAACCGCGTAAGGGGTAAGGGTAAGGGGGAGGAAGACTTATGGTTTGAGAGAAAAAAATAATATAAATAAATAAATAAAATAGAAAATAACTGTTAGGTCCATAAGGCTGAATACCCTGAGAGGGGGGGGGTGAATCAGGGTATGATTAATTTTAAAATTAACGCCCGTTCTGATCTTGTTTCACTGTTAAGAAAAACACTCTTCTCTCTCTTTTGTATTGCACAATGTAAAAAGAAATTAAAGCATCCACAGGACACAGCGATTTTTACTTGGTTCACCCTCACTAGGCTACGTCCAAGGAGAATACGCCGACAAGTTTCCGGTCGTACCAAATTCCACTAAACTTCACTAGCAGTGGATACAAGGTTCGGGTACAGTCACTCTGTCCTAGACTCACTACCTTTACAAGATTTAGTGTCCTCTCACTGCTTTCCCAAGGGTCACTCCATGTTTATCTCTCTCTGGCTCACTGCCGGTGGAGAGGATCACCTTCTTCCTCTTCCTTTGCTCACTACTCTGGAAAGGATCCACTCACAGTTTATAGACCTGTAGGTATCTTCATTTGCATGAAAGAATGAATCTTCCTCTGTATTTAGATGCTCTTTTGAAGTACAAATTTCACCCGTAGATGAATATCTCTTTTCACCGAAGGTATCGGGAAAACTTTCAGCTTCCACGCAGCCCAAAAATCACTGCTGGAAATAAACCTTACTTGGCGCGCAAGTCAATCTCAGCGCGCAAGTATCGGCGCGCAAGTCACAACTGGTGCACAAGTCTTCCTCAACTACTTGAGTGACTCAAGCTTCTTCAACTCAAAACATGCGCGACTCACTTCCTTCCTCACTTAAACAACCTCAGGCGCGCAACTCACCCTTGGTGCATAACTTCCTACTCTGGCACGCAAGTCCCACTTGCGCGACACACCACCACTTGCGCGACCACCACACCTGCACGACGAGAGCTCTGAATCATCAAAGTGTTGAACTCCGGTGAGAAATGAGGAGGGGTGGTCCAGTATTTATAGGCAATTTGGACACCCTGCGCGACGCCGTGCAAGTCTCCCCTCGGCGCGTAAGTCTCGGTGCGCAAGTCCTCTGTCCCCCTGGACACTTGCGTGACCAAACCAAATACCTACACGACCCACTTTACTTTTCCATAGTTTGATCTTATGATCTTAAAAACCAATAGGCGCGCAAGTTCCCAAGCCTCCTAGGCATCGACGCGCAAGTCTCTTCATGGCGCGCAAGTCACCTGCGCGACCTCACCAAAACTTACGTGATCCTTATCCTTTTACAATATTTTTATGATCTTATCTTCAAAAACATATGGTGAGAAAGTTTCCTCTCTTTCAAGTGTACGGCACGCAAGTCCCTTTTCCAAAAACACTTTTCTGTATTTGTCGATTTTCAGGCCCAAAAATTTGGCAAACACTGGAAAATGGCACCACGTTGTATCTGTTGTTTTTGTACCGCCTCCAGATCATCTATCTCTTTGTCGACGTTCTTGAATCACACATGGATCATTGACCACAGCTCTTGAACTTTTCATTCCACCATGAAAACCCCTTTGTCAACAAATTTGTATGTCATGGTTTTCTTTGTCAACAATCACATCACTGATGTCCACCTTGTCAATAAACACAATCACCTCAAAAATGCTTCAATGATGTCTTGAGGGATTTTTTCCCAAAAATAAAAAAATAAAATAAATAAAACATTAACAAATAATAATAAACATAATAATAATTTTAATAAACTCCAATTATAATAATAATATTGTTCATAATCACTTAATAATATTATTATTACTAACCATAATATTATTATTATTAATATTAAATTGTTTTTTATTTATTTTATTTTATTTCGTTTTGACTTTAATTTAATAATATATTTTTACTTTAATAAACCAAAAACACAACAATAAAATAAATAAATAAATAAATAAAAATAACTGTATCCACAATACGTTGAGTCGGGGTGTGACCATTCTTCCCACCACAAAAACATTCTACCCCCAAATAGTCACTCAGCCAAACGAGGAATCAAAATCGAGTTTGAAACTGAATAAAGCCAACAAAATCGCAAATTTGGTGTGACATTTCACTCCATCCGTTACACCCAACCAAGTCTAAGGGAAACCACAAATAGAAGAGTCATCAGGAAACAAGGATGGTTCTCCACACCCTAAGAATCTGACTATCACAACCAACATTGAGACTCTCAGCATGGGATAACTCTGGAACTGCTAACTTTATCCAAGAGGAAACTGCCACACATACCAAACCTCGAAGAAGGCACAACAAGATTCATGGTGTGTCTCCCCACCATTTAAGAACTGACCAGCTTAAGACAATTAGCACAGACCGACATGAGAATCCCAACATAAACCGACCCATGAAATCTCCGCATAAAGCAGACCCCCACCACATGGGGTCCTCGATGAAAGACCCCAAATAGAATAGCAGACTAAGACCCAATTAATTATTTCCCAAGATGCATGTGTCTCCAAAATGAGCACATCCTAAAATAAGAACAGGTCGCCAATTGAGCTAGCCACCCAAAAGAGATAATCATCTTGAGACTCACAACCATAAAGAGGAAAACTACAAATCTCATATTTGAGGAGCCACAACTACTAGAATTACAAGAAAACAATATCACTAAACCCTTTTACAACCAAGGTGGGGTATTCAAAGAACAGAGACCACAACGAGAAAAAGATACCTCTATGCCTCTTATAGAAAAACAGAACCTTTAAAGATGAGGAAGTTATAACATAGGAATTCAAATTTTCCCTATTTTAGCACTGAAGAAAAAAGTTAGACTAAGGTGCCTTGCACCCAACGATTTCATACTACGTGAAAAGATTCTCTCTGAGACCTGTGGTTGGAGCTCTGATGTCTTGAAGCATCTTCTTCCCCATAGTCAAGAGATGACATCCTCCGGTCGAGACTCCCTCTCAAGATGCTGCTAGCGGAACCTCTCAAAGTTTCCCAAACATCCACACTGATGGCAAGTCTTAGAAGGATGATTACAAGGAGACTTAAAGTACCCAAAACGTCCATACCAGAGGCAAACAAGAGAAGGGTCTGACTAATAGAAGATGGAATTGACAAGAAAACATGTCTAAGATAGGTTCCTCTAGTTCGCTCTCCTCATCAAATGAGGAACCATCCCAAACACCGAAAAGAATCGGTCTTCGAACCCTAGGAGAAGACCCCACACAAGAGAAACTTTAACTAATTCTATGATGCTACCTCCAGAGAAAAGGGAACCAACCCCTTGAAATGCCCGATGTAAGGTTTTACTATCCGTTGGCCTTGCTGGACACTCACGAGCATTTCCACTTCCCTCACCACCATCAGACAAGAGTGGTCTAAAACACCTTCCAAGACATCCCATCATGCAATGACGCTGGGATTTCCTCCCACACCAATCCAAAGATGAACCCTCAAATGAACTCAAACCAGTATGGACTCTCATAGTTTTGGGAGTTCCCAATAAACTAAAAACAGCAACGATTTTACCAAGCCAGTTTGTTGCCTTCAATAGATCATGATCACCACGAAAGATGGAAAAAAACTAAAAATAATTTAATTCCACCACTCCTCTAAGAGTCTGGGTAGAACCAGCAAATGGAAATGAGTCACTAGAAACCTCTGGGACTTTTCTAGGAAGAATACTCAAAAAAAAGAGGCACAAATCCAAAAAAATCATCATAAATTAGGATTTCACTCTTCAATAAAAAACTAAAACTAAAACTCAAATCAATATTCCAACCAAAATTCAATTTTCAAGACCAAGAACCCACGAAAAAGGATACCAATCATGAAAGGAGAACACTAAACAATTTCTTACCCACCTTTCAAAACATTTAAATTACCTTTTTCAAAACCATTTTTCAGAAAACAAAACAACTTAAGTACCCACCATTGGTATCCCATGAAGTCTCAGATATACACATACCATTGTTCTAGCTCATTTACCCATCCACACATACGGCCAATTATCCCTATCCCACATGTGTACCTCTATATATGTGATACATCATGGGAATACCAAGGGTTAATTCAAAACACATCTCATTCTCAAAATGAATCATTCAATGTAAATCACACTTTCTCAACCAATTTTAAAATAACACTTATCATTAAATAAACGCATTTTCCAAATTCCGAAACATTTTGCATTCACATTGCAAAAGTCTTACCAAGATCCCAATCCCATTTTCACCTTTGAAAACACACATTACATTAAAGAATAAAATTTCCATTTCAAACTAACTTTCCCCTGTTGAAAACAAATTTTCATATGAACCATTTTACTTTTTGAAATCCACTCAAGTCAGTCAAAACAAATCCCAAACATAACTCACATCCAAACTTCCAAAAATATGGGACTAGTGGTCATGCCAACCTGGTAACATGGCCTAGCAGACCCTGCTCCGAGCGAGCATCCACCGCAGGAAGTATCTTGAACCGCACACTCGAGCTGTATATGTGTCACTACTCCATGCCAGCTCGTTACGTAACACTGGATAACTTCATTTGTCATCCCTCATCCACACAGACCAAGGAGAAGAAAAACAATTCAAATCTCAGACTACCCCTGGCAACTCGAGTCCCGGGATGGGAACGGGTTCATGACGTCCTTCCCACACCAACCTTTAGATTCCTAACACACCTAATTACCAAGCTACCTGACACCTCAAATAACAAGAACCTACCTCTGATACCATTTTGTCACATACCAACCCAAGTCGACCCTAAACTGGTCACCTAAGCCGGTCCGCAGTATGGCCCGAAGGGCGTTCCCGATCCCCACGAGCTGACAACTAGTGCTGGGCATAATAAAAACTAGTTGGGAATGATTTGACCATAAAAAATATAAATAAACATAAAATGAACAAGATAAATAATGGAAAATAAACCGAACATGGCAGCATAAAAAGGAATAAATGAAGCAATGTGACATACCTCAAGTGATCCCCTGGGTCACCACAGAACATAAATTGCCCTCACTCTAAGAGTGATCCAAGACTGAAACCTGAAACTGAAAATTAAAGCAGGCATGAGCCTTGATATGCTTAGTAAGAATTCCAAAATATAACCACGTCCTACGCCCCTACATTTAATAAGAAATCCAATCATGCCAGTTTTAAAATAAGATATAATAAGACACTGATTTTCCTTCTTTTCAAATTCAAGTAATGAATTTTTATTTTCAAGTAAATCATTTCACTGCCACTACATTTTCAAAATAGGTTCAAGCATGCATTAATGTTTCAAAACAAAAAGAAACTGATTTGGATTAAAATATGGTTTTCACAAATAATACATCAAGTATGAAACAACTGAAACGAAAATTACATCGCAAGCAGCATGTTGTAGATGAGAACCATGGGTAATCCCTATTGGTAGCTAGCACAAGTGGGACCCTAGAGACCTCGTACCTCGGGGAAATGGGGCTTAAAAACCATGACCCTTAGAAAACATGGCTTAGAAGACCACGACCCTCAGAAAACGTGGCGTAGAAGACCACGACCCTCAGTAATTAATATGTTTATTTAGTGTTGTTGCATCAATCCTACTAGATGAACCGGGATGAACCCATGTCGTTTCATCTAGCATACTAGTCCTGGTCACCCACCTGGATACCCAGTTTTCCCATTGTGCTCCATTTTAAGTGGGGGTGAGTTTCTATTTATCAAGAAAACATATATATACATAACAGTTTATTTATCTAAAACTCATTCAACCTCTCACCACTATTCTCCCTCCTTAAGAGTGTTCCCCCTCTTTCATGGCACACAATGCATAAGCATCAAATTAGGTGCATGAGCATCAAATTAGGCACATAATCACACATTCAACTTAAAAATAATTTTTCTAAAACCGAAGGGGCATGCCTCAAGAGAGGTTTTTCTTTTTAATAAAGCATTATTAAGATTCCAAACGGGCATAATTGCATAAAGGAAACACTCTTTTTACAATTAACCGGCCAAAAGGCCAAACATCTTAGGAAATACACATTACCAGTTCAAAACCACTTGGGAAATTAATTTCCAAGAAAAGTCACTTATGAATGATAGCATTAGAAATACATTTCAATTTCCAAAGCAAAGGCATAATCATTTCTAACAACCGCAACCAGATTTTGTAGCATGTGTATATAGCATAAATGTAAAACATATTTTTAAAACAATCAAGAAATTATGAAATTCAAATTAAAGGCTTAGTCATAGGGGTCCTACCTCAAACTTGTCACTATTTGTCAACGACCACTGGAACCGACACTTGGCGCATACACGCACATGCATTTATGCAGATATATATATATACACACACCCCTAGATGCATTTCACATATTCCCTAAACCATGAGGGAATATGTACAAAGAGGGAATATATATATATAAGCCTTACCCTATGCATGTACATGTAGGATACCTCACACCCGCAGCCCAAAACCGTCGAAGCGAGGCCCAACGCACTACACATATAATTTAATAAAACAATTAAACAATTTATCAAACACTTCAAAATTATCACCATAAAAAAGGAATTACACCAAAAAAAACTCTTTAAACCCCAAACCCACACTAAACCATTTGGAAATACATTTCACACCTCTTCCATTACTCATAAAACCCATTGAAAATATTAAAATAGAAGCACATAATCAATTTAACCATTTCCAATAGCATTTTAAAATCATCACATAAACCAGAACCAATTCCAAAACATGCATTTCATTGTTTAAACCATTTACAATTTACATTTAGAAATAAATAACAACCCAAACATGAAAAATTATGCATTTCCCTTTAAAAACATACACCCAAACCCTTTTTCACCATAAGTTCCATTGGAAACATGATTCTCACCACTTGAAAAATTAAATAAACCATTTTTACAATTTATAAAACACCTAAAAGAAGCACAACAAGGTTCTTACACGAAAAGTGCACCCATGTTTACATTAAAAAACCAATTACAACCCAAGCGCATATCAAATTATTTCAAAAACTACTTTCTCACCCTTTATAAGATTTAATAAACCACTCAAAATATTTATGAAACAACCCCAAGCAGTATTACCAAACTTTGAACACAAACGCCCAATAATAACATCTTCTAAGGTCAAACGCACACCAATAACATGATAAAACAGAGTTCGCAGCCCTTTTGCGACATAAAAAACACGAATAAACGACTAAACATGGGTTTTCATCATGAACGCACTCTATTCCATAAGAATAAGAAACTAAACAAAACCAACACATTATAACTTCAAGGAAAACCAAATTTGAACGAAACAAATAAATTAATGAACATGATAAATCAATTAAACAATAAAAGGAATCTCTTAAATAATATTTGAATGTGGAACCACCAACCTTGATATAGACAACTTTGAAAAATTTTTGTGAAACTCCCGTCGCACGACAATCGCACCGCAGGGGTCTAATGTGATCCCTAAAAACAACGTATCGAATCAATTATGCCAGAAAATAGACCCAAAAAAATGTGAAACCCAAAACAAAAATCTACCAATTGGAAGAATGAACAATTAGAGCAAAACACACCTACGGAAATGGTGTAGATGGCCCACTGAGCAAGGGAGAGGTCCACTGGAGGTGCGCCACATAGGAAATCATGGCCGGAAATGAAGGGTGGCACGGTTCCGAGTGGTGCGAAGCAGCAAGGGGGGAGACGCGGATATGCGGTCACGATGAGGGAGGTCCATCCAAGGGAGGGGGCCGGCCGAAGGGCCACTATGCCAAAAGGAGGAGGGAGGCACGCCGTAGGGCCCTTGCCAGTGGGGGGTAGCGCGATCGGGAGGAGGATGGGGGGTGGGGGGTCAGCCGCGTAAGGTGTAAGGGTCACGGGGAGGAAGAATTAGGGTTTGAGAGAAAAAAAATAAAAGAAATAAATAAATAAAATAGAAAATAAGGAAATAAAATAAAAGAAGATAAAATAAATAAAACATTAACAAATAATAATAAACATAACAATAATTTTAATAAACTCCAATAATAATAATAATAATGTTCATGATAACTTAATAATATTATTATTACTAACCATAATAATATTATTATTAATATTAAATTGTTTTCCATTTATTTTGTCTTATTTCATTTTGACTTTAATTTAACAATATTTTTTCAAAACTTTAAGAAACCAAAAACACAACTATAAATAAAATAAATTAATTAATTAAAATAACCACAACCACAAAACGCTGAGTTAGGGTGTGACATGGGCCTTTGGGCTATGTAATTAGTTTCATGCCCACTAGGTCTTCGGGTTATGTAATAAATAAATATGACTTGATGGGTGGGTTATCACTTGGGGGGCTATGGCCTACCTTTACAGCCTTCATGTGTGGTGTTTGTGTTTAATATAATTGTATTTCAAAACACCTAATATATATAAAAAAATTATTAACAAAAAATAATTGTAAATATATTTATTTATTTATAGTTATAATTATAAATAAATATAAATTTATTTAAATAACTATAAAATTATATAATATATATTTATAGTTCTTATAATGTTATAAATATATATAATTTAATATATATATTTATAAATATATATAAATATTTATTAATAAATACAAATATTTATAATCATAATTATAAATAAATAGAGACATATTTAAATAATTATAAAACTATAATAAATATATTAATTATTTATATTAATAAAATTAGATATATAATAAATATATTTGTTATAATTTTATAATTATGTACATATATACACACCCAGAATGTTCCGAAGCCGAGTGAGATCCCGGTCCTAAAAATTTATTAATGAAAATAAAAAAAGCCTAGCAACAATACACATCATGTGGCACAGAGACCACTAGTCATGAAAAACAACCAAAATAAAGTCTGAAATACAAATTGTATTTGAATACCCCCTCCATCGGCCTAAGAAAATGGCCCACTATCATAGCACCCCACCATTCAACCCATAACGCCATATGCATCTGCATATGAAGTCAACTCCATATGCATCGTTTCCACCTTGCACATTTCAAATTCATCACCCACCCTGAATCTTGAGGCATCCCTATATATAAAATTAGGTTACCATCATGTTCGGCTGCATTTTACCCAATCACGTCTTCCACCCAAGGTAGTCAAACTCGGCGAGTTTACTGTTCATGATCAGTAGCAAACTCGTAGACTCGTGGTAAACTCGTGTGTAAAAAATATAGACTCGGTGTAAACTCGACCGGGTCACAGAGTAGACTTGTACTATAGACTCCGATTTTAACTACCATGCTTCCACCTCTGTACCTCCACATCTCACGGATTTTTCCCCTGCATTCCAGCTTGTCACCATGCCCGAGGTCAATCTGTCCCTCTCAGCTGTAGCGCATCGATCCGTCATCTCTAGCCAGAACCCAAAGCCCACGCACTGTGTCCTCCCGAGCACTGCTCTCGTAGCCAGCCTATCATCCCCAACCCACATCGCTGGCTTTCGGCCTCCAATCCCCCATCAACCAGCCATCGGGCTTGTCCACCAAGGGCCACGCCATCGTTATGGAGACACCGCTGCACCGATATCCAGATCTACACTATCACTACTTGTGTCCCCATAATGACCATTTCCTTCTCTCCACCGGGGTCCCAAACACATCGGCCTTCTTGGCATATCATGGGAAGGCAACCCGATGTCGACTCCGAGGCATCACCGACACTACACTGAGGTCACCACCAACACTGGTGTGATTCATCACCAGTGCCCCATAGAGATATTAGACCCAACCAGTCCTAGCCATCGACCAGGATCCCACTATCGTCAGCCCACTCCCCATAACACCCTCGATCCATCGACTGAAAGCCCTCCTACTTTAACACCTTCTACTATATCTTATTCTTATAATGTTATAAATATAAATAATTAAATAAATATTTTTATAAATATATACAAATATATATAAATAAATACCAATATTTATAATTATAATTATAAATAAATAGAGATATATTTAAATAATTATAAATTTATAATAAATATATCAATTATATATATTAATAAAATTATAAATTTAATAAATATATTTGTTATAATTTTATAATTATTTAAATATATATATATATAACTATAAATAAATATATATTATTATAATTTTTTAATTATATATACATATATAATTAAATAATTATAGAATTATAATAAATATATTTATTATAATTATAATGTTAATAATATATATAATTATATAAATATATTTATAAATACCAGAAAGGTTCAAGATCAGAGTGTACTCAATCCTCAAAAATTTATTAAATAAAATAAAAATTGAAACATCAATGAAAATGAATGGCGCAAAAAGCATCCAAAAAAATGACAAGTCAATTCCACCCACACCAATAAGATGAAAATCCCCAACCATTAATGAAAATACTCAAATGTTCAACAAAGAACAGAGCCAGTGGGCATCCCCATAAAATACACAAATGTTTGCTGTGCCCGAAATTGAACAGACACCTATAGCCAGTCGGTCACCAGTTCATGCAGCCCAAGGCCACCTCTAGGTCCTGAGGTCACCTCCGACACCCAAGTCACGAGATCCTATCACCCAAGGTCATCCCCACCTACACCCCATAACATCTTCATCATGCAGTCACTTGTTGTTCCACCTCCATCACCATCCATCTCATTGTTGTCTTGCAGATGACCACGCCCCCACACACTGTCACCAACAACCATCACTGACACACCCCTTATCATTGTAGGCAAAGATTCAGCCTACCAATGAATACCCCATACTCACTACCTTCAGTTCATCAATGCCAAAAGAAACCGCCACCTCCAGGGTCGCCAACAACCCGCCACACACTAGTTCCCCACCGCCATCCCCATCGTCATCCACCATCGGAACGCCTCCCAAGAAACTGCATCGAAACGAATGAGTCCAGCTCTGAAAACCTATGATCCACCCCCACTAGAAGTAATAAGCCCGGATCTGTGAAAATTTAGAAATAAATCTACCCCTTCATCCATTGTCACCAGATATGTTCTCTGTCAGGGTCCAATAAGGAGTAATTTTTTAATATGGGTTTTTGGAGAAATTTTTTTTTGGAAATGGGGTTAGGGTACCAATATTTTTAAAAATGGGTTTGGGATGCATGAACGGTGTTCACGCATCCTTCCGTGGTGAAGGATGCGTGAACGCCGTTCACGCATATTCGCCCCCACTGAAGATGCATGAACCCCGTTCACACATCCTCCCGAGAGGAGGGATGCGTCAACGGGGTTCACGCATCTCACAGAAAGATCAAATCCTCCTCAAAATGTATAACTATTAATTATAAACTAATACACTTAATGTAAAAATTAAGAAATATTAATAAATATCAATTAAATAATAAAAAATATTGAAATAATGTTAATAATTATTAATAAATATTCATGAATAATAGATATTCATTAAATAATTATTAATAGAATGGCTTGAGTATTCTCTAACATATATTGAGAAATATATAATCTTAGCATCTTTCACTCACTCAAACTATCTCAACATGTTGTATTTAAACATCTATTTCTATAAAGATCCTCATAGGGTTCCATTTGTATTCTAAAGTGGAAACTATTATTATATATGAATTCCACTAATAAATGTTGTCGATCACAATATATCTTGAAATAGATGATGAAATATATTTGTTGATCTACAAGCCTTTTGATAGTTTAACTTAGTTGTTTCTTGATATGTATTATTCCCACATGAGTTTTCATATGTTAAAAATGTAATATTGTAATTTTCATGTTTTGTTTATTATCCTAAAATGCTGACATACTAAGATTTACTCTGATTGATTTTTTACGCATGTGGGCGAGGATTTGTTTTGATTTTGAGCGAGAATTTTTTATGCCAGTGGGAATAATTTGTTAGGCCTGAGGGAGAAGACTTGGTTATGAATGATTTATATGGGGAAAAAGAGTTCGGAGTAGGCATAATGGGATTGGACCTGAGTCATCTTGGGACCATAATGAAATAGGTAGTCGGTATAGCTCTTACAGAAGACCGAGTAGCCCTTCTATCCAGTCTTCATTTTGTGGGGGTCCATTACTCGGATGCTATTATAGAGAATTTACTAGGGATTCCTCCTAATATGATAATTTATTTAGAGATTGATCTATTGTACGATGAATGTAATATATCAATTCCATAATATCATATAGAAATAACTTGGTTGAAATTGTTGAAAGTGAAGATTGAGGATCTGGAGGTGAAGAGATTTATTTGACCAATCACTTCTCCTTGTTGTTCTCTTATCAAATCCTTAAAGAAGAGAGATTGTAGTGTTCATTTATGTGTGTATTACTAGTAGTCGAATAATGTCACAATGAAGAATAGTTATATACTTCTATGGATGGATGCTCTGTTTGATCTGTTGAGAGGATCCCAGTGGTCCTTTATAATTCAAATAAAATCTGGCTATAAAAACCATTGGGTTAAGATTGAGGACATTTTGGAAACATTTTTTACAATTCGGTAATGATATTATGAGTATATATTTGTTGGTCGGAGTGGACACTCAAGAGAGGGGTGAATTGAGTTCCAATTAAAAATTCCATTTAAAAATCTTTACCAATATCCCCCAATTTAAAATACTAATTGAATTGTAGTGAATTTGATCTAAAGCAAACTTTCAGTTACATTCTCAAGGGATTGATTAATATAAATATTATAATATATGAATATGTGCATGGTGTATAGATATACTAAAATAAGTAATTAATCATTAATCAATATAGGGATTATCAAACTATAATTGAGCATAATTGGGATTATCAAAATATGAGTTCAACTAATTTTCCCTGAGGGTTCAACAATATTCATGCCACTTGGGTTGATTAACCACTAGCATTGTTCATGAATCTCGTAAACTTAATTTTTATACTTTCTAATACTCATTTTTCATTTTTGTTCTGATTAAATATTGGTATATTTGTGAACAAATGAGTTACATGAAAAACATCTAGTGATTGTGATGAGTGAACCATAATCACATCATCAATATGCTAAGTTCTATGAGTTTCATTTCTAGATACAAGAGTAATATTTTATAAGGCATTTGATCTCTAAAAAAATATCATTTTATCTAAATATGGTGGAAGAAGTGATGTCATGGACATGACCTAAGTTTTGAGATACATACTCAATAATCTCACTCTTTAGATTGCGTACCAGTAGAAATTGTTTCCTTTTATAAAGTCTGAATATGTATCTTCTCAAAATTGGCCAAATGAACTTCTAATTCATATTGTAGTTTTCAATGTTGCCCATAAAAAACCATACATGTGAAATCATGCTTAGAGTGTATCAATTATTAACCAAGGGTAGATAATCAAAATTATCAATGAAATGCTAAATCCTGCACATACTTCACCAAATATATTAAAAAGTTCAAGTGAGAAGATAAATCTCCCCTTTTCATCCCATATTTCCATCAATCAAGCTCTCCCCCTTAATTGAAATGAGAAATATAATTAATAACATTGGATAAAGTGTGATTGGAATACCTCAAGTTCCATTCTTCTACACTTGTTGTGGCATTTTATTCTTATCAACATATGCATTCTGCATGGTTGGACTAAACAAGCACTCATCATAACTGTGACCACTTCTATTGCAATTATAATAGAATTCTTCAAGATATTTAAATTTGTTCTTAATATAAAAATAATCGTGTTCAATGATATTATAGGATTTTACATCTAATTTTAAATCATTGAGATCAATAATATTTTTCAAGATTTCATCAAGTACACGCATCTTTTCATCCAGAATCTATTTGAATTCGAAATAATTAATATAATTAATATTTATCATTTAATTTAATCATATTATTTATTATACATATATATATATTTACATTGGTAGATAATTTGATAACATTAATACACTTATTAAAAATAGAATAGAAGTCTAGATAACAGTAATACACATACAAAATGTATCATAAATCAAATGTCAACCTAATCTATGCCTCCGGTGTGGATGCTCCTATGTCCCACAGCCAGGCATATACTGGATGCATCCATTCCGTGTCTGTCTACATTTGTGCTCTGGCATACGTTGCACATCCTCATCGACAGCCACCTCCACATCCTCCTGTGTGACAGGCGGTGGATGTACAGTCTCACCGCCTGTACCCTGGCCTGCATCTAAGGATAGTGGAACCTAGCTGGAACTCTCACCAATATAGGAAGTAGATGGCTGCTTTGCTGCGGATGACTGCAATAAAACATCGAACTCAATCCAGTCATTGTCTGTAAGTACCTGTGGTTGTGCCTGAGAAGCTGGAGGAGCATCTGACTGATCATGTTGAACACCCTCCTCCAGTGGAACAATATCATGTGTCTGAGAAAGTTGAGCAGCCTCCTCCTATGGAACAACAACATCCATAACTGGGTCGTCACCCCCAGGTACATCTATGTGAGGCTTAGTAGGCTCTACGGCCTCCACAGCAGGCTCTGCGGCCTCCGCAGCAGGTGGTGGATCAAAGAAAATGCCATGATAAATCTCGTCCATCGACGGTAGCATCTATCATACAAGGCTGTGAAAATATGTTGGGTCAAAGGCAGATCTCTCCACTGGATCAAACATATGAAGTAGATGACAAATACGAGCATCCTATAAAAACAAATTCCGTTGTTAACTAATATGAATAAAAAATATGTTGAACAGTGAAAGGAAGAATGCATACCAAGTCATGGAAGCCCCGTCCGTGTCGTGTCATAAATATGACTGGAGACCTGATGTACCATCCTGCATAACCCATCTGATCCATCATATAAAAATGTATTGTCCCTACCCCTCGCAACTGGGACTCCCATCGTTTATCCCATAATGCAACATATCTGGCATGGTAGCTCCTCCAATCAAAATCTCTCTTCCCTAACATCTTCAGGGAATGCAATGAATCCAACTGACTGGGCGGGTCGGGAACTGGCTGAAGGAATCCAAACTATCTCATAACCCTATCAGTCTGATGTCACTTGACTATATGAAAATGAATCAGTGGAACCATGCAGGAGCCGATATCAAGCATCACTGTACAGTATGTGGGCAGACTCTGAAGGATATCATCTGTATATGGAATCCATGTAATCTGAAAGAAAAAAATTAATAATCAATTAATAAATGAATAGATATAAAGTAAAGAGTTAAGATTTAAAAATATAAATAATAACCACCTACATCGTCTGGTCGAATGCTATCTAACATAAGTCTGTAGGCGTGAACATCATGTCGGGGAGAATCTGAATGTTGATGCGCCTGACTCCACCTGTAGATAACATTTTTATTTTTACATTTCATAATAGAATCTTATAAAATTAAGTTAGATATTATAAGGAATTAATAACATACCAACATCCACGTGGACCCTCTGCTACAATATCTACGGGTAATGGTGCACGGGCATGTGGAGCTAAACGAGGTATGTTCTCCCATACCCACATCTGTAGAAGAACCATTCATCCTGTGATATGCATCTTATCGATGCAACATGCACTGCATAGGGCCCTGTATGTATATGCTAGGCAGGCAGACCCCCAACTATATCGGCCTACCTGGTCCAAATCCTCTAAAAAAGATAGATACATCAAGTGCACAAAAGTAGTAGAGTGGTCAATAAAAAGTGTGCCACCGATCAGCCTCAAAATATATGCGCGTGCAAATCGCAACATAGTTACGTCATCAGCATCATCTGGTAAATGTGTGAAGTGCTGGTCTAACCAAGGCATCCGCAATCTACCACCGACAATGGTCCTGCCATCATCCTGGACCTCTATCCCTAGAAGTCTATGAACAAGCTCAGGAAAATCTGATGGAACTCGGCCTGTCAAAGCATGTCCTTCAATAGGGAGGCCCAACATAATGGCCACATCCTGTAACGTAATAGTCATCTCCCCCTCACTGAAATGGAAAGTATGCGACTCTGGTCTCCATCTCTCTACAAGTGCGGCAATGAGATAATGATCAAGAAATGTGAAGTCACACATCGCTACTCCATAGAATCCTGCTCGACAAAGATGTGGGATGATAGTGGGAGGTGGTGTATTATGATGGAAATGGTGAGATCTACGTACACTCAAGGGAGGCACAGGATGTCCCTCCAAAAGCAGTCATGATACATGAGTAGCCTAAGATGTAAGCAATGGAAAACCTCCCATCTGCACACATGATATCATCGTTACTTATTAATAGTGGAAGCATGATATATTCATTTTCATTTTGTGTCACAATAAACATTAGCCTAGTCTCACAATCAACATTAGGTAATGATGCTCAGACACTCAGATGCCATTACTAAAACTAGACATCTTATAAGAAAACCAGAATTTAAAAGTGAAAAATTAATTATTTCTTATTTTTTGAGAAATTACGTTTGTTAATTTATCCATTATCCATTAAATAACCATTAACATTATTCCACATTATATTAAATTGCATTACATTAATCATCAGAGTAAATTCCATTCCCTTTAAGAAAAATCCAAACCATGTACTCTTGGAAGACCATCCAAAGCTACCTCTAAGAGGAAACATGCAACCAAGAACATCCATATTCATAAGTGAGAATTTTATCTCTCAACATTTCCTCAATAGGTATTCCCAGCTTTAACCTGCTCATATCTATAGAAAATTAAAAAATTAACAAGAAAAAATAAATCCACAGGGAAACTAGGCCGTCAAAACAAGTCTTTCAACCTTCTCATGAAAATGATCATTGATGACTCCAAAACAAGACACTTAAACTCCTCCAGAAAAAGTACAACTCACGCTCTAGAAAATTATATTTATCACAAAAATGGAGCAGGTACACAAAATAGATCATGGATTATGAGATGTGGAACTCTGTACTACCACTTGGGGACATCTGTTAAGAGTATGTCCTTCCGCGTGACAGATAATGCATCATATTCTCCCTCCCCGTTGTCGAGGCCAATCCATCTCATTTCTGATGCGAGTTGACTTCGGTCTTCCTCGGGTGCGCAACCTGGTAGCATGAAGCCAATAATTTTAAAAATGACAGACATTGAAAAAATTATAAATGAAACCAAAACCAACTTATGAAAACCTAGAAATATCAGGGATGATGGTCGGTTGATCAGCAGGAAATGTGATAGAATGGAAGTCACCAACATGCATCCAAGAAGCACTTTAACAGTTAACCAAAGTGCTCATGTGATACACCGGGTCAACATATGGCTCCCATGATATATTTACCCAAGCGAAAGCTGCAATAACATGTACACATGGATATCTCAGTGCCTGAAAGCTGCCACAATCACAGTACCTGTTGTCCAACATCACGACAAACACTCCACCATCAGTGCATGTACCCTGGTTGTAGAATTGTCTTACCTGAAAACTCCTCTTTTCCCTGTCAAAGGCTATAACATTTCATCGTGAAGCCTCATTCCGTATCTGGTCAATATCAGTTTGAAAATGCTGAGTAAAAATCATTCCATTTTCCATCCTCAGGGAGGCCTTTTGGGACCAGTCAACAAAGTAGTGAACACATCTAAAAAATGTCTCTTGCACTAACCTTGTGATTGGGAGTTTGCGTACACACTTGAGGACCCCATTTATGCACTCCACTATATTAGTGGTTATATTACCATATCTCATGCCACCATCGTATGCTAATGACCATTATTCCTTCGAAATTTGCATCATATATTCATATACCTCCTCATTAACTGTTCAGATATCTTCAATATGTCGATCAAACCATTCATGTTGGGGTTCATATGCTGAAAGAATAACATAATAATGTATTAAAATGGTTATTAAATTTTGTTAAAAAAAACAAGTTTAGAAAACCATACCCAATTTGAGGATCGCCTTCTTTATGGACTCATCTCTAAACTTCTTATGCACATTACTTGCAATATGTCTAATGCAATAATGTTGATAAGAATTCAGCTCAATCCAAGAAACCCCATCACTACTCACGACCTCTATAATCGCTCGATGACGATCAGATATCAGACACACGCCCTGTTTTTGTGTGATATGAACACATACACATGCCAAAAATCAGCTCCAGCATTCAAAATTTTCTTTTTCAACAACAAAAAAAGAATGTGGCATAGGAGCGCGATTACCATCCTGTGTGGAAGCAATGAGTAGGACACCTGTATACTTTCTAAAAAGGAATGTGCCATCTACCTGAATAAATTGTTTACAATAGGGAAATGCAGCAATGCATGGTCTGAATGCCCAAAAAAGCCTATTGAACTTCACCTTTGACCGATCAACTCGATGATTCTGGGATACATACTCAACACTGTCCAATTGATAAACAATCTGATTATTGAGACACAACAATTCCATAAGTTTTGGCAACATCGCATAAGACTCATCCAAATCACCATACACTTTTACAATGGCTTTCTGTTTTGCATTCCAAGCTTTGTTGTATGATATCTTATAGTTATACAACTGTTGAATTATTTCCTAAACAAGGGAAATAGGAACATCCTAACTTTTTCATATCATCTCACAAATAACAGTAGATATAAACTCTGCATCAAGGGAAGTGTGATCTTGTGCCAAGCTGGGATGCAGACAAGTGTGTGGGCCTTCTAATTTGGTTATCTTCCAACATCCATAATATTTATCAAATATTGCTCTTAATAGAAATTTACATTCTGACCCATATTTTTCACAACAAATGACATATTTGGTCTTCTTTGACTCACACTACTGGAATTCTGGTTTTTACCAATGGGTGTTTACCAACGGTTTGCTTAAACCGTTGGTGCTGAAGGATTAGAGAACTCTTTACCAACGGTTTCATAAAACCATTGGTAAAGAAATGGTTAAGGAAGCCTTCCCCAACGGTTCACTGAAACCGTTGGGGAAAGTCACCCCTTTGCCAACAGTTTGAGAAACCATTGGTAAAGGGGTGTTTTAGGTTCCCTTTTTCCAACAGTTCAACAAAACCGTTGGGAAAGGGTACCCTGAACATCTCTTTCCCAACGGTTTTTAAAAACCGTTGGGAAAGATTTCCCCCAAATATATTCGCGGTGCTGCTCTCCCCCATTCACGACAGAACCCTAAATTCATTCCTACTCCAGCGCTCTGCTCCTCTCACGAACTCCCCCATCCGAAGAGGTGAAAATCCACCTGAAATCAGGTATTTTTTCCATTATACACATATACTACCTTATTTTTATTGTTATTGATCTAATATTTTAGTTTTAAGTTATCAATCCAGCTCCATCTCTCTTCTATTCTCAAACTCCCCCATCCGAATAGGTGAAAACTCATATGAATCATCTCAAATCAGGTATTTTATTCTTTATACACATATGGTACCTTGTTTTTATTGTTATTGATCTAATATTTTATTTTTAAGTTTGGATTTTGATGTGATTTCACCGTGAAAAATAGGGAAATGAATGAATATTTTTTTAATTAATTAGTTTCCCCTGGAATATCAATTATGTTATAATGTCCATGCTAAATAAAGGGGTAATGTAATAAAAGACCTTGAATAAATAAATTGTGGAAGTTGGGGTATGTTTCCTCTATTAGAGGTTTTTTGTTGTGTTTCATTGTATGTTGTAGGCTGTTTTATGGGGATTGAGGTGACTAGTTGGGCTTTGTGATATGTGGGGTTGTAATGTGATGGTTAGTGGGCATGGATGTGACATGTGAAGTTGTATGATAGTGATGATGTGTGGTGGTGTTGTGTCGTGTGGAGGTGTTGTGTGATGAAGTTGTGGTGTATGATGTGGTGAGGTGGTTTTGGTTGTGCGGTGGTTTGTGATGTGAAATATTTTTGTTGTGATATGTGGTTGTTTTGGTGAGATGGTTGGTCGAAGTAACATGGCGTCGATGGTTATTGTGAGATGGTGAGTTATTGTGTGGTGGTTTTATTAGTTTCCTGTTTATCTATGGAATAAATTATGCTGTTAAAACAAAAAAAAACAAGATATTAAATAAATGAGATGTAATAGAAATGGATGTGTGGTAATTAGATTTAATTAATTTAACATTAAATGAATGGACAATGTAAGTGTGAATGAAGTGGCTTATAAATGAAAGTGAGAAATGCTATGTGTCTTGTGTGGTGGTGGTGTGGTTTATGTGTTTTTTGGTAGTAGTGAAGTGTGTGATTATGTAGTTAATGTGAACCTATAGGTTGAGTATTTTGTGCTATCTATATATCATGTATTTTTATGTTATTTCTACACATTCCCAACCAGAGTTGGATAAACTTACCAACGATCAGAGGTTTTGAGTTATGGGTATTTTTTCTAATATCTAGGATGGTGGTTATATGGTTGGATAGCTACCATGTCTTCCCTACTCTTCCTTCAAAAGTGATTGACCATGTTTTTTTAGGCAATATGCGATGTGATTGTCCAAGTGTCTTCAGGTGAGATGTACTATGATTTCCCTAGTGTTTTCCGATGAGGTGTGATGTGATAAGGCTATAATAAGATGTGGCATGTGGTTGGGGTCATGTAGGGTAGGAGGATGGCACAAGGTTAATGTTATTCATGTTCATGATACCCTACTAATATGGTTATGGGATGAGGCATGTTGTGATGTGATATAACACATTAAGTTCTTGTTGGTTTTACATTTTTTCAATAACACATTTGTATGTTTTTTTCACATGTGTAGTTGATACCTTGATTATTTTCTTCCTTTATCGTTTACTTAAATGTATTTTCTATTAAAGTTCAATCATATTGAATTGTTTATGACAAAATGACTTATATAAATTCTTTTTACAGAATGGACAGAAGTTGGATGTATGAAACCGATTGGATCTCAAGCGATTTTCAAAACAATTTGGAGAGCTCTATAGATTTTTCATTTCACAATGCTTCAGATAGTGGTCGCATACACTGCCCATGTTCCAATTGTGTTGGTAGACCTTGGTTGAGCCATGAAGAAGTCAGCTACCACATAACCAAAAATGGTTTTCAAGCAAACTACTTTGTGTGGTATCACAATGGAGAGAAAATGAAATCTCAAATTGGTGATGATCGAAATGAAAGGACTGGAATGGAGAATTTGTTAGATGATTGGTTTCCGTTTATTTATCATCATGAAAAATAAAGGATTTCTATTCAAGAATACTTTGATATGAGGACAGCTGATGCATCTAGTGAAAATGATGATATTGATAGGGTGAAAAAATTGAATGATGCTACCACGACTCCAGTATATCGACAATGTGATAAAATGAAAAAGTTGGAATTTTTAATCCGATTGTTTCATGAGAAAACTATGTATGGAATTTCTAATACAGCAATCAATTACATTCTTACCCTCTTGAAGGATTTACTTCCAGATGATGCAGATATTCCCTCAAACCACTATATGGCATGGAAGTTAGTTGAGGAACTTGGATTTTCAAGAAACAAAATTCATGCTTGCCCGAAAGATTGCAGTTTATTCTAGGAGGAAACCGCTGAACGAAATGATTGTATAAAATGTGACACATCCCGCTGGAAGTCAAAATCTGATGGAACACCATCCCGCGTTCCACAAAAAGTAATGTGGCACTTTCCATTGATCCCCAGACTTCAGAATCTTTTTATGTCTGATAACATATCAATAAAAATGAGATGGCATGATACCGAGAGAAATAAGACTAATGATGAGTTGTTTCATCCTACAGATAGATTTTCATGGCAGAGATTTGATGCTCGACATCCTGATTTTGCAGCTGACGTGCGTAATGTGAGGCTGGTTCGTTCATGCAACGGTTTTAATCCGTTTGGGAAGATGCTTACTTTGCACAGCACATGGCCAGTTTTTATACACATTTATAATCTTCCCCCATGGTTGTGTATGAAAAAACCTTTCACTTTCATGAGTATACTCATATCTGGTTCTTCTGATCCCAGCATTGATATTGATGTATACAAGAAACCTTTAATAAAAGAGTTGAAACTTCTTTGGGATGTGGGTGTGCGCACATACAATGCATGTTCGAAAGACATATTTCAGATGCGTGTTGTGCTTATATGGACGATCAATGATTTTCTGGCTTATGCAATGATGTATGGATGGAGCACGAAGGGAAAAATTTCATGTCCAGTTTGTATGAAGAATACACGATCTAGAAGACTGAAACATCGTTGTAGTTTCAGTTTTATGGGACATCGACGATTCTTGCCAAAGGATCATCCATATAGAATGAATCGTCGAATATTTGATAATACCATAGAGACCGATGATCCACCTCAGCGTATGTCTGGAACTGACGTGCTTAATTAATTGAAAGATTTTAGTTTTTCATTCAGGAAGGGTCAAATGAAATCTGGAAAGAGAAATAATTTTTCCACTGAAACCTGTTACAATTGGAGGAAGAAGAGTATCTTTTTTGATTTGCCTTATTGGTCAACCAATTTGTTACGTCATTTCTTAGACGTAATGCATATTGAAAAGAATATATGTGAAATGTTTCTTTCGGTTCCTCTAAATGTCAAGGGGAAGACAAAATATTATTTACGATCTCGGCGTGACTTGGTGGATTGGGGCATTAGACCAGAATTGCATCTTGTGCGTATCAGTGAAAATAAATGGCAACTTCCATGTGCTTCTTATGTGATGACACCTGCGGGAAAAAACAATTTCTGGAAGTATTAGAGACTATTAGAGTTCCTGATGGATATTCAAGCAACATATCTAAACGAGTCAACAGAAGAGAGTTGAAGCTAAAATCTTTGAAGACTCATGATTATCACGTTCTACTGCATGAGTTGCTTCCAATAGAAATTCGTCATCTTTTTCCCAATAATGTAAGGGTGGTTGTTATTAGGTTGTGCCATTTTTTTAGAGATCTTTGTGCTAAGAAGTTATCCAAGTCTTTCTTGCAAAAAATGTTGACAGATGCCCCATTAATTTTGTGTGAGTTGGAGAAAATATTTCCTCCATCATTTTTCACATGCATGCTACATCTGACTATCCATATTCCCACTGAAATACTTCTCGGAGGACCTGTTTCTTTTTGTTGGATGTATCCAACTGAAAGAAATATGTCCACATTAAAGTCTTATGTCCGAAACAGAAATCATCCCGAAGTTTCTATCGTGAACCGTTACTTGGCTCAAGAATGTATGGATTTTTGCTTGATGTATTTGTCTGATCTTACTACAAGATTTAACAGACCAATGAGAAATGAAGAAGAATAGTATGAGAAAATTGAACCCAGTTTTCCATCACTTCCTCAAATAGGAGGAATTCCTGGATCATATACATTGAAGACATTAAGCTATGAAGAGCGGGAGATGGCACATCGCACAGTTTTGTTCAACTCTGATTTGTTCGATGACTATATCAGGTAACTAAATTGATTATGTATATCTTACATATATATCTGTTAAACTATTAATATTTTTTATCTACAGCGAACATAAAACAATGATAAATAGGAAGCATCGTTCTTTATCTTTGAGAATGAGAGAGACTTTGCATAGAAAAGAGTTTTCTGCTTGGTTAAAATTGAAGGTATAAAAAAATTAATGTTTAGAATAATTATATCAATATTTAATTAAATTTAATAGTCATTTATATTATAGGTATTGTGTTTTTCTGTTGACTCTGTCTCTGAGGAAATAAGAGCTTTGGATTTTGGTTCTAATACCGTGGTTCATGACTGTAAATCAATTGTTATCAATGGGTACAAACTTATTGTCACTGAACGAGCAAAGAACATGAGAACACAACATGATGGTGTTATGGTTACTGCCACAATAGATTTTTATGCTAGTGCATCAGATAGTAGACCGCGATTTGAAAATGTGGGTTATTATAGAGTTGTTAAGAAAATAATAATATTGGATTATTACTCTCATGGACGAGTCACAATGATAAAATGCCATTGGTTTGATTCAATGACGAGACATGTCACATTTATTGATGATTGTGGATTTCGAGTAATTAATATGACTTGCACTCTTGCTACTGAAGAACCATATGTGTTGGCATCAATGGCTAAAAAAGTTTTTTATGTCAAAGACCAACTTCGACCTGAATTTGGTGTCATAGTTGAAGTAATTCCAAGAAATATTTTTGATGATGGTGATGATGGAATTGACACCGTCCCTGTTCCATTGGAACCAATCTATTTATTTCTTTTGATGACTCAAATAGCTCAATTGTCAGAGTTGATTGTGAACCTGAAGTTGTGGTTGAAAATATATAGAATCATTCATCCATGTTCTCAATTATTTTGGTTTACCTCAAGTTGGGTTATTAAGGTTGGTAATATTCAAATTGATTTAGAATTGATCACAAATATGTTTTAGCTGACTTGACCGTTATGTGAATTTTCAATGTTTATTGGTTGCAGTTTTATTTGAATTGCATTTTCTAATTTGGAATTGAACTGTATTCAAACATAGTCAAACAATATTTCTAACTTGGTGAACATTACAACTTGTATGATTTATTAAATCCATTAAAGCTCTTCTAAAACAATTGATAGCTAACTTGACCGTTATGTGAATTTTCAATGTTTATTGGTTGCAGTTTTATTTGAATTTCATTTTCTAATTTGGAATTGAACTGTATTCAAACATAGTCAAACAATATTTCTAACTTGGTGAACATTACAACTTGTATGATTTATTAAATCCATTCAAGCTCTTCTAAAACAATTGATAGCTTAATTGACCATTATCTTAATTTTCAATGTATATTGGTTTCAGTTTTATTTGAATTTCATTTTCTAATTTGGAATTGAACTGTATTCAAACATAGTCAAACAATATTTCTAACTTGGTGAACATTAAAACTTGTATGATTTATTAAATCCATTCAATCTCTTCAAAAACAATTGATAGCTAAATTACCTATGAATCCCCTATTCCCTCATATATTTACTTTTTTGGGTTACACATTAGTTTTCTTTTTCTAATGGAGAACAATCGTCGAATGACGGAGATGGACGTTCCACCATTAGTGCCTACAGTGAGTACTTTATTTCAAATTGATATATTTAAAGAATATATAATGTCATGTGATTAATTTTTTTGTAAACATTTTTGTAGGATCCACCTATACGTCGACAGTTATCCAATGGAGAGCCTAGTACTGGTCCTAGTACTCAGGTTGGTGGTACGAGGAGGGTTCGTACCAGATGTGGACGAGCAGCTGCACGTACCCGACTAGACCCTGCCCCTCCCACTGACATGTCATACTTCCCACATTCTGATCCTGGTGTGTCGTTAGAGACACACGGTATATTTAGGCCTCCCATGTTTTCTCTACCTTCTGCATCTTCTGGCCCATCATTTTCACATCCCATGATGATTCCCACTCCTCAGTCAGCATCCGGTCAGACAGTTGTCTCATCTTCTTTTCCTTCTACTTCTGTCTCTCTGAGCTTCTATATTCCATCGTCTTCGAATCCTGTTCCACCACAGGGTGTTCCATCAGTTTCTGTGGATCCAGCGGCACTCAGCGATCAGACCGGCACAGGTATATTTATAGAACCCTAACAAATATTTATAGAAATATTTATTTTCATTATAACATGTTTTGATAAAATATTTGTTTTTCTTTCATGACAGATACATCTACTGATAGGAGGCGTGGGCGGAGGCCTACACGCATGCGTTCGGTGTGGAACCGCCGCACACAGGTTATGGTGGATTATAATGAAGACAACCAAATGGTTGAGAAAACAGGGCAGCAATGTCGAAGTTTTTTGGCGACGCTTGCCAAATACTCTGACATCATTCCCGTCAGCCCGCTATCGTGGAGACATTTGCCACATTAGGTCAAGGATAGATCTTGGGCAGAGATATGGGTAAAAAAATATGTCCTATTTAATTCCATGAATTATTTTTGTATTTATATGAATTAATATTTTTATTTCAGCTTCGATTTAATTTTCTCGATGGTGAGGGTGCATGATCGGAACGTCTAAAGGATTTAGGTGAGATTTAGAGAGCCTACAAGCATGAGTTGTATATTGGATAGGTTACAAGAGTTGGCACTGAGTTAGAGGCAGTACCAGTGGTGGATGATTGTCTTATAGAGCAGTATCGTCAGATGATTACTCATTGGATGAGTACCCAGTTTAAGGTATTAATAAAATTTGAGGTGTTTAAATAATAACTTTGATGTTTTTCATTAATACTATCTGTTGAATTTTTGAATTTTATTTAGGAATAATCTAGAAAAAATAAAAATAACATTGATGCAAAAAAATACCTCCACACACTGGGACACACTACGATTCCTGATCATGAGAGGAAGCAGGTATAACAATTGTTTATAAGTTTTCTTTACGACTTACACTTTCTTTTGTTTATTAAATTATTTAATAGTTTGCTAAATTTTTCATATAAATTTAGTTTTCAATGTCATTGTAGAGGCAAATACAAAATATTTAAGGACGCGTGCCTCGAGCAAAACTGTTTTGCTCGAGTAGATGGAAAATGGATGGAAGTGCCGTCAATGAAGCGACTCAGCAGCAGATTGTAAGTTTTAATCTATTGAATTTATTTTTTAATATCTATTTTTTAACTTAATGATATATTTATATTTGTAACAGTCTTCTTTAGATTCCCTCAATGCCAAAGAACCAGACAATTTTGGGCCAACAGATCACTTACATCAGGTGTTGGGAGAGGAGCATTCTGGCAGAGTACGCTGACGACCTAGGATAGCCCCGACAAGGTATTGGCCCTCCTCAGGTATGAGCTATAGTGCCACAAAGATGTAGAAAGTTAGGACACATGCAGAACAGGCTGAGAAAAGGGCCACAGAGACAGCAGAATAGTCTGCTAGGGAAAACAGTGCGTTTATGAAATTTATTGAAGTTCTACGTCCTACACTTCCAGCAGAGGCCAGCCCAGCTTTTGATTCGTATATGTCGTCGATACATTCTATATACGGTGCAACAGGTGGCAGTTCTAGTGGTGGTCAAGACGATGTACATCTTGAAAATGATGATGTTGAGGAGTCTGATGCGGAAGAAGAGGGAGAGGAGGAGGGCGAGGCGGGTGGCGAGGGCAAGGAGGAGGGCAAGGACGAGGAGGAGGGTGAGGGCGAGGATGATGATGGGGACGAGGACGAGGGTGATGATGATGATGGTGATGATGGTGATGGTGATGTGGGACAAGTTGATCCATTACATTTTTTACTGATATTACTGAGATTTGATATTTAATCTACTCTAGGTGTTGGTTTTATCTAGACTCGTAGTATAGTATTAGAGTTGAGTTATTTTTATATATTATCTATTTTTATGGATGTTTTTGTCTTTTAGTGGTTGTGTGTTTGGGAACCCCCTCCTTCCTGGACCCTGGACAACCCCCCACCCTCCTCCCTGGACCCCGGACAGCCCCGCCGGATATCCCCCCAGACAGCCCCACGGATAGCCCCCCCACCCTCCTCCCTGGACCCCAGACAACCCCCCGGATAGCCCCCCAGACAGCCCCCCGGACAGCCCCCCCCCCCCCCACCCTCTTCCATGGACCCCAGACAACCCCCCGAACAGCCCCGGACAGCCCCCGGACAGCCCCTGGACAGCCACTCAAACAGCCCCCCAGACAGCCCCCCCCCCCCCCACCCTCCTCCCTGGACCCCAGATAGCCCCCGAACAAGCCCCCGGACAGCCCCCCAGACAGCCCCCCCCCCCCACCCTCCTCCTTGGACCTCGGACAACCCCCCAAACACCCCCCCGGACAGCCCCCCACACAGCCCCCCCACCCTCCTCCCTGGACCCTAGATATCCCCCCATACAGCCCCCCAGACATCCCCCCAGACAGCCCCCCCACCCTCTTCCTTGGACCCCGAACAACCCCACGCACAGAGGATTCTCATAAAATGGACAACATTTTAAGTACATACGGAAAACCAACCAAACACATTCGGATTGTGTCGATACATTAGCACAACGATCCATGGGTCATATGTGACGTGTACGAGTCAACCCCGCCTCAATCCGAGGCGCGGTGTGGCCGCCACCACTCAAAGTGTCTGCCTTTTGTTTCAAAAAGACGTCATTTTAATTGAAAAACATAAACTGGCATATGGAAAACCGACCAAACGCATTCGGATTGTGTCGATACATTAAAACAACTATCCATGGGTCATATGTGATGTGTACGAGTCAACCCCGCCTCAATCCGAGGTGCGGTGTGGCCGCCACCACTCAAAGTGTCTGTCTTTTGTTTCAAAAGGACGTCATTTGAAGTGAAAAACATCAACTAGCATACGGAAAACCAACCAAACGCATTCGGATTGTGTCGATAATTTAGAACAACAATCCATGGGTCATATGTGACGTGTATGAGTTAACCCCGCCTGAATCTGAGGTACGGTGTGGCCGGAATCACTCTAAGTGGCTCTCTTTTGCTTAAAATGGACAACAATTTAAGTACATACGGAGAACCGACCAAACGCATTCGGTTTCCATTGAAACTTTAGGAGAACGATCCATGGGTCATATGTGACATGTACGAGTCAACGCCGCCTCAATCCGAGGCGTGGTGTGGCTGGGACCACTCAAAGTGTATGCCTTCTGTTTCCAAAGTACGTCATTTTAATTGAAAAACATTAACTAGCATACGGAGAACCGACCAAACGCATTCGGATTGTGTCGATACATTAGCACAATGATACATGGGTCATATGTGACGTGTAAGAGTCAACCCCGCCTCAATCTGAGGCGTGGTGTGGCCGCCACCAATCAAAGTGTCTATCTTTTGTTTCAAAAGGACGTCATTTGAAGTGAAAAACATCAACTGGAATACGGAAAACCAACCAAACACATTCGGATTGTGTCGATACTTTGGAACAACAATCCATGGGTCATATGTGACGTGTACGAGTCAACCCCGCCTAAATCTGAGGCACGGTGTGGCCGGAATCACTCTAAGTGGCTCTCTTTTGCTTAAAATGGACAACAATTTAAGTACATACGGAAAATGGACCAAACGTATTCGGTTTCCATTGAAAATTTAGGAGAACAATCCATCCGTCATATGTGACGTTTACGAGTCAACCCTGCCTCAATCCGAGGCGCGGTGTGGCCGCCACCACTCAAAGTGTTTGTCTATTGCTTAAAATGGACAACACTTTAAGTACATACAGAAAACTGACCAAACGCATTCGGTTTCAATTGAAACTTTAGGAGAACGATCCATGGGTCATATGTGACATGTACGAGTCAACTCCGCCTCAATCCGAGGTGCGGTGTGGCCAGAACCTCTCAAAGTGTCTGCCTTTTGTTTCAAAAGTATGTCATTTTAATTGAAAAACACCAACTGGCATACGGAAAACCGGCCAAACGCATTCGGATTGTGTCGATACATTAGCACAATATTCCATGGGTCATATGTGATGTTTATGAGTCAACTCCATCTCAATACGAGGCACAGTGTGGCTGCCACCACTCAAAGTGTCTGCCTTCTATTTCAAAAGGACGTCATTTGAAGTGAAAAACATCATCTGGCATACAGAAAACTGACCAAACGCATTCATATTGTGTCGATACTTTAGCACAACAATCCATGGGTCATATATGACGTGTACAAGTCAACCCCGCCTCAATCCGAGGCGCGGTGTGGTCTCCACCACTCAAAGTGTCTGTCTTTTTCTTAAAATGGGCAATAATTTAAGTACATATGGAAAACTGACCAAATGCATTCGGTTTCCATTGAAACTTTAAGAGAACGCTCCATGGGTCATATGTGACATGTAAGAGTCAACGCCGCCTCAATACAAGGCATGGTGTGGCTAGAACCACTCAAAGTGTCTGCCTTTTGTTTCAAAAGTACGTCATTTTAATTGAAAAACATCAACTGGCATACGGAAAACCGACCAAACGCATTCGTATTGTGTTGATACATTATCACAATGATCCATGGTTCATATGTGACATGTACGAGTCAACCCCACCTCAATCCGAGGTGCGGTGTGGCCGCCACCACTCAAAGTGTCTGTCTTTTGTTTCAAAAGGACGTCATTTGAAGTGAAAAACATCAACTGGCATACGGAAAACTGACCAAACGCATTCGGATTGTGTCGATACATTAGAACAATGATCCATGGGTCATATGTGATGTGTACGATTCAACTCCGCCTGAATCTGAGGCACGGTGTGGCCGGAATCACTCTAAGTGGCTCTCTTTTGCTTAAAATGGACAATAATTTAAGTACATACGGAAAACCGACCAAACGCATTCGGTTTCCATTGAAACTTTAGGAGAATGATTCATGGGTCATATGTGACATGTACGAGTCAACGTTGTCTCAATCTGAGGCATGGTGTGGCCGGAACCACTCAAAGTGTCTGCCTTTTGTTTCAAAAGTACGTCATTTTAATTGAAAAACATCAACTGGCATACGGAAAACCGACCAAACGCATTCGGATTGTGTCGATACATTAGAACAACGATCCATGGGTCATATGAGACGTATACAAGTCAACCCCGCCTCAATCCGAGGTGCGGTGTGGCTGCCACCACTCAAAGTTTCTGTCTTCTGTTTCAAAAGGACATAATTTGAAGTGAAATACATCAACTGGCATACGGAAAACTGACCAAACGCATTCGGATTGTGTCGATACTTTAGCACAATGATCCATGGGTCATATGTGATGTCTACGAGTCAACCACGCCTAAATACGAGGCGTGGTGTGGCCGCCACCACTCAAAGTGTCTGTCTTTTGCTTAAAATGGACAACAATTTAAGTACATACGGAAAACTGACCAAACGCATTCGGTTTCCATTGAAACTTTAGTAGAACGATGCATGGGTCATATGTGACGTGTACGAGTCAACGCCACCTCAATCAGAGGGATGGTGTGGTCGGCACCACTCAAAGTGTCTGCCTTTTGTTTCAAAAGTACGTCATTTTAATTGAAAAATATCAACTGGAATACGAAAAACCGACCAAACGCATTTGGATTGTGTCGATATATTAGAACAACAATCCATGGGTCATATGTGACGTGTACGAGTCAACCCCGCCTCAATTCGAGGTGTGGTGTGGCTGCCACCACTCAAAGTTTCTGTCTTTTGTTTCAAAAGGTCATCATTTGAAGTGAAAAACATCAACTGGCATACAGAAAACCGACCAAATGCATTCGGATTGTGTCGATACTTTAGAATAACGATCCATGGGTCATATGTGACATGTACGAACCCCGCCTTAATCTGAGGCACGGTGTGGCCGAAATCACACTAAGTGGCTCTCTTTTGCTTAAAATGGACAACAATTTAAGTACATACGGAAACAAACCAAACGCATTCTATTTCCATTGAAACTTTCGGAGAATGATCCATGGGTCATATGTGACGTGTACGAGTCAACGCCGCCTCAATCCGAGGCATGGTGTGGTCGGCACCACTCAAAGTGTCTGCCTTTTGTTTCAAAAGTATGTCATTTTAATTGAAAAACATCAATTGGCATACGGAAAACTGACCAAACGCATTTGGATTGTGTCGATACATTATCACAATGATCCATGGGTCATATGTGACGTGTACGAGTCAACACCACCTCAATCCGAGGTGCGGGGTGTCCGTTAGATCTCCAGGTGTATGTATTATGTTTAAAATGGACATTATTTCAAGTAAAAATATATGGTATACAAAAAACCGATCAAATTATGAATTGACTTCTGGATTCCACATATAATTGTCATCTAAATTTTAAATTGAATTCTAAATGAATTATGTATGTTTATAATTATGTTATGAATTCTAATTTAATTATAGATGGGTATAGTTCCACCATTATATGTTAAATGTGTATGAATTTTTTCTCTATATGTAAGTGTTAGTTGGTTATTGTAGGTACAATAATTGTATATTTATGTGTTAGTTCATTACAGGTACAATAATTGGATTGAAAATGAGAGGGAACCCACAAAATGAAACCTGGTGGGAAAATTGGAGAGCCAGCGGTCAAATTGGAGAGCTGCTGGGTAAATTGCAGAGCTGCTGTGCAATTTTCCCAGCAGAGGATATGCCAACGGTTCAAAACCATTGGTAAAACACTTTTCCCAACAGTTTTAAACCGTTGGGAAAGAGGATATGTTGGGTTTTTCCCAACGGTTTTCCAAACCGTTGGAAAAAACATGATAATTTTGTGCACTCTATCCCAACGGTTTTCCAGAACCGTTGGTATAGGGTAATTTTTCAGTACCTTATCCCAACGGTTCACTGTAAACTGTTGGGAAAAACTTTTCCCAACGACTTACTTCCCTAAAGTTTAAATAACTATTAGTATAACATATACCAACGATTCTACACCCTTTCCCAACAGTTCTAAACCATTGGGAAATCCTGCATTTCCAGTAGTGTCATCAACCACAAATGTGAAATGTCGCTCAATGTGGTATTGCTTTGTCACATTTTTCATGACCTGTTTACTTTCAAACTCCTACCCAACATATATGGAATTATCATTTGATGCAGGCCTATTCCCTATAATGCCAGAGAATTCAGAAGCTGGTGTAATGACATCCCAATCAAAATGTTGTTCACGAGACATTCCTCCAACTAAGAAACTCAAAACTGAAGGCTGATTACCACTAACTGGTGGATGTAGTGGATTTATATCTCTCAAAGGAACCTCAGAAGGTTCATTCCCAACCACATCATCCCCTACTGACTCCCCAAATTCTTCTTCCTCAGATAAACTTTCAGGCACTATATCAGCACATAAAGGGATTTCATCTACATTTCCTTCCAAATTTTGATGATCTTCCTAATTACATTCTTCCACAGGAGTCATATAAGGAGGAGGCAATGAATAAGACTGTTGTGAAGGACCGGCTTCTATAGAGGTCACAAAGCATGGTTCTGTAGTAATCAATTTCACCACATCAATATCAGAAATGAAAATAAATAATTCCATCAAACCATTAATACACTGTTGCCTGAATAACTGAGAATCCTCCATCCAATCCTCGTCATCGACTATAGGGTAGTCGCTGTGCCACAGACGCTCCGGATATTGAAGATGTCGGTATCTAATTGAAGTGATTTCTTGTCCAGCACTCAGTTTTAACTGACTATGAATCTTATTATGAACTGCATCCAATGTCATACAACCATAGAGATTTACCACTTTGATAGGTGGAACACTATAGCTAAAACCCTGCTCGATATAAATTACCTCACCATTGCAATATATTTGAGAAGACATAATTACCTACAAAAAAATAATTTAAAAAATATTATACACTACATTAAAATTTTAAATTATTTAGTTTGTTTTTGAATAATTGATTATCTTGAGACTTTTTTATGTATTGATTTATCACTGTTAAGGTATAGTGATTGTGATATTAGAACAAAAGAAAATTTAATATAATGTTTCATAAAGTTTAATTACTTATGAATATATAATCATGACTTGATCTTGAGACTTATGATTAGTTTAACATTATCTGATAAACTAACCACAACCTATGGGTAAACTCTTGTATCTATTATCAAATATTGTAGCAACCACCAATCTCTTGTCAAACAGCAACGCCTCCTCTCGAACGAGTTCTCAAATGCCTCTTCGTCGACACCTCTTCGGGGAAGCCTGTTCGGGGACACCTCTTCGGGGCATCTATCTTTTAATTACAAATTTACTCACATGCATGTGAGTGGGTCTAGGGGTATGAAATACATAAATTATTTTAAGCGGACACGCAGATCCTTACACTTACTAAGAGATGACTCGCAGGTCATCAATACGGAAAAAATAAAATTATTACAAATTGAATAACAATATACACAAAATAAAACATGCAATTTCAATTATGCATGGTCGGTCATCTCAAGATCAGTCATCACTCATACCGTGTTTTTGGGTATATTTATTATATTATCCGTATTATATAAAATCTATATTAAATACTACACCTCTTTTACAAAAATTTAACTTCATGTGTGTATATATATATATAATTATTAATAACATTTAATAAATTTTATTATAACTGATCTAATTGAGATTTACATAATAAACACTTTTGTTATTTTATATTTTATGAAATTGTAATGTTTTTTGGCCATTCTTCTACTTTTCAAAATATAAGAAAATATATTTTCTACTTTATTGATTAAAAGTATTATTACTAGTAAATAAAAGTAATTTAATTTACACTTACATCAAAACCATTCATTAAAATAAATTTCTCTAACATAAATTACTTTTCCTAAACATTAAACATTTTAGACATAACATAAAACATTCAATATTCAGACAACATACATTTAAAAAATTAAATCATACAAACATTCAACATCAAGAAAATTAAATCATACAAAACATTTCATGCATAACATATGAAATAAATAAATCATAAACACAATTAAGCATAAAAATGAAATAAATAAACACAATTAAACAATTAAATTATTAAATAGAAATTTTACCTCAATAAAAGCAGCAAATATTTGTTGAGAAAGAATTTCTACAGGGCTTCGCAACAAAAACTAGAGGAGAACAATGGGTTTTGGGGGGGGGGGGACCCCTCCTTTTATAAAAAATCTCGGCTGGATGCGGGAACGCCGTTCATGCATCCTTTAGCTAGTCCTCGAAGGATGCGTGAACGGCGTTCACGCATCACTGCCACGGCTCGGATGTGTGAACGCCGTTCACACATCTTTTCCCGCGTAAGATTGCGTGAGCGGCGTTCACGCATCCTTTAGCTGGTCAGCCAAGGAGGCATGAACGCCGTTCACACATTACTGCCTGGGTCCGGGATACGTGAACGGCGTTCATGCATCCTTCACCGTGGAAGTATGCGTGAACATCGTTCATGCATCCCAACCCCATTTTTAAAAATATCAAAACCTTAACCCCTTTTCCCAAATTTTTTTTTTCATAAAACCCATATTAAAAAATCTGCCTCCAATAAGCAACTGCGTCGACCAAAACGCCTTCATCATCCCTCCTATTTGAAAGAGACCTCAAATCTAATCCCTCTTGAGCAGAAAATAGAGGGAAAACATCTCATTATGCCCAACCACATCAATAGAGGATCAATCATCATTTCCAGATATGTAGCGATCCCGAATTTGAAAGAGAGAGAAGCTCCCCTCTAGTGAGAGACGTCGTCATATATTTAAAAATATATACAAATATTTATAATTAAAATTGTAATAAATATATTAATTATTTGTTTTTATAAATTTATAAGTATAATAAATACAGTTCGTAAAGTTTCATAACTATTTAAATAAATATATATATACAAATATATTTATAATTTTAACTATAAATAAATATATATTTGTTATAATTTTTAAATACATATTTATATAAATATATATTTATTATATATTTATATCTACCAATAATCATATAAATATATATAATTAATATATTAATTACATATATTTATAAAATTATAAATATATGAAATGCATTTAATATAATTTTATAACAATTAAAATAATTATATATAAATTTATAGTTATAAATATAAATAAATAAATATTTATAATTATATATAGTAATTATATATATTATATATATTTATTATATATAATTATAAATATAATAAATATATTTATTATAATTTTATAATTTCAAATAAATATATATTTATATATAATATTTATAATTTTATAAATATATATAATTATATAAATATATTTATTATATATATAAATATAAATAATTATTTATTTATTTAAAGTTATAATTATAAATAAATATTTATTTGTTTATTATATATATAATTTTATAAATATATATACTAATATAAATAAATTATTAACATTATTGCTTTATCACCGCTTTTTTAGCGCTGATAAAGGACAATCTTTATCAGTGCTAAAAAAGTGCTGATAAAAGAATATTTTATCAGTTATTTCTATTTTTTAACTAATAAAACATATGTTTATCATCACTTTTTAACAAGCACGTATAAAAGCTTTACTCAGTTTTATAAATGAATCCTAATAGCCAACTTCTTCTCTCGCAAACCTCAAACTCTTGTGGAAGTCGACCTATGTACTCGCTGACTCCTCTTCTTCCACCGACCACTCCTCTGTCGTCACTATCGCCCCCTCCTCTGTCACTGACCCCTCCTCTGCCCCAACCCCTCCTCTGCCACTCTTAATCCCTCCTTCACCGCAATAAATCCCACCTCTTCCATGAACCCCACCTCCATCGTGAACTCCTCCACGACCTCCACCACCACTGTCTACCTAGACTCTGTCGCCGCTAGACCCATCTACAACCGTCAGACCTCCAAATCTAAGGTATTTTCTTATTTTATATGGAATTTTTAGATAGTGAAAGATTAATTATATAGTTTTAGTGGTTGAAATATCAGATAGTGTTTTCTCATTGTCTTGTTTGTGGATATAATTTTATATCATCGAGACTAAAGGAACACACTCATTAATTATTGGTTTCATATATGTTTATTGGTTCTTTCTTCAAAATATATAAACATGTGTTTTAATATTATTAATTATAGTCGATTGATCATATATAGATCTGTTTATGATTTCTAATGATAAACCTTTTTGTAGTAGAGGGAATGTGAAATCTATCATTATTTAGGCTTTTATTTTTGTTTTCTATTCTATGAGATATATGTCCATAGATAAGAGAGTGTAGAGGATTTGATGGTTAACCAATACTATTCATATGTCTATGAAAAAATTAGTAATACCTTTTAGTTCTTGTGGTGTATGATATACACATGTTACAATTATTTTAGATTCTTCTTATGACTAGAATGTTTTTATCTATTTTCAAAAATATTGAGAGGGCCTTGGGATGAGTGACTATTCATTAGTAAAAAAATGAGAGATATTAGTTAACCTTTTGTGATGATATGTGATGATTCACTGAGAGTGTTGAGTTGTAAATTGGACTAGGTGATAGCTTTTCCTTCTAGGTGAATTTGTGAAATAAGAGATTTGTGGCCAAAGGTACTTTAGATTATCTGACATATGATCATTGTGTGTGAGTATTTGTGTTAGGGGTAGTTGATATCGATACATAGTATAAGAATTTATATAATTCTTTACATGTTATAACAAAAAATGGTTATGATTGGTAGACTATATGAGTCTGTTTTTTTATTTTATTACTTACATTGACTTTTGATTCCATTTTCATATTATATTCCTGAGGGACTGGAAAGGTTATACATAATCCCAAGATAATGTTTAAAAGGAAAACTATCTACATGATGGTCATTACTATTCTTGAGGGATTGGTTATGTTATGAATATACCCATGAATCAGATAAACTTACAATGGGGATGACATTGTTATATTGATGGATTAACACATCTTAAGGGATTGTAAATTTTAAACCTCTTTCCACAACCTAGATATACTAACCAAGAGAAATAATATGTTACATAAAAGCATTAACTCTTCCTATATAGTTAACTATATTACACCACTTATATTATTCCAATGTATGTTACTAGCTAGGTATAATAGGCGTTAAGTTTTATTATTACAATGGTGTAGAATATTATCTTATTTTGATAGTTAGAATGATTAACGAACAATGCAAAAAGGACAGGAGGCTCGTGATTAATAGTTTCCTTGCTTGGTAAGAACACATTGAATCAAAATAGTTTTTTGTATGACATCAATTAATACCTTTTATATGATATTATACATGCACTCACAAATATTTTGTAGGTACCCCTTAATGGTAGATTCTTGATATTTTATTATTATTTTATCTTATGGTTGTATCTTGGAAAATTATATTTTCTTTAAAGGAAAAATATATGTTTTTCCTAGTTTTATTTACTCAACCCTATGTAATAAAATTATTTTAACTATTTTCCCTAAAACTAGAATTTTTTGGTTTTTCTTAAAAAATTGATGGTATAAAATCTTTGATGATTTCCTACTAGGCTCTTTACTCACACCAAACATATTCAAATTGGTGTGTATATGGACTTATTGTCTATCATACAGGTAAAATGAAATGTTTACACTTTTATAGTGGTTTTACATAGTCACTTGTTAAATATATAATGATAATAGGATGTAAAGGTCACCATAAGGCATAAAGAAAAAATATTCATTTTTTTATTTTAAGATATTTTCTATAAAGTTCATCTCTTGAAAATAATTTTTTTGTGGTTTACCTTTATATTTTGGAACATGTGGAAACCTTTTATACATTTATATTTTATAAAATGTTGGTAATTTTTTATTCATGTATCTTTTATAAAGTTCCTCTCTTGGGATTTATGTCTTTGTGAAAATTCCTAAGTGGCTCTTTTAAAATTATTCAAGTGTTTTGAAATGTTTCTGAAAAAAATATGTGTGTTCAGCATACCCTTTTTTTGGTTTTAAATGGATTTAAAATGATTTAAACACTTGGCATCAACTTAGGTTTCATACCAAGTGTTTTTCAACTCACTCGATTGACTTTTATAAAGGGATATGAATGTTTTGAAGGTGTATTTAATGCTAGTTTCATTTTAACATGGGGCATGTGGATTTTTTAATGAAAATTTTTTAAATATAGAGGGTTGTCTCTCATTTTAAATGATTAAGATGGATGAGGACTGAAGTTTCCTTGAATTCTTAAAAAAAGTAATTGTGATTTTTTGAAAGAGTACTTGGAATTGATTGGTTTATTTTAAAAAGGGTGTGTTATTTTGAAAAGGAATTTCGTAAATTGTTGGTTTTTTTAATGGGATTTCTAGTGTCATTTTATATATAGTTTTTAAAGGACATCTAAAATGTAGTTTGTTTATATTATTATAGAATTATATAGGGAATACAAGTAGATTGATAATAACACCATGTCAAGGGAATGTTACTAACTCTATCCAACCCATAGGATATCCATCATGACCTCACTTCCTCAAAAGGTGAATTAATTTTTAACCCCACTACAACTCCTAAACCTACTTTGCATGAAACATCACCTGCATGGTTTAAATTATGGGAGTACACTATAAATACATCTTCTTTCTCAATTGGTGTTAGCTTTTAAGGGGTTTAGTCTCAGGCAACAAAATGAAATAATAACTATCATTCAAATGTTGAGTTCCCCATATTTGAAAGGCCCCTTTTTGTATTTATTTTTTAAAATATTAAAATTACCAAATAAAATTTGATGGATATGAATAAATAATGGATAAATTCCAATCATTTGAAAAATGAGTAAAAAGATGGAGTGAAATAGTTCATAAAGCTTTCCAAAGATCAAGAATATGATCCTTCTAAAATCTTGTTTCCATGTTTACACGATTGTTATTCAAGACTAAATAGTCTAGAAGAGTTGGAATAACACTTGATCTGTCCTGGAATAGATTGAAGTTATAAATGTTGGAATAAACATCGGGAAAAATTGAATTTAGATAGTAATTGGGATAACACTACATTTTATAGATCTTCTAGTTTGATTACAAGTGTGGATAATGAAGTAGAAGGTATCAAGGATGTAATTATAGACATGAATGATGATGAAGAATATATTGACAAAATGATAAGGATATTTGAAGATAAACTTCGTGATTTTCCAAAAATTTATTGAGAAGATAAATAGTTGTAGAGAAAAGGCCATTGTATGCTGGTTTCACTAAATATATGGCATTGTCAGCCATACATAAGCTGTATAATTTGAAAGAGGAAATAGATGGAGAGATAAAAAATTTACGGAATGAATTTATCTCTTGAATGACATGATCCTAGAAGATAATTATCTCTTGAGCCGAACATACAACACCAAATGAATGTTACGATCAGTGGGTATGATATATGAAAGAAAAAACACCTACATGAATGACTATATACTATTTATCAAGGACCAAAAATCACTTAAAAAATGACTGAAGTGTGGTTATTCTTGATATAAGAAAGATGAATTTGATCTTATAAATGTTTTATGGTACTTTCCTATCATTCCACGGATTAGGCGCCTATATTGAAGTGAGAAGACAATAGGGAAATTGATATGTAATGAAGATAAAAGAATTAAATATGAAAAAATAAATCACCTATAGGACTCTACTTAGTGGAGGAGAATTGATCATGAATATCATGAATTTTTAAAAGAGATTAGAAACATTCATCTTGTGTTATCTTTAGATGGAGTGAATCTTTTTATTTTCAAATCAGCACTCATAGTACATGGCCCCTTATGTTAGTAAATTATAAATTACCACCAAGTTATGCATGAAATAAAAATATATCATTTTACCTAGGCTTATATTAGGACTAAAACAACTGGGTAATGATATTGATGGTTATTTGGATCCATTAATCTAGGATTTAAAATTATTGTGGGATTCAGGTGTTAGGTTGTATGATGCTTATAAAAATGAAGATATCACACTGAGAGACATGTTGTATGGGATGATAAATGATTTTTCTACTTGTGGAATTGTTTTAGGATATAGAATTAAAGGAACTCAAGGGTGTCCCATCTTCGAATAGGGAACACTGTCAATTAGGTTGAAACATTCATCAAAAAATGGGTTTCTAGAAAATCATAAATTTCTAACCTGATGGTATAAGTAATGATCTTGGATGAAATCATTCGATGGAAGTTTATATGAACATAAAAAATTGTCTCCACTAATAGGTAATCAACTGTTTGATAAAGTAAAATATTTGTACACTACTTTTGGCAAACCATTTTTGAAAACCCTTATGAAAATAGGTTGGAAAAAAGAGATCAATTTTTTTGAATTACCATACTAGAATTGTTTTTATGTCATAAATTTTTGTGATGTTATGTGTGTCGAAAGAAAATATTTGATAGTGTCATTGGAATTTTTCTAAATTCACCTATAAAAACAAATGATTAAATTAAGTCTAGGTTAAACATGGTTTACATGGGAATACAAGATGATTTGGCACCAATGAAGGGTGGAAAACAAACTTTTCTTCCTCCTAATGCTTACACACATTCTAGGCAGGAGAGATATTAGTTTCTCAACTTATTGAATGGAATAAAGGATCTATAGGGGTATTCATAAAATATCAAGAACATCATTTCAATGACCGATTTAAATTTAATGGGTCATAAATCATATGACTACCATGTTAAGATGAAAGATCTAAATCCTATAGATTTAGATTGCATTTTTTCCTAGAATTTCCATCAAGATATGTTTCTTATTCAAAGATATATGCAACAATGTTATAGACTCAGTAAAATTTCAGACTATGGAAATAGAAATTGTCATCATATTATGTGAATTGGAAATGTTCTTCCAACTAGAATTCAATGATAAGATGGTTCATTTGATGGTTCGCTTGGGGAGAGAAATTTGACTATGTGGTCTTATACACTATAGATGGATGTACCCCATTGAATGGTATATGAAGATTTTCAAAGGGTATGTCAAAAATCAAAGTTGTCCAGAGGGTTTTATTGCAGATTGATATATTTTTTAGGAAGCCATTTAATTCTGTACCGAATACCTATCCAGTGTGGAAAGCATTGGTCTACCGAAATCTCATCACACTGGGCAGCTACGGGTGAAGGAGTTTCTAGAAGTGATATTTTAATAATCAATATTATAGATTGGTAGTAGATCCACCATTATGTTTTTCATAATAGTTTGGAGATTTATCCATATGTTGAATCCTGTAAATAAATTATTAGGTATTTGAATCCATTATGGGATGAAATATGGATATCAAATACACATAATCAATAGTTTATAAGATGGTTTAGGGACCATATTTTTAAGGATTCATATGAAAAGATAGATTCATTTTCAGAATGAATTTGATGGGTATCTGGAGGACCAAGTTTGTATGTATTATCTTATATTGGTTTTGTAATTAATGGTTATACACTCTATAAAAATTAACATGATGAAGGTAGTTCCATGAAAAATAGTGGAGTTACACTTGTGACTGAATAAATGCATGTTTCTTGAAATAAGGATAGAAATCTAATTTACAAAAATATGTCATACTTTGGCATCATAAAAAATAAGGGAGTAGTATTATACAATATTCAAAGTGCTAGTTTTTCAATGTAAGTGGTTTAATGACATGAGTGTTGTTAAAATGGATGAATTGGTATTTGTGAAAGTTTATTTCAGTAAGGAGGGATATAAATACAAACTATTTATAATGGAATCACTGGTAGTACAAGTATTTTATGATCTATATCCCCCAAACGAAAAGTGATCAATTGTTCTATTATTGGCCAAAACCACTAATGGTTCAGATGAAAATTCAACTGAGGATGACCCTTTCATTGGGATATCACAATCATTTTACAATGGTCCCATTATAGATAGATTTTTTATGTTAGAGGATACCACAATGAAATATATGGATAGTATATAGAGGGGTAAAATCCGTTTAGCCTTAAAAATTGAGTTCAATAATTAAGTTATATTTTTTTAATATAATATGTGTTACCTCATGTTATTATTAGTTTGCTACTACATTTTTGTACTCTAAATTAAAAGATACAATAATTTTGTAGATAATGACTTATGCATGTATAGGTGCTCCCAATCCCGAGGAACAACATGTCTCTGAACCTTCAATTGTTCAAAGTGCAGAGGAAAAATGACCGTATGCAAATGCTGGTGCTCCCAATCCTAAGGAACAATGGGTTTGTCACCCTGTTATTGCTCTCAGTGCAGAGGTACAAAAACCATCTACACATGCTGATACTACCGCTCTAGAGGAATATATTGATGATGTTGAATATGAGGAAATGGTAGGTGATGAAGAATCTATGACATAGAAAAAATAGGAGAGACTTATTTTAATGGTGTTTGCAAAATTCATTAAGGAAAAAATCGAAGGCATCAAATACAAGGTCGGATGGAATGTGTGGGGACATCATTTTAACCCCAACATGGCCATGTTTAGTGGTTAAATTGGAAGAGTCACTCAGAAATACATTTTTATTGATGTAGAATTTTGGAACCATATTGTATTTTGGCTTAAGACCCTAATGTGGGAAGATATTACGATAAAATAATGATATAATTTATTTATTTTAATAAAAAATAAAATAATAAAACACTGATTTAATCATCATTATCCTTTGAATAGTGCATTTATAGTAGATGAATCCCACAATAAATATGTATTAATTCTTGCTGGAGGGATTTAAAAATCCTTTCACACAATTCTAACAATATATTATATTAATGTTACTAAAGAGAAAATAAGCATGCACCCATTTCTTATCTATGCACACATGATAACCCCAGAAGTGTGGGATGCATTTACTAGTCATTGTGCAGATGTGTATTTTTAGATAAATTGTGGAGATTAAAATGTCATTTTATGTTATGTGGATTCATCATTTTTATTGATAGTTTTCTATTTATTAAATAATAACTGAGTTCTAGAAATATGGAATGGGAAGAAACCCCAATGTACCCCTACCATAAAACAAATATGGGGTATGCATCACTAGAAAAAAATGGTAAGTATTTTAAATCTACCATAATATTTTTATGTGACATGAAACTACAACATAATTATTTTCCTATTTTTATATAAATATTGATAACTCAAAATTCGAACCACTTCCATCACACTCCATGTTCAGTGGAAGGAGGAAAATGTAAATAATGATGGGATATTAATTAATGAAAACACACAAAAAGTGTGGGAAACATGTGTAAGTATAGAATAATAAAAATTTATTTTTATTTAAATAAATATTACATAACAATGATTAATTATTTTCTTATATTTTCTATCTAAAATAGTCACATAAATCATAAATACCTGTACTGGATGACCACCTACAATAGGTGGCCTTGAAGAGGCTAGAACAGTATGGTCGTGTCAGAGGTGCAAGTTTTTGGGTGACACCCTAAATATATTTTGATCTAAAAACAAGAGGAGGATAAAAGTGAATAAATGAAACATATGAGAGAAATAATAACTACCCTTGAAGAATAATTCCAATATAAAAGTGATTGGATATCAACTTTTATGAGGGGGAAGAAAAGATTAGAAAAAACTCAAGAATAACTATTTTGTGAAGATCTCGCCCCACCCCCACCAGCTTTGAGGGGATCCATTCCCTAAAAAATATTTCTTATCCAAGGTAGTCAATGTTCTAATAATTGATTATGTGAAATGAAAATCAGATATACATTGATACCTTTCTTGTACTGATATTATATAGGGTGATAATAATTGTGATTTATATCTATCAACACCCACCCATCACCTTGTTGCAAGGGCTACAGTGTTCAATATCCAAAAGGAAATACTACACAACCGATCACCTCCAATAGGTCATGTGAGAGTTTTGATTATCATATCCCATGAGACAAGATCTGAGATACCTATTCCAATTGATGAGAAATATATTCATAAAGTTGAATAATCTTTTGAAATATTCATCACAAGGCCATCACATCTTTTATAAAAACATGTTGATAAGGTGGTATTTAATTTAAATTTATTTTTCAAGTTAAACCATTAATAATTAATGAAAAAAGGTATAAACAGATGAATTTTATTACATAAGGATAAAGGGAAGGGGTTGAAATTAGAGACAGTTTCAAAACCATCTAATGGATTGACCAACTGATCAAAAAGATCTACAAAAATCACCTTTACCTCACCTGTTTTATGTCCACATTTATTATAATTTAATGTTCATGTAGATACAAAGTTAAAAAATGGTCACACTCGCATAGTATATTTTGAAGAAAATATGTATAGAGAGGAAGATTGAGACTTCATTGGTGTATAGAATGTAAGGTAAATCCTTGACTATGATTGGATAGGTAGCTCTGATGTAAATTTATACATGAGGTTTGTTTTCATGATTTGATTTTACAATATCTAATATACTATGTTAATTATTACTAAATAAATTTCATATTTTGATAGGAATATATATAGAAAACAATTGAAGGTATTTCCCCATGAAATAAATTTGGACTCGTCAGTCCTCACATCTCCTCTACAGAACAACCAAAAATAGATTCCAAAAAAGAGGATGAAATTGTGGCAGGCCTGGTTAAATAATTTGAAATAAAACTTATGGATGATAGGATATTATTAATACCAACGATTTAGGGGTAAAACTATACAATTTATCATATCAAATATATTTTTATTTCATTCATTATTTATTATTTTTTGGGTTTTTAAGAATCATTAGATGCTCATTGTGGTCAATTTGGATACTCCAAATATTTATTTCCTGCATTTAATGAATGGATATCCAATAAACTGACCACACATGATGAAATTTGTCAATTTTTAGTACACTACATCCAAAATTCTAGAACTAAACATCAAGTTATATAATTTATACTATGTTTTAACAAGGATTTTGTTATGATAGGGCAGTGCATCAATATCATGAAAAACAAGGACTGAGGCCAAAGGTTAAGAATGAGGACCATGAAAAGTACTATAACTGGACAATTATTAGGGTATATATAAATATATTTCACTATCCAAACACATATAAAAAAATTACATATTCTCTTAAATGTTTTTTTAGAGTTCGAAACAAAAAAATGGAAAAGATTGGGGTTATTATGTTTTTAAATTTATGAGAGAGATCATATTCCATCAACAAACTAGCATCCCCAAATAGGTATTTTAAAAGATAATTACTATTTCATTTAAAAATATTTATTAATCCCTTTTTTATTTATATTTTTCTAGTACTATTATGACTATCAAAAAGACTCGTATTCACAAGATGATATAGATTTCCTTAGAAAAGAATGGGAAGCATACCTGATAGAAGAATGTACACAAATAGCATGAATATGTTACTTCTATAAAAGTGGTGGATTGTTTCATATTTAGGTTTAATTTAATTCTTTTTAGTATTACTCACATAAGAATTATTTTCTTATATAGGTGGATTCCTTTGTTTGATTCTGGTGGTTTGTTTGAAGATGCTCATAATCATGAGAGATAGGAATTCAAGGATAAAACATAGAATTAAATGAGAAGGTAGAGTTTTCTTAGAATAATATGTTTTTTCTTCATAATATTATATGTTCTCTATTGAATTATCATAATCTAAGATCATATTTGTATTTAAAATTGACATTAATTTTATTAAAAAATACAACTGACATACTCAAAATTGAGAAAACACATTCCAATAGTTTTCATAATTTATGAAAAAAATCTATAAGTTATTTGTGATGTGTAAGAATCATCATCATATAAATATTATGCACAGTGGGGCTAGTATAACTCAAATTAAATATATTTATTTAAAATTGACATCAATTTTAGTAAAAAGAACAAGTAACATACCAAAAACTATGAAAATGAATTAGGATTGTTTTGTTAATTTAGAACAATTATCCATTAGTCATCTATGAAATGTAGGAGTCAAATTAACCTCAATATGATGCATTGTGTGACAGGTATGACAACAAGTGTGTCTTTTTATTTAAAATTGACATTAATTTAAGTAAAAAAATAAGTGACATACTAAAATCGGAGAAAATTCATTTGGGATATTTTAATACTTTAAGAAAATGATCTATGAGTCATTTGTGATGTATATGAATCAACCCTACCTCAATCTAATGCTTGATGTGACCAGTATGACTAAAAGTGTTCACTATGATTTTAAAATCGACATTTAAGTTCAAAATGGTTCACTTGATAAAAACCGAAAAACTTTCTCTGATTATCTTAATAATACAAGAAAGCTATTCATAAATGTGTATGAAGTGGTATCACGTCAAACTGATGCACGATGTGACTAGTATGACTTAAAATGTGTGTTTCCAATTTGAAATGAAATTTTAGTAAAAAAACACAACTGGCATACTGAAAACTAATAAAACACATTTAGATTGTTTTGATAATTTAGGAAAATGATCCAAGAGTTAGTTGTGATGTGTATTATTCAACCAAACCTCAATATGATGCACGGTTTGACTATTCTGACTCCAAGTGTGTCTTTTTATTTAAAATTGACATTAATTTAAGTAAAAAGAACAAGTGACATACTGAAAACTAAGAAAATGAATTAGTATTGTTTTTATAATTTATTAAAATTATCCATGGGTAATTTTTTGACATTTAGGAACTAACGACACCTCAGTCTGACACATGGTGTGACCGGTATGACTAAAAGTGTCCATTATCAGTTTACAATTTACATTTTTGTATAAAACATGTAACTCACTAAAATCCAATAAAATTACCTCCGATTGGCTTGATAATTTAGGTTAGTGATTCATAATTCAATTTCAAAATGTTTGAAGTAGTCTCATGTCAAACTGATAGACGATGCGATCAGTATAACTCAAAATGCGTGTTTTCAGTTTGAAAAGACATTTTAGTTAAAAAAAATGAAACCATCATACTGAAAACTAAGAATATGAAATATGATTTTTTTATACTTCAGTAAAATTATACATGAGTAATTTTTATGTGTAGAAGTCAACCTCACCTCAATACAATGTACAATGGGATATGTATGACTCCAAGTGTATATTTTTTTATAAAATTAGCATTAATTTAAGTAAAAAAGAACAAGTGACATACTGAAAACCATAAAAATGCAATCAATTTATTATGATACTTTAGGGAAATTTTCCATTATTCGTTTTTTATGTGTATGAATAAACCCCACCTTAATCTGATGAACGATGTAACTAGTATGACTAAAAGTGTTCGTTATCTTATTAAAATTGACATTTTAGTTATAAATGTGTCACTCACTGAAAACCAATAAAACAAACTCTGATTGTCTTGATAATTTAGGAAATCAATTCATAAATTTTTATGATGAAATATCACATCAAACCAACACACAATGCAGCTGGTATGACTCAAAAATTGTGTTTCCAGCTTGAAATGAAATTTCAAAAAAAAATTCCAAACTAAAAATTGAGAAAACATATTCAATTTGATTTTATACTTTAGAAAAAGGATCCATTAGTCATTTGTGATGTGTAGGAATCAAAAACACCTCAATTTGATACATGGTGTTACCGGTATAACTCCAAGTATGTCTTTTTATTTAAAATTGACATTCATTTTAGTAAAAAGAACAAATGATATTAAAAAATCAAGAAAACGCATTCAGATTATTTTTATACTTTAGATAAATGATTCATTAGTCATTTGTGGCATGTATTAATCAAACACACCTCAATATAATCCATGGTGTGACTGATATAACTCCAAATATGCATCTTTTATTAAATATTGACATTTTATTAATGTATTCTTTCATATTAATGTTTAGTTTATTTATTTATAGTATTACTGACTTAATATTTTTTTTCTTATATAGGAAGAATATTTTTCATGGGTTGAGATGATTTGTTCAGCAATTGATACCATGGGTTGACATCTTTTAGTGGGGATCACAGACATCAAAAGAAGAAACATTAATATTTTTAAATGTTTGTTGGATAATTGTAAATGTAATTGTATAAAACATTGTTTGAAATGTATATAACAGTGATTTTTGGTATATACCATGGGTAGACATTTTTGTATTCATTGTTTCACATTAAATGTATATATAATTGTTTAAAATTGTAGGTTTTTGTTGGGTGTTATATTATATTAACATCGAATTACCATAATCTAGGCCTTTATCAGCACTATTTCGAGCGCTGATAAAGGGACCCCTTTATAAGTGCATTTTTTAGCATGGATAAAGGACCTCCTTTATCAACATTAAAATAAACTGTGATTTTTTGGAACTTTTTAAAATCCATTTTGTGTGTTGTTAAAGCACATTTTTTGTAGTATTGAGACGATATGGAAGAGCATATTAGAGGGTGAAATCCTGATAAAAAATGGTTTGACACATCAATTTGTTAGCACAGGTGAGTTGTACCTCATTTTTTCCACCCAGTCAGAATAGGGTGGCCTGAAATGATGAGAAACTATGCGGGAAGGATAAATTAAACCAAGATAGGGCACCTAGAAATCATACCCTTCACCTTCCAAAGGACAACATGTTTTTCACAACCTTGGACACCACAACACCACCGCCAAAATGGTATTTCACTTTTTTTTTTACTAAAATTTCATTTTAAACTAAAAACACACACTTTGAGTTATACCAGTCACATTATGTGTCAATTTGATGAGAGAATAATTATTACACATCACAAATGACTTATGAATTATCTTTCAAAATTATAAAGATAATCCAAGTGTGTTTTCTTGGTTTTCAGTGAGTGACACGTTTTTAACTAAAATGTTGATTTTAAACAAGAAACAGATACTTCGAGTTATACAGGTCACACCATGTATCATATTGAGGTGATACTGAATCCTACACATAAAAAATGACATATGGATCATTTTCATAATGTATCAAAACAATCCAAATTTTTTTTCTTAGTTTTGATTATGTCACCTGTCATTTTTACTAAAATGTCAATTTTAAATAAAAAAACCACTTTGAGTCATACTGATGACACTATGCATCGTATTTAGGTGATACTGATTCATACACATCAAAAATGACTTATGGATCATTGTCCTAAAATATCAAAACCATCTAATTTTTTTGCTCAGTTTTGAGTAGGTCACTTTTCTTTTTTACTAAAATGTCATTTTTAATAGAAAACACACACTTTGAGTCATACTGATCACATAGTGTGTCGGTTTTATGTGAGACTAATTTATACATGTCACACATGACTTATGAATCATTTTCATAAATTATAAATAAAATCTGAATGTGTTTTCTCGGTTTTTAGTGAGTCACAAATGTTTTGAACTAAAATCTGAATTTTAAACTAATAACACACACTTTGAGTCATACCTAGAACATAGTGTATCATATTTATGTATAGATAATTCTTACATGTCATAAATGACATATAGATAATTTTCCTAATGTACCAAAACAATCAAAATGTTTTTTCTCAATTTTGAGTATTTCACTTTTCTTTTTTACTAAAATATCAGTTTTAAATAAAAAGACACACATTGTGTCATACTTGTCACACCATGCATCGGATTGAGGTTGTAAGAACCCGGTTCTTATTTCTGAGGTACAGGTTTCTCCTTTTCTCTTTTCCTTAAGTGTTTTTGAGAAAATATGGAAAATGGGGAAAAATCCCAAATTTTGGAAGTACATGCCGTGTACTTTTCCACACACCATGTACTTTTGGCCATGTGGGATGAGTACACTGGTTGTGTGGCCATGTTGGCGATGAAGGGTGTAAAGACCGACTACACACCGGGTAGTGGTCCCTTACACGCCGTGTAGTCAGACGACAGGCGAATAGTAAGACGGTGGCCAGCTGTGCGATAGAACATGTCGTGTACTCAAGGAGACACGCTGTGTAGTCACGTCGGTAGGTGAACAGTGCCACGCTGGCGGGAAGCTTCCAGAGGAACAATTAAAAATGGGGAGTACACACTGTGTACTTGGAAATACACGCCGTGTACTTTTTTTCAATTAAAATGGGCAGTAGCCTCCCCTGTTCACAGGGAAGGCATAGAACCTGACGAGAGCTCGGGAGGGATGGATGAATCATCAGAGATCCTCTAGGCGCACTTCGGGAATCTGTTTCCGCCTCTGACGATCTCATTGGAACCACACGGGTAAGCCCTCCACTCCTCTTAAGTCGTTATTTCCAATTATTCCTCTAAGGTAAGTTATTTAAGTTTAAGCGAGTTTTATTCTACGTCAGATCTACATTGTTCTTGGGTGTTTCTGGAATCGATGTTCATGTATATCGTTTGTTGTCATTTAAGGTAGGTGTCATGGTGTTAATTTTCCAACTGTTGTGCGTTTTGTGCGTTTTTGTGCCACGAACCCATGTTGGGGTGTCGTGTGGCTAAGGCCTTAGCTGTTTAAATACCTAGAATTGTATAGGTAATTAAATGTGATATTAAAATGTTGTTTGGGATCGCTGCTTGGATCCAGGACCACCCTAGGGGTGCATTCCTCTGTTTAGCCATTTGGTCAGGATACCCGAGGGTATGCCTTATTTATTTTTCACATTACTTTTGTCTTGAGAGGAATTGTATGTGAAATGCTTATTTACATGTTGGGCATGGACCGGTTACTTGTGCTTGAGGGTAGTGTTTTACTATAGCCTGAGGGCATGACTGTATTAGCCTGAGGGCAATCTTCTCTTAACCTGAGGGAAACTTCTTCGGTGCCTGTGGGCAATAGACTCTGTGCCTGAGGGCAACACCTTTGTACGTCTGAGGGTGATATCTGTATGTCTATGGGCAGATTCTTGTGTTTGGATTCTCTTTACCTGAGGGTAGGGGTTTACATGTCTGAGGACGTTGGCTGTTTACTTAGAATATTCACTGTGGTGATATTTTAAATTAACTGATTAAATTGATATTAAAATGGAAATCAAACTGGTAAGTTAGTTACTTTTGAGTACCACATAGTTTATTTCATTTAATTTTGGACACTATTGTTGCATGTTTACACACAGTTGAGAACGAGCCTTTGGTGGGTGCCTACTGGGATATAATCTCACACCCTGTTTGGGCCATGATTTTCGGCCCAAACAGATTATGTTCCTGCAGGTGTAGATAAGGGAAAGGGTCCTTATATAGGTACTTGACTGCTACGGAGGAGTAGGGGAGCATGGGACAGGGCTAAGGCTTGCGATGCTACCGGCTGTTTTGTTCGGTTTTTCTTTTCTGTACTTGTACTGCACTGTATTGTTTTGTAACATGTTCTGGCTGTTTTCTTAGAATTTGAGGCATGTTGCACCATTTTAAATACTTGTTGGTTATGTCTATTGCAGTTGTTTATTTCAGTTGTGTATGGTTTAATGCTTCTGTTGTTGTTGTATGTTTAATTTCATTCCGCTGTGCTACACTTTGACAAATGAGGGCATAGTTTCCCCACTATCAGACCTGGGCCCTCGCTGTTAGTCGGTAGCCTCTGGCGTTTGGGGAAATGTGCTTGAGTTCATGTGGTGAACCGGGTTCGGGGCACCCGTAGAGTGGAACCCAGATCTGGGACGTTACAAAGTGGTGTCAAAGGGGTTATTTTCTTTGACTTACTGTTTGGATCCTTAGTCAGAGATAGGACGAGAATGGTAGTTGGTAATAAGCTATGCCCAGGCATATCTAACCCATGTATAGGGAAAACCAATTTACCTCGTGTTTCAATTCTTTTGATTTTGCAAATTTTACAGTTGATTTGATTTTCACTGTAGGGTGACGCACTTGTGACTGTGCTGTTTATATTTTATCCATGGGTTCTATTTAGTTTCAACCTGATGAGATGAGGGTATGCCATCTCATGCATCATTTAGGCACATGCTAGAAATCACATTCCATGCATAGTTTCCATGCCATTTAGGTGCATTAGAAATTGCATGTTGTTGTGATAGTTGTTGTGCTAGAAAATCATGTTGTTGTGATAGATGCTTGATAAATACCTTCTAAGTGATAGGGTATTTTATATGATCTGGTTTATAGAATGGATGCCAAACTTTGGTTCTTGGGGAGTATGGGCCCCCATCGACCGGAAATTGGTGGATCATTGACTGTTTACTATGTTATAACACAGATAAGATGTCAAACTTTTATTCGTGGGGAGTATGGGCCCTCACGGATAGCAATTTTACACTTAGGTGTTGTTTTCTAGTGTTTTTTGGGTTCCGAGGAAGTTTCTGAGGCATACGGTCCAGAATTCCCAATATACACGCTGTGTAGTATCTTAAACACGCTGTGTATGGTCTTCTGTTTGGGAAGAAAAATAAACTTTTTGATTACACGCCATGTACCCAGAGTACACGCCGTGTAGTATCTTCCCGTGTCATAAACCGTGTGGGCAGTGACATGGGGAAGGGAAGAGCTTAGGGAAAACACGCTGTGTAGTTTCTGTACATGTCGTGTAGTGTTGACCTGGTGTCCGCCGTGTCACCAACATCACAGGCGGAGGAAAACTTAAGACATACATGTCGTGTCCACTGTGGAACACGCCGTGTAGTGTGACCTGGGAACCCGGCCATGTAACTAATAACATGGGTCGGGGTAATCCTTTCGAGTACACGTTGTGTGTATATAGAACACGCCGTGTAGGTTGAGTCATGTATCCGGCCGTGTAACTAACAACACAGGTCGGCGGAGCTCATCTAGTACACGTCGTGTACCTGTGGGACACGTCGTATAGTCTTGTCCGAGGACAGACCGTGTGGAGTAAGCCGTGTGGCTGGGAAACGAGGTGGTGTACATGCCGTGTGCGGGTGTAACACGTCGTGTAGTGTTAAGCCGAGTATTTGGTCGTGTCACAAATGACACGGGCAGTTGGAAAATTTCACCATACATGTCATGTAGATTTTATACATGCCGTGTAGTTTTGTACAACGGGAGCCATTTTACTTAGCCATGTAGAAGGACCCGGGCAGAGGAAGAGAAGTCAAGTACACACCATGTAGTCAATATACACATCGTGTAGTCTTGTTTTGAAAATTTTTAATGCCTTCTTCCTCCTGTTTCCTTTTGGGTTTCTTCATTTTCGGTCATTGTTAACCTTGTTCTAAAGGCGTGTTTTTGACCTTATAGTGTCATGCTGCCGAGACGACCACGTGTTTTTCGCCAGGAGAGTGGAAAAGACTATACTTTAGAGATGGTGGGCCATGGGCTACCAGTGGATCCTCCAGCAAATCCTGATGCGGCGCCAGCCGTTATACCGGACACATGCGCGGAGGCGCAGTTCTTTGAAGGTTTTATGCGGTTCATGAAGACCTTTCAGGGAGCACTGCCGGCTGCCACATCTATGGCTGAGCTGACATGTATCTTTCATCAGCAGCATCTGCCTACGTTTTCATGGGATGGAGGACCACAGGCTACAGAGTCTTGGCTAGGATCGATGCAGACTATTTTGGAGAATCTTGAGATGCCTCCAGGGTGGAGGGTCAAGCTCACGACATACATGCTGCGTGATTCTTCCAAGAGGTGGTGGGATGTTATCACCCAGTCAGAGCATCATAGAGACATAGCATGGGAAGATTTTCAGGCAGTCTTCTATGAATTCTTCTTCCTAGAGACACTGAGGGAAGATAGAGCTTGAGAGTTCATGAATCTGCAGCAGGGCACTATGTCGGTGATGGATTATTCTGCTCGTTTCACCAAGCTTCAGCACTTTTCACCCGTTCTAGTGGGTGATGAGACGTTGAGAGTTAGACGCTTTGAGGATGGTCTTCATTATGACATTCGAGTACTGGTGAATGTTTTCAGGTTGCCTTCAGTACATGCTATTGTAAACCAGGTGCTGATTACAGAGAGGAACTTGTGGGAAGCTAGTGGTGTGGGCCAGGTAGGTTCAGCCCCAGTTACTAGTACTATTTCTATTGGAAAGAGGAAGAGACAAATGGAATTCTCTTAGGGTGGCATTACCATCCACAATAATGTTTCAGGTGGTCGGGTCATGTGCTACCAGTGTGGTAGAGGGGCACAAGAGACCTCAGTGTCCGCGAGACCTAGTAGAGTGTCGAGCTTGCATTAAGATGGGTCATCTGCAGCGCTTTTGCAGGCCGTTTCCACCAATGGCTAGTGAGAGGGGTTCTGTTCATACTCTGTGTGCGGGATAAGAACTAGTGTCTTCTTACCAGACAGGGAACTGGAATACGTCAGGGCGTGTAGGAAGAGATGGTAGTTGTGGCCATGGTAGCCAGACACCAGGATCTCAGAGGCAACAGGGCGGGACAGCTCAGGTTAGTCAGGCTGTGTCGTAGGGCCGTGGCACTGGGTAGGCATATGCAGTGCAACAGACCCACCAGGAGCAGGATCCCAGACCTTCTATAGTCAGAGGTACTATTCTAGTAGCTTCTATTCTATCATCAGTACTTTTCGATACGGGTGCTACACATAGTTTCATATTTGTACTTGTGGTGGAGATCTTTGGGCTCTATGTTTCTACTTCTTCTGATATCATGACGCTAGACACTCCGTTGGGGACTAGAACGGCTGGTGTGTTCCAGTGCAAGGATTTCCCCCTTGAGGTCGGTGGTGTCACTTATTTTGGGACCTCTATGTCTTAGAGATTATGAGATATGATGTCATTCTTGGGATGGACATTTTGGTTCCCTTTCGAGCCTTTGTGGACTGTTATCGTCGCAAGGTGAGTTTCACATCACCAGAGGGTAGAGTGTTTCTATACAAGGGCGAGTAGGATGTTCAAGCGAGTCGAGCTGGACCAGAGCATCGTGGGTGAGGTGGAGTCATATCCCAGATTTAGAACTTATATCTGGATGACCAGGGGACTTGTCAGAAGGATTTCCCTCCAGTGGTTGATCATTTTAGGGATGTCTTCCCGGATGACTTTTCAGGTCTACCTCCGGAGCGTGAGGTGGATTTCTCTATTGAGCTTGTTCCAGGAGTAGCATCGGTGTCCATTCCTCCTTATAGGATGGCTACACCAGAGTTGTAGGAGCTCAAAATATTGTTAGAGGAGTTACAGGAAAAGGGTTTCATCTGACCCAGTACTTCTCCTTGGGGTTCTCCTGTCCTTTTTATGAAGAAGGCGGACAGTACCCTCAAACTCTGTGTGGATTATCGGAAGCTGAACTAGTTGACGGTTAAGAACTGATATCCCTTACCAAGGATTGATGATCTTTTTGATCAACTTAGTGGATCACGAGTGTTCTCGAAGATTGACTTGAGATCAGGATATCATCAGCTGCAAGTTAGACCATCTAATATACCTCTTATAGCTTTCAGGAGTAGGTATTGTCGATACGAGTATACAGTTATGCCGTTCGGACTCACGAATGCACCATTAGTTTTCATGGCTCTGATGAATCGTGTATTCCATCCTTATCTGGATTCTTTTTTGGTAATATTCATGGACGATATCTTGGTGTAATCTCACACTCAACACAACCATGCCACCCATCTTGAGATCGTATTGAGTACACTAAGAGAGCATCGGTTATATACTAAGCTCTCAAAGTGCCACTTTTTTATGGACCAAATTCACTTCTTGGGTCATATCATCTCAGAGGAAAGAGTTTCAGTAGACCCAGATAAGGTGAGTGTAGTAGTTTCCTGGGAGCCGCCTAAGAAGGTGTTTGAGATATGGAGTTTCTTAGGGATGGCTGGTTACTACAGATGTTTCATCCAAGACTTCTCCCGCTTAGCCACGCCATTGACGAGTATGACTAAGAAGGGTGTGAAGTTCGTTTGGAAGGGAACTTGTGAGATAGACTTCCAGGAGCTAAAGGGGAACTTAACATCAGCACCAATCTTGATACTCCTAGAGCAGGGGCAGAGCTATACAGTTTACTATGATGTATCAGGGATTGGTCTAGGAGCTGTGTTGATGTAGGGTGATCAATTTTTTGCGTACAGGTCTCAGCAGTTGAGGCCACATGAGAGGAATTACCCGACGCATGATCTCGAGTTAGCTGCATTTGTTCATGTGTTACGCTGTTGGAGACATTATCTCTTGGGAGAGCATTTTTTGGTTTTCACAGACCAAAAAATTCTCAAGTATATCTTTACTCAGCGTGACTTGAATCTGAGGCAACGAAGGTGGGTCGAATCCCTTAAGTCCTTTGATTTTGAGCTTGCCTATACACCTGGTAAAAGTAATTCAGTAGCTGATGCACTGAGCAGGAAGACTCAGATACAGGCAGTGTAGGAGGACAGTGGTGAATGGAAGCTTATAGCTTTGTTCTCTGAGATGCATTTGAAGGTGCATGACAGTCAAGGGAAGACCTATCTTTCATCTTTAGCTGTGACCTCTACCCTCTTTGATAGAGTGAGAATGAGACAGCTATCTAATTTAGAAGGCCTAGTTCTATGGGAGTCGGTGGCAAGCGAGGACCCTCCTCCTGGTTGGACGATAGGCGATGATGAGGTATTGCGTTTCCATAGACGTGTATGGGTTCTAGGGGATATATGCGAGGAGCTGATACAAGAGTTTCATACTTCAGCTTGGGCAGTTCATCCCGGAGTTACCAAGATATACCGTGACTTGAGACGTCAGTACTGGTGGCCGGGTAAGAAGAGAGATGTAGCTAGTTTTGTTACGAGGTGTTCCACCTGTCAGCAGGTGAAGGTGGAGCATCAGAGGCCAGCCGGACTGTTATAGCAGTTACCCATCCTGGAGTGTAAATGGGATGATGTCGTGATGGATTTTGTGACTGGTTTGCCGAGGTCACCTAGAGTCAAGGATGCCATGTGGGTTGTTGTGGACAGACTCACGAAGGTATCTCATTTCTTGCCGATCAAGGAGACCTTCAGAGTTGACAAGCTCAGGAAGTTGTATATCCGAGAGATCGTACGTCTTCATGGGGTCCCTCGTTCTATCATTTCAGATAGGGACTCCCATTTTATGTCTCATTTCTGGCAGGGTTTTCAGAGGGCACTGGGTACACAGGTGCTTCTGATCATAGCTTACCACCCTCAGACCGATGGCCAGTCAAGGCGTATGATACAGGTGCTGGAGGACATGTTGCAAGTATGCGTCCTAGACTTTAGGGGCTCTTGGGAGAATCATATACCCCTAGTAGAGTTTTCCTACAATAATAGTTTTCAAGAAACTATTGAGATGACACCTTATGAGGATTTATATGGTAGGTCGTACCGATCACCCTTGTGCTAGTTAGAGGCAGGTGAGGCAACTTTACTGGGACCACGTCTTGTGCAGGAGACTTCTTAGCAGGTCCAGTTGATTCAGAAGCGGATGGCTACCGCAAAGTCTCGTCAGAAGTCTTATGCTGATCGTCGCAGACGAACTTTGGAGTTCGTGGTTGAGGATTATGTTTTCTTACGTGTTTCACCGAGGTTGGTACACAGACGGATCATGAGACACAGTAAACTTTCACCGAGGTATGTGGGACCATTTGAGATTCTGGAGAGAGTCGGGTTGGTTGCTTATCAGTTGCAGTTACCTCAGAGGTACTAGGCCATGCACGACATCTTCCATGTATCTCAGTTATGTCACTATCATTCAAACCTATCTCACGTCTTTTAGCCCAAGGAGGTTGAGCTTCAAGTAGATGCCTCCTTTGAGGAGCATCCGATACGTATTGTTGATAGGAGCATGAAGGTTCTTCGAGGGTGGTCAGTTCCTCTCGTACGGGTGCTATGGCAGCATGGCCGAGTGCAGGATGAAACCTGGGAGTGGGAGACCGACGTACATGCTCAGTGGATGGAGTTATTCATGACTGTGTCTTTTCCACCCTTGGAAGGGAAATTTGGGGACGAATTACTTTAATGAGGGAAGTTTGTAAGAACCTGGTTCTTATTTCTGAGGTACGGGTTTCTTCTTTTCTCTTTTCCTTAAGTGTTTTTGAGAAAATATGGAAAATGGGGGAAAATCCCAAATTTTGGAAGTACACGCCATGTACTTTTCCACATGCTGTGTACCTTTGGCCATGTAGGATGAGTACACGGGTCATGTGGCCATGTCGGCGACGAAGGGTGTAAAGACTGACTACACTCTGTGTAGTCCGTCGGCAGGCGAATAGTAAGATGGTGGCCAGCTCTACAACATAACACACCATGTACTCAAGGAGACATGTTGTTTAGTCACGTCAGAAGGTGAACAGTGCCGCACTAGCGGGAAGCCGCCAGAGGAACAGTTAAAAAATGGGGAGTACACACTGTGTACTTGGAAATGCACGTCGTGTACTTTGTTTTTTTCACTTAACATGGGCAGTAGCCTCCCATGTTCATAGGAAAGTCTTAGAACCAGATGGGAGCTCGGGAGGGATGGCCGAATCTTCAGAGATCCGCCAGGCGCACGTCAGGAATTCGTTTCTGCCTCAGACGATCTCGTTGGAACCGCATTGGTAAGCCCTCTACTCCTCTTAAACCGTTCTTTCCAATTCTTTCTCTAAGGGATGTTATTTAAGTTTAAGCGAGTTTTCTTCTATATCAGATCTACTTCATTCTTGGTTGTTTCTAGAATTGAAGTTCATGTATATCGTTCGTTGGCGTTTAAGGTAGGTGGCTTGGTGTTAATTTTTTAACTGGTGTGCGTTTTGTGCGTTTTTGTGCCATGAACCCATGTTGGGGTGTCGTGTGGCTGAGGTCGTAGTTGTTTAAATACCTAGAATTGTATAGGTAATTAAATGTGATATTAAAATTCTGTTTGTGATTTCTTCTTGGATCCAGAACTACCCTAGGGGTGCGTTACATTGTTTAGTCGTTTGTCCAGGATACCTGAGGGTATGACTTATTTATTTTTTTGCATTACTTTTTCCTTGAGAGGAATTGTATGTGAACTAATTATTTACATGTTGGGCATCGCCCAGTTACTTGTTCCTAAGGGCAGTGTTTTACTATAGCCTGAGGGCATGACTGTATTAGCCTGAGGGAAATCTTCTCTTAGCCTGAGGACAACTTCTTCCATGCCTGTGGGAAATAGACTCTGTGCCTGAGGGTGACACCTTTGTACGCCCGAGGGTAATATCTGTATGCCTGTGGGTAGATTATTGTGTTTGGATTCTCTTTACCTGAGGGTAGGGGTTTACATGTCTGAGTATATTCGCTGTTTACGTAGAATATTCACTATGGTGATATTTTAAATTAACTGACTAAATGGATATTAAAATGGAAATCAAACTAGTAAGTTAGTTACTTTTGAGTACTACATAGTTTATTGCATTTACTTTTGCACAATGTTGTTGCATGTTTACACACAGTTGAGCATGGGCCTTTAGTGGGTGCCTACTGGGATATATTCTCACACCCTATTTGGGCCATGCTTTTTGGCCCAAATAGATTACATTCCTACATGTGTAGATAAGGTCAAGGGTCTTTATATAGGTACTTGACTGCTACTGAAGAGTAGGGGAGCATGGGACCGGGCTGAGGCTCACGATGCTACCGGCTGTTTTGTTCTGTTTTTCTTTTCTGTACTTGTAATGCACTGTATTGTTGTGTAACATGTTCTGGCTGTTTTCATAGAATTTGAGGCATGTTTCGCCATTTTAAATACTAGTGGGTTATGTCTACTGCAGTTGTTTATTTCAGTTGTGTGTGGTTTACTGCTTCTGCTATTGCTGTATGTTTAATTTCATTCCACTGCGCTACACTTTGAAAAATGAGTACATAGTTTCCCCACTATCAGACTTGGGCCCTCACTGCTAGTCAGCAGCCTCTGGCGTTTGGGGAAATGCACTTGAGATCATGTGGCGAACCGAGTTCGGGGCACACGTTGAGTGGCACCCGGATCTGGGACGTTACAGAGGTGTAGCTGATTCTAATACATCATAAATTACTTACGGATAATTTTCGAAATGTATCAAAATAATATGAATGCTTTTTCTCAATTTTGAGCATGCCAATTTTCTATTTTACTAAAATTTCAATTTAAACTGAAAACACACACTTTGAGTCACACCGGTCACATCGTGTGTCGATTTGATGTGAGACTGATTCCTATGCATCAAAAATTACTTATGGATAATTTTAAAAATGTATGAAGATAATTTGGGGATATTTTCTCTTTTTTCAGTGAGTGACACATGTTTTGAACTAAAATTACAATTTTAGACTGATAATATACACTTTGAGTCACATTGGGCACATTATGTATCAGATTAAGGTGCGGCTAATTCTTACACATCCCAAATGAATTATGGATCATTTTTATAAAGTATCAAAAAAAATATGAATTTATTTGATCATTTTTTATTATGTCACTTATCTTTTTTACTAAAATGTTAATTTTAAATAAAAGGACACACTTTTTGTCATTCTGGTCACACTATGTATCAGATTGAGGTGTGGATGATTCCTAAATATCACAAATGACTTATGGATTGTTACCCTAAATTATCAAAACAATCTGAATGTGTTTTCTTGGTGTTGAGTGTGTCACTTTTATTTTTACTAAAATTCCATTATAAACTAAAAACATGCACTTTTATTCATACCAACCACATCGTGTTTTGATTTGAGGTGAGACTGGTTCACACACATCAAAAATGACTTAAGAATAGTTTTTATAAATTATCAAGACAATATGAGCGTGTATGTTTAGTTTTCATTTAGTGAAACACATTTTGAACTAAAATGTCAATTTTAGACTAATAATGAACACTTTCAGTCATACAGGGCACACCATGCATCAGATTAAGGTGTGGATGATTTCTACACATCATAAATGAATTATATATCATTTTCCTAAGGTATCAAAACAATATGAATTTGATTTCTATATTTTGAGTATTTCACATATATTTTTTACTAAAATGTCAATTTTAAATAAAAATACACACTGGGAGAAATACCGGTCATAATGTGGGTCAGATTGAGGTGTGGTTGACTCCTACAAATTACAAATGACTTATGGATAATTTTCCTAAAGTATCAAAACAATCTTAATGCATTTTCTTTTTTTTGAGTATGTGATGTGTCTTTTGAATTAAAATGTAAATTATAAACTAAAAACATACACATCAAGTCATACTAAACACATTGTGTATCATATTGAGGTGTAGTTGATTGAGGTGTGGCTGATTCCCACACCATTCAGGGAAATGTTCATGAATGATCTTTAGGGAAGTCATAATTTTCATTCAAATATTTCAAAATACCTTGGTAGATTAATCCTTATGATTCACTTCACTTCAACATGGGGTTTCCTCTTTCATCTGAAAGGAACATGTTCTCTCTTTTCTGGCTTATTGCATATAGTTGAATGAAATATACAACTTCCCAAAAGATCTGTGAAAAAAATTAAAAAATTATTTGATAAAAATGATTAGAAAATTAACATAAAAATGGTAGATAAAATGATGAAAAAATAACTAAATAAGTAGTAAGAATTCACCTTTTCATGATGTCTGTATAAATTCTTGAATCATTTCCATGTTGCCAAGAAAAAATAACATAAATCTAGAGGTATTAGATCTTAAATTAGATCTTACATCAAAACATGATAGTTATCAATGTGTTGTTGATATTACAACACACTACACAAATAAACAGGAAACAAATACAAGCACTAGTAGCAGATTATACAGAATATAGTAAAATAAAATTTTAATTAAAATAAAAAATAAATTAAAAATTAAAAAACACTATTATAGAAATTGTATACATTGTTTTGTACAATTACATTAGCAAGTAAAATTTGTCACAAACATTCAAAAACATCAATGGTTTCATTGTCTTTGGCACCTGAACCCCTTTCAAAAGTCACAATCATGGTATCAGTCTCCAAAAAAACACCTCAACTCAAGAAAAAGAATAACATGTCTATGAAAATAATTCTTATATTATTAATACTATAAATAAATAAATTAAACTTGGATATGAAACAATACATTAATAAAATGTTAATTTTAAACTGATAATGGACACTTTGTGTCAAACCGACACATCGTGTATCAAATTGAGGTGTGGATGATTTTTACATGATAAAAATTACTTATGGATTATTTTCCTAAACTGTAAAAATAATTTGAATGTGTTTTCTTAGTTTTTAGTATGTCACTTGACTTTTTTCTAAAATTTCAATTTTAAATAAAAAGACGCACTTGGAGTCACACCGATCACACCATGCATTAGATTACACTGCGGATTATTATTACACATCACAAATGACTTATGGATATTTTTTCTAAAATATGAAAACAATTTGAATATGTTCTCTTGGTTTTGTGTATGTCATTTTTTTTACTAAAATGTCATTTTAATCTGAAAACAAACACTTTGAGTCATACCATTAACATATTGTGTTCGTTTTACATGAGATTTATTCCTACACATAAAAAATGAATTATTAATCATTTTCCTAAATTATCAATACAATACAAGTGTTGTTTCTAGGTTAGTAGTGAGTGACACACATTTTGAACTAAAATGTCCACCTTAAACTGATAATAGACACGTTGAGTCATACCAGGCACACTGTGTATTAGATTGAGGTGTGACTAATTATTACATGTCAAAAATTACTTATGGATCATTTTTATAAAGTAAGAAAACAATCCAAATGTGTTTGATTAGTTTTGAGTATGTCACGTCTCTTTTTTAATAAAATGTCATCTTTAAATAAAAAGACAAACTTGGAGTCATATTGGTCACACTTTGCATCAGATTGAGGTGCGATTGAATCATACATGTTACAAATGACTTATGGATCATTTTCCTATATATTCAAAACAATCCAAATGTGTTTACTCAGTTTTGAGTATGTCACTTTTCTATTTTACCAAAATGACATTTTAAACTGAAAACACACACTTCGAGTCATACCGACCACATCGTGTGTCAGATTGATGTGAGAGTGATTCCTACATGTAAAAAATGAATTATGAATCATTTTAATGAATTATCATGTCAATATGAGCATTTTATATAAGTTTTTAGTGACTAAAACATGTTTTGAACTAAAATGTCAATTTTAAACTGATAACAGACACTTTAAGTCATACTGGGAATACAGTGTATCAGATTGAAGTGCAGCTGATTACTACACATCATAAATAATTTATGAATAATTTTACTTAAGTATAAAAAAAATATAAATATTTTTGATTAGTTTGTAGTATTTAACTTGTCTTTTTTAATGAAATGTCAATTTTTAATAAAAAGATACACTTTGAGTCATGTCGGTCACACTATGTATTGGATTGAGGTTAAGATGATTCCTATACATCAAAAATGACTTATGGATCATTTTACTAAAGTATAAAAAGAACCCAAATGAAATTTATCAATTTTGAGTATGTTTCTTATCTTTTTACTAAAATGTAATTTTAAACAAAAACACACACTTTGAGTCTAACTGATCACAATGTGTATTGGTTTGACATGAGACTAATTCTTACATGTCACAAATTACTTATGAATCATTGTACAAAATTATCAATACAATTCGAGGATGTTTTCTCTATTTTTAGTTAGTGACACATGTTTTGAACTAAAATGTCAATTTTAGACTGAAAACACACACTATGAGTCATACTAAGTGTAACACCCCGAGCTTCCACGATACGCTTCTCATTCAATAATTCAATAGCTTGCATTGTATGCAACTTCGAGTTCTAAAACACCGCGACTAATCAATGTAGTCGTTATGAATAGTAATAACCACTTTTTAAAATTATAGAAATTTTATATTTCAAAATGGACTTCATTTTTGGATTCGGAATATCGAAATTAGCCTATGTTGAATTTTTGGTATTTTTCTGAGAACTTCAAATTTTTTATGAATAGTGAAAAATACTTAAAACAACTTTTTAATAAAAATAATTTATTGTGATAAATTATAATATTTAGTGGATTTAAGGTATAATTAGAATATATTTTTACCATTTTATCCAATGGTGGTCATTAGAATTAATTTAACATTGAAATTGGACATAAACAATTGCCAATCTTTTGATATAAATTGTTTCTTAAAAACACGCTATTTGTCGTAACATCGGGAATTAATTATAAAATTAATTAATGAAACTTATATGTTTGTAATTTTTTAAAATAGAAATCATTTTTGAATTCTGAATATCAATTATAGCTTAGGGTGAAATTTTGTCCTTGTTCTGAAAAACTTCAATTTTTGATGAATAGTGAAACCACTAAGTGGTAGTTAAATAACTGATTTTTCGTTTAAATGAAATATTACCACTTCTGTGATTTGATTTTCAAAAATCCGACATACATGGTTGTCATTAAGAAATAAAATGTGGTTCAATGAGATTAAAATAATTTTTTGGTGAATAGTAACTTTTAAGTTCCTAATCGCGATTAGAGGTAATTAGTGTAGTTTAAGGTACAAATAATGTTTTAATAATATGAGATGAGCATGACACTTGTCCTACTCCTATTGGATGAGTCATTTCCGACCAAGAAAACCCATGGGTCAACTTGGGGACCCCATGGAGCCACTTTAGTTGGAAAATGACATTAATATATATTTATTTAATGTTAAAATTAAATTGACACAAACATGAGTTATTTTACTAAAACAGTTTTTAAGTGGGGTTACACAAGTCCAAAAATTGACTATAAATATTCATTAGAAATATAAAACGATTTCCTACATCATAGTATTTTTTTTATAATTTTTAGACATTAAAGAAATTAAATTATTTATGACATCATTATGATGCAGCGATGACCTCATTATTTAACGATTTTAATAAAATGAAAAGATAATGAAAAATCCAAGGCTTAAACTTGTCCAAAGACTATTGGATGGGTATATTTAGAACCCTTATCACCTTATCCACGAATTATATAAGTGTGGTACCCTTAGAATCCGAAAAGTATTGTGTAATAATGTAACATTTCAATCTTTCCAAAAGAGCCCCTCCTCTCCACTTATAAAAGGCCCCCACCTCTCCCACCTTATTCACACCTTCAAGCCATTTGTCTCGGCCAACCTCTGCCCAAATACTCTCCCAACTTCCCCCTCTTACTCCTAGAAGCCTCACTTTGGGCAGAACTCTTCTCAAGGAATCCTTTGGCTCAAATCAAAAAGAGTTACCCGATTTTGAGGTAATGTCTTCTCTAATGTTGTTTTGTTTTATTTTTCTTCTCCAACCCCCTAAACTCTTTTTATTCATTACTTTTGTAACAACACCAGTATCCTCAATATACTATGATGTTTTTATAATAAGTATTCGAGCTACACTTACAAACACCTACATCTAATGGTTAAAGAACATATGGTTTCTGTGGATGGCGAATTTCTGCCTCACGAAACGATGATTGTTCAACACTCATATAAAACCTTCAAAGGTGGCCATTAAGATGTCACTATATTTATATATGATATAAAATATGTATATGTTTTACTTATGCTTCTGTATTTCTCATTTATGGCATACTTTATGATTTCCATTATGGGTAAAACGCGATAATTTCATTTTAGGAAGTGCAGACTACCGCCCCCTCAAAGTGATTTGAATCGTTAATGCCATATGTGGGATGTATAAAGGATGGATTAAATGGTATTATACACTATATTATACTGTAATTATATTATAAATTTATATCATTATGATTTCCATTCCATTAAATATGAAATAGAAATGAAAGTAGCGTTCATGCGTACGTACGGCTTACCGTCTCCATGAACGGTGCATTTCATTTCTTACCTCTAAATGTTATGTGAAATTATGAATGAATGTATATACTGGATATATATCATATATATGATATCTGCATCATGAATATAATTCTGGATATAATGGATATTTCACCACATGAACAACTTGAAATTATAGGAAGATTATTTTTGACTCAAGTACCAAAGATCGACAAAACGACCGTTATTAACTTAAATAATTACATAATGTTCATAACATGGTAATAAGGGATATAAAAGGAATAATGAACATGAAAAAGGTTCTTAAGTAAATAGTAATTAACTCTATTTTATTATTCATGAGTTTAAAGAACGGTCGAGTCAGGACAGGACGCAAGGTAAGGGAACTTCTTAACCCAACTTCCATTCTTTGGGTTAATCTCCTACTTTCAAATTATGTCATGATATTATTATGTCTTATTTTGTATTTTTACTTTCTTTATGTGTACCTATAGTGAATACACATAATATGTCTATTTTATTTTAAAAATGATCTTTGTAAGGACTTCGTCTCAATCTCCTTTCATTGAGGCATATTTGGTTTTATACAGAAATTTCTTTTATACGGTGTATAAACCCCTTTGACTTTTACATTTATTCAAAAGGAATATTTTTTATACGAAGCGTTTACTAAACGACAAAAGGGAATGTTTTTATAGTACATATGTGGCGACAACGAATTCTCCACCGCCGTGACCACTATTTGATTTTCGGCTTCCTCTACAAGCCATACCTTTTTTTAATGAAAAATAAATACCATGTTATACTTTTCTTTTATTTTGGTATTGAAAATGGTTTTGAAAGAGTTTTTATTATATCAATGTGTTGTATTGATATCTTGTGATTGAAATTTCCTTTATGCATGTTTTATGTGATACGATTATGTTATGGTTTATGATATGTTTAAACCTATTCATATGAGGAATGCATTGGACTTAATAAGTGACGGGTGGAGCCCGCTATAGCTCCTCGATACATCGGTAGGTCTCATGAGACAACTAGACGTGGAATTGGCCGTGGCACTTTCCCAATTTGATTTATGGTTTTGGCCGAGGCCTTAATAATTTTAGACGTCTTGGCCGAGGCCTTGACAAAATGTTTCAGAATGTCTGGCATTATACATTCCCTCATTATGAAAGTGGTTATTGATATTGCATGTGATTATTTGACTAGTAGAATATCCATGTGAGTAAGTAAATGACATTATTTAATTTTATTTTTTCCATATTATGCTGAAGTTCAAGTTTAAAACGGCTTTTGTTTTAGTTATACATTGCCTTAAATGTTAATGTTTATTTATGAAATCTTCCGCAATATTGTTATCCTTACTGAGCATCTGAGCTCACCCCTTTCAATGTTTTAATATTTTCCAGGATGTGAAGAAGTATTTTATGAATGACCTGTAGGGATTGTCAGAAGAGGATATGAGTGTGGACTATGGAGACTTTGTTATTGTAGTTTTTCACTTTATGATGTAATGTAACGTTTACGAATGTATCTAGTGTTTCCAAGGCTACTAAACTAATCGTTCTTTCGAGACTTGATATTTTGTGATCATGCCAATGTTACGAAGTAATGCACCGACTCTGGGTAGCTGGGGTCGGGGTGTTACAGTTGGTATCAGAGGCAGTTTAGTACTAACCTTGGAAGCTAGATCTAGATAAACTCTGATTAGAGCATGTAGACCTAAGATGAACTTTGAGGATTAGTATAGAAGAACATCCTAGAATTTTTGTATTGTAGAGATGTTGTGTGTTTTCCGAGCAATACATCCCTGTCTGGATACGAGCAGGTAGAGGCGGCTCTGGCACAGATGTACCTAGGGGTAAAACTCGAAAACACCGCTTTGAGCTAGACTCAAACGGGAACTGGTGCACGACAATGGGCCTTGCTGCACTCTTGGTTACGACACTCCCGGGGGATATGCTTTGGATAATTCTCATTTTCTTTATAAACCACTATGAAGGGTTATGAGTATATACTTCCTCAAAGAAAACATTTTTATGGATTATATCCATAAATAGTTCAATTTATGTTAAGTATTTTACAAGTATGGAATTATGTATTTTGATTCATAAACTAATCTAGTTTATGCCATTGTTTAGAAATGGCGCCTAGTGGAAGGAATGGAAACTGTATCAATGCACGCACTCCGTGTAGGGATTTCCCTCCTGTTCAAGATAATTATGGTGGAGCTAGTGATACAACTGGTGCTGATCATCTTCTCACCGTATTGGGACAACTCACACAGGTTATGAATAATAACCTTACTCGTATGGAGCACCCTGATCCGCAACGTGGAGGATCAATGTTAGACCGCTTCATGAGGCAACAACCACCAACCTTCAATGGGAGTACAAATCCTATAGTAGCTGAGCAATGGATAAATTCCTTAGAGAAAATATTCCATGCCTTGGGGAGTAGTGAAAGGGAGAAGGTTGTCATGGCAGTTTACCGCCTCACTGGAGATGCCGATCAGTGGTGGTCGTTGATTCAAAACACAAAGTAAGATGATGACGTATCGAATATGTAATGGAGGGAGTTCAAAGAGATTTTCTTAGAAAAATACTTTCCTCGTGACCATCGAGCAGATATGGAAAGGCAATTTCTGAGTCTGAGGCAGAAGGAGGATGAGAATGTCGCAAAGTATGAGGCTAACTTTACAAGGTTAGCGAGGCATGCTGATGATTATATACGTAACCCAAGGAGTAAGATTGATCGTTTCTTTGATGGGTTAAAACCATTTCTCCGTCGATCTTTAGTATCACAATCCTTCTCATCATACGAAGATATTGTCTCGTGTTCTATCAAGACAGAAAAGGAACTCTCTAAGTCTTATGACAACAAAGTAAAGCAAGAGAAGAAGAGAATGGTGGAACAAGAGACAGATAAAGGGAAAAAGGGAAAGAAGGATTTTCCATTATGTGATAATTGTGGGAAGAATCACCATGGTACGTGCCTAAAAGGAATGAGAGTTTGTTATAAATGTGGAGAAAAGGGTCACCAGGCTCGTGATTGCAAGGGAAAGAAAGAGGCTGTCAAAGTTGAATGCTACAATTATAGGGAAATGGGGCATTATTCAAATGAATGTCTTAAACGTCAAGGAAACCTACCTCAGAAAAGGCCAAGGGATCAAGGCCAATCTTATGCTGTGACTACAGTTGAAGTATAATAATTAATGTATTGGTGCTTTTGGACTCAAGGATTATATTCTGGTTATAAGAATTATGTGATATATATAAAGATTGTACTGCAGTACTTTTTGATTTCAGTAAGGTTTTAATATGATTAAGGTAATCATATTTTTAGTATGTGACAATAAGAGAAACTTTTCTTTGTTTGGGGAATCTGATGTTACAATTGATTTTGGAATTTAGATACCTTTTAGAGAAAGTCTGGACGGAGGTATTTTGGATAACTATTAAGGTTGGAATGGATTAAGTTGAACCATGGATAGTATTGTTTAAGGTTAATTCATTTCTGAAGATTATTTTTGGAATATTATAATACTATAGTTTTAGGAAAAGGACAACCTGCAGGGTAGGGAATAACCCGTCGCGTCGGACAAAGCTGCAGGAATCGAACCCACAACCATAGTGGGACAAGCCTTTATTTCCTACCACTAGCCTACATGAAGTCCCTGGTTATTACAAAATAGTTTTACTAATCTAAATGGTATGTGTTAATATTTGGAACCTTATACAATTAGGATAAATAGAATATTTTTGAGTTCCGTTACCATTTGGAGTGAAAGTTGGGTTTGTGGTAAAAATTTATTAACGAATGAAAGTATACATAACAAGTATGTATATTCCCTTACGTTCTTAGTAAATCTCCTAAATAAATTCCTCAACATTATAAAAGGTAACTTAAAACAAAAATGTTGTCTGTTAAATTTTCCAACTGGGGATTCAATGACCGTTTAACCAATCACAAGTTTGTGATTTTCTTGTGGTTAAACTTTCTCCTAATCATGTTTTCTATAACTCTCCATCAGACCTTGATGGTTTGTTTCTCCTCCATATCCATATTTTCATAGAATCCTAGAATGGGCTATATCGGGTGACCTTTGTACTTATCTTGCTTTCTTTTAATGTTATATATTTATTAACCTTATTTTCGATGTAGGTTTTCCTCAAAGGTATTTTCTCTTTTCAACCTTTTATTTTCAAAGAAAAATTTCAAATTATGAGGACGCAATTTATTGAAGGAGGGGAGAATGTAACACCCCGATCTTCCACGATACGCTTCTCATTCAATAATGCAATAGATTGCATTGTACGCAACTTCGAGTTCTAAAACACCGCGACTAATCAATGTAGCCGTTATGAATAGTAATAACCACTTTTTAAAATTATAGAAATTTTATATTTCAAAATGGGCTTCATTTTTGGATTCGGAATATCGAAATTAGCCTATGTTGAATTTTTGGTATTTTTCTGAGAACTTCTAATTTTTTATGAATAGTGAAAAATACTTAAAACAACTTTTTAATCAAAATAATTTATTGTGATAAATTATACTATTTAGTGGATTTAAGGTATAATTTGAATATATTTTTACCATTTTATCCAATGGTGGTCATTAAAATTAGTTTAACATTGAAATTGGACATAAACAATTGCCAATCTTTTGATATAAATTGTTTCTTAAAAACACGCTATTTGTCGTAACATCGGGAATTAATTATAAAATTAATTAATGCAACTTATATGTTTGTAATTTTTTAAAATAGAAATCATTTTTTAATTCGGAATATCAATTATAGCTTAGGGTGAAATTTTGGCCTTGTTCTGAAAAACATCAATTTTTGATGAATAGTGAAACCACTAAGTGGTAGTTAAATAACTGATTTTTCGTTTAAATGAAATATTACCACTTCTGTGATTTGATTTTCAAAAATCCGACATACATGGTTGTCATTAAGAAGTAAAATGTGGTTCAATGAGATTAAAATAATTTTTTGGTGAATAGTAACTTTTAAGTTCTTAATCGCGATTAGAGGTAATTAGTGTAGTTTAAGGTACAAATAATGTTTTAATAATATGAGATGAGCATGACACTTGTCATACTCTTATTGGATGAGTCATGGCTGACCAAGACAACCCATGGGTCAACTTGGGGACCCCATGGAGCCACTTTAGTTGGAAAATGATATTAATATATATTTATTTAATGTTAAAATTAAATTGACACAAACATGAGTTATTTTACTAAAACAGTTTTTAATTGGGGTTACACAAGTCCAAAATTTGACTATAAATATTCATTAGAAATCTAAAAAGATTTACTACATCATAGTATTTTTTTTATAATTTTTAGACATTAAAGAAATTAAATTATTTATGACATCATTATGATGCAGCGATGACCTCATTATTTAACGATTTTAATAAAATGAAAAGATAATGCAAAATCCAAGGCTTACACTTTTCCAAAGACTATTGGATGGGTAGATTTAGAACCCTTATCACCTTATCCACGAATTATATAAGTGTGGGACCCTAATAATCCGAAAAGCATTGTGTAATAATGTAACATTTCAATCTTTCCAAAAGAGCCCCTCCTCTCCACTTATAAAAGGCCCCCACCTCTCCCACATTATTCACACCTTCAAGCCATTTGGCTCGGCCAAACTCTGCCCAAATACTCTCCCAACTTCCCCCTATTACTCCTAGAATCCTCACTTTGGGCATAACTCTTCTCAAGGAAGCCTTTGGCTCAAATCAAAAAGAGTTACCCGATTTTGAGGTAATGTCTTTTCTAATGTTGTTTTGTTTTATTTTTCTTCTCCAACCCCCTAAAATATTTTTATTCATTACTTTTGTAACAAAACCAGTATCCTCAATATACTAGGATGTTGTTATAAGAAGGATTCGATATACACTTACACACACCTACATCTAATGGTTAAAGAACATACGGTTTCTGTGGATGGCGAATTTCTGCCTCACGAAACGATGATTGTTCAACACTCATATAACACCTTAAAAGGTGGCCATTAAGATGTCACTATATTTATATATGATATAAAATATTTATATGTTTTACTTATGCTTCTGTATTTCTCATTTATGGCATACTTTATGATTTCCATTATGGGTAAAACGCGATAATTTCATTTTAGGAAGTGCGGACTACCGCCCCCTCAAAGTGATTTGAATCGTTAATGCCATATGTGGGATGTATAAAGGATGGATTAAATGGTATTATACACTATATTATACTTTAATTATATTATAAATTTATATCATTATGATTTCCATTCCATTAAATATGAAATAGAAATGAAAGTAGCGTTCATGCGTACGTACGGCTTACCGTCTCCATGAACGGTGCATTTCATTTCTTACCTCTAAATGTTACGTGACATTATGAATGAATGTATATACTGGATATATATCATATATATGATATCTACATCATGAATATAATTCTGTATATAATGGATATTTCACCACATGAACAACTTGAAATTATAGGAAGATTATTTTTTACTCAAGTACCAAAGATCGACAAAACGGACGTTATTAACTTAAATAATTACATAATGTTCATAACATGGTAATAAGGGATATAAAAGGAATAATGAACATGAAAAAGGTTCTTAAGTAAATAGGAATTAACTCTATTTTATTATTCAGGAGGTTAAAGAACGGTCGAGTCAGGACAGGACGCAAGGTAAGGGAACTTCTTAACCCAACTTCCATTCTTTGGGTTAATCTCCTACTTTCAAATTATTTCATGATATTATTATGTCTTATTTTGTATTTTTACTTTCTTTATGTGTACCTATAGTGAATACACATAATATTTCTATTTTATTTTAAAAATGATCTTTGTAAGGACTTCGTCTCAATCTCCTTTCATTGAGGCATATTTGGTTTTATACAGAAATTTCTTTTATACGGTGTATAAACCCCTTTGACTTTTACATTTATTCAAAAGGAATATTTTTTATACGAAGCATTTACTAAACGAAAAAAGGGAATGTTTTTGTCCTACGTATGTGGCGACAACGAATTCTCCACCGCCGTGACCACTATTTGATTTTCGGCTTCCTCTACAAGCCATACCTTTTTTTAATGAAAAATAAATACCATGTTATACTTTTATTTTATTTTGGTATTGAAAATGGTTTTGAAAGAGTTTTTATTATATCAATGTGTTGTATTGATATCTTGTGATTGAAATTTCCTTTATGCATGTTTTATGTGATATGATTATGTTATGGTTTATGATATGTTTAAACCTATTCATATGAGGAATGAATTCGACTTAATAAGTGACGGGTGGAGCCCGCTATAGCTCCTCGATGCATCGGTAGGTCTCATGAGACAACTAGACGTGGAATTGGCCGAGGCCCTTTCCCAATTTGATTTATGGTTTTGGCCGAGGCCTTAATCATTTTATACGTCTTGGCCGAGGCCTTGACAAAATGTTTCAGAATGTCTGGCATTATACATTCCCTCATTATGAAAGTGGTTATTGATATTGCATGTGATTATTTGACTAGTAGAATATCCATGTGAGTAAGTAAATGACATTATTTAATTTTATTTTTTCCATATTATGCTGAAGTTCAAGTTTAAAAAGGCTTTTGTTTTAGTTATACATTGACTTAAATGTTAATGTTTATTTATGAAAGCTTCCTGCAATATTGTTATCCTTACTGAGCATCTGAGCTCACCCCTTTCAATGTTTTAATATTTTCCAGGATGTGAAGAAGTATTTTATGAATGACCTGCAGGGATTGTCAGAAGAGGATATGAGTGTGGACTATGGAGACTTTGTTATTGTAGTTTTTCACTTTATGATGTAATGTAACGTTTACGAATGTATCTAGTGTTTCCAAGGCTACTAAACTAATCGGTCTTTCGAGACTTGATCTTTTGTGATCATGCCAATGTTACAAAGTAATGCACCGGCTCTGGGTAGCTGGGGTCGGGGTGTTACACTAAGAACATTGTGTATCAGATTTTGGAACAGCTGATTCCTACAAATCACAAATGACATATGGATCATTTTACTAAAGTATAAAAATAATACAAATGTCTTTGATTATTTTTGAGTATGTCACCTACCTTTTTTAACTAAAATTTCCTTTTTAAATAAAAAAGACACACTTAGAGTCATCCTAGTCACACCATGCATCATATTGAGGTGCGACTAATTCCTACATGTCATAAATGACTTATGGATTATTATCCTAAATTATAAAAATAAAATAAATGTATTTTCTTAGTTTTGAGTATGTCACGTTTGTTTTTTACTAAATTATAATTTTAAACAAAAAACACACACTTTGATTCATATCGTGTATCGATTTAAGGTGATACTGATTCATAAACAAAAAAATGACTTAATAATATTTTTCCTAAATTATCAAGACAATATAAGAATTTTTGTTTTGTTTTTAGTGAGTGATATGAATTTTTAACTAAAATGTCAATTTCTGACTAATAACGGTCACTTTGAGTCATACTGGGAACACCGTGTATTAGATTGAGGTGCGTATAATTTCTACATATCAAAAATGAAATATAGATAATTATCATAATTTATAAAAATAATATGAATGTGTTTGATCTATTTTGATTCTTTTATTTATCTTTTTTACAAAAAAATTCAATTTAAAACAAAAAGACACACTTTGAGTTATATCGGTCACATTGTTCATCAGATTGTGGTGTAGTTGATTCCTACACATCAAAAATGACTTCTGTATCATTATCCTAAAATATCAAAACAATATTAATGTATTTTATAAGTTTTGAGTATGTGGTTTGTGTTTTGAAATAAAATATAAATTATAAACTAAAAACATACACTTTGAGTCATACCGAACACACTGTTTATCATATTAAGCTGTTGTTGATTGAGTTGTGGCTGATTTCTACACTGGTCAGAAAAAGTTTCATGATATATCTTTTGGGATATCATAATTTTTATTCAGTTATTGAAAAATACCTTGGTAAATTCATCATTAATATTCACTTCATGTCAACATGTGGTTTACTCTTCCATCTGAAAGGAACATGTTATCACTTTTCTGGAATGTTGCTGATAGTTGAAAGTAAAATATGACTTCCCAAAATATCTTTGAAAAAAATAAATAAGTATTAGATAAAAATGATATGGAAATTTTCTTAAGAATATTATAATAAATGATGAAAAAAATAACGAAATAAGTAGTATGAATTCAACTTTTCATGATGTATGTATACATTCTTGACCCATTTCCTTGTTTCTATTATCTTAGTTACAGCCTTGAAGTCTAATATCACATGAGCATGATAATATTCAAACAAACCACCCCAACATTAGAAAAATAATCCACCAATATAAGAAAAAAAAAATATAATGTTATTAATACTATAAACAAAAAAAGTAAACAGGAATATGAAATAATACATTGATAAAATTTTAATTTTAAATTGAAACCATGAAATTTGAGTCATACCAGGAACACCTTGTATTGGATTAAGGAGTGGATGATTCCTACAAGCCAAAAAATGACTTATGGATCATTTTCCTAAAGTATCATGTAAATCCAAATTTCTTTTCTAGGTTTTTAGTGTGTCACATTTCCTTTTTACTAAAATTACAATTTTAAATAAAAAGACACCCTAGAGTCACACTGGTCACACTACGCATTAGGTTGAGGTGCATTTAATTCCAACACATCACTAATAACTTATGGATAATTTTCATAAAGTATCAAAATAATGTCATTTTTTCTCAATTTTATAGTATGTCACTTTTCTATTTTTCTAAAATTTCATTTTAAACTAACAACATGCACTTTGAGTCATACCTGCCACATTGTGTGTCAGTTTGAGATGAGATTTATTTCTTCATGTCAAAAATGAATTATGAATTATTTTCCTAAAATATAAAAACAATTTTAATGTGTTTTCTTGGTTTTGAGTATGTTATGTGTGTTTTGAACTACAATGTCATTTTAAACTAAAAACATAAACTTTGAGTTGTATCAGGAACACCATGTATCAGATTGAGGTGAGGCTAATTCCTACAAGTAAAAAAATTAATTATATATCATTTTCCTGAAGTATGAAAATAAAATAAATGTGTTTTCTCATTTTTGAGTATGTTACTTGTATTTTTTACTAAAATTTCAATTTTTAATAAAAAATACACACTTAGGATCATATCGGTCACACCGTACATCATATTGAGGTGTGTCTGATTCCTATAAATTAAAAATGACTTATGGATAATTTTCCTAAAGTATCACAATAATATGAATGAGTTTTATTGGTTTTTAGTATGTCACTCATATTTTTTACTAAAATGTTATTTTAAACTAAAATCACACACATTGATTCATACTGGTCACATCATGTGTCAGTTTGACATGTGATTGATTCCTATATGTAAAAATAATAATTACGATTTTTTTCCTAAACTATCAACACAATTCGAGCATGTTTTCTCAGTTTTTATTGAGTGACACTTGTTTTGAACTAAAATGTCAATTTTAGACTAATAACGAACACTTTGAGTCATACTAGGAATAATGTGTAATGAATTAAGGTGAAGATGATTTCTAAACATCACAAATGACTTGTGGATTATTTTCCTAAAAATATCAAAACAATCAAAAATCAGTTGTATGCAGTCACATTTTCATGGTTTCTATATAAATTCTAACACCAGGTATGCTTTCTATTTGTTTATAAAAAACTATTTCCTATATTTAATATGAGGACTATTGAAATACCTGGTAGTGATGAAAAAATATAAATAAAAAAGGCATTAATAAATATTGTAAATAAATTTTTAATTATCCTAAAAAAATACCTATTTGGGGATACTATTTTATTGATGAAATATTCTTTCTTCCAAAAATTTTAAATCATAATAACCACAATTAATATTATAAGAAATATTATACCAATGGTTTGGAACCATTGGTATATCCCTGAAAACCATTGGTATAGGCTATACCAATGGTTTGGGTGGTCATTGGCTTGTCTCACTGTGGTATAGACCTATACCAATAGTTTTGGGAAACCTTTGGTATAAGTTATATAAAATACCTATACCAATAGTTTTCAAAACCATTGTTATAGTAAATTCAAAAAAATGATAGGTTTTGATCCCCGCACCTCTGATTAAAAGTTCAATGATGTAACCACTAAGCTACAATGATTTTTGGGAATATAATATGATAAATATGTATATTTATACTTAAATGAAAAATAATTTTTTATGTATTCAATTTTATTTGATAAAATAATTCATTAAAAATCAAAATATCATTACCAATATTTTTCCAAACCGTTGGCGTATGTATTTTTATTTTTGTGACCTATACCAATGGTTTTGGAAAAAAAATGTTCAGATATGGTCTTTAAATGGAGGATATACCAACTATTTTATCTAATCCATCACCTATTCCAACAGGTGGTATAGGGTCATTTTATGGAGGTTATACTAATGGTTTGTCTAAAACCATCGGCATAGTTATGACCTATACCAACAGTTTTGCGAAAACTATTCATATAGGGTCATATTATGGTACTTATACCAACGGGTTTGGCCAAAACGTTAGTATATGTCATCTTATGGTACTTATACTAATTATTTGGCCAAAATAGTTGGTATAGGTATGTTGAAATAGGTTTAGTTTCTAGTAGTTAATATTTTCAGTTGGTTTGTTTCATACACAAGAAAAACATAGATAAAAATATTTAATTTGTTTTTATATATGTTTTAATAGTGAAATATTATTATATATATTCTAATACTTATCCACTTGTAGAAATCGAAAGGCTCCTTGTATTCATTGATTTTCCTCATTCCATAATTTTGAAAATATTTAAACACCACCCTATCATAATATAATTTTTCAACAAAACATAATATAAAATTCATAAAATGAAGTTTAGTTGTAAAACATTTAAATCAGTGTATTAATAATTGATAAACATAATCAAATGTAGTTGGTTTTTTGGGTATCTGTGCATTGAATCAAGAAAATAAATCTTCAGAGTATCTAGATTTACTGCAATGAGTAAATAATTATTCCAAAAAAATAAAAATGGATAAGTAATGAAAATATATTTGACATGATTAAATTTTATATTTTTACCCCTATATCATGGGTATTAAAAATATTATTCCAACTATAAGTTTTCATTCAAACATTGTGGCCATTTTTTTTAACTATTCCTTCATAATACTTTGGTTCCAATGAGATTTTTTGTGTAGAATTTATGTGAGGACTAATGAGTCCAAATTTTTTGTTCATCGGGTTTTCCCTCCAAATGGTATTCATATATACCCCTACAAAAATATGAATATTATTCAGCCATAAATAAAATAGTGGACTAGCTATTATACAAACAAATATTAAAAAAACACCACATGTATACATTTAAATTTGTGACTCCTAGACATTCATGCATGAGGATTTCATTTATATTCACAAGACTAATATAGTCTCTAATTGACTCTTCATACATCTGTTCCTCAAAATAAATTGCGGTTGTATCACCACTTTATAATGTTGTATCCGCTTGAACCTTTAATGTTAGTAAATATGGAAGATTAACGGGTGGGGTAAAGTTACTTTGAATATATATTTTCATTTTTTGGATGATCCTTTAGATTATTTGTATTCAAAATTTTTTTTCATATTCTTTCCTTTGACTTTATTTAATAACATTCAGTGGTTCAAACCTATTTTCATTAATTGTTAATGGTTTTTCATGAAAAATAATTTGGAAATGAGTACCTTCTTTTTTATATGTTTTTTTACAAGATCTAATGTTCATGCTACAGATGTTCCAATAGCTTGATCAACCTTATGATTTGCATCATCAAGTAAAATAGGTATCTCAACACTCGTCTCTTGATCTACATTAATTCCCACTCACATATGAACTATTGGATGTTTTTTTGTGTGTAGAATATTTCCTTGTATATTGTACGTGGTACCCCTCACAACAGGGTCATGTTTGGGTGATGGTAGATATAAATCACCACCATTTTCACCAAATAGAATATCATTATAGGAAAGGTATCAGTGTCTTCCTAATTCACATTTCACAGAAAAAATTATGAAATTATTCATTATCCCTTCTAAAATAGCACTTTGAGGGGAATTCAAGTTATAGACCACATGGATTTCCCATACATGTGAGGCAGTTTGACTATTACAATAAAATAAAAAAACCTTATTCTATTTTACCCTTATGAGGTGTTAACTTTATGCAATATTGGTATGACCTTTACATGAGAAAGGTAAATACCCTTATGCGAGAAGTACTACCCTTACACAAGCTAATTTACCTTTACATGACATAGCTAGTACTCTTACATGGATGGGAATAACCTCTATGAAAATGGGTATTACCCAAATGTAATTAGGGATTATCCTTATGAGAGAGAGTTAACCCTTGTGTGACCTGGGCATGAACCATACATAAATAGGGAGTACCCTTAAGCATCAGATGGTGTACCCTTATATAGGCAGGTATGACCCTTATGTATGTAATGAGTACCCTTACATGAGTCAAGGGGTTACCCTTACATTGATAGGAGTACCCTTACGTAGAAATAGGCTTACCCTTACATAACAAGCTATGAATATTACGTAGTTAGGGAATACACTTATATGGCTAGGGACTTACCCTTACATAACCAAGTAATACCATTATTCATAATATGGTACCTTTATAAAAGAAGTAAGTCACCTTTAAGTAAGTTGGTAAATACCCTTATGCATGTCATGAGTAACCTTACGCAAGGGGAAATCTACCCTTACGCAATAGGAGTACTCATTTGAAATAGGGTAGCTCCCTTTACACAGGATCCAGCTATAGGATAAGGAAAAAACATTGAATTCAAAAGTAATAAAATGTAAAATATTTTCAAAGAGTTAATGTAGAAAACATTTTTCATGAAAATTCAATTTTATTGAAAAAAAATCATGCATGGAAATTTCATATTTGATATTATAGCTTCTTGTGATTTTATTATTCATCTATTTATTTTGGAATATCTTTTTTATTTCATTTATTTTGAGAATTAATAAAATACACGAGTCTGGGTGGTGTTATTTTAATGCATGTAGGACCTAAATTGGTCTGAATCACATTAAATCCTTTGTTCCTTTTACTGCTTTTAGTTTTCTTCCTTTGAATTTTTTTCATTCTTCTTTTCTAGTTTTCTTGAATATTTTTTCACCAAACTTCACTCATGTTACAGATTTCATCTTCATCCATTTCTTCTTTTTCTATTTGTTACAACTTAAGAGAAACCATTTATATATCATGTGCATCCTAGGCCTTTATTGGAGGAATTACACTCAATATCATTCCCAATAATTGGTATCAGATATATTGGAAACAATGATGAGATCTAATAAGTATGAAATAGAGAATTTTGATGGAGATAATGATTTTAATATTTGGTGAATGAAGATGAGATCCCTTCTTGTATAGAGGGGGCTCATTGATGCCCTTAATAGACCAAATAAACCTATTATTACTTAGAATAATAATATATAAACTTTTACCACTTATGAATATATATCTATCCATATTATTTTTAAGGAACATATCTCTATTTTATTATAATTTTGGGATAAAATGTTAAGTTAATTTTCTTGTGAATATTTTTGAGCTTATATTTTGTTAAAATTGGAGAAATTACAAATAAATACTTATTTAGTTAGTCATATGTATAAAAAGGATAATAGTTTTATATTCAAGATGCATTTTTTTACTTCAATAAAAATAAATCTTTATGAATTTTATAAAATTATTATTAATCTATCTAACATTGATGTTAATTTTGATGATGATGACCAACCTATGATATTCTTATTTATATGGATATTTCATTCAATTAACTTTTTGAAACTATTAAGTATGGACAAGACTCTTTAGTCTTGGAAGAAGTTAATTCATCTTTACTTTCTAAATAACTTCATGATAAACCCAAATTTAAATTCAAGGTAGAGAGATTGTATACTAGGGGTATACCTAAAAATGAAAAAAATGGAAAAGGAAATAGAAATAATTCAATAAAAAACAATCTAGATTTAATATGTCTAAGTTCATGTTTAAGAAGGTTACTTATTATAATTGTGGAACACCTGTTCACATTAGACTAGAATTTCGCATGCCCAAAAAAATAAAAAATTTGATAAACATGTTGATCAATACCTTTCTGCAGATATACATTATGATAGATTTGAATTCCTCAATGTTTCTAGTTATGAACTTTTAGAATATTATTTATTGGACTCTTGTTGTTCCTTCCACATGTGTCCCAATAGATATTCCTTCCTTGAAATAATTGAGTGAGTATAGGGAGATGTTTTCCTTGACAACAATAAGAGATGTCAAGTCTAGGGTAGAGTTTTTATTATGTCAAAACTTGATGACCATTAAATTATCACCTTAATTTAGGTTAGGTAGGTCTATAACTTATATATTAATCTTATCTCCTTAGGGTTCAAGAGTAGAAAGGATTTACTTTCAAGTATGAATCAGATTGCTTAAAATATAGGAAGGCTCCGAAATAGTAATTAAAGGTTCTTTAGTAAATGCAATTTATGTATTATATTGAAAAAACCCCATTTTATGTTGTTAGTAAGCACATATTTCAAAAATACAAAAAAAAATATGCTATGGCATAGGATTTTGGGGCATATATTGAAGCATCCGAACCTAAGAGACTAAAAATGGTTCCCCAAGCCAGTTGACCACTAGTCCTCAAGTACACCTCCCCATATGCCAGTGGATTCCAACTAGTAGTGAGAGTCTAATGAAGGTACCATGGGGAGACTATAATCTATGTATCAGTAAAAAAATATTAGATCAATAATAAATAAATGCAGTAGATTAAACAACATCTAATAATAATAAATAAAGAGTAATCATGCATGAATATGTCATATTGTGAAGAAACAAACATACAGTGGGTAAAAAATAAACAATATACAAGGAAAAGAAAAAAAATCTAAGGGACATCTCAATGAGCATCTTGATCTCCAGCTTATTCATGTGCTCCTAAACTCCCATGTAAAAGTATAACAACACAAGCATGAACTGTAAACCTAAACCTGCAACCATGAGGTTTGTTAAGATAACTCAGTGCAATGGTGGAATGAATAGGGTGTGAGATTTACTCAGTAGTCCACCACCAATGGTGTCTAACTCTATCCAGTCTATGAGTATATAATATGAATTGTGTTATTATATGAAATGATATGGTTAACATTAAATAATAACATGTCAGGCTCAAGTTCCTAGAAGACACATGGATGACCATACCTCCTTTGACCTAAGCCAGAATGTATTTTCACACTTTCCATCATGTACACATATTCATATGTAATAAAATAATTTTCACAAATATACATGCACCGTCATGGACCACAACTTAGTTTCCATTGATCCACATAGGAATAATATCATAAGTTTTACATTTAAGATTAAGGGGTGACATGCCTATGATCATCATGTATATCAAGGGACCATATGATGTATATAAAGATAATGATAAGGAGGGATATAAGGTGTAATTGGGGCATCCTTAACTATATAGGGTCGAGAAAAATCATAGTAATAACTCATTCAGTTAGGCCATAGGGGTCTGAGCATAATCCATAGAATAAATCCTCAGAATTCCACTGTAAAATTTATAACCTTGTTTGAGGAGTCATGTCCCATGTAATCTCAAGCTAAGCATCGATTAGAGTCCAAGGAGTTCTCCCATAGAATCATGTGTCTGGGGAAATCAAGATGAATATAATGAGTGTATCTAAGGAATTACAATATCCAAAAATGATTCAAGTGTATCTTTTTTACTACACTGAGGCATTAACGTATAATAAGATATTAACCAAATTCCATGGTCGGTATCTCTATTAGAAACTGGCCCAATGAATCAGTGTGGTGTCCTCTAAGGGCTGGAGTAATTCTCTCAAGAATCTATGGTTTTCTCAATTCATACCACTTCTATAATAAGAAATTGTCCATAGTAATAATAGTAACCTTAAATTTAATAAATACTATTGGACATGTACTATTCATGAAAATGTTTCATCACCATTTAATTAAAACATTACCCTTCCATAAATAAGTGACAAGGTTCAACCAGAGATTTTAGTACAATTAATTATATCAATTCATTAACTATAAATAATTTAAGTCTCTACATTTTCTCTCAATAAAAAAATTTCTATATAAGGTATAATACCATTCATCATGTCATTACAATTAATTTAATTCATTTCCCTTCATTTATACATGACAAGGTTCAAGGGAGGTTTCATACCTATTAACATTCCATTCAAAGTGAGGATATCCAATTTGAACATTCCTTCCCAATTATAAGGTGCTAATTCAACCATATAAATTAATCAAAACACCTGAGAAGGGTAAACCCAACACGCCAATGGGTTTTTTGGCTATTAAAATATAAATGGAAACATAGAAATAATCATGGTTCCCCCAAGGAGTGTCTCAAGTTGAGTTTTTTGACCTCTAACTATAATAATAGGGTAAAATATGGCTTTAATGTTCCTATTTAAACGTTAAATTCAAGTTAAAATGTTTCTAAGGGAAAGTGTGGGTAAAATAGACACCCAACATAATGATGAAAATTATAAATGAATGAGACTTTTGGGAAAAGAAACTAGAAAACCTACCACATGATTTGGATGGTCCACTAATTAATTATCAATATCTGATTTGATCTAGAATTGATAGAATCAGAAGAATCATAAAATGCCTTAACAATAGGGTAAAAGACCTTGTATAGATTTAGCATTCCTTATCTTGAGATAACCAAAAAAGAGAAGCATGAGGAGTCAGGAGATTACTGAGGTATATCCAATGAAAATTATGGAAAATGAATCTAAGTTAGGATGGATTATATCTCTTCATTCCATAAATATAGGACAAGGAGATCTCCCATTCGAGGGGGCTTATATGTATGGGAAGAAAAAAATGAGGGAAGAGACTTAATAAGAAGGAGGGTAAAATGGTCATTTTCAAATTTTTAAAGAGCCACATGTTTTTTCTACATAGTTTAGAGAACCATGAGCCAACCATGTGGCCTCCTATTTCACAAAACCTCACCCTGCATGGTTAGGTCACACGGTTTGATATAACTGTGTTCCAACTATGCAGTGTTACTGGTTAACTGGCACTAAGGGTGTGAGCTAAGTGCATGATTTTGGAAAACCATATGCATCCCATGTGAGTCACCCTTGAACACATACACCATGTCACATGATTTTTCCTTGGAAGTTGCATAGTTTAAAAAAACCACCCCCTTAAGAAAAAGGGTTTCATAATTGAACTGCATAGTTAAACTTACTGTGTGCCAACTGCACACCTCATTCTATTTCTCCAAAACTAGTAATTTCAGTGACTGATGCTTCGAAAACTCAACTGAACACCTTATATGCATCTCAATTCTTAAAACCCATATAAAAAATCTCCAAGTGTTGAAAATATCATATTTACATTCAAAATATCAATTTATGATTATCTCATCTACCAAATGAAAAGTTAAAAAACTCGAGGACTTTTTGACCCGATCCAAAACATAGGATGTTAAAATCTCCCCTCTTTAGAACTTATTGTCCCCAAAATTCCTTGTTAAATAAAAAAACACTCATATATTCAGGTCATGTCTTTTTAATGCCTGTGTTGTGCTTCCAAAAAACTAACACACCTCCGAGAACCATTTCAAATATATGGTACATAAACAATTTAAACTTGATCTGACTCTCATAAACAAGGCCTAAAAATCACGATGGAGCTCACTTGAGACCATATAACCTTAGACATGATCTCTTAATTTTTTTTATCAAGTATCCAAAGGTACTTACCACCTTATTTCATAACCTTTCAATGGACAATTTCAAGTCACAACACTAAATTGTCATAATTTCCTGCTGAAGAAAATTTACCGCATTCTAACGATGCTACTAGCATGTTTCTCAAAATAAAACACCTAATTATTTGTGAGGACACTACTCTTGGTCCTCAATACAATCTACACAGTAAAATCCATTTTACCTTGTAGAAATTGGATTCACTGGATTTCATTGAAAGAATCATATGACCCTCACCATGGAACCCACCTAAATCCATGACATACAGGAATTGGTTCCACAATGACCATGTATCTCATTCCAAGAGAGAACTATAATTGAACCACCTTAGGATGAATATTCTCATAAATTATTTCCCTAGATGGTCATCACTTTTCAAAACCTTGATCCTAATGCCTTTAAGCAGAGGCATCTTAGGATCACATCAGGAACATTCAATGAATCCCATAATCGACTTTCGGTGATCTGTCCTAATAGAATCATTCCTGATTCTTTTTATCAAATGGAATTAAAGTGAAAAAATAATTGTCCAATGACTGGTCCCTCATTTTCATCACCCTGATCTCAAGAGGGCCATCTATCTAAATCATGTGGTGGTGTCCACAAAATAAGGATTCCTTTAAACTAATCTTTGATTTCACTTCCAAGGAGGTTATCTAATAAAATAAAAATGGAATTTGATTTGATTTATCTTGGCATATAACCGATGCTCTATCAGCGTACTCAAGATGAAATCAAGATAGGTTACATGATCACATCTAAACAAATAGTATACCAAGATTTTATCATTAGGAACATTCTACTTATTCTGATCCAAGCTTCTATCGAGAACAGACTATAAAAGCCTTAGCTAATGTCTGACACCATATCTCCCTACCTTGAGTTTCCAAGTTCAAAAATGGTTCAACCATATCACGATGCCCAAATTGATTTTAGGATAACCCTAGTCATAGTAAATTCCCATTAATTTACTCAATCTCTAGGTATTCATGCCCAAAAACATCAGAACTGGAACCATAAATCCTCATCCCTTACCTATCCTCTCACTAATATTCATTTCTAAACAGTTTACATGTGCAAAAAGAATGAACAGACTTATCAAACATAGAAGTTACACATCTCATACCACATGGTTCCAAACCCAACTCCTTCTACCATGATTTATCCATTGATAGAGTCAAGCTGTCCATTAGATAATGAATTTTAGTTTTTAACAGATGGGAAGTTCCCTTGGAAATCATCATTAAGATTGAGTACCTCACATATTCCATGGTAAAATAAATGACCTCCCAATTCAAGGTGTCATTTAAAAATTTGTTGTGTCAACATCACAACCACTAATAATTTAGGATATGAACCCGAATAGTCCTACCCATTGGATCTAGTTTAGTACCAAGAATTCAAGGAGTTCATCAAAAATTAAAGGCATCCTCATTCTGTAACACCCCAGGTAAATAAAGAATATTACATTTTCACATTTATCCATAATTTTGAATAAAATATTAATATAACTTTAAAGGGGACGCTATGCTCGATGGCGTACCCAATACGCAACAACGAGTTTCTTGGGAATATTGCGTTGCACTCTAATAATAAAATAAAATTATTTTAAATTGTAGTTAACGCCTACCCGTTGTAATGGAAGGAATGAACAGAACTAACTACAAAATGATTATATATTTTTGTCAAATATTTTTACTTTTTACAATAAATGTTAGAGGATTAAAAATGTGAATGAATCCAATTTTAAGCGTAAACATTCTAATATTCTTTAAAAGGTCGATTAACAAGCTTTTGATGACAAACCTCTTTTAAATCCACTTTTTGACAATTTTATGTTTTATATTTGACAAAATAAAATTCTTCTTTAGAATCGGGACATCAAAATTTTTTTGTGTAAATTTTTGGTATTTTTCCGATAATGTTCATTTTTAAATGAATAGTGAAAAATGTTGTATTTTAATTCAAACCCACTTTTTAATCTAATTTATTTATATGATTATATTATCTTTCTAATTGGTTTCAATGTGAAATTAGAATATATTTTTACCATTTGATCCAATAGTGGTCATTGTATTTAATTTCATCTTGAAATGGGACTTAAACTAGTGTCAATCTTTTGATACATATTGTTTCATAAAAACACATTATTTGCTCTGACAGCGGGAATTAATTATTAAATTAATTAATGTAGCTTATATGTTTTGAATTTTGTAAAATATACATCATTTTTGAATTCAGAATATCAAATATAGCCTAGGGTGAATTTTTGGTAATTTTCTAAAAAACTTCAATTTTTGATGAATAGTGAAACCACTAAGTGGTAGTTAAAGAAACTGATTTTTCGTTTAAATGAAACTTTACCACTTTTGTGTTTTTAATTTAAAAAATCCGACATACATGGTTGTCATTAAGAAGTAAAATGTGGTTCAATGGGATTAAAATAATTTTTTGGTGAATAGTAACTTTCAAGTTTATTAATCGCGATTAGAGGTAATTAGTGTAATTTAAGTTAAAAATAATGTTTTAATTATATGAAATGACCTAGACACATATACTACCCTCATTGTATGGACCAATACAATCCATGGGTCAACTTGGGGACCCCATGGAGCCACTTTGGTTGGAAAATGACATTAATAGCTTTTTATTTAATGTTAAAATTAAAATGCCACAAACATGTGTTGTTTTACTAAAACAATTTTTATATGGGATAATAAAAGTCATGTTTTTTACTATAAATATTCATTAGAAATATAAAAATATTTCCTACATCATGATATTTTTTTTATAAATTTTAGACACTAAATAAATTAAATTATTTATGACACTATGATGATACAGTGATTACCTCATTATTTAACGATTTAAATAAAATGAAAAGATAATGTAAAATATAAGACCTAAACTTGTCACAAACCTATTGTATGGGTGGATTTAGAAACTTTATCACCTTATCCTCGAAATATATCCTTTTGGGACCTTTAAAATCCGAAAATCATTTTATAATAAAGTAATATTTTATAACTTTCCAAGAGTGCCCCGCCTTTTCTCTTATAAAAGGCCCCCACCTCTACCACCTTACCCACACCTCTCAAGCCTTTGGCTCAGAAAACCCCTAACCATTTAATCTCTCCACATACCTCTCTTAATCATTAAAGCCTCACCTTTGGGCAGAATCCTTTCCAAGTAAGCCTTTGAGCTCAAATCAAGAAGAGTTACCCGATTTTAAGGTAATGTCTTCACTTATGTTCTTTTGTTTTATTTTGATTATCCAACCCTCTAAACTCTTTTTATTATTTTATTTTGTAACAAAACCAGTATCTTAAATATATTAGGATGTTTTTATGTGAATTATTCGAGCTACAATTACACACACCTTTGTCTAATGGTTAAAGAACATACTATTTCTGTGGATGGCGAATTACTGCCTCATGAAAAGATGATTGTTCAATATTATTTTAACACCTTCAAAGGTGGCCATTAATATGTAACTATATTTATATATGATATATAATATGTTTATTTTTTCCTTAATCTTCTGTATTTTTCATTTATGGCATACCTTTATGGTTTCCATTATGGGTAAACGTGATATCTTCATTTTAGGAAGTGCAAACTACCGCCCCCTCAAAGTGATTTGATTCGTTAATGCCATATGTGGGACATATAAAGTATAGAATTAGTGGTATTACATATGATATCCTACTGTAATTATAATATACCTTTATATCATTATTATTTAATTCCATTGAATACAAAAAAAGAAAGAAATGAAAGTAGCGTTCATTCGTACGTACGGCTTACCGTCTCCATGAACGGTACATTTCATTTCTTATCTCCAAATGTTATGTACTATTATAAGTACATATATATAATGGATATATATGTAATATATTACATCTAAATTAAGGATATAATTCTGGAATTATAATATATATATCTCTCATTTTGTTTAATTCCATTAATATGACCAAAAAATGAAAGTAGTGTTCATGTGTACGTACGGCCTACCATCTCCATGAACGGTGCTTTTAATTTTTTTTATATCAAAATGCTATGGAATAGTATAAAATGATTATATACTGGATATATATGATATTTAAAACATCAATACTATTTTGGAGATGATGTACCTATAACTACATGGAAAATTCTTTTCCAACAAGTTCAATTTTTACTCATGTACCGAACATCGACAAAAACGTCTGATATGAACTCACTTTATTAACCAATTATTATAAAATTATAATATGTGATATGAACTGAATAATAATCTTTAAATGAGGTCCTTAAGAAATTATAAATTTACCAAATTTTATTATTCAGGAGATTAAAGAACGATCGAGTCATGTCGAACACGAGGTAAGGGATCCTACCTCTCTCCTTCTTTTTAAGCACTCTCTTTTATGTCATTTCCTTTAAGATCATATTTATTATGTTTGGTCATGTTATTTTATATTCCTTTTACTGTAATTTTTATGTTCATATGATGAGATACTCTATTTGATCTCATCAATCCATTTTTGAAAGTTTTAAGTGGCGTTGTTTGGCTGCCAAGTTTTCGTAGGGGATTGTTCATCTCACTTTTAGTCCCGTGAGATTTATGCTACATTTTCCACCATTTCCTTTGATTGGTGTATTTACTTACCATTATTATACTCTTTGTGTAATATAATTTCATTTATGGGTATTTACATATTCATTGTATGACCCTTCTTCAATGGGGTGTACGTTTCGAAAGTTACCCAAGTCGGTAAGGGAACCTTTCACCCTCCTCTTTTTAAAAGACTTCTTTTGTTATGTCTTTTAATTCACATGCTATTATGTTGGGATAGTTTCTTCTATATCCTTATTGATGTAAATTTTATGTCCAAGTGATGTGATACCCTTTTTATCTCTCATCAACTCATTTTCTGAATTTTGAACTGACGTCATTAGGTTGTAGAATTTCTGTAAGGGAACTTCTTAACCCAATTTCTGTTCTTTGGGTCAATCTCCTACTTTCAAATTATGTCATGATATTATTATGTCCTATCTTTTATTTTTACTTTTTTTATGTGTACTTATAGTGAATACACATAATAGATCTATTTTATTTAAAAAAATGATCTTTGTAAGGGACTTCGTCTCAATCTCCTTTCATTGAGGCATATTTTGTTTTATACACAACTTTCCTTTATACGGTGTATAAACCCCTTTGAATTTTAATTTTATACAAAAGGAATCCTTTTCTACGAAGTGGTTTACAAAATGAAAAAAATGAATGTTTCTTTTAACATACGCGGTGACAATGACCTTTTCCGCCGCCGTGAGTATTATTTGGTTTTTGGCTTCCTCAACAAGCCGTAATGTTTTTAAAACGAAATAAATACCATATACTCTTTTATGTATTTTGGTATTGAAAATGGTTTTTATAATGGATTTGTTATGTCAATATATTTAAGTGATATATTGTGATCAAAGTGTGGAAATTTTTTCTTTCCATTATATTTGTTTTTTGTATTATGATTTTATAATGGTACTTGGACATTTGATGGGTGGTTACGTGATAAACCATATGATGGGTGGTTCCGTGAATACCAGGATGGGTGGTTATGTTATAACCTCCAATGCATTGGGTATGGAAGTCGGCCGTATGGCTATTCCATTAAGTATGTGTGGAAGTCGACCGTATGGTTATTCCATTTAAGTATGTTTATTTCCCAAGTTACCTTTATATGTTATGTGTTCTTTATATGGGTTTTATGGTAATATTTTGGTTACAAAAGGGTAAGTAATGGTCTTTTATTCAGTGAAGAGTTTTTACTACTTCATAAAGGTGAAAATTATTACTTTGGTAAATTACTCATGGTTTACTTGTTGTTTTTGAAAAACTAACAGTTTTCCTTCTTTGTGTATCCCTTACTGGGATTTTTATGCTCATCCCAAGTTTTTGAAATGTTTTCCACAGGACTTAAAGATGAATAGTTTCAAGGATGGGATCAAGGAAAGACATGCAATCTAAAACATGGAACTAGACATGTTTCTTTTTAAGTGTTTTTTTATTTTATGTAAACTTAGTAGAAGTGTCTACTATGTAATCTTTTGAGATGTAATAGTTATGACCTAATTCTCTAAAACTCTAAACCTGAAAAGATCCTCAATGTGAATTATTAATTTAATTCAATATTAAGTATGGTTTAAGGTTGGGGCCATATAGTTGGTATCAAAGGTCGGTTTAGATAACTTTAGAGGTTACGGTATCCTCTAAGCATAAGTGACATTACCATAATGGTTAGGATTTTAGAAAGAGTCCTAGTTTTAGATAAAGTGAATCAGTAAGTATATATTAGTGTTTATCTTCATCATTAGTACATGATGGTTTTGTTTATATACTCACATTGACATTTCTGTTTTTAGAAAATGGATGGATCTAGCAGGTACCAAAGTGACAATGGGTTTGAAGGAAACTATGGTGGTTCTCTGATTAAGAGACTGGATGAAATGGGGGATTCAATGAGGAATCTCATGGTTGTTCTAAAACAACTATCAAGGAGTCATGATCAACCACTTGAACCTTGGTTAGTTCTCTAATGCATCATGTACGAGATGACCAACTCGATGTGGAAGTTCAGGTAATAATTATAAAGTTAACCATTAGGGTTTATATGATCCTCACTTTTTAGGTAATTATGGGTTACTCTATGATATGATGGAATATGAAAGGAATGAGATAAAATTGAGGATAAAATATGTTATGGTTATTTTTGAAGATTTTATCTTGTTTTGGGGAATGTTTTAAGAATTATATAGTTTTGGAAAAAGGACAACACGCAGACCGTGTGACAACCCGTCGCGTCGGACAAAGCTACGGGAATCGAACCCACAACCAAAGTGCGACTGGTATTTATCACCTACCACTGGATTACGTGAAGTCCTTGGTTAGTTTGACTAATTATTTTTAGTTAGATGATTTCAGGAATCGGGAGTAAGTTTATTTTGGGTTATCTATGGAAATGATTAACCTATCATGGAGGAGATTTGATTAGGTTAATTACTTTTCAATATGAGACTTTAAGAGAAACTAATGTTATTTGGAGATAAATGTTAATTTTTTACCTTGGAAGAATATGTGATTAAATCCTTCAAATATTTGGGTTTCAATCTTAGTTTGGTTTACTTTGAATATTTTTATGGATAGATGTTTATTGAATGGTCTTTGATGAACTTTGGGTATTGTTTGACAAATATTGGAGATTAAGAATATATTTTTTTTATAAAGAATTATCCTTTTTGGGTGTTATCTGATCTCATACTAACCTTTTTGTTTTTTTTGGTTAAAGTCTAAAGACATAGGAAGTATATAGTTCTCTTTTGTGGATTAGGTGATTCTCAAGAATTTGATTATAGTACTCTTAATGCGAACAAGTCCTCCTAAATACTCGTCTTTTGGAGAAAATATGAGTTCCTGTAAGAAATATAGTAAAAGTTGAAAGTCAAAATGACAAGTAAGTATGTTTCCTTAAGATCAAAAATAAATTCCTCAATGAAGAGTAACTTAAAACAAAAATGTTGTCTGTTAACTTTTCTTACTAGGGAATCAAATACCGTTTAACCCATCACAAGTTTGTGATTTTCTTATGGTTAACTTTCTCCTAGACATGTTTACTATCACTCCCTCAGAACATGACCCTTCGTTTTTTCCTCCATATCCATGTTTACCTAAATGGAATCCTAGTATGGGTTAACTCGGGTGACCTTTTTACTTCTCTTTCTTTATTTTAAAGTGATTTTTTAACTGACTCTTGTTCCGATGTGGGATTTTCAATGAAGTTTCCAAGCCCAATTTTAAAATTGTGAGGACGCAATTCCCAAAAGGAGGGAAGGATGTAACACCCCAGGTAAATAAAGAATATGACATTTTCACATTTATCCATATTTTTGAATAAAATATTTAATATAACTTTAAAGGGGACGCTATGCTCGATGGCGTACCCAATATGCAACAACGAGTTTCTTGGGAATCTTACGTTGCACTCTAATAATAAAATAATATTATTTTAAATTGTAGTTAACGCCTAGCCGTTGTAATGGCAGGAATGAACATAACTAACTACAAAATGATTATATATGTTTTTCAAATATTTTTAATTTTTACAATAAATGTTAGAGGATTAAAAATGCGAATGAATCCAATTTTAAGCGTAAACATTCTAATATTCTTTAAAAGGTCGATTAACCGCCTTTTGATGACGAACCTATTTTAAATCCACTTTTTGAAAATTTTATGTGTTATATTTGACAAAATAAAATTCTTCTTTAGAATCGAGACATCAAAATTTTCTTTTTGTAAATTTTTTGTATTTTTCTGATAATGTTCATTTTTTTAATGAATAGTGAAAAATGTTGTATTTTAATTCAAAACCTCTTTTTAATCTAATTTATTTATATGATTATATTATCTTTTGAATTAGTTTCAAAGTGAAATTAGAATATATTTTTACCAATTAATCCAATAGTGGTCGTAGGAATTAATTTCATCTTGAAATTGGACTTAAACTAGTGTCAATCTTTTGATACTTATTGTTTCATAAAAACACATTATTTGCTCTGATAGCGATAATTAATTATTAAATTAATTAATGTAGCTTATATGTTTGGAATTTTTTAAAATAGACATAATTTTTGAATTCGGAATATCAAATATAGCCTAGGGTGAATTTTTGGTAATTTTCTGAAAAACTTCAATTTTTGATGAATAGTGAAACCACTGAGTGGTAGTTAAAGAAACTGATTTTTCATTTAAATAAAACTTTACCATTTCTGTAATTTTAATTTAAAAAATCCAACATACATGTTTTTCATTAATAAGTAAAATGTGGTTCAATGGGATTAAAATAATTTTTTGGTGAATAGTAACTTTTAAGTTTATTAATCGCGATTAGAGGTAATTAGTGTAATTTAACGTAAAAATAATGTTTTAATAATATGAAATTACCTAGACACAAGTCTTACCCTAATTGGATGTGTCATGGCCGACCAAGATAATCCATGGGTCAACTTGGGGACCCCATGGAGCCACTTTGGTTGGAAAATGACATTAATACCTTTTTATTTAATGTTAAAATTAAAATGTCACAAACATGTGTTATTTTACTAAAACAATTTTTTATGGGGTTATACAAGTCATATTTTTTACTATAAATATTCATTAGAAATATAAAAAGATTTCATACATCATGATATTTTTTTATAATTTTTAGACACTAAATAAATTAAATTATTTATGACACCATGATGATGTAGCGATTACCTCATTATTTAACGATTTAAATAAAATGAAAAGATAGTGTAAAATATAAGACCTACACTTGTCACAAACCTATTTTATGGGTGTATTTCAAAACCTTGTCACCTTATCCTCTAAATATATCATTTTGGGACCTTTAAAATCCGAAAATCATTTTATAATAAAGTAATATTTTATAACTTTCCAAGAGTGCCCCTCCTTTTCTCTTATAAAAGGCCCTCACCTCTACCACCTTACCCACACCTCTAAAGCCTTTGGCTCGGCCAACCCCTGACCATTTCATCTCTCCACATCCCTCTCTTCATCATTTAAGCCTCACCTTTGGGCAAAATCCATTCCAAGGAAGCCTTTGAGCTCAAATCAAGAAGAGTTACCCGATTTTAAGGTAATGTCTTCACTTGTGTTATTTTGTTTTATTTTGCTTCTCCAACCCTCTAAACTCTTTTTATTCCTTTATTTTGTAACAACACCAGTATATTAAATATACTAGGATGTTTTTATGTGAATGATTCTAGCTACACTTACACACACCTTCGTCTAATGGTTAAATAACATATTGTTTCTATGGATGGCGAATTACTGCCTCATGAAATGATGATTGTTCAATATTATTTTAACACCTTAAAATGTGGCCATTAATATGTCACTATATTTATATATGATATATAATATGTTTATGTTTTCCTTAATCTTCTGTATTTTTCATTTATGGCATACCTTTATGGTTTCCATTATGGGTAAACGTGATATCTTCATTTTAGGAAGTGCGGACTACCGCCCCTCAAAGTGATTTGATACGTTAATGCCATATGTGGGATGTATAAAGGATGTAATTAATGGTATTACATATGATATACTATTGGAATTATAATATACCTCTATATAATTATTATTTAATTCCATTTATTACAAAAAAAGAAAGAAATGAAAGTAGCGTTCATGCGTACGTACGACTTACCGTCTCCATGAACGGTACATTTCATTTCTTATCTCCAAATGTTATGTACTATTTTAAGTACATATATATAATGGATATATATGTAATATATTACATCAAAATGAATTATATCATTATGGAAATATTAATTTATATATCTCTCATTTTTTTTAATTCCATTAATATGACAAAAAAATAAAAGTAGCGTTCCTACGTACGTACGGGCTACCGTCTCCATGAACGGTGCTTTTAATTTTTTTTATCTACAAATGATATGGAATAGTATAAAATGATTATATACTGGATATATATGATATTTAAAACATCAATACTATTCTGTATACGATGTACCTATAACTACATTGAAAATTCATTTCCAACAAGTTAAATTTTTACTCATGTACCGTACATCGAAAAAAACATCTGATATGAACTCACTTTATTAACCAATTATTTAACATTATAATTTGTGATATGAACTGAATAATAATATTTAGAGGAGGTCCTTAAGAAATTATAAATTGACCAAATTTTATTATTCAGGAGATTAAAGAACGATCGAGTCATGTCGGACACGAGGTAAGGGATCCTACCACTCTCCTTCTTTTTAAGCACTCTCTTTTATGTCATTTCCTTTAAGCTCATATTTCTTATGTTTGGGGATGTTCTTTTATATTCCTTTTACTTTAATTTTTATGTTCATATGATGAGAGACTCTATTTTATCTCATCAATCCATTTTTGGAAGTTTTAAGTCGCGCCGTTAGGCTGTCGAGTTTTCGTAAGGGATTGTTCATCTCACTTTTAGTCCCGTGAGATTTATGCTACATTTGCCACCATTTATTTTGAGTGGTTTATGTGCTTCCCCTTATTATACTCTTTGTGTAATATAATTTCATTTATGTTTATTTACATATTCATTGTATGACCCTTCTTCAATGGGGTGTACGTTTCGAAAGTTACCCAAGTCGGTAAGGGAACCTTTCACCCTCCTCTTTTTAAAAGACTTCTTTTGTTATGTCTTTTAATTCACATACTATTATGTTGGGATACGTTATTCTATATCCTTATTGATGTAAATTTTATGTCCAAGTGATGAGATACCCTTTTTATCTCTCATCAACTCATTTTCTGAATTTTGAAGTGACGCCGTTAGGATGTCGAATTTCTGTAAGGGAACTTCTTAACCCAATTTCTGTTCTTTGGGTCAATCTCCAACTTTCAAATTATGTCATGATATTATTATTTCCTATCTTGTATTTGTACTTTTTTTATGTGTACTTATAGTGAATACACAAAATAGATCTATTTTATTTAAAAAATGATCTTTGTAAGGGACTTCGTCTCAATCTCCTTTCATTGAGGCATATTTTGTTTTATACACAACTTTCCTTTATACGGTGTATAAAATCCTTTGACTTTTAATTTTATACAAAAGGAATATTTTTCTACGAATTGTTTTACACAATGACAAAAAGTAATGTTTCTTTTAACATACGTGGTGACAATGACCTTTTCCGCCGCCGTGAGTATTATTTGGTTTTTGGCTTCCTCAACAAGCCGTAATGTTTTTAAAATGAAATAAATACCATATACTCTTTTATGTATTTTGGTATTAAAAATGGCTTTTATAATGGATTTGTTATGTCAGTATATTTAAGTGATATATTGTGATCAAAGTGTGGAAATTTTTTCTTTCCATTATATTTGTATTATGTCTTATGATTTTATAATGGTACTTGGACATTTGAGGGGTGGTTACGTGATAAACCATATGACGGGTGGTGCCGTGAATACCGGGATGGGTGGTTATGTTATAACCTACAATTCATTGGGTATGGAAGTCGTCCGTATGTCTATTCCATTAAGTATGTGTGGAAGTCGACTGTATGGTTATTCCATTTAAGTATGTTTATGTCCCAAGTTAACTTTATATGTTATGTGTTCTTTATATGGGTTTTATGGTAATCTTTTGGTTACAAAAGGGTAAGTAATAATCTTTTATTCAGTGAAGAGTTTTTACTACTTCATAAAGGTGAAAAGTATTACTTTGGTAAAGTACTCATGGTTTACTTGTTGTTTTTGAAAAAATAACAGTTTTCCTTCTTTGTGTATCCTTTACTGGGCTTTTTATGCTCATCCCAAGTTTTTGAAATGTTTTCCACACGACTTAAAGATGAATAGGGTCAATGATGGGATCAAGGAAAGACATGCAATCTAAAACATGGAACTAGACATGTTTCTTTTTAAGTGTTTTTTTTATTTTATGGAAACTTAGTAGAAGTGTCTACTATGTAATCTTTTGAGATGTAATAGTTATGACCTAATTCTCTAAAACTCTAAACCTGAAAAGATCCTCAATGTCAATTATTCATTTAATTCAATATTAAGTAAGGTTTAAGGCTAGGGCCTTATACATTCTCATAATGAAAAACCCATGTACCTCCTATGCATCGGTCTAAAAACAATAATAACACCAAGATCATTGCCTAAAAAAGAATAAATCAACCATTGGACCAACCTATCACACAAATTTCCATAGAACAAAAAATAATTAACCTAATAGGGTCTGATTAAAAGTTAAGGGCTTCTATCACACGACATCCACATCCCTACAAACTCTCCTTAGTGAGATGAACTAAAGAGGATAAGGTCATCAACCTAAAAGGGTTAGAACCTATCAAAAATGAATAACAACATCAACTTCCAAACATTTTCCTACAAGGGTCACAAAATCAATGTAAAATAAGTAATATTTGATACTCACCAGTTATCCACATATGAAAATATCCCCTTGAGTTCCAACTTACCCAAAAAACACTTGCTCACCCGAAGGGGGGGGGGTCATCTCATTATCTAATAGTCTTACTCAGGTCAATGATACCCAAATTGTACCTTATATCTAGAAATCCACTAGGACATACCACCTAACCTCTTGGTATAACACAACCATGGAAAATTCATTAGAGTTCCATGAAAATGATCACATTCCTATTCAAAGAAATTCTAAACCTAACCCTTACATGTGGTTTTACACAATAAATTCTAATAAAAGGTTTCATTTTTAAGAGTTTAAACTAATTTATTTAAATATTTAAACAACTAACATATATGATATGTTAATTATTAGTTTTAAAAACAATTGTACTAAAAATTTTATTTAGTTCATATCACACATCATTTCAGGAAAAATATCTTATAACATTCTTTTTAACCATTTATTTGATTCAAGAGTTTTCACATCTAGATCAGTTAAAGAAAATTTCAATTTCCAATATATAGAAGAAAACACTCTTTAGTTTTTAATTTAAATTTTAATTAACTAAAACCTCAAAACAATAAAGTTAAAAAAAAAGATGACATGTCTTTTTTTAATTAAAGTGATTGGTCAAGTAAGATTCTACCATAAATTAATATGTAATTCCATATAAGCGGTCACATAAATGTTAAATTCACATTCCATTTTCATAAGAATACCCCCATGGGGTTAATTATCAAGTCATATAAAGATTAAGTTAAACTAATACAGTCCCATCATACTATTCTGGGTTTAGTTTTATGGGAAACTATTCACAACTTATGGAGTCAATACTATATAAATTACAATTGGAATCCCGTTTAAGTGTGGTATGTAACAGTTTATATTATTGAAATTTCAAAACACCATTAATGGGTTTATCTCATAAGAAACATTCCATGACCGACCTACTTAGGTCAATTCAAATTTATCTCATAAGCAACATTCCCCAACTGAACTACTTGGGTCCAGTTGTTCATTTAAGGATTTAGTCACATGGGTTGTCATGACCAAATTATATAGGTATGATTCTTTATAAAGATAATCTTTTTTCTATAGGAAAATCCAATTTAGAGTATGTGTGTAAAAGCATCATGGTTAAGTTAGATGAATTTACATTCCCATGTTATAAAGTTACTTTCCTCTAAATTATAGTTGGAATTCATGTAACTATAATAAATTATTCATAATGGTCCAATTATATAGATTTCCATTTCTAGTTAATAAAGAACCCATAAACCTAGTAAATTGAAATATTGAAATATATTTCATTACAACCACTAACATTTCTGTCCACGAAACTAATGGTCAATAACTCAAACGTGTCATTATTGATTAGTTAAGCTACTAACATCGAGCTATATGGAAAACACCATTTCAAATGATGCAGAAACTTTAGTAACCAATTGCTTATTTTAATACTAAGAAGAAATTATATCACAGAGAAACAATACCTATAAACATGGAAATAATCATAGAAATATACTATTTAATCAAGGAAACGCCCAATTGTAGTATAAAATAAATCATGAAAAAATAAATTACAGAATCATGGCATAAAACTAAGCATGCTAATCTCCCAGGCATGTATAAAGGTAAGCATGTTAAATAACATCACTAAAAAGGTATACAATTAGGAATGTTACTAAAATACCTTACATGATATACATACATTCATGTTAATAAACACAAAATCCAAATCAATAATCTTATAAATCTTAGAAATGTAATATACATGGTTTGATATATGCATGGTAAGTGAATCTCTATGTTCCTAGAATGATTCATGAGAACCCCTCACTTATCTTTCCATACCAAGAGAAGAGGAAAAAACCTAATACATAAATCAATAATCAATGAAATTATGACAATCACTCAATGTGAAATAATAATCAATTGTAATAATATCATCATGAAAAAATAGTCTCATTCCCTACAAACTTGATCTTTCCCACATGTGTGGGTTGGTCGGACCCAAACACAGTTTATTTAATAAGTACCAAAACATTCTTAGTCTTATGTCTACAATCCCAAAATAATTATTCCAAGGAGAAAAATAACCACTAATACCACTTATAGAATCCCGACATGAGAGCCACTAAAAACGGTTCCCCAAGCCAACTGGCCACTAGGCCTCAAGCATGCCTCCCCATATGCCAAATCCAACCGACTAGTAGCAAGGGTCTAATGAAGGTATTATAGGGAGAATATACAATTTGGATTGGTAAAAAATATAGAAAAAAACATTAATAAATATAGGTAGTAGATTAAACAACAAATGACATTAATACATGAAAATTAATCATGGATGAATATATCATAATGTAAAAAAACATACAGTAAGTATTTATAAACAATATAAAAGGAATAGATAAAATCCCTGAGGGCCATATATATGAAAATCCTAAGTTTTGTATCAATCTTGTGCTCCTACTTTTCTATACAGAAGCATGAAAACACAAGCGTAAATTGTGAACCTAAACTTGCACCATGAGGTATGTTCGGGTACCCCAATGTAATGACAACATGAACAAGGAATGAGATATACTCCACAGGACACCACCAACATTGTCTAAATCTACCCAATCTGTGAGTATATAATATGCAGTGTGAAGGTATATCAAATGAAAGAGTAAACGTTAAATAATAACATGTCAAGCTTAGTTTCCTTAAAGTCACCTGGCTGACCATACCTGCTTTGGACTAAGATGGAATGTCTCTACACAACTTCCATCATTTATATATATGAATACATAAGAAAATAATTTTCACATATATACATGCACCAGCATGGACCCATGGCTTAGTACCTAGGTGTCAACATAGGGATAATATCATGAGTTTCACATTTACGATTAAGGGGAAACATGCCAATAAGCATCACATATAACAAGGGACATATGATATATAAATATAATGATAAGAAGGGATCCATGGTGTAATTTAGACATTCTTAACCACATAGGGACAATCTAACTCATAGTAATAACTCGTTGAGTTTTTTCATAGGGTTCAGAGTGTAATATATTGGATAAATCCTTATAATTCCACAGTAAAAAGTTCTAACTATGTTTAGGGATTCATGTCTTAAGTAATCTTAGGATAAACAGGATATGAAGCCTAAAGAGGTATAGTTTGGAATCATGTGTCTGAGGAAATCAAGATGGAACCAATGAGTATATCTAAGGCATTCAAATATGTATAAATGAGTCAAATGAATCATCAGTACTATATTGATGCATTCACATATAATAAGACATTGACTAAATGCATATGAGCCTCAACCTGGTTGGTGAGGACTCCTTAAGTTCATCCAGGCGACTCGAGATCAAATCCAAGTAGAGGCATAATTTCTGGGGTTGTAGCAGTACTGTAGCAGGTATTATAGCAGTTTTGCAGTAGACTATAGTAGGTACTTTAGCGGGTACTGTAGCAGGTACTATTTGGAACTATAGAAATCAGGAATATTCTCTCATTTGGGCCTTCGGTCCATTGATTTGGTCCCAGAGTCCTTTAAGGCCTTTGGGCCACCCAAGCCTTCAGGTTAGTAAGGCATTCGGGCCACCTCAAGGCCTTTGGGCCACCTTAAGTACAGATGAAAACCAGACAACCTACAAGGAACAATCTCTAGAAGGAGGACGAGCAAGGATTTTTCACTATAGCTAAAGCTAAACGGATTAAAATAATGAAAGTGTATGGCACCTACCATTGGTACAAGACTATGCATGCACGGGAAAGCCTAGCCGAATAGCCATGCAAAGGTAGACAATTGATTTCACATTGAATATGCTAGGTAGGAGCAGTTCCAAGTAGTTAGTATGGGTTGTATGTAATGTTTGAAGCCTACGGGAAATGAATTCGTCTAAGTCCTGTGTTCCATGTAATACTTACACCTATGGGCCTTGTAAGGGTTCCATCTCACCCCTTGAAAGGTGGATTATAAAGAATCAATAAAAAATTAAGTTCTTCAGGCCATTGGAGGAGGAATACATTGATCAAATTCCATTTTGGGTATCTCCATTGGCAACAGGACTAATGAATTGGGGTGGTTTCCAATGAGTGCTTAAGGAATTACCTCAGGAATCGAAAGTTGTCTCAAGTTATACCACTCCTATAAAAATAAAAAGATATATCGTAATGATAGGAACCTTAAGTTTAATAAATACCCTTTTCCAGGCACTAATCGTGACAATGTATCATTTCCATTTACTTAAACTATTACCCTTTCATTAATAAGTGAAAAGGGTCAACCGAAGATTTCATGAAAATTAATTATATCAATTCATTCACTATAACTAATTTAAGTCTCTACCTTTTCACTCAATAAGTAAAAATGTATATATAAGGTGTCAAATCATTCATCATGTCATTACACTAATTTAATTTGTTTCCTTTCATTTATAAATGACTAGTTTCAATTGATGTTTCATACCTATTAACATTTCATTCAAAGTGAGGATATTCAAGTGGAACATGCTTTCACAGTTATAAGGTGTCAATTTAACCATTTAAATTAATCGAAACACTTGATAAGGGAAAACCCAACACACCAATGAGTGTTTCAACTATTAAAATATAAATAGGTATATTGGCATAATCATGGCTCACCTAAGGGTGTCTCAGGTTAAGGTCATTGACTACCAACTATATTAAGAGGTTCTAATTGGAAATTTGTATTCAAATTTAAAAATAAAATTCAAGGAAAAATGTTTTTAAGGTTAAGTATGGGTTAAACCGGTATGCAGCAGAATGGTGACAATTATAAACAAATTAGAATTTAGGTAAAAGAAACTATACCACCTACCACATACTTAGGATGGTCTACTAATCCAATATCGAACTTTGATTCGAGCTGGAATGGATGAAATCAAAATAATCATCAAATTCTCTGAAAATAGGGTAAAAGATCTCACATGGATTTTTCATTCTGTATAGTGGGATAACAAAAGAAGAGAAGCATGAGGAAGTGAAATCTTACCAAGGTATATCCAATGAAACTAATGGTGGTCGATTCCAAGTGTAGATATATGATATCTCTTCTTGGCTAGAGGAGAGTCCAATGAGAGATCCCACATGAGGGGGCTACTATTAGGTCACACTTTTTGATATAACCATGCACCAATTGTGTGCTGTTATAAGTTAAGTTTCCCTAAGGGTTCATACAAGGTGCATGGTTTAGGAAATCCATTCACATCCCATGTGAGTCACCCATACACACCTGTACCATGAATCAAGATTATTTTTAGAAGGTTTTATAGTTTAAAAAACATGCCCCTTATGAACATGTGTCGTGTAGTTCAACTGGATGGTTAAACTAATCATGCACCAATCATTCACCTCATTATATTTCTCAAAAAATAGTGCTTTCAGAGAACGATGCTTCCAAAACTCAACCAAAGACTCGATACACCTATTGGGTCTTAAACCCCATCTAAAAACAACACATCCATGTGTTCCAAAGCCTGGATTTACATTCCAAATATCAATTTAAGATTCAGATCATCCACAAAATAAAAGGTTAAAAACTCAAGGATTTTTGAACCCGGTCCAAAACACATAACTTTACAATCTACCCAACATAGAAATCATCATCCTTGAGAAGACTTGGGTAGTAATTAAAAAAACACCCAACATTTTCAAGTCGTGAAGTTTTTTTTCAAATGGTCACATTGTATTTCAAAACACCCAATGCACCTCCAAGAAACATTTCAAACATAGGTACATAAACCATTTAAACTCTATCCAATTCTCGTAACCAAGGATGAAACCTAAAAATTGAGATTATCTAATATCATCTATCCTAAGACATAATCCCATCATTGTCACTTTTATCAAGTGGCCTAAGGAAATTCCCAACTTAAGTCTGAGTCACAACACCAAACCATCATAATATCCTACTAAAACATGTTTGTAGAATTTTAAAAAACTCTTGACATGTTTCTGAAAATGATACATCTGATTAAGGTCAAGGACACTACCTTGGTCCTCGATTTGATCTCCTTGGTCAGCTCTATTCAACCTATAAAAAATTGGATACTTTGTATTTAATTGAAATACCCATATGACCCTTACCACAACACCTACCTAAACCCATTTCATGCATGATATGGTTCGAAAATAACTATATATCTTCTTCTGAGAGTGATCTCTAGTCAAACCACTTTTAGATGACTATTCTAAAAAATGATCATCTTAGACAGACGATGCTTTTCAAAATCTAGATCCCAATTCCTTCAAGCAGAGGCATAATGAGATCACATCCATCACATTCACCAAATCCTATAACTGAATTCTGGTGATGTATCATAATCTAATCATTCCTGGTTAATTTTATCGATTGTCATACAATTGTCAAAACGAACATCCAATTATTAGTCATGTATTGTCACGAACCTTCTCTCAATATGGTCATCTTCCAACTCCCTATGGTGGAATCCACACCATAAGGATTCCTTTAAACTACTCCTTGAGTCCACTTCCAAGGATTTAATCCATCAAAACAAAAAGATCATTTGATTTGATTTAGATCACTGTATAAATAGAACTCTCTCAGAATACTCACAATGAAATCAAGATAAGGATCATGATATCCTATAAACAAAAAGTGAACCAAGATTTTATCATTAGGTGTGTGTTGCACCTTCCGAGAAATGATCATATCGGGAACAAACTATAATAGAATTAGCCAATCCCCAACACCACATCTCCTAACCATGGGTTTCCAAGTTCAAAAATTGGCCAGCCATCTCATGGTGACCAAATTGATTTTAGGATTACCCCCATCATGGGCACTACTTTTAATTTACCCATGCTCTAGTTTGACATACCTAAAAGTTTCAAAACCGAAATAATAAAACCTCCTCCCTTACTCAAAAACTCACCAATGTTCAATTATAAATAGTTTCCATTTTCAATGGGAATGTACTGACTTATCAAATGCAATAGGTTCATATCTCGTACCACCTAGTTCCAAACCTAACTCATGATGTTGTGAGTTCTCCATTTCCATGTCCAAGATAGCCATGCTATAAGGAATGTTAGTTTCCAATAGATAGTAATTCAACTTCAAACTCCTTTTCATGACTGGGAACCTCACATATTCCATGTTCAAATAATTGACGTCCCTATTCAAGGCATCATTTTGGAAGTTGATGTTCCAACAATGCAACCACTTGTCATCTAGGCCTCACACCCAAACATTTATACCCATCAATGACAGTTTGATACCAATCATTCAAGGTTACTTTAAAAAACTAAATGCATCTTCATGGCTATAATATAGAATCTGAGAACCTCTTATTCATTGGTCTAGAAATGAGCATAGTACCAAGATCAATTAGTAAAAAGGCATCATTAAACCTTTGGTCCAATATCTCTCTTATATTTCCATTGAACAATACAGAATTGACCATATGGGGCTGATTAAAAGCTAATGGATTATATTACATGACATCCATGGGCCTATAAACTCTCTTTATAGGGATTAACCAAAGCACAAAAGTTCATCGTCCCACAAGTGTTAGAACCTACCGACAAGGCATAATGATATCACCTTCCAAATATTAACTAACAAGGGTCACAAAGTTAATGTCAAATAATGAAGATTTGACACTAACTGGATATCCAAATACAAGAATATGCCATCACGATCCAACTTACTTGACAACCACTTCCTCACTGGAGGGGGTTTTCTCATTATCTAAGAGTCCTACTTGGTAGAATGGTACTTGAACGACACCATACATCTAGAAATACACTTTCCCTTACCACCTAACCTCTAGGTCCAACAAAAACTAGTAAAAGACATCAGAGTTCCATGACAATGGTCACATTCTCATTTAATGCAATTTTAAAGCTAACCCTTACATGAGGGTTCATGATATAAATGCCAATAATTGGTTTCATTTTAAGGATTTTACACTAATTTATTTCAACATTTAAGTGGATAACATATAAGGGATGTCAAGTACAAGTTTTAAAAAAATGTACCAATCACTTTATTTAGCTAAAATCACAAAAAAAATCAAGAAAATTATCTTATAACTTCCTTTTAAAACATTTATGTAATTCAAGAGTTTTCACAACTATCTTGATTAAATAAAGTGTTGATTTCAAATATATAGAGGGAAACCCTATTTAGTTTGTAATTTTCATTTTAATTAACTAACATCTCATAATAATAAATCTCAAAAGAAGATAACAAGGATTTTATTAGTTAAAGGGATTGGTCAAGTAATATGACACCATATGTTTATATATAACACCATAAAAGAGTTTGCAGACACTTTAAATGGCCATTCTGTTTGTATAAGCATACCCCCATGGGGTTATGTATCAAGGAATATAATGATTAAGGTGTCCTATGAGGGTCCCATAATGTCAATATATATTCAATTAGATGGGAATCTATTCCCAATTTATGGATTCAATTCTCTATAAATTAAAATTGGCTACCCATTTAAGTGAAAACCATTACAGTTTATATTATTGAAATCTCAAAACACCCTTAATGGGTTTATTTCATAAGAAACATTCCAGGACTAACCTACTTGGGTCGAGTCCAATTTATCTCATAAGAATCATGCCCCAACTGACCTACTTGGGTCCAATTTTTCATTTAAGGATTTAGTCAAATGGGTTATCATGCCCAAATTGTATTGGTATGAGCCTTCAAAATGGAAATCTTTTTCCATAGGAAAATACAATTCATCCTATGTGTATAAAATTTTCATGATCCAGTTAGATGAATTTTGATTTCCAAGTTATAAAGGTACTTTTATCTCTAAATTATAGTTGGAATTCATGTAATTGTAACCAATTATTCATAATGGTCCAATTATATGGATTTCCCTTTCTAGTTTATAAATCATCCATACACCTTTTAAATTGAAAAATTAACATTTGTTTAACTATGAACTTTCATTTTGTAATCCATTCAACCAATGGCCCATGACTCAAAAATGTCATAATCAAATAGTTAAGGTGTCAACATTAATATATATAAGAAAACACCATTTAGGACAATGAAAACACTTAAGTAACCAATTAATTTTTTTAATACTAAAAAAGGCATACTATAATAGATAAATAATACCATTTAGAATGAAATAATCATGTCAAGATACTATGGAATCAAGGAAACACCCAATCATTATATATAATAAATCATGGTAAAAACATTACAGAATCATGAAATAGAACTATGAATGTTAAATAATCACCTAGGTAGCACATAGGTAAGAATGAAAAATAAAATACCTAAAAGATATGTAAATAATCATATTACTAAAATACATAACATGGTATAAAAATAATAATGTTAATAAACACAAAAGTCACATCAATAATCTTAGACATCCTGGAAATGTAATCTGCAAGGCATGGAATATGTCTGACATGTGAATCTCTGTATTCCTAGAATGATGCATGAACACACCTCAATTGTATTTCTATACTGGGTCAAGATGAAAAATAATAATTCATAAATCAATAATTAGTGAAATTATTACATTCAATCAAAGTGAAATAATAATCAACTATAATAATAGCATCATGAATAATAGTCTCATTCCCTAGCAACGTGATCTTCCCCTTGTGTGTGGGTTGGCCAGACCTAGACACAATATAATTACCAAGTGACAAAAAATTACTAGTATCCTATCTACCATCCCAAAATAATGAGACCAAGGAGGTTTATTTGGGTACCTTGATGTAATGGAATCCCAAACAGGGTGTGATATATACACTATAGGCCACCACCAACGGTGTCTAAAGCTATCCAGTTCATCTATATATAATATGAAGTGTGTAGGTATATCAAATGATATGGTAAACATTAAATAATAACATGTTGGTCTTAAGTTCCTCTAAGACACTTGGCCGACCATACCTACTTTAGCCTAATCCATAATGTCTATGCACACCTTCTATCATGTATTTATACGCATATATAAGAAAATCATTTTCATAGATATACATGCAACATAGTGGACCAATAGATTAGTGCCCATACATACACATATGTATAATATCATGCATTTAACATTTAAGATTTAGGGGTGACATGACTATAATCATCTTGTATAACAAGGGACTATATAATATATATTAAGATAACTATAATGAGTGATCCAAGGTTTAACCAAGGAATCCTTAACCACATAGGGTTGAGTCAACTCATAGTAATAAATCATGTAGTCTGGCCATGGGGGTATAAGTGTAATCCATAGGATAATTCCTTTTCATTCCATCATAAAAATTTCTAACCAAGTTTGGGGAGCCTTGTCACAAGTAATCTTAGGATAAGCATGATTTATATCTCAAGGAGGTATCCCTTGGAATCACATGTTTGAGGACATCAAGTTGAGTTTAAGGAGTGTATCTGAGGCATTCTAATATCTAGAAATGAGTCAAGTGAATCATCATAAATTATTTGAGTAATTCATGTATAATAATACATTGAACAAATTCCAAGGTGGGTATCTTCCTTGGGAACCATCCCAACGAACCTGGGTGGTTTCTTCTGACTACTCAAGGAATTTCCTTAGGAATCTAAGGATATATCAAGTCAAACCTCTCCTATAACAAGAAAAATTTCCATAGTAATAATAAGCACCTTAAGTTTAATAAATACTCTTGTACATGTAATAATCATGATAATGTATCATTTCCATTTACTTAAATTATTACCCTTTCATAAAAAAGTGACAAGGGTCAACCAGATGTGCCATGATAATTAATTATTCCAATTAATTCACTATAAATAATTCAAGTATCTAACTTTTATCACAACAAGAAAAAATGGCTATATAAGGTTTCATACCATTCATCATATAATTACAATTAATTTTAACCATTTCTGTTAATTTATACATGATAATGTTCATGGGAGGTTTCATACCTAATAAGATTCCATTAAAAATTAGTAGATCTAAGTGTAACATGATTTACCAATTATAAGGTTTCAATCCAACCATTTAAATTAATAAAAATACTTTGGAGGGGAAATCCAAACACACCAATAGGTGTTTAGGCTATTAAAATATAAATGGGAACATTATCAAAAGCATGGAACACCCAAGGGGTGACTAATGTTAAAGTAAATGTCCTCCAAATATAATAATAGGGTCTAATAGAGCATTCTTATTCTAATTTAAACATCAAATTCAAGGTAAATAATTTTTAAATTCAATCATGGGTGAAACTGGTGTGTGTCACAACGAATAAAATTATAAATTAATTAGTATTTATGGAAAAGAAACAAGACCACCTACCACATACATAGGATGGTCCACTCATCCAATATTGGGCTCTGATTCAAGTTGAAATAGATGAAATTGGAAGAATATTAAAAATCTTTTAAAAAGGTGAAAAGATCTCTCATGTATTGTTCATTCTGTATGGATAGATATTTAAAGAATATGAACATAGAGAGTAGAGCTTTCTGAGGGATATCCAACAAAACTAACAGTAGTTTATTCTGAGTACGGATGGAGGATATCTCTCCATTCCTAGAGGAGAGTCTATGGAGAGCTCCCATGTGAGGGGGATGTAGTGTGTGGAGAGAAAGAAACAAGGGAGGAGACTTGAGAGGAAGTATAGGAAAATAGACTTTCCCATTTTCTTAAAGTTCTTCATGGTTTTTCCACAAGGTTTGGAAAATTGTTCACCAACTGTGAGGGATCTTATGCCTAGGAGCCTCACCCCACAGAGTTAGGTTTCATGGTTTGGTCTAACCATGCTCCAACTGTACAATGCTATTGGTTAAGTGGAACTAAGGGTGTGGTCTAGGCACAAGGTTTTGGAAAATCATGCATAGACCATGAGGGTCACCCCTACTCACTTTCACCATGTCACACAATTGTTCCTAGGAGGTTTCATAGTTTAGAAAAAGTATGCCCCTTAAGAAAAGGGGTCGCATGGTTAAACTGACTATTCACCAACCGTGCACCTCATTATATTTCTCTAAAAATGGTGCTTTTAGATCTTGATGATTTCAAAACTCAACCAAACAACCAATACGCCTCTTGGATCTTAAACCCCATCTAAACAAAATACCTCCAAGAATTTCAAAGATTGTATTTACATTTCAAATCTCAATTTAAGATTAGATTTTTCCACCAAATGAAAAGTTCAAAAACTCAAGGGCTTTTCAACCCGGTCCAAAACATGGGACATTATATATATGATTCAATAGTATTTATGAACTAAGTATGCAGTGATTCTTGAATGGAATAACACCTATAAATCTACATTTTTTGAAGATTTCATTCTAGATAAATCTAATAGAGATAGTTTAAACTAGTCCTCTTTTAAATCTATTTATCTACCAGAATACATTGATTATAATTTATGGGTTCCTTCTAGGACTTCCTTCCATGGTGGTGGATCATAATTTATTAATTTAATATATGATATTTTCCTATAAAATCTAGATCTATAGTCTTAAAAATAAATCTAATGTGTTTGATACATTCATAACTTTTAAATACTTCATTGAAAACCAAAATGATATAATATTAAAGTGATGAGAATAAATAATGTGTTAGAATACCTATCAACTAACTTTATAAAATTTAGTGAGTTTGAAAGAATTATTAGACATCATAATTTTAGTGATACTCCCTAAGAAAATGGTTTGGCCAAGTAAATAAACCACACTATATTGGAGAATATCCGTAGCATGCTTTCATTATTGAGCCTACCCAAATACTTTTGGTCTGAGGCTACAACTATTATAGTATATCTTAAAAATAATTTTTCTTATGCTGATAATAAATTTAAAACTCTATAAGAATTATGGAATAACAAATTCCTTTCATACAACCATTTGATAGTGTTTGGGTGTACAACCTATTCCCATAAAACTGATAAACTTAAGGCCAGATCTCTTAAATGCGTATTCATAGGTAACCCTAATGGGGTTAAAGTCTAAAAAATATGGGTTGATAAACCCAGTTACCAAAAGTGAATTATTATCCAAGATATTGTTTTTAATGAATATTTCTCCCCTAATTATAATATTTCCTCTAAAAATAATGGGAATGAACCTCAAACTGGGTATGTTGATACTAGACAACTAGTCTAATTTAATGCTCCCATTGAGCCTTCTATATCTCATCCCTATGTTGAGACCCAACCTCAGTCCAGCTCTAATTTAGAATTGGACAATGAACCCTCTATTATTTTCAGTGATTGTTAACTTACTATATATAGATCCATGAGAGACAAAAAACTTCTTAATCATTTTTGGATAATATGATATGACCTATTTTTCTCTCAATATTGCCCAATATCTTATGTATGAGGATTCCCAAAACTATAAACAAGTTGTAAATGGCATAGATTCCAAATTTTGGATCGCTTTCATGGTTTATGAGATGAATTACTTAAGAAATAATAACAATTGGTTAATTGTGAACTAGACATTAAATTCTAAAGTAATTGGTTGTAAGTGAACATTCATAAGGAAAGAAGATTACAATAAAGATAATATAATTAAATTAAAGGATAGACTTGTAGCTAAGGGATTCCTTTTATGTGAAGGAATTTATTACCCTGAAATTTGTTCTTCAGTTTTAAAGCACTCATCTATATGATTTTTTCTTAACTTTTCTAATTTCCAAGACTTTCATATTGATTAGTTGGATGTTAAAACTTCTTTTTCATGGTGATATTGATGAGAAATTTTATATGAATCCTAATGCTGGTTACATGAATAAGATCAAACCAAAATGGGTATTTTGATTAAAAAAATATTTTTATGGATTGAAACTAGCCTCTCAACAATGGTATGAAATTTTTGATTTATTTGTGCTTGATAATAATTTAAGTAGGAGTACATATGATTCATGTGTAAACATTAAATATATTAAGAATTATGGTCATTATATACTATTATATGTGGATAATATTTTTATCAATTACAAAGTTAAGAAATTCATCACTATTGGAAATCAAAATTGAAGAATGATTTTGAAATGAAATATCTTGGTAATTCCAAAAAAAATTGGGAATGTAAATTTCTAGAGATATAAGTAAGATAATTCAATACATGTCCCAACATGGTTATGTTCTAAAAGTCTTGAAGAGATACCTGTTTGAATCTAATACTATTTATATTCCTTTTTCATGGAACTTTAAGCATTCATTTTCTTAATAACCCATTACAAATATTGATGTTGAATACATGTCTAAAATTATATATGCTATTATTTTTTGAGCTATCATGTATTCAATTATTTTCACCATACATGTTGTACCTTTTTTGTATACACCATTAGTAAGACTATGGACCACTCGGGAAAGCCACATTGTCATGCCATTGAGTGGATTCTTAGATAAATCTCATTTACAAATGCATTATCTCTTGGTTTAGTAAAAATGTTAACTCTAATGAACTTGTAACTAGAATTGTATATTTTGATTATATTGGAAATATGGACACTCAAAATTCCATTATAAACTAAGTGTTTACTACAAGTGGAGGGCCTATTTCATGGAATTGCAATATGCAGGTCTTATATCCCTCTCAACCACTAAGACAGATTATGTTTCCTTGACTGAGGCTATCAAGGAAGTAATTTGATTAAATCACTATAGGAAAATTGATTTTTTACAACGGGTTATTTTTCATGGAAAAAAATTCATCACTAATAGTTTTTCAAAAAACTTTTTTTCAATGGACTAATATTTATTTCCTAAATAATGTTTTTTGTGATGGTTATTTGCAATAGAATTCTTCTTTTGTCACAAAAGTCTTTGGAATAATTACATTCATATTAGAGTGTAATTTATATTTACATCAGACTTACATTCCCACCACAAATAATTTTCACGGAATAACTATTTACAATCGACTTAAAATTACACTTCAAATGATAAGAAACAATAAAAACTATTTGTAAAAGATCTATCACAAGTACATTTTTTCACGATGGATTTGTTGCGAATTGTAGGTTGATAAGACTATTCATGATGGAATTTTCCTTCACAAATAATCTTTAGATACACATGATATATTAACATTTGTGACATTTTTTTGTGATGGATATGATATACATCACAAAATTTCATCACAAATAATTAATTGACTATAAATATCCATCACAAATAGCACTTTTTGTGATGAAAAATTATGTCGTAAATAGTCTATAAAAAACATATTATAAATAGTCCCCCCCTCTTCCCATTCATTCTCTATATGTTCTGTTTCTCTTGAAAACTCTTTCTTATTTCATATCTAATACTCATCTCATTAGATTTGAGATCCAATCTAGAAATATTTTACCAAACCACTAATTTCGATGTATTTTTCAATTTTTTAAATTATCATTAAATTTTTATATTTACTTGTCTATTTATTTAAATATTTTTTTATTTAGTTTAATATATTAATGTCGCGTTAAATTTAATATAATTTATTATAATAGTATAAATTAATATCTATTATTATAAATTAATATTAAATTAGTATATATCAATAAATATTTCAATAAATTTATATAAATTAATAAAACTTATTTGAAATTGATATAATTTTGTACAAATTAATATAGATATATATAAATTGGTATAACTTTGTCATAAATTAGTATGACATGAATGGCCCAAAGGCCTTGAATTTTTATTTATTTTTGGATAATATACTTTTTAACTTAGTTGAGAGGGAACTCTTACATGACTCGTAGGCCGAGTGGAATGAGACCCATTACATGACCCCAAGGCCGAGAGGCACAATGCCCATAACATGACCCGAAGGCCCAGCCAAACTACACAAGAACTTCCCCTCTGGAGTATTTCTATCATTGAAGGCATTTTTCTCCCACCTCGCATTACTGATCGGTTACCATTGCCTCATGCATAATTTCACGGTGCCTGGTACCGATGATGATTGACATACCCTATCATTCATCCAATTCGGTTAACTCTGCTTTTGTGGGTAAAACTTGCTTGGAATCCTCGTCTAAGACCTATTCTATGTGGACTTCCTGGGCTGCTCCCTTGTCTTTTTGGGCCCAAATTCCCTATGGCCTGAAGGCCTTAGGTGCGTCGAAGGCCCTGTGGCCCATAGGTCCAAATCGGCGGCCCGAAGGCCCAAACATATGAATAGTTTCGGCTGCTACAATACTACTACAATACTGCTACAATAAAAAGGAAATATTCCTACATCGAGATTTGATCCTGGGTTTCATGCAGGCTTACGGGGTGTGTAAACCACCGATACCACCCCAACTGTATCATAAATTAGTATGAATTAAAATAAAATTTATATAACTTAGTATAAATTCATTTAATCAAATATAAATTATTAAAAATTAGTATAAATTAATATAAGTTGTTATATATTAATAAAAAAATAACAAAAAATATTATATATTTATATAAATTGATATAATATATTATAAATTGATATAATTAATAATAAATTGACAAAATTTAGTATAAATTACTAAAAATTAGTAATTATTATTATAAATTAGTATAAATTCATCTGTAGTTAATCTAAATTATTTTAAATTAGTATAAACTCATCATAAATTAGTCTAAATTAATTTAAATTATTCTATATTAATAGATAATTAATAAATTATTATAAATTAATGAAAAGCACTATAAATTGATAAAAATAGTGTGTATTTAACATAAATTAGTGTGAATTAATATAAATCCTTATAAATCGGTACACAAATTTATAAATTGTTATAAATTAATAAAAAATACTATAAACTAGTAAAAATTAATAAAAATTAGTATAAATTATGAAAAATTAGTATAAATAAATTAGTATAAATTATTATAAATTGGTTAACAATTAGTATAAATTTGTATAAATTAATAAAAAAATTATAAACTCATATAATATATAATAAATTTGTAAAATTAATAATAAATTGTTATAATTTATAATAAATCAATTTAAATTAGTGTAAATTATTATAAAATAGTATAAATTAGTAAAAATATATATATTTTTATAAAATATTATATATTAATAAAAATTATTTGAAATTGATATAAATTTATATAAATATCCAAAAAAATTACATATTAATATAAATTATTATAATTTAATGAAAATTATTATAAATTAGTATAAATTCATTAGTAATTAGTGTAAATTAATAAAAATCATTATAAATTTAAAAAAAATGTATAATTAGTATAAATTAAAAAAATATATTTTACATTAGTAAAAATTAATATAAATAATTATAAATCTATATCTAGTTAGTATTAATCATTATAAATCAATAAAATTTTCACTTCGTTGCTTTCAGAAAATGGTTGGGTAATTTTATATTATTTATATTTTTTATAGAATTCATATATTAATAAAAAATTAATTATATATTTCAAATAGATCAAAGGAATTATGGTGACTTGAAACATATCTTGACTGATGATCTTCTACCTAATGATGAGCCTCCTAATTTTTTAGTCAAGAGTGTTTACATGACACCAACTACTAAGTGTGGTTGGGGCCTTATGTAAGTGGAAATTCCAGATCTTGTTTTGGAGTGACATATATCTCTTTAATTTTAACATCATTAAAGGAATTATGTTTAAATATAAATTTTATATAGTTTTCATTAAAATTTATTTTATTTATTAATTATATTAGTAATTATTATTATTTTAGTTATTTTTTGAATCTAGTTGTTGGCCAGGAGAGTACTATTTTGTGGAATTATTTTTCTACTCCATGAGATTCTTGAATGTGTGATCATTTCTGTTAGTTTCTAAATAGCCTTCAAAGGAGTGCTATTCTGAGAGAAACTATAACTATATTTGATGAGTCTTGTAGGACTCATTGACTATATTATTTCCTCACTCATTCTGGGGTGGATTTATTACATACTAGTTATGGGAGAATTTCTAGAGGGGATCTAATTCTTATCGATATAATTAAGGGATACATGATATCAAACATAGAGTTAGTATTCATACATTCAGTATATATCATTGAAATGTGGAAAGTGATATTATTTAATTATTTATATTTATTTATTTCTAATAAAAAATTATGATAAATTAATGTAATCTATAGTAGATCCATCCAATATAGATTTTGATGTGCACAAGAGGATATACACTGATAATTCTATAAAAAATATTAATGAGAGGCAGTGATAGATTATTGTTAGTATTTTTGTTAGTTTTCAAAATTAATAAAATAATTTTTATTATCTTCTTAATTTTTATTTATAACTGTATATGAGACATATGAGGTGAAGTGTTATCACACACATGAGAATCTGGCCGAGATAGAGAATGGTGATGATCAGGTCCCATGTGGGTCACATTTAAATAAGGTGACTTGGATATGAGCAACAGCAAGAGGTATTTGAAAAGGTTGAATGATTGGTATAGGTTCATGATTGAGCATGTATAGTTTCTTTAAAAATGAATAAATGAAATCTTTTAACTCAAATGGAGCACATGTGGTATTACCATCATCATCATTTTCTTCTACAAAGTATGAGGAGAGGCACCAAGCTTAATATGAGATTATATGGGGATTGAATATAGAGCAGGAAGATAATTGAAAATAGCAGGAAGAGTAGTGTTGATAGCAAGACCAGTGGAATGAGAATATGATGTATTATATGACCTAATTTACACATGGTTTGGGGATGTTGTTTCCTCCTCCAGACGTAGATGATCTGCCAAATCCTTAGTGAAATTATTATTTTATTTCTTTTTTATGAACTTTTTTTTATAATTCATTAGTTGTGATTCTATAATGCATGCATGGTTTTTTTTAATTTTAAATGTATTTTATATTTTTAAATTTTTTTTTCTTTTAGGTTGATGAAAAAATCAATCACAAATAATTATTTATGATGTATTTTTTTCCACCAGAAATAATTATTTTTGAATGATTTTATCATTCATCGCAAGTATCATCAAACAATTTACAATGGATCCATCTCAAATACTACTATTTATGAGGTGTTTTTCCATAATGGACCATTTGTGATAGATTTTCATCACACATAACTTTTTTCAAAAAAAATCTATTACAAATTACCCATCATAAAAACATAAATGTTTATAGTGAATGGTTTTCTTTTTGAACTATCACTTTATAATTTTGTTATTATAATGTATAATAATAAGTTATCTTCTTTATATTTCTATAAGAATTTTTTCTCCATGGTATATCTAAACATGTTGTCGTAGAATAAATTTTATTACATTAGTTTTTGAATTATGAATGGTATGTGTTATTAAAATACACAATGACAATAATCCAACTAATAGCTTGACTAAGGTTGTGACATTTTCCAAATTCAAAAAAAAATAGATATTCTGAATCGGGTTCAAATTCAATAACAATAGGTGCAAGAACATTTCTAAATTTATTTATAGATGATGGAGATTTTTGAAATTTAATTTAAGAACAAATATTTTTCATTAATATGTCACCTATTTTTTTATTTATCATGAAAATATATTTTTTTTATGATTACATTACAGAACTTTATTCTACTAGGTGGGTTATTTTGTTGTATTTGGACACTTTTCTAATGTTTTACTTCCCTTTGTCCCTTACCTACCATTGGTGTATTAGTTATCCTTGATCCAGGATTACTACTCAGAGCTCATATGATCCATTGATTGGTTCTATAATCCTATGCATCTCCACCATCTATTCATCCTGAGAATTTATTTGACAATACCACATTACTATTTTTGGTTTTCCCTGGTTGTTATATTGCATTCTCATCTATTACACTTGTTAGGGAAATTGACTACCCCTTCTGGATATCTTTTTGACGCATTCATTTGGTTTGATTCTCTCTTTAATTCTCACTTGAATCAAAACCCCTTCAAAACCTTAAATAGAGTAATTTGGAGAGGAACTTGGGTCTTATTCTGGAACTGATGATTCATATTCCATCTATAGTAGTTTCTTACACCCATTTGTTTTTGTTTTTTAGTAGAATCGATCCTTGAGTATTAAGGTACATTGGAGACCAAAAGATCATGTCAAGACTAGAGTCTTGGATGTTCAAAATCCATATCCATATTGCAAAACTTATTCTCATAAAAGATTTAATGAAAGACATCTGGATGGTGGTAAATTTTCCTTTTCATATTTATATTTCTTCATTTTTATAACTTATTATGCTTCTATTCTTGATATTTTGATTTTGAAATATATGTTTTATTTCATTTATTTTGATAATTAATAAAATGTATGTGTCTAGGTGGTGTTATTGTCATTCACATAGGATAAAATCATTCTGAAGCATGTTAAATTCTTGCGCCCTTTTACTAATTCCATTTTTATTTATTTAAATTTATTTTCTTTCATCATTTCTAGTTTTCTCTTGTCTATTCTTACTTAACTTCTATTTTTTCATATTTTGACATCCTCACTTAGATATTTTTCTATTTTTTATAACTTAAGAGAAACAAGTTTTGTATCATATAGATATTGGGCCTTTTTTAGGGGCATTCCACTCAATTTTATCCCCAACACATCAACATAAATTAAATAAATCATTATATTTTAAATTTTAAAACTTTAAACCACTGTAACAGGTTATCATGATGGGGTTACATCACTAGAAAAATTCATAGTTGTGGGTGTGAAATTGAGGGACCACCATTTGGTAATCACACAGAGTATCAATAGTATCTTACAAATGATTCATGTTAAGCATGTTATGATAAATACCTAAAACATTTTCCCATCCAGCTATCCCTCAACTCCTCTATTTATGTGAAGCTACAACTCTTCCCAACTCCCCTCCCAATCGACATATCTTTCCCCCCAACACCCCCTTGGGGCAAGCCAGTTATGAATCCCCACTTATTTAGAAACACCAAAACCCTACTCTCTTTCCCATTATAATGAAATATTATTGGTTTTTCATATTTCCACCCCTTCCCAGTAAATATATTCCCCTAATTTAGTCTTTCAAAATAGGCAGGATGAGCCTAAACAGATCAAACCCATATGGGTCTTGGACTATTTTGACTTATCCTTTTGGTCCATTTTTTATATAATTCTAATTTCACCATCCCAACCTATTTTTAAAATGGGTTGAGCAATCCCACAGGAATCCTATTTTTCATGGATTTTTTGAAACTTCTTAGTGGAGGTGTCGGGAGCAGTTTTCACTACTACTAATATGTACTTTATCAACATTATAATTTTCTTTTATTAGCGCTATAAAAAGTGATGATATTGTAAGATACCTTAAAATTCGTTATGTTTTGTCATCATTAAACAAAGTTCGGATAAAAGGGGGTATTATCAGTGATTTTTTAGCACTAGGAAATGGTTCTTTTGTTATTGATGATAAAAGGTTTCTGGTTTTTTTTTAACCTGGAAAAAATATGATTTTTTCCCAATGCATGTGACCCCCCCACACCACATCAGGGACACCACACATGGGAAACCCCACTCCCCTAGCACCACCATGACCCCACCCCTTTAACTCTTGAATTAGTTCACAGGGGGTGAGATTTAAACCCCTACCCACTGACTTCTCAACAAACACCCTTACCATGCTGATAGTGAATTTTACTTGTTATACATTACAAAAAATATATATATATTTCAATATATGAATTTTTTAATTTATTTTTTTACTTTTTTTATTTATTTATTTACATATATTATAATATATATATATTAACACACACACACATATTTATATTTAAACACTATATAAAAAATATTATAGGTATATACATATTCATACATTATTACACCTTTGTATAATTATTTTTTATTTTTATATGGTTTATATATTTAAAAAATATTTTATATGTAAACATTTTAAAATATTTATTTATAAAATTAAATTTTTATATGTAAATATATGAAAATATGTATATATGTATATATTAATTAATAAATGATAATACAATTTGATAAAAATTAAAATTTCAACACCATAAAATTCATATGAATGTAATATTAGGAGATAAATTCAGTATTTAGTAAAAAAGACAAGAATACTCTCTTAAATAAAGATGAAATTCCATCGAGTTTTCAAAAATTAGGGTATCCCAACAAAAAAATTGTTTTTAGAGTCTTTTAAATTTATCTTGGTTAAAGAACTAGGACCAGGGTCCCCGCTAGTTTATATAGCTTATATTTTTTTACAAGCTTCGATTTGACATCTTGTGGAGCCCAAAAAGACACTCAGATCAAAATTTATGGATGTTTGAAGTTTAAGTCTTGTTTTCAAATTATTTTAAAAATATTAATTATTTTATTAATTTTCTCTATTACTAAAATGTTATTAGATGTATATTACTCAATACTAATTAGTAAATTTTTAATTAATGAAATAATTTTCACTAAATCTATTATGTAATAAGTGTAAATAAATATTTAGTATTATATAAATCATATTTAATCAATTATATTATATTTATATTGTTATATTAAAATATGAATTTTTTATAACATGTAATTTTTTTGAGGAAGGATCCTTTTATCATCACTAAATAAAAATACTTTAGAACTGATAATTGATAAGCACTGATAAAAGTGCGCATTTTTTAGTGCTTTTCTTAGTGTTGATAAAGGTCACATTTGTCAGTGCTTTTAGCTATCGCTCATAAAACTCCTCCATTTATTATCACATTTTGTTTAATGTTGATAAAGGGTAGAAATTTATAAATATGAATATTTAGTAGTGTTTATACATGGAAATGTTCCAAATCAAACCATCTAGGGATGTAATAGAAGGGATTCTTCTAGGAATATTATCTAAATCATATGTCGGATTGGCTGGCCCAACATCAGGAACCACCACAACCTAATTGATCTATTGGGTCCTAAAAATTTGATTATTTGTAAAAAATAATATCTATATTATATGATTATAATAAAACTAAATGTTGATGTCCAAATCTAGCATTCTCATGAAGAATCACCCCCCACTATATGGCCAACAATAACGAACTCCTTCAGTTCCATAGTATGACACTAGAAATCTCTCTTAGTGCCATTATTAATAACAAAATATCCCAATTCTATTCATTTGAAAGCTACGATGTGTGCCACAATGATACTAAAACATGGTGGGTTTATAAGTAGGTTAATATTCTAAGCATAACATAATCTAGTTGGGCCCATTATCCATGATGGTTTTTTCTAGAACCGATGAGTAAATCATAAGAATATTATGAAGAATGGAATATCTCCTGATAATCCATGGAACATAACAAATGAATCCCATAATAGAGAGAGTATTTCCACATTAAATTTATAATTTATTTAATTAAAAATAATAAACATACCCTAGTATTGAGTTCTTTATTTGTGGAATATAATGATCGATCTAACCTCATCTAGGTTGCACCATCGATATACCGAGATGATTCAAATTAGAATCCATCTCACAATGATCCACATCTATACCTCAATCTCTAAATGATGTCGATGGGATGATGATTAATATCCTAGAAAACCTGATCATCTAGCATTGTTTTTCATGATTAAAAACAATCCCTTAGGTTTGATAATTTTCGCACTTTTGATCACTCATTCTTGAGGGGTTGGAAGTGGTGGAATAATCTCTCAGGCATGAGAGAATATACCCTAGAGTGTTCTGGGTTTGTGTGATAGAGATCTAGGGAGATAATTATTTTAAACAATCAAAATGATTATCACCTTTTAGTTAACCCTATAAAATTACATAAGATATGAATATATAGAGAAGGGGTTTTAATATTGATAATTACGCTTAAGGCCCTTATCAAATATTGAACTACATATCTTCCTCATACTTATAGTAATAATAATGATGGTGGTGGTGGTGGTGGTGATGTTGATGATGTTATTATTATTGTTATTATTTCTTGGTGTGAGCTAACTCATGCACTATTAAATATCATTTTATTAGATAATAAATACTTATTTATTTGATGACATATAACGCATATATCATTCTCATCACTAGAACCTTATTGACTCGATAATCCTCCTTGAAATTTTCCAAAACTCAAAAAAATAAATATATTATTAATTTGATAAATAAATAAATATTATATCACTAATAAATGTTACCCCTAAATAATCTTTATTTTGTAGTAGTGTCGAAAAATCAGAATTGTGGCATTGATTGAAACTGTGAAATATTTCTAAATTGAGAGTGTGTTGTTGAATAAATGAATAGAAAGACATATGACAAAATAATAAGATAAAATTTATATGGTTAAAATATGTATTCCTATATCATATGAAATATGTATAGGCTAAATGAATATAAGATCAATAAAATAAATTACTTCCCCTAGGGGGGTATGACCAACCCATTAGGGGTTAAGGTGTGTGTGTGTGTTTTTCTGCAATAGTAGCCCTAAATACATAATATATATAAATTTATTTGAATATTTCTAGCCAATTATTTTAATCTTTTCATTTAAATAATCAATAAATCCATCAATAATCCATGTTTTTTTCTTATTTTTGAGCTTGATCTTAAATTCCTTGTGTATGTTACTAGAATTTACAGATTTAATCCATTCAATTTTTTATTTCAACTCATAATTGTCTTCTTGTTTTTGTGGAACAAAGAGTTTGGAGTCACAAACCACTCTATTAGAATTATTTTTTAACCCTCTAAATGTTGATTTCTTCTACAGTAGACTCGTGTTTAGATTTGAGGTCAAGTATTAGCTTGATTATAATACATTTTTCATCATTTTACTCTAATCATGACTTTTATGCAATATCCATGAGAAAATTATAATTATTATATTTATACTCAGCAACCTCTTCCACTTCAATCTCTTCTGAACTTTCATCCTCTTGAGAAAACACGTTATTATTTTCAAGGAATTTCTACTGAGATTTCTTTTTTATTTTCGTAACTTTAAAAAATTTCTTCATGGGTTATTCTTCCTTATCATCTTCTTGAGATTTTATAGGACACATTGTAGTGAAATTCCGAATATTTATGAATTGAGAGAAATCAAGTGGAATAATTCCTTTGAATTTCCCTTTTTTCCTCTTTTAAGATTTGGGGAATGGAAAGACATCATCTCACAAAATTATCCATCCTTGGGGCTATATTCCAATGAAATATTCTCTAATTATTTGAATGATACCTCCTAATAATTTTCTTAATAAAGAGTCACATTTTTATTATTTCTCATCATGAATTCAATGAGAGTACTATAAAGACTCTCTGACATCACTTCCTTTTGGTATTTTCTATCAAACTCGGATACTTTAATGTTGAACCACTATGGTAATATTTTAAGGATTATTTCAACAATATTGATGTTAAGAGGATTTTCCATCATTGCATTAGAGGTTTTATTCAACATCACCTTTGTGTTGATGGGGTTGGATAAGTTTCCCCATAATTCATTAATCTCCTTTCCATCAATATCCAATTCCTTGTGATATTTATCTGATAGAGGTCCACTATCCCTAATGGTTGATATATATGTATAGTCTTCATATGCACATCCACTCCCAATGACCAGAAGTAGTGTTGTATTCAGTTTTTCCGTAAATAAATATTTCTTTCATCGAATAGTATAATTCATTTATGGTTGAAATTTTCTTCCATAGTTTCTAAAAGAGATAAAAACCACCAAGAACCTTTTTCTAAAATACAACTTGTTATCCCTAAACAAGGTTAATACCTTGAGATGGGAGGTGAATTAGGGTGTTAAAAATTCTTAAATTGTCACTTGTAAGTGATCTTGTTCCACTTTTAATACAAAAACCTCTATATCTACCTCTATATTTATCATCCTCATAGTTAATATAGAGTGATAAATAATTAAAACGAGAAAATTTAGTTTTTACTTATTTTACCCAAACCAAGATAATCCAAGGAGAATACATCGGTAATGTATTGATGTACCAAGACACTAACAATACTAATTTAGTTAAAATTTTAGAGTGGCCACACTGACCCTCCTAGTTTAAAACATTTAAAAAAAATAAATAAATCACTACTCTTACAGAAATATGAAACTCCTTACTCATCAAATAACTTTTTTACATATCTTGAGAAATGGATGGAAAATTACACCAAAAATTGTGTAGCAACATAGATTCCATGACTTATAGTGAGTTGACCTCCAAGAACACCTCCTTCTTTATTTCTAATATTCTAGTGCAATCATGGAATTCTTCTTCTTTTATTTTCAATTTCAATAATTCCTTATTTCTCTTTTCCTTTTCTCTTCTTTGTATCTCAATGATCTTTTATTTTTACCTTTTATTATATTTTCATGAAATTTTCTTGTGAAATATTATTCTATATTTCAAATATGGAAATACTAATTTAATATTGATCATGATATTTATCATTTAATATCACATGACTATTGGTCTTAGATTCTCCACAAAAATTACAAGTTACTTCATTGAAACATGACTAAGTTATTAGTTGTATATTACGATTAATAATTTTCCCAAGAATACAGACATGCTGTGTGTTTTTCTGATCCATGAAATTATTTCTAAAGCCTCAGAATAATAATTTGAAATTTCTAATAAAATTATATCACAATCGACCATTAATTTACATTATATTCTTTCCATGTGATGTTGACTGAATTATTAATCAATTTCCATGATCAATAAAAATATTTCACACCGTTATGTTTGATCTATCATTGATAACAACAAAGGGAATAAACCTTATGAAGTTTCTCTGAGCTGCCTCTTATCTTCCATATTTCATAATGGGAATAAACCTTAGGATGTTCTTAGAATAGCATTATGAATTTTTCTTTTTACCATAAAAAGTTAGAAAATCATCCTTATCAATTTTCCATAAACGTGACAAAGTTTCCCTAAAAACATAATGAAATTTGAAAATCAACCTTATGAGGTCTAAGAATCAACTTTACAAAGTTTCCATCAACTTTATGAAGTCTAGTAATATAACTTAAGAAGTTATCCTTCATCGTACTTACATCGATAGAGTGACATTCATGCCTTTTCTACAAATATATCTTTACATGTTCATAGTGACTACCATGACATAACTCAAAAAACATTATGCACATAGGGTGACTTACATGGCTTTTCTAAAAAAAATGAACTTTACATACACATGGAGCCTTCCAGGCCTTTTCCACAAAATGAACCTTATGTTCATATAGATCTTTCTATGCCTTTACTAAAAAATGAACTTTATAAAATATGTTTGAACCTTGTGAACTTCAAATATTTCACAAACCGTCCCCTAGGGCCCGTGTCATGACTACCCCAAGCCCGCCTTCTATAGGCCAAAGGCTGTCGACTAGCACCGAAAAGGCATATCCCTAAAACTGGGAAAGCATTGAATTTTAACCTGAAAACTCATACAATCCAAGCACACAGCAAGATACAAGCACAAAGTAAACTTTATACTAAATAGAGTGATTACATTAAGTAAAGGGGCCAGAATACAAGTCGAACTAGAAAGTACAAGTAAAACTGAAAACAGCTCCTGTGAACACCCCCCAAGAATCCTACCTGAAGGGTAGGTACATCTCTCGAACGGTCATCTCTGAGGTACGTCTAGTCTAATGGTCCACCTTTGCGCAGCCTCCAGTCCTGGCACCCTTAGCCTCGATCAATGTTTTACGTCTTCTGCATAAGACACAGTAAGGTTCGGGCACAGCCCATGTAGGGGTGAGTATAACAATACTCAGTAGGGTCCTTGAGACCCCTGAAGGTCTATCAGAATCCACAAAGGATAAACCACAAAGCAAGACCTCAATCTCAAACAATAAAGCAATATTCATCAACACTACTTAGTTATATACCCATAAATATACCTACGTTATCAATATATACTCATCTCACATGTGAGGGAAGAATACCACAAAGGTAACACCATGAAGGTAGAAGTACCACAAAGGTAACACCACGAAGATAGAAATACCACACAGGTAACACCATGAATGTAAGTACCACAAAGGTAATGCCACACAGAAGAATACCACGAAGGTATCACCACACAGAAGTGTACCACAAATTTAAAGACTCATCTCACATCAGGTAGAACTTAAGTGTGGAAGTATAGATGATTAGCTATATTGCCGGATCATCTTACTTCGTCGAGAAGCTCTGTTGTTGACACACACCGGATCGAAGATGACCCATACAGGATCTGAAGATGACCCACAAAGGATCTGAAGATGACCCACACATGATCTATAGATGTTGACCTACACAAGATCAAAATATGACCCACACAGGATCTGATGATAACCTACATAGGATCTGAAGATGGTTTAAGTATAGCCAGCCACAGGGTTCTCGCACTAATAACACTTGATTCCAGGAGGATCCGTTCCTCAAGCCATAAATCTATACATCAACTTCCAAGAAGTCCCATGAAGAAGTATCCCAAAGGACCACTATGTCATAAGGGTCCCAACGCAATAGACGGCGGGTCAATCTGACGTTTGGTCTATAAGTTATTAGTGTTTTTGTTTCGAGGGCTCGGTTGGATTCGGGTTCGATCCATCCCGGGCGTACTCCAACTTTATCCAAAGCTCAAGTGGGGTATACCAAAAGTACCATCTCAATCCAAGGATTCAGTTACCATAGACGATTCATCAAACAGATGCATGGTTCTCAAGATATGGCCAAAAAGGCATATCTAGGTCTAGATGGGCTCAGGTCCGGCCCGACCCGATTCGGGTCGACCCGACCCAGTTCGGGTCCGACCTGGATGGGCTGGGAAACGGCGGGCCTGGCCCGGCCCATAAAGGGGTGGTCCAAACCACTGGGTGTGGCCCGCTTGGTGCAGCCCACTCACCTAGGTGTGGTTCACCCGGCTGGGTGCGGTCCGTCATGGCTCCACCTACTGGCACGCAGGACCCACCGGAGAAGGTCATGCTCGGCGTGACGCGGCTGGTCGGATGTTAGGCCGGCTTCACTTCCAGCAGCGCCGGCATGTGTCGCTACTGCCTCTATATCTATTCGGGTTCCGAACACTCTTTAGGTGTTCCACCTACTCAAACCGAAGTTGGTCGGGTGTCGGATTCCCTCTGGTGCGCAACCTGCTCGAACCGTGGCCGACCGGGTGTTGGCCACCCTCCAGTACGACGCCTGCTTGAACCGCGGCCAGCCTGGTGACGAACGCCCTCCAGTGCACTTCCACATCTTGACAGTCACAAACTCCTCCTCTACCAGCGCTACGGATGCGCGCCGCCCTTCTGCCACACTGCAATTCAGCGTTTCGGCTGCCACCCTCTTCCGTCGGCCACCACAGCTTCATTCTAAGCCTGAAAAATGTGATGACTGCATATTCACGATCCTTGGTTCATGATCTCTGTATCCATATGTTGCGCTCAATAGAACATTTTGTTTTTAGAACGCTTAATTATTTGGTGACAAATAACGCGTGAAGAACACGCAAATGATGAATAGAAAAGATCGTGGTATATGTGCAGATCGATGGTCATGTTTGTTTGGCCATCATTGTTGAGAATCAAGAATATGAAGAATCAAAAAAAAATATTTATAGTACTTCTAGAAAATAAACCCCTACCTCATTTGTTCGTTGGAGGTGGCATGAGGAAGAATTTAATGTGTCGGTGCTTCTTAAACGTTGGTTCCCCATTCCTCATTCGGAGGTAGTTCTTCATTGGAGGATCTTCTTTGTTGGAGAATGTTCTTCTTTTGAGAGTTCTCCACCAAATTGGTTTGCCAACAATTTCCCCCAACCCACGAGTGGTGAGGATCCCCTCTCATTTAAGTTAGGTTAAGTTAATGATCAATTAATTTTGGCTCTTCAATTGGGGAGTTCAAAGAGTTACAAAGGTTCAAGTGATCCCCACCACCAAAATTCAAATGAGAGGTTTCAAGAAATAAAATAAAACTTATTTATTTATTTATTTTTCAATTCTCCCATGAAAAACCAAAAATCCAACTTCTACCATCGACCTAATGCGGTCGAGGTGAAGGTCTCCTTAAGAAAATATCGGCATTGTGAGTTCAACGGTGCCCTCATATTTCAATTCTGAGTACCAGTTCAAAAGTTAAAAATTCTCACTCACATGTTAACTGAACGTACCCAAAAAAATGTTCATAAATTCATTATGGGCACACCAGGCCTTAGAATCATGCACCATTAATTTTCTTAGACACGTAATAATTCCATATAATTAAAAAAAATCATGGAAAATTTTGGGTCTTTACATTCTCCCCACCTTAGGGATTTGTGTCCCCGAAAGCCATAACACAAACTAGGGAAACAAGTGGGGGTACTGAGAATGAATTTGAGCCTCTCGCTCCCATGTGATCTCCTAGAGGTTCCTGTGCTTCCACCGAATGTGAACTAGAGGTATTGACCGCCCACGAAGGACTCACTCATGTCGATCCTCAATCTCCACTGGAACCTCTGAAAATGTTTCCCCATCATCGATGTCCAGCTCACCCCAGTCAATAATGTGCAAAGGATCATGTATGTATCTCCTCATCTTGGATACGTGGAAAACATCGTGCACTCATTGCAACTGAGGGGGATGAGCTGGGTGGTACGCCACCTCTCCAACTCTGATGAGGACCAAGAAGGGTCTGATGAACCTCAGAGATAAATTTATGCCTTGGATAAATCTCTGCAAACCTCATCGAGGTGAGATTTGTAGGAATACACAGTCACCATCCTCAAACTCAAGAGGTCTCTGTCTCCTATCAGCATAAGACTTCTGCTTTCTCTGTGTAGTCTTCATCTGTTTCTGGATGACCTGCACCTTCTCTGTGGTAGCCCGTACCATCTCTGGTCCCATGAGTGATGACTCCCTGAGGTCAGTCCACCACAGAGGTGATCTACAAGGTTGATCATACAAATCCTTTAAAGGTTTAATACCGATGGTAGATTGATAGTTGGTATTGTATGTGAAATCCTCCAAGGTCAAGTGATCTGCCCAGATGCGGCTGAAATCAAGGACGCAAGCACGCATCATGTCTTCAAGGGTCTGAATGGTCCTGTTTGTCTGACCATCTGTCTGAGGATGAAAGGCAGTGCTCAATAAAAGTTGAGTCTGGAATGCCTCCTACAACCCCTTCCATATCTAGGAAGTAAAATGTGCATCACTTTCGGAGACAATCGTCGAGGGTACTCCATGAATTTGTGCAATCTCCCGCATGTAGATGCATCCCAAGCCCTCTACTGAACCCTGCTCTCTGATAGGTAGGAAGTGGGCTGACTTGATGAGTCAGTCAATGATCACCTAGATAGAATCATGTCTCTCGGATGTGAGTGGAAGTCTTATCATGAAGTACATGGAAATTCCATCCCACTTCCACTCTAGCATCTCTAATGGATGAACTAATCCTGTAGGAACCTAATGATCTACCTTCACTTGCTGACAAGTGAGGCACCATGAGACAAACTCTACCGCTGTTTTCTTCATTTCCAGCCGTTATTGCTGATGCCGGAGGTCCTAGTACATCTTTGCCACTCCGGGATGTACCACTGGAGGGGACGTATGGAACTCCCACAAAAAATCCTCTCGTAGTTCCACTGGTACCATAGTACGCCCTCTAAAGAGGATGACATGATCCCCACCTTCAAGAAATCCATCAGGTGCCTATCTTATGGATATATGAGCATGTCATGCCTCATAGTCAGTGTCCCCAAGATGCACCTTCTCTGACTCGCTAAAGGAGTGGGGGAGTGACTGTCAGTGATTGAAGATAAGCTGATCCATCTTGATCCGTATAGGATATCCGCAAAGTGGCTAGTTGCTCTATCACCTCACTCAGAAACTGTATACCAAATATCCTACTGAGTGCATCTACTACTACATTCCCCTTCCTCGGAATATAGACTATCTCGAAGTCATAGTCCTGGAGAAACTCAAGCCAACACTGTTGTCTCAGGTTCAGGTCCTTCTGATTGAAGATATACCTGAGACTCTTGTGATCAGAGTAAACTGTAAAATGTTCTCCCCTCAAGTAATGTCACCACATCTTCAAGCCAAAGACTACTACTTCTAACTCCAGGTTATGGGTAGCATAGTTCTGCTGATTTTCTCTTAGTTGTTGAGAACCATATGCGATCAATTCTTGCTCCTTCATCAAGACACATCCTAGTTCGATCCCTTTTGCATCACAGTAGACTACGTACCCAAAACCCTTCTCTGGTAGCCTCAAGATGGGATCAATTTTTAGTCTCTACCTCAGCTCCCAGAAACTCTGATGGCATCTCTCCGACCACACAAAGGGTTGCCCCTTCTTCGTTAACGCTGATTAGGGTGCCACAACTCTGGAAAAGTTTGGAACAAACCTCCAGTAGTAACCGGCCAGACCTATGAAACTTCGTACCTCCGTCACACTCTTGGGTGGATCCCAAGAAAGTGAAAATTCAATCTTCACTGGATCCACCACAACTCTAGCCTCCGAGATGACGTGTCCAAGAAAGTGAAGCTCTCGGATCCAGAACTGGCACTTCAAGAGCTTACCATAAAGCTGGTTCTCTCAGAGTGTGTTCATAACTATCTGCAGATGATATGAATGATCCTCTTTCATAGGTAAGTATATCAGGATGTCGTCGATGAAGACTACCACAAAGCGATCGAGGCATGGCTGGAAGATTCTATTCATGAGTCCCATGAACACTTTTGGGGCATTGGTCATACTAAATGGCATAACCAAGAATTCATAGTGTCCATACCGACATTTGAAGGTCATCTTCTGCACATCCTTGTCTCGTACCCTGAGCTGGTGATAGCATGATCTGAGGTCTATTTTGAAAACAACCGTGCTCCCTTCAGTTGATCAAAAAGATTTTCAATCCTCAAGAGTGGGTACTTGTTCTTCACAGTCACCTGGTTCAGGTGCCAATAGTCCACACAGAGTCTCAAACTCCCATCTTCCTTCTTGGTGAACAAAATCGGGGATGCCCAAGGAGAATCACTGGGCTGAATGAACCCCATACTTTGCAAGTCCTCTAGATGCACTCGCAGCTCTTGAAGCTCCACGGGAGCCATCTAATATGCTGGTGTAGATAATGGTGTTTTCCCAAGGTACAAGTCAATATAAAAGTCCACCTATCTGTGAGGAGGTAGACCTGAATCATTATTAGGGAAAACATCAGCATACAGGTCCACCACTACAGGATAGCTTGGACTCTCAACATCAACCGCTCTGAGGGTAAGAAAAACCAACTGATGTGTGATCAGCTCCACCCTCTTCTGGGTGAGTCCATATTGTGCTGAAAAGGTTCCCTTCTCACTGGTGAAGTAAAACCTGGTCCCATCTGTGAGGACACACCTCACTTTACGCCTAATACAGTCGATCTGAGCACGGACTGTAGATAACCAATCCATACCCAAGATGACATCGTAAGGCCTTGACGCCGCTACTAGAAGACCCTAGTTGAAGCTCTCACCTCCTAGAGTAAGCTCAAACTACCAGAACCAGTGTGTAATTGTCGAATACTCTCCCAAAGGAGTCTTGATCCATAGGGATCAAGCCAATGGCTCCACCAGAATCTTTGAGCTCCGAACGAGGGTCGTGGAAATAAAAGAGTGACCGGAACCTGTGTCTATAAGTACTGCAGCTAAGGTGGAGTGGACACATATCGTACCTCAAATCATCTCTGGAGCATCGTGGTCTTAAGCCTCAGCTTCCTGGAGCTGAGATCATCCCTATCCACTTGCTTCCTATGGTCGGGGTGGACCACCAGGAGGTCATGGTGGTAGATCCTCGAATTGCCACCCACCGCCTGTTTCACATCCATCTCCTATGACATGTCCGCCTATTGCATGCGGACCTCCTCAATCGAATATTCACCTCTACCTAGGCGGTCCTTAGACTATCTTCTGGTCATCTGTATGACAGGTCAGGTAGCCGCAAGCCATGTGACCCAGCCCGCCGCACGAGTAACAATACATACTCCTCGCCTATCCTGCTCTGTCTCGATAGACCTGCACAATCAACCTTGTATCCTACGGTCTTCCACCTATAGGTCTGGTCCTCTTAGACCTCTACATCATATGTCTACTTCCAGATATATATGACTCTAATATGTGACGTCCGATGGTGGGTCTTGCTGCCTGTGACTACTCAGTAAGGAAACTCTCCACTAAGAGTGCTCGCTTTAACACCCCCACCTACGTCGGGATGCTGAGAGAAATCATCGAAGCTTTATTCTCCGGTCTGATCGCCTACTCAAAGGTCCGGATCCTGAAGAAAGGGTCCCACACCATGTTAGTGGAGTAGCATGATAGGTCGGTGAACCTCACTGAATACTGATCCACGGTCATGTTACCCTGCTACAAGTGGAGAAGCTCATGTATACGCATAGAGTGTAAGTTACTTCGGACAAACTCTACCCTGAAAAGGCTCCAGAAGTCCACCCAGATGAGAGTCACCGCATCATGAACCTGGAGCATCAAACTCCACCATCTGCCCGCTACTGCCTGAAGAAGACCGGCAGCAAGCATCACCATAAGATCCGTTGGTGTACCTACCAGTTGAAAAACTCTAACCACAGCCTTTATCCAGTCCTCATTCCTCTGTGGATCTGTCTCACCCCAGAACCTCGGTGTCCTCTAGCATTGGAAATCATACAATGTTCTCAATCGACGTGCACCCTCTACTATGGGGGCTGGTGGCATCGGCTGGCCAACGGGTAGTGGTGTTATTTGTGCACCACCCAATGGTACAACTACCGAAAGGGGGGCCCTGCACCAAAGACTTGTCGCTCGGTGGGCTGTCATCGTATCCTCCAGCCAGAACCCTGGATGGATATCTGCGTGGAGGCATCCTAAAAATAAACAGTTTCTCCACAGTCTAAAAGTTATACCTAGTGAGATGACTCAAAGTGATCGCAAAGAATAATTTTCAAAAACGCACATGCAATCAATGTTTTCGGGCACTGAGTTGGAAATAACAAGTCAAGGTCCTGGTGTATGGATATGTCGGTTTCCGCACCAACACCGGATTTCTGAAACTGATAACCACACTCATAACACTTACCATTATTGCCGATTAAAAAATCAGAGTCCAAGTTTTTCAGTAGAACCAAATTCTCTGATACCAATTTGTCAAGACCCATACCCTGGGGCCCATGTCGTGACTACCCTAAGCCCTCCTTCCATAGGCTAGTGGTTGGTAACTAGAACCGGAAAGGCATATCCCTAAAATCAGGAAGGCATTTCCTTTTAACCTACAGACTCACACAATCCAAGAACACAGTAATATACAAGCACAAAGTAAAATATATAGTAAATAGAGTGAGTACAGTAAGTAAAGGGTGCCGGAATACTAGCCTAACTGGAAAGTACGAGTAAAACTAAAAACATCTCATGTGAACACCCGCCAAGGTTCCTACCTGAAGAGTAGGCACAGCTCTCGAACAGTCATCTCTGCGGTATATCTCATCTAATGGCCCGCCTCCGAGCATCCTCCAGTCCTCGCACCCTCATCCTTGATCAATTTTGTATGTCCTCTACACAAGACACAACAAGGTGCGGGCGTAGCCCATGCAGGGGTGAGTATAACAATACTCAGTAGGGACCCTACACCCCCGAAGGTCTCTCAGAATCCACAAAGGATAAACCACAAAGAAAGACCTCAATCTCAAATCATAAAGCAATAGTCATCAACACTACTTAGGTACATTCCCATACATATACCTAAGTTATCAATATATACTCATCTCACACGTGAGGGAAGAATACCACAAAGTTAACACCACGAAGGTAGAAGTACCATACAGGTAACATCACGAAGTTAGAAGTACCACACAGGTAACACCACAAAGGTAAGTACCAAAAAGGTAACGCCACACAGAAGAATACCACAAAGGTATCACCACATAGAAGTGTACCACAAAGGTAAATACTCATCTCACACTAGGTATAACTTATGTGTGGAATTATAGATGATTAGTTGTATTTCTAGATCATCTTACTTCATCGAGAATCTCTACTTTTGACCCACACAGGATCAAAGATGACCCACATAGGATCTGAATATGACCCACATAAGATCTGAAGATGACCCAAATAGGATCTGTAGATGTTAACCCACACAAAATCCAAAGACGACCCACACAGGATCTGAAGATAACCCACACAGGATCTGAAGATGCTTCAAGTATAGCAAGCCACAGGGTTCCCACACTAAGCACGCTTGATTCCAAGAGGATCCGCTCCTCAACCCATAGGTTGATACATCAACTGTCATGATGTACCATGAAGAAGTATCTGAAAGGACCATCATGTCATAAGGGTCCTAACGCAATAGACGACGCGTCAATTGGACGCCTGGTCTGTAAGTTATTAGCGTTTCTGTTTCAAGGGTCCGGTTGGATTATGGTTCGATCCAACCCAGTTGTACTGCAACTTTATCCAAAACTCAAGTGAAGTATACCAAAAGAACTGTCTTGATCCAAGGATTCTGGTACTGTAGAAAGTTCATCAAACGGGTGTCTGGATCTCAAGATATGGTCAAAAAGGAGCATTTGGGTCTAGATGGGCTTAGGTCTGGCCCGACCCGGATGGCCCGACCCGGCATGACCCGGTCTGGGCCGACCTGACCTGACCTGGGCCTACCTGACCCAGTTTGGGTCGACCCGAATTAGATGGGCTAGGCTGCGGCGGGCGCGGCTCGCTCTGTGCAGCCCGGTTGGCTGGGTGCGGTCCACCCGGCAAGGTGTGGTCCGCCCGGCAGGGTGCGGTCCACCTTGGTGGGGCCCACCCTAGCCTCTACCCAGGGGGAAAGGTGCCCCCTAGAATTCTGAAAGGTCAAATGGACCGTTCGGCTTTGGCCTACCCGGCAGTGCCATGTGGCGCCGCATACTAGCATGCGGAACCTGTCGGAGTGGGTCCTGCTCGGCATGACACGGCCAGTCGGAAGTCTGGTCAGCTTCCCTTCTAGTAGCGCCAGCATGTGCCGCTGCTTCCTCCACAGCTGGCCGGATGTCTCCCACCCTCCAGGTGCACCGCCTACTCAAACCACGGTTGGTCGGGTTCCAGCTGCCCTTTGGTGCGCTGCCTGCTCAAATTGTGGTCGGTCGGGTGTCGGCCACACTCTGGTGTGCCGCTGTGACTCGATAGTTGTGACCTCCTACTCTACAGGTGGCGCAGACGTGCGCTGCCCTTCTTCCATGTGGTCGGTCGGTATTCCAACTGCCACCCACTATCGTGTGCCACCACTGCTTCATTCTAAGCCTGAAAAATGTGATGACTGCATATTCGCGATCCTCGAGTAATGATCTTCGCATCCATATGTCGCGCTCAAGAAACATTGTATTCTTAGCACGATTAATTATTTAGAGATGAAGAACGCATGAAGAACATGTGAAGAATGAATAAAAAAGATCATGGTATATGTGCGGATTTATGGCCATGTTGTTTTGGCCACCGTCTTTGAGAATCAAGAATATGAAGATTCCACAAAAAGATATTCATCATACTTCAAAAAAATAAACCCCCTACCTTATTTGTTCATTGGAGGTGGCGTGAGGAAGAAGGTGTTGTGTCGGCGCTTCTTTAACATTGGTTCCTTGTTTTTCATTCCGAGGTCGTTCCTTGTTGGAAGATATTCTTCGTTGGAGAATGTTCTTCCATTGAGATTTCTCCACCAAATTGGTTTGCCAACAATTTCCTCCAACCCACGATAGGTGAGGATCCGCTCTCATTTAAGTTAGGTTAAGTTAATGATCAATTAATGTTGGCTCTTAAATTGGTGGGTTCCAAGAGTTACAAAGATTTGGGTGGTCCCCACCACCAAAATTCAAATGAGAGGTTATAAGAAATAAAATAAAAGTTATTTATTTTATTTTTTTCAATTCTACCATAAAAAATCGAAAATCCAACTTCCACCCTAGACCTACTGAGGTCGATGTGATGCTCTCCTTAAGAGAATATCGGCACTGCGAGTTCAATGGTTTCCTCATATTTCAATTCCAAGTTCCAGTTCAAAAGTTACAAATTCTTGCTCGCATGTTAAATAAACGTACCTGAAAAAAAGTTCAGAAATTCATTTCCAGCACAACGGGCCTCAGAATCTCGCGCCAACAATTTTCACAGACTCGTAATAATTCCATATAATGAAAAAAAATTACATTGAAAATTAAGGGTCTTTACAAAATCAATCCTACAAAATCTAGGATATACCTTAAGATTTGGAATTAAAAAAGATTCAAAAACATATACAACATCAAATTTAGCTAGAGTACTGTAGAATCAACCCAAAAAAATTTAGACTTCATGTAAAAATATCTACATTATTTAGTAAGATATATCGGGAAAATCTTCACCACTTTTTCTAATAGAAATAACCCAAAAATAATTCTAAGGTAATTTCTTAAATAGAAAATATTTGATACCATTTCCTTTTAAAAAACATAGCTTTAACCAAAACCAAAACTTGCCTTCAAACCACGACATTTTTTCTTTTATCACCCCTTTAAACCACAATAAAACCTTGATGTATTGTTCCATAAACATTGAAATTTTTTCAACCAAGATGAATAACCACAACATATTTCATCTGACTACTTTTTCTAGAAACATCACCAAAACAAATCTTTAAACCATTCCATTAAAAACAACCATTTCAATGAATTATTGTTGTATTTGAAAAAACCATGATGTAGTAGGCTATTATTGGTGACCAAAGATAACTCCACTAGAATTGGGACTTATTACCATTTTGAGAATCAAGACCATGACCACATCAGAAAACCATTATGCTGCAACATAAAATCATGGTGTGGTTTGTGTTTATTTAAATAAATTCAAATCTGCATACTCAATTCACCTCCAAACCGACTCCCATAAACTCCAAGACACCTAAAAACTACAAATAAGAGTACCAAGAAAATTAGATCCACTATATTTATCGTCCTCTTCTCATTTAATTTATAGTTATAGCCACTCATGGTAGAGATAATTAAAGCAGAGTACATGATATTTGACATAGTTTTGTATTAAAGACTTGTTATTTAATTTGAATTTTGCACTTGAGAAATTTGTATATAGATGAATTTAAATATCTAGATTCCATTATAAATAATTCTATCTAGTGATTTACAAAGGTTGGAAACTCCAGATATCAATATTCACTACTATATATATTCATTTAATTAGCACTATCATTTATCAACACTAAAAAAGGAACAGATAAAGGGAATTATTTATTCAAACGTTGGATAAAAAATGGATAAAAGGTATCATTATCAGTGCTAATAAAAGCACAAATAAAGTTCAGACTTAATCAATATTTTTTTAACACTGATAAAGGTTTCCCTTTATCAGTTTTTTTCCTAGTACTGATAAATGTGTTCCCTTTATCAGTGCTAAAGCTCTTTTTTTAACTAATAAAAGGTGATATTAATAAAATATATATATATATATATTATTAAGAAACATATTTTAATATATAAATAAATTTATATTGATATATATATATAATATTTTATTAAATATGAGTCATAAAATACTAAATATATATTTACACTTAGTATATAATATATTTAATGAAAATAGTTTATAAAATAACTAATTATTATTATTATCAATTAATAATTTACTAATTAATTTTGAGTAATAGATATTTGAAAATAATTTGAGGTAATAAAAAAATAATAAATTAATTAAGATCTTAAGAAAAGTTAAAAACATGACTTGAACTTCAAATGACCAAAACTTTTGATCTTGATTTCTATTTGGCCTATGTATGATGTAAAATCAAAGACTTCAAATAGATATATGGATTTTAATATTAGGATATCCCGATAACTCATTTTTCATGCTAAAAAGGCTTGGAACGCCTCCAAAATTGAGTTTTTTTTTTGATACCCTAATTTTTGAACATTCGATTGAATTTCAGCTTTGTTTAAGTGGGTTTTATTATATTTTTTTGGTAGAGATTGAATTTATTCCTTAAGATTACATTCATAAGGATATTATCATACTAAAATTTTATAATTTTTTATATTGTGCTATAATTTATAATTAAATATATATATACATATATGTGCATATTTGTATATATTTCCATATAAAAATTTAATTGTATAAATAAATATTTAAATATATTTTCATAAAACATATATTTTTAAATGAATAAACCAACTGTAAATAAAAAAATTATCCAATTTATTTAGAATTAAAAAATCCATTTTATTTACCTCATAAAAATGTATGAATATAAATATATATACCTATACAAATGTATATATGGTGTTTATATATAAATATGTGTCTGTTTTTGTCTGTATTGATAAAAAGGAATATATTTATGTATATATTATAATATATGTAAATAAATATTAATATATAATTTTTGTAAATAAATTTAAATATCAATATTTTTTTATATAAACACACATTCATATATGTATAATTATATATATACAAACACAGATACACACAAACATATTTTATAAATGTATTTAAAATAATTATATAAATATGTAAATAATTATATAAATATATATTGATTAAAAATAAGTATGTAAGTATATATATAAATAGATATATCATAAAATATAGAATAAAATATGATAGTGTAAGGATAAGGGTGTTTGCTTTACACATGGAGGTCCTGGGTTTGAAACCTTATAGAGACGTGCATGGTTGAGTAGGGGTTGGAATTATCATGGATAAAGGGATGGGGATGGGTTCATTTAATTTGATTGAGCATGGGTATGGAATTATCACCAATAAATGGGAGGTATTATATGTGGCTTAACATGGGGTGAAATTAAATCGGATAAATGGGGGATTAGTGTACTAAAAAAATTTAAAAATAATTATGTTTTATCAACTCTTTTTTTAGAATTGATAAATTCCCCATTTATAAAAATTAATAAATGCACCCATTATCAGTTCTAAAAAATTCATTTATAAAGTTGATTAGATTTCTAATGAACTTAAAATATCAGTGTTGTTTTAATGCTGATAAAATTGATTTCTAGAGCTTTTAAAATACTTATCTGTAGTTGTGATTATTTATTAAATAATAAACCTTACATGATAAACTAAATATATTTATATGAAAATAGTTTATGGTAATAAAATTCCACACTATTCCAAAATATCCCCTTTTCAGTGGTCAAAAATGGATTTCTCAAAACTTTTTTAGTGCTGAGAAAGCCTATACTTAAAGGGATAATTCCATAGTTCTAAAAAATAATTGAGAAAAGGGGAATTTATGAATGATTTTTTAGGTATGATAAAGTAAATGTGCTATTTGAAATAATTATTTTTAATCCTAAAAGTTATAGTAAAACCATCGATTAACCTTCCTTACACATGATAAGGGAGAAAGGACACACGGCATGAAATGGATGAGTTTTTTGTGGGATGAGAAATTACAAGGTGGGGGAACTATTTGAATGGCCAGGGGGAGTGTGGGGTCTTATAAAATCTCCAATTTTTTTATTTGACTTATGATGTGGGATGTTTGAAACAAAAAATAATAAGGGAAACACCCTTTCTCAGCTAAAGGGAATAGTAAGGATATGAACCATATTGAGAGAGGGTGAATCAGTGTTGGTGACTTTTAATACTTTTTATTATTTAAAATTGTTATCCCTTAGTTTGTTAAATATATCACTAGTTAAAGTGAATGGGTCTTTTAATTATATATTATTAAATTCCATTTTTTATGAAAAAAATAAACACACTCACACAAATAGAAAAACAATTCACATGGTTCACCTCTTAGTATGAGAATTCTAATCCTTGATGTGATCTAGTAAAACCCCAGGTCACACAACCCACTAGTAAAACCCTGTTATTGTTACACAATTGTGTCCTGAATGTGTAGATTTTTCATCCCATATACATTTTGGTGCATCCTATACTCAATTACAACTTGTACATTTACAATAAATTATAGGTTAACAATAAGATATTCTTACTCTAATTTAGAATTCATCCTTGTTGTTGATGTACTGCATATTTCTTCTTCTTATTCCCTTTCATAGTATCAATACACTAATTCTAATTGTATGTGCATCACAATATAAAACCTATTCTTCCTCTTATTTCTTCTTGTTTCCTATGAAAAATGAAACACAAAACACTCTTCCATCCATATCTTCTTTTTATGTGAACCAGGGTGCATAGATATCTTCTTCTTCTGGTGAACTTCACTCCCAACTTGGTTACTTGTTTTTATTTTTCTTCCCACTTCTTTTTTATCTTCCTTATTTTAACACAAACAACACTGGATTTTCCACTTATCTCCAATATCTTTGACACACAAAAGTTATTTCAAGATGGTTTCAATATAGGATATCCCTTTTTCTCTTATCATATAGGATTCATCTCTCTTGGATAATATTTTAGAAACTATAACCATATCACTTTTCTTTAACCTAAAACAATATATATAAATAATAATAACTTCAATAGAATTGGTTATATATTCTCCTCATTTATTTCATAACTATATTCACAATTCCTAGTGAATATATTAAATAAAATCTCCATATATTTCTATATTTTAAAAACTCTAGGAAAATCATATTGCCTTTTCACCTCTTTCATAACTTTCTATAACTATATAAAATATACAGTAAGTGAAATGAATGTTCTTCTCCCATAATATTTTGATTCTTTCTCATTAAAAACATCAAACCTATTATATGAAATCATTTTCTTCTATCTATAAAATTCCATGTATTTTGGATCACTGTATATGTATAAAACCATGAATTTTTAGTTGTGTAATTATTCCTCCATTCTCATCTTCTACTCCTTATATTTATAAAAACTATTATACATTAATGATGCATATGAATTAATTCATTTATACACATGATGTGGTCATGTATTCATCCTCATAGCACAAAACTCAAAAATAATTATTCCTTTTTGATGAATGAGCTATAATTTCACATCTCGCACATTCCTCTTCTCTCCATGAAAAATATGCATGCATATGAGACATTATTTATCTCAATCATGGAAACTACATCTATGAAAAAATGATAATCCCACATATTCTTATTATTATTTATACCTTCTTAAATCATTATAGAATAGAGTATCATCATATTTATGTTCATTGAATAACTCATCATCTGGTATCTATTTGGTTCATGTATGTGTATTTTCATATCTCAATTTATAATTATTATTTCAGCTTTCTGAATATCTCCTTCTATATTTTCAAGGACCAAAATAAACAATTCTTTTATATATGTATCTTTGAATATCAATTTTTCATGAAATTTTAGAATCTCAAACTATATTCTTACACTCTTAATCGACTTACCATGTGGTAGGCCATTCTTTTGTGTACTTGATCATCAAAAATTCAATCATCATACCATGAAAACTTCATAACATGTGTTTGATACTGTGTGGTCATTTATGCTTAGGGTTAGTCATACTAAATTTCAATCATTCTACCTATCATGAAAACATCCCACTATATGTTCATTCATACATGAAATCAGTTTTCCTAACTTTTGGTTGGTCTACCTTCTGTGTGAACATCCTAACACGTGGTCGATACCATGTGGTTGGTCATATTTACAATCAGTCGTCCTAAATTTAGATTAGTCTACCTACCATGTGAATCTCATGTTCGATCATAATTTAAGTTATAGTAACTCTATTTCTCTACATATGATCTTAAAATTATCTTCACATACTTCAAAATATACCCTGATATCATAATTCAAGATCCTTATTTTATTAATATAGGTAGAAAGCTTGAGGGTTATCAGTCTAGAATGTATCAAAGTTGTTTAAAGAAGACAAAAGTGTACATGAATTGAGTTTAATCTAGATATTTCATATAATTTGATGATGTATAATACTAAATTTACTAAGTCCCACATCGTAATACAAGTGGGGATGTTTCTCCTTAATAATCCTTTGAACTCCGTTAGTCTTCCAGAATAAAACCATCTAGGTTCCAGTGCTTTCCTTATGGCCTCCTATGTTTACCCACACATGAGAGGTTAAGCACCACCTCTCCAATAACACCAATCAATGAACTTATATCTAGGTTCACCTAACCTTGTGGGTGTTATACCCTCAATATCCTCCCCAATAGCCACATTACCTGGCTATGGTTAAACTGGATCCCATGGCTAGCCCAAGTTGGCCAACTGTTTAGATAAGACCTTAACTCCTTAGAATAATAAATATAGTGTGTAATGTGAGACAAATACTAAAAATGCCACACTTTTCTTAAATTCTTCTTTTCTTATATTTTTAATCAATAATTCATCATCACCATCACCAAATTCAATCTTCAAGCATAATTTTTCTTAAATGAATTTCCAAAAGCTTCTGATGCAAGAAATCATCAACAACTTCAAATATCAATCATCAAAGATTGGGTACACAAATGATATAATATTATATGATTTTTATTCAATGTATTGACATTCCTTTAAAAAAAATACAACTCACACAAAGTGGTCTCAACAAACCTCCCTTTTTATTTTTTGGAAATACCTTCTAAATTATTTGTTAATATATGCTCTTACATTTATTACTTTTCATTCCTTCACTCTCTCTTTATTATAAAAATTTTATTTTAATTTATCTACCCTTTATTGACAACAAATAAAAAGTACTTGGGAAATGGGTATCAATTTATACTTAAGAAAAGTCCCATCAACCATTCCACTATAAGTATACTTGAGAAATGATTGATATAGAAAACATGAGGGTTTGATCGAGAAAAAAAATTACCCCTTGTAAAATTAAATGATAATAAATGAAATTATAAAAATCAAGAAAATATCTTCAAAGGCTAACCAAATGTTTTTTAGACTATGAAAAGTGATAAAAATTGAGATAAAAGTTTAATTTCAACCTAAATCTTCTATATCAACTTGAATACATAGGTTAGAATATTCAAACATGATTTATCTTACAACATCCCTATAACTTATTCAAAAATTATAATCCGATTCAATTAATTAATTCAATTTATCCCCCATTATATTAGAATCTAACTTTGGTATTCAGTATTGAGAAAATTAGAAATAATACCTCTTCAAATACACTTTCTTAAAGAAATTTCTAGAAATTATCATATTTTTTTAAAATAATAATCCTAGAAGGTACTTTATAATTGTTTAATTTTATCACCCTTAATAAGAAACTTCAATCAATTTTCATAATGATTCATATATTCTAATAATGAATCACATAATGTTTCATGTTAAGAATATACCAAAATTAATCTTTTTCTTGTTGCTATAAAAATTTGAAAAACTACACATCTTCATAAAGGGTAATCTTATTCAATGTATGCTATTTAGAATACCAAATGCGAGATAATATGTAGATAGTGTTTTCTTCACATTATTTTTCTGTGTTGAAATAACACACTTCAACTTCATCAAAGATGATTCTCTATCATATTTTCTATAATACCAATTAATAGATCAAACTTTGATGTTAAATTCTTTATCTTGGATGTCTAGAATTTATAGACATCACTTATTCTCAGGATCTCCCCTATAAACCATGATTCACCTTCAATTCGCAACATTATACATACAAATAAAACACACAATGGTTAATAAAATAAGGTGGATCTTCCTGATTCTCAAAGTGAACAGAAAGGTTCAGAGGTTTTTCTCAACCATTTTTCTCCACTATTCATTACACCATATATAAAATTTATATATATTTTAGACTTAAGTATAATATATCTTCTCATATCCTCATTAAATTTGTGTGGATAGTTTTTCTTTTCAAAGTCCTTTATGGATAATACATTCTTGATTTTTTTAATGGGTTTCTTATTATTCTAGATGTATAGTTAAATAAATTTTAGAATTATGTCTAGAATCTCTATTTATTTAACATATACCTTCTTTAATATAAGGGTTTTAATTTTTTGACACCCTCTCTTGAAATTAAAGTTCTTAATGTGAATGATATTCTTTTCCTTTGGCATTAGCATTTTCTTATGCCTCTTCCAACTTTCTTAACATCTCCAAATATTCTAACGAAATAACTAAAATATATTTGGGGTCATTTTCATATTTCTTGGAGTTTCCACATGGAATATTCTAGGTTACTTTATTCTCAGAAATATATTTAGAGAAATACTCTTCTTGAAATTTTTGGGTTTATTATGAAAAGATAAATCATCAACCTTATTTATAATCTTCTTGGGAGTATCCAGATTTGCAGCTCCATTCAACTTCTTTTCCATGTCTTGAACTTCTTTCTTCTCTAATTTTTATTTTACTCTTTTTTCATTAACGTTATATTCATGTTGAGATAGACCTTAATTACTTATTTGTACATAACCATTGAAAACATCCTAGATTTATTCAATCTTTCCAAATCTATTTGAAGTAAAAAATTAATTTTAGTTTGTCGATATTGCTTCCTCTCTGGATTTTTCACCTTTGAAATTGGATTTTATTAAAATTAAAAATTTAAAGTATTGTACCAAAAATACACTAAAAAGTTTCCAAACCTTACAGCACCAATAAATCTAAAAAAATCATGATTTTATTTTCCATATCACTTATTTTCTGTAATTTTCAAATTTGAAATCACGTTGATGTGGGGCCTAATTTATCACTGGTTGAGATGTTCCTAGGAAACCAACACCCATTATATTTCTTATATACAACCCAAACATGGTGTAAGGATTCTATTTATTTCTAATCATCTATATTTATATTGAATTTAATTTCAAAAAAATACAATTTATAGAAACAGATTTAGAATATTCATTTTTGTTAAAGATAAATGGAACCCCTTTCTTTTAGCCTACTTGAGAATAATTATTTGAAGATATACTAATATTATTACAACTTATTAGTGATATTTTAAGATAATAATACTAATTTGAATTACCTATGGTAAAAACTTTTTTATTTTTCAAATTTGAAGACTCAATATGTTTCACTTCAATGTTTTCTAGTTTAACGTTCAATTCTGGACACTTCATATTAAAAGAATTATTCTGATCTTTAATGAATTTCACCATCTCTCCATAATATTTTCCTATAATTCCAACTTCAACATCATGAACGTTGAATTTTTCTGGTAACAATGTGTCAATTTCCTTAATCTTATTGTATTTAATATCTAATTATGCATTATTTATATAAATGTTGTTTTTCAATTTTTATTCTAATTAATGGATCTTTTTCTCAAATTCTTCAGTGTCCCCATCATTCTCATGGATTGTATTGATCCAATATTATTCAAATTTATATTATTTATATTTAATCTTTTTATTCATCTCTTCTTTGACATAAACTTGTTTAAACTTGTTTCGATTTATTTCTCTTAAAATATTACCTAATTCATCTACCTCACATTCAAGCCATGTGATCTAATTCTACTATCGCTCAAAAACCCCAAAAATAAGAGAAACAATTTCCTTGGGAAAATAATATATCATATATTTTAATGTTTCGAAATATATATCTTGGAATTATAAAATGTTCGATCATGCCCATTGATGCTTGGATATTCTTTAAGAATGTTTTAGAATGAATATTCACTTATATCAAGATAACTTGAGTTCATTTATCCTATTTAAGTATAGGGTTTTTCCAATACCTTTGTGGTAGACTAAACTACATGTTATTTCTATCAAGTCCATATATATATTTTGGTTTACTATGGATTGGTGGAACTGAAATCGCTTGTTTTTTAGATAAGAGGGATATCTTTCTCATTTTTTATTCTCTTTATTTTTCCTATTCATCAAAGTCTTGGCAAAAAAATAATTATAATCTAGAATATATATAACTTCACCAAAACTACACTTCATTATAAACTGAAAAAGAAAATTCAAATATTCAAAATATAATAACTTCAAAATATAAGAATCCAAATAGAGGTGAACTAGAAGTTGATGCCAATTAAAGGTTCTGGTTGGGATCTGAACCACATCGAGAAGGGTGGTGAATCAGTGTTGGTTACTTTTAATCCTTTTTTATTATTTAATTTTTTATCCCTTTTCTTTTTTACTTTTGTCACTAGTTAAAGTGAATAGGTCTCTCATTTATCTCTTCGCACATTCTACTTTGCATACAACACAACCAAGAACACACACACAAAGACAAAAATACTTTACAGGGTTCACATATCAGTATGAGAATTCTAATCCTTAGTGTGATCAATTGAGGTCACACAACCCGCTAGTAAAACCCTATAAGCATTAAACAATTTCCTATTGATAGTGAAGAGTGTGCATCCAATGCATTTTTTCATGCATCCCACATAGAACTACATCTCATACCTTTACAATGAATTGTAGGGGTAATAATAATAGATTTTGACTCCAATTTAGACTTCTTTCTTATAATTGATGTGTTTTATATTTATTCTACTTATTCACTTTCACAATATTAATACACTTATTTTAATTACATGCACAACATTGTGTAAACCCTATTATTCCTCTTCTTTATTTTCTTTCTTGTAAAAACTGGAATGCACAACAGTCTTCTAGTCTTCTCTTTTTCCATGAAAGATGGGGTGTATATATCTCTTCTTCTTATGGTAAAATTTATAACCAACTCATTTAAATATTCTTCTTACTCTTCCCTCTTATTTTTAATTTCCTCATTGTAACACAAACAATACTGGATCTTCCACTTCACTCCACTGGCTTTGACACACAGAACTTCTTTCAAGATGATGTCATTATTAGGCTCTCTTTTTCTCCTAGCACATAAGAATCTTATCTCTTAGATAATAGTGTCAAACCTCTAACCATACTAGTTTTCTTTGACCGACAACAATATACATACATAATAGTAAATGTAGAAATGTTGATTATTTATTCTTCTTATTTATTACATAACTATATTCACAAAGTTGTGTGAATACAATGACTAAAATCTCCATACATTTTATCATTTTAAAGACACAATGAATATTATATATTTAATTTTATGTTGCACATCTTTTATAACAGCTTGTAACTGCATAAAATATAATATAACTTCTATATAAATTTTTCTTTAATAATCTTGGAATTATTTGTAATTAATAACATTGAACATATTCCATGAAATTATATCCTTCTATCTATGAAATTCCATGTATTTAAGATCACTACGTATATGGGAAATTATGAATTTACAGTTGTTTCCTTCTTTCATCCTCAACATATATTCCTTTTCTTCTTGAAATCCCTCATAAATTAATTATGTGTATGAATTCATGCATGTATGCACGAGCTGTAGGCGTGGCTTCATTCTCATGGCACAAAACTATTAAATTATTATTTCTTCTTTATGCATGATCTATAATTTCAAAACTCACACAATCCTCTTCTCTCTACATAAAATGATCATGAACTAATTATTATTTATTTATATATATATATATATATTCATGCATGAGAGACATTCTTTACCTCAGTCATGGAAAATCCATTTGTGGAAAAGTATAATCCCAAAAATTATTATTCCTCTTTATACCGACCTGAATCATGATAAAACATAGTATTGTGATATTTATTTTCATTGGATAATACATCACCAGGTATCTTCTTGGTGCTCGTTTACATATTCTCATACGTTGTTTTGTACTACATAGTTCACCTTCTCGAAATTCACCATCTCTATTTATAGGGATCATGATAAACCATTTTGTGATATATGTATCTTTGAAGATCACTTTCTCATTATACATCGAAATCTTAAACTATGTTCTTCTTCTCTTGATTAGTTTATTTAGTGGTTGATTGATCATCATTCATTCGGTCATCATATCGTGTGATCATCCTACTATGTGGTCGATACCGTGTGGTCGATTGTTCTGTCATGTGATCAATCATTATGTAGTTAGCAATCCTATCATGCAATCATCCTACCATATGGTCAATACCATGCAGTCATTCATCCTTGAGGTCCCCAGCAACTGTGTTAGTGTTTGTGTCAGTGCCTGTATCATAAATCCTCCAAGGGGCTTTCTAGGATTCGAACTATGGTCTTTTGGATATAAGATTATGGGTTTTACCACTTAGGCACCACCCTAACTACAATATATTTATTATATTTATAAATATATATATTTATATACTAATAAATATATGTGTAATTATATAATTATATATAATTATATAAAAATATTTTTAAATATGCTTATTTATAATTATAATTATAAATGAATAAATATATATTTAAATAATTATAAAGTTGTAATAAATATAAAAATGTTTTTGAATTTTTTTATTTATAATTATAATTATAAATATATATATATATATATTTGAATAATTATAAAAAAATAATAAACATATTTATTTATATTTATATTTATAAAAACATATTTGTAATTATTTAAATATTTATTTTTAATTATATACATTTAAATATTTTAATTATATTTATTATATTTATTATATTATTAAAATTAGGTCTTTATCAGTGCTTTTTTAGTACTTATAAAGATTTTTTTATCGATGCAAAAAAGTGCTAATAAAACATTTCTCTGTTTATGAAAGAATTTTAGCACTGATGAAGATACTTTTTATCAGTGCTTACTATTTTAGTACTGATGAAACTACTCTTTATTAGTGATTTTTCGAAAGTGTTGATAAAAGTCTTAATCAATATTTAAATAGAACCCTAACAGAGCCATCCTTCATTGTGAAATTCAAGCTCTCGCAAAATTGAATCACTGTCACCATTCTTCATGGATCTTCTCAATGAATTAATCCTCTCAATTGTAAATTTATGTACCAATTTCTTTTATTAATTCCTAAAGATCCACTGCTCATCACATGAAACCTCCTTACTCCCATTACAACATAAGCATGTTGACTTTTCCTTGAAAATCCATGGTTAACATGAAAAACGGACCCATCACATTCCAAACTACGCACTTGATCTAATTCTTATCCCACCGCATCACATCACACAAAAAACAACCAATCAAACCTTTGTTGGCCGACCCCTTTAAAAATGTTTGAATTCCACCATTAACACACTATTCATTTACTGGAACCTGATGTATTCACTCTTAGTGGCATCCTAAGATTGTTCTGAAATGCTATCCAAAGTCTTAACATGTCATTGGTTTTTATTTACATCAGCAGTTTGATTTGTTTTCTTGGATAATATCAAGATAATTTTTTTTGGATGATGGTGGTTCATGTTGCTTGGGATTGCATACTTATCACCATCTCCCCACTATAGATTTCCAATCACCCCAAAATCGGGGTGATATAGAAGGAAATGTAGCAAGCATGTGCCATTTTTGAAATTTTCTACATTACCCCATGTGCATATTTTATTCAATGGTTTATTAAATTAATATATATATATATATATAATCATTTTTGAAGTTATTAATAATTACAAACAGCATTTTCATGTGTATATAAATACTTTGTTAAACATAATTTGTAAATAATTATTTTTATAAATTTAACATAATTTTTAAGTAATAATAAAAAACAATTATTAATAATTTGGATTATATGTATACAAATAAATATAAATAATATAAAAAAATTATTATAGATAATTTTTATTATAAATAATTTTGATTATCTTGAATTAATAATTTATAGAAACAATTTATATATAATTTTGATTTACTAATTATTTTGAATTAATAATTTTGAATTAATAATAATTTTGAATTATCTATTTTGAATTAATAATTATTTTGAATTTACAATTTTGAATTAATATTTTTGATTATCTTTAATTAATAATTTTAAATTAATAAATTTTATAAATAATTTATAAATAATTTTGACTACTTTGAATAGATAATTTTGATTTTGTGTATATAAATATTTTGCTCAATGTAATTTATAAATAATAATAACAAGTAATTATAAATATATTTTTAAATATTTAATTAATATATTAATATATATATATAATTATAAATTTATTTTATAAATATATATATTTATGAACGCAAATTTATATAATTATATATAAATTTATATATATATATATATAAAGATATTTTTCAGTATATATAATTAAAATTATATAAATATTTTATAAAAATGTATATTTTTTTTTATTTATAATAAATCTATATTTATTTAAAAATAAAATATAGAGTTTAAAATTATAATATTATTTTATTTGGAATAATTGAGTATTGGAAAACTATATTTGTAATAAGGGTTAGTTTTTTCATGTTTGCAAAACATTTCTTTTCTTTTCTTTTAAAAATTGTCACCAAACAAGATTGAGTGAAATTAAAATCTTTTTTTTTCTTTTTCTAAATTTCACATCGAAATAAAATGAAGAGTAACTAAAATTACAATAAATTCGTTGTTTAAAAAAATTTTAAATTTGAAAATCCATATTAACATATTTATCTTAGTTTAAAGTTTATCTAATTTTGTTGTCTTGAAACTATAATGATATATTAAAATCATGGTATGCTTTCACTTATGATTCACTGCTCCCCCTCAAACATCTTTTTTTTTAATTTTCCCAAATGGTGTGAACAGAACACGCATAAGTGATCTTATTTATCCTTGATCTACCTCATTGAATCTCCACCCAATCTGCATTGTCTTGAATCATTGTTGGTTCACACACTCACTCATTTTAATGTTCATTTTCACTCATTCATCATAATTTCTCACTCTTATTGCATGGATCTCCTAGATGTGCACTGCAAAAAACCTTGACCACTTGTCTTGTAAGGTGGTGACTACAAATGATAAGTCAGTAGAGTTTTTGTGGGTCATATATTGTAATCAGATCCAAGTTCCAAGTATCTCTCCTTCTCCCATGTTCTATCTAATCTCTCTTCCGATAAACCATTTTTTGGTTCACCCTCTCCCTGACCTTCATGTTCATTTTCACTCATTCGTCGTTATTTCTCACTCAAATTGCATTGAGCTCCTAGCTATGCACTAAAAAAACACTACCCACTTATCATGTAAGGTAGTGACAACAAATGATAAGTAAGCAATGTTTTTTTGATGACCAGGTAGTAATCAGATCCAAGTTCCAAGTATCTCTCCATCTCTCATGGATAAAATCAAACAATTCTACCCATTTTCTTCTAAGTATCTCTCCTACCCTCATGGATTAAAACTGTAATGTATTTTTAAAACTTGTCATTACCTTGTGTATTTTTTTAGTGTCCATTAGAGTATCATATTTCAATATCTTTTCATTTTCAAGAAACAAAAATATTGAAAGTATATTGTTCCAAAAATTGAGAGACAAAATTTTAAATTTGACTGATTTTATGTTTTGCATAAAAATAGTTATCAAGCATTGATATAGATAGCTAGTTTTGAAGATTTTTATTAAAGGACATATGTTGATCACCTCTATATTGGGTTATGATAGGGGATTAGACTCTCTTAATAGCTGAATTAGTGAAACATACTGTATATTAGGTTCATATAATATAGAAAATATTAATAATAACCCACATTAGTAAAATCATAACTATTAATAAGACAATTAATGTTTTTAAAATTATAACCATTAATAATATTACCTTACAGTGATATTTTAATCATAAGATGAACTTTTTTTATGAAATAATTTTTATGATTTATTTATTTGGTTTAATATTAATAATACCAAATAAAATATGATGGATATGAATCGAAAATGGATGGATTCCAATCATATGACAAAAGATCATGAGTATAGGGTGAAAGAGTTCACCAAGTTTGAAAAAGATCTTGTATATGAACCATCTCAAATCCTTTTTCTGTGTTTATGTTATTGTTATTCAAGAATGATTAGTCCAAAGAAGTGGGAATAATACTTGAACTATCATGGAATATATTGAAGTTATAAATTTTGGGCAAAACATTTGAAAAAACTGAAAGTAGCTAGTGACTGGGATAAGACTCTGTTTTATGGATTATCTGATATGATCACAAGTATGGATAATGATGATGAATGTATCGAGGATGTGATTACATGTGTAAATTATGATGAATATCTTATTAATGAAATGTAAATGACAGGTGAAGCTAAATTTTTGGATTGTACAATATTGTTTGAGAAGATAAATAGTTGTGCAAAGGCATCATTGTATACTTGTTGAACTAAATATACAAAATTATTATCCATACTGTATCTATATATTTCAAAATCTATAGTTGGATGGATTGATTCTAGTTTTACTAAACTACTTTCTATCTTGAATTACATTCTCCCAAAAGACAGTGAGCTTCGTTTCCAGTCATATGATGCTAAACGAATTCAACATTCAATGGGTATGATCTATAAAATAATGCATGCATGTCCAAATGACTATATATTGGTTCTCAAGGACCAAAAATAACTTAAAAATACCAAAGTGTTTTTATTCTCAATACAAGAATTATGAATTATGTCATATAAAAGTTTTATGGTACCTTTCAATCATTCCAAGGTTTAGGTCCCTGTATGGAGGTGAGGAGACTCTAAGAAAATTGATGTGGAATGCAGATAAAAGAAATAAATATGAGAAACTTCATCACCTAGAAAAATATCATCAGTATAAGATGATTGATTAGAAGTATCCTAAATTTGGAAATGATATATGAAACCTTCATCTTTCTCTATCTACAGATGGAGTGAATCTTTTTTATTTTCAAAGAAATACTCATAGTACATGGTTGGTTATGTTATTAAATTATAACTTTATACCATAGTTATGCATGAAACTAAAATACATTATGTTATCTATGCTTATATTAGGACCAAATCAACCAATTAATGCTATTAATGTTTTTTTGTTTCCATGATCAAATATTTAAAATTATAGTGGGACTAAAGTGTTATGTTGCATAATACTTACAAAAATGAATATTTCACATTGAGAGCCATGTTGTATGAGATAATGAATAAATATCCTAGTTATATAAATTTTTTAGGATATATAATTAAAGGAACTAAATGTTTTACCATTTGTGAACAAGGTATGCATTCAATTAGGTTGAAACATTCATCAAAGACTCTATTTCTAGTACATCACAGATTTCAACCCTGATGACATAAGTACTTATATTAGATGACATCATTTGATGGGAGTTAATAAGAATGTACAGCACCATATTCACTAATAGGTATTCAAATTTTTGAGAAAGTAAAAGATATGGAAACTACTTTTGGTAAACCTTTTTTGAAAAACCTTACAAAAACTATTTGTAAAAAGGGATCTATTTTTTTTAATTACCATACTAGAATTTTCTGTACGTCATACATTTTCTTGATGTTATGCATGTTAGAAAAATGTATGTGATGGTGTTACTGGAACATTATAAAATGAACCCGAAAAAATAAAGGATGTAATTAAGGATATGTTGGACGTGATTATCATGGGAATATAGGAATATTTGGTTCCGGTGAATAGTGAAAAATAGACTTTTCTTCCTCCATCTATTTACACTCTTTCCAGGCAAGAGAGATATCAATTTTTCAACTTCTTGAATGATGTAAAGGCTCCATAGGGGTATTCACAAAAAATCAATAATATCATGTAAATGACTTATTTAAGGTTGAAGGGTCTTAAATCACATGACTATAATGTTTTGATGAAAGATCAAATGTGTGTAGATTTACATTTCATTCTTCCCAAGAATGTCTGACAAACACTAACCAAGCCCTATTTCTTTTTCAAAGTTATACATAGAAAATTTATAGACCCTGTTAAATTGAAAACTATGGAAAAGAAAATTGCTATCATATTATGTGAATTGGATATGTTCTTCCCTTTGGAATTCTTTGATATAATGGGTCACTTGATGGTTCACTTGTTAAGAGATATTTGACTATGTGGTATTATACATTATAGATTAATGTGCCCCATTGAATGGTATATAAAGATTTTGAAAGGGTATATCAAAATATAAAAGTTGTACAGAAGTTTATATTGTTGGGTGATATGTTGTTGATGAATTCATTGAATTCTATACTGACTACCTGTCTGATGTGGAAATAAATTTTCTACCAAAATATCATCACACTAAGAAGCTTATGGGTGAAGGTATTTCTAGAATAGATGATGTCAAAATTATTGTTATAGACCAAGAGAAGTCCTACCTTTTTTTCATAATAGTTTATAGGTTACCCCATATATTGAAACCCAAAAATAAATTCTTTGGAATTTGAATCCATCAAGGTATGAAATCCGAATATCAGATACACATAATCAAAAATTTATAGGATTGTTTTGAGACCATGTTTTTAAGGAGTCATCAAAAAATCTAGATCCAATTTCAGAATGACTTCAATGGATAGTTATAGGACAAAGTGTTCATGTATTATATTATAATTATTATTTAATTAATATTTATACTTTCCATATAAATGAACATGATGAACACAGTACCATGAGAAATCATATTGTTACAATTGTGGTTGAAGCAATGAATTTATCTGTTACCATGGATAGAAATCTAATTTATGCAAATAGTTTATATTTTGGCATAGTTAAAAAAATATGGTAGTTGTATTATACAACATTCTAAGAGATAATTTTTCAATGGAAGTGGGTTTATAATAGGATTTTTTTTAAAATAGATGAATTGGGATTCATTAAAGTGAATTTTAGTATGGAAGGTTACAAAGATGAACTGTCTATAATGGAATCATAGGCAGTACATGTATTTTATGTTCCAAATTCCCCAAACCAAAAGTGGTAAATTGTTATGTTATCATCCAAAACCAATAAAGGGTTAGATGTTAATTCAACTAAGAGTGATCCTATCATTGGGACATTGTAATCATTTAATATTGGTCCTAATGTAGATTGGGATACTGAATAGCCCAACAGCCTTCATTTTTTTATTATTTTTGATAGTCCCTCTTTTAAGGGTTGAATGAGAACCCTTACATGGATTTTAGTCTTAGTGACACATTACATGAGATGAGGTCCTTAGAAGAATTAATCTCAAATAGACTACATGGATCTACCCCTCCCCAGCAAATATATTGATGTCATCTCTCCACCTTCATAAGTTTGGTCAACTAGCTATCATGTGCAGAGATGCATAGGCCCAATACATATGGAAATTCCATGCCCTATCATTCATCCAATTATAGTTATATCTGCTCTGGTGAATGTTCCTACCCTGAATCATCATCTGGATCCTTATTCCTTTGAAATCTATTTTGTCACATTTGCATTTCATATGGCTCGAATACCTTGAGATGTCCCAAAATCCTTGAGGTGGCCCAAAGGACTTAAGGTGGTTGGAAAGCCTTACTAGACCAAAGTACTTGGGTGTCTCGAAGGCCTTGAAGGACCCAAGGACCAAACTGTTGAAATGTATGAATAGTTTCATCTACTACAGTACCAAACAATACTTGCTATAGTACCTACTATAGTAACCCAAAAATATGCCTCTGTTCAAATTTGATCTCGGGTCTCAAGGATGCACTTGAAGAGTCCTCACCAACTAGAATGAGGCTCATGTTCAAATATGGGGATACTTGATCTTTAACCTTTTAAAAAATATTTTCATAATAAAGTTACATTTTTTTTAATATGCATTGCATTACCTCAAATTATTATCTATTCACTGTTGTATTTACATAATCTAAATTTAATTTTCAATTTCTTATATATATAATAAATTCTATACATGTAGATTCTCCAAATCGCAAGGAACAATAGGTTTCTCAACATGTTGTTGATTCTAATGTAGAGGAACAACATCCTTCTACACATGTCAATGATACCAACCAATAGGAATAAAATATTGATGATGTTCAAGACAAGTAAATGGTAGATGGTGAAAAATTGATGTCGCCAAAAAAACAAGAGCATCATAACATTATGGTGTTAGAAAAATAATATTAAGGTGAGAAATAAAGGTATCAAGTTCTAGGTTGGATAGAATGGATGTGGACAACCTATTAACCCCAAAAAGGCCATGTTTTGTAGTTACGTTGTGCTCACCACTCACATGCATGTACTGATTGTTGTACATTCATGGAAAAATGTTTTTATCATGCTCAAGACACATATTTGGGAAGAGATTAGGGTAACATTACGATATACTTTATTTATTTTACTAAAAACAAAATAATAAAATATTGACTTAGTCTTAATTATCCATTACAGAGTGCATTTAAGGTTGTTGACCCCCAAATGAAATTTGATTTAATGTTCACCAGAAAGGCTCACAGATTATTTTTCACAATTATTATGAATTTTTATCTCAAAGATGCTGATGGAAAAATAAAATTACACCCACCACAGATGTATGCTCACTTGGTAAACAAAAATTTATGGGATGTATTTATTTGTCATCATGAGGAGACATATTTTTAGGTAAATTGTTACTAGAAATAAATTTCTTAAAAATATGTGTATTAGTCATTTTGATTCAGTTTTTTTATTTTATAAAACACCAATGGAGTGATGAAAATAAGAAACGTGTAGCAAAACCAATGTACCACTATCGTAAAGCAAATATGGGGTACACTTCACTAGAAAAAAGTGGTAGATGTTTTAAATATACTATAATACTTTTATGTGACATTAAAAAACAAAAAAATTATGTTCCCCTATTTATATATGGATTATTGAATCAAAATACAAAGAAACTTCCATCCCACATCATGTTTTATGGATGGGGGCACATATAAATAAAGAAGGAATATTAATAGATGACAACACAAAAAAAGTGTGGAAAGAATGCGTAAGTATGACATAATAAAAAATTATTTAAATGGGTATTACATGACAATGATTTATTATTTTACTATATTTTGTATTCTAATTAGACACAAGAATCATCCTCAGTTGTACCTGGTGAACAACTACTACCAGTGGCCTTCAAGTAGATGGAAAGGTATGTCAGTGTCATAAGTTCATATTTTAGGGTGTTTCCCTGAACATATTTTGAGAAAATAAATCAATACAGGGATAAATATAAGAAAATGGAGGACTTATGGGCATGATTAGCTACTCTAGAAAGAAAACATGATTGGTAGTTAGAGTTGTTAAAAATGTTATGGGAATAAATCAAATAGAAGAAACAACACAAAAACAGCCACTATATGAAGATCCCCCCCCCACCCCCACCATTTTAGAGGCAAGTCTTCCCCTCAAATATATACCTTATAAGAGATAATAAATATTTTCATAATTTTTTCTATGATATGTGAATTAGGCAGACACTGATATCTTTCTCATACTGATATTCTATAGGGTGAAAATGATTTTGATTTATATCTATCAACATCTACCTGTTACCTCGTTTTGAGGGTTACCGTGTATAATACCATTCTACTTGATGATTCATATATTCACACAGTCGAGCAAGCTATTAGAACTTCGATAGAATGGTCAAAAGATCTTGTGAAAAACATGTTGACAATGAGTTATTCATTTCTAATTAATTTTTCATGTAAAACATTTAACAATTAATGAAAAAAAATTAGAACTGATGAATGTTATTGCTGAAATAAAATAGGAAGGTGTGAAATGGAATTTCAGATCAAAACAATATAGAGGATCAACCAACCAATTGAAAAGATATTTACAAAGTAACTTTACCTCACCCATTCAACTTCCACGTTTACTAACATTAACAGTTCATGCAGATACAATGTTAGCAAGTAGTGTTATAGCCACATTTTATTTTTAGGAACGGATGTATGGAGGGTCCATTACAGAATATATTGGTCTTGATAATGTAAATGAAATCCTCACATATGAATGGATCATAGTCTCAATTGTATCTGTATACATGAGCTATGTCTTAATGATTTGTTTGTCCAGTAGCTGACCTACTATGTTAATTAAGATTGAATACTATTCATAATTTTTGCGTGCATTTATATCAATACTATTTAAAGAGAATACCCTATGAATAGAAATTTAGTATCATTAGTGCTCACATCATTTCTACAAAATAATTTTCATTGGAACCAAAGAAATATGAATAAATATTGAAAAAACCGGCCACCATGTTTGAAGGAAAAACTCTAAAATTTAATCATATCAAATATATATTCATTTATTTCATCACTTATTCAATTTTTTAGGAAGAATTGGTTACTCATTGTAGTCGATTTGGATAATCTAAAGATTTTTTTCAAGATTCAATGCATGGATACCTAAAAAACCAACCCCATGTGATGATGTTTATCAATTTGTAATACACTACATTCAATGTTATATAACTAAACTTCATGTTATACATTTTATATTATATTTTAATGAAAATTACTTTATGATGGGGTTGTGTTTAAATATCATCAAAATCTTGGCATGAGGATAGTCCATGAGAACAAGGAGCCTTTTTACTTCTATAGGTGGATAAGTATTAGGGTATATATAATAATATTTCATTATCAAAACATATATAAAAAAATTAATTATTTTTCTCAATGTTTCTGCATTATCCAAAACAAACCAATGGAAAATATTATGGTTATTATGTATGAAATTTTATAAAAGGTATCATATACCATTAACAAACTAGAATCTCTGAAGAGGTACTTCTGAAGATAATTAAAATTTCATTTAAAATATTTATTAATCCTTTATTTATATTTTTCTAGTAATATTGGGATGGTTAACCATCCTCATATTCAAAAGAGGAATGAGATGTATACCTAGTGGAAGAATGTATATAGAAATAATGAAGAGGTGACTTCCTATTACTTATTTAGTTGATATTATCATCATTTTATGCTCATTATGAATTGAATTTTGTGTTTTTAGATTAAAATTGACATTGTAGTTCAAAAAAACAACACATAATCAAAAATGAGAAAACAAATTTTGATTATTTCAATACTTTATTAAATGTTCCATAATTCATTTATTATGTGTAGATATTAGAAAAACCTAAATCTGATACACGGTGTTCCTAGTATGACTACAAGAGTTTGTTATGAGTTTAAAAATGACATTTTAGTTCAAAAAGTGTGTCACTCATTGAAAATTGAGAAAACACACATTTATTGTCTTAATACTTTAGAAAAATGATTCATAAGTAATTTGTGATATGTAGGAATAAACATCACATCAAACTGACACACGATGTGACCGATATGGCTCAAAGTGTGTGTTTTCAGTTTAAAATGACATTTTAGATGAAAAAAAGACAAGCGACATACTCAAAATCAATAAGAATCATTTATATTGTTTTGATACATTATGAAAATAATCCATATGTCATTTTTTATGTGTAGGAATTAGATTCACCTCAATCTTATGCACGGTGTGAGCGGTATGACTCCAAGTCTGTCTTTTTATATAAAATTGAAACTTTAGTAAAAAAAGAAAACTGACATACTAAAAGCTAAGAAAATGAATTTGGATTTTTTCTTAATTTAGGATAATGATATATAAGTTATTTTTGATGTGTATGAATCATAAGCACTGCAATCCGATATATGGTGTTCCCGGTATGACTCCAAATGTCTGTTATTAGTCTAAAGTTGACATTTTGGTTCAAAATGTGTGTCACTTACTAAAAACCAAAAAAACACACTTGTATTGTCTTGATACTTTAGGAATACAATTCATAAATCATTTTTTATTTGTAGGAATCAGTATCATGTCAAACTAACAAACTATGTGGCCGATATGACTCAAAGTGCTTGTTTTTAGTTTAAAATAACATTTTAGTAAAAAATACAAGTGACATACTCAAAACTAAGAAAAAAAATTCATATTGATTTGATACTTTAGAAAAATGATCCATAAGTCAATTATAATTTATATGAATCAGTCGCACCTCAATCTGATGCATGGTGTGGCCGGTATGACTCCAAGTGTGTTTTTTTATTTAAAATTGATATTTTTTTAAAAAAGAAAAGTGACATACCCAAAACAAAGAAAAATCATTAAAATTATTTTGATACATTAGAACAATGATCCAAAAGTCATTTGTGACAATCATGAATTAGCTACACCTCAATCTGATACATTGTGTGGATGATATGACTCAAAGTGTCCATTATCAGTTTAAAATGGACATTTTAGCTCAAAATGTGTGTCACTCACTAAAATACAAGGAAAATTGTTTGTTTTAAAGACTTGAAAATTCCATGTAATTTTTTTTTAATTATATAGGAATTTTACAAGTTCGTGAAAATTAACGGCACGTGATTCCGGGGCCCGGTGTGCCCGAAATGAATTTATGAACTTTTTTTCAGGTACGCTCAGTAAACGTGTGAATGGATTTTTGTAACATTTAAATCGGTGCTCGGAATTGAAATATGAGGGCACCTTTGAACTCGCAGCACTGGTATTCACTTAAAGAAACCATCACCTCGACCGTAGTGCGTCGAGAGTGAAAGATAAAAATTTGTGCTTTTTGTGAAGGAATTAAATAAAATAAAAATTTATAACATTTTAATTTTAGAAACCCCCTCAACATGGGTTAAGGTGGTGGGGACCACCCGAGCCTAAACCCCCCCCCCCCCCCCAATTTTGAATTCCTAAAGGTGGGGCCATCCGAACCCTCATAATGGGAGAAACTCTTAAACTCCCTCTTTAATGTGGAGAAGTCTCTTGAACTTCCTCCACATTAATTATGTCAACACCTCTTGATTAATGGTTCCAATTAAAATTAAATTAATAAAAACTAATTTAATTTATATTGGCTATTCTTTTGTTGGGAGAAGTGTTGGAAAATAACATGGAGAAACTTTTACCCTCTCCAACGAAGAACACCTCCCAACAAAGAACGACCACTAGAGATCGAAGAACAAGGAAACCAACCTCAAGCCGGATCGGAAGAACCTTACAGAGGCAACCAACGTAGGACTTCTTCGATGACAATGAACCGAAAATCGGGGAAACATCGACGTCACCGACTTCACCCCTTCCAACATCAATGAGCAATCAAGGTAGGGGTGTGTTTAAAATTTATCAATATTAATTTTTCCCCTCACATTGAATCATCCCCCTTGATCCACTTGCTATCGCTCTAACGCAGAGGGTGCGGGCCAAACAAACATGGCCCGACCCCTCTATTGTTCTTCATGAATGGTGTGTTATTTATGATGGAAGAAGGAGGCTTTGTTCCATGGAAAAGAACGAAGAGCAGCCAGCCAAACCGAACACCGGTGAATGCGCGGCGCGCGACCGCGCCGCGCGAAGAGGACAGCTGGTCATCCGGCCAGCCATTACAGACCGCTGCACTATGGCCTCCCTGCCGCACCATGGCCGCCCCACTACACCATGGCCTCTGCGCCGCCTTGCACCACCCCGCGTCCTCCGCTGCCCCGCGGCCACCGCAGCCCCCGCGGCCTCCACCACCCTGCGGCCTCCACCGCTCCGCAGCCCCCGCGACCTCTGATGCCCCATACCACCCGCAGCCTCAATGGCCCCCGTGGCCTACGCTTCCCCCATGGCCTCCACCTCCCTATGGCCTCTGTGTCCCCGCACCACCCGCGGCCTCCATGGCCGCCCCGCCAACCCCACAAGCCACTGCCCATGCCGGGCCACCAGGCAGGGCTGCCCAGCGGGCCGGACCGCCCAGCATGGGTCGGGCTGGACCCAGCGGGCCGAGCCGCCCAGCAGGTCAGCTTGGGTTGACCCAAACTGGGTCGACCTCATCCGGGTCAGGCCGGGTCGGACCGAACCCGGACCAGTTTCGACCCTATACTCTCTTTTGGCCATAACTTTGGCACCGAGCGTCCGTTTGACGGACTATCTATGGTGCCAGAAACCTTAGAGCAAGCCCGTCATTTTGGTATATCTCACTTGAAATTTGGATAAAGTTGGGGTATGGTCGGGTTGGATCGAACAGAAATCCAACCGGGCCCTCGGAACTAAAAGGCTAATAACTTACAGACTGGGCGTCCGATTGACGCATCGTCTATTGCGTTGAGACCCCTATTACATGGAAGACCATTGGGATACTTATTCATGGGACTTAGTAACAGTTGTATTATCGACCAATGCTTGAGGAGTGGACCCTCCCAGAGACGAGAAAGCTTAGTGCGGGAACCCAGTAGCTGGTTGTGACGTGAAGAATGAATAGTGATCATGTGTGGGTCAGCCCCAAGTGATCATGTGTGGGTCAACATCGAGCGATCTTGTGTGGGTCATCACATAGCGATACTATGTGGGTCAGCACCAAGCGATCCCGTGTTGGTCAGCACCGAGCGATCCTGTGTGGGTCAGCACTGAGCGATCCTGTGTGGTTCAGCACTTAGAGATCCTATGTGTGTCTAATGACGTACTGGTGATGTACTAGGATCTTGTGTGGGTCTGATGACGTACTGACGAGGTACTAGGATCCTGTGTGGGTCTGACGATGTACTAAAATCCTCTATGGGTCTGATGATGATTAGGGATCCTTCGTGGGTCTACCTCTTAACAGAGTAAGATGATTCAGTAATTACATCTAATCATCTCTACTACTATACCTAAGAAATACCTGGTGTGAGCTAAGTTTGTACCTTGTGGTACTTTCCTTCACGGTAATACCATGGGGGTATTCTTCTGTGTGGCATACCTATATGGTACTTACCTTTGTGGTATTCCTTCCTTTGTGGAATAGTTGATCTTTGGGATTTGATTTGGACTCTGTGTTTTCCTCATGATTGAAATGGGTATAATTTATAACTTAGGTATATATATGGTCATATACCTAAGTAGGGTTGTCAGTTGATTTCACGCCTTGTGGTTTATCCATGGTGGATTTTGTGAGACCTTGAGGGTCTCGGGGTCCCTACTAAGTATCGTTATAATCACCCATGCACGGGCTATGCCCACACCTTGTTGTGTTTGGTGCAGACGACGGACAGTGTTGATCGAGGCTGAGGGTACCATGGGCTAGACAGGGCCCGGAGGTGAACCATATGGCATGATGGTACGAAAAGGAGACGGGCGGACATGGAGTGCTGAGGAGGCAATCTGTACCTACCCTTCAGGTAGGAACCTTGGATGACGACCCAGTATTTGCCTTTATTTCTCTTCAGTTGTATTGTATTTCAGTTGTACTTGTACTATTACTATTGGGCTTGTATTCTAGCCCCTTTTTACTTTCAGCACTCTTTTTTCTATACGGTTGACTTGTGTTCGTATCTTGTTGTGTGCTTGGTTGCGTGTGTTTACAGGTTGTAAAGGAAATTCCTTCCCGATTATAGGTAATACGTCTTTCGGTTCTCATCGCCAGCCCTTGGCCTATGGAAGGCGGGCTTGGGGTAGTCACAACACGGGCCCCGGGGGACGGTTCGTGACACTTGGATTGTATTGAAAAATTTTTAAAATGATTTTTATGTCTATTTTGATGTGTAGGAATAAGTCTCACATCAAACTGACATATGATGCAACTGGTATGACTCAAAATGTGTGTTTTTAGTTTAAAATGACAATTTACTAAAAAAACACAAGCGACATACTCAAAACTAAGAAAACACATTCATACTATTTTGATACTTTAGGAAAATGATCCATATGTCATTTTTGACCTGTATGAATTAGTCGCACATCAATTTGATGTACAGTGTGACAGGTATGACTCCAAACCCGTCTTTTTATTTAAAATTGACATTTTATTAAAAAAACAAGTGCCATACTAACAACTGAGAAAACTAATTCAGGTTGTTTTGATATTTAAGTACAAGAATCCATAAGTCATTTGTGGTTTGTATGAATTATTTGTGCCTCAATCTGATACACGATGTGTCGGATATGACACAAATTTCCTGTTAAAATTGATATTTTATTAATGTATTTTTCATATTTATTTTTAATTTATTTCATTATAGTATTACTAACATAAGAATTATTTTCTTATACAAAGTGGAATTTTTTCTCAAGTTAGGGTGGTTTGTTCATAAACTGATACCATAAACGGGCTTTTTGAGAGGGTTTGGGGTGCCAATGATAATGAAATAACTAATATTTTCGAGTTTTTGTGATAAATTGTACTTTCTAATGTAATTGTACAAAAAAATGTTTGAAATGTCTATAATAAAGTGTTTTTTTATTTGGGATTAAATTATTATTTCAATTAAATTATTAATTTTTTATAGCTTGTATTTGTTTTCCTTGATGCTACCTATATTTGTTGGTTGTTTTTTTTCTAAAGTGTGATATAATATAAACCGCACACTACAGCAGTATGGAATTTATTAGAACTATTTATATTGTTAATAAAGGTCCCCCTTTTAAAGACACTTAGAAAAATAGCACTTTTTTGGAACTATTAATGGCTTTTCCTTGCACTATATTTTACCTAATCTATAATTTTGTGATATTCCCTCAATATTCTTCTCTATATCCTCTTGGACTTACTATGGTTGAGCTGGATTTATGTTGATGTTTGTGGTGGTTGTGGTTGAGTCGAGTCCCATGGATGACATAAGTTGGCCAATTTTTTAGTTTTTTTTAAAGGTTGGGGCCGAAGCTTTAATTTATTATTTAAAGAAAAGTCCTCTTTAGACTGGGTAGAGGGAGACCCATTACATAGCCCAAAGGCCCAAGGCCAAGTGGCCTGAAGACAAGGCTTGAAAGCCCTTTTTTGGCTCAAAGAGCCCCTCGGTGAATAGTACTGCTACAGTTCCTGGGCTGCTATAGTACCATCGCCGCTACAGTGCATCCGCCACTACAGTGTCACTGCCTCTATAGTTCCACCACTGCTACAGTACTGCTACAGTTCCCTACTATAGTACCCGAAAATTAGTCCCTGCCTGGATTTGATCCTGGGTCTTTTGGTTGCCAAGCAGGATCATGTACCACTAGGGTACAGGCTCGTTGGTAGGGCAATTTTTTAGTTAATTCCTCTATACCTTAGCATAAGAAATCATGTGTAATTTGAAACAAATGTCACAAATACCAACATTTTCTTCAATGATTTTTTCTTCTATTTGTAATTAATACTTTATCATCACCATCACTAACTTCAATCTTCAAACATCTTTCGTCTTAAATAAATGTCCAAAACATCCAAAGAACAACTTCAAATACCAATCATCCGAGCTTGGATTTGAAAACTGATCTGATCTTCAAAGGTACTTGTTAAAATTATTGACATTCTCTAAAAAAATACAACTCACACAAAATGGTCTCGACATTAGTGATTTTTTAACACTGAAAAACCCAAACCTTTCTCAGTGCTAAAAAAAGAGTTGACAAATGGTGAAAAAACACTGATAAATACTTATATATTTATTTATTTATTTATTTATAAACTAATAATAAATTTATTTATTGTAATTTTATAATTATTTATATATATATATATTTATTTATTTATAATTATTATTGTAAATAAATATATTTAAAAAGTATTTATATATAATTAAAATTTTATAATTCTAAATATAATAAATATATTCATTATTTAAATATATTTATTGTAATTTTATAAGTATTTATGGGAATATAATAAGTTAATGGGTATAACATGATTGAATCATACCTAATAAGGTGTAGATCATAAAAAATAAGTCATCACATATATGTGGAATGCATGATTAATAAGGTTTTCAATGTATAAATGAACATTCATGAGTCATGAATACGTATCATGTGAATGTGTTTTCATAATATAGATAATCTTAGCATTTGGAACATAGAAACCCACAATCATGTCCACAAATAAATATATGATCATATAACATCAATTATATATACTCACGCATCAATGCATGAACATAAATAACACTAATCATGTACATGAATATCATCATTATCTATTGATATATATATTTATTGACCAAATTCATTGGTGACATATATTTATTTAAATATATAATTATTTATATTATTATAATTATAAATAAATATATTTAAAAAATATTTATATAAAATTATAATTATATAATTATAAATATAATAAATATATTTATTCAAAAGTTTCAGAAGATAGGTGAGCCTACTCCTAAAAAATATTATTAGAAAAATAAAGATGACAAAAGGAATGAGGATGGATAGGGTGAAACAAAGAGGCAAGCCCTAATCCATAATAGAGAGCTACAAATTAAGGGAATCAGGATCATCCTCGTAATCATGATCAAATATGTCATAAAAAAACTCCCACTCTGACTATGAATTCCTCTAATTGAAGAGTAGAGAGTACTTCTACCTGATCTTTTTCTAGTCCATAGTGAGTTGGATAGTATAATAGAAACGCCCTAGTGATGCATCCCAATCATCATGACCACGTCCCCAACCACAGAATTTTGGATGATGACCCCATTTCCAAGACTTGGGTTGGTGTCATGCATAATTCCCTAAATTTTTAACAAAATGAGTACTCTCCAGCTACACACCTCTAGACCCAGATACTAGCAGAGTGTTATCCTCCTCGGTTGCCGCTTTCCCTCCGAGTGTACAATAAAAAATGCGAGCAGCCACTGCCTCATTAGAAGCATCCTACAGAGAAGCTACCTAAATCATTAAGGTGATCACCTATCCTTCATTATCATAAAAAAGATGTTTGACAACTAGTTGAGGTTTTTTTGACATTACAGTCATGCCAAGCATAGATGAACTATACGGATTCTTCATTGTCTGAGCATTGGGAGCTAGAGTCACTATATATACAGATTCATTCTGGTCCTCCTCCTTTTAGATAGGCACATTAGGTGTTGAAACATGATTCCCATATTGAGTAGAAAGTTGTAAAGTATCATTACCTGATTCATTGGCACCAAGAAGATTAGTAGCATAATGTTTTTTTGGATCAGCCTCAAAGGAATCGGTCCTAGAGAAGCATGCCCTACCAGCTGAGGGTTTACACAATTCATGGGCCAAAACACTTTCTAATTTGATCCCTTTCACTTCCCCCAATGCATTTATTCCTCCCATGGACTGAACCAGACTAGTTTTTTGAATCCCAAGTTCATTAGGAAACTGTATATTAACTTATTTCCCATGCTCAACAACTTCATCCCATGATCGAGTGCTATATTTCCCATTTAATTCCTTAGTTTTCACACTATTGTCAGAGGAGGTCTCCATAGAAATAGAAGTTTTATAATCCACATATATGTCATTAGTATGATCCTAAAGATATTAAAATCACCTCTCCATCTCTTGATCATGCTCAAATTGATTCTCATTTCCACCAGTGAGAATTTGGGTATTCATTTACCCAATATGGGGTAGTTTTTTTAGGAGCCTTTTCAATCCCACTAGAGGTGGATTTCACTCCTTTAGTCCTTTTGAAATATGATATTTTTTCATCTCCTTAGATGGATAAAAAATAAAAAACAATATATTTTCGACAGTTTGAAGTACCATGACCTATGACCTCGCAATCTGGGCATAATCGAGGTAAATTTTAAAATTCCACTCTCAACTCAAGTTCTTTATCCTTAGTGGAAAGGTGGACTTTATTAATAAAAGTGGAACATAAGTCCACTTACACCAAGAATCGATCATAGTTCCCATAACTGGCCACTTTATTTTTTGTCTCCATTCATATAGGAACACCTATATACAATGAAATATCAAAGATTATCCTAGTATGCTAGATAATCCAGTTTAGACCAAAAATCTTTACCCAAATATAGACCAAAGAGTTTCCAATTTCAAAAGGGTTAAACTTGTGGACCTATTCCTGGATGTGTAGAGATCCCAGATTGAAGGAGATCAAGACATAACACCATTACCTTATCTTCATTTATTCAGAGGGGAATATGAGGGGAAAAACCAATCCCTAGTGAGATGCATTTCCAAGTGGAGAATCCCTAGACTTCCAAAAGCTGCTTTATGAGGTATTCAACCTTCCATGTTCTAGATCCTCTGGGAAATATTAAGTATGAAATGATAGAGTGGGAATAAATCTCTAATCAATCTGAGATCGTAGCTGGATCAGCCTTAACATGGGAAACATTTCCCTTTTGGAGAATACCTACAGTTGAACCCTTGAAGAGAGAGAAAGTCTGGTTGTGCACATTGACCTCAACTGAAATAGCAGTAGTAGATTCCCCATTCTCAATTTTCTGATCTTTCCATACTTCCCATGTGTTCTTATGAGAGTCAAAAAGTCCTTGAAAAAGAAAATTATAGGCCATTAGTTGTATTTTCAAAGAAAGCGAGTGAATGACGCCCTGAGATCCATTACAGTGTAGAGAGAGATGCTCCTGACCACTATGACATCCTCCTTCTGTAATAAATATATTTATTATTTTAAAAAATTATTATAATTTTATAATAAATTTAAATATATATTTCTTTATTTATAATCTTATAAATACTTTTTTAAAAATATTTTATATTTGTGTGTGTGTGTGTGTGTTAATTATTAAAAATATATATTTGAATTATAAATATATGTTTTTTAATTAATGTATATGAATAAACATTATTTTTTAATATAAATATAATAATTTGATATATATTAATAATATTTTTTATTAAAAATGTTTATCATTGATAAGAATAGCACTGATAAATATATTCTTTATCAATGATAAAAAAACAATGATAAAGGATACACCTTTATCAGTGCTTTCTTCTTAGCTTTGATAAAATCTGACACATCCCTTTCCCAGATCTATAAAAGTTCATAGTCACTAGGAGGGTATTTTTTCCAACTCCCAGTGAAGGGGAAGGATGGATGGGTAACCACTCTTTCCATCTCTCTCTTCCATGAGAGGTAGTTATTGCGCATGTTGTGATGGTTAGAGGTCAGTTAGTGCATTAGATTGTGGTTGTGATAACTTAGATGTTTTTGGGAGAGATGTGACTATGCTTGTGAGGCATTGACCCATTTTTTTCATGAGATATGTGATATGACCATTCTTGTGGGGCGGCTATGGTGGGGGTCATGCCTAGAAGGAGGTTTTAATGAGATTGGGATCCTACATGTTCACAATACCCTACTACACTAGTTATGGAAGTGGTTGTGATGTGATGTAGCTCGGGTGTTTTCAGGTGAGAGGTGATGTGGTTGTGCTTGTAGGGTGGTGATCCCAGGTGTCATCATGTGAGGTGTGTTGTGACCATGCTTGTGGGTTGGTGTGGTATACAGAAGAGATAGGAGTGCTAGAACATATGATATTGGGGTGTGAGAGTTGCACACTAATGGGAAAGCGGTGCGGGGTACCCTTTCATAAATATGAATCATATTATATTATATTACATGGATTTAGTTATTTGGTGAGTGTGCCTTGGTGAGGTTTGGATAGATAGTTGACCTGTTTAGGGGCTCAATACCACATATTCGGGCAAGGGATGCGCAGACTTTTATCAATGTTATGGAGAAAGCGCTGATAAAAGCCACACCTTTATCAGGGCTAGCTAAAAGCGCTGATAAAGGTCACTTTTATCAGTGCTAAAAAAGCATTGACAAAGGTGTATCCTTTATCAGTGATTTTTTAACCCTAATAAAGGATAGCTTTATCAACGCAATTATTAGCACTGATAAAAGATTTTAATAAAAAATGTTATAAATATATATATAATTGTTATATTTTATATTGAAAACTAATGTTTCTTTATATACATTAATTAAAAAAGCTTGTTTATAATTAATATAAATATGATATATTATAGTATATATTTTTTAATAATTTAAATATATATATAATGTTTTAAAAAAAATATTTATAAGTTTATAAATAAATAGATATATATTTAAATAATTATAAATTTGTAATAATTTCTTTAAATGATAAATATATTTATTCTATTTATAATTATAAATAAATATATATATATTTAAATAAATATATGTCTCTAATGAATTTAGTCAATATATATATATAAATATATATATATATATATATATATATATATATCATGAGATAATGATGATATTCATGGACATGAATACCGTTATTTATGTTTATATATTCATGTGTGAGTATAATTGATGTTATATGATCATAAAGCTTATTTGTGGATGTGATTGTGAGTTATGTTTCAAATATTAAAGTTAACTATACTATGATTCTGCACATGCATATGTTATGTATGCATCATTATGAATGTTCATTTATAAATTGACACCCGTATGATTCATTCATATTATACTCAGGAACTTATTATGTTCTCTTAAATACTTATAAAATTATAATAAATATATTTAAATAATAAATATATTTATTATATTTACAATTATAAATTTTTAATTATATATAAATACTTTTTAAATATATTTATTTATATTTATTTATATTTATTATTATAAATGAATATATATATATTTATATAATTAAAAAATTACAATAAATACATTTATTATAATTTTATAAATATATATATTTATATATTTATATATTTACATATATATTTATAATTGTATAAAAATATTTATAAAAATATTTATTTATAATTATAAATATATATATATATATATAATTATAAAATTATAATAAATATATTTATAATATTTATAATTTTATAAATATATATAATTATATAAATATATTTCTAAATATATACAAATATTATAATTATAATTATAAATAATATATATACATATGTGTAAACAATTATAAAATTATAATTATATTCCGCTCTTCAATCAAAGGAACTCCCAGTCAGAGTGGGAGTTTTCTGATAAAGTTAGAGATTATGGTCATGATTATGATCATGATTATGGTGAATTTTGACATGTTTTTTCTTTCTATGGATGAGGTCTTGTCTCTATGTTTGACCTCATCCAATTTTTCTTGTGTTTGTTTATTTTTCTTTAAATTTTATTATAATTTTATAATTATTTAAAAAATTAATTATTTATACCAAACAACTCAGTCATGGACTTGGAAACCAAATCCATGACTCCAAATTTATTAATAATAAGAAAAAAAGTAACAAAAAATGAGAAAATCATGTCATCCAAGGAACATCTTCCCAAAAAAACAAGAAGTCACTTCCCTCTATAGCCTATGTTTTTTGGGTGTCTTCCACTGTCCTTTGGGTTTCAACCTCTCCATAACTTCCTCACCTACTGTGGTGCCACATGCTCCTCTTTAGATTCTGAGGACACTTACACAATCCTGAACTTCCAAAAAATATCCCAGAAGTCCATTACTGGGTTAGCTCTAAATATATCCTCTATATTAATAGTTAACAGCTTCTGCACAAGAATGTATTCATTAAAACAAAAATCATATGGTTCCATCATGGAGTAAATTTGATCAAGCTACAAGAAAACCCAGCTGTCTACCACTTTGATAATGCCTTCAGTAGGCCTTTTATATTCAGAGTCATCAGGGGGAATGATGCAATAATTTTTATCCCAAGTAGTGACACAATATTTATCTAAATCTTTGAAAAAAAATCATATTCATTTTTCATAAGGTTAGTAAAATTGTACGGGTAAAACCAGTACACATTATTATTATCCAAAAGAAGACCATAAGGTGGAAGTTCCACTTGTAGGGTGAGTTCATGAGATGTCTTCACCACTTTAGGTGAAGAAACATGTGAATTAATCTTTCAGGGGGGAACTAGTTGGAACCCTCATCATATAAAATGATTTTCTTACCTTTAGAACTCATATTTCTTGAAGATACATCTAACTTGAGTTTACCTTTTTCAATCACTTTCCATAATCATCTTCTCATGTTCAACTTACTGATCAGCTAATTATTTCACTTCATCTTCATCAGCAGATTGTGCATCCTTTTCTTCCTCATTAGTAGAGGAAAAGTGTTTAATTTTATTGGATAAATCTAACTTCATAGTGGAATCCACCACATTGTCTTGAAAACCCCCAGTTGCGCTACATGAATTTATGATGTCACCCATTGCACTAACACCAATGGTCTCTTTTATACCAAATCGACCCATATCATCCTAATAATCCCTCCCATATCTTCTAGAGGATTTAGATAAGTCTCCAGGAGGTGCAACAATATATCTATATGAAGGCGGTGCGTTTTTACTATGATATGGTTCCTGAGCCTCATCATCCACAAAGACTTCTTCAGAAAGATCAACCCATGTTTTACTCCCTGATATAGCCTCCACCGTGGGCCCAAAATTAATAAAAACCCTATCTTTTGGAACCAGTATAGCACAATCATCATCCACATCCCCAACATTGTGATAAGTAGGTACCTCCGTGCCCACCTACTTTTTGGACCGAAAGTTCCTCCATCTATATCTAGTAGCTTCATGACCTCAAAAATTATAGAGAGTAAAACATAAACCCTTACAAAAATTATTTCTATCATGTCAAATGGTCTAAATACCAATAAAAACAAGGGTAGTTTTTCATACTTTACAATCAGATCAAAATTAAAATCTACTATAGAAAGATTCACCAGTTATATGAGCATCGGACTGAGGTCCACCTCGACTAGAAAGCACACGAAAAACCCCAAAACTAGCTTCCTCTGCTGCCCAATCATGTTTTATTATAGATACAATAGATGAGGCAATGTCAAACAATATCTTAGGATGCCAAAAATCCAATTCAAACCATATATTTGGACCCAAACCATATTCCTTGTGTTGTGGGAAAAAATGGAATGAAATGAGGGTCTTAATATTAGATGCACATGGTCCCTGGTTTGATAAATATCTAGATAAATCCCCATGTATTACACTTCATCTCTTTAGAGGAAGAAATAAATTGGAAATACCCCTCCCCATGGGGATGCATTTCCATTCCTGAAATCCCATAACATCAGCTAATATCTATTCAAGGTTGTTAGTCCTCCACGTTTTATGACTATTTGGAAACACAACTCTTCTAATAATTGAAAATTCAGGAATTTTAAACCTATCCAGAAGTAACTCTTGATTAGCATGGATGTGCACTGAATTACCTCATTGGAAAATAAGTTTGTCAATGCTATCATTTCCCAAGGAAAAACATGTTTTCTTATCCATATATCTTACCTCAAAAGAGTTATTTTTGGGTACCTTAGATCCATTCAAAGCCAGCCTCATCATACTAATCACCCATCCATGAAGAAGAGAATCATAGACTTTAGATACCATATAAATACATGTTTTATCAGCACTTTATATTTTTGTGCTGATAAAAACCTCATTTATAAACACTTTACAAAAAGTGTAGATAAAATTCTTTCACATTTTGATAAATAGGCCCCTATTAGAACCATTCTTCCACTCAAGCCTTAATCTTTTGTAGAACCAGAGATCTTTCATCGCCTTTTCTTCCCCCGCCACCGCCTCCCACTCCGTTGTCCCTACCGTTGGACCTCCAAATATAAGTTGTTGTCTTGTTTGTGCCTATTTTTTCAGGCATCACCCCTACTCACATTTAACTTTCTCTTGATGAAATGAACCCTCATACTTTGTGCATGTATTACTCATCCTTCTCTGGTCTTTGTTTTCTCATCACACTAGCTTCAGATCCAGTGTAATCGGTCAATATTAATTCATTCAGATTCCCTTTCATACATTTTTTCCATGCCATGTGGAGTGAACCAAAGTAGTTGATAAAGTATTAGTAGTGGAAGTCCAAGTTAGTTCCAAATAGATTTTTTGTTGTCAAAAAAATTATATTGAGACTAACAGTTGAAGGATTAATACCATGGAACCCCAATAATTAAATTCAATTTTATTCTAAAAAATATTTTTATTTTAATTATTATTAATTAGATTTTTCTATTATAATAATTAAATTATTCTTGTTGTTCTTCTACTATTAATAAATTTTTTCTTCTTATGATATTATTCAATTAATTTTAATTATTATATTAGTTCATATATGGTATAATGATTTTGTATTTAAATTAAATGATTCATAATCACATTAATGCGAGTGATCTTGAATTTCATAGTTTCATATGCATTGTATTTATCTTTTTCTATGACTTAAAATCTTGTTTTGTTTTTGGAAAAGAATATTTTTGGATGAAAAAAGATATTTTATTAAGTGATTTTATTTTAAAACAAAATTTTTGAGGGAATGAAAAGTATTTTAATGGTTGTGAAATGTTTTAAATATGGTTTCTCTTCTCTTTTCATTTTTATATAGAATTTTTTGTATTGAAATTAAAAGGGGATATTGAGAAATGCATTAATTTTTTAAACCATGTGTGATGATTTACTTATAAAAAGGAATTTATTAATATTAAATGTATGAGATGTGGTTGATTTAATTATGAAAAATTTGAGATCATTTTTGGAATTTATGGAAACAATTTAACATAAAAGCTAGATTTCATTTTTAATAATTTGGATTTATTTCAAAGTGTGAATGTTTTTTAAAAATGATTTCAACACTCCTAGGATAGGGGTGAGATTTTAATGGAAATGAAAATTTTAAAAATATTTTGTTGTGTTATTTCTCATGTGGATTGTGATCTGGGATATGACTCCTTGGTTTTCATTGGGACTATGTGATTTGAGTGTATTTTAAAACATGAAGTAGATAGATTCATGTTTCATGTTTATTTATTTCACCTCCATGAAATGTCTTGATATGGGGAAGAAAGTCCATTCTTAGGATATGACTTAGAGAAAATCCTCTAATTATTTTAATTTATTTTTTCTAGTGATTGGATTTTCCCAAACTCTAAAAGGAGTGGTAGGGGAATGATCATTTTCACCTTAGAATTTATTGGTTCATCATTCTTCCTTTTTCATAGTGACCAATATCCTCATGAGGTTACAGAATGGTTTGGTAGTCTTTAAAAATTTAGGAAGTTGGAATCTCTTGAGTGATTTGAGGTGATTATTATCTTTAGGTGGTGTTCTTTATGATTTTAAAGTTGTTTGGGGATTTTTAAGTTATTTCTATTATGGTGAGATCTTGGTAAAAATAATTTTTATTATCCTAGAATATCCTCCATTAGCCTAAATGAAAATGAAATCTCACAATAATCTATATAATAATCTCAAATAAATTGTATTTTTATACAATTATTTGCATATATATATATCATGAATAATGTGTATCTCTATAATAGTTTCTAATCATACACTTTCAAATGATTAACCTTTATTATCTCCAAAAATTGTCCTTTATAAATATTTTAACACTATTAAAGCATGTTGGTAATTGAAAAAATGTCTTAAATAAATAATACTAAATAATTTTTATTTTATTAATGAACCTTAAAAAACTTTAAACTCATTTTAATTGAATAAAAAACCTCAAGTCTATTTCTAGTACACTTACTAGGAATTTTTGGGAGAGATTTCAATAAAATTTATTTTGTGTATTTAAAATTTTGAATATTAATATTACTGAATCAAATAATATGGATATGAATAAATAATGGATGAATACCAATCCTATGATAAAAGAGTATGAATATGGAGTGAATGAGTTCATCAAGTTTGTAAAATATCATGCATATGACCCTTCTCAAATCATTTTTATGTGTTTATGCTATTTTTATTCAAGACTAATTAGTCTAGAGGAGTTGGAAGAACACTTGATCTTTCACGAAATTTATCAAAGTTATAAATGTTGAAATAAACAAAGGGTAAAGTGAATGTAGCTTGTGAATGGGATAACACTACATTTTATCAATCATCTAATATTATTGCAAGTGTGGACAATGAATAAGACCATATCGAGAATGTGATTACTGGTGTGAATGATGACGAAGATCATATTGAGGAAATGAAAAGTACAGTATAAGATGAACTTTGTGATTGTATAAAAAAAATTTAGAAGTTAAAGAGTTGTTAAAATACACCATTATATGCTGGTTTCACTAAATATATATCATTTTTATCTATACATGTAGAGACCCTAAGCTTGACGTACATGTACATTACATTACTTTGTCTAAATACTTAGTACATTAAAAAAACACACACACAAGGACCGTAATAGTTTAGTGTCTTTGGAAACTCGGAATATAATTCTTCTAATCGTGGTGAAAGATCTTCAATATCTCCCATAAAGATCTTCCCTTTTTTTCTTACCTAAAACCTTTATTTATATCCTAGGGAAAAGAAAACATAAAAGTGTGAGCTCAAATGCTCAGTAAGGGTAAACAAAAGAAATATCAATCACATCATATTCATAAGAACATAATAATTTGGAAATCTTACCCTGCAAAAGAGATCATAATTTCATAACATGGGATACATCATGGTAGTGAAATGTAATCACAATAATCATAACTTAAAACATGAAGCTTTGTGGCATACACAAATAATAATAGAGAACCATTTCTTATTAGTCAAGACTCATTTCCAAGACTATCTTAGTGGACAAAGTCCTTTTCTGAACCGAGTTCATTCCTCGTTTCAGTCCTGTTTCACTGAGCTGGTTTAACCTGTCGTTCCAGCCATGTCTATCTCATGAGATATAAAATCTTTACCCAATGAATTTTAGGGAGATATAGGTCCCACCCATCTCATAATGATACCATTCTTATGTGTGCCACAAAATCAAAAAAAAATCACACATCATTGCATAACCCATGTAATAAAAATGGGATTCTTAAACATAATGACATCATAAAACAATTCATATAAGATAAAGGAATTCATAAAAATAATTTCATCACAACATAATCAAATCAATGTAATAATAGGGATAGAAACATAACCCTATATTCTCTTTGATGGAAAATAATTTTGATAAAACACTTGAACTCCATTCTTGAGAAAAATATCCTTTCTACTTCAAAAATAGTTTTCCTTTCTTAACATTTCATACAATTCTAAACTAAAAGAAGTTGATTAAAAATAAACTTGAAAACTTGTAAAGTAAACTTCTTGGAAATAATGTTTTAAAAATCCATTCATGCCGTATAAGTTAAAAAAACATTCTTCTCATACTTTTTCGGAAAAGTCAAAAAGTACCTCGTACGAAAAACGACAAAAGATTCCTTTCATATCTTTTACTAAAAACTCACCGAAGGGTAAAATTGGATTTAAACAATTGTATTAGTATGGAAACAATATTAAATATTGAAGGAACATGGATGTGGATGATAAAATACACCCCAGTAAATACCAAAGTATAAACAACCTCGAATAAAAATGAGATTGTGATATTTTCCCTTACCTTAGGTCCGATTTGCTTCGTAAGTGTCCGAAAATCCTGTATAATGATTTAAATAATGTCATTGAATTATTCCAGAATCATAATAATTTTTAGGATATCATATATGGTCATATTTTTAGCTTATTATTAGTAATATTTCATTGCTACTTGTTATTCGGGTGTTTCTTACTTTTTGTTCTTATGCGTGTTTTGTCGAATAAATTCTTATTCTTCTTTTTAGGTTATAGATACATCATTTACATAATGTTATTAGTGTAATATATATCATATTTATTCACTCAATTCATTTATGTAATCATTATGCAATGAAAATCATGTAGAACGAGTCGCATCACATCGTGGAGACGGTATTCCGTATGTACGCATGAGCGATGATATCGTTCCCATGATCGTGGAATTGTATTGGAGTGTATGTATACTATTTCAGAATCAATATAACTTTAAAATAATCATATATATTCATTATTTACACCATTATATCCATCCAAGTAAGGTGGTGGTGGAAAATAGATTACACCACGGCGTGGAGACGGTATTCCGTACGTACGCACGCGCGGTGATTTCGTTTTCCATAGGATGGATAGATGGTGAAATAGGGTTGTTTCATAATTATAATAACATATCAGTATAGGAGTGATACTTATGTTATTAATTCATAATTAAACAACTAAATAAGAATAAGTGGAAGAAGAAATAAAGTTGAAAGAATCGGTAACGGATATTACCTCTTCTTTGAAGAACTTCTTTGAGACCTCCTTTTCGGGCACTAAAATTGGTCTTTGAAGAATACCAGGACCTCTAGGATGTTTCTAGGGAAGTTTAGAGGAGAAATTGTCAGGGTTTTGCCGAGCTTGAAGGTTCAAAGTGGTGTGAGTAAGAGAGGGAGGAGGTGCCCTTTTATAAGGGGGGAGAGGGGCTCCTTTGGAAAAACTAAAAATATTATTTTATTATAAAGACAAATTCGGTTTTAAATAGATCTAAATTAATTTATTTAGAATATAAGGTGGGGATGGGTCGAAATCATATCATCAAATAGAATTTAGACAAGTTTAGGTTCCTATTTTAACCTTATCATTTATATTTAACTTTAAGTTAGATAATTTTACTTTTACCGTGTCTTTTTGTGTTCTTAAACTATAAGGTTAATAAACTTACTATAAGAAGACAAACTAACCCAAAGTTGTTTATTATTAATATATATAACCTTATATAAGTTATTTGGACGAACCTTATATTTTTAGGAATAAAATAACAATTAATAATATAATATTTGTTTTAAACACTATTTTATGTCAATTTTGACACTGTTTAGTAATTTATTTTTGTGAAAATCATAACAGAATGATTAGTTCTAAAAAAGTTAATTAAATGAATACTAACATGTCATATTAACCTGTAAAATTAGTTTAATTCATAAAAAGTCTCAAATTACATTTATTTGGGTATTTATAACATCAATTATGTCAATATTTCATTAATAAGATAATTAATGCATAATCTTTGTGTCATAAATAAATTAAATTTTTTAATATCTAAAAATTACAAACAAAATACCATTATGTAGGAAATATTTTTATCTTTCTAATGAATATTTATAGTCGAATTTATCTTATGTATAACTCTATATTAAAAATTATTTACTTATTAAACTTTGATTTTAACTATTTTAACACTTCATTAAATAAATTAATAATAAATGTCCTAATCTAATACAAGTGGGCCGAAATGGTCATATTTTATTCCTAAGGTTGTTTTTGGTCGAATTAAACGTATCCAATAGAATTAGGACATGTGTTAGGGTAATAATAATATCATTTTTACCCTTAATTACCCTATTTACTTTTAACCGTGGTAAAAAAAAGTAAAAAGTTACTATTCACAAAAAATTATTTTCATCTCATTGAACCACATTTTACTTAATGAAATCAACCTTATCTCTCGGATTTTTTAAAATTCCATTCACAAAAGTGGTAAAATTAAGTTTTATGTAAATTTTCAAATTCATCTAGGAGGTGGGTAAAAGACGGTGAAAAGTTCAATAAAATTTTTATATATCTAAAATTATTATAAAATTACTCCAATTAATTAAATTAAACTTATATAGGTATTATGTATCAATTTTTACCTAAAATAAATTTAAATAAAATAAATAATTATTTAAATAAAAAGTTGGTTTTTAAATAGTAACTCCGTGTTTTCATTATTCATCAAAAATTGAAAGTTTTCAGAAAAATACCAAAATTTCACCCTAGGCTAATTTTGATATTCTGAATCCAAAAATGAAGTCCATTTTCAAAAATAAAATTTATAAAATTTCAAAAAGTGGGTATTACTATTCATAACGGCTATTTTTAATAATATTTTAATAGCATATCGTTGTTTAGTGAAACTCAGTATTGCGTACAACACACACTATCGTGGAAGGTCGCGCTTGCGTGTAATGAAAGCCAAGTCAGGGATGTGTGTTGTGCAAGCTCCTTTTGGTGTAGCGTACAACACAAGACATTAATGAAATTAAAAGGAATATTTTTCATAAAATCTTGGGGTGTTACATTCTACCCCCCTTAAAATGAATTCCGCCCTTGAAATTCGTCGGGGTTATAAATGGGTTACTACTCGAAAGTTTCTTTAATAGAAACCCACATCGTAAAAAGGAATACCAAAACTTGGCTTTAAAAACTAAAGTATGAAACATAATGGTTACCCAAATTAACTAATCACTGGGTTTCCACATAGGAGAACATAGGTGAAAATATGGATATGGAAGAGAAATCTAACTGTCATGTTCTGATGGAGAGTGGTAGAGAACATGGCTATGAAAAATCCAAAAATCACAAAGCCATAAATTTGTGATGATCTAGGTTACCATCTGATTCATTGGATATAAGGGCACTAGGACAACATTTTTGGTTTTCAAGATCATTTCCCTAAAGTTGAAGAATTTGAATTAGAATAAATACTTACTTTATTTTGGTACAATCTCACTGTTGTTCGTGCTTTGAACAATTTACACTTCATCTCTTAAAGAAATTAAGTTGAATTTGTTATTCATGAAGTGTTAATAGATCATGTGATAGAATTATGGGTCATTCCATCTGTTTCAAACAAAAGGTTATCAAAAGTTATCAAATATACATAAGTCCATCTATGGTGAGGTTAATCGTATATGATTCCAAGAATGAACCTATACTTCATATCTCATACCGCGTAATAAAATAAAACTAGTTTCTACTAACCAGGGACTTCCTGTAGGCCAGTGGTAGGCGATAAAGGCCAGTTGCACTTCGGTTGTGGGTTCGATTCCCACAGCCTTGTCCGATGCTATGGGCTATCGCCCGTCCTGCAGGTTGTCCTTTTTCTAAAGCTATATTACTATAACATCCCATCAATAATATCGAAAAAATTTATATCCTTACACAATAATAACTTATGTCCAACATATTCCATTCCAATCTTTATACTTATCTAAAATACTTCGGTCCAAGATCATAGTATAAAGAAAATGATTACTTGAAAAGTCACATAACAATCAAGTGAATGCCATCATTTATCCCCCATATATCATAAGATATATCTTTTTGGTCAAATTACAAACATGTGAATACCTTAATAGCCGCTTCGGCGATGGTGTAGTGGTGAAGGAGAGGGGTACAACAACGCCGTTCTTTGGGAGGTTCAGGGTTCGAATCCTGGGAGTCCTCTTTCGGGGCGAACCTCTCCCCAGGGATCCACTCGCCTTGCTGGGTCACCCGGTTTCTGACTGGGTGGGAAAAATGAGGCGCAACCCACCCGTGCTGACGGATTGCTTGACGAACCATCGCCGCCCGGGTTGTCACCCTCCGGGACGCTCTGCCATCTCGGCTGGCAACGGATCCTTCCCAGCTGGGGCTCTCTCGGGAGTGACCTCTTCGTGGGGAGGGGGGTTTCCTTGTGTGGAGGGTTAAAAAAGGCCACACAAGGGAATTACCTTTTTAAAAAAAGAAAAATGTGAATACCTTAATAATGCATTCTCTTGAAGAATGAATACCCATTGAACCTTAGTGAAAACATGAATGCAGTTAAAAGTTAACACTTTCCATAAACCAAAATCCTCAAAATTCTTTATACTCAAACCATGATATCACTTAGTCCTTATATCAATCATGAGCTCATGAATACAATAAAACATCTCATTATCTTCTTATCCCTTCATTATGTGCATATCATCTGCTTACCAAAAATATCTCAATCACTTCCCATGGTTACCGGTACCATAAAATGATTGAAAACCATAATAGACCAATACATAAATATTCCAATATTCCACGATACTTTATACAACATTATTTTGGAATCCCATTACATAAACACTTAATCATTCCACCACATCTTTGTCATATTCAACATCGCCAATAGTGATCGCATGTGACTTCCCTTTGTCCTTTGCCTTAAGTGGTTGCTCATGTCGATCATCATTAACCCTTGGATTAGGGCATTGATTAGCATAATGCCCCATTTCATTGCACTTGAAGCATTGAAGTGTTGTTGGTGCTTTCTCTGCAGTATTTTCTTTATTCACACCATTAGCAACCCTTTTTCCATTACTTCGACACTCAGCTGCTCGATGACCTTCTTTTCCACACTTAAAACATTTTCAAGTCCCTTTAAGACAATATCCACCATGCTTCTTTCCACACTTTGAGCATAAGGAAACATTCATCTTCTTTTCACCATTATTCTGAGATTTCTCCTTAAACTCCATCTTTCATTTCTTGTCAAAACCATGAGATGGATATGTAACACCAACTTCCATTTCTACCTTAATAGCACAGCGCAAAATTTCTTCATAGCTACTGAAGTCTCTTATATCTAATTCCCTTCGAATATTTGGTTTTAAGCCACTGAAGAATCGATCAACATTACTTTCAAGTTGGATGATAAAGCCATATGAATACCTTGCAAGCCTTGTAAAATTCGCTTCATATATACCAATAGATTCATCATCCTTTTTCTTTAGTTAGAGAAACTCCTTCTCCATATTTTTTCGAAGAATACGAGGGAAGTACTTATTGAAAAATAAGTTCTTGAACTCGTCCCATTCCATGGACTCAATTTCATCTCTTGGCCTTGTATTCTTGATAAGATTCCACCATTGATCAGCATCACCTTCCAAACGATATACTGCTAAGATGACTTTATCATGTTCAGAACATTGAAGAACTGAAAATATCTTTTCAGTGGTACTGATCAATTGTTCAGCAATAAGTGGATCGGAAGACCCACTGAAAGAAGGTGGGCATTGCCTCATGAAGGACTCAATAGAATATTGTTCCCTTCTCTGCTCATTTGGAAGTCCAGAATGATTCATGGCTTGTGTAAGTATAGAAATAAGATTTTGCACTCCATCTCCCATAACATTGGTTTGTTCAGGAGACTGTCCATTACATTGATCAATACGGTTCCTTCGGGTTCTATCCATCGTCTAAACCCCAAAAATAATAGTGTGAGAGGCAAAAATCACGCTAGGGAAAACAACATAATAAAGGGGGAGTACCATCAATATCTAACATCTTAGGATTAATTCTAAGATTGTTAGTGCAATTCTAGGACTATAACTTATACTTAACCTTAGGTAAATCCCTAGACATACCTTAGAAATATCTCTAGGGATCTCACTAAAGTTCTCGCATCCTAGTTTCCAAAGGTTGACTAAACGTTTCCTCTGATACCAACTGTAGTGACCCTAAGCTTGATATACATGGACATTATATTAATTTTGCGGAATACTTAGTACATTACAAAAACACACACACAAGGACCGTAATAGTTTAGTGTCTTTGGAAACTCTGAATATAATCTTCTAATCGGGGTGAAAGATGTTCAATATCTCCCATAAAGATCTTCCCTTCTTTTCTTACCTAAAACCTTTCTTTATATCCTGGGGAAAAGAAAACATAAAACGGTGAGCTCAAATGCTCAGTAAGGGTAAACAAAAGAAATATCAATCACATCATATTCATAAGAACATAACAATTTGGAAATCTTACCCTCCAAAAGAGATCATAATTTCATAACATGGGATAAATCATGGTAGTGAAATGTAATCACAATAATAATAACTTAAAACATGAATCTTTGTTTCATACACACATAATCATAGAGAATCATTTCTTATTAGTCAAGACTCATTGCCAAGACTATCTTAGTGGACAAAGTCCATTTCTGAACCGAGTTCATTCCTCGTTTCAGTCCTGTTTCACTGAACCGATTTAACCTGTCGTTCCAGCCATGTCTATCTCATGAGATATAAAATCTTTACCCAATGCATTGGAGGGAGATATAGGTCCCACCCATCTCATAATGATACCATTCTTATGTGTGCCACAAAATCAAAAAAAAAATCATACATCATTGCATAACCCATGTAATAAAAATGGGATTCTTAAACATAATGACATCATAAAACAATTCATATAAGATAAAAAAATTCATAAAAATAATTCCATCACAACATAATCAAATCAATGTAATAATAGGGATAGAAACAGAACCCTATATTCTCTTAGATGGAAAATAATTTTGATAAAACACTTGAACTCCATTCTTGAGGAAAATATCCTTTCTACTTCAAAAACAGTTTTCCTTTCTTAACATGTCATACAATTCTAAACTAAAAGAAGTTGATTAAAAATAAACTTGAAAACTTGTAAAGGAAACTTCTTGGAAATAATGTTTTAAAAATCCATTCATGCCGTATAAGTTAAAAAAACATTCTTCTCGTACTTTTTTCGGAAAAGTCAAAAAGTACCTCGTATGAAAAACGACAAAAGATTCCTTTCATATCTTTTACTAAAAACTCACCGAAGGGTAAAATTGGATTTAAACAATTGTAGGAGGATGGAAACAATATTAAATATTGAGGGAACATGGATGTGTATGATAAAATACACCCCAGTAAATACCAAAGTATAAACAACCTCGGATAAAAATGTGATTGTGATATTTTCCCTTGCCTTAGGTCCGATTTTCTTCGTAAGTGTCTAAAAATCTTGTATAATGATTTAAATAATGTCATTGAATTATTCCAGAATCATACTCATTGTTATGATATCATATATGGTCATATTGTTAGCTTATTATTAGTAATATTTCATTGCTACTTGTTATTCGGGTGTTTATTACTTTTTGTTCTTATGCGTGTTTTGTCGAATAAATTCTTATTCTTATTTTTAGGTTATAGAAAACTCATTTCCAGAATGGTATTAGTGTAATATATATCATATTTATTCACTCAATTCATTTATTTAATCATTATTCAATGAAAATCATGTAGAACGAGTCGCATCACATCGTGGAGACGGTATTACGTACATACGCACGAGCGATGATATCATTCCCATGATCGTGGAATTGTATTGGAGTGTATGTATACTATTTAAGAATCAATATCACTTTGCAATAATCATATATATTTATTATTTACACCATTATACTCATCCAAGTAAGGTGGTGGTGGAAAATAGATTACACCACGGCGTGGAGACGGTATTCCGTACGTACGCACGCGCGGTGATTTCATTTTCCGTAGGATGGATAGATGGTGAAATAGGGTTGTTTCATACTTATAATAACATATAAGTATATGAGTGATACTGATGTTATTAATTCATAATGAAACAACTAAATAATAAGAAGTGGAAGAGGAAATAAAGTTGAAAGAATCGGTAACGGACATTACCTCTCCTTTCAAGCGCTTCTTTGAGACCTCCTTTTAGGGCAGTAAAATTGGTCTTTGAAGAATACCAGGACCTATAGGATGTTTCTAGGGAAGTGTAGAGGAGAAATTGGTAGGTTTTGGCCGAGCTTTAAGGCTCAAAGTGGTGTGAGGAAGAGAGGGAGGAGGTGCCCTTTTATAAGGGAGGAGAGGGGCTCCTTTGGAAAAACTAAAAATATTATTTTATTATAAAGCCAAATTCGGTTTTAAATAGATCCAAATTGATATATTTCTAATATAAGGTGGGTATGGGTCTAAATATTCTCATCCAATCGAATTTAGACAAGTTTAGGTTCCTATTTTAACCTTATCATTTATATTTAACTTTAAGTTAGATAATTTTACTTTTACCGTGTCTTTTTGTGTTCTTACACTATAAGGTTAATAAACTTACTATAAGAAGCCAAACGAACCCCAAGTTGTTTATTATTAATATATATAACCTTATATAAGTCATTTGGCCTAACCTTAGATTTTTAGGAATAAAATAACAATTAATAATATAATATTTGTTTTAAAAACTATTTTATGTCAATTTTGACACTATTTAGTAATTGATTTTTGTAAAAATCATAACAGAATGATTAGTTCGAAAAAAGTTAATTAAATGAATAATAACATGTCATATTAACCTAGAAAATTATTATAATTCATAAAAAGTCTAAAATTACATTTATTTGGGTATTTATAACATCAATTATGTCAATATTTCATTAATAAGATAATTACTGCATAATCTTTGTGTCATAAATAAATTAAATTTTTTAATGTCTATGAAATTAAAAATAAAATACCATTATGTAGGAAATATTTTTATCTTTCTAATGAATATTTATAGTCGAATTTATCTTATGTATAAACCTATATTAAAAATGATTTACTTATTAAACTTTGATTTATACTATTTTAACCCTTCTTTAAATAAATTAATAATAAATGTCCTAATCTAATCCAAGTGGGCCTAAATGATCATATTTTATTCCTAAGGTTCTTTTTGGTCGAATTACACTTATCCAATAGAATTAGGACATGTGTTAGGGTAATAATAATATCATTTTTACCCTTAATTACCCTATTTACTTTTAACCGTGGTAAAAAAAAGTAAAAAGTTATTATTCACCAAAAATTATTTTCATCTCATTGAACCACATTTTAACTACTAACATCAACTGTGTCTCTCGGATTTTTGAAATTCCATTCACAAAAGTGGTAAAATTAAGTTTTATGTAAATTTGAAAATTCTTCTAGGAGGTGGGTAAAAGACGGTGAAAAGTTCAATAAAATTATTATATATCTAAAATTATTATAAAATTACTCCAATTAATTACATTGAACTTATATAGTTATTATGTATCAATTTTGACCTAAAATAAATTTAGATAAAAATTCGGTTTTTAAATAGTAACCCAGTGTTTTCACTATTCATCAAAAATTGAAAGTTTTTAGAAAAATACCAAAATTTCACCCGAGGCTAATTTTGATATTCCGAATCCAAAAATGAAGTCCATTTTTAAAAATAAAATTTATAAAATTTTAAAAGGTGGGTATTACTATTCATAACGGCTAGTTTTAATAATATTTTAATATTGTCACGACCCGCCCTCGGGGTCCGTGCCGTGACTACCCCAAGCCCGCCTTCCATAGGCCAGGGGCTGGCGACTAGCACCAAGGCGTAGATCCCAGCAAATTGGGAAGGCATTGCCTTTGAAAAGTAAACACACACCACAGAGTAAACAAGCGGAAAGTAAACACTAAGCAAGCAGAGTACAACTGAAGTGCGGAAAAGTAAATGGGCCAGAATACAAACCCAAACTGAAAGTAAAGTACAACTCGAAAAGGGAAAAACAGCAACTGAAAAGTAAAGGCCGCTACTCCGTGCTGTCCACTGGAAAATCCCACCTGAAGGGTGGGTACAGATAGCTCCTCTGCTCCACGGGTCCCACCGTCCGCTCCGTGCTCGTCCCGCCCAGTGGTCCACCTTCGGGTACCGTCCCGCTCCGCAAACCCCAGCTAAGGTCAACGCTGTCCGTCGTCTGCAACCAACACAACGTAGTGCGGGCGAAGCCCGTGCAGGGGTGAGTATAAGCTACTCAGTAGGGTCCCCGAGACCCCTGAAGGTCTCTCAAAATCCACAAAGGATAAACCACGAAGCAAAGTACAATCACGAAGTAACAACCAACACTGCTTAGGTATATGCCCATACATATACCTAAGTCATCAATTCAAATACGCTCCAACCTCCGAGCCCAAGTATAACTCAGTCCACGCAGGAAAGTATACGTATTCCACAAAGGAAAGTAACAGGATTCAGCTCACACAGGTATACTTCTTCAGGGACGATAAAGATGATCACTGATCCATCTAAGTCGTCGGACCCACGAAGGATCGATAGGTAACTAACCCCCGCAAGACCCACACAGGATCGGGCTCACACAGAACCTGTAGGCGCTGGCTCACACAGAACCGCTGAGCGCAAGGACCCACACAGGATCGGGCTCACACAGAACCTGTAGCACTGATCCATGTAGGATCGCTGAGTGCTGTAGTCGTCGTCGTCGAATCCACACAGGATCTCTGTACTGTCGTCGTCGAATCCACACAGGATCTCTGTACTGTCGTCGTCGCAGTCACAGTAGCAGTCGTAGCAGTAGAACAGTCGCAGCCAGCACTAGGGTTCCCGCACACAGCAAGCTCGTACGGAGGATCCGCTCCACGAGCCGAGAGGCTGATACATCAACTGTCACGAAGACCGAAGTTGATGTATCCAAAAGTTCCGTATCGTCAAAAGGAACTCAACGCAACAGACGGCGCGTCGATCGGACGCCCGGTCTGAGAGATAATGGCATTTTCGTCTCCGGGGCCCGGTTGGTTTTTAAGGCAAAACCAACCCGACCGTACTCCACCTGCGTCCAAACCTCGGGCGGAGTATGCCAAAAGATCCGTCTCACTAAGAGGAACACTACGCGACTGACGGCACGTCAATCGGACGTCCGTAGCTCAAGATATGAGCGTTTTCGCTCCGAAGGCCCGGTTGGTTTCGTGAATGAACCAACCCGGCCGAACTCAAAGTAACCCGAAACCTTGAGTGCGATATACCGAAATGATCGTCTCGATCCAAGGATCGCGTTGCCGCAGACGGTTCGTCATTCGGAGGTCCGAGGCTCAAGTTATGAGCCAAAAACCTAATCTGGTCCGAAACGGGGGGTCCGGGTCCGGGCCGACCCGGCCCGACCCCCCCCCTCTGGACGGCGCGGCGGCCGGTGGCGGCGGACGGCGGCGGCGGACGGCGGCGGACGGCGGCGGCGGCTGGCCGCGTGGCGGCGGCGGCGGCTGGCCGCGTGGCGGCGGCGGCGGGCCGCGTGGCGGCGGCGGCTGGCGGACCGCGTGGCGGCGGCGGCGGGCCGCGTGGCGGCGGCGGCTGGCGGACCGCGTGGCGGCGGCGGCGGGCCGCGGCGGCGGCGGCGGCGGGCCGCGGCGGCGGCGCTGGGCGCCGCACGTGATTGGCACGCGGGGCATAGCCCCGCGTTTTTCTTCAAGCGGCACGGCTCAAGGCCGTGCCTTTGACAAAAACGGCCCCCGCAAATGGGGGCCGGCTTGATAAAACCGGGGGGCTGTTGCCCCCCCCCCCTCTTTAAATGAACCGCCCCCCTCTTTAAGAGGGGGGTTTGAAGAGCCGGCCGGGGGTTTAAACCCCCGGTTTTTATGATATCCGGCCGGCCCGCTGGCCGGCCGGTTTTTACTAACGGGACCGGGAAATTCCGGTCCCGCCCTTGATTTCCGACGCCGGCGGCACGGCCGCCGGTCTTTCCTTCCGCCGCGGCCCGGAACCGGCCGCGGTCTCCTCGTCTCACCGCGGCCCGGAACCGGCCGCGGTGTTCGTCGTCCGGCGCGGTGCGACGGCACCGCGCCCCTTTCTCCGTGCCAAGAATCCTCCCAACGCGGCGCGACGGCGTCGCGTTCTTGAAATCTCTCCTCGGCGAAGCGCGACGGCGTTGCGGAAAATATCTGAACGTTCATCCGCGTGGTGCGACGGCACCACGTTACTTGTTTCCTCCAGCATGAACAACATGAACGATGGAGGGGGATTCGGCCGTGTTCGTGCGGTCCGGTCCCCCTCACGTTAAAGAAATAAAAACGGAACTTAAATAAAATAAGTCACACGTTAAGTCATGCTAAAATCCACGATTCAAGAAAGGAATAAAAATAATCAATAAAGATCATCCCCTACCTCTGGTTTCAAGAACGAAGATCGTCAACGACCCGCGGAAGACGCGTCGCGGTGGTCGGCGTCACGGAAGAAGGACGTCGATGTCGTGAAGCGAGGATTCGAAGTTCTTTGACGACGATTTCGTCGCGGGAAAAGATGACGCGGAAGAAGACGTCGTCGGTGTCGCGGGTATGGCGTCGCGAAAGACGATTCCCGAGTACGTGGCGTTCTTCGTCGATGTTCGAAGGTTCTTCGCGTTCTTCAAGGAGGAAAAAGAAGTTCTTCAAAGTGTAGAACTCTTCCTCTCTCAAATCTCCACACAACACAGCAACCCCCAAAATAAAATAAGCTACCCTTATTTTATTTTCACTTTGCCCACCTTTCAAAAATTCAAAAGTTGAATTTATTACATTAATTAAAATCTTGAGTTGTCAAGAAATTAAATGGAAAGATAAGTTGGCAAGTTTTAATGTAGGGGAGAGTCACAAATTAAAGAGGGGGTTTAGAGGGGTTAGGGAATTTGAAAAGGTGGGGGGGTTCGTGTGGGCCCCACCTCCCTCATAACCACACATGGGAAGTTGGGTGGTTGCGGGCCCCACCAACAACTTCCCATGAGAGAGTCTAACCACCTAGAATAAAATAAAATTCACACACAATTTTATTTTACTTATCTTTTAATCCCCAAAACTAACTTTCAACCCGCAACATACGCAACTCCCGAAAGGGTCTCTTTAAGCGAATATCGGCACTGCGAGTTCATCGGTGCCCTCGGATTTCAATTCCGAGCACCGGATCAAAAGTTAGGAATTCCCGCTCGTTCGTTCACTGAACGTACCCGAGCCAAACTTCGGAAATTAATTCCGGGCACTCCGGGCCTCGGAATCAGGTGCCGTCTGAAACCGCGCTCTTGTAAAAAAATCCAAAGAAAATTAAGAAAAAAAAAAATTTCCCTTGAATTTTACGGTCTTTACATTACTCCCACCTCAGGGCTTTACGTCCCCGTAAAGATACAACAAAAACTAGGGGAACAAATGAGGGTACTGAGCACGCATCTGAGCCTCCCGCTCCCAAGTGCTCTCCTGGAGATTCCCGTGCTGCCATCTGATGCGCACAAGAGGAATCGATCGCCCACGTAGGACCCGCTCCTGTCGATCCTCTATCTCCACCGGGACCTCCGTAAAAGTCGCCCCATCGTCAACGTCAAGCTCCCCATGGTCAATGATGTGCGTCGGGTCGTGCACGTATCTTCTCAGCTGGGATACGTGAAAGACGTCGTGCACCCGGTGCAACTGAGGTGGTAGAGCCAGGCGATAAGCCACCTCGCCAATCCTGCTGAGAATCTGAAAAGGTCCGATGAAGCGCGGAGATAACTTGCCGCCTCGGCCAAATCTCCGAATACCACGTCGAGGTGAGACCCGCAAGAAGACGTGGTCGCCATCCTCGAACTCTAGTGGTCTCCGCCTCCTGTCAGCATATGACTTCTGCCGGCTCTGAGCTGTCCTCATCCGCTCCTGGATGACCTGGACCTTCTCTGTCGTGGCCTGGACCATCTCCGGTCCCACTAGTGCTGACTCCCCTGGGTCTGTCCAGCACAAAGGAGATCTACATGGTCGGCCGTACAACGCCTCGTACGGTGCCATCCCGATGGTGGAGTGGTAGCTGTTGTTGTATGCGAATTCCACCAACGGTAGGTGGTCCTCCCAGCTACGACCAAAGTCAAGGACACATGCACGGAGCATGTCCTCGAGAGTCTGAATGGTCCTCTCCGTCTGACCATCCGTCTGAGGGTGAAAAGCTGTGCTAAGACGTAGCTGCGTCCCGAACGCCTCCTGCAACCCCTTCCAAAGCCGGGAAGTAAAGCGGGCATCACGATCGGAAACGATAGATGATGGCACGCCGTGGAGCCGCACAATCTCCTGAACGTAGAGACGTCCCAAGCTCTCCACCGAGCCCTGCTCTCTGATGGGTAAGAAGTGTGCCGACTTGGTGAGTCGGTCAACAATCACCCAGATGGAGTCGTGACCTCTGGAAGTGTGTGGAAGTCCAGTCACGAAGTCCATAGATAAGCCGTCCCACTTCCACTCCGGAACCTCCAAGGGCTGTACCAAGCCTGCTGGTACCTGGTGCTCTGCCTTCACCTGCTGACAGGTAAGGCATCGAGAAACGAACTCTGCTACAGCCTTCTTCATGCCCGGCCACCAATGCTGTCGTCTGAGGTCCTGGTACATCTTCGCCACTCCAGGATGTACCGCTAAAGGTGAAGTGTGAAACTCCCTCAACACTTCCTCTCGCAAAGCGACTGGTACCATGGTACGTCCTCTGAAAAGGATGTCGTGCTCTGCTCCAAGGGAGAAACCATCAGGTGTCTGTCCCGAGGATATCTGTGCACGCCGTGTCTCACAGTCAGCGTCTCCATGCTGTGCCTCCCTGACTCGCTGCAGTAGTGGAGGAGTGACTGTGAGAGACTGTAGAAAGGCTGCTCCATCTCTATCCACGAAGGATATCTGCAAAGAGGCTAGCTGCTCCGTCGCCTCCTCAAGTAGTTGAATGCCCGTCCTCCTGCTGAGGGCATCAGCTACTACGTTCCCCTTCCCATGAGTATAGACTATCTCAAAGTCATAGTCCTGGAGGAACTCGAGCCATCGTCGCTGTCTCAGGTTCAGGTCCTTCTGCGAGAAGATATACCTGAGACTCTGATGATCGGAAAAGACCGTAAAGCGCTCGCCCATCAGATAGTGTCGCCATGTCTTCAGAGCGAAGACCACTGCTGCTAACTCTAGGTCATGGGTAGCGTAGTTCTGCTCATGCGGCCTCAACTGACGTGATCCATAGGCGATCACGGCCCGCTCCTGCATCAGAACACATCCGAGTCCGGTCCCTGATGCATCGCAGTAGACTACGTACCCTACTCCCTCCTCAGGCAACCTCAAGATAGGTGCGCTAGTCAATCTCTGCCTCAGCTCCTCGAAGCTCTGCTGACAACTGTCTGACCACACGAAGGGTTTCCCCTTCTTCGTCAACGCTGTGAGTGATGCCGCAACTCTGGAGAAGTTCGGCACAAATCTCCGATAGTATCCAGCTAGTCCCAAGAAACTCCGAACCTCAGTCACGCTCCTGGGTGGCTCCCATGCTAACACAGCCTCAATCTTCGCGGGATCCACTGCAACTCCCGCCTCAGAGATAACGTGTCCCAAAAAGTGGACCTCACGTATCCAGAACTGGCACTTCGAGAGCTTACCATAAATCTGGTGCTCTCGGAGTGTGTCAAGAACAACTCGCAAGTGATAGGCGTGCTCCTCCTCTGTCGTAGAGTAAATCAGAATGTCGTCGATGAAGACCACGACAAACCGATCGAGGTATGGCTGAAAGATCCTGTTCATGAGAGCCATGAACACTGCTGGAGCATTGGTTACACCGAAAGGCATAACCAAGAACTCATAGTGGCCATACCGACATCTGAAGGCCGTTTTCTGCACATCCTCGTCTCTGACTCTGAGCTGATGATAGCCTGACCTGAGGTCTATCTTCGAGAACCACCGTGCTCCCTTGAGCTGATCAAAGAGGTCATCAATCCTCGGTAGCGGATACTTGTTCCTCACTGTCACCTGGTTCAGGCGACGATAGTCAACACAAAGTCGCAAGCTTCCGTCCGCCTTCTTGGCGAACAATATCGGGGAAGCCCAGGGTGAAACACTGGGTCGGATGAATCCCTTGCCCTGCAAGTCCTCCAACTGTACCCGTAGCTCTCGAAGCTCGGCGGGGGCCATCCGATATGCTGGAGTGGATATCGGGGCTGTCCCGGGGTACAAGTCAATATAAAAGTCTACCTCTCTGCGAGGAGGTAGCCCTGGAACATCGTCGGGAAAAACGTCCGCATACTGATCCACCACTGCAGGAAAACCAGGACTCCGCACGTCAACTGCTCCAAGGATAAGGCTAGCCAACTGATGAGTGATGGGCTGTCCTCTCCTCCGCGGAAGTCCATCCTGTGCTGCTAAGGCTCCCTTCTCGCCGGTGAAGGTGAACCTGCTCCCGTCGGTGCGTACACATCGCACCTTGCGCCTAAAACAGTCAATCTGTGCATGGACCGTGGACAGCCAATCCATGCCCAAGATGACGTCGTAAGGCCTCGACGCTGCTACAAGAAGATCCCAGCCGAAGCTCTCGCCTCCTAGAGTAAGCTCACACTGCCGGCACCAGTGCGTGATCGTCGAGTCTGCTCCCGTAGGAGTCTCTAGCCGTAAGGATCGAGCCAACGGCTCTGTCGGAATCTCCGAGCTCCGAACAAGGGCAGCGGCTATGAAAGAATGACTCACTCCTGTGTCTATAAGAACTGCAGCAAGGGTGGAATAGACACAGATAGTACCTCGAATCATCTCGGGTGCGCCGTGGTCGTAGGCCTCTGCTGCCTGGAGCTGTGCCTGTCGCTGCCCGCCAGCTCCCTGTGGTCGGGGTGGACCTCCTGGTGGTGGTGGTGGTAAAGCCTCAAAGCGTCGGCCACCACCAGCTGCTCGTCCAGCTCCTCTGCCTCGTCCGCCTCCTCCCTGCGGACCGCCACGGTCGACCCTCTGCCTCTGCCTCGGTGGTCCATCTACTGACTGCTGCTCCTCGGCACGGCGGGTCGGGCAGTCACGAGCCATGTGGCCCTGTCCGCCGCACGAGTAGCACTGCCTGCCTCTCGGAAGACTGGCTCCGCGCTGTGTGCCCCGCACTGCTGAGCCAGTGCCCTGAGATCGTCTGCCTGAAGGTCTGGTCTGTCTGGACCCCTGAGTCATCCGTCGACTGCCTGCTGCAGATGACTCTGCCACGTGCCGCCCTGCGGTGGGTCGCTGTGCTGGTGTAGACTCAGCAAGGAAGCTCTCGATCAGAAGAGCCCGCTCCAGTACTCCTGTCTGAGTCGGTATGCTGAGGGAGATCAGCGATGCCCTGATCTCGTGTCTCAAACCCTGCTCGAAGGTCCGGGCCCGGAAGAATGGGTCCCGTACCATGTCGGTCGAGTAGCGCGAGAGATCGGTAAATCTCGCCGAGTACTGGGCGACCGTCATGCTGCCCTGCCGCAGCTGTAGAAGCTCCTGGATACGCACCGCTCGAAGGGTGGCCGGGACGAACTCAGAGCGGAAGAGGCTCTCGAAGTCCGTCCAGAGTAGAGATGCCTCATCGTGCACCTGGAGCATCAGGCTCCACCATCGTCCTGCTGCTGCGTGTAGTAGGCTCGCAGCGAGGATCACCATGAGGTCTGCTGGTGTCCTCACTAGCCTAAACACTCGAACCACTGCCTCCAGCCAGTCCTCTGCTGCCTGGGGATCCGTCTCCCCGCGAAACCTGGGCGGTCGCTGTCGCTGAAACTCATGCAGTGCGCTGAGGCGACGTGCATCGTCAGCGGCTGCTGCTGGAAGCATCGGGGGCTCGGCGGGTAAAGCTACCGCCGGTGCCACTACTGGAAAAGGGCCCTGCACCGAGGCCTCGTCGCTCGGTGGGCTGTCGTCTCGCTCGACCATCGGAACCCTAGCTGGCTGTCGTCGTGGGGCCATCCTGAAAAGGAGATCAAGAGTGCCATAGTCAGAACAGTATACCTGGTGAGCTGAATTAAGTAATCACAAAGAAAACTTGAGACTTTCATTAAGCAGATCAGTATACCCGGTGAGCTGACACAAGTAATCACAAAGAAAACTTTGAAACACACACGCAATCAATGTTTCCGTGCATTAAGTCGGAAATCAGAAGTCAGGGTCCTGGTGTATGGATACGTCGGCCGCCGCACCAACACTGGACTCCCTGGACTGATAACCACACTCAATACGCTAAACATTATTGCTTCACATAGAAAAGATCAGAGTTCGCGGTAGAACCGAACTCCTCTGATACCAAATGTGACAACTGGGCCCTGGTGACAGCACAGCCACCCCGCCTTAACATGGCTGTCGGGTCCAGGCCCACCAGGTACCACCAGTTGCCCTGTAGACACGTGGGGCCCACCCCAGGGTCCACCCACATGCCTGAACGGGTCATCTGACTAATGACAGTCCCCACAGGCCAACACATGTCCTTTCCAGTGTGCTTTGTCCTCACTCACACACACCCTGGGAAACTTCCCAGGAGGTCACCCATCCTGATTACTACTCCAGGCCAAGCACGCTTAAATGTGTAGTTCTAATCAGACAGGCTCCCGAAAAGGAAGGTGCACCTTGTTGACATGAGTCATATCATTTAGTCATTTAACCCTTTATCATTCGGGGATGTTACAATCACCCCCCCTTTAGAGCACAACGCCCTCGTTGTGGGCCCTACATCTCAACCCAGGCAGTGCACCGCACTTAAGGCTGGGTTCCTCCTCTGATACCAAATGTGACAACTGGGCCCTGGTGACAGCACAGCCACCCCGCCTTAACATGGCTGTCGGGTCCAGGCCCACCAGGTACCACCAGTTGCCCTGTAGACACGTGGGGCCCACCCCAGGGTCCACCCACATGCCTGAACGGGTCATCTGACTAATGACAGTCCCCACAGGCCAACACATGTCCTTTCCAGTGTGCTTTGTCCTCACTCACACACACCCTGGGAAACTTCCCAGGAGGTCACCCATCCTGATTACTACTCCAGGCCAAGCACGCTTAACTGTGGAGTTCTAATCAGACAGGCTCCCGAAAAGGAAGGTGCACCTTGTTGACATGAGTCATATCATTTAGTCATTTAACCCTTTATCATTCGGGGATGTTACAAATATCATATCGTTGTTTAGCGAAACTCAGTATTGCGTACAACACACGCTATCGTGGAAGGTCGCACTTGCATGTAATGCAAGCCAAGTCAGGGGTGCGTGTTGTGCAAGCTCCTTTTGGTGTAGCATACAACACAAGACATTAATGAAATTAAAAAGAATATTTTTCATAAAATCTTGGGGTGTTATAGTACAGAAGCTATATAATTTGAAAACAGGAAACAGATGGAGTGATTTTAGTTTTACTGAACTGCTTTCTCTCTTGAATAATATGTTTCTAGAAGATAATGAGCACTCTAACTGAACATACAACACCAAAAAAAATTACATTTGATGGGTATGATCTCTGAAAGAATATATTTCTGCCCGAATGTATATATAATATTTAACAAGGACCAAGAATCACTTAAACAATTCTCAAATTTTGGTACTTCTCAATACAAGAAATATGAATCAAGTACTACAAAAGTTGTATGGTACTTTCCAATCATTACAACGTTTAGGTTCCTATATGGAAGTGAGGAGACTACAAAGAAATTAGTGTGGCATACATATACAAGAAATGAATATGGGTAACTACATCACCCGACAGACTCTCCCTAGTGGAAGAGAATTGATCATGAGTATCCTAAATTTGGAAACATGACGAGAAATGTTCCTCTTGCATTATCTATAGATTGAGTGAATCCTTTTGGTTTTAAAAGCATCGCTCGCAGTACATGGTTAGTTATGTTGGTAAATTATAACCTTCCACTATGGTTATGCATGAAATGAAAAAGCATCATGTTATTCATGCTTATATCATGACCAAAACAATTGGGTAATGATATTGATGCTTATTTGGATCCTTTTATCAATGATTTGAAATTATTGTGGGATTTAGGTGTTTTGTTTTATGATGCTTATAGAAATGAAGATTTCACATTGATATCCATGTTTTATGAGAATATAAATTACTTTCCTACTTATGTAATATTTTTAGTATATAACATTAATGGAACTCAAGGATTTCCCATTTGAGAACAAGGTACACAGTCAGTTAGGTTGAAACATTCATCAAAGACTGTGTTTCTAGGAAATCACATATTTCTACCACAATGGCATAAGTACTGATCTTGGACAAAATCATTAATTGGAAGTTCAGAAGAACTTACAACATGATCTCCACTAATAGGTGATCAACTGTTTGATAAAGTAAAATATGTGGATACTATTTTGGTAACCATTTTGGAAAAACCTTAAAAAAACTGTTTGGAAAAAGTGATCAGTTTTTTTTTTGAATTACCATATTGGAATTGTTTGTATGTCAGACATTTTCATGATGTTATACATGTTAAAAAAATTTGATAGTGTCATCGGTATGTTTATAAATTCACCCAGAAAAACAAAGGATGGAATTAAAGCTATGTTGGATATGGTTTTCATGGGAACATAGGAAGAGTTGTCATCAGTGAAGGTTGAAAAATGAACTTTTCTTCCTCCAACTGTTTACACTCTTTTTGGGTAGGAGATATATTAGTTTTTCAACTTCTTGAATGATGTAAAGGTTCCATAGGGGTATTCATAGAATACCGATAATATTGTGTTAATGGAAAATTTAAAGTTAAAGGGTCTGAAATCATATGACTTTTAGGTTTTTATGTAAGATCTAATTAATGTAGCTTTACGTTGAGTTTTTTCCAAGAATTCCCATCATAGATTAACCAAGCTCTGTTTTGTTTTCAAATCTATATGCAGAAAAGTTATAGACCTAGTGAAATTTTCGACTATGGAAAAAGAAATTTACGTCATATTATGTGAATTAAAAATATTATTCCCACCATTATTCTTTGATATGATGGTTAACTTGATGGTTAACTTGGTGAGAGAGATTCAACTATTTGGTCCTATACACTATAGATAGATGTACCCCATTGAAAGAAATATGAAGATTTTGAAAGGTTATGTCAAAAATTAAAGTCATCCAGATGGTTGTATTGTGGAGGTTTGTATTGTTGAGGAAACCACTAAATTATGTACTGACTACTTGTCTAGTGTGGAAATCTTTGGTCAACCAAAATCTTGTCACACTGGGTTGCTTGTGGGTGAAGGAATTTATAGAAGAGATGTTCTCACAATCAATATTACAGATCAGGAGCAGGCCCATATTTATGTTTTTCATAATAGTTTGGAGGTTTCCCCATATATTAAGAATCATAAAGAAATTATGAGTCAATTTAATTCATCAAGGGATTAAAGATAGATATCAAGTAAACCTAATCAATGTTTTATTGGATTGTTTCAGGACCATATTTATAAGGATTTAGATGAAAATACAGATTCAATTTTATAATGACTTAGATGGCTAGCCAGAGGACCAAGTGTGTATGTATTATCTTAAAATGGTTATGTAATTAATAGTTATATGATCTATAAAAATTAACATGATGAATAATGTTCCCTGAAAAATATTGGATATACACTTGTAGATGAGTCGATGCATGTTTATGGTACTAAAGACAGAAATCCAATTTACATGAATATGTTATAATTTGGCATCATTAAAAAAAATGGGATTTGGATTATAAAACATTCCAAGTGATGATCTGTTAGCGCCAGTGGGTTAATAGTATGAGTTTTGTTAAAATATATGAATTAGGATTCATGAAAGTAGATTTTAGTAAGGTTTCATACAAAGAAAAACTATTTATAATGGCATCATAGGAAGTAAAATTATTTTATGTTCTAGATCCCACAAAACGAAAGTGGTAAATTGTTCTGTTATCGACCAAAACCACTAAGGGTCACATTAAAATTCAACTAAGTATGACCTGTTCATTGGGATGTTGTAATCATTTTTCATTGGTCCCAATGTAGAAAAAGTTTTCTATGTCCGAGGAGATCATAATGAATGGATTTGTATACATGATAGAGGGGTCAAATCCCTTCATCCTTTAAAAAATAGTTCAATAATTAGGTTATATATTTTTTTGTAAAATACATTGTGCTACCTCATGTTATTATATGTTTGCTACTGCATTTATGTAATCTAAATTAAATAGTAAACCACTTCTTCATATAATGACTTTCCCATGTGATAGTGCACCCAATACTAAGGAACAACAGGTATCTCAAGATAAGGTTTCTCCTAGTGTGGAGGAAAAATGACCTTTTTCATGTATTGATGTTACCGCTCTAGAGGAACAATAGGTTTCTCAACCTACTATTACTCCTAGTGAAGAGGTATAATGACTTTCTACACATACTGATTCTATTTCTCCATAGAAATAACAAATTGATGATTTTGAATCTGAGGAAATGGTAAGTGATGAAGGACCAATGATGTAGAAAAAATAGGATCTCTCTAGAGTGATGGTGTTAGAAAAAATAATTAATGCTAAAAGGAAAGGCATAAAATTCATGGTTGGATGGAATATGTGGGGCCAGTATGTAAACCCTTAACAAGACCATGTTCAGTAGTTACATTGGACTCATCACTCAAAAACGTATGACAATTTATGTAGATTCATGGAACCATGTTTTTTTCACACTTAAGACACGAATTTGGTAAGATATTATGATAAATTTATGATATCATTTCTTTATTTTACGAAATAAATAAAATAATGAAACATTGAATTACTCTTAAACATCCCTTGAAGAGTGCATTTATATTAGATGATTCGCACAAGAAATATTTATTAATTATTATTAGAAGGATTCATATAGTCTTTCACACAATTCTAACAAGATTTCATCTTAAAGATGCTAAAGGGAAAATAAACCCACACCCATTTCTTATGTATGCACACCTGATAACCCAAGAAATGTGGGATGTGTTTACTAGCTATTGTGCGGATGTGTCTTTTCAGGTATATTGTGGTTAGTAATACATTGTTTGACAATATGTGTATTGATCATTTTTATTTATAATTTTTATTTATGAAACAACAATTGGGTGATGAAAATAATGAATGGGTAGAAAAACCAACATACTGCTACCCTAAAGCAAGGATGAGGTACGCTTCACTTGAAAAAATATTGGTACATATTTTAAATCTACTATAACACTTTTATGTGACATAAAACAACAACATAATTATATTTCTCTATCTATATGCATATTGATTAATCCAAAAACAATTCCAATTCCATCCCATTCCATTTGATATAGAAGGTTTAACGTATAAATAAATATTGGATACTAATATATGAAAACATAAAAAAGTTTGGGAAACGTGTGTAAGTATGACATAATAAAAAAATGTTTTTCTTTAAATCACCATTACATAAGGATGATTAATTATTTTTCAATATTTTATATCTGACACATTCACAATAATCATCAACACTTGTTCTAGATAAACACCTACTATCAGTGTCCTTGAAGCGGCTAGAACAGTATGGTCTCATCAAAGGTGTAGGTTTTGGGGTGACACCCGAAACATATTTTGAGAAGAAAAAATAGGATGATAAATACATAGAAGTGGTAAGAGATGAAAACAATATTGGCTTCCCTTGAAGAACAATTTCATTTTCATTATGAGTTTCTTGCCACTGTTAAGCAGATACAAAGTTACAAAATATTAATAGTCACATAGTTGATTTTGGAAAAAATATGTACAGAGAAGAAGGAACTGACTACATTGATTTTTGGAATGTAAATTAAATCCCCAACTATGAATGGATAGGATCCTCAGTTGTTAATGTATACATGAGGTATGTTTCCATGATTTGATTTTCCAAATGATGATATACTATGATAATTATTACTAAATACATTTCATATATTTTATAGGTGTATATATCAATACTAATTGAAGTGATTTCCCCATGAAAAAATGTTGACTCGTTATTCCTCATTCCATCTCTATTAAACAAAAGGAAATAGAATCCAACAAAATAGATGAAATTGTGTAAGACTTGATCAAATCATTTGAAATCAAACTTATGAATGAAATACTCTTCTTAATACCAAAAATTGAGGGGTAAAACTCTACAATTTAATCATATCAAATATTTTCTCATTTCTTTAATTATTATTACTTTTTGTGTCTTAAGGAAACATTGTATGCTCATTTCAATCAATTTGGATACTCAAAAGAGTTATTTCTTGGATTCACTGCATAGATACCCAAAAAAACTGACCATAAATGATGACATTTTTTAATTGTTAATACACTACATCCAATGTTTTAGAACTAAACTTCAAGTTATATAATTTATATTATATTTCAATGAGGATTCTGTTATGATAGGGTGGTGTATAAATATCATGAAAAACAAGTAATGAGGATAGGGGTTAAGAATAAAGATCCGAATAAGTTTTACAACTGAACAAGTATCAAAGTATATATAATATTATTTCACTATCCAAACACATATCAAAACAAATTACTTATTTTTCTCAATATTTTTGTAGTGTTTGAAATAGAAAAATGGATAAGATTATGGTTATTATGTTTGTAAATTTATGAGATATATCATATTCCATCAACAAACTAGCATCCCCAAAAAGGTATTTTCAAAGATAATTACTAATTCATTTAAAATATTTATTAATCCTTTTTTATATTTATACCTTTCCATTACTACTATGACTGTCAAAAAGTCTCATATTCACAAGACAATGTAGATTTTCTTATAAATGAATGGGAAGCATACCTAATGGTAGAGTGTACAAAAATAACATGAATATGTGACTCCCATAGAAGTAATAGATTGTTTCATATTTATGTTTAATTTATTTATTTTTAGTATTACTCATATAATAATTTTTTTTCTTATACAGATGGATTCCTTTACCTGAGTTGGGGGGTTTATTTAAAACGACTCATACTTGTGAGAGATTGGACTTTGAGGCTGCAATTGAGATAATGACAATGAGGAAGCTCTAATTTCCATTGATTTTCTTTGTCGACCAGCTGACACTGCATATTGAGTTGATGTTATTAGCTAAAAACCCTTTCTAATTTTTGAAAATAAGAAGAGTTGAGTAAGAACATGTTCCCATTGTGGTGACTTCTTATGATATAATGGGGATAATATCTTTCTCTACTCTTCTTGTTTTCAACAACGGAAAAGGTTTTTTAGATAATAACATTGACTCAATATGAAGTGTTGATAGTTCAATATAGAAAGACAATGGTTATCAGGATAAAATTAGAATTTAGGATTTTTTTTTTAAGACTTTTGGATGTGTATGAATTAACGGCACCACAATCTAATATACGGTGTGACCGATATGACTCTAGGTGCGTCTTTTTATTTAAAATTTACATTAATTTTAGTAAAATAAAAAACTCACATACTCAAAAACAAAAAAAAATGCATTCATATTGTTTTGATACTTCATTAAAACAATCCATAAGTCATTTAGTATGTGTAAGAATTAGCCTCACCTCAATTCGATTCACGATTTGACTAGTATGACTCAAAGTGTTCGTTATTAGTTTAAAATTGAAATTTTAGTTCAAAATTCATCACTCACTAAAAACTAATAAAATGTTCTTGTATTGTCTTGATAATTTAGTAAATATATTCATAAATCATTTTTTATGTGTAGAAATTGTTCTCAAGTCAATCCAATAAATGATGTGATCGGTATGAGTCAAAGTGTGTGTTTCTAGTTTAAAATTTCATTTTAGTAAAAAAGAATAGTGATGTAGTAAAAAAAATAAAATTAATTCATATTGTTTTGATGCTTTGGTAAAATGATCCATAATTCATTTTTGACATGTACGAATCAACCGCACCTCGATCTGATGCATGGTATGATCGATATGACTCCAAGTGTATCTTTAATTTTAAATTGACATTAATTTTAGAAAAAGGAACAAGTGATGTAATAAAAACTAAGAAAACGCATTCTTATTATTGTTATAATTTATGAAAATAATCCATGAGTCATTTGGGATATATAGGAATCATCCATATCTCAATATGATTCACGGTGTGACTGGTATGACTCCAAGTACACCTTTTTTATTTAAAATTGACATCAATTTTACTAAAAAGGATAATAGACCTACTCAAAACCAAGAAAATACATTCATATTGTTTTGATACTTTATTAAAAAGATCAATATGTCATTTTTTATGTGTGGGAATAAACCAAACCTCAATCTGATGTATGGTGTGACCGATATGACTCCCAATGTGTCTCTTTATTTTAAATTGACATTAATTTTAGCAAAAGGACCAAGGGACATACTAAAAACTAAAAAACACCTTCATATTATTTTGAGACATTAGGAAAACAATACATGAGTCATTTGGGATGTATAGGAATCATCTTCACCTCAATTCGATGCATGGTGTAAGCGGTATGACTCCAAGTACGTATTTTTATTTAAAATTGACATCAATTTCAGTAAAAAGGGAAACTGACCTACTAAAAACCGAGAAAATGCATTTATATTATTTTGATAATTTATAAAAATAATCCATAAGTCATTTTTGACATGTAGGAATCAATCACACCTCAATATTACCCATGGTGTGACCAATATGACTCTAACTGTGTCTTTTAATTTTAAATTAACATTAATTTTAGAAATAGGAACAAGTGACGTACTAAAACCAAAAAATCATTTGGATTGTTTTAATACTTCGAGGAAATGATCTGTGAGTCATTTGAGATGTGTAGGAATCAGCCACGCCTCAATATGATGCATGGTGTGACCGGTATAACTTCTAGTGTGTCTTTTTATTTAGAATTAACATCAATTTAAGTAAAAAGGAAAACTGACCTACTGAAAATCAATAAAGCACGTTCATATTGTTTTGATACTTTAAGAAAAGGATCCATAAGTCATTTTTGATGTGTATGAATCAACCTCACCTAAATCTGACGTATCGTGTGACCAATATGACTGTAACTTTTTCTTATTATATTAAATTGACATTAATTTTAGAAAAAGGAACAAGTGATGTACTAAAAACATAGAAAACACATTCATATTGTTTTGATACTTTAGGAAAATGATCCATGAGTCATTTGGGATATGTACGAATCAGCTGCACCTCAATCTAACACACGGTGTTACCGATATGATTCCAATTATGTCTTCATATTTAAAATTGACTTAAATTTTTGTAAAAGGGACAACTTGCCTATTAAAAACTAATAAAACACGTTTTTATTATTTTGATAATTTTGTAAAATGGTCCATAAGTCATTTTTTATGTGTAGGAATCAATCAAACCTCAATATGATATACGATGTGACTGATATGAATCCAGGTATATCTTTTTATTTTAAATTGACATTAATTTTAGAAAAAGGAACAAGTGACTTATTGAAAAAAAATTAAATTCATTAGGATTGTTTTTAAACTTTAGAAAAAATATCTATGAGTCATTTGGGATGTGTTGGAATCAGTCTCACCTCAATCTGACACACGGTGTGACCAGTATGACTCCAAGTGCGTCTTTTTTATTTAAAATTGACATTAATTTTAGTAAAAAGGACAAAAGACCTAATAAAAACTTAGAAAATGAATTCATATTGTTTTGATACATTAGGAAAACGATCCATAAAACACTCTTGTCGTTTAGGAATCAACCACACCTCAATCTGATGCACAGTGTGACCGATATGACACCAAGTGTATCTTTTTAATTTAAATTGACATTAATGTTAGAAAAAGGAGCAAATGGTGTACTAAAAACTAAGAAAACACATTTGAATTATTTTTTTGCTTTAATAAAATGATCCAAGAGTCATTTAGGACATATAGGAATCTTCCACACCTCAATCTGATGCACAGTGTAATCGGTATGACTCCAAGTGCATCTTTTTATTTAAAATTAATATCAATTTTAGTAAAAATGATTACTGACCTACTCAAAATTGAGAAAATGAATTTGGATTGTTTTGGTACTTTAGGAAAATGATCCATAATTCATTTTTGATGTGTAGGAATCAGATACACCTCAATTTGACACACGGTGTGACCAGTATGTCTCCAAGTGCATCTTTTTATTTAAAATTGACATCAATTTTAGTAAAAGGGGAAATTAACCTACTTAAAACTAATAAAACATATTTTTATTATTTCTACACTTTATTAAAATGATCCATAAGTAATTTTTGACATGTAGTAATCAACTTCCCCTCAATCTGACATACGGTGTGACCAATATGACTCAAATTGCGTCTTTTAATTTTAAATTGACATTAATTTTAGCAAAAGAAACAAGTGACGTACTGAAAACTGAGAAAATGAATTCATATTGTTTTTATACTTTATGAAATGATCCATGAGTTATTTTTGATGTGTAGGAATCACCCGCACCTCAATCTAATAAACAGTGTGACCTGTATGACTCTAAGTGTCTGTTATTAGTTTAAAATTGACATTTTAGTTCAAAATTTGTGTTACTCACTAAAAACAAAGAAAATGCATTCTGATTGTATCAATAATTTAGGACAGAAATTTATAATTCATTTGTGACATGTAGGAAGTAGTGTCACATCAAAATAACACACAATGTGACTTGTATAACTCAAATTGTGTGTTTCAAGTTTGAAATAACGTTTTAGTAAAAAAACAACTAACATACTGAAGACCGAGAGAACACATTCGAATTGTTTTTGATACTTTAGGAAAACAATCTATAAGTAATTTTCGATGTATAGGAATCAACCACACCTCAATCCCATGCATAGTGTGACTGGTATAATTCCAAGTGTGACTTTATTTAAAATAAACATTAATTTCATTATAAAAAATAATTGACATACTCAAAACTAAGAAAACACATTCCAAATGTTTTGATACTTTAGAACAATGATTCATACAATATTTTTGATGTGTTGGAATCAACCGCACCTCAATACAATGCATAGTGTAACTGGTATGACTCTAATTTTGTCTTTTTTATTTAAATTTGACATTTTTTAATGTATTCTTTCATATTAATGTTTAATTTATTTCTTTATAATATTACTAACATAAGATTTTTTTTCTTATATAGGTGGATTCTTTTGCTCAGTTTGAGGTTATTTGTTCAGAAACATTAATGTTTTTAAATGCTTGTGGATAGTAATTGTAAATGTAATTATACGAAACATTTTTTGGAATGTATATAGTACTATTTTTTTGTATTCATGATGTAAAATTTATTGCTATTAAATTATGTGTTTTGTGTCCAGGTTACAAGTTGGGGTTGCTGCAATGTTTAATTATAAAAACAACATAGGAGGGTCCTTTATCAGCGCTAGAAGTAGCACTGATAATGGGGATTCTCTTTATTAGTGTTAAGGAAATACCATAGATCTGGGCAAGGGATGCACTAGCTTTTATCAACGCTGAGCAGAAAGTGCTGATAAAAAGGGGTCCTTTATCAGCACTAGCGAAAAGCGTTAATAAATCTTCCCTTTATCAGTGCCTTTTTTAGCATTGATAAAGTGTAGATTTATCAATGCTAAAAATAGTGTTGATAAAAGTTTTTAATGCAAAATATTATTAATTTATATAAAATTATTATATTTATATTCAAAATTAATGTTTATTTGTATACATTAAATAAAAAATGCATGTTTATAATTAATATATATTTTTTAATAAATCAATTATATATAATAAATTTCATTAAATAATAGATATATTTATATTATTTATATTATTTATATTATTTATATTATTTATATTATTATATTATTTATATATTTATTATATTTATTATATTTATTATATTTATTATATTTATTATATTTTTATATTTTTATATTTTTATATTTTTATATTTATATATTTATATATTTATATATTTATATATTTATATATTTATATATTTATATATTTATATATTTATATATTTATATGTTTATATATTTATATGTTTATATATTTATATGTTTATATATTTATATGTTTATATATTTATATGTTTATATATTTATATGTTTATATATTTATATGTTTATATATTTATATGTTTATATATTTATATGTTTATATATTTATATGTTTATATATTTATATGTTTATATATATATATGTTTATATATTTATATGTTTATATATTTATATTTTTATATATTTATATGTTTATATATTTATATGTTTATATATTTATAAGTTTATATATTTATATGTTTATATATTTATATATTTATATATTTATATATTAATATATTTATATATTAATATATTTATATATTTATATATTTATATATTTATATATTTATATATTTATATATTTATATATTTATATATTTATATATTTATATATTTATATATTTATATATTTATATATTTATATATTTATATATTTATAATTATATATTTATATTTATATATTTATAATTATATATAAGAATTTTTAAATATATATATTTATAATTATATATAAGAATTTTTAAATATATATATTTATAATTATATATAAATTTTTAAATATGTATAATTATAATTATAATTATAATTAAATATATATTTATTTATTTAAAATAAATATGTGTTTCCAATGAATTTGGTCAATTGATGCGTGAATATAATTGACATTTATATGTTATGTATTCATCATGAATGAACATTTATACATTACACCCTCATTACTATCCATGTTTTCTATATATAGGATGACTCGTTTTTTATGAGATCTATACTTTATTAGGTGTATATGATTCATTCATGTTCCCATGAAGCTATTTTTTTCTCATAATTAATACTTAAAATCATGATAAATATATTTAAATAATAAATATATTTAATATATTTATAATTATAAATATTTTTATATATATAATTAATTTTTAAAACATATTTATAATTATAATTATATATAACTATATATATATATTTAATTGATTATAAAAATTTTATAATTTTTTTAAATGATAAATTTATTTATTATATCTATAATAATATAAATACCTATTATATATATTTATTTATAATTATAATTATAAATTTATTTATTTATTTATTTAAATTAATATATGTATTTAATGAATATATATATTTATTAAAGACATATATTTATTGTAATTTTTTTAAATGATAAATATATTTATTAAACTTATAATTATATATACACTTTTTACAAAATTACAATAAATACATTTATTTTAATTATATAAATATATATATATTAATTTATTAATATACACATGTATATATACAAATAAATATATTTATAATTATATACAAATATTTATAAATATATTTTTTTATAATTATAATTATAAATATATATATATATAATTAGAAAATTAAAATAAATATATTTATAATAATTATAATTTTATAAATATATATAATTATAGAAATATATTTATAAATATATACAAATATTTATAATTATAATTATAAATAATATATATATATATATATAATTATAAAAATTATAATAAATATTTTTATTGTATTTATAATTATAATTATAAAAAATATTTATTTATTTCTAGTCATAAATGTGTGTGTGTGTGTGTGTTTATTTATTTATTTAAATTGCCCATGGGGGCATGGTGGAGTGGTTGTGGTTGTGGCGCCCTGACCCCGAGGTTTCGAGTTCGAGTCCTCATAAGGCAACGCCTAGGATGCCTGAATAAATTGGTCATGGGCCCTCTATCGCATTAGGGAACTAGCCCAAGCCCAACGTTTTCCACTTTGAGCCTCGCTTGGGACATGTGGCGCATAGGTAGTGAGGCTACACCTATACCTCATTACCCATGACAACACGTTTGATATGGAGGATCTGGAGCGGTGGAAGCCAGTGATTTCTAGCGATCGTGGTGACCTAAACCATCCCAAGAATGTCAATCTCTTCTCTTCCATTTCGAATCCACAAGTTGTTGGACATGTTTCGTCTGTCACTGGGTTTTCTAAGGGTGGCGATGCAGAGTTCTCCCCTTTCTCTAGTTCTTCAAGAATATCCTTCCCTAAAAATCATATTGCACAACGCATTGTCAAGAAAATGAATATAGCACATGTTTTTGCTTCTGATGGTGCAATTTCAGAGTGAATGGAGCTCTGTAAGAACTCCTTCGTCGCATGAATCCTATTACCTAAAGGTGCGGTTCCCTTGAAAGTCTTAGATCTAATTTCTTGTTTAGCTTCTGTTTGGGGTTTCTTCGAATTTATGTGTGTTTCTTTGGGATGAGTATTTTTTCATATGTTATTCCCCTTCGCTAATTTGAAGGGATACGCATGGAGCTTTGGTTCAATCAATCTTCAATCGGGAACTCTTAGGGTTCATGATCGGAGTATAGGCTTCAATCATAATGATTTTAAGGACACGTTTTATTAGGTCTGGATCAAGATTTATGGCCTTAATTGGATACCGTGGCATTCTGATATTCTATTTGATATTGCGTCTGCAATTGGCATCCCAATTCAGATGGATATGGTAATGGAGATGGTGATATTTTTTCATTTTTTAAGAATTCTGGTTGTGGTTGAATTAAAATATCTTATAATATACACAATTGTTCTTTCCACCTCAACGAATGAGATTAATTTGAGGATTTTGTTATATAAAATTGAAATTTTTTTGTGAATATTGTTGTATCATTGTTCATTCAATGTCAAAATATTGGTGAAAGATTTTTTGTGAGAGGTGTAATTTAAAGGGGCATGATGTGTTGCACTGTAGGAGAAAACAAGGTTATTTGAATCAGACTGTCACTAATCAGGTGTAGGATTCGATTCATCTTGGCATTGAATGTCTAGAAAGGGGGGATTAACTGAATGGTGAGGAAGATAATCGCCCTCTAGGTGATGTTGAGAATAAGAAAAAAACATGGGCAGACATTGTCGATAATGAAAATGTTGAAAATCTTATGAAATCTAATATGATTACAGATGCTTCAAAAAGTGTTGATGTTTCTGTTGGTCTCAATGATTTGTTGGCACAAGTGGATTAGGAGATTCATCTTGACAAGATGGAGGTTGTGCTTTCTAAATCCATGGAGATTGGTCCTAAAATGTTGGATAAAGGTAACAAGGGAAAAAATATGATCATTGATGATGATGGTTCTCAAATGACTATTCATAGGAATGTTGCATCGGCAACCTAGGAAAAGGGTGAGGGAGAATCACCTCACCGGCATGTTGCAACTTCAAATGTTTTTAGCATGCTTGAAGCTGGGAAAACGGATGGTGTTATTTCACCTATTCAGGTTGAGGAATCTTTATAGGTTGATGTTTCTAAATCTACTTCTCCTATAGAGGGAAACTTTTCTCTTTTGGAATCTCACTCAGATGATGTTGAGAAGCAAGAAGTTTCTTGGCAACAAAAAACCTAGATATGGGGGAGACATCCAAAGGGTCATTATTGGGGATGTGGGTACGATGATTGGATTGCAGCATAGGGGTGTGAGTTCACCAAGTCTTCCAAGTCTCTCATACCGGAATAGGAAAGGCTCGAGGAGATGTACTCTGCAATTCTCAGTCAAAAAAATCACAATCTGAATGGGAATCTACTGATGATGGTGATGGGTCATATTATGGTTGTGGTGGTGACATTCATCTTTATGATATCTAGTTCCAGTTTTTAACATTGGCTTGTCTTCTTGCTTGACCTCATCCTTCCACTTGCTAGCATGTTACTTTTTCTTTTTCTTTAATAAATGGTAAGGAGATTTTGGTTCTGGTTAAACTTTTTTTTCATATATATATATATATATATTTATTTATTTATTTATTTATTTAAATACTTATGCAATTAAAATAAATATATTAATTTTTTTTATAATTTTGTAATTATTTAAGTAAATATATATTTATATTTAAATAATTATGAAATTATAATAAATATATTTATAATTAATATGTTTATTATAATTATAATTATAATTATAATTAAATATATATATATATATATATTTATAGTCATAAATATATATATATATATATTTAAATACTTATGAAACTGAAATAAATATATTAATTATATATATTTTCTATAATTTCAAAAATATATATAATTAATATATTTATTTTAGTTTCATAAGTATTTAAATATATATATATATATATATTTATGACTATATATAATTAATATATTTATTTTAATTTCATAAGTATTTAAATATATATATAAATGTATTGATATGTATGACTATAATTAAAATATATATGTAATAAATATATATAAATTTATAGTTATTAAATAATTATAAAACTATAATAGATATATAAAAATATAATTCTAAATAAATATAAATATATTTAAATAATTATAAAAATATAATAAAAATATTAATTATATATAATTATAAATATAAAATATATATTTATTATAAATTTATAATTATAAATAAATATATAACTATTAAATATGTAAATATAAATATTTATTTATTTATTTATAGTTATTATTATAAATAATTATTTATTTATTTATTATACATATAATTTTATAAATATATATAAAAATATAAATAATATATTATCATTATAGTTTTATCAGCACTTTCTATTTTAGCGCTGATAAAACATACCATTATCAACACTTTTTAGCTAGTACTGATAAAAGGTTTACCCAGTTTTATTAATGAACCCTAACAGTCTCCTCCTCTAGTTGCATGCTCAAGCTCTCACATAAGCCAAACCCTACCAGCATCGACTCCTTTTCCTCCTCCTCCTCCTTCATTGCCTCCTCCTCCTCCTCCTTCCCTGCCGCTGCCGCTGACTCCTCCTCCTCTTTCTTCTCCTCCTCCGCCACCAACTCCTCCTCCACCGCTGCTTCCGCTGACTCCTCCTCCACCACCAAAACCACCAATTCCTCCACCTCCTCCTCCTCCACTGCTGACTCATCCTCCACCGCCGCTACCACCAACTCCTCCTCCTCCTCAAATCAATCAGGCATGTGTGTAATAGATTCTCACATTTCCTTTCAAACTTTAGGTTCTACAAGAGGGGTATGCTTTTTTATACCAGTTATCCTAAACACTAGATAAATTCTCCTTGATTTTTGGTTTTCTAAGCCTATATAAGTACCCTTTAATGATTCTATTGTGGGTAGATTTTGTTCCTGGTATAGTTTTTTGTGATGAAACATAGGCTAATAGTTTTTTATTTGTTATGTATTGTTTAGGACTGTCTTACTTTAATAGCTACTTAGTTTCCCCTTTATTTTTTCTTGTTTATGATTTCATTGGGGGGGCTCCACTATTATGATTAGTTCATTTCTACCTTTTCACATTGATTCTATGGTGTCCTTTGTCTACTTCAATCTAATATGTATACTTGTTTGATTAATGGTTCCAGTTTCATAGTTACATTATTTCTCTCACGACATGTTTTATGATTGAAACAATTTAATTAAATTTCTTAATTTATGGATGGTTTTTAGAAATTTAAAATTAGTTTTTATGAAAATATAATTTTTTATGAAAAAAAATTATATTCATCGTTTCTAAATATTTACATTTAAAATGAATCTTTTTAAAATTTCAAATGAAAATAAATTTAAAAGAAACAGAGTTTCCAATGGAAAGGAATGTTTCTTTTTTTTATTTTTTGAAATTTCATGTTATTTCTTATTTTAATATGTAGTAAAATCTAGCATTGTTGAAATATCAGTTGGTTGGAATTACATACACTCCTTGCTGAGATCTAGTTAGACATGTATAAATCAAACCATGCATAATCCAATGGGAGTATGAAGCTATTATGTGTTCTTTCTAGAGACCAATTCCCACCTCTTATTGTTTTTATATAGATTATCATTTTTACATGATGTATTAGTAGGTGGTTAGTGTAAATGGGCCACATGGAGTTAGTTATTTCTATTCTACGGGTTTGTTTTGGTTTATTTTATTGATGGTAGTGTTCATAGCTGAGAATAATTGGCTCTTCTATCCTTATTTAGAAAATTTTATAGTCATATTTTTCAATAATATCATCATGTATTCTCAGTTGAGGGAGGAACAAGCTCAATATCTAGAGATCGGGTAGATAAAACTTAGGGAGCATCAACTATATTCCATGATCTCAAAGTGTATGTTTTGGATTGATAATGTACAGTTCATGGGGAAAATGATATTAGTGGATAACATATTTTTAGAAGTTGATAAGTTCAATGTTATATTTTATTCAGAGAGGCCAAAGACTATTTTTGAGATCCAAATCCTTTTGGGGATTTCTAGTTATTACTAGAGGGTCAACCAGGATTCTTCCTTATTGGAATCACTGATAAGGCCTTAACCAAGAATGTGGTATGGTTCCTTTTCTTAGATGTTCATGATAGATCCTTATAATATCTTAATGTGATATTGATCAAAACGCCAATTGTAACAATAAATGACTTGGGTAATGAGTATGGATTATATAGTGATGTATTAGGAGTTAGGATTTGAACAGTTCCAATCCATGATGGTAATTTGGTTGCTTATGTGTCTAGATAGTTAAGGAAACATAAGAGAGGCTTCCCAAATCCTTTCCTAGATTTGAAAATAGTGGTTATTTCCATGAGGTGTTATTTGTATTATCTTTATGGTGATATATTTTTTAAATACACTAAAAAGTGTTCGAAATATATTTAAGGACAAAGTGAAACGAACAATTGATAGAAGAGAATGTTTGAGTACCTATAGTCCTTTAACATTGACCTAATGTATACCCTCAAAAAGGGGAAAAAATTTTGATGTATTGTATTGTAAAGATCAAGCTTAGGTAGTACATGATTCAAGCATCAAGTGGAAGATGGTTTCCCACTTGGAAGAGATGTGACTTTATATTCAAAAATATCATGGCCAAGTGACATTTATGTCTTTATATATCACTTATTCACTACTTGGTAGTATTGTGGGATAAAACTATAGTATTCATACTATTTATTCATGAGATACATCATAAACCTTTTATAGCTTTATATTTTATAAAATTTTGGTTATTTTTGATTCATGTATCCTTTATAAAGTGACTCTATTGGGATTTATGTCTTTGTGAAAATGCTTAAGTGTCTCTTTTAAAATGATTCAAGTGTTTTGAAATATTTCTTAAATAATTATATGTGTTCAACATACCCTTTTTTGGTTTTAAATAGATTTAAAACGGTTTTAAAAAGGAATTTGGGTTTTGAGAAATAGTGTTTGGAACTGATTGGTTTATTTTAAATAGTGTGTGTTATTTTAAAGATAAATTTTTGTAAATTGTTGGCTTTTTTAATGGGATGTCAACTATGATTTTACAAAAAAATCAAATGATACTTAAAGTATATAACTTTTTTAGACTTGGTTAATTTTTATATGAACATTTTGTGTACTTATTTTGTTAAATTTTAATATCACCAAATCAAATTGGATGGATATAAATAAAGAATAGATGGATTCCAATAATTTTATGAAAGAGTATGAAGTTTGAGTGAAAGAATTCATAATTTTTGTAAAATATCATGCATATGACCATTATCAAATCCTTTTTCCATGTTTATAATTTTGTTATTCAAGACAAGTTAGTCCATAGGAGTTGGAAAAACACTTGATCTATCATAGAATAGATCGAAGTTTTAAATGTTGGAATAAACACGGGGAAAGATAAAATGTAGCTAGTGGTTGGGATAACACTATGTTTTATATATCATCTGATATGGTTATAAGTGTGGACGATGAAGAAGACTGTATCGAGAATGTGATTACAGATTTAAATGATGGTGAATATTTTATTAAGGAAATAACAAGGATGGTTGAAGATGAACTTTTTGATTTCCCAAAATTGTTTGAGCAGTTAAAGAGTTGTGCAAAGAGACCATTGTATGGTGGTTTCACTAAATATACAACATTGTCAGCGGTAATAAAGTTGTATAATTTGAAAGAAGGAAATTTATGGAGTGACTTTAGTTTTAAGGAATTAATTTCTCTCTTGAATGACATGCTCCCAGAAGATAATGAGCTCATGATCCAAACATACGATGCCAAATGAATGATATGCTCAATGGTTATGATCTTTTAAAGAATACACGCCTGCCTAAATGAATGTATACTATTTATCAAAGATCAAAATCATTTATAGAATTCCCAAAGTGTGGTGTTTCTCGATATAAGAAATATTAATCTAGTCCTATGAAATTTGCATGGTACTTTCCAATCATTTCATGGTTTAGGTGACTATATGGAAGTGAGGAGAAAATAGGGAAATTGATGTGGCATTCAGACAAAAGAAATAAAGATAGGAAACTACATGACCTAGTAAACTCTCCTCAGTGGAAGATAATTGATCATGAGTATCCTAAATTTGGAAACAATCCAAGAAATCTTCATCTTGAGTTATCTATAGATGGAGTGAATCCTTTTGGTTTTCAAAGCAGCACTCACACTACACGATCAGTTATGTTGGTAAATTATAAATTGGCACTATGGTTATGCATGAAATGAAAATACATCATGTTATCTATTCTTATATCAGGACCAAAACAACCACATAATGTTATTGATGTTTATTTATCTCTATTGATCAAGGATTTGAAATTAATGTGGGATTTAGGTGTTACATTGTATGATGCTTACATAAAATAAGATTTCATGTTGAGAGCCATGTTGTAAAGGATGATAAATTACTTTCCTACTTATGGAAATTTTTTAGGATATGGCATTAAAGGAACTCAATGGTGTCCTATTTGCAAACAAATTACACAGTCAATTAGGTTGAAACATTCACTGAAAATCATGTTTCTAGAACATCACAGATTTCTACCCCGACATCATAAGTATCGATCTTTGAAGACATACTTTGATGGAAGTTTAGAAGAACTTACAACATCATCTCCACTAATAGGTGATCAACTATCTGAGAAAGTAAAATATGTGGACACTGGTTTTGGTAAACTGATTTTGAAAAACCTTATGAAAACCAGTTGGAAAATGAGATTTTTTTTTTGAATTACAATATTGGAATTGTCTATACATCATACATTTTCTTGATGTTATGTATGTTGAAAAAAAATATGTGATAGTGTCATCATCACATTGCTAAATGCACCCAAAAAAACAAAGGATGGAATTAAGGAGATTTTGGACATGGTTGACATGGGAATACGAGAAGATTTGGTGCTAGTAAAGGATGAAAAATGAATTTTTATTCCTCCAGTTTCTTACACCCTTTCTAGAAAGTAGAAATATCTATTTTTCAACTTCTTGAATGATGTAAAGGTTCCAGAGGGGTATTCATCAAATATCAAGAACATCATGTTAATGACTGATTTAAAGATAAAGGGTCTGAAATCACATGACTGTTATGTTTTGATATGAGATCTAATTCCTATAGCTTTACATTTAATTTTTCTCAAGAATGTGTGTCATAAATTAACCAAACTCTATTTATTCTTCAAAGCTATATGTAGCAAAGTTATAGACCCAACACAATTGCCGACTATGGAAAGAGAAATTATCATTATATTATGTGAATTGGAAATGTTATTCCCACCAACATTCTTTGATGTGATGTTTCATTTTATGGTTCACGTGGTGAGGGAGATTTGACTATGTGGTATTGTACACTATAGATAGATGTACCCCATTGAACGATATATGAAAATTTTGAAAGGGTATGTAAAAAATCAAAGTTGGTCAGAGGGTTGTATTGTAGAGAGATATATTGTTGAGGAAACCATTGAATTCTATACTGAATAGCTATTCAGTGTGCAAATCATTGGTATACTGAAATCTCATCACACTGGTCAACTTGCGGGTGAAGTAATTTCTGGAAGAGATGTTGTCATAATCAATATTACAGATCTGGAGAAGGCCGGCCTTTACGTTTTTCATAACAGTTTGGAGGTTTCTCTATATGTTGAAACCCACAATGAAATTATTAGGTATTTGAATCCATCAAGGGATGAAATGTGGATATTAAATACACATAATCAATAGTTTATAGGATGGTTTTAGGACCATATTTTAAAAGAGTCATATGAAAATCCGGATTCAATTTCAGAACGACTTTGATGGATATCTAGAGGACCAAGTGTGTATGTATTATCTTAAAATGGATATGTAATTAATGATTATAAATTATATAAAAAAGATCATGATGAAGGAATTACCATGAAAAATAGTGGATTTACACTTATGGATGAATTGATGCATGTTTATGGTAATAAGGATAAAAATATAATTTATGCAAATATTCCATACTTTGGCATCATAAACCAAATATAGGAGTTGGATTATACAACATTCCAAGTGGCGATTTTTCAATGCAAGTGGGTTAATAACAGAAGTGATGTTAAAATAGATGAATTGGGATTAATAAAAGTTGATTTTAGTAAGGAAGGGTACAAAGATGAACCATTTATAATGGCTTCATAGTCAGTACATGTATTTTACTTTTTAGATCCTGCAAACTGAAAGTGTTTAATTTTTTTTTATCAACCAAAACCACTGAAGGGTTAGATAAAAATTCAAATAAGGATAACCCTTTCATTGGGACATCGTAATAATTTCACAGTGGTCCTAATGTATATGGTATTTTTTATGTTATAGGAGGCCACAATGAACTGATTTGGATCATCGATAAAGGGTTCAAATCCCTTTAGCCTTTAAAAAAGAAAAACATAGTTAAATAATCAGGTTACTTTTTTTGAAATATACATCGTGTTGCCTCATGTTATTATCCACTTTCTACTGTATTTATTTACTATAAATTAAATGTTCAACCACTTCTGTAGATAATGAATTTCACACATAATGGTGCTCCCAGTCCCAAGGAAAAACATATATCTCAATCTGCTACTTCTCGCAGTATAGAGGAATGATCTTTTGCACGTGATGGTGCTCCTGTTCTTGAGGAACAACAGGTTTCTCAACATGCAGCTACTCTTAGTGAAGAGGTATAACAACCATCTACACATTTTGATGCTACAGCTCTAGAGGAAAATATCGATGATGTTGATTCCAGGGAAATGGTAGGAGATGAAGGACTAATGATGTAGAAAAAACAACAGAATCGTAGTTTGATGGTGTTAGAAAAAATCATAAAGTAAAAAATCCAATGGCATCAAATATGAGGCTGTATAGAATGTGTGGGGCTAGCATATTAACCCCAAAAAGGCCGTGTTTAGAAGTTATATTGGAATCATCACTCAGCAATGCATACTGATTGATATAGATTCATGGCACCATATTGGGTCTGGGATTAAGACACTGATGTGGGAACAAAGTATGGTAACATTATGATATCATTTATTTATTTTACTAAAAACTAAAATAACGAAACGTTGACTTACTCTTCATCATCCATTGTAGAGTGAATTTATATTAGATGACTCCCACAATAAATATGTTTTAATTCTTGCTGGAAGGATTTACAGAGGATTTCACACAATTATAACAAGACATTATCTTAAATATGTTGAAGGGAAAATAAACCTACACCCACTTATTATCTATGCACACCTGATAAACTAAGAAGCGTGGGATGCATTTACTGTTTGTCGTGTGGATGTCTCTTTTTAGGTACATTGTGTCTAGTAATAGTTGTTTGACGATACATGTATTCATCACTTGGATTGAATTTTTTTTATTTTTGAAATAGTAATTGAGTGTTGAAAATAAGGAATGAGTAGAAAAACCACCATACCCATACTATAAAGCAAGGTTGGGGTACGCTTCACTTGAAAAAAAATTGGAAAGTATTTTAAATCGATCGTAATACTTTTATGTGACATGAAACAAAACCATAATTATATTCTTCTATTTATATTTAGATTGATGACTCAAAATCTAAAGCCACTTACATCCCACACCATGTGCTATGGAAGGAAGCATGTGTAAATAAATATGGGATATTAATAGATGAAAACACACAAAAAGTGTGGGAAACATGTGTAAGTATTACATAATAAAAATTTGTTTTGCTTTAAATCACTATTACATAACATTAACCACTTATTTTACTATATTTTTTATCTAGCATAGTCACAGGAATCAAAAACACCTATTCTAGGTGAACACAAACTATCAGTGGCCTTAAAGCGGCTAGAAAAGTATATTCAAGTCAGAGGTGTGGTTTTTTGGGTGACACCCCTAACATATTTTGAGAAAAAATAAGAGGATAATCAAAGTGAATTAATAAAACATATGAGATAAATAATATATACCCTTGAAGGATAATTCCAATGAGAGAAAGAGATGATGGAAAATTTAATGAGGGAGAGGCAAAGAGAAGAAGCAACTCAAGAATAGCCACCATGTAGAGATCTCGCCCCACCCCCACCAGCTATGAGGCTAGACATTCCCCTCAAAGAGATGTCTTATCATAAGTAATCAATGTTCTAATAAATGTTTCTCTAAAATGTGAATCAGACATACACTGATACCTTTCTTATACTAATATTCTACAAGATGATAATAACTATGATTTATATCTAGCAACACCCACCTATCACCTTGTGGAGATGGCTAGAGTGTTCAATATTCAAAAGGACATGCTACACAACAGACCACTTCTTCCAACAGGTCATGTGTGAGTGTCAATTAGCATATCCCATGATCCGAGTGTCGAGATACATGTTCCAATTCATGAGTATGATATTAATATGGTCATAAAAGTTCTTGTAACATTCATAGCAAGGCCATCACATCTTTTAAAAAAACATGATGACAAGGAGGTATTCATTTACATTTTACTTTTCAAGATAAAACTTTAACAATTAATGAAAAAAGGACTGAACTGATGAATGCTATTATAGACGGACAAAGAGAAGGAGATGAAATCAAAAACTACATCAAAACCATCGAAAGGATCGACCAAACATTCAAAAAGATCTACCAAAAGCACCATTACCCTGCCTAATCTATATCCAAATTTACTATCATTCAAGGCACGTGTGGATAAAAAGTTAAAATATGGTCATAACCACATAGTTTAATTTAAATAAAATATGTATAGAGAGAAAGAATAATACTTTATTGGTGTTGAGAGTGACACTAAAATCCTCAACTATGACTGGCTATATGGCTTAGTTGTAAATGTATACATGAGGTATGTTTTCATGATTTGATTTTCAAAAAGCCAATATAATATGTAAATTATGAATAAATACATTTCATATTTTTTCTAGGCATATATATGAAAAAAAAATAAAGGGATTTTCCCATGATAAAAAAGTTTGGACTTGTTAGTCCTAATATCACCTCTAAAAAACAAGATAAAATAGAACCCAAAAAATGATGAAATAGTGGTAGGTCTAATCAAATACTTTGAAAGAAAAATTTTGGATGATAGACTCTTTTTAATACCAATAATGCAAGGGTAATAATACAATTTAATCATATCAAATTTATTTTCATTTCTTTCATTGCTTATTCTTTTTTCTTGTTTTTAGGTAGCATTGGATGCTCATTGCAGTAAATTTTGATACTCTAAAGATTTATTTCTTAGATTCAATGCTTGTATATCCAACAAATCATCCAAACATGATGGAAGTTTCCAATTTTTAATACACTACATCCAATGTTTTAGAACTAAACATCAAGTTATATAATTTATATTATCTTTTAATGAGGATTCTGTTATGATAGGATAGTGCATCACTGTCATGAAAAATAAGAAATGAGGCCAGGGGGTAAGGATGATAAAGAAGAAAAGTACTACGAATGGACATGTATTAGGGTATATATAATAATATTTCACTATCCAAACATATATCAGAACAAATTAATTATTCTCCCCAATGTTTCTGTAGTGACTGAAACAAACCAATGGAAAATATTGTGGTTATTATGTTTGTAAATTTATGAGACAGATCATATTCCATGAACAAACTAGCATCCCTAAAGAGGTATTTTAGAAGATAATTAATATTTCATTTAATATGTTTATTAATCTTTTGTGTATTTATATTTTTCCAGTACTACTATGATTGTCTAAAAGACTCATATTCACAAGATGATATAGATGTTCTCAGAAACAAATGTGCAACATACCTGATAGAAGAATGTATACAAATATCATGAAGATGTGACTTACTTAGAAGTAGTGTCTTGTTTAATATTTTTGTTTAATTTACTTATTTTTAATATTACTCACCTAAGAATTGTTTTCTTATACAGGTGTATTTCTTTATTCGAGTCAGGGCAGTTTGTTCAAAGATGCTCATGCTCATGAGAGATTGGACTTCGAGGATGCAACTAAGACAATGACAATAAGAAAATGGAACAAGAATGTATAAAGGTTAATTACTACTACTTATTTAATTAATTATTTTTTCCATCATTTTATCAACTATTTGTAAGTTAATTTCCTTATCATTTTTATCTAATACTTATTTATTTTTTTAAAGATCTTTTGGGAAGTCATATTTTCCTTTCAACTATCTACAACAAGCCAGAAAAGAGAGAACATGTTGAATGAAAATTATTAATTCTTGGTAGTTGAATTAAAAGTATGACTTCTTAAAAGATTTTTGATGAATATTTTCCTAAACAATGTACTAATCAGCCGCATCTCAATCAGTTTCACCTCAATCTGATGCACAGTGTGATTGGTATGACTCAAAGTGTATGTTTTTACTTTATGATATTCTTTGATCCTTTAAGATTAATGTATTATAAACCACCATTATTTGATCCATAACTCGTGATTATGATCTATGATATGCAGGGTATGAATTTCTAATGTTAACATCACCTTCTAACATCTTTATACTCATGTTATCCTTATATGATCATTGATACCTCCCTTCTTTAACCTTATTGAACATCTATGATTACCCTTTATTTTTTTCATATCCTTAGGTTATTAATAATGGTTTTAGAAATGATATGTCCAAGAAGGCTTTTAGTAAATAATAACTTAATGAGAGACTCTTATGAACTAGTTCATTATGTTTTCACGTTTCCAAAAGCACTAGACCAATACTATTCTAGCATGAATCATTATGTTATATAAGAAATATTAATCTCTACTAAGATGTGATATCTATGTATGAAATTTATGGGTCAATGTAGTTGGTATTATAGAAACTGACCTACTCAAAATTGAGCTATAATAATAAGTCATCGGTATCACTCAAAGTGTGTCTTTTTATTTAAAATTGACATTACTTTTAGTAAAAAGAATAAGTGACATACTAAAAACTGAGAAAGTGAATTTGGATTGTTTTTATATTTTAGTAAAATGATCCATGAGTCATTTGTGATGTTTATAAATCAACTGCACCTCAATTTGATGCACGGTGTTGCCGGTATGACTTTATGTGTGTATTTTTATATGAAATTGACAATAAATTGAGTAAAATGAACAAGTGACATTTTGAAAACTGAGTAAATGGATTCAGATTGTTTTGATACTTTAATAAAATTATCCATGACTCATTTGTGACATGTAGGAATCAACCATGCCTCAATTTGACACACAGTTTGAATGGTATTACTAAAAGTGTCTATTATTAGTTTAACATTGAAATTTTAGTTCAAAACGTGCCACTCACTAAAAAACAAGAAAACACACTCCAATTATCTTGATAATTTAGGGGGAAAATTAATAATTAATTTTTAATGTGTATGGAGTAGTCTCATGTCAAACCGACACACAATACGACCGGTATGACTGAAAATGCATGTTTCTAGTTTGAAATGACATTTTAGTAAAAAAACAGAACTGACATACTGAAAACCAAGAAAGAAATTCATTAATTTTGATAATCTTGGAAAATAATCTATAAGTCATTTTTGATGTGTAGGAATCAGCTACACCTCAATACGATGGATGGTGAGGCTGGTATAACTCAAAGTGTGTCTTTCTATTAAAAATTGACATCAATTTAAGTAAAACCAACAAGTAACATACTAAGAACCGAGAAAATGTGTTTGAATTATTTTTATGTTTTAGGAAAATGATCCATGGTCCATTTGTGATGTGAAGGAGTCAACCACACCCCGATATAAAGAATGGTGTGACCATTATGACTCCAAGTGTGTCTTTTTATTTAAAATTGACATTAATTTATGTAAAATAGAAAAAGCGATGAATTGAAAACTGAGCAAAAACATTTGTGTTGTTTTGATGATTTAGGAAGATGATTCATGAGTCATTTTCTGACAAGTAAGAATCAGTCACACCTCAATAATATGTACGGTATGGTAGGTATCACTCAAATTATCTCTTTTTATTTAAAATTGACATGAATTTAAGTAAAAAAACAAGTGACATACTAAAAAAATAAAACACATTTGGATTATTTTGATATTTTAAGAAAATGATCTATTTTTCATTTTGGATGTGTAGTAATTAGTCACACCTCAACACTATGCTTGGTGTGGATGGTATCACTAAAAGTGGCTCTTTTTATTTAAAATTGGCATGAATTTAAGTAAAAACAAAAAGTGGCATACTGAAAATTGAGAAAACACATTTTTTGATATTTTAGTACAATGATATATTTGTAATTTTGTATGTGTAGTAATTATCCACACCTCAATACGACACATAGTGTGGCCGATATCACTCAAAGTGTCTCTTTTTATTTATAATTGACATTAATTTAAGTAAAAAAAACAAGTTACATACTAAAAAATAAGCAAACACATGAATATTGTTTTGATATTTTAGGAAAATAATCTATCAGTGATTTTGGATGTGTAGGGATCAGTCATACCTTAATAAGATGCATGGCGGGTTCGGTATTACTCAAAGTGTCTCTTTTTAATTAAAATCAACATTAATTTAAGTAAAAACAACAAGTGACAAACTAAAAACTGAGAAAATGACATGTCCCCTCATACAAATGATTACCATGTAATATAATCCCTTTTTCCTGATATCTCTAATCAAGCAAGTTGCATGCAAGTGCTATCAACCCATGTGCTCGATTTATCATTCTTTGACTTCCCATAATTGAACTTTCCAAGAGAACACTATGGCCATGGATTTAGTCAGGCTATATCAAATTCCATAAAAGGGCCTAAGATATCTACTTTCATAGAAGTGAAAAATACTTTCTCACATTATTCATTAATACAGTATTTCTCGTGACGCACCCAACATATCCTACCTTGCCACGAACATCTTTCATCATGGTTTTCATCAATACATTAAAGTGTTTGAGTCATAATACCCATTAATAATAATCTTAAAGTCTAAGGACCAACACACACATCCATAGATAGTAACATCCAATGAAACTTATGAATGTGTAATTCCAACTGGCAAGTCTTGTTCTCAAAATATCCTCCTGGATATTACTAAGGGCGCACACCATGAGAAGGTGCCTCAAAGTTTCATGATTCCCCACCCTTGATAGATTGTATCATTTGTTTCCCTTCAAATGATATCATCTGGCCATAGAACATATATTCAATAAAGTGTCATGGAACTTTTGGGTTCTCATCATAGTAGGGATCTGCTATGACCTTTTAGTGAGACAATTATTCTTAGGACATTATCACATAATATGTCATGCAAAAGAATAATCTTGATGTGATAATAAGTTTATTAATATTCATATAATGAATACAGGTTTATCATAAAGTACAATTAAGTTGGTTTCTAGGGCACCAACTCCAACAGACTCCCACTTACACTAGAGACAACTGCTAACAACCTTTAGTCTGCTAGCTCTCACATGATATCCATGCTTCTGATGAGATTGGCCTTTAGTAAAGGGGTCCTCTACATTCTATTATATGGACACTTTTCTCACTATAACTTCACGCCTTTTATAGAAATCCCTCATGAGTTCAGAGTATGTGCTTTTTCTGTAGATGTGACCTTAGCTCCTTTTCAATATCCACTACTACAGTATTATAACAATAAAATGTAATGGGATCTTTACTTATACGTACCACATAAAGCTACTGGAAAAAGTTACAAATCCATATGGATTATTTAGCTGCATCAGAAGCTGCTATATATTCGGACTCTGTTATAAAATCAGCGACAAGTAGCTTCTTTGAGCTCTTCCAACTCACAGCTCCTCTGTTAAGACATAAAACATATCTTTATTGCAACTCCATATCGTTATAATCTGTCTAAAAACTAGCATCAGCCTACCCTCTGATGACAAGCTCCTCATCTTCTCCATACACCAGGAATATATCCTTAGTTATTCTTAGATACTTAAGGATAGCCTTGAAAGTATTCCAATGTTATTCTCCTATATCTTCTTGATATCTTCCTACCATGATCAGTGCATAGGCAACATCAAGTCCGGTACATAGAATGGAATACATGATAGAACCTATCACTAGATTATATGGAATCTTACTCATCCTATCCTTCTCATGTTGTGTCTAGGGGAACATTTTCTTATAAATATGTATACCATGTGAAACTGGAACAAACCCCCTCTTGGATTGTTCCATAGTAAATCTCTTTAGTATCTAGTCAATGTATATACTTTGAATTAGTCCAAGCAGCCTCTTGGATCTATCATGAATGATTTTAATCCCTAGAATGTAGGTCATTTCACCTAAGTCCTTCATTGAGAAGCACTTGTTCAACCATTCCTTAACTGACTACAAGACTAGTATGTCATTTCAAATAAGCTATATGTCATCAACATATACTATTAGGATAATGATCACATTCCCATTAAACCAGTTGTAAACACATGGCTCACATTCATTCCTAATGAAACCAAATTCTCTTATGGATTCATCAAATAAAATATTCCATGACTCGGATTCTTTATTTAATCCATAAATAGATCTCTACAACTTTCATACCTTTTTAGTATCACCTGGAGTCACAAACCCTTCTAGTTGTGTCATATATACATCTTCTTGAAAGTTCCCATTAAGGAATGTGGTTTTGACATCCATCTAACAAATATCATAGTTATGGAAAGATGTTATGGAAAGTATGATTCTTATAGATTTAAACATGAAAACTAGAAAAAAAGGTTTCATCAAAGTCAATTCCTTGATGTTGTTTAAAACCTTTATCCAATAGCCTTTCTTTATAAATACTAACTTGACCTTCTATGTAGAGTTTATTCATGAATACCCATTTACACCCAACAGGATTTACATCAACTGACGCATCGACTAGAAGTCAGACTTGGTTCTGATTCATGGAATCCACCTCATAATTCATAATTTCTATCCATCTTGCATCTTTTGAGCTCTCTACTACTTCCTTGTAAGATAGAGGTTCATCATTTTCCAACAATAATGAGTCACCATCTTGGGTGACAAGGAAACCATATCTCTCTGGTTCCCTTACCTCTCTTGTACTCCTACATCGTACTTGTGTTTTAGGAACTACCTCTTCTATGAGGACCTGTGGAACTTGTTCATATACCAAATTCTGTGTATCTTGAGCATAAACTTCATCTAAGTCAATCTTGGTCACACTATCCTTTTTGAGTATGTGCTCCCTCTCAAGAAAGACAACATATCTGGAAACATTCACTTTCTTGTCTGAGGGGTTATATAGGTAGTATCCATTTGATTCCTTGGTATATCCTAAAAGGATACACTTTATGCCCTGGGGTGCAAGTTGGTTACCTGATAAAGCCTTAACAAACACCTTGCATCCCCATACACATGTATGAAACCAAGTGGATTTCCATACACTACATAGCTCGAAGGGAATCCCATTTTCCACCTTAGTTGGTACTTGATTTAATGTGTATGTTATAATTCCCCGAACCTAGTTACCTAGAGTCAGTGCATTATTACATAAAATTGGCATGATCACAAGGGATCAAATCCCAAAAGACCGATCAGTTTAGTAGCCTTGTAAGTACTAGATACAAACATAAGTTTTACATTACATTATGAAATGAAAAACAACAACATTGTGTCTCCTTTTAATGCATTAATCTCCCTTAGAATATCCATGTAGTTTATTCATAATATACTTCTTTTCATCCTAGGAAAAATAAAACATAGAAAGGGGTGATCTCATATGCTCAGTAAGGATAACAATATAGCGGAAACTTTCATAAATAAGCATAAAAATTTAAGGCAATGTATAAGACTAAAACACAAGTCTTTTAAACTTAAACTTAAGCATAATATGGAAAAGATAAATCAAATAATTTCATTTACTTATTCACATGGATTTAATACTAGTCGAATAATCACATGTAATATCAATATCCAATTTCATAATGATGGAATGCATAATGCCGAACATCATAACCACATATTCAAGGCCTCATGCCAATTCTACAAATAAGATGTTTTCAAGGCCTTGTGCCAAGACACTAGTTTGTCTCATGAGACCTACCGATGCATCTAGGAGCTATAGCGGGCTCCATCCGTCACTTACTAAGTCCAATGCATTCCTCATATGAAAAGGTTGAAACATAACATAAACATTCTTATTAAAACTAACATACAAAATGTTAATACTTTAACCATAAACCATGAATGGTATAAAAATAACACATCCAAAATCAAACATATCACAAAACCTTCAATTCAATATGGAATATTGTATCATAATAAATCAACTTCAAACATGTGTAAAATCAATCAAAGGATATTGACATAGATGAAATCAAAATTATATGATAAAAATATCTATTTCTATTTTGAAATCATTTAAAAGTCACATAATTATAAAAGAAAAAATTTATTTTGAAAATATTCTTATAATATTGTAAGGGAGGCTTCGAAGGTGTTATAATAGTGAAAAATAGCCACACCCACCGTATAAGTTAAAAAACATTCTTACCTTAATTCGTTGAAAAGGTCATAAAGTAACTTGTTTGGAAAACGACAGAAAGATTCATTTCAAAAAACTTTATAAAAGTAAAACAAGGGTATATATGACTTTAACCCATATTTAAGTAAATATTAAAAATGTTTTGAAATACATTTTTAAGAAACATGGATGTGGATGATAAATAGGTCCCAATAGATACTCATGTATAAAAAAACTAGGATAAGGAAGAGATTATAGAATTAACCCTTACCTTGAAATTTTACTTGATTGAGGGTATGTTAACCTCCTTTATAATAGTTAAATAATAATTATTAAATTATAAAATAAACACATAAATAAATATGATATCATATATGATCTTCTAATATTGCTTTGTTAATAATATTTCAGTAGTATCATTGTTTCGGGTGTTAACTGATTCATTTTCCTTTATACGTTTTGTTACATAAGTCATGTTTGTTATGGATAGGATGTATTTGATAAATATAAATAATGATATTAAGTTCTTAAACATTATTTTTAATCATAAAATGAAAATTATTCTTGAATTATTACGATGGGGAATGAATCTCATCGTGTTCGTGGAGACAGTAATCCGTATGTACGCATGAGCGACAATATCATTATATTGATGGTTAAATCGTATGTAATTAGATGGTATATCATATATACAGAATAATTAAAATTATATATTTATTATTTACATCAGTTATCCTCATTATTATACCCATCCAAATAATGAAGTGTTTGAATAACCAACTACACCACGACGTGGAGACGGTAAGCCGTACGTACGCACGTATGGTGACATGTCATTCATAGGATGCATAGAATAATGAATATGGTTGTACCATATTTATAATAACATCACATTAATATAGTTATTATTTTGGTATGGAAACAACAAAGAAAGAGTAAGTGGAAAAAGAAAAGAACTTTGAAAAAGGTGGTGAAATTATTACCTCTTCTTCGGGTGTTTCCTATTGATTTGATTAAAAGGGATCCTTAGGTTAGATTTATGATCAAATTAATGCCTCTAGGAAGAATTTAGGGTAGTTGGGAGGATATTTGATCCAGGTTTGGCCGAGCCAAATGGCTTTGTAGGTGTGATTTTGAGAGAAGGGGAAGTACCCTTTTATAAGAGAGGTGAGGGTCATTTTAGGAAAAGCTTGAAATATTATTTTAATATACAATAATATTCAGTTTATAATGGATCCAAAATGATTTTTTTCAAGGATAAGGTGTGTATGGGTCTAAAACCTCTCAACCAATAGGTTTTAGACAGGTTTAGGTGACCATATTAACCTTATATTTTAGATTTAACTCTTAGTTAAATAGTTTAACTTTTACCATGTATTCTTGTATTATTAAAATAAATGGTTAATAAACATACTATAAAAAGCCAAGAGAACCCCAAGTGGTTCATTATTGATATATCAAACCTAATCTATGTATTTTGGATGAACCTTATATTTTTAGGAATATTGTATCAATTAATAATAGAGTATTTGTTTTAAAAACTCATTTATGTCAATTTTGACAATATTTGGTATTTTGTTTTTGTGAAAGTCATAAATACTTTATCACTTCAAGAAAAATTATTTAATCAACCATAACATGTCATATTAACCTAAAAAATTAGTGGAATTCATCATAAGTCTCAATTAACATTTATTTGGATATTTATAATATCAATTAATTTTATCTTTTATTAATATGGAAATCACTGCATCATCATTGTGTCATAAATAAATTCAATTATTTAATGTCTAAAAATTATAAATAAAATACCATTATGTAGTAAATATTTATATATTTCTAATTAATATTTATAGTCTAATTCAACTTATGTATAACACTATATTAAAAATGGTTTAGTTATTAAACTTTGAATTTAACACTTTTAACTCTTTTTTAAATAAAATAATAATAAATGTACTAATCTGATCAAAGTGGACCAAAAGGATCATATTTTATCCCTAATGTTGATTTTGTTCGAAATACACTTATCTAATAGAATTAGGACATGTGTTAGGGTAATTATAATATCATTTTTTACCTTTAATTACCCTATTTACTTTTAACCGTGGTAAATAAAAGTCAAAAGTTACTATTTACCAAAAAATATTTTCATATTATTGAACCACATTTTACTTTATTATGTCAATTGTGTCTCTCAGATTTTTGAAATTCAATTTACAGAAGCCGTAAAATTATGTTTTAGGCAAATTTTCAAATGCGCCTAGAAGGTGTGTAAAAGACGGTAAAAAGTTCAATAAATTTTTATATATGTAATATTATTATAAAATGACTCCAATGAATTACATTGAACATATACAGGTGTTATTTATATATTTTTACCTAATATATAATTTAAATAAAATAACTAATTATTTAAATAAAAAGTCGGTTTTAAACAATAACGCAGTGTTTTCCACTATTCATCAAAAATTGAAAATTTTCAGAAAAATACCAAAAAATCACCCTAAGATAATTTTGATATTACGAATCCAAAAAATGAAGTCCATTTTGAAAAATAAAATTTATAAAATTTCAAAAAGTGGGTATTACTATTCAAAACGGATAGTTTTATTGGTTGTGGTGTGTTAGAACTCGAAGTTGCATACAGTGCAAGTTATTGTATTATTCAAAGAGAAACGTACCATGGAAGTTTGGGGTGTTACATTATTCCCTCATTCGAATAATTTCTTCCTTGAAATTTTTATAATACTACTACATAAAAAGATTTGGTTGGTTCTTCATCATAAGTTCCTCGGGTTCCCACGTTGCATCTTCCATCTTATGGTTTCTCCATAGAACTTTTACCAGACGAGTCATCCAGTTTCTCAGCACTTGTTCTTTGGTATCAAGAATCATGATAGGCTCCTCACAATAAGACAGATCGGGTTCCAGTTCTATTTCTTCATAGCTGAGTACATGTGTTGGGTCAGGCATGTATTTTCTCAACAGCGATACGTGGAACACATCATGAACTTTGGAGAGACTTGGCAGCATTTCCAAACGATAAGCAACAAATCCAATTCGTTCTAGAATTTCAAAAGGTATGATGTACCTGGGGATTAATTTACCCTTATTAACAAAACATATAACACCCTTCCATGGAGATACCTTCATGAAAACATGATATCCTACTTGAAATTCCAAATCCATCCTTTGGTTATTAGCATAGTTCTATTTCCTACTTTGAGCTGCTTTGATGTTGGTTTGGATAACCTTCACCTTTTCCATTGTTTCCTCAACAAGTTCTGGGCCTATGAGTTTTCTTTTACCAACATCATAACAACAAGTTGGTGTGCGACATCTCTTTCCATATAACGCTTCATATGGTGCCATATGAATACTTGAATGGAAGCTATTGTTATAGGAAAATTCTACCAAAGGTAAATATTGATCCCACATACCTTGAAAGTCAAGTGATCAAGATCTCAACATGTCTTCTAAGGTTTGAATGGTTTGTTCTGATTGTCCATCAGTTTGAGGGTGGTGGGCAGTGCTCAAATGAAGTTTAGTATCCAAGGATTTCTGAAGACTTTTCCAGAATTTTGATGTAAAATGGGGATCACGATCAGAAAACATTGATAGGGGTACTCCATGAATTCTTACAACTCCATTAATATATAGTCTTTTTAGACATTCAAGAGGTAAATCTTCTCTTATAGTAAGAAAATGTGTTGACTTGGTAAGACAGTCAACAATGACCCATATTGCATCATTTCTTCTTGGAGTCTTTACTATCCCCATGACAAAGTCCATCTTAATGTCATCCCATTTCCACTCAGGTGTGGGAAGAGGTTACATGAATCCTCTAGGATGTTGTCTTCTAGCTTTCACTTGTTGAAAAATCATACATCTTGACACATAATCAACAATCTCTCTCTTCATGTTTTCCCACCAAAAATGTTCCTTCAAATCTCTATACATATTTGTACTACCAGGGTATATAGAAAAATTGGAGCTATGAGAATCATCAAATAATTCCATTTTTAGATCAGGTATATCAGGAACACAAAGTATTTTCCCAAATTTCAAAATTCCATATTCACATACGAAGTCAATCAATCTCCCATCATTCATAGCTTCAATTTTCTTTTGAAACTCCTCATCATCAGTTTGAGAACTTTTTATCCTTTCCAGTAAAGTTGGTTTGGTAACCATTTGAAAAAGTATTGATGTTTCACCTTCCATGATTATTCTCATATCCATATTTACTAGATCCATGAACATGGGATCCCTTTCAACTCTCATCTTGTTCAAAACTCCACGATCCTTTCTACTCAAAGCATCTTCCACCTTATTTTTCTTCCCCTGGTGGTAGTGTATAGTGCATTCATAATCCTTGAGTAGTTAGAGCCATCTTCTTTGCCTCATATTGAGTTATTTTTGTGATAAAGTATACTTTAAACTCTTGTGATTAGTATATATCTCACATTTTTCACCATAGAGATAGTGTCCCAATATCTTCAAAGAAAAAATTACAGCCGCTAAATCAAGATCGTGAGTGGGATAGTTTTGTTCATGAGTTTTTAGCTGTCATAATACATAAGCAATAACCCTATCATTCTATATAAGGACACAACCAAGTCCTTTCTTTGATTCATCACTACAAATAACAAACCCATCATTCCCTAATGGTAGAGTCAAGATAAGATCATTTACTAATATTATCTTCAATTCTTTAAAACATTTTTCACACTATTTTCTCTAAACAAATTTAACCCTTTTATATGTGAGCTTGGTTAATGGGTTGTCCAATCAGGCAAAATTCTAGATAAAATTCCAATAATAACCTAATAAACCAATAAAACTGCATACCTAATTTATACTCATTGGTTCTAGACATTCTTGGATTTATTTGTTCTTTGAAGGATCGACAGAGATTCCATCCTTAGAGACAATATGGCTAAGAAAATAAATCTTCTGAAGTAATAATTCACTCTTGCTAAACTTCCCGTATAATTCATTTCTTCTGAGGGTTTTCAGAATAGTGCCCAAGTGATTTTCATGATCTTTGTGGATTTTTGAGTATACCAACATATCATCAATAAATACTACTAAAAATTCATAAAGATATTTCTTGAAAACTCTATTCATTAGATCCATGAAATTAGAGAGTGCATTAGTCAGTCCAAAAGGCATTACTATAAACTCATAATGTCTGTACCTAGTTCGAAATACTGTTTTCAGAATGTCTTCCTTATTCACACACAACTGATGATATCCATATCGAAGGTCAATCTTTGAAAAATATTAAGCTCCATGAATTTTATAGAATAAATAATCAATGTGAGGTAGGGGATACCTATTCTTTATTATTATGGCATTGATCTCCCTGTAGTCAATGTACAACCCCATAGATCTATCTTTCTTCATGACAAAAAGAACAGTGGATCCTCATAGAGAAACACTAGGGTGAATAAATCCTTTATTACTCAATTCCTTTAGTTATTTCTTTATTTACACTAATTCCATAGTGGTAATTATATAATGGTTCTTCGATATGGTCCTTGAACCAGAAATTAAATCAATGGAAAACTCAATTTCTCATTCTGGAGAATGTCCAGGTAAATCCTCTGGAAACACATCAACATATTCTTGTACAATAGGTACTTCCTATATTCTAACATTATTTTCCTCACCCATAGCCATTTCATTCTCTTCCTCCCCAATAATTGAATTTAGTAGAGCTACTGGGGGTGGATCTAGATAAGAATCAGATGGTGACTTTTATTCTCTAAAGATAAGGTACTCCTTATCACCATCGAAAATTGTAACCTCTTTCTTCCTACAATAAATTATCACATCATGGTATTAAAGACAATCCATACCGAGGATTATATCAAATTCAATCATGGGTATGAGAATGAGATTAGCATATAAAGAACATTTATATGCCCTAATGGGGACTGATTCACAAAACTCTGTTGCAATGATACTTCCCTTAGGAGTTTTTACTGACAACTCCCTTGTTAATGAAAATTGTAAATATCTAATTTTCTTATCAAACTGGAAAGATATGAAACAATGCGATGATACAGAATCAAATAAAGCATTGGATAAACTTGAGGAAACCATTAAATTACCTGCCACCACATCTTTCAGCACTTCAACCTCAACAGTAGTGATCACATAATATTGGCCTCACTCCCTTGGCCTTTTATTAGGTAAGGCTTTTTGGAACTTAGTACATTCATTTACAAAATTCCCCATTTCTCTAAAATTGTAGCATTCAACATTGATAGCCTCTTTCTTTCCCTTGCAATCACGATCTTGGTGACCTTTTTCACCACACTTGTAACAGACTCTCATTCCCTTTAGGAAAGTACTGGAGTGTTTGTTCCCACATTTACCACAGGATGGAAATTCAACTTTTCCCTTCTTCCCATTATTTCCATTTCCAGAGTGTTCATCAATTCTCTTCTTCTCTTGCTTTTCTTTAAAGTCTTAAGACTTAGAGAATTCCTTTTCTGTCTCGATAGCACATGAGACAATATCTTCGTATGATGAGAAGGATTGTGATGATAATTCTCGATAGAGAAATGGTTTTAACCCATCAAAGAATTGATCAATATTATTCCTTGGGTTACGTATATAATCTATTGCATGCCTTTCTAACCTTCTAAAGTTAGCCTCATACTTTGCGACATTATCATCCTCCTTTTGCCTCAGACTCAAAAATTGTATTTCCATATCCTCTCGATGATCATGAAGAAAGTATTTTTCTAAGAAAATCTCTTTAAACTCCTTCCATTCCATATTTGATACTTCTTCATCTTCCTTTGTGTTTTGAATTAATGACCACCATTGATCTGCATCTCCAGTGAGGTGATAAACTACCATAAAAACTTTTTCCCTTTTGATACTCTCCAAAGCATGAAATATTTTCTCTAAGTAACTTATCCACTGATCATCTACAAAATGGATTTTTAGTCCCATTAAATTTTGGTGGTTGTTTCCTCATGACGAGGTATAACATTTATCCTCTGCGTTGTGGAATAGGGTGCTCCATACGGGTAAGGTTATTATTCATAACCTAATTGAGTTGTCCCAGTATGATGATAAGTTGATCAGCACCAGTTGTATCACCAGCAACACTATAATAATCTTCATTATGATGGAAATCCCTACATGGATTACATTCATTAATATAGTTTCTATTCCTTCCACTAGGCGCTATTTCTAAACAATGGCATACAATATATTAGTTTATGAATTGCAATACATAATTTCAAATGTGTAAAACACTTAACATAAATTGAAAAGTTTATAGATATAATCCATAATCATAAAAATGTTTTATTTGAGTAGTTATATACTCATAAATACTTCATAATGGTTTGTAAAGAAAATGTGAATTATCCTAATCATATCCCCCGGGAGTGTCGTAACCAAGAGTAAAGCAAGGCTTGTTGTCGTGTACCAGGATACCCTAGGTCAAGATCGAAACTCCTTGTCAGAGTTTTCACTCCTAGGTACATTTGTGCCAGAGCCACCTCAACCTTCTTGTATCTATATAGGGATGTATTTCTTGGAAAACTCACAAAATCTCTACATTACCAAAATTTTAGGAAGTTCTTCTATATTAATCCTCAAATTCTATCTTAGGGTAATGTTCTCTAATCAGAGTTTTTCAAAATCTAGCTTCCAAGGTTTGTACTAAACTTTCTATGATACCAATGTCAATTCCCCGACCCTAGTTACCCAGAGATGGTGCATTATTACAAAACATTGACATGATCACAATGGATCAAATCCTGAAAGACCAATAAGTTTAGTAGCCTTGGAAGTACAAGATACAAACATAAGTTTTACATTACATTATGAAATGAAAAACAACAACATTGTATCTCTTTTTAACACATTCATCTCCCTTATAATATCCCTTCAGGTCAGTCATAATATAATTCTTCACATCCTGAGAAAAATAAAACATAGAAAGGGGTGAGCTCAGATGCTCAGTAAGGATAACAATATAACAGAAACTTTAATAAATAAGCATAAACATTTAAGGCAATATATAAGACTAATGCACAAGACTTTTAAACTTAAACTTCAGTGTAATATGGAAAAGATAAATAAAATAATTTCATTTACTTATTCACATGGATATTCTACTGGTTGAATAATCACATGTAATATCAATAGCAAATTTCATAATGATGGAATGCATAATGTCGGACATCATAACCACATAGTCAAAGCCTCATGCCAAGAATACAAATAAGACTTTGTCAAGGCCTTGTTCCAAGACACTAGTTTTTCTCATTAGACCTACTAATGCATTGAGGAGCTATAGCGGTCTCCACCCGTCACTTACTAAGTCCAATGCATTCCTCATATCAAAAGGTCGAAACATGACATAAACATTCATATTAAAACTAGCATATGCAATGTTAATACTTTAACCATAAACTATGAATGGTATAAGAATAACAAATCCCAAATAAAACATATCACAAAACCTTCAATGCAATATAGAATATTGTATCATAATAAATCAACTTCAAACAAGTGTTAAATCAATCAAAGGATTTTGACATAGATGAAATCAAAACTATATGATAGAAATATCTATTTCTATTTTGAAATGATTTAAAAGTCACATAATTATAAAATAAAACATTTATTTTGAAAATATTCTTATAAGATTGTAAGAGAAGCTTCGAAGGTGTTATAACAGCAGAAAATAGCCACACCCTCCATAAAAGTTAAAAAACACTCTTACCTTAATTAGTCGAAAAGGTCATAAAGTACCTTGTTTAGAAAACGAAGGAAAGACTCCTTTAAAAAAATTTATAAAAAGTAAAACAAGGGTATATATGAATTTAACCCATATTCAAGGAAATAGTAAAAATGTTTTGAAATACATTTTTAAGAAACACGGATGTGGATGATAAAGAGGTCCCAGTAGATACTCACGTATAAACAACCTCAAATAAGGAAGAGATTGTAGAATTAACCCTTACCTTACACTTTTCCTTGATCGAGGGTACGTTAACCTCATTTATAATATTTAAATAACTTTTATTAAATTATACAAGAACCGCATAAATAAATATGATATCATATATGATCTTCTAATATTGCTTTGTTAATAATATTTCAGTAGTGTCATTGTTTTGGGTGTTAACTGATTCGTTTTCCTTTATATGTTTTGTTACGTAAGTCATGTTTGTTATAGATAGGATGTATTTGATATATATCCATAATTATATTAAGTTATTAAACATTATTTTTAATCATAAAATGAAAATTATTCTTGAATGATTACCATGGGGAATGAATCTCATCGCATTTGTGGAGACGGTAATCCGTACGTATGCACGAGCAACAATATCATTATATTGATGGTTAAATCATATGTAATTGGATGGTATATCATATATAAATAATAATTAACATGTTATATTTATTATTTACATCAGTTATTCTCATTATTATACCCATCCAAATAATGAAGTGTTTGAATAACCAACTACACCACAACGTGGAGACGGTCAGCCGTACGTACGCACGTATGGTGACATGTCATTCATAGGATGGATATAATAATTAATATGGTTGTAGCATATTTATAATAACATCACATTATGTATAAGGTACTGGAGTTTTTATTTTGGTATGGAAACAACAAAGAAAGAGGAAGTGGAAGAAGAAAAGAACTTTGAAAAAGGTGGTGAAATTATTACCTCTTTTTCGGGTGTTTTCTTTTGAGTTGATCAAAAGGACACCTTAGGTTGGATTTATGATAAAAGTAAGGCCTCTAGTTCTAAGTAAGGGTATTTGGGAGGATATTTGAGTAGGTTTTGGCCGAGCCAAATGGCTTTGGAGGTGTGATTTTGAGAGAAGGGTAAGTACCCTTTTATAAGAGAGGTGAGGATCACTTTAGAAAAAGCTTGAAATATTATTTTATTATACAATCATATTTGGTTTATAATGGCTCCAAAATAATTTATTTATAATATAAGGTAGGTCTGTGTCTAAAAACTCTCAACTAATAGGTTTTAGATAGGTTTAGGTCACCATATTAACCTTATCTTTTAGATTTAACTCTTAGTTAAATAGTTTAACTTTTACCATGTATTCTTGTATTATTATAGTAAATGGTTAATAAACTTACTATAAAAAGACAAGAGAACCCCAAGTGGTTAATTATTGATATATATAACCATATCTAATTTCTTTCTCCAAACCTTATATTTTTAGGAATATTATATCAATTAATAATACAGTATTTATTTTAAAAACTCATTTATATCAATTTTGACACTATTTGGTATTTTGTTTTTGTGAAAGTCATAAAAACTTTACCACTTCGAAATAAATTTATTTATTCAACCCTAATATTTCATATTAACCTATAAAATTAGTGTAATTCATCATAAGTCTCAATTTAAATTCATTTTTATATTTATAATATAAATTATTTTAATCTTTTATTAATAAGGTAATCACTGCATCATCATTGTGTCATAAATAAATTTAATTATTTAATGCCTAAAAATTATAAATAAAATACTATTATTTAGTAAATATTTTTATATTTATAATTAATATTTATAGTCTAATTTACTTATGTATAACCCTATATTAAATTTTTTTTAGTTATTAAACTTTGAATTTAACACTTCTAACTCTCCTTTAAATAAAATAATAATAAATGTCCTAATCTAATCCAAGTGGACCAAAAGGATCATATTTTATCCCTAATGTTGATTTTGGTCAAAATACACTTATCCAATAGGATTAGGACATGTGTTAGGATAATTATAATATCATTTTTTACTTTTAATTACCCTATTTACTTTTAATCGTGGTAAATAAAAGTCAAAAGTTACTATTTATTAAAAATTATTTTCATCTCATTGAACCACATTTTACTTATAGATGTAAACTGTGCCTCTCAGATTTTTGAAATTCAATTCATAGAAGCGTTAAAATTACGTTTTATGCAAATTTGCAAATGCGCCTAGAAGGTGGGTAAAAGACAGTAAAAAGTTCAATAAAATTTTATATATGTAATATTATTATAAAATGACTCCAATGAATTACATTGAACATATATATGTATTAAGTTTATATTTTTACCTAATATAAATTTTAAATAAAATAAATAATTATTTAAATGAAAAGTCGGTTTCAAACAATAACGCAGTGTTTTCCACTATTCATCAAAAATTGATAGTTTTCAAAAAAAATACCAAAAATTTACCCTAAGATAATTTTGATATTCTGAATCCAAAAATGAAGTCCATTTTGAAAAATAAAATTTATAAAATTTCAAAAAAGTGGGTATTACTATTCATAACAGCTAGTTTTATTGGTCGTGGTGTGTTAGAACTCGAAGTTGCGTATAGCGCAAGTTATTGTATTATTCAAAGAGAAACGTACCGTGGAAGCTTGGGGTGTTACATATGTATTAGTTGAAAATTCATATCCACAAAAGGATAATTGAATATTTTCATGACTCATCATTGACCTTACCATGTACAATAAGGTACGGTTCCGCCTTTCACTAACACCATTCCACTATTGTGTATAAGGTGGAGTGAGTTGAGATAGAATCTCAAACTCCCATAAAAGGTTGATGAACTCTTGGCTAAGATATTATCCACCTTGATCCAATCAAATATTTTTTATCTTTTTTCCAAGTTGATTCTCTACTTCATTCTTGAACTCCTTGAATTTCTCCAAGGACTCGGACTTATACCTCATTAAGTAGACATAGCCATGTCTACTCAAGTCATTAGTAAAAGTAATGAAGTAAGAATATCCACCTATATCTTCTAGTGGAAATGGCCCACACACATCAGTGTGTACCAATCCTAGAAGCTTCGTGGCCCTTTCATCCTTTTTGCCAAATGGTGGTTTCGTCATTTTTCATTATAAACAAGCATGACATCTATCAAGTGGTTTTAGCTCAGAAGAGTCTAAATAACCATCTTGACAGAGCTTTATTAGGCACTTCTCATTTAAATGACCAAGGCGGTGATGCTACAATTGGGTGTTGTATGAGTCATGTGAACTTGGTTCGTTATCAATTTCCAAAACTTGGTTCTCATAATTTAATACATACAGAGCATTATTTAAATGTGTCATACAATAACATATGTTGTCCTTATAAAAGTAACAACATTTATTTTCTAACTTGAAAATAAATTCATCTGTATCAAAACTTGATATAGACATTATGTTTTTGGTAACACTGTGTACATAATAACATCCATGTAAAACCAAAATCATTCATGATGGAAATGTGAGGTGGTATTCACCAATGGTAAGAGCAATCATCCTTGTACCATTGGTAGCTCACAGATCCTCCTCTCTTCTGGAAATTTTCAAAAATTTACTTGGTTTATTCATTTGAATACAGATGTGATCACCAAAATATGTATCTGATATATAATGTGTATAAATGGAAAGATTTCACTCAATAACGAATGCACCTTTGGATTTACCTTGCCTCTGGATTTAGTTCCTCTTCAAGTGTCCTGACTTGCCACATGCAAAGCATACTACCACCTTTTCATTTCCCTGTCTTTGGATCTTCTTCTTCTTGGTCGGACAGTGCTTGGGAGCTTTAAACTTTTTATAAATATTAGGGTCCTTTTTCTTGTCCTTCCTCTTCCTATTCACCATAAGGAATGTGGGTTTGTCACGCCCCATGTCCTTATCCACTTGGTGAATCATGGTCAGAAGTTCTAATAAACTCTTCTCATTATTGACCATATTATAATTCACAATAAAACTAGAGAAGGCCCTAGATAGTGATTGTAGTATGAGATCTATATGCTACTCATCTGGGAATTTAATCCCTAAGATGTCTAGACGCTAAATGTAGCCAATAAGCTTGACTACATGTGGTCAAGCTAGAACAGACTCTCCAAGATTAGTAGTGAACAAAGTGTTGGAGATCACATACCTCTCCTATCTCGCCTTCTCTTGATAGCGATCCTAAAGGTGAGACATCATGTTATAAACATTCATTTCCTCTTATTTCTTCAAGATCTCATTGTTCATGGATGATAGCATGAGGCACTAAATATCTGTAGCGTCATTCATATTTTTCTTGTACATAGAGAGTTCCTAATCACTCGCCTCATTTACAGGAGCAACTGATAAAGGCTCTTCCAGCACATAAAGTTTCCTCTCATGGTGAAGGATAACCTGAAGGCGCATTTGCCACTCCTAGAAATTAGTGTTAGTGAGAAGGTTTTACTTCTCAAGTATGGATCTCAATGATATGTTTTATGTCATTTTTATTATTTTTATACAAATTAAGATGAACATAATTTTACTACTTTATCTTGATATATTTTAAAAAATTAATTAATTAATATTTATTAGTCTCCCACTATTTTATTGAAACTCAATATACCTCACCATTGGCTTCAAAATATCCTTCTACTTGGACATTCTAATGGTAAGGATCCATATTTCCCTTTGCATTACCCCAAATAGGGTTGGTCAAGAAACTTGAAAGGTTTTTGGTAGGCATTCCAAATGCCAGCTGCATTAACTCACAGCTCCTTGATCTATTGAGTGGACTCCCCAATCCTGAAATCCTTAATTTTGGATTTCTTCAACCCTTGCCTCTCAGTTACATCAAGTCCTGCTAGGGAAGTCAACCCTTGATGTAAACTAAGTTAATTCAACCCAGAACCTCAAATTATAATTCCCCGATAACTAAAAGCACCCTAACTAGGGTTGGTCAAGCACTTTGTACTATGGTTCAATTCTAACCGAAGTAATGGAAGGCTATACCAACTTAATATTTAATTGAGGGATTTTATCATTTATGCATAAATTGCTACTTATTATCTTTTCGCATGATTGTTAATATTAAGTGGGATATACATAAGTGATTAACCATGTATTGATAATATTTACGCATAAACCATTTTATTCTAGTTTCATCTTGTATGCTTATTAGTTCATTAATTATGTGATATCATAAAACATCAATAATGAATAACCATACAACTAACATAAAATAAATAAAGGGTATGATAATGAGATTTACTATTGGTTAGTTTATCTAGTAGTTGATAAACTAACCCTGACCTAGGGGTGAAACACCTTGAACCATTTAAGGTTCGTGTTAACAGCTTTCCACTTGTACACTTTTGTGTCTCCTTTGATTAGTTTCGCCTCGGCTCCTAACTTGAACCACCTCCACTAGCTTGGGATCTTCATCCATTACGTATGTTTTTAAATCACACACAAGTGAGGGGTAAAATGGGGTTTACATAAAAAAACCATGGGCACACAGGCCCTATATATTAATGAGGAAGAGGCATGCATGCCAACAATTTTAATTAAATAAATAAATTAAAAGGGAATCAATCACATATAAAGGTATGGTCTAGCTCATGATCATCCAAATACATGCAACGAATTAAGCATTTAATAAAACTCTCATTCAATTCATTAATCGTTCTTATTAAGACAAATTACGCTCAAAACAATTAACCATTATCTTTAATTAATCAATCCTTTTTATCTTAATCCTTTTCTGAATTTCTTTGAGATTATCATCCATAACCTTGTACATAACTTGTACCTTGGAGGCAACTTGGTGAATACCCGTCCAAAACTACCTAGCATGTATTATACTTGTATACACTTTATTCTTTGTGACATGTAGCATGCATGTAAAATTATAATTGTAATACAACTCATACATGATGTGAAAATCATTAAACATTATGCAGATGTTAATTAAACATTTATATATATAACACCTATCACATATTGTGTCCCAACTTTACTCCCACATGAAGGTACATGTCTCAAGGATTACATAATTTAATAATAAATTTTTAAATCTACGTAATCTGGAAAAAGTACACAGTGTGTAGATCCGAATACACAGTGTGTACTATCCCCACCATCCATTTGAAGTAAATGCCTGGGGAAATGACGTGTGAGGTTTAATTCAGAAATCTTCGGAGTACACGGCGTTTCAATTGGGCCACATGTCATGTCAACTCCGCATTACACGGTCGCCAACTGGGAAAGTTGTGTATGGGATACACGAAATCACCCTTACCTAAAGAGACTACACGTCATGTCCAGTGGTCCACACGGCATGTAGTCTGGTTGATCATGCGTCAGTTTTTCCTAGTCAACACGCGGTGTAAGAATTAACAACACTGTGTATCATTAATGCACACAGCTTGAGTAATTTCCGAATTACTCTGGAAGCGTTGAACACAACTACACGGTGTGTAATCTGGATTACACGGCATTTGTGGCAGATTACACAGCATGTAATTCCGAATACACAGCATGTACTTTCGTATTACCTGGATAGAATCATCGGCGCCTCTTGATGAGATCCTCGATGTAATTTTAATCCAAAAATTATTCATTTCTGTTAGATCTGCAAGAAACGAAAGAGGAAAAATAGATCTCGAAATTTAGATTACAAGAATGATTAAACATGAATTGACAAACTAAATTATTAAACTATAAATCATCAAAAATTATTTAAATAATTATAAACGAAAATATAACCTCACTCTAATACCACTTATAGGTTCCAGGAACAGAAGAATCGTGGGATGGGCGTGTACCCAACTTTGCAATTTTCCATGATCGATGATTAATCTGGGATCAATACGATAATAAACGTCAGTATCCATGGAATTGAATCAAAGATAAAAGACAAAGGATAGAACCCATAATCGAGAGGAGAGGATTGAAATATTTTGTTTATAATTAATTTAATTAAATTAAAGAATTACCTCCAAGGTGATTCTTTCTTCATTGATGCATTCGACCACGGGTCCAAGGTGCGGCTTTATTGCAATGTAGAATCCAAGGATAGGAATCCTCTAGCGGTGATCCACATGTGATCTGCATATCTCCTGACATTGCTGAAGGAGTCTCCAGGTCATAGTGCGTAAGATCCTTGCACTTGCGATGTCTGCATTTGATCGCCTTGAGAATCACTTCCAAAGAATTATCCTAGATCTGGTGGAGGAGGATCTCTCTCATTCTTGAGAGCTTTCTTGGAGAGGGAAAAGTTCTCTAGGCTCGAGAGCTTTTCTCCAAGGGTGTTGTGCACACAACCATTAGTTAGCCGGTGGAATGACTCGTTGGCTAATTAGAGAATAATAACATAACGGAGAATTTAATTCACCAAGTAATAATAAATTATTAACACAAGTGTCGTTGCTTATTTTATTATTCCATGTAAAACCCCATGTCAAATAATAATAGCAATGCTATTATTTCCATGACTTGTGCTTAATTTGCACGTTATATTTAAATATTATTTAACCAAATAATATTTAATATTATTTCTCACTAGATCCATAACTTGGTCTATAAATCCTCCTCAATATTTATCAAGCCTTGAATAATAACTACTTATTTATTAAATAAATATAACTGCATTATTCGCCGATAAATAAATATTCCATCTGCAATATATTCTCTTGAATAACAAGTGACGAAATAAATGTGATCTGGCATACTTGAATAATTATTAAACCACAACTGGGAATAATATTTATTCAACTTGTTAAATAATAAATTATATAACTGAGATACTGGTTACACTTAGTGTGTAACCCTCTAGGCCTCTTTCTTGTTGGCATTAGGCAAGCTTGCCTAAAGTCCAAGATTACTGTTTAATAACAGGTCAAGGCACCCAAGAGAAAGAAGTTGATGTCACAACAAAATGTCGCCTCATATGAACGTTTACCGTGTAATGTAATCCCTGTGTCTAGATATCTCCAATCAAGTGGGTTGCATGCAAGTATCATCAACCCATGTGCTTGATTTCTCATTCATTGACTCCCTGGAATTGAATTTTCCTAGAGAACACCAGGGCCATGGATTTAGTTAGGCTATATCATTTCCATCAAAGGGCCTGAGATATCTACTTTTGTAGAAGTGATAAATCCTTTCTCGCATTATTCATTAATGCAGTATTACTCATGACGCACCCAACATATCCTACCTTGCCGCGAACATCTGTCGTCACAGTTTTCGTTAATACACCTAAGTGTGCTAGTCATAATACTCATTATTAAGAATCTTAAAGTCTAAGCACCAATACACATGTCCGTAGATATGATCATTCAATGACACTTATGAATGTGGATTTCCTACTGGCGGGTCTTGATCTCATAATATCATCTTGGATATTACCAAAGGTGCACACCATGAGAAGGTGCCTCAAAGTTTCATGATTCTCCACCCCTGATAGCCTGTATCATTTGTGTCCTTTCAAATGATATTATCCGGTCATAGAACTTGTATTCAAGAATAGTGTCATGGCACTTTCGGGTTCTCATCATAGCAGAGATCCGCTATGACCTTTTAGTGCGACAACTATTTTTAAGACATTATCGCATACTATGTCACCCAAAAGAATAATCATGATGTGATAGGAAGTTTATTAATATTCATCCAATGAATACTGGTTTATAATAAAGAAGCCAGTTTCTAGGGCACCAACTCCAACAGTTTGGCAACTGATACCATGGGTGGCCATTTTTTAGAGGGGATCACGAGCGTCAAAATATGAAATATTAATGTTTTAGAATGTTTGTTGGACATTTGTAAATGTAATTATATAAAATATTTTGTTTGAAATGTAAATAGCAGTGTTTTTTTGTATATACCATGGGTGGACATTTTTATATTGATGATGTCAATTAAATGTATATAACAGGTTAGCTTCTGGGTGTATTGATTAAATTTCAGGTTTTGGGTGTGTTGTTATATAAACACCACACAAGGCCTTTATCAACGTTTTTTTAGCGCTGATAAAGGGGACCCCCTTATCATCAATACGATTAACATCACTTTTTTAGCATTGTTAAAAGCCATTTTGCGCACTGTGAAAGACCATATGTGTAGTAGTGAGGTTAACAACGCTTTTTTAGCGCTATTAAAAGACTTTTGCATGTTGTTAAAGGGCATATTTGTAGTAGTGGGTGTCGGTTCTTCTCTTTACTCGCAGGTGCATTAGTATGCTTCTTTCACATGTGCACAGAAGACTTTGGTTTTCCTACTGAGTATACATGTATGCTCACTCTATTTATATAAACTATTTTCAGGTTTCCATGAGAATTACATGGACTGTGCTGGGTATACTAGCTCAAACCTTGGATAGATGTTGTATCGCTACTTTAGCTTTGCTTTTAGGTATTTACTTTGAAAACTTTTATCTGTATTGATTTTATTTATACATGCATGTGGGATGGTTTTGGTTTCTTTTTATATTATTTCAAGGAGTTTATTGTGGATGATTCATCTTTATCTCTGGATTCTATTTATATTATAGAGGGTAATGACTCTCATACATGATATTTTTTATAATCTCAGTGCTAGTCTCCAACCCGAGGCCTAATTGAGTTGAGACTTGGGGGCATTATCCCTCGCCCCTCATTGCGGTATCTTTGGGGGGGGGGTCGTGATAATCACCATCGCCAACTTCAATCTTCAAACATCTTCTGCCTTAAATAAATTTCCAAAACTTCCAAGGAACAACTTCAAATACCAAACATCCAAGCTTGGGTTCTACAACCGATTTTCAAAGGCACTTCTTCAACATATTTTTGACATCAAATACAACTCACACAAAATGGTCTCAATATCAATGATTTTTTAACACTTTGAAACCCCACCCTTTCTCAATCCTGTGTTGAAAAATCGGAATTGTAGCATTGATTGAAACTGTAAAATATTTTGAAACTGTAAAATATTTTGATATGTATAGGTTAATTGAATATAAGTTCAACGGTGTAAATTAATTTGAATCTTGCAAGCCAAATCCAAAGGTATAATATCATCTACGTAATATGATAATGATGACATGAATTTGAAAAATAGAGATCAGGACAAATGGTGATCATTCTAATCAAACCAATGAAAACCACACACGCACCTAGGATCATGATGATATCATAAATTTATTTTATATGTCCGATTTTTTCACTATTGATCAATTTTTTGGCCGCATCCGGCGCCGAAAACTCTATATACGGGCGAGCACAAAGCCCCAGCATAGCACAAAAACACCATGGCAATCCCACCTCCCTTCCTCATGTTCTTCCTCCCTTTCTTCGTTTCCCTCTTCTTCGTCCTCACACCAATCCCAACCCTCGAATTCCCTGTGCCCAGCAATGGCACTGGCTTCATCCGCACCAGGTGTACCACCAACACCCGCTACCCAGACGTCTGCTTCGCCTCCCTCTCCGGCTACGCCGGCGCCGTCAGAAACGACGCCGGCCACCTGGCCCGCATCGCCGTCTCTCTTTCGCTGAACCACACCCGCCTGCTCGCCACCCACCTCGCCGCCGCCAAAGGGCCATCCACCGCCCCACGCCTCGCACGCTCCGTCGCCCACCCCTTCCGCTCCCGGGGGACCGACCCCGAGTCCCGAGCTGCGTCCGCGCTCCGTGACTGTGTCCAGATCGTCCGGGTCGCGGCGTCCCGGACGCGTGACTCGCTGCGACAGCTCCGCCAGGCGCAGGCGGCCCGGAGCACGGCGAGGTTCGGCGCCATGATGTCGGACGTGCAGACGTGGATGAGCGCGGCTCTGACGGACGAGGAGACGTGCATTGACGGGTTCGAGATGGTGGCGGAGGGCAGGGTGAAGTCCGACGTGTGCGGGCGGGTGAAGCAGGCGGAGATGTACACCAGCAATGCGCTGGCGCTGGTGAACTATTATAAGGCCAACGTCGGGGCGCGGTGATCGCCGCCCGCGCACAGCCTCGCCGGAGGACTCCGCCGCCGTGAAGACAAATCGAGTCACGAGTTGTGTTTGTATTTTAGCGGGGACTGTTCGTGAAACAGTGTATGCAATCATCCTTCATCATAAAGATGAAATAATAATAAATTTAAAGTGAAAACTCATGAGCGGCACACGCTTCTATTGAGCTGACCCACCGCGGGGGTGCGGTGTTCCACCTGCCATCATGCGATATTTGATTTAAGCATAAAAGAATCACTAATAAAACTTTTCTTAATAAATTCAATAATAATTTAATTATTATAATCTAACAAATCTAATTAATAAGAATTAAAATAAAAAAGAATTTTTAGGATAAAATTGAATTTAATTATTGGAATTGGATACAAAATTTAGTGTTCCATCAATTGAGAGCTGCATCTTTCCTTCTCTACTTCTAACCAATTCCATTGAGGAATTAATCATAGACTAAAGAATTGACCTATTGGATAATTAATTTAGTGGAATCAATTATGAGAGTTGGGGTTGTGATCTAGATAATTAATCAGGAGATTAATTATGAGATATTGAATTGACTAGATTGAGATAATTAATCTTCAATTAATTATGTGCCTTGATATTATGATCTAGATAATTAATTGTGGAATTAATTATAAAGATTTGAGATTTAAAATGAGATAATTAATTCTAGAAAATTAATTATGGGTTATGAATTGTGTTATTGATTAATTAAATGATGAATTAATTAATGGGATTGGCCTACTTAATTAACTGGGGTGTTAATTGGGGTGTTAATTGAGGATATTGATGTATTTATCTAATTGTTGAATGAATAATGGAATTGGAGTGGATAATTAATTGTGAATTAATTAAGTGTGAAAGAATGAGAACATGGTCATTCAAATGAGAAGTATAAATGGTAACATGGTCATTTTACTTACGAGTAAAGGAATGAGAACAGAGTCATTCAATTGAGAAGTATAAATGGTAACATGGTTATTGTACTTATGAGTAAAAGAACGGGAATATGGTCATTCTATTGAGAAGTAAGAATGGTAACATGGCCATCTTACTTATGAATTTGTTATTGGTAACTTTGGCATTTATGTGTGAATTTAAAGAATGGTAATAAAGGCACTCCGAGAAATGACCTCACACAATAATACTTCGAACTTCAGTATGAGCCGAATCAGGTACTGAGATACCATATCACCTTTGAATACTTCGAGCTCTGACATGAGTCGAAGCGGGTATTAAGATATGATATTAGCTAAGGAACACTTCAGGCTCCGACACGAGCTAAAGCTAGTATAGAGGTTCGAGTATCCCCGAGAACCCTGGAGTTAATACGATTAAATAAAGAATATATGATAATGTGATAACTGTTTATTTATGCATCGTCTTCTTTTCTTGATAGAACTGCTTACACTATCTTTTGACTAGAATTGTTTTAGACATCATTGGTTGTGTCTTACTGAGTTGTACTCACACCATACTCGGGTTGTCTGATCGGTACCCGAATAGACTTTACTGTTGTATGATAGATTAAGGGCAAGGGCCCTGTGTTAGATTACTGACCGGGGTTGGAGCTTGGATGAGGGAACCAGATGTGGTTCGGGACCCACTTGGGAGTCGTTAGTGTCTTTATTTTTCAGTTGCATTTTTAGGCACTTTGACACTTATATTGGCATAACATGTTTTCCCTTTCAGTTGAATATTGTATTTCCTGTTTTGGTTATCTTATGACATTGGAATTGCTCTAGTTATATATGATTCCGCATTTGTTTATCTATTTCCACTAGCGTTTTACTCTGATAAAAAAGGGTATAGTCTCCCCATGACTAACTTACCAAACCTTCGTTGCTAGTCAAAAGCCTCTAGCATACGGGGAGGCGCGCTTGAGGTCATGTGGCGAACCGACTCAAGACACCATCACGTGGCACCCGGATCGGGACATTATAATCTCTTGGTAGAAGAAATGGAGGTTTTCAATCACAAAGGGATTCCGATCTTTGATGGGAATAATTTTCAATTATGGAAGAATCAGATGTAGTATTACTTTCAATCATTAATAATGCATGTCTTTACAGCAACAATGCATGGAATTTTGGCCAACATAGACAGTGGTGCTTTATCAGAAGTTGACTGAAGGGAATTGGATGCATATGCCAAAGGAATTGATGCTTTAGGGGAAGGCCTATCCAATTCCATATATATAAAGGTGATGTCGTGTAAGCCATCACATGCAATGTGGGAAAAGTTGTTGAATATTTATGAGGGTGACTCAAAAGTGAGAGAAGCAAAGTTGTAGGTTCTGTGGAACAAGTATTAGGATCTCAGAATAAACCCTAATGAGTCTCTCGATGCATTCTTTAACAGGGTAAAAATTGTTGCGGAAGACATGCATGGTCTCAGTGAAATTATTAAAGATATAAAGATTGTTAAGCGCATGTTGAGAAAACTTCATCCTCAGTTTAATCTGAAATTTTCTTTATTGGAAGATAAAGATCTGAAAGAGTTGACATTGGATAGCTTGCACAATAACCTTGTTTCGTACGAGATGAGAAATGATGATAACGATGTTGTGGAAAAGGGTAAGTCCAAAGAAGTGGCATTCAAGGCCATGAAGAAACTCTCTGTTGAAGATAGTCATGAGGAATACAATTTGGATGATATCATGTCATTTCTCTCCTCAAATCTGCAAATAGGAAGAGGAAAGTTCAAAGGTAAACTTCCACTTGCATGATTTCAATGTGGAAATATTGGACATTTTGCAGCAAAGTGTCCTAAGAAGTTTTAAGATGACGATGAATACAATGATGAAATTCCCCGAAAGAAGTATTCAGACAATGTGAAAGGTAGAAGTACTAAGAGAAATTTCTTCAAAAAGATGATGAAAGTTCTGAAGAATCTGAGGCAGAAGAGTTGGATGACTACAAGGATCATGAAGCAAACGCTATGGTGGTAGTTGTTAGAAATTCTCAAAGGAAGAAAGTTTCAATGATGAAGAAGAAGTTGAAGGAAGAGTTGACCTTCAGGTCGAATTAGAAGATGCACTCGAAGAGATAGACATTTGGAGAGCAAAAAAAAAGAAATCCAATAAAGTTGTTTGTGATGATAAAATTTATGTAACGCCCTGACCCCAGTTACCCAGAGTCGGTGCATTATTGCGTAACATTGGCATGATCACAAAAGATCAAGTCTCGAAAGACCGATTTGTTTAGTAGTCTTGGAAGCACTAGATAAATTCATAAGTCTTACATTACATCATAAAGTGAAAAACTACAATAACATGGTCTCCATAGTCCACACTCATATCCCCTTCTGACTATCCCTGCAGGTCATTCATAAAATACTTCTTCACATCCTGGAAAATATTAAAACATTGAAAGGGGTGAGCTCAGATGCTCAGTAAAGATAACAATATTGCGGAAGCTTTCATAAATAAACATAAACATTTAAGGCAATGTATAACTAAAACAAAAGCCTTTTAAACTTGAACTTCAGCGTAATAAGGCAAAAGTAAAATGAAATAATGTCATTTACTTATTCACATGGTTATTCTACTAGTCGAATAATCACATGCAATATCAATAACCACTTTCATAATGATGAAATGCATAATGCCAAACTATCATAACCACGTAGTCAAGGCCTCGTGACAAGACTACAAATAATATTTTGTCAAGGCCTCGTGCCAAGACACTAGTTTGTCTCATGAGACCTACCGATGCATCGAGGAGCTATAGCGGGCTCCACCCGTCACTTATTAAGTCCAATGCATTCCTCATATGAACATGTTTAAACATATCATAAACCATAACATAATCGTATCACATAAAACATGCATAAAGGAAACATAACATTTCCACATTTCAATCACAACATATCAATACAACACATTGATATAATAAAAAACAATTTCAAAACTATTTTCAATACCAAAATAAAATAAAATTAAAACTTTGTATTTATTTTTCATTTAAAAAAAGTTATGGCTTGTAGAGGAAGACGAAACTCAAATAATGGTCACGGCGAAGAAGAAGTCATTGTCGCCGCATACGTACGACAGAAAAACATTCCTTTTTTCTTTTAGTAAAACGCTTCGTATAAAAAGATTCCTTTTGAATAAACATAAAAGTCAAAGGGGTTTATACACCATATAAAAGAAAGTTGAGTATAAAACAAAATATGCCTCAATGAAAGGAGATTGAGACGATGTCCCTTACAAAGAACATCTTTTTTAATAAAATAGATCTATTATGTGTATTCACTATAAGTACACATAAAGAAATTACAAATACAAGATAGGACATAATAATATCATTACATAATTTGAAAGTAGGAGATTAACCCAAAGAATGGAAATTGGGTTAAGAAGTTCCCTTACAAAGATCATTTTTTTAAATAAAATAAATCTATTATGTGTATTCACTATAAGTACACATAAAGAAAGTACAAATACAAGATAGTACATAATAATATCATGACATAATTTGAAAGTAGGAGATTAACCCAAAGAATAGAAATTGGGTTAAGAAGTTCCCTTACCTCGTGTCCGACTTGACTCGATCGTTCTTTAACCTCCTGAATAATAAACTAGAGTTAATTTCTAATTGATTAAGAACCTTTTTCAAGTTAATTATTCCTTTTATATCACTTATTATCATGTTATGAACATTATGTAATTATTTAAGTTAATAACGGTCGTTTTGTCGATCTTTGGTACTTGAGTCAAAAATAAACTTCTTATAATTACAAGTTGTTTATGTGGTAGAATATCCATTGTCTCCAGAATTATATTCATGATGTATATATCATATATATCAAGTATATACAATCATTCATAATATTACGTAACATTTAGAGGTATAAATGAAATGCACCGTTTATGGAGAGGGTAAGTTGTACGTACGCATGAACGCTACTTTCATTTCTATTTCGTATTTAATGGAATGAAATAATAATGATATAAAGGTATATTATAACTCCAGTATAATATCATATATAATATCATTTACTTCATCTTTTATACATCCCACATATGGCATTAACGATTCAAATCACTTTGAGGGGGCGGTAGTTCACACTTCCTAAAATGAAATTATCGCGTTTACCCATAATGGAAATCATAAAGGTATGCCATAAATGAGAAATATAGAAGCATAAGGAAAATATAAACATAATATATATCATATATAAATATAGTGACATCTTAATGGCCACCATGAGAGGTGTTAAAAGAAGAGTGAACAATCATCGTTTCGTGAGGCAGAAATTCGCCAACCACAGAAACAGTATGTTCTTTAACCATTAGACAAAGGTGTGTGTAAGTGTAAATAAAATAATTCTCATAAAAACATCCTAGTATATTGAAGATACTGTTTTTGTTACAAAATAATGGAATAAAAATAGTTTAATGGGTTGGATAAGCAAAATAAAACAAAATAACATAAGAGAAGACATTACATTAAAATCGGGTAACTCTTTTTGATTTGAGCCAAAGGCTTCCTTGGGAAGAATTCTGCCCAAAGTGAGGCTTCTAGGAGTAAGATAGGGAAGTTGAGAGAGTATTTGAGAAGATTTTGGCCGAGCCAAATGGATTTGAAGGTGTGAATAAGGTGGTAGTAGTGGGGGCCTTTTATAAGAGGATAAGAGGGGCACTCTTGGAAAGTAATAAAATGTTACATTATTATGAAGTACTTTTCGGATTTCAAAGGTTCCAAAATTATATATTTCAAGGATAAGGTGATAAGGGTTCGAAATATACCCATACAATAGGTTTTTGACAAGTGTAAGTCTTAGATTTTACATTATCTTTTCATTTTATTTAAATCATCAATTAATGAGGTAATCGCTCCATCATCATGGTGTCATAAAAATTTTAATTTATTTAATTTATAAAAATTATATAAAAAATATCATGATGTAGGAAATATTTTTAGATTTCCAATTAATAATTATAGTCAAAAAGTTAACTTATATAACCCCATGTAATAATTGTTTTAGTAAAACAACACATGTTTGTGACAATTTTATTTTTAATTTAAATAAAAAGTTATTAATGTCATTTTCTTACCCAAGTGGCTCCATGGGATCCCCAAGTTGACCCATGGATTTTCTTGGTCGACCATGACTCATCCAATAAGGGTAGGACAAGTGTCAAGATATTTTCATATTTTTATAATATCATTTTTACCTTAAATTTCACTAATTACCTTTAATCGTGATTAATAGAACTTAAAAGTTACTATTCACCAAAAATTATTTTAATCCCATTGATCCACATTTTACTTACTAATGACAATGATGTATGTCATATTTTCGAAATTCAAATCACAGAGGTGGTAAAATTTCATTTAAACGAAAAATCAGTTTTTTTAACTACCACTTAGTGGTTTCACTATTCATCAAAAATCGAAGTTTTTCAGAACAACACGAAAAATTAACCCTAAGCTATATTTGATATTCCTATTTCAAAAATTATGTCTATTTTACAAAATTCAAAACATATAAGTTGAATTAATTAATTTAATAATTAATTCCCGCTGTCACAATAAATAGTGTGTTTTTAAGAAAGAATATCAATCAAAAGATTGACAATTGTTTATATCCAATTTCAAAGTGAAATTAATTATAATGACCACCATTGGATAAAATGGTAAAAATATATTCTAATTAAAATTTAAAACCAATCAATTGTATAATTTATCACTACAAATTATTTTGATTAAAAAAGTTGTTTTTAAGTATTTTTTACTATTCATCAAAAATTGGAAGTTCTCAGAAAAATACCAAAAATTCAACATAGGCTAATTTTGATATTCTGAATCTAAAAATGAAGTCCATTTTGAAATATAAAACTTATATAATTTCAAAAAGTGTGTATTGCTATTCATAACTGCTACTTTTATTGGTCGTGGTGTGTTAGAACTCGAGGTTGCGTACAACACACGCTGCTCTATTATTCAAAGAGGAGTGTACCATGGAAGCTTGGGGTGTTACATTCTCCCCTCCTTCAATAAATTGTGTCCTATCAATTTAAAATTTTTCTTTGAAAATAAAAGGTTGAAAATAGAAAATACCTTTATGGAAAACCCACATCGAAAATAGGGTTAATAAAAATATAACTTTAAAAGAAAGAAAGAGAAGTACAAAGGTTACCCGAGATATCCCATACTAGGATTCTATGAAAATATGGATATGGAGGAAAAACAAACCATCAAGGTCTGATGGAGAGTTGTATAAAACAGGATTAGGAGAAAGTTAACTACAAGAAAATCACAAACTTGTGATTGGTTAAACGGTCATTGATTCCCCAATTGGAAAAGTTAACCGACAACATTTTTGTTTTAAGTTACCTTTCATAAAGTTGAGGAATTTATTTAGGATATTTACTAAGAACGTAAGGAAATATACGTACTTATCATGTAGACTTTCATTCTTTAATAAATTTTTACCACAAACCCATCTTTCACTCCAAAAGGTAATAGAACTCAAAAATATTCTATTTATCATAATTGTATAAGGTTCCAAATATTAACACATACCATTTATATTAGGAAAACTTTTTTGTAATAACCAGGGTCTTCCTGTAGGCTAGTGGTAGGTAATAAAGGCCTTCCACACTATGGTTGTGGGTTCGATTCCTACAGCTTTGTCCGACGCAATGGGTTATCCCCCAACCTGCAGGTTGTCCTTTTCCTAAAACTATAGTATTATAATATTCAAAAAATAATCTTCATAAATGTTTTAACCTTAAACAATACTATCCAAAGTTCAACTTAATCCATTCCAACCTTTATAGTTATCCAAAATACCTCCATCCAGACTTTCTCTAAAAGGTCTCTAAATTCCAAAATCAATTGTATCATCAGATTCCTCAAACAAAGTAAAGTTTCTCTTATTGTCACATATAAAAATATGATTACCTTCATCATATTAAAACCTTAATGAAAACAACAAGTACTGCAGTACAATCCTTATATATATCACATTATTCTTATAACCAGAATATAATCCTTGAGTCCAAAAGCACCAATACATTAATTATTCCACTTCAACTGTAGTAACAACATAAGATTTTCCTTGATCCCTTATCCATTTCTGAGGTAAGTTTCCATGACGATTAGGACATTTATTTTCATAATTCCCCATTTCCCTACAATTGTAGCATTCAACATTGATAGCCTCTTTCTTTCCCTTGCAACCACGAGCCTAGTGACCTTTTTCTCCACATTTATAACAAAATCACATTCCTTTTAGGCAAGTACCGGGGTGATTCTTCCCACAATTATCGCATAATGGAAAATCCTTCTTTCCCTTTTCCCCTTTATCTATCTCTTGTTCCATCGTTCTCTTCTTCTCTTGCTTTACTTTGTTGTCATAAGACTTAGATAATTCCTTTTCTGTCTTGATAGCACACGAGACTATATCTTCGTATGTTGAGAAAGATTTTGATACTAAAGCTCGATGGAGAAATGGTTTTAACCCATCAAAGAAATGATCAATCTTACTTCTTGGGTTACCTATATAATCTGCAACATGTCTTGCAAACCTTGTAAAGTTGGCCTCATACTTTGCGACATTCTCATCCTCCTTCTGCCTCAGACTCAGAAATTGCCTTTACATATCTACTCAATGGTCATGTGGAAAGTATTTTTCTAAGAAAGTTTCCTTAAACTCCCTCCATTCCATACTTGATACTTCTTCATCTTCCTTTGTGTTTTAAATCAGCGACCACCATTGATCGGCATCTCCAGTGAGGCGGTAAACTGCCATGACAACCTTCTCTCTTTCGCTACTCCCCAAGGCGTGGAATATTTTCTCTAAGGAGTTTATCCATTGCTCAAATACTAATGTATTTGTACCCCCATTAAATTTTGGCGGTTTTTGCCTCATGAAACGATCTAACATTGATCCTCCACGTTGCGGATCAGGCTGCTCCATCTAAGTAAGGTTGTTATTCATAACCTGAGTGAGTTGTCCTAGTACGGTGATAAGGTGATCAGCACCAGTTGTATCACCAGCTCCACTATAATTATCTTGAGTAGGAGGGCAATCCCTACATGGAGGGCGTGCATTGATACGGTTTCCATTCCTCCCACTAGGCGCCATTTCTAAACAATGGCATAAACTAGATTAGTTTATGAATCAAAATACATAATTACAAACTTGAAAAACACTTAACATAAATTCAACTATTTATGGACATAATCCATAATCATAAAAATGTTTTCTTTGAGGAAGTATATACTCATAACCCTCCATAGTGGTTTTTAAAGAAAATGATAATTATTCTAAGCATATCCCACAGGAGTGTTGTAATCAAGAGTACAGCAAGGCTCGTTGTCGTGCACCAGTTCCCGTTCGAGTTTAGCTCAAAGCAGTGTTTTCGGGTTTTACCCCTAGGTACTTCTGTGCTAGAGCCGCCTCTACCTGCTCGTATCCAAACAGGGATTTATTGCTTGGAAAACTCGCAAAATCTCTATAATACCAAAATTCTAGGAAGTTCTTCTATACTAATCCTCAAAGTCTATCTTAGGGCTATGTACTCTAATCAGAGTTTATCTAAATCTAGCTTCCAAGGTTAGTACTAAACTGCCTTTGATACCAACTGTAACGCTCTGACCCCAGTTACCCAGAGTTGGTGCATTATTGCGAAACATTGGCATGATCACAAAAGATCAAGTCTCGAAAGACCGATTTGCTTAGTAGCCTTGGAAACACTAGATACATTCATAAGTCTTACATTACATCATAAAGTGAAAAAATACAATAACATGGTCTCCATAGTCCACACTCATATCCCCTTCTAACTATCCCTATAGGTCATTCATAAAATACTTCTTCACATCCTGCAAAATATTAAAACATTGAAAGGGGTGAGCTCAGATGCTCAGTAAGGATAACAATATTGCGGAAGATTTCATAAATAAACATAAACATTTAAGGCAATGTATAACTTAAAAAAAGCCTTTTAAACTTGAACTTCAGAATAATATAGAAAAATTAAAATGAAATAATGTCATTTACTTATTCACATGGTTATTCTACTAGTCGAATAATCACATGCAATATCAATAACTACTTTCATAATGATGGAATGCATAATGCCTGACTATCATAACCACGTAGCCAAGGCCTCGTGCCAAGACTACAAATAAGATTTTTTCAAGACCTTGTGCCAAGACACTGGTTTGTCTCATGAGACCTACCGATGCATTGAGGAGCTATAGCGGGCTCCACCCGTCACTTATTAAGTCCAATGCATTCCTCATATGAACAGGTTTAAATATATCATAAACCATAACATAATCGTATCACATAAAACATGCATAAAGGAAAAATAAAATTTCCACATTTCAATCACAAGATATCAATAAAACACATTGATATAATAAAAAACACTTTCAAAACTATTTTCAATACCAAAATAAAATAAAATTAAAACTTTGTATTTATTTTTCATTTAAAAAAAGTTATGGCTTATAGAGGGCGTCGAAACTCAAATAATAGTCACGATGGTGGAGAAGTCGTTGTTGCCGCATACGTACGACAAAAAAACATTCCTTTTTTTCATTTAGTAACACGCTTCGTATAAAAATATTCCTTTTGAATAAACATAAAAGTCAAAGGGGTTTATACACCATATAAAAGAAAGTTGTGTATAAAACAAAATATGCATCAATGAAAGGAGATTGAGATGAAGTCCCTTGCAAAGAATTTTTTTTTAATAAAATAGATCTATTATTTGTATTCACTATAAGTACACATAAAGAAAGTACAAATACATGATAGGACATAATAATATCCTAACATAATTTGAAAGTATGAGATTAAACCAAAGAATGGAAATTGGGTTAAGAAGTTCCCTTACAAAGATCATTTTTTTAAATAAAATAAATCTATTATGTGTATTCACTATAAGTAAACATAAATAAAGTATAAATACAAGATAGTACATAATAATATCATGACATAATTTGAAAGTAGTATATTAACCCAAAGAATAGAAATTGGGTTAAGAAGTTCACTTACCTCGTGTCCGACTTGACTAGATCGTTCTTTAACCTCCTGAATAATAAACTAGAGTTAATTTATAATTGATTAAGAACCTTTTTCAAGTTCATTATTCCTTTTATAACACTTATTACCAAGTTATGAACATTATGTAATTATTTAAGTTAATAACGGTCATTTTGTCGATCTTTGGTACTTGAGTCAAAAATAAACTTCTTATAATTACAAGTTGTTTATGTGGTAGAATATCCATTATCTCCAGAATTATATTCATTATTTAGATATCATATATATCATATATATCCATTATATACATTCATTCATAATATTACGTAACATTTAGAGGTAATAAATGAAATGCACCATTCATGGAGACGGTAAGTCGTACGTACGTATGAACGCTACTTTCATTTCTATTTCATATTTAATGGAATGAAATCATAATTATATAAAGGTATATTATAATTCCAGTATAATATCATATATAATATCATTTACTCCATCCTTTATACATCCCACATATGGCATTAACGATTCAAATCACTTTGAAGAGGCGGTAGTCCGCACTTCCTAAAATGAAATTATCACGTTTACCCATAATGGAAATCATAAAGGTATGACATAAATGAGAAATACAGAAGCATAAGTAAAACATAAACATAATATATATCATATATAAATATAGTTACATCTTAATGGCCACCATGATAGGTGTTAAAAGAAGATTGAACAATCATCGTTTCGTGAGGCAGAAATTCGTCAACCACAGAAACAGTATGTTCTTTAACCATTAGATGAAGGTGTGTGTAAGTTTAATTAAAATAATTATCATAAAAACATCCTAGTATATTTAATATACTGGATTTGTTACAAAATAATGGAATAAAAAGAGTTTAAGGGGTTGGAGAAGCAAAATAAAACAAAATAACATAAGAGAAGACATTACCTTAAAATCGGGTAACTCTTTTTGATTTGAGCCAAAGGCTTCCTTGGGAAGAATTATACCCAAATTGAGCCTTCTAGGAGTAATATAGGGAATTTGAGAGAGTATTTGGATAGATTTTTGCCAAGACAAATGGCTTTGAAGGTGTGAATAAGGTGGTAGTGGTGGGGGCCTTTTATAAGAGGAGAAGAGGGGCACTCTAGGAAAGTAATGAAATATTACATTATTATGAAGTAATTTTCAGATTTCAAAGGTCCCACAATTATATATTTCAAGTATAAGGTGATAAGGGTTCGAAATATACCCATTCAATAGGTTTTTGACAAGTGTAAGTCTTATATTTTACATTATATTTTCATTTTATTTAAATCGTTAATTAATAGGTAATCGCTGCATCATCATGGTGTCATAAAAATTTTAATTTATTTAATGTCTAAAAATTATATAAAAAATATAATTTTGTTGGAAATATTTTTATCTTTCCAATGAATATTTATAGTCTAAAAGTTAACTTAAATAACCCAATGTAATAATTGTTTTAGTAAAACAACACATGTTTGTGACAATTTTATTTTTACTTTAAATAAAAAGTTATTAATGTCATTTTCTTACCCAAGTGGCTCCATGGGGTCCCCAAGTTGACCCATGGATTGTATTGGTTGGCCATGACTCATCCAATAAGGTTAGGACAAGTGTTAAGATATTTTCATATTTTTATAATATCATTTTTACCTTAAATTTCACTAATTACCTTTAATCGCGATTAATAGAACTTAAAAGTTACTATTCACCAAAAATTATTTTAATCTCATTGATCCACATATTACTTCCTAATGAAAATTATGTATTTTGTATTTTGGAAATTAAAATCACAGAGGTGGTAAAATTTCATTTAAACGAAAAATCAGTTTTTTTAACCACCACTTAGTGGTTTCACTATTCATCAAAAATCGAAGTTTTTCAGAACAACACCAAAAATTAACCCTAAGCTATATTTGATATTCTTAATTCAAAAATTATGTCTATTTTAAAAAATTCAAAACATATAAGTTGAATTAATTAATTTAATAATTAATTCCCGCTGTCACAACAAATAGCGTGTTTTTAAGAAAGAATATCAATCAAAGGATTGACAATTGTTTATGTCCAATTTCAAAGTGAAATTAATTCTAATGACTACCATTGGATAAAATGGTAAAAATATATTCTAATTAAACTTTATAACCACTCAATTTTATAATTTATCACTATAAGTTATTTTGATTAAAAAAGTTATTTTTAAGTATTTTTTCACTATTCATCAAAAATTGGAAGTTCTCAGAAAAATACCAAAAATTCAACATAGGCTAATTTTGATACTCCGAATCCAAAAATGAAGTCCATTTTTAAATATAAAATTTATATAATTTCAAAAAGTGGGTATTACTATTCATAATTGTTACTTTTATTGGTCGCGATGTGTTAGAACTCGAGGTTGCGTACAACACACGCTGCTCTATTATTCAAAGAGGAGCATACCATGGAAGCTTGGGGTGTTACAATTTATATATAGCAGTATGAAGAAGGGAAGTCTGAGCTAAATGAATTTATTTAAAAACTGAAGTCTACAATGCCAGATAGCTTAGAAAAAGTTATTGAGTACAAACTTAAAATTGAAGAACAGTTTTGAGAGATATATATTTTGACTAATACTAGAAAAGATCAAATCAAATATAATGAAGATCTTGAAGAGTAAGTTGTTATTATACGAAGGAAAATGAAAGATCATTAGAAACTCTTGATTCCAACAAAGTAGGATACATAGGCAACAAAAAAAGGAAAAGTAGAATTCAGAGTTCCAGTGAAGCAGAAAAAGGAGTGTCATGAAAGGAAATGATTGATCAAAATGATACATCTCGTATGAAGCTTGATCAAAAAAAGAAATTAGTAATGGTTGAATTTAGACCACAAGCTCTCACTTTGAGGTTGAAAATTGATTTGGGTCCAAATCAGAAAAAGAAGGTTCAGAGAACCCAAGGGAGAACCAATAGTGCAATATTGCCACACAAAAATGCTCCTCACATTATATGTTATTGTTGTGGAAAATGGGACACTCCCAAAATTTATATTCTATATCCAAGAGGTACCAAAGGGAACAAGATCAATAGAGGCAACCATACAAAAATCAATTTTCTAGATGATCATTTGATGGTCACTATTTCATGTGTGGGGGATTTGGGCACATGGAAAGATACTGCTCATCGACAATATAGAGAAATATACTGAAACTGAATGAATGTGTTCATAAATAGCAATTCAATGTATCATCAAATGTGATGAATATAAAAAATCAGTTTGTAGCATTATAAAATGAAGTTGGTTCATCATACCTCGAGGAAGATCAAGAGTATCAATCCATACTAAGTATGAAGTCAAAAACATGGATAAAAATAAAATAGATGAACATGTAGAAGTGGTAGATATTTCTTTTAAAGCATCAAATCACACTGAAATATGGATCATTGAAAGTGTATGCACCTCGTATATGATATAAAATAAGGACCTAGTGACAGGAATCAAATATGATAATGAAGCTATCATAAGATTTGGTAATGATGAAGGCTTGAAAATCATTGGCTCTGGAAAAGCAAAGTTTGGAGGAAAAGACATGAGATGTGTAGATGTTGTGATTGTTGAAGGTCTCAGTCACAACTTAATAAGTGTCAGTCAATTATTTGATTCAGGACATGCTATAAGATTTTCCAAGAAATCATGTGTTATCAAGGAAAAATATGGTGTAGTTTTTTTGCAGGGAAAGCGTACGAAAGGAAATATCTACCCTGTAAGTAGAGAAGAAGATATGTGTTTATTGTCCAAGGAAGAAGAAAAGAAGTTATGGCATAAACACCTAGGTCATTTGAGTCAAATTTCGTTGGAAGATCTGGTGAAATATGAGGTAGCTTGAGACCTCCCTATATCAACGCATGATCATACCTATACATTTGATGCTTGTCAATAGGGGAAGATCATTCAAAATACATATAAGGAAAAAGATAAAAGGTTAAAAAAACTACTTGAGTTGGTACATATTGATGTGTGCGGACCTATTTCACCAAGATATATTTATGGGAGGAGATATTATGTTCTCTTCATTGACGACTTTAGTAGAATGGAATGGGTCTCAATCATAACCCACAAATCTAAGGCGTTCAGTTTCATAGAAACTTATCGAAGGGAAGTTGAGAAGATGTTGGGTCAAACAATTCAACAAATCTAAAAAAAATAATGGAACGAAGTTCACAAATTTCCAAGTAGGGGATTATCTCGAGAAATATGGGATAAGTCACCAGGTTTCTTCAGTAAGAACTCCACATCAAAATGGAATAGTTTAGAGAAGAAATTGAATTATCAACTACCTGGATAGAACAATTATCATTGAGAAAGACCTTCCAATTTTTTTGGAAAGAAGTAGTGATGAAATCAGTCTATACATCAAATAGAGTTTTATTATTTTCAAAAGAAGAGAAATATTCATATGAGCTATGGTATAGGAAGAATCCATCATTGAAGTACTTTTGAGTCTTTGGAAGTAAGTGTTTCATTATCAATAAGGAGAAACACTGGAAGTTTGAATCTCATGGTGATGAAGGGATATTTCTTGGCTACTCAAAGAAAATTAAAGAATATAAATGCTTTAATAAGTGACTGGGGAAGGTTTTTAAAAGCCATGATATAACTATAGTAGAGAATGATCATAATCTTCAGCAAATACATGATCAGTATTATGAAGATAGTGAAGAAGTGATAAGTAGAGTAGAGGATGTTCCAGTTATAGAGGCTGATTTAGAAGAATATTTGAATAATGAGAAGGATGAGAAAAAATTAATAGTTGTACAAAGATCGAATAGAAGAGTTGAAGTTGAAAAACATAACATAATTGGTGATTAGACAGTGCCAGTGTAGACAAGGAGGATGAAGACTCTACAAAAAGCATCATACTTATCATAGGTAGAGCCTAAATGTTTTGATGAAGCAGCTGAAGATGAGAATTGGGTTTAGGATATAAATGAAGATCTTAACTAAATTGAGAAGAATCAGACATAGGATATTGTTTCGAGACCAACAGACAACAATGTCATTGGGAATAAATGGGTCTTTCGTAACAAAATGAATGAAGATGGTGTTGTGATTCAAAAAAACACGACTAGTGTGAAAAGGGTACTCTCAGATATAGGGTATTGATGTTGATGAAACATTTTCACCTGTTTCAAGGCTAGATACAATCAAATTATTCTTGGTCATAGAAATGCAAAGAAAGTTTAATGTTTTCCAAATGGATGTCAAGTCAAAATTTCTAAATGGGGTTCTGTGAAGAAAAAGTTTATATTGAGCATCCAAATGGTTTTATCTTCATGAAGATGAGAACAGAGTTTTTCGGGTGAAGAAGGCATTATATGTTTTGAAGAAAGCCCCAAGAGCATGGTATTCAAGGCTTGATCAGTTTCTGAAGAAGCTCAGTTTTCAGTGTGGGGGAGTTGATTACAATCTATATCTCAACAATGATATTAATCAAAAAATTATTGTTCTAATATATGTCTATGACATAATATTTGGTGGATTAGATGAAATGCATTGCATACAGTTTTCCAAATTCATGAAAAGTGAGTTTGAAATGTCAATGATTGGTGAACTGACATTTTTTCTTGGTTTACAGGTGACAAAAGGAAATAATGGAACATTCATTTCTCAATCTAAATATGATAAGGAAGTTTTGAGAAGGTTTGTAATGGATAATTCCAAAGAGATGACAACTCTAGAGGCTACAAAAATGAAACTGTCATGAGATAATGAAGGCAATGAAATTAATGTCACAAAATATATACAAATCATTGTAGTTTTTTGTACTTGATAGTGACAAGACCTAATATTGTTTTTACCACATTCCAAGTAGCACGGTATCAAAGAAATCCCAAGAAAATTCACTTTATTTAAGTGGAAATAATACTTTGGTATATCAATGGCATGGTGGATTCCAGCTTGCTATACAATGATAAATATCAGCCAGAGTTATTAGGCTATATAGATGCAGATAGGATCGGTTCATAAATGATAGAAAATCAACATCTGGTGGTGCATTCTATCTTGGAGGATTGTTTATTTTCTTTTCTAAGCTAGAAATAACATTTCATTTCATTAAGCACTGTAAAAGCTGAATATATTGCAGCTACTCAAGAATGCACACCATTTTAGTGGATGAAACAACAGCTTGATGATATGAGATTTGAAGTGAAGTCTCCGATCGGGATCCATTATGATAATTCAAGTGTTATAAATCTTAGAAAAAATCCAATATATCACTCAAGGACAAAGCACATTGAAATCAAGTATCATTTTGTTAAGGAGAAATTGGAGAAAGGACTTGTGAAGTTGGATTATGTACCTATAGAGCTACAGGTTGCAGACATTCTGAAAAAGGCCTTATCCAAATTAGCATTTGAGAGGCATCGACTGGCTCTGGGAGTTTAGTCAACTCCCTACACTTGAAAAGTGTGGATGTAGGACCCCCTCTCCCTGAGGTATGGTTTGTTTTTCCCTAACATGCTAATATGTGTTTTATACCCTATTTAAAACCTAAAAGGAATGGCCTTCAGGTTCATTGATAAAGGGGGGGGATTGTAGCTATAAAATGGGAGAAAATCTCTTAATCAAGATAGGGGAGAATCTGAAAGGGAGAGCACCAGAATCTGAAAGGGGGAGCAACGAGATATGGGGAATATTAAATCTGAAAATGCTAAAGGTGATTGATCAAAGACTATATATCACAATATATGAGGTTCGTGGTGAAAGTAGATGAGTGGTTTTGGCAGTGTTGTAATGAAATGAAGTGGTTCATTGATGAAATTTTCATTATAATCTCATTTCTCAAGTTGATCATGGAACATGTGGGCTTAGAGTGTGTGTTGAGTAAATCCTTGATCGCTATATTAATTGTAAGAAGCGAATTGTGGTAGAATATGGAAAAATATTTAACAAGGTATCAAAATGTGAATAGTTTTCAACAAACCTAATGGGGGATATTGTTGGAAAAAATACATCAAGGAGTCCTCTCGGTGTTTTTAGGTGTGATTGTGTTTTTTGATAAATCCAGTTGAATGTGAATGAGTATGGTTGGTGTTTGCTGATATAGGTTTTTAAATTGGCATAGTTTCCTAGTATTTTCCAAATTTTTGGGGCTCAAAATCGGGAGTTTGGTTTTTGGTAAAGGGATGCTTTTCTGTAGAACACAGTTTTCAGACTGCAAAGCATAGTTCATGGACCACAAAGGAGGTGTATGGAATGGTGATAGAAAATTGGAAAAGGGGTGATTTCTGCATATCAACACTATGCAGACCACCAAACGCACTATGCAGACCATAGAGGAAAAACAATTTTCAAGAGAATCACGATCTATGGGAGGCTTGAAGTTCGTGGGAGGCTTGTATTTTGCGGAAAGAAGATAGTTATTTGAGGATCCGCCAAGGGTTTTCATCCATGAAAGAGATCGGCCACCACAAAGGGAGAAAGGTGCTATGCGGATCACATAACACATTCTATGGTGAAGGTTATACCACATTGAACTTTTGGGTAAATTTGATTAGTGGATTTTTCGGATTTATTTTCTCATATAAGGACTACTAATCAGATCATTAAAAAGGGTGATTTTCATTAGAAAACATTTTTTCTCTGGGAAGAATTTGGAGAAGTCTGAAATAGTTCATGAGGGAGGATTTCATGAAGGAGACACTACTACAAATACTGGCATTAGTGATCACCAAAATCTTCCACTAATGGTCAGTAGAGATCATGTTCCAACCACCTATGGCGGTCGTAGTTGTCCTGATACTAAAGGCCATTAGCGACCACCATAGGCGGTCCCTATAGGTCCCTTTAAAAAAATCAACAACAACCACTTGGCGGTCACTGATGATACGACGAGCAAGCCCATGATTGACTGCTAAAAGGATTCACTGATGATAAAAAAAATTCAAACATTAGCAACCACCTATGGTAGTCTCAAATCAATGAATTTTTAAAAAAAAAATACAGATTCACTGCCCAAAACCAAGAAAAACCAGAAGACAAATCCAAACAGCAGAAACATCATATCCTCAAAAACAAGAAATGAAAAATATACATCCTCCAAATATTTCCAAATCCTCCAACAATCCAAATATATCTAAATACATTACAATATTCTATCCCAATAAACCTACAATAAGATTCAAAATAAACAACTAAACAAAAAAAATACAAAGTGATCATATATATTCAGTTAATAGATATATATATATATATAATTATCAAAATGGTTTTAATATTGTTACCAAAAAATCATCATTAGATACAGAAATGAGTCAAAGATAAGATGAAATATCTTCTTACAACAATTATTAGTTAAACAATGACTATTAGAAGTAGTAAATCAAGTTAACTAGAAAAATAAAACAAACACACCTCCTGAATCTGATGTGTCATGCGGGGCCATGGCTGCTACCTCCATCTTATGCGGAAAGGGCCTATAATAAATAAAAATTATGAAGATATTAATAATGAATGTAATAAAAAATAAATAAATAAACTCAATATGAACCTGTGTCATAGGATCCCCTGCTCCATCACCCCGATGCACATATTCTCATAATGCTCTAACCCCAGCCATCAGTTGTGCATTTACCTCATTGGATGTACACATTTGTGCCTATAAATCTATCATTTGTTGTGTCATCCCAACAACAACAAGATCCACAACCTCAGTATGTGAAACTAAAAAATGAGGAATCCCTGCTCTATAGGTCAAACTATAGCCATGTACTTCATGACCAATAATGCAATGAAATATCTCATCCATTTGCATGGAAAGTTGTTGATGGTCCTCTAGTAGCTGCGCTAACTCAAATTCAAATTGAGCCTGTATAATATTTAAATATAAATATATTTTTATATATAGATGCATGTAATTATTAATAATTAGTACAAGAACTAACTATAAGAGCTACAACCTCTGGATCATGTCGATCACGAGTCATCATCCACACCGACATTTTATCTGTCGGTGCACATTGCTCCTGTAACTATATACCAATAAGATATAAATATAGAATAGAATATCATATTAAATAATAAATTAAAAAATTTAATAATAAGTACATCATATCGAATATGGGACGCATGATGAGTCCCAAGCCTGTGAAGTGGTACCTACATCGCACTATTCTCAGAATGATGTGTTGACACCTCTTATATTCAATTAATTTAATTTAAAAATATGTAAAATGATACACATTATTTGAAATATATAAATCAAAATAAATAAACTAACTACAATAGCCTTAGTAGACCAATATGCAACTAGCTCATGCCAGTGAGATAGGAGAACACCTCTTAGGACTCTTTCCAGAATGTCTAGGGCACCCATATTTGGTACCCAGTGATCTATCTTGACTCTTTCTTTATAATATATCCACATTTTTTTACATTTGTCCATAAACACTAGCCGGAAGTCATTGGGGAACACTTTCAGATTATTCTATTTAAGAAAAAAAATATTTACACATGTTACTATATTTTAAACATATGTAAGAAACTAAAATGGTCCTCTTACCTGAACTTCCCTCCATAGCTGATCTAATATATCATGAGGGAATGAAGAATAATCACATGTGGTTAATAAAAATCAGTGTGGTTCATGTATGATATGAACTATTGGATGAATAAATTCAAGGGTAGTCACTCCCATAGGATAGTACCTCTCATCAAATGATACGTCTAGTGTCGTGTCGAAATTCCAAGATGAAATTCCACGACCAGAGCTTCTCCTACGAGAGGAAGAAGCGGTCAAGTATGATCCTATTTAAAACAATTTCATACATAATTAGATATATATATATATATATATTTAATGATTAATTAAACAAATAAACACAATTACATTCATACATACCTCGACCCTGAGGCATAGATGACACTACTGAATGATGTGGATCTAGTGTTTGTTCTCTTGACATGCCTGAAGTCATAAAAAATAATTATTAATAGAATGTTTTGTTGAAAATTATCCAAATAGATTAATTTATTTTTCAAATTGACAGAAGACATCAAAACTGAACAATTAAAAAAAGTTAAACAATTCATAAAAAGTTAAACAATTTAAAAAATAATAATTTAAATTGAAGAGCGGGAAAACAATCATACCTTTCATTAAACATGCAAGTCGACCATTTCTCATTCAATGGTCTCTCCAACCCAATAAATATCTTCTTCACATTGAAATAAATTATGTTGATCAAGCTGTTGTGCGATAAAGGCAACAGTCTTGGGTTCATCTCGTTCAATTAAAAACACTTCTCATCGGGACATTTTCACAAAAAAATTCCAATTCGGATTAGATGGAAAGGTAACAAAGAAAACTTGTTCTACTTGTGATGTCAAAATGAAAGGTTCATTAATAACTCATTCATTTATAAATAATATATTATTAAAATTCACCAATGTAAATTGATATTAATCGACTTTAGTTTCACAGGCTGGATCAACCCAATTACACTTTAACTATATGTATTTCAACTCGTGTGCATATACAACTTCAATGATGTCTGTCAATTGACCATAGTATGTCATGAACCGTCCCCCAGGGCCCGTGCCATGACTACCCCAAGCCCACCTTCCTTAGTCCAAGGGTTGGCGACTAGCACCGAAAAAACGTATCCCTAGAATGGGATGGCATTGCCTTTAAACCTGTACAAACACACAATCCAAGAAAACAAAAAGATGAAACCATGAAGTAAAACTTCAGTAGTAAAAGTGTGTACTGAAAGTAAAGGGGATGGAATACAAGCCCAAATAAAAATATACAACTAAAACAGGAAATAGAAAATAGAAGACTGCTTCTAAGATCGTCCACCAAGGATCCTACCTGAAGGGTATGTACAGATCGTCTCCACAACTCTCCACGTCAACTGTCACTGTCGTCCACCATCAGGTCCTAGCTCCCTGAGTCTCAGCCAGGCTGCTCGTTGACTGCACAAGACACAACAAGGTGCGGGTGAAGCCCGTGCAAGGGTGAGTATGACAATACTCAGTAGGGACCTCGAGACCCCTAAAGGTCTCTCAAAATTCCACAAAGTAAAGCCACAAAGCATGAACTCAATCACAAAGCACAAAGAAAAAGACTCATCTCAAACAGGGTATACAACTTAGAGTTCAGAAATAAAGATGATTAGCCTAATGCTATATCATTTTAAACCATTATAAAGTTTCCATGACTGAACCACGAGGGAGTTGTTCCATTGTCGATCCACACAGTGTCGTATAACACTGATGCATGACTGGCCGCTCTAAGGTTGGTCCTCATCAAGTCGCGCATTGCTGATCCACACAGGGTCACTATTATGTTGATCCACATAGGTTCACTAAATGTTGATCCACACAGGGTCGCTAAGATGCTGATCCACACAGTGTCGCTACGATGTTGATCCACATAGGGTCTCTAAGATGTTGATCCACACAGGGTCCCTAAGATGATGATCCACACAAGGTTTCTATGAATGCTGATCCACACAGGATCACTATGATGATGATCCATATAGGATCACTAAATTCTAATCCACATAGGGTGTCTATGATGTTGATCCACACAAGATCGCTAGATGCTGATCCACACAGAGTCGTTGCACAGATGACAGCCAACCACAACATTCTCTACACCCAGTGCGCTTGAGTTCCATAGTATCTTCTCCTATGGATATCGGTCATGTCTCAACTACTATGAAGTTCCACAAGGAGTAACCCAAAGGACCACCATGTCATAAGGGTTTCAACGCAACATACAGCACGTCAACCAGACGCCCGGCCTGTGAGTTATTAGCATTTTAGTCCCGAGGGCCCAATTGGATTTAGGTATGATCCAACCTAACCATACTCTAACATTCCCCAAAACTTGGGTGGTGTATCTCAAAAGTATTTTCTCACTCTAACGATCCTATTACTACAGACAGTTCATCAAACAAACATCTGGTTTGCTAGATATGGCTCTTTAAGCGAAATTGGGCCTGAAAGGGGTCCGGGTCTGGTCTGACCCGGCCCAGGCCCGACCCGGCCTGGCCCAAACCGGCCTGGGACAGCCCCCTAGGCAATGTGTCCTAGTGTTCTGGCATAGATCTCCATTTGGGTGGCCACCCATCTCCCCGAATGACTCAAAGAGATGTTCGACTCTTCAATCAGCGACACCACGTGGTCTGCGGGACCTGCAGGATACGGGTCCCCCTCCACCGTGGATTCGATGCCGCGACCCCTTCACCGCGGCGCATGACAACGCACCTCCTAGGAAATGCGGCCAGCCTAGTGTCTTCTGCCCCTTCGGGTCCACCATGGTGCCAAGCAGCGCCGCCCCTTCTGCGGCTGATGAGCACCGGCAGATCTTCCATAGGCCACCAGGTGAGCTCTGGTGGTCCTCTTTCCCTTTCGCTCATGCCTACGGGCCTCCTGGGATGTATCCGTCACTTCACATCTCTCGGATTCAAATTTATACCATGTTGTAAGATCTTCCCCCAAATAACGCAACAAGAAAGAATCAGCGGAGGGTCCGGGCCTTGTTCATTTGGCTCGCGCCCTACGCGTTAACACCTTAACAAGAGGTAGCAATTTAATTCATCAAAAATAAACTCAAATAATAAACCCCCTACCTTGAGATTCGTTGGAGATGTCATGGTGGTGGAAGAAGATTCCACACTTGATAAAGCTGTCGACATTCGTCGATCCTGGATCGTTTTTGCCCAAGCTTCCATCCTCTATCGGTGGAAGGTGTCATGGTACTTAGCCAGAGGTTTCTCACAGCTGTACCAAAATACCATGCTCGTGCTTCAATTAAATTTATGGAAAAATCAACCAAGTTGCACAACATTAATGTGGTTTATTTATTAACCTCATTTAATGTTTCAACGTTGTGGTTAAAAAACCAAGAGTCAATCCATTAAATGGTTGGACGACTCAATGGTCATGCTACTACCAGTCAACCTCTTGAGAGAAATAAAATAACATTTTCATGTTATTTTATTATTCTTTTAAAAGTCTGAAAAAACTATCTTTTTCTCCTGACCTACTACGGTTGAAGTGAATCCTCCCTTAATCGAATCTCAGAGATGCGGATTCAACAGTGTCCTCAGATTTCAATTCTGAGCACCGGTTCAAAATTTAGAAAACTTTTCCCACACATTTACTGAACGTACCTTAAAAAAGTTTAAAATACCGTTTTGGGCACACAGGGCCTCAGAATCACGCACCATCAATTTTCTCAGACTCGTAATAATTCCAAATAATTTAAAAAAAATACATAGAATTTTGAGGTCTTTACATTCTCCCCACCTTAGGGCTTTTCATCCCCATAAGCTACAAAAAAACTAGGAGAACAAATGGGGGTATTGAGCATGTATCTGAGCATACCACTCCGATGTGCTCTCCAAGAGATTCCCATGCTACCAAAAAACTCGCACCAGAGGAATCGACCGCCCATAAAGGACCCGCTCCTGTCGATCCTCTATCTTCACTAGGAACTCTGAAAACATCACCTCATCATCAATGTTCAGCTTTCCCCAGTCGATAACGTACGATGGGTCATGCACATATCTCCATAGCTGCGACACATGGAAAACATTATGCACCTGGTGCATCTGTGGGGGATTAGAGAGATGGTACACCACCTCGCCTAGTCTGATGAGGATCTGGAAAGGTCCAATGAACCTCGGAGATTGCTTGTCACCCCAACCAAACCTTCGTAATCCTCATCGGGGTGAAACCTGTAGGACGACATGGTATCCCTCCTCAAAATCTAAGGGTCTTCATCTCCTATCAGCATAAGACTTCTTCTAGCTCTGTGTAGTATTCATCTACTCCTAGAAGATCTGCACCTTCTCTGCAGTAGCCTGTACCAACTTTGGACCCATAAGTGCTAACTCCCCTGGGTCTTTCCAGCAAAGAGGTGATCTGCATGGTCACGTGTACAAGGCCTCAAACAGAGCCAAGCCGATAGTGGAGTGATAACTATTGTTGTATGAAAAATCCACTAGGGGTAGGTGGTCCTCCCAAATGTAGCCAAAATCAAGGACACAAGCACAAAGCATGTCCTCGGGTGTCTATATGGTCTGCACCATATGAATATCTGTCTGAGGGTGAAAGGTAGTGCTCAAGCATAGATGAGTCTCGAATGCCTCATGTAATCCCTTCCACAATCGGGATGTAAAATGTGCATCACAAACTGAGATGATCATCAATGGCACCCTGTGAATCCATACAATCTCTTGTACATAGAGACATACCAATCCCTCTAATAATCCCTACTCTCAGGTGGGTAGAAAGTGGGACGACTTGGTGAGTTGGTCAACGATCACCCAGATGGAATCGTAGCCCTTGGATGTATGTGGTATCCCTATCTCGAAGTCCATGGAGATATCATCCCACTTCTAATTTGGCACCTCGAGAGGCTAAGATAAGCCTCCTGGTACCTGATGCTCAGCCTTCACTTCCTAACAAGTGAGGCATCAAGATACGAACTCCACCACTACTTTCTTCATCCCTAGCCACCAGTACTGATGCTGGAGGTCCCGGTACATCTTCGCAACTCTAGGATGTACTGCCAAAGGGGATGTGTGGAACTCCCTCAACACCTACTCTTGTAGAATCACTGGTACCATGGTGAACCCTCTAAAGAGGATGACGTGCTCCCCACCTTCAGAAAATTCATCATGTGCTGCAAAGGTTTCCTTCTCACTGGTGAAGGAACACCTGATCCCATCCTTGCGGACACACCATACTTTTCTCCTAAAACAGTCAATTTGAGCATGGACTTGTTGGAACCGAGCATGTAGTGGAAGCCCCAAACAGGTGGGTTTTTAAAAGATTTCCACCGAAGGTCAACTTAAACTTGTCGACGTCAGAGAAGAGCATCTCGTTCTTAGCCGAGGACCACACGTGGAGGATTTTAAGCACAAACATAAACCGTAAAATACCTGGTTTAGATCCGAATCCACGCATGACGTTTTCTCATCATTGGAGATCGCTACTCAAAGAATCTGAAGCTAAATTCCTCTAGATCATCTACACGTGCTTCAAGGAATCTGTGGGAGCGTTGTTCGTCGTAGCCCGGGTGCTAGCATGGAATACCGACGATACCTTCGACATTCCAACGATCACCACATTTCTTTGCTAGCGATGCCCGAGAGAGAGCTCCATCCGAGCTCCTTGGATCCAGAGTATCTCTCTCTAGAGTGTGGGAGAGAGGAGAGGAGAGAGAAGCTCCATGAATAGTGTTTTGAAAATGCCCCTCCTCTTATATTTATAGTGCTTAATTAAAATAACCGGTATCGCCTCGCTGGCCCCGAATACTTAATGCACTATCAACGACATTTTACGGCTACTTGTCTGAGTCATAAATATTATTATCAATTACTTGTAATATATTAAAATATATTGCATGATAATAATTAAGTCATTAACTCGAATCATTTCTCCCATAAATATTAATTAAACCTAGAATAATTTAATATTTGTCAATTAATATTTTCTCATGTATTTACTTAAAACTCGTAAATACATTTAATAAATAAATTCAATACTAATTATTCTAAACTTGAATAATATGAATTTATTTATTTCATTGGTGATCGTTTAACTTTGGAAAAATGTCGGACCCCTATGGTGGGTCCCACCATGTCAAAAACTCCTATTCAACTAAATAATGAAGATTATTGAATACGCTATTGTGTGTGACCCTCTAGGCCCTTATTTTGACATTCGTGAATAGTATTCACAGACCAAGAGTGGGATCTAGCAACCCATCATGGCCTCTGAAGAAACAAGGATTGTCATAGCAGCGACAACCAACCTACGAACTTGCACTGTGTAATATAATCTCTTTGTCTATAATATCTCATAAAGTAGGATGCACTCACATGTCATTTCCCTTTTCTTTCTTTATAGTTTGTTGATTTAACTGGATGGATTTACCCTTGAATTCCATGTCCATGGTATTATAAAGGTATTTCCATATATATCAACATGGACAAAGATATATTACTTCCATAACCCGAAAGCAAAAAATCCTTTCTTGACCATTCAACCAATGTCATGCCACAAATGACGCACCCAACACAAACTATCTTGCCATGAATTCATTGACATGGTTTTCATCTTGCATCAAAGTACGCAATCAAATGATATACATTGGTAATGATCTCAAGTCAGGAGACTGTTACACATGATCGTAGATAGGAACATCCAATGACTCCCGAAACATGTGGTGTTCCTATTGGCGGGTCAGTCCTCATGATCTCACTATTAGAGATCACCAAGTGAAAAATTCATGAGAAGAAGTCTCAATGCTTATGACCCCCCATCACCTGATGGTCAGACATCTATTGTGTCCAATCACCAAGATGTATCTAGACCATATAACATATATTTAAGATTAATTTCATAGTATTTAGAGGTTCTCATTATATCCTGGGAACTGCTATAACCTTTTGATACGACAATTAATCTTTGGACATTACCATTTCAATGGTGGATGCAGAAAATTATACACTATAATGGTAAGATGACATCATGCATAACTTACTGTATACACGATATGGTAATAAAAAGCACTGAATAGTTGGGTATAGGGCACCCACTATTTCAACAGTCCCACTTGTACAAGAGCCAACTTGCTAACAAAACTTGTTAGCTACTCACATGATGAACATCATGTTTCTGCTGAGTAATGTCTTTAGCTACTAGTTCCACCACAATTTCTTCGCATGGCTATTCTACTATTGCAACCTTATCTCATTGAGTAAAACTTCTCAAGAGACGGTATCCTGAGTATATACCTTTTTTCCACTGTCATAACTTGACATCTTGGCTAGTACTAATATCATAATCTACATTATGATAATACTTTTCTCACCAGGTTCGATTCCAAGAACTGGAAAAAATCATTGCATTTAACTACTTCTTAGATATCTTAGAAGCTGTAATGTACTCGGTCTTGTAGGTATGGCCACCACTAGCTTATATGAGCTTAACTCACTCATCACCTTTAGCCTAACTTCAATACTAGATCACATTGATCTATGGAAGACTAGTTCGTATCCCCAAAAACTAGTATCCTTTCTTCTCCACTTACTAGGTACATATCTTTTGTAATTGCCGAAGTACAACTAGATTGTTCTAACTACATTCCTTGTAGTGCTCCTAGATATTACTGATATTTTCCCATTGTAAAATATACCTTGTAAATATTAGTTCTTGTACATATCATGGCATACATGATTGATCCATCACCCCGACATATGTATTTCAACTCACTACATTTATCTCTTCCCATGTCACGGATTGATCAATATGGAGAGATTATGCCCTGTGACATAGGCAACAATTCATCTCTTGAATTGTTCCAATATGTATTTTTTTCAATATAATGTCACTATATGTATGATTAGCTAGGACCAAGCAACCTATAGATCTACCTCAGTAGATCTTGTTCCCTAGAACTTTGGTTCCTGCTTTAAGTCAATATCTAGAGAATAAATTTTATTTTGGTCTTAACTAACGATGAGACCAGTGTCTGTTTTCCATATGTTGATGAAAATATTTCTTATTGAAAAACCTTAATGCTCCCACTAACCTCTGGTAGACACATGGAAATCATTTGTTGCAAATGTATATACTATGATCATGTTGCTTACTTTAATCCTAAACTGGATTTCAGTAACTTGCAACCTTTATTAGCATTCTACGATGTGACCATCCCTTTCTGGTTGCGTCATATAGACACCATCCACAATTGGTGGTCATGACATCCTATTCTAAATAAATTGATCAAAGATATTAGCTATGATAAGTAAAATTCTAACTGATTTAGGCATAATGACTTGGTGAAACCAATCGAGCCTTATTGGTAATACACTTGTACCATCCATGTATCAATTCACTTGAATACCCACCGTAGTATTCAAAATAATAAGCCCCTTTTTTCACTTTGATACATGGAATCCATTAATTGAATTTTAGTTGGTCTTATCAATTTTAGCTAATTTCCATATACCTCTTACTTGTAGGAAATATTATTCATATTGAATAATAGATCACCAACTGCGGTGAATATAAAAACCATTACCATGGTTTTATCCTTTCTACGCAGTATAGGTCTCTGGAACATACTTTGTTCCACATGCGCTTGTGGAACTAGTTCCTATGCCATCTATTTTGTGCATCTTGAGTATTGACTAAACACAAGTCAATATAGCTCCCCCTATCTTTAATAGATATGTGCACCCTTATATAGATATGTAGCCCCTTACTTGACTAAAACGTTTCTACCTTAGGGATTTATGTAATATCCTAATCAATCGCTAGGATAAGTACCTTAGATTCACAATGTGTTTATCTTGATGCAAGTTTGTTTGTATCCAAACAAACTATTTGCATCCTAACACATGTCCTTATGACATAATGGATTTATATCATACTATGACTCGTATGATATCCATTTTTCATTATAGCTGGCATATGTTTGTGGGATATTTCTTTTATTTGCAAAGCATTTCATGAAATATAATGGAATTTTTTGCTAGTTGCAACATTGATATTACTTACATCAAAATTTTGATGTATAAAATGTGCGTTTAGGAATTAATCCACACTACATTTTGTTTATAAATGTTGATATGAAAGACTTCATCATCAATCCTCCTCATTAACATCAATGTCGTGATATCAATAAGGTAATGTGCATTTAGGAATTTCTCCACGCTACATTATCATGATTAATGAATGCTTGCTCGAGATATTCTTCAGTATCCCAACCCGAAGCAACTCATATCTCCTAACCATGAAAATACTTCACTTTATTATTCCTTAATTGCTTAAAGGAATCTTATGAAGCATATATACCTCTAGCTTATACTTGGAATAGTTCATGCTTACGTGTTGAACCATTTCCAAAAGCTTTGTGACATACCTTTATTTCTAAAGGCTCCTTTGTCCAAACTAAAGATATCGATAATACCAAAAGTATTTAGCTGTGCCGAGCCTAAATACCATACTTGTTATATTCATGAAGTCCACTTTTAGTATTACTTGACAAAGAATTATCATGTCATAACTGAGTATAAGTCTTACATTTATATTCATCATTAATTGCCTATGATTCATGAATTACTGAACTAGCGATTGAGTTTACCAAAAACAACATTCATTCCAGAACCTGGAAGAATGTATCCTTGCGTCCAAGGACACATGAGATTTAATGTTTGTGGTTATACTCAACAATAGTTCAACATGAATCTTTCACTCGACAGTTAAATAAGTCGTGTACTTATCACCACTGGCCTAGGTATCACCCTTTCACAGCCACTTGGAGAATACACCTGACTTCTAGTAAGGCTTCTATACTAACTTGTTTATCATATTAGAATACACATATGTTACCAGCATATTGTATTTAATACCCTAGTAATAAAAGGGAAACATTACATTGATGAATACGCCTGATGTAGATGCGGCAACTTGCTCCTTTAAATCAGGTTATTGCTTTTAAACATCCATAGTATTGTAATGAAAATAACCTCTGTTAATACCTCATTAATTGAAGGATGTAATAAAAATGTCATTGGCATTAAATGCCTTTGACCTTTTCACATTGTCTTTCAATTTATCCTCCATAAGAATTAAATCTTAATTGTCTTTTATTCTTATTCACTTGGGGAACCTTACCTAAATTGGTAATGAAGTGTTTACTTAATACTTGTTCATTTTGTAACTTAAAACGAGACTTAATTAAAGGTGGTGAAAATGATATGAGAAATAGATCCATTTTTCATTTTACACATGCCGGTGTACATCGCCTTATTTATATCATTGCTTTTCTTTCTCCTTGAAAACATCCCAGAGATGAGACTTCATGTTTATATCATCCATGTCCTGGTGTAGCAACCACAACTAACACTGGATGTTGATGAAATCATAATGATATAACTATCATATGCTTTGTTCATTAGTCTCCTGTAATCAATTTTCACCCTCACTTCTTGAGGTAGTTAACAGTATTGGGGACACTGGAACCCTGAGTTTCCTATATCATAGCACTATGTGCACATGCCTGTACTATTCATGGATACTCGTGTCAGTATGGACATTTACTTTGTCCAATATTTATCACAGTTTAAACTTGTGGTAGAACTTTCCATTTTTCTACAAAATGAATTTTAGCAGATGAGTTCCTTTTATTTGGATTACCATTTAGAAATTTTTGATTAATTACTTAAATCATTTTATGTCTCCCACTATTTTATCAGATTCTAGGAACCCTCTGTGCTAGAATCAAAATACTCTATAGCTTGAGTAATATAGTGTCAAGGATCCCAGAACCACCCCTCATAGTCTATAAGCTATGGCTACGCCACTACTTGGAGGGTTCTAGGTAGGCTTTTGACTGGACGACCATTTTAACTTGCGGTTCCTCGATCTGTTGAGTGAAGTCCCAGCTTCTTAAAATCAGAACTTGATTTACTCAATGCTCTCCTCTAAAATTACAACAAGCTAGCTATGGCTATTTCTTTGCTACAATTTTAGTTAATTCAACCCATCATTCTTATAATGACTCCCCGGTAGTAAGAGGCACCCTCATCTATGACATGACTGGCACCCCAAACAACTGGTTTTGTTCAAATTTGAATGACGGAAGGCAGTTATGACTTAATATATATATTGAGGGTTTTATTATTTTTAATGTGATCAATGAAATCATTTTCTATTTTTATAAGCATGTACTACGTGATCGCACTCACAACTGACCGTGCAAGAAAAAAAAATTCATCGCGTCACATGTTCATTTTATCTTGCATGCTTGTTTATTATTATACTATGTGATCACGCAATAAATTACACATGCAAAAAAATAATAAACCATGCAGAAATAAAATGAACACCTGATCATGATTCGGTACTATTGGTTGATCCGTTGAGTGAATAACAGACCAACCGAAACCCTAGGGGTAAGTACCTTTTAGTGGCATGGCTTGCAACATGAATAGAAACATCTGCTCATCCAATGCATCCAACTCCTGTCTGGTGCATCGCCGTCACTTGGTGCAAAATGCGTCACTGGTCATCTCTTCATTATATAATTGTACTCGCATGAAGGCGAGGGGGTCTCAGGGTATAAATATACAATTCCGAGAATGGGTGCACAAGCCCTTATACATATAACGACTTGAGACGACACACAGATCGCCTTTTTTATTTAATTAAAATAATTATTACAAAATCACATGCAATGATTAAAAAAAATAAACCACTAGACATGCATTGGTCAGACACCAGCTCATGATCAGCCATATACGCATTAAACCCGCATATATTAAATAAGTGCAGAATTAAAAAATTAAACTTGCATTAAAATTAAACTTGGGGGAATTTTAATTGAATTAAAATTTTCACTCTAATTTTTAATTCAATTTAACTTCGTTCGGTCCCTATTAATTAATTTAATTTTAAAGTTACAAATTAAATTAATTAATTAATTTAATTAAACTCCAAGTTAAATTAATTAATTACGCCGCATAAAATATAAACCAAAATTAATATTTAATTAATTTAATTCTGGACTGAAATTATAATAATTAAATTAATTGATTTTGATTTAAGTAAATTACCTCGAGCCCCATAAACACCAGGCAGGGCCTGTGCGGGTCAGGGCGAACCTACGCAGGCCCATCCCGGGCTGTGGTGACCCAGCGTGGGTTTGTTCTAGACCAAGCAATCCCACCCAATACAGACCTGTAAGGTCACAATTTGGGTTAGCTTGAGTCTAACGAGACTCCAATAAGTTACCTAGGTGGCGTCCCAAACTGGGCCAACCGACGGTGATCTCACTAGGAGGCGGAGCAGGGGCATAGAGCGGCTGGAGCGGAGGTCCGCTGGGTGAGGGAATGGAGGTGCCAGTGCAGGCGAGCGCTGCGGTGGTGCGCCACTGTGCGGGTCTCTGCCAGAGAGTGTGGAGGAGGACAGACCCGGGAATCTGGCAGGTGGTCGTTGTGCCTGCAGCACGGACTATATAGGGAGGCTTCGTAGGGAGGTCGAAGCGCCACTGGTCGAGAGCAGAGGCTTTGAGAGGGCGGACTAGCAGGGACCGGGGCAGCACACAGCAGGTTGGCGGATCGGGGATGCTGGCCGCGTGGAGCTACTGCCTGCTGATAGAGCACCTGGAAGCAGCGCGGGCTGCCGGTAGAGGATAGCCCGCCTAGTGTAGCTTGGTGCGGTGTGTTGCTACATGCAGGGTGAGGGAGATTGTCATCAGGCGTTTCTGGGTGCGAGGGAGCCGCCCTGGTTCGGGAGAGGAAGAGGTTCCAGGACTGGGTTCACCGGTAGGCATGGCTGGGGCGGGTTGTCTGGCCGAGGAGGCCAGGAGGGAGGCGTGGGCGCAAGCGCTGCACCCGAGCAGGGAGGAAGGCGGGGCGAAGGCAGCCCGTGGGGTGGAGCTTGTGCACGGCCTGGGGAGAGGCAGGTTGTGGGTGTGTGAATTAAGTGTTTTTCTTAATTGGTTTTTTATGGTTTTTTTCCGTGTTTTTTTTTTGAGCCGTTGTCCATTGTGGCGATCTCGGTGTCTTATTTCCTTCATTCTTGACCGTTGATGAGCATGGCCACCCAAATCATCCCAGCCCTCCATCCATTTGTGCTGCTTGGTGTTCTGTTCGGGTTTGTTGGGCAGGTCGTTCATCCTTGGTCTCATGGCGCCTGCGGATAGGGCATGTGGTTATGGGGCTAGGTCGTTGGCAGGGGGTTTCATCACCCCTGGTGTGCCTCTTCCCAAAGCAGCTAATCATTTCACCCTCCGGCTTCTCGGCTTTCTCATGGCGGTGCCTCTTTCTCTTCCTTGGCAAACCTTTGTTAGGGTTTTCTCGGTTCTATGCTCAACCTCCTGTTGAAAAAGATCATCGCCTGTTGTTCTCCTTCTGCACCTACCCCGCGGCCGGATCTAAGTGGAGACAACACCCCTTCCAGGCGAAAGAAGTGTGGCCTTGATTGATGATTTTCAGTACCTCTATAGAGGCAAACGACCGTCGGTGATTCGGATCCGAACCCCAACTCCAAAGACGATGACGCAACCTTCCACAGCTTGAAGAGAATAGGACCGCCGGACAATTTTGTTGTCCAACATTGTAAGTTTAGATTATAGTTTTCAATTTTCATTCGAAATCTGTAATTATTACTTATTTTTTGTTAATTTTTTCTTGCTGGTTTGATTTCGTTGTATTGTTCTGGGTTTTCTTTTGAGATTAATAAATTCATGCATGGGTGTGGTGTTCTTGTTGTGCAGTAGGTCCCCTAAGGGACCGAAGCACGTTAAATCCTTGCGTTCTTTTACTATTTCAGCACTTTCTGTTTTGTTTCGGTTTATGCGATATCAAAATCACAGCTCCAGGTCGTTCCTTGTTTATTTTTTGGTTGTTTGGCTTGATTGTACTGCTGGTTTTTGTTCCACTGCCCCAACATACCGCAATAGGGTGTGCAAGAAGTTCCGACCTGTTGCATGGGGAGAGGGCAGGCCGAGGCTCTAGGGTTGTCCTCCACAGGGCGCTGCACCTCGCGGGGAAGGAGAGGAAAAAATGGGGCTTCTCTTGCCCCTCCAAATTTTTTTTAATGACCTGCAAAAGCAGGCCCTCCTTCCTTTTTTTAAATCTTCCACCTCCAGTTTTATTAAATAAAACTTGCAAAGTAAGTCTTTTAAAATTTTATTTTTATTTCTTAAGTCTATATTTAGACTAGAAATTATAAAAACTTATAATAATAAAATATAATTATAATAGAATATTATAATAATAAAATTATTATTATAATCAAACTATTATTATTATAATTAAATTATTATAATAATAATTATTAAACATCACCAGAAAACACTATTTCGATAATCGTATGTCCACCCAGTGATCATCAAATAACTAGGTTAACTCTGATTTTAAACTTCGAATGACCGCAGATGGGTCATCCGATATCGGATTCAAACGCGGTCTGTGGTGTTGGGACCGTAACGATGCCATATTTATATTTTAATGTAAATTTATTTATTTTGGCTTAAAATCAACACATGTTCCCTCTGATACTACTTGTTGGAACCGGGCATGCAGTGGAAGCCCCTAACAGGTGGGTTTTTAAAAAAATTCCACCGACGGTCGACATAAACTTGTCGACGTCAGAGAAGAGTTGCCTGGTCTTAGCTGAGGACCACGCGTGGAGGATTTTAAGAACAAACATAAACCGTAAAATACCTTGTTTAGATCCGAAGCCATGTACGACGTCTGCTCGTCGTTGGCGATTGCTGCTTGAAGAATCCAAAGACAAATTCCTCAAGATCATCCATTCGTGTTTCAAGGAATACGTGGAAGAGTCGTTCGTCATAGTCCGGGTGCTAGCGCGGAATACTGACGATGCCTTCGACGTTCCAACGATCACCGCATCGCTTTGCTAGGGATGCCCGAGAGAGAGCTCCATCCGAGCTCTTTGGATCCAGAGCATCTCTCTCTAGAGTGTGGGAGAGAGGAGAGGAGAGAGAATCTCCATGAATAGTGTTCGGCAAATGCCCCTCCTCTTCTATTTATAGTGCTAAATTAAAATACCCGGTATCGCCTCGCTGGCCCCGAATACTTAACGCACTATCAACGACATTTTACGACTACTTGTCTGAGTCATAAATATTATTATCATTTACTTGTAATATATTAAAATATATTACATGATAATAATTAAGTCATTAACTTGAATCACTGCTCCCATAAATATTAATTGAACCTTGAATAATTTAATATTCGTCAATTAATATTTTTTCATGTATTTACTTAAAACCCATAAATACATTTAATAAATAAATTCAATACTCATTATTCTAAACTCGAATAATATGAATTTATTTATTGCATTAGTGATCGTTTAACTTTGGACAAATCCCGGACCCCTGTGGCGGGGCCCACCATGTCCAAAACTCATATTCAACTGAATAGGGCAGATTCTTGAATACACTATTGTGTGTGACCCTCTAGTCCCTTATTTCGACAACCGTAAATAGTATTCATAGACCAAGAGCGGGATCTAGCAACCCATCATGGCCCCTGAAGAAACAAGGATTGTCACAGCAGCGACAACCAACCTACAAACACGCACTGTGTAATATAATCTCTTTGTCTGTAATATCTCATAAAGCAGGACGCACTCACATGTCATCGCCCTTTTCTTGCTTTATAGTTTGTTGATTTAACTGGATGGATTTACCCTTGACTGCCATGGCCATGGTCTTATAAAGGTATTTTCATCCATATCAACATGGCATGAGATATATTACTTCCATAACCTGGAAGCGACAAATCCTTTCTTGACCATTCAACCAATGTCATGCCACCAATGACACACCCGACACAAACTACCTCTGCACAACTTCATTGCCATGGTTTTCGTCTTGCATCAAAGTACGCAATCAAATGACATACATTGGTAATGATCTCAAGTCAGGAGACCATTACACATGATCGTAGATAGGAACATCCAATGACACCTGAAACATGTGGTGTTCCTATTGGCGAGTCAGTCCTCATGATCTCACTATTTGAGATCACCAAGTGTGAACTTCACGAGAAGTAGTCTCAATGCTTATGAGCCCCCAGCACCTGATGGTCAGACATCTACTTTTTCCAATCAGTAAGATGAATCTAGACCATAAAACATATATTTAAGATTAATTTCATAGTATCTAGAGGTTATCATTATATCCTGGGAACTGCTATAACCTTTTGATATGACAATTAATCTTTGGACATTACCATTTCAATAGTGCACGTAGAAAATTCTACACTATAATGGTAAGATGACATCGTGCATAGATTACTGTATACACGATATGGTAATCAAAAGCACTGAATAGTTGGGTCTAGGGCACCCACTATTTCAACAGGACCGTGGATAGCCATTCCATACCCAAGATGACGTCGTAAGGCCTCGACACTGCTACTTGGAGATCCTAGCTGAAGCTCTCACCTCCTAGAGTGAGCTTACGCTGTCTTCACCAATGTGTAATCGTCGAATATTCTTCCGTAGGAGTCTGTAATCATAAGGATAAAGCCAATGGCTCTGTCAGAATCTCCGAACTCTGAACTAGTGTGGTGGCAATAAAAGAGTGACTTGCACCTATGTCTATAAAAACTACAGCTATGGTGGAATAGACATAGATCGTACCTCTAGTTATATCTGGAGAGTCATGGTCGTAGGACTCAGCTGCCTGTAGCTGAGCTCGCCCCTTTCCACCTGCTCCCTGTGGTCGAGGTGGACCACCTAGGGGTGGTGGTGGTAGAACCTCAAACCGTCATCCACCACCTGATGCACGACCTGCTCCTCTTCCCCATCTGCTGCCCTGCTAACCTCCTCACGTGAACCTTGGCCACTGCCTCGGCGGTCCCTAGACCATATTCTGATCATCGGTATGGCGGGTTAGGCAGTCGTGAGCCATGTGGCCCTACCCGCCACATGTGAAGCACAGTCTGCTTCCCTACTGACCCCATCTGCCTCGTGAGCTCCGCACCTCTGACCCTACATCATGTGGTCTCCCTTCGGAAGGTCTAGCCTACTTGGACCTCTGCATCATCTGCCTATTGCCTCCTGTGGATGACTTGACTACCTATCATCTGGCAGTGGCTCTCACCGTCGGTTCCTGCTCAGCTAAGAAGCTATCCACCAATATTGCTCGCTCGAGCACTCCAGCCTACATCGGGATATTGAGTAATATCATCGACGCTCTGATCTCCCACCAGAGACCCTGCTCAAAGGTCTGGGGCCCAAAGAAAGGGTCTCGTACCATGTTAGTGAAGTAGCGTGAGAGGTTAGTGAATCTCACTGAGTACTGGGCCACTGATAAACTGTCCTGTTGTAAGTGAAGAAGCTCCTGGATATGCACTGAGCATAAAGTCACTGGTACGAACTCTGCCCTGAAGTGGGTCTCAAAGTCCAACCAGTATAGTATCACCTCCCCATGTGTATAGAGCGTCAGACTCCACCATCTCCCTATTGTGCCCTGAAATAGGCTAGAAGCTAGGATCACCACCTGGTATTCTGGTGTCTCAACTAAATGAAACACCCCATGCCACAGCCTCCATCCAGTCCTCAGCTACCTGGGGATCTGTCTTGCCTTGAAACCTTAGAGGCCTCTGTCTTTGGAACTTATGCAATGCGCTCAGTCAGCTTGCATAGTCTGCTAGTGGGGCTGGTGGCAACTGCTACCCTCTGATTGGTGGTGTTGTTGGTACACCACCCGAAGGTTCCAACATAGTAAGAGAGCCCTACACCGAAGCCTCATCGTTCGGTGGTCCATCATCGTGAACTCTCTCTGGAATCATAACTAGCTATCTATGCGGTGACATCCTGAAAAGAAACAGGTTCCCCATGGTCAATAAGCTATACCTGTTGAGCTAACTCAAAAGAGATCAAAAGTAAAACATTTCCAAAACACACGCAATTAGTGTTTTCATGCATCGAGTCGGAAATCAGAATTCTAGGTCCTGGTGTATGGATACGTCGGCCACCACACCAACACTGGACTCCCTGAACTGAAAACCACACTCAAAACACTTAACACTATTGCTCTATTGGAAAGATCAGATTCATAGTTCTTTGGTAGAAATGACTCTTCTGATACCACTTTTTCATGACCCACCCCCCGAGGCATGTGTCATGACTACCCCAAACCCGTCTTCCTTAGAACAAGGGTTGGCGACTAGCACTGGAAAGGAGTATCCCTAAAACAGGAAGGCATTTCCTTTAAACCTATAAAAAAACACAATCCAATAACACAAAAAGATGCAACCATGAAGTAAAACTGCAGTAGTAAAAGTGTGTACTGAAAGTAAAGGGGTCGGAATACAATCCCAGCTGAAAAGATACAACTACAACAGGAAATAGAAAATAGAAGACATCTCCTGAGATCATCCACCAAGGATCCTACCTGAAGTGTAGGTACAAATAATCTCCACAGCTCTCCACGTCAATCATCACCACCATCCACCATCAGGTCATAACTCCCCAAGTCTCCGCCAAGCTGCTCTTTGTCTGCACAAGACACAACAAGGTGCGAGTGAAGCTCATGCAGGGGTGAGTATGACAATACTAAGTAGGGACCCCGAGACCCTCGACGGTCTCTCAGAATTCTACAAAGGAAATCCAAAAATCATGAACTCAATCACAAAACACAAAGAAAAAGACTTATCTCAAACCAGGTATACAACCTAGAGTTTAGGAATGAAGATGATTAGCCTAATGCTATATCATTTTATTCTTTTAGGAAGTTTCCACGACTGAACCACAAGGGAGTTGTTCTATTGTCGATCCACACAGGGTCGTATAACGATGATCCATGATGGGCCTCCCTAAGGCTGGTCCTCATCGGGTCACACACTGCTGATCCACACAGGGTTGCTAGATGTTGATCCACGCAGGGTCGCTAAGATGTTGATCCACACAGATTCACTAAGATGCTAATCCACACAAGGTCGCTAAGATGTTGATCCACACAGGGTCGCTAAGATGTTGATCCACATAGGGTCGCTATGAATGTTGATCAACATAGGATTTCTATGATGTTGATCCATAAAAGCTCACTAAATGATGATCCACACATGGTCTCTATGATGCTGATCCACACATGATCGCTAGATGCTGATCCACAGAGGGTCGATACTCAGATGATAGCCAGCCACAGGATTCTCCGCACTCGGTGCGCTTGAGTTCCATAGTATCTACTACTATAGATATCGGTCATGCCTCAACTGCAAAAAATTTCCACAAGGAGTAACTCAAAAGACCACCATGTTGTAAGGGTTCCAACACAATAGACAGCGCGTCAACCGGACACCCGGTCTGTGAGTTATTAGCATTTTAGTGTCGAGGGTCCGGTTGGATTCGGGTACGACCCAACTCGGCCATACTCCAACTTTCTCCAAAAACCATGTAGAGTATCTCAAAGGGACCATCTCACTCCAAGGATCCCAGCACCGCAGACGGTTCGTCAAACAGACGCCTGGTTCGCAAGATACGACTCTTTAAGCGAAAGTGGGCCCGAAAGGGGTCCGGGTTCGGTCTGACCCGGCTCGACCCAAACTGGCCTGGGCCTGCCCACTAGACGATGTGTCCTGGTGTGCTAGTATGGCTCGCCAATCGAGTGGCCGCCCAGCTCCCTGAACGACTCAAAGAGACGCTCAACTCTTCAATCAGTGGCGCCACATGGTCCGCGGGACCCACGGGATGCGGGTCCCCCTTCGTCGCGGCTTCGATGCCGCGACCCCTTCACCACGGTGCGTGACGGTGCGCTGCCTAGCCAACACGACCATCCAAGTGTTGGCCACCCCTTCGGGTCCACCGCGGCGCCAAGCGGCGTCACTCCCTTCTACAGCCAGTGAGCGCCGTTGAATCTTCTGTAGGCCACCGGGTGAGCTCTGGTAGTCCGTTTTCCCTTCCACCCACGCGTACGGGCCTCCCGGGATGCCTCTGTCACTACGTGGCTCCCAGATTCAAGGTTCTTTCATGTTGTAAGATCGTCCCCCGAAGAACGTGACAAGAACAAAGCAGCGGAGGGTCTGGTCCATGTTCATTTGGTCTGCGCCCTCTACGGTAACATCTTAACAATAAATAGCAATTTAATTCGTAAAAAAAACTCAAATAATAGACCCCCTACCTCGAGATTCATTGGACATGTCGTGGTGGTGGAATAAGATTCCATGCTTGATAAAGCCGTCGACATTCATCGATCTCAGATCGTTGCCACCCAAGATTCCATCCTCTTTCGGTGGAAGGTGTCACGGTACTTCGCCAGAGGTTCCTCACAGACGTACCAAAAACCCACGCTTGAGATTCAATTAAATATATGGAAGAATCAACCGAGTTTCACAACATTGATGCAATTTATTTATGAACCGAATTTAATGTTTCAACATCATGGTTACAAAAACCAAGAGTCAATCCATTAAATGGCTTGACAACTCAATGGTCCTGCTACTACCGATCAACCGCTAGAGAGAAATAAAATAACATTTTCATGTTATTTTATTATTCTTTTAAAAGTCTGAAAAAATATCTTTTTCTCCTGACCTACTACGGTCGAAGTGAAGCCTCCCTTAAGCGAATCTCGACGCTGCAGATTCAACGGTGTCCTAGAATTTAAATTCTGAGCACCGGTTCAAAAGTTAGAAAATGATACCCGCACTTTTACTGAACGTACCTTAAAAAAAGTTCAAAATTTTGTTTTGGGAACACCGGGCATCGGAATCATGTTCCGTAGATTTTCAAAGACTCATAATAATCCCAAATAATTTAAAAAAAATACATGGAATTTCTGGGTCTTTACATTCTCACCACCTTAGGGGTTTTTATCCCCAAAATCTACAACAAAACTAGAAGAACAAATGGGGGTATTGAGCATATATCTGAGCCTCCTGCTCCCATGTTCTCTCATAGAGATTCCCATGGTGACAACAAACTTGCACCAGAGGAATCAACCACCCATGAAGGACTCACTCCTTTCGATCCTCTATCTCCACTGGGAACTCTGCAAACGTCGCCCCATCGTCGATGTCCAACTCACTCCAGTCAATAATGTTTGATGGGTCATGCACATATCTCCTCAGTTGCGACATGTGGAAAACATTATGCACCCGGTGCATATGTGGGGGAAGAGATAGATGGTACTCCACCTCGCCTACTCTGCTGAGGATCTGGAAAGGTCCGATGAACCTCGGAGATAGCTTTCCACCCCAGCCAAACCTCCGTAATCCTCATCGGGGTGAAACCCATAGGAATACATGGTCTCCCTCCTCAAAATACAAGGTTCTTCGTCTCCTATCGACATAAGACTTATGTCAGCTATGTGAAATCTTCATCTACTCCTAGATGATCTACACCTTCTCTATGGTAGCATGTACCAACTCTGGACCCATAAGTGCTAACTCCCCTAGGTCTGTCCAGCAAAGTGGTGATCTGCATGGTCACTCGTACAAGGCCTCAAACAAAGCCATGCTGATAGTGGAGTGATAACTATTGTTGTATGCAAACTCCACTAGGGGTAGGTGGTCCTACCAAATGCGGCCAAAATTGAGGACACAAGCACAAAGCATGTACTCGAGTGTCTGTATAGTCTTCTCCATCTGACCATCTATCTAAGGGTGAAAGGTGGTGCTCAAGCATAGTTGAGTCATGAATGTCTCTTGTAATCCCTTACACAAGAGGGATGTAAAACGTGTGTCATGATCTGAGACCATTGTCAATGGAACCCTGTGAAGCCATACAATCTCTTGTATGTAGAGACGTCACAATCCCTCTACTAATCCCTTCTCTCAGATGGGTAGAAAGTGGGTTGACTTTGTGAGTCATTCAATGATCACCCAGATGGAATTGTGGCCCTTGGATGTACAGGGTAGCCCTGTCTTGAAGTCCAAGAAGATATCATCCCATTTACAATCCGGCACCTCGAGTGGATGAGCTAATCCTGCTGGTACCTAATGCTCATCCTTCACTTCCTGAAAAGTGAGGCATCGAGATACAAACTTCGCCACTGATTTCTTCATCCTTGGCCACCATTACTGATGCCGGAGGTCCTGGTACATCTTCGTCACTCTAGGATGTACCGCCAAAGGGGATGTGTGGAACTTCCTCAACACCTCCTCTCATAGTGTCTCTGGTACCATGGTGCGCCCTATAAAGAGGAGATGTGCACCCCACCTTTAGAAAATCCATCCTATGCTACAAAGGTTTCCTTCTCACTAGTGAAGGAAAACTTGATCCCATCCTTACAGACACACCGTACTTTTCTCCTAAAATAGTCAATTTGAGCATGGATTGTGGATATCCATTCTACACCCAAGATGACACTATAAGGCCTCGACGCTGCTTCCAGGAGATCCCAGCCAAAGCTCTCGCCTCCTAGAGTGACCTCACAATATCTTCACTAGTGTGTAATCATCGAATATTCTCCTGTAGGATTTTGTAATCATAAGGATCAAGCCAACGACTTCGTCTACATATCTAAGCTCTGAACGAGTGTCGTGGAAATAAAAGAGTGACTAGCACCTATGTCTATAAAAACTACATCTAGGGTGGAATAGACATAGAGCGTGCCTCTAATCATATCTGGAGAGCCATAGTCATAGGCCTCAGCTGCCTATAGCAAAGCTTGACCCTTTCCACCTGCTCCCTATGGTCGGGGTGGACCACCTGGGGGTGGTGGTGGTAGAACCTCAAAACCTCATCCACCACCTGTTGCATGACCTGCTCCTCTTCCACGTTTGTCACCTTACAAACCTCCTCGCTCGAACCTTGGCCACTACCTCGGCATTCCCTCGACCGTTTTCTCATCATCGGTATAGTGGGTTGGGCAGTCGCAAGACATGTGGCCCTGGCCGCCGCATGTGAAGCATAGTCTGCTTCCCTACTGACCCCTTATGCCTCGTGAGCTCCGCACCTCTGACCCTACATCCTGTGGTCACCCTCCGGAAGGTCTGGCCCGCTTGGACCTCTACGTCATCTGTCTATTGCCTCCTGTAGATGACTCAACTACCTATCATCCAGTGGTGGATCTCACTGTTAGTCCCTGCTTAGCTAAGAATCTCTCTATCAATAATGCTCACTCGAGCACTCCAGCCTGCGTCAGGATGTTAAGTGATATCATTGACGCTCTGATCTCCCACCAGAGACCCTGATCAAAGGTCTAGGGCCTAAATAAAGGGTCATGTATCATGTCAGTGGAGTAGCATGGGAGTTCATTGAATCTCGTCGAGTACTGATCCAATGATAAACTATCCTGCTGTAAGTGCAGTAGCTCCTGGATACACACTAAGCGTAAAGTCACTAGTATGAACTCCGCCCTGAAGAGGGTCTCGAAGTCCAACCAGTAAAGTGTCGCCTCCTCAGGAGTTTGGAGCGTCAGACTCCACCATCTATCTATTGTTCCCTAAAATAGGCTAGCAGCTAGGATCACCATCTAATCTGTTGGTATCTCAACTAAATGAAACACATGTGCCACAACCTCCAGCCAGTCCTCACTACTTGGGGATCTGTCTCGCCTCAAAACCTTGGAGGTATTTGTCTCTAGAACTCATGCAACATTCTTAGTCAGAATGCATGGTCTGCTAGTAGGGCTGGTGGAAACTTCTTCCCTCCGAGTGGTGGTGCTGCTAGTACACCACCCGAAGGTGCCAACATAGTAAGAGGGCCCTACACCGAAGCCTCGTCGCTTGGTGGGCCGTCATTGTGAACTCTCTCTGGAATTCCAGTTAGCTATCTACGTGACGACATCCTGAAAATAAACAGGTGTTCCATGGTCAATAAGTTATACTAAGTGAGCTGACTCAAAAGAGATCAAAAGTAAAACATTTCCAAAACACATAAAATCAGTGTTTTCGTGCATCGAGTCAGAAATCAAAATTCAGGGTCCTGGTGTATGGATACGTCGGCCTCCACACCAATACTGGACTCCCCGAACTGAAAAACACACTAAAAACACTAAATACTATTGCTCTATTAGAAAGATCAGAGTCTTAGTTCTTCGGTAGAACAAACTCCTCTGATACCACTTTGTCACGACCCATCCCCCGGGGCCCGTTCCGTGACTACCCCAAGCCTGCCTTCCTTTTGCCAGGGGTTTGCGACTAGCACTGGAAATGCGTATCCCTAAAATGGGAAGGAATTTACTTTAAACCTATAAAAACACACAATCCAAGAACACAATAAGATGCAACCATGAAGTAAAACTGTAGTAATAAAAGTGTATAATGAAAGTAAAGGGGTAGGAATACAAGCCCAACTAAAAAGATACAACTAAAATAGGAAATAGAAAACAGAAGATATCTCCTAAGATCGTCCACCAAGGATCCTACCTAAAGGGTAGGTACAGATCATCTCCACATCTCTCCACGTTAACCGTCACTGCCGTCCACCGTCAGGTCCTAGCTCCCCCGAGTCTCAGCCAAGCTGCCTGTCGTCTGCACAAGATACAACAAGGTGAGAGCGAAGCCCGTGCAGGGGTGAGTATGACAATACTCAGTAGGGACCCTAAGAATCCTAAAGGTATCTTAGAATTCCACAAAGGAAATCCACAAAGCATGAACTCAATCACAAAGCACAAAGCAAAAGACTCAGTTCAAACCAGGTATACAACTCAGAGTTCAGGAATAAAGATGATTACCCTAATTCTATATCATTTTATTCCATTAAAAAGATTCCATGACTGAACCACGAGGGATTTGTTCCATTGTAGATCCACATAGGGTCGTATAACGCTGATCCATGACAGGCCACTCTAAGGCTGGTCCTTGTCGGGTCGTGCACTGTTAATCCACACAGGGTTGTTAGAATGATGATCCACACAGGGTTGCAATTATGTTGATCCACACAGGGTTGCTAGATGTTGATTTACACAGGGTTGTTAAGATACTGATCCACATAGGGTCACTAAGATGTTGATCCACACAGGATCTCTAAGATGCTGATCCACACAGGGTCGCTAAGATGGTGATCCTTATAGGGTCGCTAAGATGTTGATCCACACACGGTAGCTATGAATGCTGATCCACAGAGGGTCGCTATGATGTTGATCCACACAGGATTGCTAAATGATGATCCACACAGGTTCGCTATGATGCTGACCCACACAGGATTTCTAGATGCTAATCCACACAGGGTCTCTACTCAGAAGGCAACCAGCCACAAGATTCTTCGCACCTGGTGCACTTGAGTTCCGTAGTATCTGTTCCTCTAGATATCGGTCATGCCTCAACTACTAAGAAGTTCCATGAGGAGTAACCCAAAGGACTGATATGTCATAAGGGTTCCAACGCAACAAACAACACATTAACCGGACACCCGATCTGTGAGTTATTGGCATTTTAATGCTGAGGGCTCGGCTGGATTCGAGTACGATCCAACCCAGTCATACTCCAACTTTCTCTAAAACCCAGGTGAAGTATCTCAAAAGGACCGTCTCACTCCAAGGATCATATCTCCATAGACGGTTCATCAAATGGACATCTGGTTCACAAGATACGACTCTTTAAGTGAAACTGGGCCCGATAGGGGTCCGGGTCCGGTCCAACCCGGTCGGACCAACCCGACCCGACCTGAACTAGCCTGGGCTAGCCCGATTGGGTTGGGCTGTGGTGGGATCGTCCCACTGGGCCATTGACCAGCCCAGGATGTCGGGTGATGCGGCCAGGTGCGCTGGCATGGCTCGCCAGCCGGGTGGCCGCCCAACTCCCCAAATGGCTCAAAGAGCTGTTTGACTCTTCAATCAAAGGCGCCACGTGGTCAGAAGGACCCATGGGGTGTGATTCCCCCTCTGCCATGGCTTCGATGCCACGACCCCTTTACCGCGGCGCGTGCTGCCTCGCCAACATGGCTGACCGAGTGTCAGCCACCCCTTCGGGTCTGCAGCAACGCCAAGCGGCGCCACTCTCTTCCCCGACCGGCGAGCACCGACGGATCTTCTGCATGCCATTGGGTGAGCTCCGGTGGTCCATTTTCCCTTCCTCTCATGCCTACGGGCCTCTTGGGATTCCAACATCATTGCGTGACTCCCGGATTCAAGGTTCTTCCCTGTTGTAAGATCATCCCTTGAAGAATACGATAAGAACAAAGCGGCGGAGGGTCCGGGCCTTATTTGTTTGGCCCACGCCCTCCGTGTTAACATATTAACAAGAAGTAGCAATTTAATTCATCAAAAATAAACTCAAATAATAAACCCCCTACCTCGATATTCGTTGGAGACATCATTGTGATGGAAGAAGATTCTGCGCTTGATGAAGATGTCGACGTTTGTCGATCCCGGATTGTTGCCGCCCAAGATTCTGTCTTCCGTCGGTGGAAGGTTCCACATTACTTCACCAAAGGTTCTTCACAGCTATACCAAAATCCCATGCCCGAGGTTCAATTAAATAGATGGAAGAATCAACTGATTTTCACAACATTAATGTGGTTCATTTATGAACCACATTTAATGTTTCAACATCGTGTTTACAAAAACCAAGAGTCAAGCCATTAAATGGCTTGACAACTCAATGGTCCCACTGCCGCCGTTCAAACACTGGAGAGAAATAAAATAACATTTTCATGTTATTTTATTATTCTTTTAAATGTCTGAAAAACTATCTTTTTCTCACGACCTACTGTGGTTGAAATGAAGCCTCCCTTAAGCGAATCTTGACACTATGGATTCAACAATGTCCTCGTATTTCAATTTTGAGCACCAGTTCAAAATTTAGAAAATACTGCCCGCACGTTTACTGAATGCACCTTAAAAAAAGTTCAAATTTTTTTTTCGGGCACACCGGGCCTCAGAATCACGCGCCTTCAATTTTCTCAAACTCGTAATATTCCCAAATAATTTAAAAAAATTACATAGAATTTCCGGATCTTTACATAGTAATAACTAGAATCGACAATTGGACAACCGATGACACTGTTTTGTGTTGCTCATTTGTCATAAATATATTTAATGTGAAATCGAAATCCATTAACATCTATAGCTTTCTAACAACGAGCTGTTATAGATGGAACCTCATCTAGTTGGTTAAATTTTTCAGTTAGTGTGGGGCCACCTAACTCCCGCAGGTTATGAACCTATATAATTCACAGAATCCAATAATAATTTATGCAGACATAAATTAGTATTATACTTCACTCATAATGAAAATCAATTTATACGTACAAAATCCTTGAACCAATCATAAAATGACACATAATGAGATTTTTGAATTTGATAGTCACTCGCATGAGACATCTTTTCTTTTAACTCATTAATGTGTTTCCTACAAATGATAACGCGATGTTTAAATGATCAACTTTATAAATTCAAATAGAACATGTAAAAGTTAAAAAATAAAAGTAATCAGAGACTTACCGCATTAATGGTGTAACTGATGAAGTATTGAACAAGATATATCAATGAGCTTGTACCCACTCGATGTTTTCCATATCAAATATAGTTCCTTCTCCAACTTGACCATCATGAATCTGAGAGGGATTATCTGATTTTGTTTCAACAACCATAAGATATTCTACACAAAATGTAGTACACTCATCCATCAAATAATCATTGGATATTGATGCCTCCAAATGAGCTATGTTGCGTACAAATCGTTTCAATGTATTCAGATATCACTCAATAGGATACATCCACCTGAATAAAATTGGACCAACAATCATTACTTCATTGGTTTGGTGTACTATCAAGTGAACCATAACATTGAAAAATGAGGGGTGAAATAGTTTCTCGAAGTGACAAAGGATGAGTACAATTCTTCCCTACAAAAAATTTTAAATCACCCATTCTTTGATTTCTTAGACAAATCTGTCTAAAAAAATGACTCATCTAAATCAATGGTTGAACAACATTGGGCGACAAACAATCACAAATTGTGATTGGAATCAACTACTGAATTAGTATGTGATTGATATAACTTTTCAAACATTGCAATGTCTTGCTTGTCATGTTCACACACTTCTAAATATTAGAAGAGTAACCATCAGGCACCCTGAGCATCTTCCAAATGAAAAGAAATGTCTTTTTCTCATTTTTAGTCATCACATACTGTGCAGCATGCATATATGCCTTGTTTCCCTCAGCCAACTGTAAATGCAACTGTTTCTTTAAACTCATTTCTTCCAAATCATGTCGTGCATTAACACAGTCCTTTGTTTTTTCACTAACACCTAAAATGGTCCACAATATATTATCACAAACATTTTTCTCAATGTGCATGACATACATATTATGCCTTAGCATGTTAGTTTTCTAATAAGGAAGATTGAAAAAAATGATTTTCTTTTTCCAATTGTGACTGCGCTATCTACGTGCACCTCGAATATTAGGTAATGGATGATCCACCAAATCTTAAAACTCATATACCGTGTAGATCTTTTCTTTTTCAATCTGCGATAATATTTATACTCCTGTTATGATCTTTGGTGTTGGATTGAGATCTCTAGAACCATGAAATGCCACTCTATTCGTTCTGAACCTATGCTGAGTGGGGAGAAAATTTTTGTGACCCATGTATGCCCATTTTTTGGAATGTTTTAGCCATACCAAATTTTTACTTTTATTACAACAAGGGAGAAAATTCCGCTTTCATACTCCAGCCTAATAAATTTTCATAAGATGGGAAGTCATTGGATGTCCATAATAAAGCAGCCTGTAATTTGAACATTTCATTCATTTCAAAGTCGTAAGTCATCACACCATCACCCCAAAATTCATTCAACTCAACAATTAATGGTTGAAGGTAAACATCAATATTATCCCCTAAACTTCTAGGTCCATCAATAAGAGTGGAAAGTAATATAAATTATTGTTTCATACAAAGCCACAGAGGAAGATTATACAAAACCAACACCACGGGACATGTGCTATTAGTTGCACCAACCATAGACCTGAATGGATTGAAGCTATCTACTGCTAACCCTAATCAGGCATTACGAGCATCTTTAGAAAATTCCGGGTGTCACTGATCAAAATCCCTCCATGCAAGAGAGTCTACCGGGTGGGTTAACATATCACTTTTTTTATTTCTTTCCACATGTCATCTCATTAAATTAGAAACTTTAGATGACATAAAAAATCTTTTCAACCTAAGATTTAGGGGAAAGTAACATATTTGCTTCACGATAATTGGTTTCCCCTATTTTGTAGTCTTACTTTGATGAGTCTGATTTCCCTCATTATCTTTCCCCCTAAAAGCACCACAGACCGTACAATTATCCAAATGGATAGTTTCCTTTCTAAACAGTATACAGTTTTTTGCACATGCATCTATGGTCTCATATATAAAACCTAAGTTCTCTGTCAGCTTATGAGAATAGTAATACGACTCAGGAATATTAGCATCACCAAGAAGTACCTTTTTCAATAACACAAACAACATGTCGAACGATGTGTCTGGCCACTAATTCAAAGTCTTCAAATGCAACAACTCTATGATAAATGACAATTTACTGTAAGCGGTACACCCATAATATAATTTAGTTTTTTCATCATCAAGTATTTCATAAAACCTCAACGAATCACGATCTGCACGAGAGCACAACTTTATCTCACTGGTCCCAACATTCTGGATGTCAATTCCTTCAGGAGACAACCCACATACCATTTCAGTAAGCATTTCATGCATCAGATTATTCATCCTTGTATCAACATCCATCTAAACTGTTTCTATATTTTGACAATGAATATATTCTTCCCCATTATGAGTCCAAATCTTATAATTTTTCAAAAATCCATTCAAGAATAGGTTCCCCCTCATGGTATCTCATGTGAATTGATATCTGTTTGCACATTTTCTACATGGAAAACTAATATAGTCACTTTGAAATCCTATAGTGAAATCAATAAACTGCATAATGCTCTCAGAATATTATTTAGACGTTCAATTTGGAAGATCAATCCAACTCTTATCCATATTAATATATGTATAACAAGTAGTAACATTTACACAAGACTTAATATTATAGACATTTTTTGAATTTAATATCACAAAAAATATTTAAAATAAAGACTGACCAAATGCATGTGTACTTCAATTCATACTCATCAAAAACAAGAAAACAATTCACAAGCGACACAGTCATCACATTTTAAGGATATTTAATTATGTATACCTTTTTTTTAAGTCTACTTTTGTACATGATAAAAAAACACATTTTAAATAAATTTTCAAACACTTATAAATAGAAACAATAATTTGTACATGATTATTCAAGGTAAAAGAACACAAAACAAATAATCTGATTAATTAATTAACTAAAAAAATAATGAAAAAAAATAATTGAATTAAAAATAAATGTTACAAATAATTAAACTATTTAACAAAAATAATTTAAATATTAAACAATGATTAATTAAATAATATATTAAAACAAAAATGAAAAAAGAAATAAAGATTAAATACTCAAATAAGAAAATTAAATAATAATCTGTGAAATAATAAAAGTAAACAAATAAAATACTGATAAATAAAACAAAAATTAATAAATATTTAGAAGAATGATAAATTGAAATCTTTAACAATAAAACCAACATTTTTACCAATAATTTTATTAGCTTAGTAAATCAAAAATAAACTAACCTAACATATATAATTAACCAGATTAATGTTAAATCAAGAATTCAAAACACAATTTGACAGCAATTGAGATGTGGAAAAAAGTATCAATTTAAGGCCACGTCAGGAGGCACTAGGAAACTAGGGATTACCTGAAAAATCAGAAAGAGATGGATTCTAAGGCCAGGAAAGATGCAAAGGAGGGGAGACTGTGAGGGTAGAAGGGTAGTGCACAACTTCGGATGTGGGTGCAATGACGATCGAGGCATGATTGGAGGAGCAGGGGTGGAGACGCCTGGAGCGAGAGTGAGATGAGGGAGATGCGGCCAGAGTTGGACGAGGAGGGTGTGGCGAGTGAGACAGACCCGAGTCATAGAGCCGGAGGAGGGTGTGATGAAGGAGATAGCTGGTAGGTTTTCCGGTGGGGCTAGGGTTTCCCAGAGCGAGGGGTGAAGAGGAAGAGGAGCGGTGGTCGGGGAGAGGTGAGGCAGTCGACGAGGGAGGGGTGGCGAGGGCCTAAGGGGTGGCTGACGACGTCGTGGGTAGGGGGTGTGTATGGGAGACGAGGGAGAGGGAGGGGTGCAGCGGCCGACATTGTGGGTGGGGGTGCCAGTAGGGTTTACGACGGGGTGCGGTGGCCGGTGAGGGAGGGGCAGCAAGGGAGGGAGGGGCAGCGAGGGAGGGAGGGGAGGCGGGGGGTTAGGGTTTGGGGGGGGGGGTGCGAGGGAGATGACGGGGGGGGCACGATATATATATATTTTGATAAGCTCTGCGACTGCCAAAAGTGGTCTCTATTGCTTATCAATAGAAATTTCCAAAGGTGATCACTTGTTTCAGGGGTGCAAAAAATAGAATTTCTACTAGTGAGAAGAGGTTCGTGAGGGAGGATTCTAAGAAAGAAGAAGAGTTTTGCAGAGACAGTCCGCGAAGGGGGTTTTGTGGGGCACTATAGCTCGCAAAGGAAAAGGGTCCACAAAGTTGAAGTGGTCTGTGGGGCATCAGTCATATGCGGAGAGGTGGTCTGTGGAAGAAGAATCTGTTCGCGAAGCAGGGATGACCTGTGGAGGAAGAGGTGGTCTGCGAAGCTCTCACGCCACAAAGCTCTGGTTCAGCATATAAATAAATAAATATTTATTTAAAAAATTATAAAATTATAATAAATATATCGAATTAATATATTTATTATAATTTTATAATTATTTAAATAAATATATATTTATTAATAATTATAACTATAAATAGTTATATATTTATTTAAATAGTTATAAAATTATAATAAATATATATAATAAAATTAATAATTTTATAATTATATATGATAAATATATTATTTATAAATAATTATAAAATTATAAATATAAAAAATATATTTATTATAATTTTATAATTATTTAAATAAATAAATATTTATTTATACTAGGAATGTTCAGGATCCGAGCGTACTCGATCCTAAAAATTTATTAAAGAAAATAAAAGTGTAGATGAACGTAAACACAATAAAAGTGGCACAAAAGCACCACCAAAAACAAAAAAATAGCAGGCAAGCACCACCCAAAAAAGATAGTTAACCATCAAAGGAAAGATCCTAATGACCCCAAAAAGCATGCTCATCGGCCAAAGAAAAACAATCGAAGCCCCCTAGAAACTGAGCAAAATCCCCAATGTGGGATCCTACACGACCACTACTACAGATATGACCTTTAAAAGCACGCAAAAAAGGCATTTACAATGCAAAAAAAGCGCTGAAAATCGAACTTTATTAAAAGTGGGTCCCTTTTATCAACATTAAAAAAGCGCTGATAAAGAACACTTTTATCAGCGCTAAAAAAGTGCTAATAAAAGGGGTCTTTTATCAGTGCTAAAAAAACACTGATGAAAGTCAAAAAATAAAAATAAAAAAAAAATCAGCAAATTTGAGGGTAGACACCCCCTTTTAATAGTGTTTGGAACCTATAAATATAATTATATATGTTTATATTTATTTACATATATTATATATTAATATTTATATACATATATTAGAATATATTGACAAATATATATCTGTTTGTCAATACACACACAAATATATATATATATATAAATTGTATTGTTATATAAATATTCATACATTTCTATTTTAAATAAAATGGATAATAGTTTTTATTTAGACAAGGCTTATTTATTGAGAAATATATTTTATATGTAAATATGTTTAATTAATTAATTATAAAATTAAAATTTTATGTGTGAATATATAAAGAATATGTATATATTGTTATATATTTGATTATAAATAACAATACATTGTGAAAAATGATAAAATTTCAAAGCCATAATATCAATATGAATGTAATTCTTGAGAATAAATTCAGTCTCCACTGCAAATGGGGAAAAGACCCCCTTAAACAAGGCTGAAATTCCATCGAATGTTAAAAAATTTGGGTATCCCAACTAAAAACTCAGTTTTGCAAGCCTTTAGGGCCTTTTTGGGGGTGGAAATGTGACTTGAGATCTATGAGCTTGTCACTATCCCTCCATGGCATATGGCCTATAACATGCTTTGTTTTGACATGAGTTAGTGCCCAAACGAACACCTAGATCAAAATTTATGGTCGTTTGAAGTTTGAGTTACGTTTTCAACTTATTTTAGATCTTTTATTAATTTTTTGATTATTTTATCTTCAAATTGTTATTAAATTACTATTAATCAATAAAAATTAGTTAATTATTAATTAAAATATATTTTAAATTATTTTATAAGCTATTTTCACTAAATATCTTATATATCAAGTGTAAATTCCTATTTACCTTATCTGAGACATATATAAAAATATATATTATATTAATATAAATATAAATATATAAATATATTATTTTTAATGAAATATTTTTTTTAAATATACCCTTTATCAGCCCTAGTAAAAAAACACTGATAAAAGCCCTTCTTTATAAGTGCTACTAAAAAACACTGATAAATGGGGTCCTTTTAACCGTGCTAAAAAATCACTAATAAAGGTACCCCATTTATCAGTGTTTTTTTAAGTGTTGTTAAAGGGTAGAGCTGCGTAAAGCTGTTTTTGTGGTAGTGGACCCCTCAAGACCACCATCCCGCGAGAGCCCCTGCACATCCGAAGTCCAAATGTCGTCGTGCCGCCGTCCATCGAACTCCACCCCAAGGACATCGTTGTGCATTTAGCATCATCACACGTGCATCATCTAGGTGCCCACACTTCATCATATTAGACTTGTTCTGATAACCCATCGGCACCCCATTCCACCAATAGCCGTAGTGAGTAGGATCCATCACACCTGTCAACCTCCCATACCACTGACGATTGCCATGAATTAATCAACAACATCCCAAAATCCATGGAGGCTGCTTGAGAAACCCACACCAACACCAAATAAAAAGCCTTAACCAAAAAGCCTAGCCGTCTTCAGCCAGCCACCCTACACCGAAAAACAAACCCTGGAGAAAAACATACCATTCATGCCCCAATTCTTTGACAGCCATCAAATCCACCCCAATAATTTCCGAGACTCCAGCCTGTAGACTGAAGTCTTCGCCTGCATCATACCATGTCTTCATCTCCCTGTCACGATGTCGACACCCCCACTCGTCAATTCCTTGTATTTGAGGCCATTGCCTCGCTGTAAATGAGTCCCCCGCACCCAACGCACCGCTTGAAGCTAACACCAGCCCTCGCACCGGCATACACCCACGTGCCATCGTCACCAGCAGAATTGCTCCTTGGTATCGCCTGACCCCCCGATATCGATTTCCAGGGTGCTTCCCTGATGTCACGACTCGTCCAAAACTCGAGGTCATCCCCCACACATCCCAAGGTCACCATCATCCTGATGTCATGATCATCCCGTGTGTTGGGATTTTTTATTTAAAATTTGAATATTGAGGAGACAGAAAATTATTAATGGAGATATTTATCACAACATTAATATTGGATTTTCTCCCAACAAAAATGGAGAGTTAATTCTCAATATTAATTGATGAACAATTTAATGCTGACAATATTAATTGGAGATATAGACTATGTGTCTATATAATAGGATGCAGTAAAATATTTTGGAAGAAGTGACAACATGATGTAGCCGACATGAGAGAACCAGGAAGGTGGCCCAGCATGATGTAGCCAACAAGAGAGAGCCGGGAAGGGGTTTGACATGTTTTCGGTGGCCCGTGTGACATGACGACGATGACGATACCATTAACTCGTACTCGTAGCAAGGTTCTTGGAAAGATGTTCAAGATACAGTCCACCAAGAGCAGAAATATGGCTACCACATCGGTGATAGCATGTAGGGTTTACGGCGGGGTGCGGTGGCCGATAAAGGAAGGGCGGCGAGGGAGGGGCGGCGGGGGGTTAGGGTTTGGGGGGGAGAAGACGGGGGGGGGAGCACGATAAATATATATTTTTTTTATAAGATCTGTGACTGCCAAAAGTGGTTACTATTGCTTATCAATAGAAACTGCCAAAGGCGATCACTTGTTTTAAGGGGTGAAAAAAATAGAATTTCTAGTAGTGAGAAGAGGTTCATAAGGGAGGATTCCATGAAAGAAGAAGAGTTTCGCAGAGACAGTCTACGAAGGGGTTTTTTTGGGGCATTGTTGCTCGTAAAGGAAAAGGGTATGAAAAGTTGAAGTGGTATGTGGGGCATCAGTCGTCTACGGAGAGGCGGTCTGTGGAAGAAGAATTCGTCCGCAAAGCAGGGACGACCTGTGGAAGAAGAGGTGGTCCGCAAAGAGGATCAGGGACTTTGGGTCATCAAAGGCCTTCGAGCCACAGGGCCTTCGGGCCACGTAGACCATGGAGTATCCCATTTCACACAGAACAGGCCCCAAAATAGGATCAAAGCAACAAAAAGTAGCATCCACCAGATGTAGAGCTAATCGGATTGGAAGAATGAGAATGTATGGTAGCCGCCATCGGAACCAGACACCGTGCAGCTTTGTACGAGGCAATGCTAACCGATCAGCAATGCAAGGTGGGAAGCTAGGTAATCAATGACGCAGAAGCTGGGGAGAGGCAGTTCAAGTGGGCTGGGCCTACAGGTCATGTATTGGGCATGGTATGCCTCTAGGCCTTCGGGTCATGTATTGCGGGTCGTCGAGCCTTGTGCCTTGGGCCTACGGGTCATGTACGGGTTCCCCTTCAACCCTTAAAAGGGGGGGTTATCCATAATAAAAATAAAAAAAAGGCCTTCGGGCCATTCCGGGAAATTACTCGTGCCACGCGGTGTAAGGCGGTTCTTGAAGGAAGCAAAAAGTTCATGAAGGGGCTAAAATAGTCCACGAAAGTAATTTCTGCAAACTAACAATGTGCAGAAAAGTGGATTTCATCTATGGGTGAAAATGAGACTTCAACATAGCATCTATCTACAGTAGAGGATTCATGCATTCATGCAAATAAAGGGGCCTACAAGTCCATTAACTATGTGTGGATCCATTCCAAGAGTAGTGAGAAATGGAAGAGGAAGACAATGATCCTTTCCACCAGCAGTGAGCTAGATAAAGAGACATAAGGAGTGACCCTTGGGAAAATAGTGAGCTAATCCTAAACCTTGTATAGGGAGTGAGCATGAACAAAGAAATGATCTAGCCTGAATCTTGTAATTTGACTGTGAGCCTTAGTGGATTTGGTACATCGATACATCGTCGTTGCATGCTCCTTGGATGTAGCCTAATGAGGATGAACCAAGTAAAATTGTTGTGTCGCATGCATGATTTCAATTTTGTTCATACATTGCTATGAGGAAGAGGGAGAATGGTATTTTGTTTAACAATGAAACAAGATCTGAATGGTCAGTTGTTTTAATCTATCATACCCAAATTAACCCCCCCCCCTCAGGATATTTGACCTAGTGGGCCTAACAAATCCATAAGTCATTTGTGACATGTAGGAATTCAATGCACCTTAATCTGACGCACAGTGTGATCGATATGACTTCAAGTACATCATTTTTTTAGAATTGTCATTTTAGTATTAAAAAAAGACAAGTGTCATACTCAAAATCGAGAAAACATATTTGGATTGTTTTGGTAATTTAGGACAACGATCCATATTCCATTTGTGACGTGTATGAATCAGTCGCACCTCAATTTGATACACAATGTACCTGGTATGACACAAAGTGATCGTTATTTGTTTAAAATCGACATTTTATTAATTTATTTTTTTATATTTATGTTTAATTTATTTCTTTATAGTATTACTAACATAATAATTATTTTCTTATACAAGTGTATTCGTTTGCTCGAGTTGGGGTGGTTTGTTCGATAATTAATACCATGATCGGGTTTTTTGAGAGGGGGTCGGGTGTCAAAGATAATGAAACCATTGATGTTTTTGAATGTTAAATTTGTGATAAACTGTACTTGCTAATGTAATTGTACAAAACAATGTTTGAAATGTCTATAATATAGTGTGTGTTTTTGGTATTTGTGATGAAATTTTTATTTCAATTAAATTATTAATTTGTCATGTCTTGTATTTGTTGTTGCATGTATTTGTTGTCTCTTTGTTGTTGTAGTGTGTTGTAATATCAACAACACATTGCAGCAGTATGGAATTTATCGACGCTATTTCTAGTGGTGATAAAGTTTCCCATTTTAAAGGCACTTAGGACAATAGCGTTTTTTTTTTGCATTGTTAAATCCTTTTTCTAGCACCGTCATTAGCCCAATTTGTAATAGTGTGATCTGCCCTCAATATCCTTCTCCATAGCCACTTGGGCTTACTATGGTTGAGTTGGCTTATGCGAATGTCTGTGGTGGTTCTGGTTGAGTCGAGTCCCATGGTTGATCCAAGTTGACCATTTCGCTAATTCCTTCACTCCTTACATAAAAAATAGTGTGTGATGTGAAGCAAATATCACAAATACCAACATTTTCTTCAATTCTTCTTTTCTTCTATTTTTAATCAATACCTCATCATCACCATCACCAACTTCAATCTTAAAAAATCTTTTGCCTTAAATAAATTTCCAAAATTTCCAAGGAACAAATTTAAATATAAACCATGGTTCTACAAATGATCTGTTCTTCAAAATCACTTCTTCAACGTATTGACATTCTCTGACAACAAATACAACTCACACAAAATGGTCTCAACATCAAGTATTTTTTTTCCTGATTTTAATAAACGAATTGATAAATTAAATTTAAAGGATATAAATTAATTAACTAAGAAAATATGATATCAAGAAACTCCTTTTCTGTGGTTGTGTAATTTGATTGGGCTGAATCCAGTGTCCTTGATGCATAGGCAATCACATGTGAACGTCCCTCCACCCTATGAGATAAGACCGATCCAACCGTGAAGTTGGAGGCGTCACACATAAGCTCAAAAGGAATATCCCACCGTGGGGGCTGTATGATAGGTGGAGTGGTCAGACACTTCTTTATCTCATCAAAGTAAGTCCTGCAAGAATCGTCAAAAAAAATCAGAATCTTTTTGAAGTAATCGTGACATAGGAAGAGCGATCTTACTAAAATCTTTGATGAAGCGCCGATAAAATCCTGCATGCCCTAGGAAAGATCTAACGTCACGCACACATGAAGGATAGGGTAAGGATGAAATAATGTCTACCTTAGATCTATCAACCTCTATCCCATGTTTTGACACTACATGCCCTAAGACAATGCCATGATCTACCATAAAATGACACTTTTCAAAGTTCAGGACCAGATTCTTCTAAATAAAATGATTGAACACCTTTCCCAAACTATTTAGACATTCATCAAATGAAGACCCATACACTATAAAATCATCCATAAATACCTCCATGCAAGTCTCAATAAAATCAGAAAAAATAATCATCATGCATCTCTAGAAGGTACCTGGGGAATTGCAAAGTCCAAATGGCATCCTTCGGTAAGCAAAGGTATCGAATGGGCAGGTGAATGTCGTCTTCTCCTGGTCCTCCGGAGCTATAAGAACCTGAAAATATCTAGAAAATCCATCCAAGAAACAATAGCGTGTCTTCCCAACTAGTCTCTCAAGCATCTGATCAATAAACGGGAGGGGGAAATGGTCCTTGCGAGTGGAATGATTTAGTCTCCTATAATCAATACACACACGCCAACTATTTTGCACCCTCATTGGAACTAACTCATCTTTCTCATTTTTAACAACAGTAACACCACTCTTCTTAGGCACAACTTGAATTGGACTTACCCACTAAGAATATGAAATGGTAAATATTATACCTGCCTTGAGAAATTTCTCAACTTCTTTTTTAAAAACTTCCAGGAGGGTGGGATTGAGTCTCCTTTGTGGTTGTCTCGCCGGTTTAGCCCCATCATCCAAGAGAATCCTATGCATGAAAATGGAGGGGCTAATACCTGATATGTCTTCCAATGTCCAACCAATTGCCATAATGTTATCTCTCAATAGATTCAAAAGTTTTTCTTTATGTTAAAAAGAGAGATTGTTAGCAATGATAACAGGTAATCTATCACCGCTCAGAAAGTATGCATATTTAAGATTTGGGGGCAATGGCTTGAGTTCCAATGTAGGGGGGTGATGTATAGATGGAGAAATTGATGCAACAGACATATCTGCACAATGAACATCAGTATCAGAATAGAAATCATCATAATCAGAGAATAAAGCACCAAATCCATCAGCATACTCAATGGCCATGTCATAATCAGAGTTCACATGATCAAGATCAGAATATGAATCCATTTCAAAATCAAATCTTAGAGAGTCTTGTTAATTAGAAACAGGTGAGGAAGTTCTCTTAGACATTAAACCAGAACCAATACTCGTAATCTCCATAAGCATAGTACAATCAAAATCCATGGAGTTTTTACTTGGTGGTTCAAAATGGGAGATAACAAAAGCAGAATGGTCCTCAGAGGGGTACTTCATGTAATCCATAACATTAAATATCACAAATTCATCCCCAAATTCCATGGAAAGTGTACCCTCATTGACATTTATGATGGTTTTTTCAGTTTTGAGGAAGGGCCTACCTAAGATAATGGGGGAATGAGAACTTACCTGATCATACTCCATGTTAAGAACATAGAAATCCGCTGGAAAGATCATGTCTCTTACCCAGACAAGTAAATCCTCAAGAAATCCTGCTGGATATGCCATAGCTCTATTCGCCAATTGCACCACTACTCTCGTCGTCTTCAACTCACCAACCTGTAAAGAAGAGAATACAGAGTGAGGCATCACATTTATTGAAGCTCCTAAATCACAAAGAGCATCAGAGAAGTGAAACTCCCCTATGGTACATGGGATGGTGAATGTCTCGGGATCCTTGCACTTTGTTGGCATTGCTAGAGTTGGTGTAATGAGTGCTGAGACATTCCTTCCAAGGTTGATCCTCTCATTTCCCTTGAGCCCTCTTAGATTGGTACAAAGTTATTTTAAGAATTTTACATACCTTGGAATTTTCTTAATGGATTCAAGTAGAGGAATGTTGATCTCCACACGCTTGAATGTGTCCAAAACCTCCTTTTGCATTGCTTCTTAATCCATCTTTGTAAAGACCCATAAATTTCAAGGAATTTTTTTTTTCTTAATTTTCTTTGGAATTTTACAAGAGCGCAGTTTCTGACGGCACCTGATTCCGAGGCCCGGTGTGCCCGGAATCATTTTCCGAAGTTTGGCTCGGGTACGTTCAGTGAACGGACGAGCGGGTTTTTCTAAATTTTGAACCGGTGCCCGGAATCGAATTCTGAGGGCACCGATGAAATCGCAGCACCGGTATTCGCTTAGAAGCGCCTCTTCCGGAGTTGCGTTTTCTCGGGTGTGGTTTTTAATTTTCGGGCTTAAAGTTAAGAAATAAAATAATTTTACGACAACTTTATTTTATTTCACTTAAGCCACTTGGAAGCCACTTGAAGCCACTTAAAGACGGATTAAACTGAGTTGATCTGGAAAGGATGCTATCCAGAAATATCCTACCCCCTTGGTAGGATATTTGTGAGGTGGGGCCCACACGAGCCCCGCCGTTTCTTTCCGCTAAGTAACGCACCCGCGAAAACCCGTCATTATGAAAGTCAACTGACGCGTTTTCTTAAATTCTTAACAGACCATTTAATTGGGCGGTTTTCTTCGTGAATTAAATGAGCTGTTACTTTCGTTGAATTAATACAACGAATTGATGGGTCGTTACTTACCCGTTTTCGTTTGTTGGCGTAATAATAAAATAAGACCAACAAGGTCTTTTGAAAGATTACTCGTGGAGAGGAGTTCTTGAACCTTCAACCTTCTTCGCGAAGAACGCGAAAAACGTGAAGAACGCGAAGAACGCCGAACCCAGAAATCGACGACGCGACGCCGTGATCCGCGACGCCGATGTTCCCTTCCTGCAACGTTCTTCTGTGACGTCTCTTCGTCCGCGACGGATCTTCGATCGGCTGCTTGAGGTAAGAGTATCAGATTTTTCTTTTTTTAATCTCCTTTGTGGTTTTTACCGAAACACGGATTTAATTATAATTAAATTAAATTTGTTGTTCTTGGTCTGTTGAGTTCGCCGACTCAACGCCGGATTCCGCGATGACGCGACGCCCTTCCGCGACGACGCGACGATCCCCTCCTTCCGCGACGAGCAATTCTGCGAAGGACGTGCGTTCGACGACGACCTACGAGGTAGGGGTTGTTGTGATTATTTCTTTCCTTTTCCCGTGATCGTTCTTTTTTTAAAAAAAGTAAAGAACCGGACTATAAGAACAATTTTAATTTATTAAAATTGTTGAATTCATGTGTTGAATTTTGTTTCTCCCGATGTTTATCTCTAACGCGGAGGGTGCGGGCCAAACGAACACGGCCCGACGACCCTCCGTCGTTCTTCGTTCTTGTGGGGATTTGACAGGCGATGACGGAACGTGCCGCAACGGAAATTTGGTGGTTCCGCAGTGAAGAACGAGTCCCGAGAGGAGCAACGGCGTAGACGGGAAGAAAATCGGGCCACCGGAGCGACTCCGACGGCCCGCGGAAGCCGGCGGTGGCGCCGGCGCCCGGAGGCGGCGACGCCCGGCGCGCCGCCGGACGAGACCACCGCGGCACCGGCGGCGGCGGCGGCGCTCGCAGACCCGCGGCCGCGCGGGTCCGGCGCGCGCGGGATGCGGCTGAAGCCGCGTCCGGTCGCCAGGGAGACACCCCGCGGGTGTCGCGGGGGTGTCACGCGGGGGTGGCGGCTCCCCCTCCGCGTCACTCGAGACGTGGTTTCAGCCGCGTCCGGCTATCTGGCCGACACCCCGCAGGTGCCGCGGGGGTGTCACGCGGGGCGGCGGCTCCCCCCGCGTCGGCCGCTCGGCCGCTCGGCCGAGCCGGGCCGGGATGGCCGAGCCAGACCGGTCCGATCGGGTCGGACCGGGTTTGGCCGACCCAGGGGGGGCTCGGGCCGGGTCGGGCCGGGCCCGGACCCCCCGTCTTCGGATGGTTTTCGTTCAAATGGTCGTATCTTGAGCTACGGGCCTCCAAACGACTCGCCATCAGCAGCAACGCGATCCTTGGATCGAGACGGTCATTTCAGTATATCGCAGTCAAGGTTTCGGAATACTTTGAGTTCGGCCGGGTTGGTTCGTACACGAAACCAACCGGGCCTTCGGAGCGGAAACGCTCATATCTTGAGCTACGGACGTCCGATTGACGTGCCGTCAGCTTCGTTGTTTTCCTCTATATGAGACGGATCTTTTGGCATACTCCGCCCAAGGTTTGGACGCAGGTGGAGTACGGTCAGGTTGGTTTTGCCTAAAAAACCAACCGGGCCCCTAGGACGAAAAAGCCAATAACTCTCAGGCCGGGCGTCCGATCGACGCGTCGTCTGCGACGTTGAGTTCCTGTTGAAGATACGGAACTTTTGGATACATCAACTTCGGTCTTTGTGACAGTTGATGTATCGGCCTCTCGGCTGGTGGAGCGGACCCTCCCGAACGATCTTGCTGTGTGCGGGAACCCTAGAGCTGGCTGCGAATGCTACTTCGACAGCGACGACTGTGCAGAGATCCTCAGTGGACTGCGGCGACGACCGTGCAGAGATCCTCAGTGGACTGCGACGACGACTATGCAGAGATCCTCAGTGGACTGCGACGACTACTGCACTCAGCGATCCTACGTGGATCAGTGCTACAGGTCATGTGTGGGCCCAATCCTGTGTGGGTCCGATCCTGTGTGGGTCAGCGCTCAGCAGTTCTGTGTGAGCCAGCGCCTACAGGTCCTGTGTGGGCCCGATCCTGTGTGGGTCATTGCGGTGGTTAGTTACCTATCGATCCTTCTTGGGTCCGACGATTTAGATGGATCAGTGATCATCTTTATCGTCATCCGAAGAAGTATACCTGTGTGAGCTGAATCTTGAGTTACTCTCCTTTGTGGATTGTGTTGAGCTATCCTGTGTGGATTTACTGTTTACTCTCCTTTGTGGATTGTGTTGAGCTATCCTATGTGGATTTACTGTTTACTCTCCTTTGTGGATTGTGTTGAGCTATCTTGTGTGGATTTACTGTTTACTCTCCTTTGTGGATTTTGTTGTGCTGTCCTATGTGGGTATACGTTTGCTTTCCTGTGTGGACTGGGTTGTGCTTGGGCTCGGACGTTGGAGCCGAACGGGAATTGATGACTTAGGTATATGTATGGGAATATAACTAAGCCGTGTCAGATGTTACTTCGTGATTGTACCTTTCCTTTGTGGATTATCCTTTGTGGATTTCAGGAGACCTTCGGGGGTCTCGGGGTCCCTACTGAGTAGCTTATACTCACCCCTGCACGGGCTTTGCCTGCACTTCGTTGTGTTGGTTGCAGACGACGGACGACACTGATCGTGGTGGAGGCGTGCGGAGCAGGACGGTATCTGGAGGTGGACCACTGGGCGGGACGCACTCGGAGCGGATGGCTGGACCGAGGAGCTGTGGAGGCTATCTGTACCCACCTTTCAGGTGGGACTTCCAGAGGACGGCTCGACGCTGCGGCTTTTACTTTTCAGTTGCTGTTTTTCTTTTCAGTTGTACTTTACAGTTGGGCTTGTATTTCCGGCCCCTTTTACTTTCAGCACAGCTTGTTACAGTTTTTACTTAGTGTTTACTTTTCCGCTTGCTTACTCTGTGGTGCTTGTTTACTTTCCAAAGGCAATGTCTTCCCTTTTTGTTGGGATTTACGCCTTGGTGCTAGTCGCCAGCCCCTGGCCTATGGAAGGCGGGCTTGGGGTTGTCACGACACGGTCCCTGAGGACGGGTCGTGACAAATTGGTATCAGAGGGGTCGGTTCTACCACAGACTCTAATCTTTCTTCTATGTGAAGCAATAGTGTTTAGCGTATTGGGTGTGGTTATCAGTCCAGGGAGTCCAGTGTTGGTGCGGTGGCCGACGTATCCGTACACCAGGACCCTGACTTCTGATTTCCGACTTAATGCACGAAAATATTGATTGCATGTGTGTTTCAAGCTTTCTTTGTGATTACTTGTGTCAGCTCACTAGGTATACTGTTCTGACCGTGGCGCACTTGTTTCCTTTTCATGATGGCCCCACGATGGCAGCCAGCTAGGGTTCCGAGAGTAGAGCGCGACGACAGCCCGCCGAGCGACGAGGCCTCGGTACAGGGCCCGTTGACAGCAGAGGCACCGGTGGTACCTTTACCCGCCGAGCCCCCGATGCTTCCAGCGCCGATCGTTGACGATGCACGATGCCTCGGAGCTCGGCATGAGTTCCAGCGCCAGCGACCACCCAGGTTCCGTGGGGAGACGGACCCCCAGGCAGCCGATGACTGGCTGGAGGCGGTCGTCCGAGTTTTCAGTCTAGTGAGGACACCAGCAGACCACATGGTGATCCTCACGGCGAGCCTACTGCACGCAGCAGCAGGACGATGGTGGAGCTTGATGCTCCAGGTACACGATGAGGCCTCCCTCATCTGGATGGACTTCGAGAGCCTCTTCCGCTCAGAGTTTGTCCCGGCCACCCTCCATGCGGTGCGCATTCAGGAGCTTCTTCAGCTGCAGCAGGGCAGCTTGACAGTCGCCCAGTACGCAGCGAGGTTCACCGACCTTTCTCGCTACTCGACAGACATGGTACGGGACCCCTTCTTCTGGGCCCAGACCTTCGAGCAGGGATTGAGACACGAGATCAGGGCATCGCTGATCTCCCTCAGCATCCCGACCCAGGCAGGAGTGCTGGAGCGAGCCCTTCTGATCGAGAGCTTCCTGGCTGAGTCCACAGCGAGACCTACCACAAGGCGGCAGGTAGCAGAGTCTTCGGAAGCTGGTAGCCGACGGATGGCTCAGGGTTCCAGGCAGACCAGACCTTCCGGCAGACGACCTTGGGACACTGTCTTAGTAGTGCGGGGCACACAGCGCGGGGCCAGTCTTCCGAGAGGCAGGCAGTGCTACTCCTGCGGCGGGCAGGGCCACATGGCTCGTGACTGCCCGACCCGCCGTACCGAGGAGCAGCAGACGGTGGAGGGGCCACCTAGGCAGAGGCAGAGGGTCAACCGTGGCGGTCCGCCGGGAGGAGGCGGACGAGGCAGAGGAGCTGGTCGAGCAGTAGGTGGTGGGCGACGCTTTGAGGCTCTGCCACCACCACCACCAGGAGGTCCGCCCTGACCACAGGGAGCTGGCGGGCAGAGACAGGCACAGCTCCAGGCAGTGGAGGCCTATGACCACGGCACGAAAGATATGATTCGAGGTACGATCTGTGTCTATTCCACCCTTGCTGCAGTTCTTATAGACACAGGAGCGAGTCATTCTTTCATAGCCACTGCCCTTGTTCGGAGCTCGGAGATTCCGACAGAGCCGTTGGCTCGATCCTTACGGCTAGAGACTCCTACGGGAGCAGACTCGACGATTACGCACTGGTTCCGGAAGTGTGAGCTTACTCTAGGAGGCGAGAGATTCGACTGGGATCTTCTTGTAGCGGCGTCGAGGCCTTACGACGTCATCTTGGGCATGGATTGGTTATCTACGGTCCATGCACAGATTGACTGCATTAGGTGCAAGGTGCGATGTGTGCGCACCGACGGGAGCAGGTTCACCTTTACTGGCGAGAAGGGAGCCTTCGCAGCACAGGATGGACTCACGCAGAGGAGAGGGCAGCCGATCACTCATCAGTTGGCTAGCCTCATCCTTGGAGCAGTTGACGTGCGGAGTCCTAGTTTTCCTACAGTGGTGGATCAGTATGCGGACGTCTTCCCCGACGACGTTCCAGGGCTACCTCCTCGCAGAGAGGTAGACTTTTATATTGATCTATACCCCGGGACAGCCCCGATATCCACTCCAGCATATCGGATGGCCCCCACCGAGCTTCGAGAGTTATGGGTACAGTTGGAGGACTTGCAAGGCAAGGGGTTCATCTGACCCAGTGTTTCACCCTGGGCTTCACCGATATTGTTTGCCAAGAAGGCAGACGGGAGCTTGCGACTGTGTGTCGATTATCGTCGCCTGAACCAGGTGACAGTGAGGAACAAGTATCCACTACCGAGGATTGATGACCTCTTCAATCAGCTCAAGGGATCACAGTGGTTCTCGAAGATAGACCTCAGGTCAGGCTATCATCAACTCAGAGTTCGAGACGAGGATGTGCAGAAGACAGCCTTCAGGTGTCGGTATGGCCACTATGAGTTCTTGGTTATGCCTTTCGGCGTAACCAATGCTCCAGCAGTATTCATGAGCCTCATTAACAGGATCTTCCAGCCATACCTCAATCGATTTTGTCGTGGTCTTCATCGACGACATCTTGGTGTACTCGACCACCGAGGAGGAGCACGCCTACCACTTGCGGGTTGTACTAGACACACTCCGAGAGCACCAGCTTTATGGAAAGCTCTCGAAGTTCCAGTTCTGGTTACGTGAGGTCCACTTCTTGGGGCACGTCATTTTTGAGGTGGGATTTGCAGTGGATCCCGTGAAGATCGAGGCAGTGCTAGCTTGGGAGCCACCCAGAAGCGTGACAGAGGTGCGAAGTTTCTTGGGTCTAGCCGGATACTATCAGAGATTCGTGTCGGACTTCTCCAGAGTTGCGGCACCACTCTCAGCGTTGACGAAGAAGGGGAAACCCTTCGTGTGGTCAGACAGATGTCAGCAGAGCTTTCAAGAGCTGAGGCAGAGATTGACCAGCGCACCTATCTTGAGGTTGCCTGAGGAGGGAGTTGGATACGTAGTCTACTGCGATGCATCAGGGACCGGACTTGGGTGTGTCCTGATACAGGATCGGGCCGTGATTGCCTACGGATCACGTCAGTTGAGGCCACATGAGCAGAACTACGCCACCCATAACCTGGAGTTGGCAGCAGTGGTCTTCGCTCTGAAGACATGGCAGCACTATCTGATGGGCGAGTGCTTTACAGTCTTTTCTGACCATCAGAGTCTCAGGTACATCTTCTCTCAGAAGGACCTGAACCTGGGACAGCGGTGATGGCTCGAGTTCCTCCAGGACTATGACTTTGAGATAGTCTATACTCCTGGGAAGGGGAACGTGGTAGCTGATGCCCTCAGTAAGAGGACGGGCATCTAGCTACTTGAGGAGGCGACAGAGCAGCTAGCCGCTTTGCAGATATCCTTCGTGGATAGAGACGGAGCAACCTTCCTTCAGTCTCTCACAGTCTCTCCTCCACTACTGCAGTAGGTCAGAGAGGCACAGCGTGGGGACACTGACTGTGAGACGCGGCGTGCACATATATCCTCGGGACAGGCACCTGATGGTTTCTCCCTTGGAGCAGAGCACGACATCCTTTTCAGAGGACGTACCCTGGTACCAGTCGCTTTACGAGAGGAGGTGCTGAGAGAGTTTCACACTTCTCCTTTGGCGGTACATCCTGGAGTGGCGAAGATGTACCAGGATCTCAGACGACAGCACTGGTGGTCGGGCATGAAGAAGGTTGTGGCAGAGTTCGTTTCACGGTGCCTCACCTGCCAGCAGGTGAAGGCAGAGCATCAGGTGCCAGCAGGCTTGGTACAGCCCTTGGAGGTCCCGGAGTGGAAGTGGGATGGGATATCTATGGACTTCGTGACTGGACTTCCACGCACTTCCAGAGGTCACGATTCCATTTGGGTGATTGTTGACCGACTCACCAAGTCGGCACACTTCTTACCCATCCGAGAGCAGGGCTCAGTGGAGAGCTTGGGGCGTCTCTACGTTCAGGAGATTGTACGGCTTCACGGTGTGCCATCAACTATCGTCTCCAATCAGGACGCTCGTTTTACTTCCCGACTTTGGAAGGGGTTTCAGGAGGCGTTCGGGACGCGACTACGTCTGAGCACCGCCTTTCACCCTCAGACGGATGGTCAGACGGAGAGGACCATTCAGACTCTCGAGGACATGCTCCATGCATGTGTCCTCAACTTTGGTCGCAGTTGGGAGGACCACCTACCCTTGGTGGAGTTCGCGTACAACAATAGCTACCACTCCACCATCGGGATGGCACCCTACGAGGCGTTGTACGGCAGGCCTTGCAGATCTCCTTTGTGCTGGACAGACCCTGGGGAGTCAGCACTTGTGGGACCAGAGATGGTCCAGGCCACGACAGAGAAGGTCCAGGTCATTCAGGAGCAGATGAGGACAGCTCAGAGCCGGCAGAAGTCATATGCTGACAGGAGGCGGAGGCCACTAGAGTTCAAGGATGGCGACCACGTCTTCCTGCGTGTCTCACCTCGACGTGGTTTGTGGAGATTTGGTCGAGGCGGCAAGTTGTCTCCACGCTTCATTGGACCATTCCAGGTCCTCAGTAGGGTTGGCGAGGTGGCTTATTGCCTGGCTCTACCACCTCAGTTGCACCGGGTGCACGACGTCTTCCACGTATCTCAGCTGAGGAGATACGTGCACGACCCGACACACATCATCGACCATGGGGAGCTAGACGTGGATGATGGGGCGACTTTTGCGGAGGTCCCAGTGGAGATAGAGGATCGACAGGAGCGGGTCCTACGTGGTGGATCGATTCCTCTTGTGCGCATCAGATGGCAGCACGGGAACCTGCAGGAGAGCACATGGGAGCGGGAGGCTCAGATGCGTGCTCAGTACCCACATTTGTTTCCCTAGTTTATGATGTATCTTTACGGGGACGTAAAGCCCTGAGGTGGAAGTAATGTAAAGACCCGTAAATTTCAAGGAAATTCTTTTTTCTTAATTTTCTTTGGAATTTTACAAGAGTGCAGTTTCTGACGGCACCTGATTCCGAGGCCCGGTGTGCCTGGAATCATTTTCTGAAGTTTGGCTCGGGTACGTTCAGTGAACGGACGAGCGGGTTTTTCTAACTTTTGAACCGGTGCCCGGAATCGAATTCTGAGGGCACCGATGAAATCGCAGCGCCAGTATTCTCTTAGAAACGCCTCTTCCGGAGTTGCGTTTACTCGGGTGTGGTTTTTAATTTTCGGGCTTAAACTTAAGAAATAAAATAATTTTACGACAACTTTATTTTATTTCACTTAAGCCACTTGGAAGCCACTTGAAGCCACTTAAAGATGGCTTAAACTGAGTTGATCCGGATAAGATGCTATCCAGAAATATCCTACCCCCTTGCTAGGATATTTGTGAGGTGGGGCCCGCACGAGCCCCGCCGTTTCTTTCCGCTAAGTAATGTACCCGCGAAAACCCGTCATTATGAAAGTCAACTGACGCGTTTTCTTAAATTCTTAACAGACCATTTAATTGGGCGGTTTTCTTCGTGAATTAAATGAGCTGTTACTTTCGTTGAATTAATACAACGAATTGATGGGTCGTTACTTACCCGTTTTCGTTTGTTGGCGTAATAATAAAATAAGACCAACAAGGTCTTTTGAAGGATTACTCGTGGAGAGGAGTTCTTGAACCTTCAACCTTCTTCGCGAAGAACGCGAAGAACGCGAAGAACGCGAAGAACGCCGAACCCGGAAATCGATGACGCGACGCTGTGATCCGCGACAACGACGTTCCCTTCCTGCAACGTTCTTCTGCGACGTCTCTTCCTCCGCGACGGGTCTTCGATCGGCTGCTTGAGGTAAGAGTCTCGGATTTTTCTTTTTTTAATCTCCTTTGTGGTTTTTACCCAAACACGGATTTAATTATAATTAAATTAAATCTGTTGTTCTTGGTCCGTTGAGTTCGCCGAATCAACGCCGGATTCCGCGACGACGCGACGCCCTTCCGCGACGACCCGACGATCCCCTCCTTCCGCGACAAGAAATTCCGCGAAGGACGTGCGTTCGACGACGACCAACGAGGTAGGGGTTGTTGTGATTATTTCTTTCCTTTTCCCGTGATCGTTCTTTTTTTAAAAAAAGTAAAGAACCGGACTATAAGAACAATTTTAATTTATTAAAATTTTTGAATTCATGTGTTGAATTTTGTTTCTCCCAATGTTTATCTCTAACGCGGAGGGTGCGGGCCAAACGAACACGGCCCGACGACCCTCCGCCGTTCTTCGTTCTTGTGCGGATTTGACGAGCGACGACGGAACATGCCGCAACGGAAATTTGGTGGTTCCGCAGTGAAGAACGAGTCCCGGGAGGAGCAACGGCGCAGACGGGAAGAAAATCGGGCCACCAGAGCGACTCCGGCGGCCCGCGGAAGCCGGCGGTGGCGCCCGGCGCGCCGCCGGACGAGACCACCGCGGTGGCGGTGCTCGCGGACCAGCGGCCGCGCGGGTCCGGTGCGTGCGGGACGCGGCTGAAGCCGCGTCCGGTCGCCAGGGAGACACCCCGCGGGTGTCACGGGCGTGTCACACGGGGGCGGCGGCTCCCCCCCGCGTCACTCGGGACGCGGTTTCAGCCGCGTCCGGCTGTCTGGCCGACACCCCGCGGGTGCCGCGGGGGTGTCACGCGGAGCGGCGGCTCCCCCGCGTCGGCCGCGCGGCCGAGCCAGACCGGTCCGACCGGGTCGGACCGGGTCGGACCGGGTTCGGCCGACCCAGGGGGGTCGGGCCGGGTCGGCCCGGGCCCGGACCCCCCCGTCTTCGAACAGTTTTCGTTCAAATGGCTGTATCTTGAGCTACGGGCCTCCAAACGACTCGCCATCAGCGGCAACGCGATCCTTGGATCGAGACGGTCGTTTCTCTATATCGCACTCAAGGTTTCAGAATACTTTGAGTTCGGCCGGGTTGGTTTGTACACGAAACCAACCGGGCCTTCGGAGCGGAAACGCTCATATCTTGAGCTACGGACGTCTGATTGACGTGCCGTCAGCTTTGTTGTTTTCCTCTATGTGAGACGGATCTTTTGGCATACTTCTCCCGAGGTTTGAATGCAGGTGGAGTACGGTCGGGTTGGTTTTTCCTAAAAAACCAACCGGGCCCCTGGGACGAAAAAGCCAATAACTCTCAGACCGGGCGTCCGATCGACGCGCCGTCTGCGACGTTGAGTTCCTGTTGACGATACAGAACTTTTGGATACATCAACTTCGGTCTTTGTGACAGTTGATGTATTGGCCTCTCGGCTCGTGGAGCGGACCCTCCCGAACGAGCTTGCTGTGTGCGGGAACCCTAGAGCTGGCTGCGACTACTACTTCGACAGCGACGACCGTGCAGAGATCCTCAGTGGACTGCGGCGACGACCGTGCAGAGATCCTCAGTGGACTGCGACGACGACTGTACAGAGATCCACAGTGGACTGCGACGACTACTGCACTCAGCGATCCTACGTGGATCAGTGTTACAGGTCCTGTGTGGGCCCGATCCTGTGTGGGTCCGATCCTATGTGGGTCAGCGCTCAGCGGTTCTGTGTGAGCCAGCGCCTACAGGTCCTGTGTGGGCCCGATCCTGTGTGGGTTATTGTGGGGGTTAGTTACCTATCGATCCTTCGTGGGTCCGACGACTTAGATGGATCAGTGATCATCATTATCGTCATTCGAAGAAGTATACCTGTGTGAGCTGAATCTTGAGTTACTCTCCTTTGTGGATTGTGTTGAGCTATCCTGTGTGGATTTACTATTTACTCTCCTTTGTGGATTGTGTTGAGCTATCCTTTGTGGATTTACTGTTTACTCTCCTTTGTGGATTGTGTTGAGCTATCCTCTGTGGATTTACTGTTTACTCTCCTTTGTGGATTGTGTTGAGCTATCCTGTGTGGATTTACTGTTTACTCTCCTTTGTGGATTTTGTTGTGTTATCCTGTGTGGGTATACGTTTGCTTTCCTATGTGGACTGGGTTGTGCTTGGGCTCGGACGTTGGAGCCAAACGACAATTGATGACTTAGGTATATGTATGGGCATATACCTAAGCCGTGTCAGATGTTACTTCGTGATTGTACCTTTCCTTTGTGGATTATCCTTTGTGGATTTCGGGAGACCTTCGGGGGTCTCGGGGTCCCTACTGAGTAGCTTATACTCACCCCTGCACGGGCTTTGCCCGCACTTCGTTGTGTTGGTTGCAGACGACGGACAACACTAATCGTGGTGGAGGCGTGTGGAGCAGGACGGTACCTGGAGGTGGACCACTGGGCGGGACGCAATCGGAGCGGACGGCTGGACCGAGGAGCTGTGGAGGCTATCTGTACCCACCCTTCAGGTTGGACTTCCAGAGGATGGCTCGACGCTGCGGCTTTTACTTTTCAGTTGCTGTTTTTCTTTTCAGTTGTACTTTACAGTTGGGCTTGTATTTCCGGCCCCTTTTACTTTCAGCACAGCTTGTTACAGTTTTTACTTAGTGTTTACTTTTCCGCTTGCTTACTTTGTGGTGCTTGTTTACTTTCCAAAGGCAATGCCTTCCCTTTTTGTTGGGATTTATGCCTTGGTGCTAGTCGCCAGCCCCTGGCCTATGGAAGGCGGGCTTGGGGTAGTCACGGCACGGGCCCCGAGGACGGGTCGTGACAATCTTCTTGGTTTGAACAACCCTTTTGGGAAAAGGAAGGGGTTTAGGAGGAACATCATAAATATTTTTCTTACCTTTATCTTTCTCCTTGGATTTCCCATCAGTTGGTTTGGAATGCGGCTGCTCCGGATTTGAGGTGAATCCCGGTGGAATGGTAGGTACATATGTATCGTTCATTTGCTTCCCACTTCTCAATGTGATGGCACTGACATTCCCCTTTGGATTTGGAGTGGTTTGGGAAGGTAGATTTCCAGAATTCTTACTCACAAGTTCATGGAGGGCGGTGGCAATCTGGCTCATTTGAGTCTTCAACTCCCTCAACTCTAAACCTTGACTCTTCAGTTCATTCTGTTGATTAAGAACAATTTGCTTCAAAAGATCATCAGTGTTAGAATCTACCTTAGGTGGGGGATTCCATTGTTGTTGGCTTGTTGATGTTTAAGCTTCAAATCTCCTTTGGGGTTGTTGGAAACCCTGCTGGTAAGGTGGAGGCTGCTGGAAGTTTTGTTGAAATGGGGGCCTTTGTTGTTGTCCATATCCATACCTCATGTCTGATTGATCCTTCCACCCTTGGTTGTATGTTGGAGCAAATGAATCAAACTTCTTTTGGGGATATGGTTGTTGCTGCTGCTGAAATGGTCTCCCAGGGAATACTGCTGTACAATCCTCTATCTCTTGTAGTTGTGGGAAACTGCCAGTTGGATGACTTGTATCAGTGCAAATGGCACAAGGCCTTGAAGGAATGGGTTGGGATGTCTTTTGAGCCAAAGAAATCTGTCTCACCATAGTGGTCAATTCTTCCAACTTTGTATCAATCAAATGACTTTCAAGAAAAGAAGGACTTACCTGATGTACTCCCCTGACATGTGGTGTACCTCTATCGCCAAATTGTTGGGAGTTTTGGGCCATTTTTTCGATCAATGCTCGTGCAGCTACTGGTGTCTTGTCCACCAATGCTCCTCCAGCTGCAGCATCCACCATGCTTCTCTCCATAGGTGTGATTCCTTCATAAAAGTACTGAATGAGTAATTGCTCACTGATTTGGTGATGTGGGCAGCTTGCACACAACTTCTTGAATCGCTCCCAATACTCATACATTGACTCCCCTTGTGCTTGCTTGATCCCCGATATCTCCTTTTGAATGGATGTGGTCCTTGATGCTGGAAAAAATCTTTGCAAGAAAAGACGTTTCAAATCATTCCAACATGTTACATCTTCAGGTTGCAAATAATACATCCAATCTTTTGCAACTCCATCAAGTGAGAATGGGAATGATCTTAATTTGATTTGATCTTCAGAAACATTTCTTGGTTTTAAAGTTGAGCAAACCACATTAAATTATTTAAGGTGTTTGTTGGGATCCTCACCAGATAAGCCATGAAACTTTAGAAGAAGGTGAATTAATCTAGATTTTAACTCAAAGTCTGATTCGAGATTCTGGTATGCAATACAATTCGGTTGATAGTTAATATCAGGTGCAGCCAATTCTCGAATGGTTCTATTAAGTTCATTTCCATTATTTTCAGCCATTGGTTCTTCTTTTATGTTTGAATTTGAATAACTTCTAATTCCAATGTTTCCAGAAGATAGGAATTCACCAACTGGTTGAATATTGAAACTTCGCGTAGACTGGGAGTGTCTGATTCGTGCCCTAAGGCTGCGTTCAATCTCAGGGTCAAGATCTAAGAGATCTTCGGGATTAGTTCGTGTCATAAATCAAATAAAAATGAAAAGAAATAAAGTGGACCATAGTAAAATAAAAATGAGAAGTTTGAGTTGATGGTCCAAAAAGAAGTAGAAGAAAATAAAAGAAGAAAAAGAAAAATCAGATTGGGCGAAGAAGGAAGAAAGAAGAGAGGAAGAGAATAAAATATAAAATAAAATAAATACCTCTAATTGGTTGAAATAATTACTTGCCTCCCCGGAAATGGCTCCAATTTGAAAGAGCGCTGTCGTGGGCGCCCTCAAATGATTAATGTGATTTTGGGGTACTTAGGTGCAGCAGAGTGGCTGACCAAGGTCGTCTCTCAAAGTAGGAAGTGAATTTAACAACTTATTAAAGGTATTCTAAAAATAAAATAAAAGAGAATAAAATAAAAACACTACTTTAAAGGATTGGGTTTTTTTTATAGTTTATGAATCTAGAATAAGTTTCCTGGAAGAAGGTTGTATATTTTTTTTTGTTTTTAGTTTTGAAATGAATTTCGATTAAAATGACACAAAAAGAAGATGTTTTTTTAGAAATCTATTTTAAAAGGCGTAATTGATCTAACTCTACCTATTCATTCACTTATTAATCATTATCATTTAAATAAATATCCAATTAATTATGATCCCCTAATTTTTTATCCCTCGAACCCTACGAGAGTTAACTTAACCACAAAGATGAAATTACTTAAACCCTAGGCTAGCTTCAGAACACGCAATCGCAGCACCCTGCTTTGATTGTTGTTCTAAGGATAGCTTATGGTCAGTGGTTAATTAGAGAACATATCCATTCTGGAAATGAGGATGAATTGTGTTTAGGGATTATATTTGAACTCTACTAATTTATCCTATGTGGTCTTGTATTACCGATTAAGATTACGCTCTCACAATTTACACAAAATCCCGACCTCACGTGTTTTTGTGTTAATTGTTCAATTGCTTGCTTAGTTTTTTGTAATTTAAAAACACAATTCATGGATCATATTATGTGAATTACAGTATCTCATTTATTCAAAATAATTAAATGAAGAGGGTATAAGATAGATCGATTACTAAAACACTACTCTTCCATGGGTGGCGTAATCATCGTAGAAGCGTTTTGCATATGCAAAGGTTTATAATGGGTATAACCCAATAACGCTTCTACTCAAGAATTCCAGCCCAAAGAGGAAGATTAAGAGAAGAATAAATTTAAACAAAACAGAAGAAAATAGAAGAAATAAAAGAAGAACAAAGAAGTTTATTACACAAACAAAATCATTACAACATGAAGGAGAAGAAGAAGGCTTCGTCGAAGGGATCCTTGCTTCAAGAGCTACCCTTATTGAAATGGTTGGAGAATTGGAGTATATCCACTTCTCCTCTTCCCTCAACTTCCCAAATCACGTCCCAACCCCTCAAAATGAGAAAAACTTCAATTTACAAAGGGGAGGGGAGGAGAGGTTACAAGTGGTTTCAAGTGTGAATGTGGAAATTCGGAAAAATATTTTATTCCAACTTGCACCGCCCATTTGACCTCCAAAACGCGTGAATTGACCGGCCTTCCAGAAGGATTATTTGTGACAAATCATGTCCCCGAGCTTTCCTCAAACTTTGGGATCAATCGAAGCCCTGATGAAGAATATATTGCCCAAATACAGAACCCATGTCCATTCTGCCGAGTCCATCCCATGATTGGATTAATGGCCCATTTACCCCATCCAAATGCACTCTTTAGCTCTAGTGTCCTGAATGAAAGTTGTAGAAAATTAAGTTAGGAACACTGTTAAAAAATTTCAAATTCAAATAATAAATATAAAAATATTTATCTTCGAAATACTACAGTGCACTATTAAGGGTAAAACTGGAATTTTCACAAAATTTTCAAATGAATGATCAAATCCCAAATATTTTATAAATAAACATATATAACACAATGTGAGGAAATTATATCATTTATTATCAATAAAATATTAAATAAAATAGTGTTTTATCAAAGGCCTTCGAGCCACAGGGCCTTCGGGCCACGTAGACCATGGAGTAGCCCATTTCACACAGAACAGGCCCCAAAATAGGATCGGAGCAACAAAAAGTAGCAGCCGCCAGATGTAGAGCTAACCGGATTGGAAGAATGAGAAGGTATGGTAGCCGCCATCGGAACCAGACACCGTGCAACTTTGTACGAGGCAATGCTCACCCATCAGCAATGCAAGGTGGGAAGCTAGGTGATCAATGACGCAGAAGCTGGGGAGGGGCAGTTCAAGTGGGCTGGGCCTACAGGTCATGTATTGGGCATGGTATGCCTCTGGGCCTTCGGGTCATGTATTGTGGGTCGTCGAGCCTTGTGCCTTGGGTCTACGGGTCATGTACGAGTTCCCCTTAAACCCTTAAAAGGGGGGTTATCCATAATAAAAATAAAAAAAGGCCTTCGGGCCATTCTGGCAAAGCACTCGCGTCACGCGGTGCAATGCGGTTCTTGAAGGAAGCAAAAAGTTCAAGAAGGGGCTAAAATAGTTCACGAAAGTAATTTCTGCAAACAAACAATGTGTAGAAAAGTGGATTTCATCTATGGGTGAAAACGAGACTTCAACATAGCATCTATCTACAGTAGAGGATGCATGCATTCATGCAAATAAAGGGGCCTACACGTCCATTAACTATGTGTGGATCCATTCCAAGAGTAGTGAGAAATGGAAGAGGAAGACAATGATCCTTTCTACCAGCAGTGAGCTAGAGAAAGAGACATAAGGAGTGACCCTTGGGCAAATAGTGAGCTAATCCTAAACCTTGTATAGGGAGTGAGCATGAACAAAGAAATGATCTAGCCTGAATCTTTTAATTTGACGGTGAGCCTTAGTGGATTTGGTACATCGACACATCGTCGTTGCATGCTCCTTGGATGTAGCCCAATGAGGATGAACCAAGTAAAATTGTTGTGTCGCATGCATGATTTCAATTTTGTTCATACATTGCTATGAGGAAGAGGGAGAATGGTATTTTGTTTAACAACGAAACAAGATCTGAATGGTCAGTTGTTTTAATCTATCATAACCTAATTAACCCCCCCCCCCTCAGGATATTTGACCTAGGGGGCCTAACAAATCCATAAGTCATTTGTGACGTGTAGGAATTCAATGCACCTTAATCTGACGCACGGTGTGATCAGTATGAATTCAAGTACATCATTTTTTTAGAATTGTCATTTTAGTATTAAAAAAAGACAAGTGTCATACTCAAAATCGAGAAAACATATTTGGATTGTTTTGGTAATTTAGGAAAACGATCCATATGCCATTTGTGACGTGTATGAATCAGTCGCACCTTAATTTGATACACAATGTACCTGGTATGACACAAAGTGCTCGTTATCGGTTTAAAATCGACATTTTATTAATTTATTGTTTTATATTTATGTTTAATTTATTTCTTTATAGTATTACTAACATAATAATTATTTTCTTATACAAGTGTATTCGTTTGCTCGAGTTGGGGTGGTTTGTTCGATAATTAATACCATGATCGGGTTTTTTGAGAGGGGGTCGGGTGTCAAAGATAATGAAATCATTGATGTTTTTGAATGTTAAATTTGTGATAAACTGTACTTGCTAATGTAATTGTACAAAACAATGTTTGAAATGTCTATAATATAGTGTGTGTTTTTGGTATTTGTGATGGAATTTTTATTTCAATTAAATTATTAATTTGTCATGTCTTGTATTTGTTGTTGCATGTATTTGTTGTCTCTTTGTTGTTGTAGTGTGTTGTAATATCAACAGCACATTGCAGCAGTATGACATTTATCGACGCTATTTCTAGTGGTGATAAAGGTCCCCATTTTAAAGGCACTTAGGACAATAGCGTTTTTTGGCATTGTTAAAGCCTTTTTCTAGCACCGTCATTAGCCCAATTTGTAATAGTGTGATCTGCCCTCAATATCCTTCTCCATAGCCGCTTGGGCTTACTACGGTTGAGCTGACTTCTGCGGATGTCTGTGGTGGTTGTGGTTGAGTCGAGTCCCATGGTTGATCCAAGTTGGCCATTTCGCTAAGTCCTTCACTCCTTACATAAAAAATAGTGTGTGATGTGAAGCAAATATCACAAATACCAACATTTTCTTCAATTCTTCTTTTCTTCTATTTTTAATTAATACCTCATCATCACCATCACCAACTTCAATCTTAAAACATCTTTTGCCTTAAATAAATTTCCAAAATTTCCAAGGAACAACTTTAAATATCAACCATGGTTCTACAAATGATCTGTTCTTCAAAATCACTTCTTCAACATATTGACATTCTCTGACAACAAATACAACTCACACAAAATGGTCTCAACATGTGGGGACCACTCCCAATTGGGAGAGTCCTCTTTGGCGGCGGCATCTAGCCAGATGGCTGTAGGAGGCGGCTGCGGGAGTCTCCTTGGTTTGGTGGGCAGCATGATGGACAACAGCCGGCGGGAGAATTTTCAAGGGTTGATGCACCAACCCTTGATGTTGCAGAATTTGTTTCCTTTATAAACAGAACGGAAGAGTTCTGCTGTGTATGTGTAATTTTGGTATCCTCCGTGATTATCCGGAGAGAAGGGAATATAGAAGTGGCCCTGATTCTCCCGTGGATGTAGGTCATACGACCGAACCACGTTAAAAATTCTTGTGTTCCTCCGTTCTTGCTCCTGTTTTGTGTGTTTGAGGTACCACGAACCTCCGCTGCGCCCCAACAAGTGGTATCAGAGGCGAGGGGGAGCGAACGGAGGTGATCCGGCGAGGCGACGGCAAATTTTCCGGTGGCCGGAAAATTGAAAGTGGTCGGAAAATTTTTCCGAGGGCAGATTCGGGAAGAGGACGGCGAGACGATTTCAACGGCGCAAGCGGCGAGGAAAACGGAGTTGAAACGAAAGAGATATGGCCGGTCAAAGTTCGGTCAAACCCGCGGGTGAACAGTAACCACGTGCCGGAGAAGAAGGCACTGTTCAGGCCGCCGGCGAAAATTCCGGCAATATTCCGGCAGGAATTCCGGCGTGCCACGTCAGCGACACGTTAGCGCCACGCCAGCGCCACGTCAGCGGGTGATCTGGACCGTTGAACGTGTTTTGACCATATCTCAGTCAATTCGTATCCGATTTCGGCGATCCAGGAGTCGATTCCGACTATTTCGACCGTTCCGGACACATCCGTACGGTTAGTGTTTCAAAATTCGCACTCTTTCAGGTGGTGATTTAAAGAAGTGCGACATCGACGGTGGTGTTCGCGTTTTGCGACAACGACGATGACGGGTGGCGGAGCACTACCAAAATTTGACATCGAGAAGTTCGATGGTCGAAACAATTTCGGTTTGTGGCAAAGCACGGTGAAGGATCTTTTGGTGCAGCAGGGCCTGATCAGACCGTTGATCGGAGAAAAGCCCGAGACAACCAGTGCCAATGATTGGGAAGAGCTCGAGATGCAGGTTGTCAGCACAATTCGATTGTGTTTGGCGAATGAGGTAAAGTACTCGGTGTTGGATGAGACATCACCGAAAGAGATCTGGAAGAAGTTGGAGCAGCGATATATGGCGAAGTCGCTCACCAAAAAGTTGTTCCTGAAGAAGAAACTATACCAATTGTGCATGGACGAGGGAGCGAATTTGTTGGATCATACCAATGAATTCAACAAGATCCTCACACAGTTATTGGGGCTCGGTGTGAAGGTTGAAGAGGAAGACAAAGCACTTCTGCTTTTGTCATCACTACCAAGCTCATTTGATGGGCTTGTGACTGCATTGCTCGTGGGGAAGGATACACTGAAGCTGGACGATGTGATGGCGTCGCTTCAAGATTCGGAAGCATTTCGAAGACCCATGACGCATTCAGGTGATCAAATCATGGCGATGCGAGATGATCAGCGTGGGAGGAGCCGACATCGACAGTCAGGAGGTAAAGAATGGCGGCCAAAATCCAGGGGACGTGATCCGAGCGAAATCACGTGTTTCTGGTGCGAGAAGAATGGTCACTATAAAAGTGATTGTGGAGAGCGCAAACGGTACGTTGCTGGGAAGAAGAAAGTTGAAGAGGAGGATGTGAACATCACAAGGTTATATGCAGATGATGAAATCTGCGTGACAACGGGAAGCGTGCACTCATATGAGAGAGTTGAACGAGAAGAAGTGCAGTGTCATTACTGCAAAAGATACGGGCACATGAAGCGGGAATGCCGATTTCTAAAGAGGAAGAACGAGCAGGCTCAAAATCCAAAAGAAGACGGATGAGTTCTGGATTCGGGGAGCTCAGCACACATATGTACGACGAGAGGTACATTTGATACTTTTCAGCAGGTGCGAGACTCGGTGAGACTTGGTGATGGGTCAACATGCGAGGTTCAAGGAGTCGGGATGGTGAAATTGAAGACACCCGATGGAGGAGTTCGTAAACTGGCTGACGTGAAATTTGTTCCGAGGATGAGGTGGAACTTGATATCATTGAGTAGGCTCGATGCGAGAGGGTTCAAGATTTCCATAGCAGGTGGAGCGTTGGAAGTCTCACGTGGGGATGCAGCAATATTTACTGGGAAGGAGTCCCAAGGGTTGTATCTTTTGATGGGGACCACAGTCATCTCGAGATCGAGTGAAGATGGTGGAAGTGCCACGTCATCTGGCGTGAAGAAGCGTGTTCGATTTGCGGATGAAGTTTTCAACACCTGCAAGGAGACTGCAGGTCAAGCTTCTACCCCAAATTGGTCGTGAGGGGGAGATTTGTGGGGACCACTCCCAATTGGGAGAGTCCTCTTTGGTGGCACCATCTAGCCAGATGGCTGTAGGAGGCGGCTGCGGGAGTCTCCTTGGTTTGGTGGGCAGCATGATGGACAACAGCCGGCGGGAGAATTTTCAAGGGTTGATGCACCAACCCTTGACGTTGCAGAATTTGTTTCCTTTATAAACAGAACGGAAGAGTTCTGCTGTGTATGTGTAATTTTGGTATCCTCCGTGATTATCCGGAGAGAAGGGAATATAGAAGTGGCCCTGATTCTCCCGTGGATGTAGGTCATACGACCAAACCACGTTAAAAATTCTTGTGTTCCTCCGTTCTTGATCCAGTTTTGTGTGTTTGAGGTACCACGCACCTCCGCTGCGCCCCAACACAACATCATAGATTTTTTAACAGAAAAATACCACCCTTTCTGAATGCAGAAAAACATGTTGCGAAAGGGTGATAAAAACACAGATAAATGTTACCGGTCAACAATCCATGTTTTGTAGCAGTGTTGAAAAATCCGAATTGTAGCATTGACTGAAACCGTAAAATATTTCAAACCAATGAAAACCACACACGGACGTGCAAACGTGGATGAGCGCGGCGGTGACGGAGGAGGAGACGTGCATGGGCGGGTTCGAGATGGTGGCGGAGGGCAGGGTGACGTCCGACGTGTGCGGGCGGAGAAGTACACCAGCAATGCGCTGACGCTGGTGAACTATTATAAGGCCAACGTCGGCGCGGTGATCGCCGCCCGCGGACGGCCTCGCCGGAGGACTCCGCCGCCGTGGGGTATATTATGTGGACAAATCGAGTCACGAGTTGTGTTTGTATTTTAGCGGGGACAGTTAGCGAAACACTGTATGCAATCATCCTCCTGATGATAAAGATGAAATAATAATAAATTTAAATTGATAACTCATGAGCGGCACACGCTTCCATTGAGGTGACCCACCGCTGGGGTACGGTGTTCCACCTGCCATCATGCGATATTTGATTTAAGCACAAAAGAATTACTGATAAAACATTTAAACCATCATAACCATTCAATAATACTTGAATTATTATAATAGAACAAATCTAATTAATAAAAATAAAAATAAAATAATTTGTAGAATAAAACCGAATTTAATTATTGGAATTGGATACAAAAGTTAGTGTTACCTCTTCTAGTTGAGAGCTTCCTCTTTCCTTCTCTCTACTTCTAACATAATTCCAATGAACTAATTTGGGGTTCCAGGATATTAATCTTTCAACTGTTAGTCTTAATCAATTTTTTTTAACTATATAGAATCTCTTTGGAACTCACTTGAACTGTCACTACTTATACTTCATCAACTAGTTTGATTCACTCCATATGGCATGGACAAAAACAAATGAAAAGGAATTTGAATGAGAAATTGACAGATTCCACAGGATCCGAAGTTAGGGCGCCAAGAAAACAAAGACAAGAGGAGGAGTAAGACGCGCTCAACGGATGAGAGTTCAGTTTGTCAAGATAAAGTGAAACGCGAGCAAGGGCGATGACTGAAAAAAAAAATAGGCGCAAACAAGATAATATCTTAGATTTGGAAGTTCGGCGAGAGCAGTAGGGTCTAGTGGCCGGGGCGACAGAGTTAGCGGCGGCGACAGGGGTAACAGAGGCGGCGGTAGAGCTCTGGTTCTGCGTATAAATAAATATATATTTATTTAAACAATTATAAAATTATAATAAATATATATAATTAAATTTATAAATTTATGATTATATATGATAAATATATTAATCATACATAATTATAAAATTATAAATATAATAAATATATTTATAATAATTTTATAATTATTTAAATAAATATATATTTATTTATACTAGGAAAGTTCAGGATCCAAGCATGCTCGATCCTAAAAATTTATTAAAGAAAATAAAAGTGCAGACAAACATCAATATAATAAAAGTGGCACAAAAGAGCCACCAAAAACAAAAATCGGCCGGCAAACACCATAAAAAACAGTTAGCCATCAAAGGAAAGACCATAATGACCCCAAAAAGCATGCTCATCACCCATAGAAAAACAGTTGAAGCCCCTTGGAAATTGAGCAAAATCCCCAATGTGGGATTCTACGCAGCCACTACTGCATATATGGCCTTTAAAAGCATGCAAAAAGGGCATTTTTAATGCGAAAAAAACTAATGATAAAAGGGGTCTTTTATCAGTGCTAAAAAAAACATTGATAAAAATAAAAAAAATTAAAAAAAATCGACAAATTTGAGGGTAGACCCACCCCCTTGTAACATCACTTGACCCTCTTTCAACATGGCTAGGAAGCCCCCCTACTTTAACAACACTAAACCCATTTAACCCCCGCGCGCGCCCCTACCTTTGCTGGGTTTCAAACCTGAGATCCTCTCCTTATACCCACGCACCTTTTCCACTAACCTATACTGTTTTCTTATGTATTTTATGATATATCTATATATTTATATATATTTCGTTACATTTTTTATCCATTTATTTATATATATACGTATATATAACATGTTTTGTGTGTGTGTGTTTATAAATACATACATATATATATTTATATATATGTGTGCATTTATAAATATAATTATACATGTTTATATTTATTTACATATATTATATAATAATATTTATATACATATATTATAATATATAGATAAATATATCTATGTTTGTCAATACACACACAAATATATATATATATATATATATATATTAATTGTATAGGTATATAAATATTCATACATTTGTATTTTAAATAAAATGGCTATTATTTTTTTATTTAGATAAAGCTTATATATTGAGAAATATACTTTATATGTAAATATGTTTAATTTTTCACTATTGGAAATTGGTTTATTTATGACGGGGTCCCGTCGCAAATGACCTTTTGCGACAAGACCCCGTCACAAATGTCCCGTTGCAAAAAAGGGCGTCGCAAATAGATCCCCTGAAATTTTTTAAAAAACCTATTGCGACGGGGAGTTGGCCCGTCGCAAATAGTATTCCAAAGTTTTTTTAAAAACCTTATTCGCGACGGACCCGTCGCAAATAGCTTACAAAAATAAAATTGAATAAATAATAATAATAATTATAATATAAATAATATTAATATAACAATAATAATAAAATAATAATAATATTAATGAAATAATAATATTAATATTAGTAAAATAAAAAATTTATAAAATTATAAAATAATATTAATAATAATATAATCAATATAATAATAATAAAATAATATTAATAATAATATAATAATAATAATCATGAAATAATAATATTAATATTAGTAAAATAATAAAAAATATATAAAATAATAAAACCCACAATATTCATAAAAATATAAAAAATAATAACAAAATAATAAAAAATAATAAAATAATAAAAATAAAAAAAAATAAAAAAAACTAAATAAAGTGATAAAACAATAAAAAATTAAATAAATAATAAAAAATGTAATATTTACAACAATATAAAAACGCACTATATAGAAATATAAATAGTTAATATTACTAAAAAAATTACATTGAAATGTTATATCATAAAAAATAAATACACCACTGAAGGGGAGAGTCTTCTGGAGGAGTTGGAAGAGATAGTGGAAGGAATTCCATCCCTAAACCATGAGTTAGACATCGCATGTATTCCATCATTTGCTCATGTTATTGCTGCTGCCATCGATGTATCTCCTCCTTCTGATGTTGCTGATGTCGTCGGAGCTCTTCCTGTTGTTGTTGTTGTTGCTGTTGTCGTCGAAGCTCTTCCTACTCCATACACATACTCTCTATAAGCTCACCATGCGCTCACAGTTGCTCCTGATACTGTGCAGTAGATGATGATGACTCTCCATGAGCTCCTCTTGAGCTAGATGTCGACATCGCAGCGGTACCATAATAACTCTCAGGCGTCAATCGAGAGCTGATACTAACAACTCAGCCTTTCTCAAAGGCATACTAGGTCACATGCATCCATGCTGCCTCATTAAATCTGGCTGCATTGTTCTAATCATCGGTCTCGACCCGACTCTCAATTTGCGTCTGAGACATCGCAGTCTCATATGACTCCTTCAATTGCAATTTAAAATTAAAATAGTTAAAAATATTATGTACATATAATTTTAAAACTCAAAAAGAAATTATACCGACCACAAACAGATGCTGGCGATCACCTCTAATCTCTCCAGTGACAGGATCACTGTACATCCCCTGATAAACATCGAACTCCGTAATATCGGGTTGTTCGACTGCCTATATGAATATACAATAAACAGTTTACATTTAAAATTTATATAAATTAATTAAAAAAGGTACTTACCATATGTTCATGTATGTTCCGGGCGCAACAGAAGCGCGTGGAAGGGTGTACCCAACTTTAATTTGGCCGTTAACAATGATCAATTCGAGATCCGTCATGATGATAAAACATTGGATCTTCGGGATAGAATGAAGAACGTAAGAAAAGAGGGGAGTCTCAGAACCATGTAGAGGATCATCATATATTGGTTATAATTGATTTAATTAAAAGACAAGAATTACCTTGATGGAATTATCTCATCGTTGATGTTTTCGGTCACGATCCGATGTGATCTGTCGTTGCGTCGTAGAAGCCAAGTGTAGGCTTCCTCTAGCGGTGATCCACACGTGCTCCACGTATCTCTGGACGTCGCCAAAGGGATCTCCGGGTGCTAGCACAGAAGAGGCTTCACTTGCAATGTCCGCCTTCGATCGCCCCGAGAGCCGCTTCCAAAGCGCTCTCCTTGATCCGATGGAGGAGGATCTCTCTCGTAACTTGAGAGCGTTCTTGGAGGAAAGGGATTCTCTTTTGGATTGAGAGCTTTCTCCAGATCTGTTGTGCAAAACCACAAAGAATGGCTTGGCTTAATGAGAATAATGTAATTGATATTTATAATACTTAGAATAATAAATGAATTAATTACCCGAAATCATTTATTCATTTCATTTAATTCTTAGTAAAACCCCATGTCTAATAATAACAGTTGACTATTATTATCACTTGACATCCGCCCAACGAATTATACCTAATATTATTTAATTAAATAAATAATATTATTTCTCACAAATCTCTAGAAAAACTACACGGCGTGTACTTTTTTGTTTTTCCATTTTTTTATTTCCTCCACCACATTTATTAGACCTTGAATAATGACTATTTATTTCTTAAATAAATATCACTACATTACTCACTAATAAATATATATTATTTCTCCCACAATATATTCTCTCGAATAACTAGTGTCGAAATAAATGCGATCAAGAATCTTTGAATAATTATTAAACCACAATCGAGAATAATCTTTATTCAACTTGTTAAATGAATATTTAACTGAGATACTTGGACACACTTAGTGTGCGACCCTCTAGGTCTATTTCTTAGCGGCATTAGGCGAACCCTGCCTAAAGTCCAAGGTTAGCGTTTAGCAACATGCCAAGGCACCCATAGAGAAAGAAGTTATCGCTGCAATGACGTGTCACCCCCTATGAATGCTTACCGTGTAATGTAATCCCTTTGTCTCAATATCTTGAATCAAGCGGGTTGCATGTTAGTGTCATCAAACCATGTGCTTGATTATTCTTTCTTTGATTTTCCAGAATTGAACTCGCCTATTCCTCACCATGGCCCTGGATTTATTGAGGTTATGTCAATTCCATCAAAGGGTCTGAGATATCAACTTCCGTTATGGAATAGAAGAGACAAATCATTTATCGTATAATCTATTAATGCAGTATTACTCGTGACGCACCCAACATATCCCGCCTCATTGCGAACAATGTGTCTTCACTGTTTTTGTCAATACATCTAAGTGCGTGAGTTGTAATACCCATTAATAATAATCTTAAAGTCTAATGACCAATACACACATCCGCAGATAGAAACATCCAATGACACTATGAAATGTGGATTTCCTACTGACGGGTCTCGTTCTCATAATATCCTCCTGGATATTACCAAGGGCACACACCATGAGAAGGTGCCTCAAAGTTTTATGAGTCCTCACCCCTAATGGCCTATATTATTTGTGTCCCTCAAATAACATCATCCGACCGTAGAACGTATATTCAAGAATAGTGTTATGACACTTCTGGGTTCTCATCATAGCAGGGATCTTCTATGACCCTTTAGTGCAATAGCTATCCTTCAGAAATTATCACATGCATTGTCACGCAGAAGAATAATCATGATGTGATAAGGTATTTATTAATACAAGTTTATCATAAAGTTCAAAGTAGTTGGTTCTAGGCCACAAAATCCAACAGACTCCCACTTGGACTAGAGACAACTACTAACAACCTTTAACCCAATAGCTCTCACATGATATTAATGCTTTTATTGAGATAGGCCTTTAGTCATGGGGTCTGCCACGTTCTCTTCCATGGACACTCTGCTCACTGCAACTTCACCCCTTTGATATAAATCCCTCAAGAGGTGATACTTCTGGAGAATGTACTTTGTCTGTTGATGTGACCTTGGTTCCTTTTCAAGAACCACCACTATGGTATTATCATAATACAATGTGATTGGGTCTCTACTATTAGGCACCACATCAATCTCATGGACAAAGTTCTGAATCTAGACTGCTTCCTTGGATGCATCATAAGTCTCTATATATTCAGTCTCTACTGTAGAATTGGTGACAACTGGAATCTTTAAACTCTTCCAGCTCACAACTCCTTTATTGAGACAGAAAACATATCCAGATCGCAACTTCAGATCATTTTGATCTATCTAAAAACCAGCAATAGCACACCCAATGATGACAAGCTCCTCATCTCCTCCATACACCGGGAACATATTCTTAGTTCTTCTTAAATACTTAAGGATAGTCTTAACAGCAATCCAATGTTGTTCTCTTGGATTTGCTTGATATCTTTCTACCATGATCAGTTCATAGGCAACATCATGTTTGGTACATAACATTTCATACATGATGGATCCTATAGCCCAAGCATATGAGATCTTTCTCATCATATCTTTCTCCTGTTGTGATTGAGGACACATTTTCTTAGAAATATGTAGGCCATGTGACACTAGAACCAATCCCCTCTTGGATTGTTCTATACTAAATCTCTTTAGTATCTACTCAATGTATGCACCCTAACTTATTCCAAGCAGCCTCTTGGGTCTATCATGAATGATCTTGATCCCTATAATGTAGGTTGCTTCACCCATGTCCTTCATGGTGAAACACTTGTTCAACTAGTCCTTAACTGACTGTAAGACTGGTACATCATTTCCAATTAGTAATATATCGTCAACATATACTACTAGGATAATTACCACATTCCTATTAAACCGCTTATAAACACATGGATCACATTCATTCTTAATGAAACCAAATTCCTTTATGGCTTCATCAAATTAAATGTTCAATGACCTGGATGCTTGCTTTAATCCATAAATGGATTTCTGCAACTTGAAAACCTGTTTGGATTCACTTGGTGTCACAAACCCTTTTGGTTGTGTCATATAGACATCTTCCTCAAGATTCCCATTAAGGAATGTTTTTTTGACATCCATCTACCAAATCTCGTAGTCATGGTAAGCTTCTATGGAAAGTATGATTCTTATGGATTTAAACATGGAAACTGGAGAGACGGTTTCATCATAATCAATTCCTTGATGCTGTCTGAATCTTTTAGCCACTAGCCTTGCTTTATAGGTGTTAGATTGAACTTATATGTCCAGATTTCTCTTGAATACCCATTTTCATCCAATATGCTTTACATCAACTGGCTCATCAACTAGAACCGAGACTTGGTTCTGATACATGTAATCTATCTCATAATTCACAACTTCTATCCATCTTGTAGCTTCTAAGATCTCTACTGCTTCCTTGTAGGAGAAAGGTTCATCATTGTCCAACAATAATGACTCTCCATCCTCGGTGACTAGGAAACCAAATCTCTCTGGTTCCCTTAACTCTCTTGAGCTCCTACACAATACTTGAATTTCTGGAACCTCTTCCTCAGGGACCTGTGGAACTTGTTCCTGTACCAACTCCTGTGTATCTTGATAATCAAATTCGTCAAATCCAATCTTTCTCTCACTATCCTTTTTGAGTATGTGCTCCCTCTAAAGAAAGATAGCTTTTCTGGCGACAATCACTTTCTTATCTAAAGGGTTATATAGGTAATATACTTTCATTTCCTTAGGATATCCTATAAAGATACACCTCATGCCCCGGGGTACTAGTTTTTTCCTAATAAGGCCTTAACAAATGTCTCTCATCCCCATACACATGTGTGCGAAAAAATGGGTTTATTTCCATTCCATAACTCAGATGGAATTCCATTTTCACCTTATTTGGTACTCAATTTAATGTGTATGCTATAGTTTGTAATTCATATCCCCAAAAGGATAATAGAACATCTGCATGACTCATCATAAACCTCACCATATCCAACAAGGTTCGGTTCTTCATTTCACTAACACCATTCCACTATGGTGTATAAGGAGGAGTGAGTTGAGATAGAATCCCAAACTCCTGTAAAAGGTCGATGAACTCTTGGTTCAGATATTCTCCATCTCAATCCGATTGTATCTTCTTTATCTTCTTACCAAGATGATTCTCCACTTCATTCTTGAATTCCTTAAATTTTTTTAGGGCCTCTGACTTATACCTCATTAAGTAGATACATCCACATCTACTCAAATCATCAGTAAAAGTAATGAAGTAAGAATATCCACCTCTAGCTTCTACTGGAAATGGTCCACACACATCCATGTACACCAATCCTAGAAGCTTTGTGGCCCTTTCACCCTATCCACCAAAAGGTGGCTTGGTCATTTTACCTTTCAAAAAATCATGACATCTATCAAGTGGTTTTAGCTTAATAGAGTCTAAATAACCATCTTGGCAGAGCTTTGTCAAGCGCTTCTCGTTTACTTGACCAAGATGGTGATGCCACAACTGGGTGTTGTATGAGTCATGTGAGTTTGTTTCGTTATCAATTGCCAACACTTGGTTTTCATAATTTAATACATACAAACCATTATTTAATTGTGTCATACCATAACATACATTGTTCTTATAGAAGACACAACCCTTATTTCCAAACTTGAAAATAAATCCATCCATATCCAAACATGATACATAAATTATGTTTTTAGTAACACTAAGCACATAATAACAGTTATGTAAAACCAAAATCATCTCAATTGGAAATGAGTGGTGGTTATCGCCAATGGATAACACAACCAGCCTCATGCCATTGGCAACTCAAAGATCCAACTTTCCTATGTAAATATTTCTAAATCTACTTGGTTCCTACATTTGAATACATACGTGAGCCCCACAAGCTATATCTAATACCCAATGTGTAGAAATGGAAATATTACACTCGATGATGAATGCACCTTTAGCATCCCCATGATTTTGGGTGCAATTAATCTTCCAGTGGCCTATCTTTCCACATGAAAAACATACCGCCTCCCATTCCTTGCCCTACCTCTGGATCTTCCCCTTCTTGGAGGGATGGTGCTCGGGGGATTTAGACCATTTATAAATCATTGTCCATTTTGCCTTGTCCTTCCTCTTCTTATTCACTATAAGGACTGCGGGTTGGTCATGCCCCATGTCCTTATCTACTTAGAAAATCAAGGTTAGAAGTTCCGATAAACTATTCTCATTTTTTCTCATGTTTTAGTTGAAAATAAAGTTAGAGAAGGTCTTGGGTAGTGATGATAGGATGAGATCTATACGCAACTCATCTGGGAACTTAATCCCTAAGATGTCCAGGCGTTAAATGTAGCCAATAACCTTGACTACATGAGGCCCAGTTGGTGCAGACTCTCCAAGCTTAGTTGTGAACAAATCGTTGGAGATCTCATATCTTTCTTGTCTCGCCTTATCTTGATATAGATCCTTAAGGTGATACATCATGCTATACGCATCCATGTTTTAATGTTTCTTCAAGAGCTCATAAGACATAACCGATAACATGAAACATTGGACATCTGTGGAATCTTAAATATGTTTCATATAGAGAGATAGTTCCTCATCACTAGCCTCTTTTCCAAGCACAACTGAAATATACTCCTCCTGCACATACAATTTCCTCTCGTGGCAAAGGATGACGCGTAAACGCATCAGCCACTCCTAGAAATTGGTGCCAGTGAGAAGGTTTTCCTTCTCGAGTATGGCTCACAATGATATTTTTGAAGTAATTTTTCTTTTTGTTTCTACAAATTAAGATGAGAAAAGATTTTATTACTTTATCATGATAAAACTGAGACAAATAAATAAATTAATACTTATTAGTCTTCCACTATTTTATCGAAATACAATAGCCCTCACCATTAACTTCAGAATATTCTATTTCTTGAATATTCTATTGGAAATGATCCATATTTCCATTCTCATTATCCCAACTAGGGTTGGTCAAGAAACTTGAAAGGTTTTAGGTAGGCATTCCAAATTCCAACTGCATTAACTCACAACTCCTTGATCCGCTGAGTGGACTCCCCAATCCTAAAATCCTTTTATTTTGGATTTCCTCAACCTTTGCCTCTTAGTCAAACCATGTCCTAATATGGATGTCAACCCTTGATGTGAACCAAGTCAAGTCTTCCCAAAACCTTGAATTATAATTCCTCAATAATTAAAATCACCCTAACTAGGGTTGGTCAAGCACTTTGAACTATGGTTCGATTTTAACCAAGATTATAGAAGGTTATACCGACTTAATATTTCTTTGAGGGATTTTATCCTTATATGTAATTTCCATTTTATTATATTTAATTACATGCATGTTAATATTAAGTGGGATATACTTAAGTGATTAATCATGTTTAAGATAATATTTATGCATAAGCCAGTCTTATTTAGTTCTATCTTGCATGCTTGTTTAATTTATTAATTGTGTGATCATGAAAACAAAACCAAAATAAATAAACCATGAAACTGATAGAAATAAAATAAATGGTATGATCATGAGCTTGCTCTATTGATTAGTTTATCTAGAAGTTGATAAACTAACCCAAGACCAAGGTGAGAAACACCATGAACCTTTTGGGTTTGTGTTTACAGCTTTCCACCTGTCCACCTTTGTATCTCCTTGGGACTTGTTTCACATTGGATTCTAACTTGAGTTGCCTCCACTAGCTTAGGATATCCATCCATTATATGTGCTTTTATCTCACTCGCAGGTGAGGGGTAAAATGAGGTTTTACATAAAAGAAACTTTAGGCACGCAGGCCCTACATATTAATGAGGATGAGGCTCACAGGATAACAAATTTAATTTAAATAAATAAATTAAAATAAACCATCCACATACAAAGTTCTTGGTCTAGCTTATTATCATCCATACATGCAACGATATTTATGCATAAATAAAACTAGCATTCAATTCATTAATCATTCTTGTGTAAGATAAATCACGCTCGAATCAATTAATTATCTTTAATTAATCAATCCTTTTATCTTAAACGCTTTTATGAATTTCCTTGAGATTCTCATCCATCATAATTTTAAACAAATCAATTCATTTAAAATTATCTTTGTACGTAACTTGTATCTTGGAGGAAACCTGGTGAATTCTTGTTCATATCGACCCAATGAGTAGAAATGAACATTACACAGATGTTAAATTAAACACATATATATATAACACCTATCACATGTTGTGCCTCATCTTTATGCCCGCAACATGGTACATGTATCAAGGGTTTGTATAATATAATAATAAATTTTAATAAATCTACATAATTTTGATGAGTACACGGTGTGTAGTTTGGACTACATAGAGTGTACTATCTTTCACCGTCCATCCGAAGTACACGCCCAGAGATACATTGTGTTGGTGTACTTCAGAAATCATTGGAGTACACAGCATGTACAGTGGGTCACACACCATGTAGTGTATGCATTACACAGTCTCCAATTGAGCAAGCCATGTACGAGGTACATGTTCCAACCCTAACCCGAAGGGACTACACGCCGTTTCCTATGGGCCACACGACGTGTAATCTAAAAACTACAAGCCACCTATTCCTGGTCAACACACAAAGTCATTTAAGACTTAGATAAACTCCAACACACGACTTAGTTTGGAAGACCAGTCCCTGTGCATTGAACCTTGACTACATGGAGTGTACTACTGAATACACACCATGTGTTCTGGTGTTGTACGTCCAGGAACCTTTGGCGCCTCCGAATGAGAGCTTCTATTTCATTTTAATCAAAATTAAAATTAAAATACCGTTTCTGTAAGGTGAATGAGAAATGAAAGAGGAGGAACAGATCTCTAGATTTAGATTTATAGAACTATTAACTTGAATTGAAACAACTAAATTATTAAATGCGTAAATCATTAAATAAAAACTAAATAATTATAACTAATGAAATGACCCATTTGATACCACTTGTAGGTTTTGGGCATAGTGGAAGCGCGTGGATAGGTGTACCTGATAAAACACTATTTTATTGAATATTTTATTGATAATAAACGATACAATTTCCTTACATTGTGTTAAATATGTTCAATTAGAAAGTATTTGGGATTAGATCATTCATTTGAATATTTGATGAAAATTCCAGTTTTACCCTTTCAAAATCACTATAGTATTTCAATCATAAATATTTTTATTTGAACTATTTGAACATAATATTTTTGTAACTGTGTTTCTTAATTCATGGGTTACAACTTTTATTCAGGACACTAGATCAAAATAATGCATTTGGATAGAGTAATTGGGCCATAAAGTCAAAGGTGGGCTGGACACGCCAGAATGGAAAAGATTATGTATTTGGAATATAACTCCTTCATATGAGATTTGATTGAGCCCAAATTTTGAGAGGAGATATAGGACCCATATACTCACATATTATCCTTATGGAAGGCCGGCCAATTCACGCTTTTTTTGTGGTCAACTTGGCGGTTCAAGTTGGATTAAAATATTTGGCCGAATTTCCACACTCACACTAGAAACCACTTGTAACCTTCCTCCCCTCCCCTCTATAAATTAAAGTTTTTATCATTTTTAAGGGTGTGGAAGTTAATTGGGAAGTTGAGTTCATAGGATAAGTGAATCCACTCCAATTATCCAACCATTTCAATAAGGGTAGCTCTTGAAGCAAGGATCCCTTTGACGAAACCTTCTTCTTCTCCTTCGTGTTGTAATGCTTTTGTTTTCATAATAAACTTATTTGTTTTTCTTTTATTTCTTATATTTTCTTCTGTTTTGTTTAAATTTATTATTCTCTTAATCTTCTTAATTGGGTTGGAATCAAGAGTGGAGATGATATTGGGTTCTACCCTTTCAATCCTTTGCTCATGCAAAACATCTCCACGATGACCACACTGCCCATGGAAGATTAGTTATTAGTGATCAATCTATCTTCTAACCTATTAATTTAATTATTTTGAATCATTGAGATAATTTAATTCACTTAATATGATCCATGAATTGGGTTTTTAAATTGTAAAAAACTAATCAACCAATTGAACAATTAACACAAAAACACGCGAGGTCGATATTTTGTGTAAATTGTGAGAGCGCGATCTTAATCGGTAATACAAGACCATATGGGATAAATTTGTAGAGTTCAAATATAATCCCTAAACACAATTCATCCTCATTTATAGAATGGATATGTGCACTAATTAACCACTGACCATAATCTAACCTTAGAACAACAATCAAAGCAGGGTGCTGCGATTGCGTGTTCCGAAGCTAGCCTAGGGTTTAAGTAATTCCATCTTTGTGGTTAAGTTAACTCTTGTAGGGTTTGAGGGTTAAAAAATTAGGGGATCATAATTAAGTGGATATTGATTTAAATGATAATGATTAATAGGTAAATGAAGAGGTAGATTTAGATTGATTACTCCTTTTAAATATTTTCATAAAAAACATCTTTTTATTGTGTCATTTTAATCAAACTTAATTTTAAAACTAAAAACAAAAAAAAAATACAATCTTCTTCCAGAAAACTTCTTCTAGATTTATAAAATAAAACCAACCCTCATACTTTCAAGTAGTTTTTTTATTCTATTCTATTTTATTTTTAGAATACCTTTAAGAAGTTGTTTTAATTTACTTCCTCCTTTGAGAGACAACCATAGTCAGCCACTCTGCTGCACCTAAGTACCGCAAAATCAAACTAATCATTTGAGGGTGCCCACGACAGCACTCTATCAAATTGGTTCCATTTCCAGGGAGGCAAGTAATTTATTCAACCAATTATAGGTATTTATTTTATTTTTCATTTAGTTCTTTTCTTCTCCTCTTTCCTTCTTCTTTCCCCTTTCTCAAGTTTTTTTCTCTTACTCTCTTCTTTTATTTTTATCGGACCAAATAAAACTTCTTTTATTTTTATTACAGTCCACTTTTTTTTATTTCCTTTTCATATTTCATTGATTTATGACATGAACTAATCCTGAAGATCTCTTAGATCTTGACCCTAATATTGAACGTAACCTTCGAGCTCGAATCAGACATTCTCAGTCTACGGGAAGTTTCAACATTCAACCAGTTGGAGAATTACTCCAATATCAGAACATTGAAATTGGAAGCAATTCAAATTCAACCATAAAACAAGAAACAATGGATGACAATAATTGAAATTAACTTAATAGAACTATTCAAGAATTGTCTACACCTAATATTAACTATCAACCAAATTGTATTGCATACCCAAATCTCGAATCGGACTTTGAACTAAAATCTGGGTTAATTCACTTACTTCCAAAGTTCCATGGCCTCTCTGGTAAGGATCCCAATAAACATTTGAAATAATTTAATGTGGTTTGATCAAACCTAAAACCTAGAAATGTCTTTGAAGATCAAATCAAATTAAGATCATTCCCATTTTCACTTGATGGATCTGCAAAGGACTAGATGTATTATTTACAACCCGAATATGTAACTTGTTGGAATGATTTGAAATGTCTTTTCTTGCAGAGTTTTTTTCCAGCATCGAGGACCACTTCTATTTGTAAGGAGATCTAGGGGATCAAGCAAGCACAAGGGGAGTCAATGTATGAGTATTGGGAGCGATCCAAGAAGTTGTGTACAAGCTGTCCACATCACCAAATCAGTGAGCAACTCCTCATTCAGTACTTCTATGAAGGACTCACACCTATGGAGAGAAGCATGGTGGATGCCGTAGTAGTAGGGGAATTGGTGGACAAGACACTAGTAGCCGCACGTGCTTTTATCAACATGATGGCCCAAAACTCCCAACAATTTGGTGATAGAGGTACACCACATGTCAGGGGAGTACATCTGGTAAGTCATTCTTCTCTTGAAAGTCATTTGATTGATACCAATTTGGAAGAATTGACCACTATAGTGAGGCAGATTTCTTTGGCTCAAAAGACATCCCAACCCACTCCTTCAAGGCCTTGTGGCATTTGCACTGAGACAATCCACCCAACTGACTGTTGCCCATAACTCCAAGAAATAGATGATTGTGCAGCAGTGTTCCCTGGGAGACCATATCAGCAACAACAAAAACAACCATATCCCCAAAATAAGTTTGATCCAACATACAACCAAGGGTGGAAGAATCAATCAGACATGAGGTATGGCTCTGGACAATAACAAAGGCCCCATTTTCAACCAAACTTCCAACAACCTCCACCTTACCAACAGAGTTTCCAACAACCCCAAAGGAGATTTGAATCTCAATCATCAACAAGCCAACAACAAGGGAATCTCCCACCCAAGGTAGATTCTAACACTAATGACCTTTTGAAGAAAATTGTTCTTAATCAACAGAATGAGCTGAAAAGTCAAGGTTCAGAGCTAAGGGAGTTGAAGACTCAAATGAGCCAGATTTCCACCGCCCTCCATGAACTTGTAACTAAGAATTATGGAAATCTACCTTCCCAACCCACTCCAAATCTAAAGGGGAATTTCAGTGCCATCGCATTGAGAAGTGGGAAGCAAATGAACAATACATATGTGCCTACCATTCCACTAGGATTCACCTCAACTCCAGAGAAGCCGCATTACATAACAACTGATGAAAAATCCAAGGAGAAAGATAAATGTAAGAAAAATATTGATGATGTTCCTCCTAAAACCCTTCCTTTTCCAAACAGGGTTGTTAAAACTAAGAATATGGCTGAAGAAGCAATGCAAAAGGAGGTTTTGGACACATTCAAGCGTGTGGAGATCAACATTCCTCTACTTGAAGCCATTAAGTAAATTCCAAGGTATGAGAAATTATTAAAAGAACTTTGAACCAATCGAAGAGGGATCAAGGGAAATGAGAGGATCAATCTTGGAAGGAATGTGTCAGCACTCATTACACCAACTCTAGCAATGCCAACAAAGTGCAAGGATCCTGGGAAATTCACTATACCATGCACCATAGGGGAGTTACACTTTTCTAATGCACTTTGTGATTTAGGAGCTTCAATAAATGTGATTCCTCACTTTGTATTCTCTTCTTTACAGGTTGGTGAGTTGAAGCTGACAAGAGTAGTGGTGCAGTTGGCGAATAGAGCTACGACATATCCAACAGGAGTCCTTGAGGATGTACTTGTCCGGGTAAGAGACATGATCTTTCCAGCAGACTTCTATGTGCTCAAAATGGAGGATGATCAGGTAAGTTCTCATGCCCCCATTATCTTAGGTAGACCCTTCCTCAAAACTGCAAAAACTATCATAAATGTCAATGAGGGTACACTTTCCATGGAATTTGGGGATGAAGTTGTGATATTTAATGTTATAGATTCCATGAAGTAACCCTCAGAGGATCATTCTGCATTTGTTATCTCCCATTTGAACCACCAAGTAAAAACACCATGGAATTGGATTGTACTATGCTTAGGGAGATTATGAGTATTGGTTCTAGTTTGATGTCTAAGAGTACTTCCACACCCGTTTCTAAGAAACAAGACTCTCTAAGATTTGATTTTGAAATGGAATCATATTCTGATTTTGATCATTTGAACTCTAATTATGAAATGGTTGTTGATTATGCTGATAGATTTGATGCTTTATTCTCTGATTTTGATGATGTATATTCTGATACTGATACTCTTTATGAACATATTTCAGTTCCTTCTATGACCCCATCCATACACTACCCCCCTACATTGGAACTCAATCCATTACCACTAAATCTCAAATACTCATACTTGTTAAGTGGTGAGAAATTACCTATTATCATTGCTAACAATCTCCCTTTTGAACATGAAGAAAAACTTTTGAATATTTTGAGGGAGAACATCAGGGCAATCGGGTGGACCTTGGTTGACATATCAGGTATTGGCCCCTCCATTTTCATGCATAGGATTCTTTTGGAGGATGAGGCTAAACCAGTGAGGCAACCACAAAGGAGACTCAATCCAACCCTTCTGGTGGTTGTTAAAAAAGAGGTTGAAAAATTGCTCGAGGCAGGTATAATCTATCCCATTTCAGATTCCCAGTTGGTGAGTCCTATTCAGGTTGTGCCTAAGAAAAGTGGTGTTACAGTTTTAAAAAATGATAAAGAGGAGTTAGTTCCGATGAGGGTGCAAAACAGTTGGTGTGTGTGTATTGATTATAGGAAACTAAATCAATCTACTCGCAAAGACCATTTCCCCCTCCCATTTATTGATCAGATGCTTGAGAGACTAGCTGGGAAGACACACTATTGTTTCTTGGATGGATTTTCTGGATATTTTAAGGTTCCTATAGCTCTGGAGGATCAGGAGAAGACTACATTAAACTGTCCCTTTGGCACATTTGCTTACCGGAGGATTCAATTTGGACTTTTCAATGCCCCAGGTACCTTCCGGAGATGTATGGTGAGTATTTTTTCTGATTTTATTGAGACCTGCATGGAGGTATTTATGGATGATTTTACAGTATATGGGTCTTCATTTGATGAATGTATAATTAGTTTGGGAAAGGTGTTGAATTGTTGTATTGAGAAGAATCTGGTCCTGAACTTTGAAAAGTGTCATTTTATGGTAGAGCATGGCATTGTTTTAGGGAATGTAGTGTCAAAACATGGGATAAAGGTTGATATATCTAAGGTAGATATTATTTAATCCTTACCATATCCTTCATGTGTGCGTGATGTTAGATCTTTCCTAGGGCATGCAGGATTTTATCGGCGCTTCATCAAAGATTTTAGTAAGATTTCTCTTCTTATGTCACAATTAATTCAAAAGGATTCTGAATTTGTGTTTGATGATTCTCGCAAGACTTCCTTTGATGAGATAAATAAGTTTCTGACCACTCCACCTATTATACAGCTCCCATGGTGGGATATTACTTTTGATCTTATGTGTGATGCCTGCAACTTCGCGGTTGGAGCTGTCTTATCTCAGAGGGTGGAGGGACGTTCACATGTGATCGCCTATGCATAGAGGACACTGGATTCAACCCAATCAAATTACACAACCACAGAAAAGGAGTTTCTTGCTATCATATTTTCTTTAGATAAATTTCTTTCATATTTACTGGGATCTAAAGTTGTTGTTTTTTCTGACCATGCAACTTTTAGGTACCTCTTGAAGAAGCCAAATGCAAATCCCAGGCTGATCCGATGGATGCTCCTTCTTCAAGAGTTTGACATCGAGATAAAGGAGAAGAAGGGGTCAAAGAATTTGGTGGCAGACCACATGATTAGGCTTACTCACACACTAGAGAGTGACACCTTGGACCAGGTACCACTTCGGGACACTTTCCCCGATGAGCATCTCTATACTATCTCAGGTACGCATCCTTGGTATGCTGATTTAGTTAATTACATTGTTGCCTCTGAAATCCCAGTAAATTTGAAGAAGCATCAAGTCCAAAAATTAAAAAGTGAGTCTAGGTTTTATGTGTGGGATGATCCTTACCTCTAGCGCATGTGTAGTGACCAAGTCATTAGGAGGCGTGTTCCCAATCATGAGTTTGAGTCTGTTTTGCATTTCTGCCATACACTTGCTTATGGTGGACACTTTGGACCCCAACATACTGCTAGAAAAGTCTTAGACTCTAGATTATATTGTCCTAGCTTATTCCATGATTACCATGTGTTTTTTAAGTCATGATCTCGTTGCCAACACACTGGAAACATTTCAAGGAGACACGAGATGCCCCAACAACCCATTTTATTATTTGAGATTTTTGATGTTTGGGGAATTGATTTTATGGGCCCTTTTCCTAGTTCCTTTGTTTTTTTGTACATTTTGGTTGCTGTTGATTATGTGAGTAAATGGGTGGAGGCTAAGGCCACTAGGACTGATGATTCTCATGTTGTTGTGGAATTTGTCAAAGCGCAAATTTTTTGCAGGTTTGGAGTACCGAAGGCCATCATCAGTGACCAAGGGACACACTTTTGCAATATGAATTTTTCTTCCCTTCTTCAGAAGTATGGGGTGACACACAAAACATCAACACCATACCACCCCCAAACAAATGGCCAAGCTGAGGTTTCAAATCATGAGTTGAAACAAATTTTAGAGAAAACTGTGCAGCCAAATAGGAAGGATTGGAGCAAGCGCTTGGATGATGCATTGTGGGCTTATAGGACAACATACAAGACACCCATTGGTATGTCCCCATTTCAGATTGTTTTTGGGAAAGCATGTCATCTCCCTATGGAAGTTCAGCATCGGGCTTATTGGGCTATAAAGAAATGCAACATGGATTTGGCCCAAGCTAGAATCCAAAGGAAACTTCAAATTCAAGAGCTTGAGGAGATTCAATTGTCTTCATATGAGAACTCAAGGCTCTATAAGGAAAAATCAAAAGCATCTCATGATAGAATGATCCAACAAAAGGAGTTTCATGTTGGAGAGAAAGTCCTTCTCTACAGTTCACGACTAAAGATGATGCCAGGTAAGTTGCGTTCCAGATGGTTAGGTACTTATGTTGTGACTAATGTTTTTACTTATGGTGCAGTGGAGATCACACAAGAGGACAAATAAAGGAGCTTTACAGTCAATGGGCAAAATTTGAAGAAATACATTGAGGGACTTCCTACCGATGCAGTTTATTTCATCAAACTGCATGACCCCATCATCACTTGAGAATATCAGGCTGTTCCTAACCCTTTCACTTTTATATTACTTGTCCTAAATAAAATTATGCATTTCATGTGAACATATCATCCCATGGGTTTACATTTAGGAAAATTCAATATTTTAAGTGTGGGGGAGGGAACCTTTATAGTTTAGGATTTTCATTTGTTGTTTGTTAAAAAAAATTGTGTGTTTTCAAAACTTTTGTGTGTTTCTTTATCATTTTTTTGTGTGTGTTTTTTTTAAAAAATTGAGATAAAATGATTATCATTTCCATTTTTGAAACTTGTGTCAATGAGTGAAATAATTTATCCCATGAAACCGAGCTTAAATGAATGCTAAAAATGACTTTGTTTCAAGTTCAAATATTTAGTAATTTCATGAAAAGTACACTAAATTTTGAATCCCATGCCACATCTAACTGTCTTTATATTTGAAATAACTTTCCTGTGAGGCTTCTGAACCATTATTTTTATATTATTTACATTCACCTCACTTCTTGAGAGAACTAAACCATGCTTGATTTAACCAGAATTTGATTTATTCCTGTCAAAACTTGAGGGTTTGAGGTACTTATGTTTAAATGATTGAGGCATTTGTTTGGTATTAAAGACCCTATTTCAAAGAATCATTTTTTATAATGGCCTAACTTGAACATTTAATCCTTTTAGCACTTAGAATCCATGAAAAACCTATTAGGTTAGCCACATTACAAACCAATTTTTCCTATCCAACCAACTCTTGAAGTGAAATTGCATAATCTAGTTGAGTTTAAGTGTGGTGGAAGCTATCTTGTGTTGTACTACCTCATTTTGTGATACTTCAGATGAAAAATTAAATTATGAAGATATGTGTTTGCTACTGAAGAAAAAAATTATATTGAAAGTTGTGCCTTTCTGGAGCTTTCATGATAAAAGAAGCTGTGCCTTTCTGGATCTTCTAATAGAGGGGGAATGCTGTGCCTATTTGGAGCTTTTAAGAAAATCATGTTCGAGAAGATTGACATTTTTACTACGGAAATGTTGAATGGTGTGCAAATTCCTTTATTTTTCATGATGATGGAGCTGAATTTATACTATGGGGATTGAATAGAAGACCATATTTAAGTTAAAATTAGATTAATTCAATTTTGCTTCAAAAAGAGTCAAGCCCTTCTCATTCAACCTCATAATTTTTCACATCTAAATCCTACCAACCGAAAGCCACAGAACAACCCTGAAAAGTCATCATGATAAAAATATGTCCTTGACTCACATCGGGTAGCGATGTAGGAATTTATCAAGCCTATGGTGACCCTTGTATGAGTTTGGATGAGAAAGACATTGCAAAAAAAAAAATTGACATTTGTGTGATAAGAGAAAATTCAAGTGAGGTAAGTGTTTTGTGCATGGGAGGATAAATAAAGTAGAAGTATATTGAATGATATAAATTAAGAACTTGAAATAATGGTTTTTTATGAGGTATGATATCTTTTGTTTCTTGGCGTGTAATTGTTTGATCTCAAGGATATGTGTTTTAAAATTGGTTTTGATTTGATATTGATGTTTACTTGATATGAGGTTTTGCCCAGAAGTACAAAAGGGTAAGTGTGGGGGATTTGATAAAACAATATTTTATTGAATATTTTATTTATAATAAATGATATAATTTCCTCATATTGTGTTAAATATGTTCAATTATAAAGTATTTGGGATTAGATCATTCATTTGAATATTTGATGAAAATTCCAGTTTTACCCCTTCAAAATCACTGTAGTATTTCAATCATAAATATTTTTATTTGAACTATTTGAACATAATATTTTGTAACTATGTTCCTTACGTCATGGGATACAACTTTTATTCATGACACTAGATCAAAAGAATGCATTTGGATGGAGTAATTGGGATATAAAGTCAAATGTGGGATGAACACGCCAGAATGGAGAAGCTTCTGTATTTGGACTATAAATCCTTCATATGGTCTTATATTAAGCCCATATTTTGAGATGAGATATAGTAACCATATCCTCACATATTATCCTTATAGAAGGCCGGCCAATTCACGCGTTTTGGTGGTCAACTTGGCGGCTCAATTTGGATTAAAATATTTGGCCGAATTTCCACATTCACACTTGAAACCACTTGTAACCTATCCTCACCTACCCTCTATAAATTGAAGTTTTTATCATTTTTAAGGGTGGGGACTTGAATTGGGAAGTTTAGGGAAGAGGAGAAGTGGATATACTCCAATTATCCAACCATTTCAATAAGGGTAGCTCTTAAAGAAAGGATCCCTTCGACGAAACCTTCTTCTTCTCCTTCGTGTTGTAATGCTTTTATTTTCATAATAAACTTCTTTGTTCTTCTTTTATTTATTATATTTTTTTCTGTTTTGTTTAAATTTATTCTTCTCTTAATCTTCCTAATTGGTTTGGAATCAAGAGTGGAGACGAGATTGGGTTCTACCCTTTCAATCCTTTGCTCATGCAAAACGTCTCCACGATGACCACACTGTCCATGGAAGAGTAGTTCTTAGTGATCGACCTATCTTATAACCTCTTCATTTAATTATTTTGAATCATTGAGATACTGTAATTCACTTAATATGATCCATGAATTGTGTTTTTAAATTGTAAGAAACTAAGCAAGCAATTGAACAATTAACACAAAAACACACGAAGATGATGACGTTGATGGACATCGATGATGGTTTGGTGTTGTTTGTTGATGCTTGTGGTAGCGGATACTGGTGAATATGTAAAGGTGATGGGATGATGGAAACAAAATGTATACGGGACAGGACTTTCCTCAATGCAGTCGATGCAGTTCCTCTGTCGACTTACGGGATTTGCGTGATTTGCGGTGATGATGGTTTGAATTCTAAAACAGGTGTGTGTTGATTGTCATGGCGCGATGTTTTGGTTTTGTTTTATTATTTTGATATTTGAATTATGTAATGTGTGTTCTGTGATGGTGTGACTGTATATTGAAGGATTCTGTTGTTTTCCACTTGTAAGTGGATTTTTAATAAAATAAAAAAAATGGATTGTGGTGATCTTAATCAGTAATACAAGACCACACGAGATAAATTTGTAGAGTTCAAATATAATCCCTAAACACAATTCATCCTCATTTCCAGAATGGATATGTTCTCTAATTAACCACTGACCATAAGATAACCTTAGAATAAAAATCAAAGCAGGGTGCTGCGATTGCATGTTCCGAAGCTAGCCTAGGGTTTAAGTAATTCCATCTTTGTGGTTAAGTTAACTCTTGTAGGGTTCGAGGGTTAACAAATTAGGGGATCATAATTAAGTGTATATTGATTTAAATGATAATAATTAATAATTAAATGAAGAGGTATATTTAGATCGATTACTCCTTTTAAATATTTTCATAAAAAAACATCTTTTTATTGTGTCATTTTAATCGAACTTAATTTTAAAACTAAAAACAAAAAAAATACAATCTTCTTCCAGTAAACTTATTCTAGATTTATAAACTATAACCAACCCTCATCCTTTCAAGTAGTGTTTTTATTCTATTCTATTTTATTTTTAGAATAACTTTAAGAAGTTGTTTTAATTTACTTCCTCCTTTGAGAGACGACCTTGGTCATCCACTCTACTGCACCTAAGTACCCCAAAATCACACTAATCATTTGAGGGCACCCACGACAGCACTCTATTAGTACCCAAATTTAATTTTGTTGTTAATAATGATCAATCTGAGTTCTGTCATGATGATAAAATGATGGATCTTTGGAATAGAGCGAAGAATGAAAGAAAAGAGGGGAGTCCCCAAACCATAGAGAGGATCATCATATTTTGGTTATAATTAATTTAATTAAAAGACAAGAATTACCTTGATGTAATTCTCTCTTTGTTGATGTTTTCCGTCATGATATGATGTGATCCATCATTGTGTCATAGAATTCAAGTGTAGGCTTCATCTAGTGGTTATCCACACATTCTCCACATATCTCTGTAAGTCTCTAAAGAGATATTTGGGTGCTAGCATGGAAGATCCTTCACTTACGATGTCCGCCTTCGATCACCCAGAGAGCCGCTTCCAAAGCACTCTCCTTGATCCGGTGGAGGAGGATCTCTCTCATAACTTGAGAGCATTCTTAAAGGAAAGGAATTCTATCTTGGCTTGAGAGCTTTCTCCAGATTCATTGTGCACAACCACAAAGAATGGATAGGCTTAATGAGAATAATGTAATTCATATTTATATACTTAGAATAATAAAATGAATTAATTACCAAAAAACATTTATTAATTTCACTTAATTCTTAGTAAAACCCCATGTCAAATAATAACAATTGACTATTATTATCACTTGACATCCTCCTAGAAAATTACACCTAATATTATTTAATTAAATAAATAATATTATTTCTCACAAATCTTGAGAAAAACTACATGGCGTGTATATTAATACACAACATGTACTTGTTGTTTTTCCATTTTTTTTATTTCCTCTACCACATTTATTAGACCTTGAATAATGATTATTTATTTCTTAAATAAATATCACTGCATTACTCGCTAATAAATATATATTATTTCACCCACAATATATTCTCTCGAATAACTAGTGTCAAAATAAATGTGATCATACATCCTTGAATAATTATTAAACCACAATCGAGAATAATCTTTATTCAACTTATTAAATGAATATTTAACTGAGATACTTGGACACACTTAGTGTGTGACCCTCTAGGTCTCTTTTTTAGTGTCATTATGCGGACCCTGCCTAAAGTCCATGGTTATCATCTAGCAACACGCCAAGGCACCCATATAGAAATAAGTTAATGCTGCAATGACCTGTCACCTCCTAAGAACGATTAATGTGTAATGTAACCCCTTTGTCTCGATATCTTGAATCAAGTGGGTTCCATGTTAGTGTTTTCAACCCATGTGGCCGATTATTATTTCTTTGAATTTCCAAAATTGAACTCACCCGTTCCTCACTATGGCCATGGATTTATTTAGGCTATATCAATTCCATCAATGAGCATGAGATATCAACTTATGTTAAGGAACATAAGGGGCAAATCCTTTCTCGTATTATCTATTAATGCAGTATTACACATGACGCACCCAACATATCCTACCTCATTGTGAACAGTGTGTCGTTACAGTTTTCATCAATACATCTAAGTATGCAAGTTGTAATACCCATTAATAATAATATTAAAGTCTAAGGACCAATACATACGTCCGTATATAGGAACATAAAATGACACTATGAAATATGGATTTCCTACTAGAGGGTCTCATTCTTATAATATCCTCCTGGATATTACCAAGGGTGCACACCATGAGAAGGTGCCTCAAAGTTTTATGATTCCTCACCCCTAATGGTCTATATTATTTGTGTCCCTAAAATAACATCATTCATCCATAGAATGTATATTCAAGAATAGTGTTATGGAACTTCTGGGTTCTAATCATAGTAGGGATCCGCTATGACCCTTTAGTGCAACAACTATCCTTAGGAAATTATCACATGCATTGTCACGCAGAAGAACAATCAATTAATAATATCACGTTATTACTTAAATAAATTTCAAAATAAATATTATTTATTCACATACTATCCAATGATCGAACATGCGGTACTAAACATATATGGGAATATGATCTCATGTAACCCATGCCTCATGAAAATTATTTCACAATATAACACTCCCTTATCCATTAGCTATATGCGTAAATCTGTGATAAAAAATAATAAATAATCAAACAATTAGTATATAAATAAATTAATGACAATTAATGAAAACTAACTAAAATACACAGGAAAACATACCTTTGCATGCATGGATTGATGCAAAGATGTAGACATCACTTGGGAATAGGTTCAAGAATCATCAATCGCATAAGACCACGCCCCCTCCGAGTCCTCTCTAAACCTCCAGTAGTTTGAGGGTTAGATGATCCAACGTCCTGCTCGTTGTCAGGTAGATCAGCCTCCTGCAACTGACGAAACAAATCCTCATCCATTTGAAACATGAAATGAATATTATTAGCAAATAGTTGAAAACAACTATTATATATAGATACATATTATATATTATTATAACCAGTATTTAACTGTTTCAATCTTCATCTTCATCCTCATCCACATATCTGACAGTGTCAATGTCTTCATATTCCTCCTCAGTATCATCAATTCCCATATAAGTTTCAGTTTCATCATCTCTTGTCACTTCAAATTCATTTTTAACATCATTAACATCATCATCACCATCGACCCTTAATTTTGGGGTGTCAACATCGATATTAATGTCTCTTTGTGAAAAAATGGATTTGGATAAAACTCTTGAAAATTTTCAATTCATTGCACTTCAGTGGAACCACATTCAGTTTGAGTAAACTGATTTTCCATATATTTCATTTTTATTATGCTCCATCAATCATCTAAGTCTCTCAAATTAGGAAATTAATTTTCATAATAAATATGATGTGCCTGATTTCTAATAAAAATGGTTCATTTATTTCAAGAAGAATTTTATATTTAGTATCAATGATTCAATGTCTTGGATGAACATGCAATCCCCTATTAGTATCCAATCACTAAAATTTAAACATCGTTATGTAATTCTATCCCAGATAACACAGTTCAATAATTTCTTCCAACATGCTGTAAAAGTCAACTTCAGTTTCTCTATGATGAGATCCTCTCAAGAAAACACAACTATTCATTGTTTTTTTATTCCCCATATAAATGTGTATGAAATTGAAAACCATCACCACATATGCATTATAATATTTAACCATTTTGGATGGTGGGTTAATCAATACACATAATCAATTATCAATTTTATCAGCATGTTGAGATACCTGAAAATTTGTAAAAAAATTATCAATATAATAAGTAATGAATTGATTTTATATGTTAAACCATAGATAATTCATGTTACCAGTTTTCGAAACCAGTAGGAAAAATTATTTTGATGACGTTCTTTAAGAGCAGCTGCTGTAATTTGTGGAAGTTGTTTCTTGATATGATTATCATATAACCTAAAAATAAAATACTATTAATTTACTCTAACAAATATTATATAATATGTGATAGGAGAAATCATAATACAAATGGTATCATTTCTTCACAATTGGTCATAACATATGTATGAGCTCTGTGATGTTCATCATCTGAAAGCCATCGTTCATGAACTCTACCGAAGCCAAGTTCGGGCTGATTAAAAACTGATAATTTATTGATTATTTCATCATCAACATTTCCATAATTATGATCCATATAGTTGTGTTTTGAGGTATATTTAGATTGAAAATAATGAGAATAGAAAAAAGAAATTTCCTCCAGCAAATAAGCTTCTACAATTAAGCCTTCAACCGATACTTTGTTATGTACTTTTTTCTTCAATTTCTGCATACATATCTTGATGGGTATATCAATTGGAATAGTATTGATCCTCCATATTTTTCTTCATGCGGTAAATGTAATATCAAATGTTCCATTGAGTCAAAAAAAGTCAGCGGGGAGATTTTTTCCTGTTTATATAAAATTAAAACATCTTCTTACAGTCTGCTTAGTACATCGTAGTCTGTTATCGCTACAAAAGTATCTTGGATAAAATATGATATGTCTGTTACCTCGTCCCAAATATTAGAATTAAACAAACCTCTTAATCTAATCAGCAAAATTATTTCTATTATAACATGACAGTTATGTCTTTTTAATTTGGTATTATGACCATTTCTGACACATCTTCCCAAATTTGAAGCATAACCATATGGAATCTAAAATATGAAATCTACTGAAAATAATAATAATTTATTTTCTTTGGATATTTTATAAGATGTTTTTGTTTTCATTAACTTCTGTGATTTGAAATTTTCAAACAGTTCAAGTTCTGTTCGCTTGCAAATTTGGGAAAGATCTAATCATGTCTTTACATTATCTTTGCTCTTACCTGGTGTATCCAAAACTATATCAAATAAATTATCAAAACAATTCTTCTCAATATGCATGATTCCCAACATGTGAAGAAACAACAAATCAGAACAATATGGAAGAGGAACACACACTGAACACTTGTTTACCTCAGTAAGGCCATGTTAAGTAGTTACATTAGGATCACCACTCGTATGTGTGTGCCAATTGATGTAGATTTGTGGCTCAATATTGTCCTCATACTTAAGACATTGATTTGGGAAGATATTAGGGTAACATTATGATATTCTTTCTTTATTTTACTAAAAGAATAAACATTGACTTACCCTTCATTATCCCTTTCATAGTGAATTTATAGTATATGGATCCTAAATAAAATTTGTGTTAATGATTATTGGAAAGGCTCACAGAGGATTTTTCACAGTTCTTATGAAGTTTTATCTGAAAGATTCTAAAGGGAAAATAAACCTTCACCCACCACAGATGTATGCACACCTGATAAACCAAAAAGTGTGGAATTTTTTTATTGGATGTCATGAGGAGACATATTTTTAGGTACATTTTAACTAGTAATACATTTCTTGATAGTACATGTATTAATCACTTTGATTAAGAATTTTTAATTTATGAAATAGAAACCGAGTGATGAAAATAAGAAACGAGCAGTAAAACTAACATACCCCTACCATAAAGCAATGATGGGGTATGCTTCACTTGAAAAAATGGTATGTATTTGAAATCTACCACAATACTTTTATGTGACATGAAACAATAACATAATTATGTCCTCCTATTTTTATGAAAATTAATGAATCGAAATACAAAGAAACTTACATCCCACGTCATGTGATATGGATGGAGGAATTTTTAAATAAATAAGGGATACTAATAGATGAAATCACACAAAAAGTGTGGGAAGAACGTGTAAGTATTATGTAATAAAAATTTGTTTTCATTTAAATGAGTATTAACTAATAATTATTTCTTTTTTATATATTTTTTATCTGAATTAGACACAAGAATCATCATAAGTTTTACCTGATGAACATATATAATTTGTGTCCTTGAAATGGATAAAATGGTATGGTTGCATCAGATGTGTAAGTTTTGGGGTGTCACCCCAAACATATTTTTAGAAAAGAAATCAACAGGGGGATAAAGATAAGAAAATGGAATATTTATAGACATGATTAGCTTCTCTAGAAGGAAAAATTAATTGGCATTCAGATTTGTTAGAAAATGTTATGGGAAGGAATCAAATAGAAGAAACTATAAAAGAACAACCACTACATGAAGATCCCCCACCATCTTTGAGGTGAGCCATTCCCCTCAACGAGCTGTCTTAGAAGAGGTGGTTAGTATTTTCATAATTGTTTTTATTTAATGTGAATGAGGAATAAAATAATGTATTTCCTGTACTGATATTTTGCAGGGTGAAAATGATTTTGATTTATATCTATCAACACTCACCCATTGCCTTTTTTAAAGAGGTTCCATTTACAATATCCAATGAGATATTCTACACAACAAACAACTTCTAATAGGTTATTTGAGAGTGGGGATTAACATATTTTAAGATCCGAGCATCGAGCTACCTCTTCCAATTGATGATTTAGATATTCATACGGTCGAGAAAGTTATTGGAAATTCCATAGCAAGGCCATTAGATCTTGTAAAAAACATGTCAACAATGAGGTATTCATTTAAAACTTATTTTACATTAAAAAATTTAATAATTAATGAAAAAAATATCTGAACTGATGAATTTTATTATAGAAGGACAAAGGGAAGTGGATGAAATGGAATGTCGAATCATAATGATCTAAAGGATCAACCAACCAATTGAAAATATCTTCACAAAGTACCTTTAATCCACCCATTCAACTTTCACATTTACTAACATTAAAGGTTCATGTGGATACAACATTAGCAAGTAGTGCTATGACCACAATTGATTTTGAAGAACATATGTATGGAGAGGCCATTACAAACTATATTTATCTTGAGAATTTAAATGAAACCCTCATTCATGAATGTCTAGGATTCTCAGTTGAAATGTATGCATGAGGTGTGTTTTAATGATATGTTTGTCCATTAGCTAATCTACTATGTTAATTATGATTGAATAATTTTCATAATTTTTGCAGGAATATATATCAATATTATTTGAAGGGAAAAACTTATGAATAGAAATTTGGACTCATTATTCCTCACATCACATCTACATAAGAATTCACATTGGAACCAAAAAAATATGAAGGAATGGTGAAAAAAATTGACCACAATGTTTGAATGAAAACTTATAGAAGATGGAATCTTCTTAATATCCACAATGCAAGGTTAAAACTCAACAATTTAATTATATCAAATATATTTTAATTCATTTCATTACTTATTGATTTTTTGTTTTTTTGGGTAGCATTTTTTACTAATTGTAGTCAATTTGGATACTCCACAGATTGATTTTCTGGATTCAATGCATGGATACCCAAAAAAAACAACCACACGTGATGATGTTTATAAATTTGTAATACACTACATGGAATGATTTACAGCTAAACATCAAGTTATACATTTTATATTGTGTTTTAATGAAAATACTATTATAATGGGGTAATGTTTAAATATCATCAAAGTCAAGTCATGAGAATAGTCCATGAGAACAAGGAGCCTATCAAATTCTACAAGTGGATAAGCATTAGGGAATATATAATAATATTTCACTCTCAAAACATATATAAAAAATACTTAGTTTTCTTAATGTTTTTTTAGATTATGAAACACACCAATGGAAAATATTTTGGTTATTATATATGAAATTTTATGAAATATATAATATACCATCAACAAACTATCCTCCTTGAAAAGGTATTTCAAAATATAATTACAATTTTATTTAAAATATATATTAATCCATTATTTATTGATATTTTTTCAGTACTACCATGACTGTCGGCAATCCTCATATTTGAAAGAGGAAATAGATTTGTTTAAAATGAATGGGAAACATACATGGTGGCAAAATATGTGAAGAAATCATGGAGAGGTGGCTTCTTTATACATATTTAGTTGATTTTATCATCATTTTATGCCTAGTATAACTCAAAGTTTATGTCTTTAGTTTAAAATTGACATTTTAGATCAAAACACATGTCACATACTCAAATATGAGAAAACACATTTAGACTATTTCAATACTTTAGAAAAAAGATTCATAAGTCATTTTTGATATGTATGAATCATCCACGCCTTAATATGATACATGGTGTTCCCAGTATGACTCAAAGTGTCAATTATCAGTTTAAAATTGACATTTTAGTTCAAAAAGTGTGAAAATCACTAAAAACCATAAAACATTCCCGTACTATCTTGATACTTTAGGAAAATGATTCATAATTCATTTATGATTTTTGGCAATCAGTATCACATAAAACTGACACATGATGTGACTGGTATGACTCAATGTGCTTTTTTTCAGTTTAAAATGACATTTTAGTAAAAAAGGAAAGTAACATACTGGAAATCAAGAAAACATATTCATATTGTTTTGATACTTTAGGAAAACAACCCATAAGTCATTTTTGACATGTAGGAATCATATTCACTTCAGTCTGATGCGCAATGTGAGCAGTATGACTCAAAGATCGTCTTTTTATTTAAATTTTTCATTTTAGTAAAAAAGAAAACTAACATACTCAAAACTGAGAAAAAATATCAGATTGTTTTAATACTTTAGGAAAGTGATCTATATGTCATTTTGATGTGTAGGAATCACCCAAACCTTAATCTGATACACGATGTGCCTGGAATGACTCAATGTGTCCATTATCAGTCTAAAATTGACATTTTAGTTCAAAATGTGTGTCACTCACTGAAAACTAAGAAAACACAATCATATTGTATTGATACTTTATGAACATGGTTGATAATTCATTTTTGATTTAATAACCATCCCTACATCAATCCGACACATGATGTGACCGATATGACTCAAAGTTTATGTTTTCAGTTTAAAAATGTCATTTTAGTAAAAAAGAAAAAGTAACATACTCAAAAGTGAGAAAATGTATTCATATTGTATTGATACTTTAAAGAAATTATCCCTAGGAAATTTTTGATGTATAGGAATCAGTCTCACCTCAATCTGATGCACGATATTACCGATATGACTCCAAGTGTGTCTTTTTATTAAAAATTGACATTTTAGTAAAAAAGAAAAGTGACATACTCAATAATAATAAAATGAATTCATATTTTTTTGATACTTTAGGATAACAATATGTAAGTCATTTTTGATGTGTAGGAATCATATTCACCTCAATATAATATACATCATGCTCGGTATGACTCAAAGTGTCCATTATCTGTTTAAAATTGTCATTTTAGCTCAAAACGTGTGTCACTCATTGAAAATCGAGAAAACATGCTCAGATTTTCTTGATAATTAAGGATAATGATTCATAATTCATTTGTGATGTGTAGGAATCAGTCTCATGTCAAACTAACACATGATGTGACCGGTGTGACTCAAATTGTGTATGTTCAGTTTAAAAAGACATTTTAGTAAAAAAAGAAAGTGACATACTCAAAATTGAGCAAACACATTTGAATTATTTTGATACTTTAGAAAAATGATACATAATTCATTTGTTACATGTAGGAATTAGTTTCACCTTAATCTAACGCGTGGTGTGACCATTATGACTCCAAGTGTTTCATTTTTTAAAATTGACATTTTAGTAAAAAAAGACAAGTGACATACTCAAAATTGAGAAAATGTATTCAAATTGTTTTGATACTTTAGAGAAACGATCCATCTGTCATTTATGATGTGTATGAATTAGTCACACATCAATTTGATACACATTGTACCCGGTATTATACAAAGTGGTCGTTATTAGTTTAAAATTGACATTTTATTAATTTATTATTTCATATTTATGTTTAATTTATTTCTTTATAGTATTACTAACATTAGAATTATTTTCATATACAAGTGGATTCGTTTTCTCGAGTTGGGGTGGTTTGTTCGACAATTGATACTGTGATTGAGTTTTTTTAGTGGGGGTCGTGTGCCAAAGACAATGAAACCATTGATGTTTTTGAATGTTTATGATAAATTATACTTGGTAATGTAATTGTATAAAACAATGTTTGAAATGTCTATAATATAGTGTGTTAGGTCTTGGGCCTTTAAGGCCATGTATTGGGTTGTGTATGGGCCTTGTACCTTGGGTCTATGGGTCATGTAAGGGTTTCTATTCAACCCTTAAAAGGGGGATTATCCAAAAATAAATAAAAAGAAGACCTTCAGGCCATTCATGTATTTGTTGTCATTGCTGTTGCATGTATTTGTTGTCTATTTGTTGCTGCAGTGTAATGTAATATCAACAACACATTGCAACAGTATGACATTTATTAGTATTATTTATAGTGTTGATAACGATCCCCCTATTAAAGGAACTTAGGACAATAGCGCTTTTTTAGCACTGTAAAATCCTTTTCTAGCGGTGTCTTTAGCTCGATATGTAATAACGTGCTCTACCCTCAATATACTTCTCCATAGCCGCTTGGGCTTACTACAGTTGAGCTGACTTCTATAGCTGTCTATGGAGGTTGTGGTTGAGTCAAGTCCCATGGTTGATCCAAGTTGGCCAATTTTTTAGCTAAGTCCTTCACTCCTTATCATAAGAAATAGTGTGTAATGTGAAACAAATATCACAAATACCAATATTTTCTTCAATTATTCTTTTCTTCTATTTTTAATCAATAACTCATCATCACCATCACCAACTTCAATCTTAAAACATATTTTGCCTTAAAATAAATTTCCAAAACACCCATGAAACAAATTCAAATACCAATCATTTGAGCTTGGGTTGTACAAATAATCTGTTCTTCAAAGGAACTTCTTCAACATATTGATATTCTATGACAACAAATACAACTCACAAAAAATGGTCTCAATATCAGATATTTTTTAACACTGAGAAAGACCACCCTTTCTCAATACTGAAAAACATGTTGCAAAAGGGTGATAAAAGCATAGATAAATGTTACCAGTCAATAATCCATGTTTTGTATTAGTGTTGAAAAATCATAATTGTAGCATTGACTTAAACCGTAAAATATTTCAATGTGCTGGGTTGATTAAATGAAATCTAAAGTGTATAATATCATCTACTTAATAGGATAATGATGACATGAATTTAAAAAATGGGGATCATGACAAATGGTGATCATTATAATCAAACCAATCAAAAGCACACACTCACCTTGGATAATGATGATATCATAAATTCATTTAATATCTCCAATTTTTTCACTCCTCCTATTCAATTTTTTTGGCCCAATCCGGAACCAAAAACTCTATATACGGGCGAGCACAGAGCACCTACAGAGCACAAAAACACCATGGAAATCCCACCTCCCTTCCACATATTCTTCATCCCTTTCCTCATTCCCCTCTTCTTCATCCTCACACCAATCCCAACTCTCGGATTCCTTGTGCCCGTGAATGGAACTAGCTTCATCCGCATCAGGTGTACCACCACCCGAAACCAAAACTTCTACTTTCCCCCCCTCTCCGGCTACGCTAGTGCCATCAGAAATGACACTGTCCACCTGGCACTCATCACTATCTCTTTTTCGCTGAACCACACCTTCCTGCTCACCACCCACCTCACTTCCACCAAAGGGTCATCCCCGCCCCAGGTCTTGCACACTCTGTCACCCACCCCTTCTGCTCCCGGGGGACCGACCCCGAGTCCCGAGCTGCATCTGCGCTCCATGACTGTGTCCAGATCATCTGGGTTGCGACATCCCAGATGTATGGCTCGCTGCGGCAGCTCTGCCAGGCACAGGCGGCCCGGATCAGGGCGACGTTCCGCGCCATGATGTCGGACATGCAAACTGATGGAGATATTTCTAGCTACCCGTGGTAGGTGGCTGGTGCACCAACCCCACCAACACCATGGCTGCTTCAACATTGGCTTCTGTACATGTAAAATGTGTAGGATTTCATTGTTGAAGGTAGGTGGGGATTGGTGGAGGAGTTGTGTCAAACATGGACTCCTACACCATGGCTATTTAAGGAGGGCCAAGGGACCTTCCTTCACATCATCAATCTGAGCCAAGAGAGATCTTCTAGCCAAGAGAGCCTTGAGAGATCCATGTGAGAGAGGTGTAGAGGTAAGTTTTTCTAAGCTTTGTTGATGCTGAAATGAAGCCCATTTTCTTCCATTTTCTTTCTCTATTATCTCCCTTCGTGGTCAGTGAACCACAATAAGTGGTATCAGAGACGGTTCCGGTGAAATGGCGGTGGGCGTTGAAAATTTTCCAGTGACCAGAAAATTCAAGTTTCCTGTAATCGTGTTTTGAAGGAATATTCTGAAATCCTGTGTCAATACTATTTCAATGGCACAAATGGCATCGAAAACAGAGCTAAAATGAGCTTCCTAGGTCCGGTCAAAGTTTGGTCAAACTTCGAGTGCTACAGTACCCCCTTGCCGGAAAAGAAGGTACTGTTCCGGCGTCGGAGACTTTTCTGGTGGGTTTTCGGTAGCTGCTCTGGCATGCCACATCATTGACATGTCATTGCCATGTCATCGCCATGTCATCGGACGATCTCAGCCATTGATAATGTTTTGATCATAACTTGATCAATCAGTATTCGATTTCGATGATCCAGGAGTCGATTACATCATTTTCGACCATTCCGGATGCAATGGTGAGCTCCATTTTTCTATATTCTGCACCAATTTTAACTGAATTGAAATCCAATGGAGGGATCATCCACGGGAGGGATGATCATGTTGAATTCTTCTAACTAATCCATTTGGAAGTCTCGATTAGAAAATCTTTTCAATGCTAAGGATCTTTTTGAACCCATTGAGAATGAAGGAGTCAACCCTGATGCCACAAATGAAGTGGAGTGGAAGAAGCTGAATAGGAAGATGATCAGCCAAATCTTCCAATGGATCGATCACAGTGTTTACCACCATGTTGATCAAGAGACTGGTGCATATGAACTTTGGAGAAAGTTAGAAAATATGTATCAGTCAAAAACCGCTCGAAACAAGATCCTCTTGTTGAAGAAATTGATGAATATTTGACTAAAAAGTGGAAACTCTATAGCCGAACACACCAGTGATTTCCAAAGCTTGGTGAACCAGTTGGTGGCTGCCGGTAAGACTCTAAATGATGAAGATAAGGCGAACCGCTTACTTTGCACACTTCCCGATAGCTGGGATACACTTTTCATATCACTCAGAAAATCGGCGCCTGGAGGAAAACTTAATATGGTGATGGTAAAGGATGCACTGCTCAACGAGGAAGCCCGAAGGAAGGATGCGAGTTTCAACCAGACGCAATCTCTCGTTCTGGAGAAGCGAGGGAGAAAACAAGGAGGAGGTCATGGGGAAGGAACCAGAGGTCGAAGCAAGAACAAAGGAAGGTCCATAAATGGTAGGAGGCCAACATACAAATGCTACCATTGTAGCATGGAGGGACACATGAAGAAGAACTGCAGAAAGTTGTTACAAGAAAAGGGTCAAAGTAGCAACCGATAAATAAGAAATGAAGACGTGCATGTGAGCATCACCGGAAAAGTTATTTTTTTCTCCAAAGATGAATAAGAGACATGATTTCATACATAAAGCCAAGATATAGAATGGGTGGTCGATACTGAAGCATCGTACCACGTTACGCCACATCGTGAGTATTTATTGACTTATCAAGCTGGTGACTGTGGTGCAGTCAAGATGGGGAATACCAGTTTGGCAGGGATTGTTGGAATGGGTGATATCCAAGTCAAGATGAACGTTGGATACACAATCACCCTGAAGGATGTTCGACATGTTCCAATCCTTTAGCTCAACCTGATATCAGGTATAGTCTTTGATCGACAAGGCTATGACAATATCCTCAACAACAGAGCATGGAAGATGACTAAAGGATCCATCATCATCGCTCGAGGACACATATGTGGTACTTTGTACAAAAATCATGTGAAGATATGTGCAGACAACCTCAACATGGAGGAAAGAGAGACGTTATCCAATATGTGGCATAGAAGGCTCGACCACATGAGTGAAAATGGGTTATCTACCCTAACAAAGAAGAAGTAAATCAATATTGACAAGGATGCATCAATTGATCCTTGTAAATACTACTTGTATGGGAAGAATCATAGAGTCTCATTCAACACTACTTCATCACAAAGATTAGAGTTGCTGGATTTGGTGCACTCTGATGTATGCGGACCCATGGAGGTGGATTCACTCGGAGGTAACAAATATTTTTTATCCTTTATTGATGATTCATCTCGAAGGGTGTGGATGTTCTTCTTACGGACAAAGGACCAAGTACTGGACTACTTCAAGATGTTCCATGCTATGGTGGAGTGTGAAACTGGAAAGAAGCTGAAGTGTCTTCGTTCATAAAATGGAGGAGAGTACAAATCTAGGGAATTTGATGCCTATTGTATGAGTCATGGAATCCGACATGATAGGACGGTCCCTCACACCCTAAAACACAATAGAGTTGTAGAAAGGATGAACATAACTATCATGGAGAAGTTCAGAAGCATGATGCGTTTGGCTAAGCTCCCTATTCCATTCTAGGGAGAAGCTGTTCAGGTTTCCTGCTACCTCATCAATCGATCACCATCAGTCCCGCTGAATTTTGAGATTCCACAGAAGATATGGTCTGGTAAACACCCCTCTTATTCTCATTTATGAGTATTTGGATGTTTGGAATTTTCACATGTATCCAAGGAGTTTAGGCAGAATCTAGACAGGAGATCTACTCCATGCATCTTCATCGACTATGGAGATGAGGATTTTGGATACAAGCTTAGGGACCCAAAGGAGAAGAAGGTGATTAGAAGTAGAGATGTTGTGTTCCATGAGAACCAGATGATCAAGGATATTCAAAATCCTAGAATATCTCGAAGGGAAAGTTTTGAGGGCTCAATTCATGATCCAACACCTATACCAGCACCACCTATCATTGAAGAGTAGGAGGTGAAAGAAGAATCAACAGCAGTGGACCAGGAGGCAGTGGAGGAGGATATTGATTAGGGGGAGACTCAATCCTCTCCACAAAGAAGTTGCAGAAACATCACAAGAGCTAGGTGATGTTGTGCCTCCCAAACCTAACATTTCAGAGGTTCAAAGATCTTCACGAGGAAGGATTCCGTCAACAAAATATTCAGAGTCAGATTACCTACTACTGACTAATGAGGGGGAGCCAGAAGGATACCAGGAAGTAGTGTCTCATCTCGAAAAATTCAAGTGGATGAATGCAATGGAGGAGGAGATGGATTCTTTGATGAATAACCAAACATACGATTTGGTGGAATTACCCAAAGGTAAGAATGAAATTATGAAAAAATGGGTGTTCCAGTTGAAGAAGGATGACATCAAAAGGGAGGTCAAGCACAAAGCTCGGTTAGTTGTCAAGGGATTCCTTTAGAATAAAGAAGTCAACTTTGATGAGATTTTTTCACCCGTGGTGAAGTTGGCTTCAAACCGAGTCATTTTCGGATTAGTGGCTAGCTTGGAATTTGAGCTTGAACAGATGGATGTGAAGATAGATTTTCTTCACAGTGACCTATCCGAGGAGATCTATATGAAGAAGCCTAAAGGATTTGAGGTTTCTGGACAAGAAAACCTTGTCTACAAATTGAAGAAGAGCTTGTATGGACTAAAACAGGCTCCCAGGCAGTGGTACAAGAAGTTTGACTCATTCATGGTGAGTTATGGCTACAAGCGGACATAGGCCAGTGTGTCTATATCTATAGATTTCAGGATGGTAACTTTTTTGCCCTTATACTTTATGTTGATGACATGTTGATCATTGGGAAGGATGAAATGAAGATTATCCAGTTGAAGAAAGAATTATCCAAGTCTTTTGATATGAAAGTCTTGGGAGCAGCTCAACAGATTTTGGGGATGCAGATCATTTGTGACAAAAAGAGGAAATTGTTATGGCTATCTCAGGAGAAGTATTTTGAATGTGTTTTGAAATGTTTCAACATGGACAAAGCCAAACCAGTGAGAATTCCTCTTCCCGGTCATTTGAAGTTGAGCAAGATTGCATGCCCATCATCCAAGGAAGAAATCGAGGCGATGGAGATGATACCATACTCCTCAGTAGTTGGAAGCTTGATGTACGCTATGGTGAGTACGAGACTTGACATTGACCATGTAGTGGTAATCGTGAGCTGATTTATCTCCAATCCTGGGAATAAACACTGGGATGAAGTCAAGTGGATTCTGAGGTATCTTAAAGTCACTTCAAAGTTATGTTTGTGCTATGGGGGAGTTGAACCTATCTTGGAGGGCTATACAGATGTAGATATGGCCGGAGATCCTGATAGCAGGAAGTCTACATCAGGATACATCTATAATTTTGCAGGAGGAGCTGTATCATGGCATTCAAGGTTACAGAAGTGCGTCTCTTTATCTACGACGGAAGTAAAGTACATTGCTTCTTCAGAAGCTGGCAAGGAGATGTTGTGGCTAAAGAGTTTTCTCCAGGAGCTTGGATTTAGATAGAAGGAGTACAAGGTTTATTGCGATAGTCAAAGTGATTTGGACTTGATCAAGAACTCCATGTACCATTCTAGGACGAAGCACATCGACATTCGCTATCATTGGATACGTGAAGTGATGGATCAACAACTGCTGTGACTTGTGAAGATCCAAACGAAGGAGAACCCAATGGATATGTTGAAAAAGGTCATTACTCAAGAGAAGCTAGACCTTTGTAGATGCTCCAGCGGATTGCAGCTAGAGGGGGAGAATTGATGGAGATATTTCCAGCTTCCCGTGGTAGGTGGCTGGTGCACCAACCCCACCAGCACCATGGCTGCTTCAACATTGACTGCTGCACATGTAAAATGTGTAGGCTGCCATTGTTGAAGGTAGGTGGGGGATTTGTGGAGGATTTGTGTCAAAAATGGACTCCTCCACCATGGATATTTAAGGAGGGACAAGGGACCTTCCTCCACATCATCAATCCAAGCCAAGAGAGCTCTTCTATCCAAGATATCCTTGAGAGCTCCATGTGAGAGAGGTGTAGAGAGAAGTTTTTCTAAGATTTTTTCACGTTGAAATAAATCCCATTTTCTTCCATTTTCTTTCTCTATTATCTCCCTTCGTGGTCAGCGAACCACAACACAAACATGGATGAGCGCAACGCTGACGGACGAGGAGACGTGCATGGACGGTTTCAAGATGGTGGTGGAGGGCAGGGTGAAGTTCGACGTGTGCGGGTAGGTGAAGTAGGCAAAGAAGTACACCAGCAATGCGCTGGCACTGGTGAACTATCATGCGGCCAACTTAGGAGCGAGGTGATCTCCGCCCGCGGATGGCCTTGCTAGAGGACTCCGCCCCCGTGAAGTATTTTATGCAGAAAAATCGAGTCACGAGTTGTGTTTGTATTTTAACGGGGACAGTTAGTGAAACACTGTATGCAATCATCCTCGTGATGATAAAGATGAAATAATAATAAATTTAAATTGAAAATTCATGAGCGGCACACACTTCTATTTAGGTGACCCACCGCAGGGGTGATGTGTTCCACTTGTCATCATGAGATATTTGATTTAAGCACAAAATAATTACTGATAAAACATTTAAAACCATCCTAATCATTCAATAATAATTGAATTATTATAATAGAAAAAATCTAAATAATAAGAATTAAAATAAAAAATAATTTGTAGAATAAAACTAAATTTAATTATTGGAATTGGATACAAAAGTTAGTGTTCCATATTCTAGTTGAGAGATTCCTCTTTCCTTCTCTCTACTTCTAACCTAATTCCATTGATCTAATTTGGGGTTCTAGGATATTAATCCTTTAACTGTTTGTCTTAATCATTTTTTAACAATATAGAATCTTTTTGGAACTCACTTGAACTGCCACTACTTATAATTCATTAACTAGTTTGATTCACTCCACATGGCATGGAAAAAGAACAAATGAAAAGGAATATTAATGAAAAATTGACAGATTCCACTGGATTCGAAGCTAGGGCACCGAGAAAACGAAGACAAGAGAAGGAGGAGTAAGACTCACGCAATAGATGAGAGTTCAGTCTGTCAAGATAAAGTGAAACACGAGTAGGGGTGATGACTGGAAAGATAGGCACAAACAAGATAATACCTTATATTTGGAATTTCAATGACATCAATAATGTCTGGTAGCAGGGTCGGCAAAGGCGACGACAGGGGCAGTGGAGGCGGCGGTAGATCTCTGGTTCTGCGTGTGTATATATATATATACATTTATAAACAATTATAAAATTATAATAAATATATACAATTAATATATTTATTGTATTTTCATAACTATTTAAATAAATATTTTTTATTTATAATTATATGTATAAATAATTATATATTTATTTAAATAATTATAAAATTATAATAATTATAGATGATTAAATTTTTAAATTTATAATTATATATGATAAATATATTAATTATATATAATTATAAAATTATAAATATAATAAATATATTTAGTATAATTTTATTATTATTTAAATAAATATATATTTATTTATACTAGGAAAGTTTAGGATCTGAGCATGCTCGATCCTAAAAATTTATTAAAGAAAATAAAAGTGCAGACAAACATCAATACAATAAAAGTGGCACAAAAGTGCCACCAAAAACAAAAATCGGCAGGCAAGCACCACAAAAAAAATAGTTTACCATCAAAGGAAAGATCATAATGACCCCAAAAAGCATGCTCATGAGCCAGAGAAAAACAATTGAAGCCCCTTAGAAACTGAGCAAAATCCACAATGTGGGATCCTACATGACCACTACTGCAGAAAAGACCTTTAAAAGCACGCAAAGAGGGAATTTTGAGTGATAAAAAAAGTGATGATAAAAGGGTTTTTTATCAGTGCTAAAAAAAGAAATGATAAAGATAAAAAAATAAAAAAATCAGAAAATTTGAGGGTAGACACTCTCTTTTCAACAGTGCTAGGAAGCCGAACCTGAGACCTCCCTCTTATACCTCTTCATATCTTTCACTCACCTATACTGTTTTCTTCTGTATTTTATGATATATCTATATATTTATATATATTTCGTTACATTTTTTATCCACATATATATATATATATTTAAATATATATATAAAATATGTTTTGTGTGTGTGTGTGTTTATAAATACATACATACATACATATATATATATATATATATATTTATATATATGTGTGCATCTATAAATATAATTATATATGTTTATATTTATTTACATATATTATATATTAATATTTATATACATATATTAGAATATATATAGATAAATATATATCTGTTTGTCAATACGCACACAAATATATATGTATATATATATATTAATTGTATAGGTATATAAATATTCATACCTTTGTATTTTAGATAAAATGGATATTAGTTTTTATTTAGATAAGGCTTATAAATTGAGAAATATATTTTATATGTAAATATGTTTAATTATTTCACTACTAAAAATTGGATTATTTGTGACGGGGTTCTGTCGCAAATGTCTCGTTGCAGAAAAGAGCTTCGCAAATAGATTCCTCGAGATTTTTTAAAAAACCTATTGTGACGAGGAGTTAGACTGTCGTAAATAGTATTCTTGAGTATTTTTAAAAACCCTATTTTTGACGGACCCATCACAAATAGCTTAAAAAATAAAATTGAATAAAATAATAATAATAATAATAAAATAATATTATAAAATAATAATAATAATATAAATAATAATAATAATATAATAATAATAATAAAATAATATTAATATTAATCAAATAATAATATTAATACTAGTAAAATAAAAAAAATTATAAAATAATAAAATAATATTATTAATAATATTATTAATATAATAATAATAAAATAATATCAATAATATAATGATAATAATAATCATGAAATAATAATATTAATATTAGTAAAATAATAAAAAATTATAAAATAATAAAAACCTCAATATTCACAAAAATATAAAAAATAATAACAAAATAATAAAAAATAATAAAATAACAAAATAATAAGAATAATAAAAAAATTAAATAATGTAATAAAATAATAAAAAATTAAATAAATAATAAAAAATGCAATATTCACAACAATATAAAAAACACACTATATAGAAATATAAATAGTCAATATTAAAAAAAATACATTCAAATGATTTATCATAAAAATAAATACATCACTGAGTAGGAGAGTCTTCTTGAGGAGCTTCAGGAGATGGTGGAGGTAACTCCATCCCTAAACCATGAGTTAGATGTCGCATGTATTCCATTGTTTGTTCGTGTTGTTGTTGTTGCCATCGATGCATCTCCTCCTTCTGCTGCTATTGATGTCGTCGGAGCTCTTCCTGCTATTGTTGTTGCTGTCGTTAGAGCTCTTCCTGCTCCCTACATAAACTCTCTATAAGCTCACCGTAATCTCGCAGCTACTCCTGATACTGTGCAGCAGATGATGATGACTCTCCATGAGCTCCTCTCGAGCTAGACTCCAACATCACAGTGGTACCATAATAACTCCCAGACGTCAATCGAGAGTTGATACCAACAACTCGACCTTTCTCAAAAGCACATTGGGTCACCTACATCCATGCTACCTCATCAAATATGGCTGCATTGGTCTAATCATCAGTCTCGGCCTGACTATCAATCTGTGTCTGAGACATCGTTGTCTCATATGACTCCTTCAATTACAATTTAAAATTAAAATAGTTAAAATATTATTTGTGGATAATTTTAAAACTCAAAAGAAATTATATTAACCAAAATATGATATTGGTGATCACCTCTAATCTCTCCAGTGATAGGATCGCTGTACATCCTTTTATAAACGTCGAACTCTGTAATATCGGGCTGTTCGATTGCCTATATGAATATAAAATAAACAATTTACATTTAAAATTTATATAAATTAATTAAAAAAGTTACTTACCATATGTTTACTATGCGTACTGAATATATAACTACCAGCTCGATGTGTCACCTCCTATCTCCCCCAGTTTTGTTGACCTACTGATGATTTCATCTGAAAACAACCACCCATCCAGTGTGAACATAATCCATACCAATCATGAGACAAAATGTAATCAGGTTAGTGGGTGCAGCAGGACTGATCAAACTCTATGACTCCTACTTTATTCATTGTTGTCCTCCTCAAATTATGTAAAAACTGATGGCAACGCTCATGCATACAACCCTCCCATGCCCACCAGATAGAGTCGTGCATGCTCTCATCTATGGAATACCATAAACCCTATAAACAATTAATAATATCAAGTTATTAATTAAATAAATTTTAAAATAAATATTATTTATTCACATACTAGCCAATGATCGAACATGAAGTGCTGAACATCTATGAGAATATGATCCCATGTAACCGATGACTCAAAAAAATAATTTCACAATATAGCACTCCCTTATCCAATAGCTATATGCATAAACCTATGATAAAAAAGAACAAATAATCAAATAATTAGTATATAAATAAATTAATGATAATTAATGAAAACTAACTAAAATACATAGGTAAACATACCTCTACATGCGTATATTGAAGCCAAGATGTGGACGTCACTTGGGGATAGGGTCAGGAATCATCAATCGCTCAAGACCACGACCCCTCCGAGTCCTCCCTAAACCGCCAGTAGTATAAGGTTCAGATGATCCAACATCCTACTCGTCATCAGGTAGATCAACCTCCTAAAACTGACGAAATAGATCCTCGTCCATTTGAAACATGAAATGACTGTTGTTATAAAACAGTTGAAAACAACTATTATATATGGATATATATTATATATGATTATAACCATCATTTAACCATGTGAATCTTCATAATCATCCTCATCTTTATATCTGACAGTGTCAATGTCTTCATATTGCTCCTCAACATCATCAATTTTCATATGAGTTTCAGTTTCATCATCTCTTGTCATTTCAAATTCATTTTTAACATAATTAACATCATTGTCACTATCAACCCTTAATTTTGGGGTTTCATCATCGATATTCATGTTGCTTCGTGAAAAAGATGGATTTGGATAAGATTCTTGAAAAATTTTAATTCCATGCACTTTAGTGGAAACATATTCAGTTTGAGTAAACTTATTTTCTTGATATTTCATTTTTATTATGCTCCACCAATCATCCAAGTCTCTTGAAGTAGCATAGTAATTTTCATAACAAATTTTATGTGCCTGATGTTCCAATAAAAATAGTTCATTTACTGCAAGAAGAATTTTATATTTAATATCAACGATTCCATGGCTCAGATGAACATGCAAGCCCCTCTCAGTATCCAATCACTAACATTTAAACATTGTTATGTAATTCTGTCCCATATAACACAGTTCAATAATTTCTTCCAGTATGTCATAAAAGTCAACTTCAGTTTCTCTATGATGAGATCCTCTCAAGAAAACACTATTATTCATTGTTTTTTTGATTCACAATATGCATGTGTATGAAATTGAAAACCATTCACCACATATGCATTATAATATTTAACCATTTTGGATGGTGGGTTACTCAATACACACAATCAATTATCAATTTTATCAGCATGTTGAGATACCTAAAAATTTGTAAAAAAATTATCAATATAACAAGTAATGAATTGATTTTATATGTTAAAACATAAATAATTTATGTTACTGGTTTTTGAAACCAGTATGAAAAAGTATTTCATCAACATTCTTCAAGAGAAGCTGCTGTAATTTGTGCAAGATGTTTCTTGATATGATTATCATATAACCTACAAATAAAATGATATTAATTTACTATAACAAATATTATAAAATAAGTGATAGGATAACTCACAATAAAAATGGTGTTATTTCTTCATAGTTGAGCATAACATATGTATGAGCTCGGTGATGTTCATCATCTGAAAGCCATCATTCATGAACTCCACCGAAGCCAAGTTCAGGATGATTAAAAACTGATAATTGATTGATCATTTCATCTCTAAAAGTTTTCTCATTATGGCCCATACAGTTTTGTTTTGAGGTATATTCATATTGAAAATAATGAGAGTAGAAAAAATAAATTTCCTCTAGAAAATAGGCTTCTGCAATTAAGCCTTCAACCGATGCTTTGTTATGTACTTTTTTCTTCAATTTCGTCATGCGTTTCTCAAATGGGTACATCAATCGAAATTGTACTGGACCTCCACATTTTACTTAATGTAGAAAATGTAATATCAAATGTTCCATTGAGTCAAAGAAAGTCAGCGGGAAGATTTTTTCCAGTTTACATAAAATTAAAACAACATCTTCTTACAGTCTGCTAGTGCATCATAGTCTATTTTCGCTGCACAAATGTCTTGGAAGAAATATGATATGTCTGATATCACATCCCAAATATTAGAATACAACAAACCTCTTAATCCAATCGCCATTAGTAATTCCATTATAACATGACAATCATGACTTTTTAATCCGGTAATATGAGCATTTCTGACACATATGCCCAAATCGGAAGAATAACCATATTGAAGTCTCAAATATGAAATAAACTAACAAAATAATAATTGATTTTATTTGGATATTGTATAATATTCTTTTGGATTCATTAAATTTTGTGATCTGACATTTTCAAACCGTTCAAGTTCTGGTTGCCTGCAAATTTGGGTAAGATCTAATCATATCTTTACATTATCTTAGGTTTTACCTAGTGTATCCAAAACTGTATGAAATAAATTATCAAAATAGTTCTTCTCAATATGAATGACATCCAACATGTGGCAGACCAACAAATCAAACCAATATAGAAGATCCCAAAAAATTCTTCGTTTTATCCAATTGTGTTCTTCCCCAAAGCTATCAATTTTTTATTGGTTTATTTTTGGTTCAAATGTGATGGGAGGTAATGAAGAAACCATTGATTTTAACTCTGTACCAAAGATCATTGTTGGAGGTACATATCTTTTAGTTGTGACTTTTCTAAAATGGTATTTGTTCCTCCGAAAAGGATGGTCTATTGGAAAGAATCTGTGATAAGAGTCGAAAAACATGTTTTTTTTCTATTGACGAGCATAAATGATTTAATATCTCTCATACAATATAGAAATGATTTTGGACCATGTGTACTCTATCCAGATAACATGTCATATGCTGGGAATTCACTAATTTTCCACATCAATGCATCTTTCAGTAGGAAATTTTGTTTCGAAGAAACATCATATGCACTGCCACCATCACTCCATAATGAATTTAACTCATCAATCAATGGTTTCAAATAAACATCAATATTCTTTTTTTTTGTGTCCTGTAATTAATAACATCAAAAAGATATATGGATCCTTCATCAACAACCAAGGTGGTAAATTGTACGGAGTTATAAAGATAAGCCAATATGAATACTGACTACTGTAAGAACCAAATGGACATAAACTGTTAGTAGAAAGACCCAATCACACGTTTTGGTCTTTTAAAGAAAAATATGGATACACTTGGTTAAAATTTTTCCATTAATCACAATCAGAGGGATTATTTAAGCTGTTAATGGTAGAAATATTGGGTTTGTGCCATGACATCAATGCTGTTGTGTTCTGAGACATAAATAAACGATGCAATCTGGGTGTAAGTGAGAAATATCTCAACTGTTTTATAGGAATCAATCCAGACTTCCCTAATTAAGCCTCTTTATATCTTGATTGTACACATGTGAGACAACTATCTGATTCTCGCTCAAATTTACCCAAGAGAAGAAGGTAAGACGGTCCTTGTAGTTTAGCTTGGGTTATCGAATCCACATAGACCTAAGAAGAAACCTATAGACACATACATTATATGGACTATTTTCGGCTATGAAGTGGCCAAATTGGATTGATTTTGGATGGGTTTGAAAGATATCTAATAGATTTAAGTGAATTCAATTTAAAACAATGAGTTGATCCTAGGTTATCTCTCGGGGTGGATTGGACGCATTTCCTTTTTTAATGATTTCAATTTCTTATAATTGAGATGGATTCATTTAAGAAGATCAAACAAAATCACAACTTACTGGTTTAATGCCTACACACCCTAATACTAATCACCTATACACTTTAAGGATCAAAGTTTTGAACACTCCAAGGTAGAGGTTCGTATTAGCACTTGAAATGTGTGACCTTAAATTCAATAAGGATGAAGATGTTTTAAATCATCAAATAAAAATCTCATTTAAAAGAAGTGATTATCCATTAATGGAGTGATAAATAACATCCAATCCATCCCCTTGCTACTACCTTGGATCAAACCATAAAAGAGTTAGCCCTCCATTGATGACATGTCTTCAACAGAAGCGGGAAGTAGACTTACAAGGGTGGAATTGAAGAAGTAAACACAGCAACAAAAAAAGATCACTCCTCCGTTGTGTGATAAATATCACAAAGTATGGTGTGAATAAATTAACACCTTGAACCAACTGTATCAACTTGATAAGTATAAGAACAGAATAAGAGTAAATGAAGAACTTTTATTAAGAAACTAAGGTGAATTAAACAACTTACATGAGAAAGAAATGCGATTACAAACACAAAGCGGCAGCATAACACTACAATGAAACCAAGCACCAAAGATTATCATCTCCTCCACCACCACTTCCTTAAATAAGAATTTTGGAAGCCTTGTGTTGAGAATAAAATATTACAAATCATCCCACTTGATTATGGTAGGCCTAGGGTGGTGGAAAGCTTGTGGAACTTAGACTTTTCCACATTTGACCCGAGGTGGAATCCAGCTTTCATCTACCGAACAGACGCGCTTGAAACACCTTCTATATGGCCTAATTTGGGTGGGACATAGAATAATTAAATTAATCTCAGGATTTCCCCTAACATCCTGTAAAATCTCAGCCCAAAAGGAGTTATTTTTTTTGAGATATGGTTTAATTGGTGGGCTGTTTTTCTGGGCCGCAGAATCTGGCCCAGAATTTTATCTCTAAATTGGGCCGCCTACATGACCACCATGGAGGCCGAATTAGCATTAGCCCTTGAAGAGTGATTTGTTACTATACATGTCTTATAGAATCCCATGAAATTTGGGATTAATTGGGCCTGTATGTTGGGCCCCACAGTCTCATCAGTGTGATGGTGTCCAATCTGCCTTCTCTAGAATTGCTTCCTTTAATCACAAAATATCCCCATCTTCTTCCATGAATTCTCCATTGATCCCTGAATGAAACATGTTCATATTGGAGTGTAGATAAATTTAAAAAAATATAAAATATAAAATATGGATAATTATATTCCTTAAAATCAGATGAATCATTGGGTACTTTAAATGATGTTAAAAAATGTACCACATAATAGTGCATTTTAAGAAGTAATTACAATCATAATGTGAAATGATGTTCAAAGTGTAAAATACACTAAAATGGTGTTTGTGAATAAAAAATAAAATGAATATTATGTATATTAACAATGAATATTATCCTCATTTAGTGACTAATCACACCCCCAACTTGAGTTTTGCTAGTCCCGAGCAAAATATATCTCAACAATATGAAATTCGAATTCCCTTTTCCAAAAACATTTTAATAAACAATGATCACAAAAAAACCTTATACCAAACAATCATTAAACCCATCAAAATATTTTAATACAAGATAGTTTCATAATCAGATCCCAATCCCAATCCCATTCCTTTGTTCAAATTAATTTCCATATTTCATCCAATATCAATTAAGTATGAGGATGTGTTGTGCATCGCAATAGACAAGGGGGTTCATCTTTATTCAAGGGGGAAATTATGGAAGCGCTAGGTGGAATCACATTTCAATATTAAGATGAATATTCATTTTTTTTTGTATAATTTTTTTTGTTTTTTTTTTGTTGTTTTTTTTGTTTTTGCAATTTTGCCATGGTAATTAAAGTTGCACTCAAAAGAGTCAACCCCTATAGCGAGACTTTTCTGATGACTCCCAGGCTCAAAGACCTTAGGGAAACAAGTGAATCCCACATACTCAGGCATCATCTCGAGTTAAATCAGTCAAAAACACATTCAAATTACCAAAAATAGAGATAAAATTACTAACTCTGGGCCAAACAACTATGGAGTCACGATCCCCAAGTGCTGAAAGCCACACATTAGGTCATTTCATTGCTCTATGTGCAAAATTTTTTTTTAATATTTTTTTTGAATACTCATATTAAAGTAAAATTATCACCAAACCTATGCTATTTATTTTGGGGACCCCATGAACTCAACTAATACCCCACTATCCAAGGGACGTTCATTGTGATCTTTTTTTTAATTGGATGAAAATATAAACGATGAAATATCACATTGGACAACCACACTTTCCAAAATTTATGCTCATGAAATTGTACAAGGATTAAAATCAGAATCAGGGCATGCTAAATTATTTGATATTCAGTTTCAAAGTGTGCAATGTGTATTACCATGTTCAAAGTTAAAGGAATTCTTCCTTCCATTTACACAATTTTTTTTTCAAATCATTCATTTTTTTTGACACGAAATAATTTTTTATTTTATCTCCCCCCCAACTTAAAATAACACTGTCCCTAGTGTTTAAAGAAAATAAAATTTAGAAGGGGGTAGAGGAATAAAAGGGAAGTTAAATAAGGAAATTGAAATATTAGGATCATGGAATGAAGTCACCTGGTGGTTGAAGTTTGAAGTTCTTGCTGCTCAAATTTAGTCCTTTGATATTCATGTCACTTGAAGAGATCCCTAGTGGAAAAAAAGAAAACAAACAAACAATACAAAAGAGTATATATATATATAAGTAAAATATAAGTATATATATAAAATAAAATAAACTGACGATACATTGTCTTCTTTTTTAAATTTCTGGGTAAGGTATTACTCAAGGATCACACCACATGACACGGATGAATATGGTGCTCCCCTTTCATACCCATCCATACTCATAATAGAAGAACAGGTCAACAATATATTTTTTTTAAAATAAAAATGATTAATTAAAATATAAATTTTATTAAAACAACAAAATGATAGGAAACTTGAAAAACATGGGTTGCCTCCCATGCAGTTATTTTTTTAACGTCGTTAGCCCGACATGGACCCTAAATCTATCAATTTTTTCCTGGTTCATAGGTTGGCTCAGTTAACTCAACCTCTATTTCCTGTTTATTGAATGATTCAATGAATGGTTTTAACCTTTGACCATTGACCTTGAAAATATAACCACTTGTGGGATCTTGAATCTCTACTGCCCCATGGGGGAATACATGATGCACTATGAACGGTCCTGACCATCTAGACCTTAAATTTCCCGGGTGTAAATGAAGTTTTGAACTATACAAGAGAACAAATTTCCCAGTTCAAAATGTTTGAACTTGATATTCCTAGATTGGTAGGTTTGAACTCCAGATTTATTGATCCTTGAATTTTCATAAGCCTCCATCCTTAATTCCTCCAGTTCATTGAGATCTAATTTCCTTTTTGTTCCAGCCAATGAGAGGTCATAATCCATTTTCTTAATTGCCCAAAAGGCCTTATGCTCAATTTCAACAGGTAAATGGAATGATTTTCCATAAACCAACCTATATGGTGACATTCCTATGATGGTTTTGTATGCTGTACGATATGCCCAAAGAGAATCTAAGAGTTTCTCAGACCAATCTTTCCTATAAGGATTGACAGTTTTTTCAAGAATTTTCTTAATCTCCCTATTCTCTAACTCAGCGTGACCATTGGTTTGAGGATGGTATGCAGTGGACACTTTATGAGAAATACCATACTTAGACATGAGTGAAGAGAATGGGCGGTTGCATAAATGGGTTCCTCGATCACTGATTATAGCCATAGGAATTCCAAATCGAGAAAATATGTTCTCTTTCAGAAATTGAATCACAACTTGATTATCATTGGAATTATTGGGAATGGACTCAACCCATTTTGAGACATAATCAACAGCTAAGAGTATGTAGAGGTATCCCTGAGAGTTTGGGAAGGGACCCATGAAATCAATTCCCCAACAGTCAAAGATTTCAACCACTAAGATGGGAGTGAGTGGCATTTGATTCCTTTTTGTGATGGACCCTACTTGTGGACACCTAGGACAGCTTTGACAAAATGTGTAGGAGTCCCTTGAGAGGGTGGACCAGAAGAGACCACATTGAAGAATCTTAGCAGATGTTTTCTTAGAGGAAAATTGACCTCCACATGCCTCACTATGACAGAATTTAAGGATGGAATCTTGTTCAGATTCTGGAACACACCTCCTAATGACTTGGTCAAGGAAGAACTTATAGAGGTATGGATCATCAAACACATCGTGTCTAACATCAGAAAGAAATTTCCTTCTAGCTTGAGTCCCTAAGAATTTTGGAATGACTCCTATCACTAAGAAATTTTCTATGTCAGCATACCAAGGGCAGTCACTCACAGAGTATAGGTGTTCATCAGGAAACGAATCAAACATAGAAAGGTGTTTTGAGTTGTCTTTTAATTCCATCCTAGAGAGGTGATCAACTACAACATTTTCAACTCCCTTTTTATCCTTGATTGTGAGGTCAAATTCTTATAAGAGAAGGACCCACCTAATCAGTCTAGCCTTAGCATCTTGTTTTTGGAAGAGGTATTTTAGTGAAGAATGGTTAATGAACACAATGATGGGGGATCCTAAGAGGTAGGACGTAAACTTTTCTAAGGCAAAAACAATAGCAAGTAACTCATTTTCAGTGGTGGTGTAGTTGATTTGGGCATCATTTAAGGATTTTCTTGCATAAGCAATTACATAAGGATTTTTATCACAATGTTGTCCAAACACAGCTCCTACAGAAAAGTCACTAGAATCACACATAAGTTCAAAAGGAAGGTTCCAATTTGGAGATTTCATAATGGGAGGAGAGGTGAGAGAGGATTTGAGGGTTGAGAATGAACCCTCACAGCTTTCTGTCCAAACAAATGGAGAATCCTTTACTCGGAGAGCACAAAGGGGATGGGATATTTAACTAAAGTCCTTGATGAATCTTCTATAGAAACCAGCATGTCCTAAGAAAGACCTCACTTCCTTGATAGTTTTGGGTGATGTAAGGTGATGAATGATGTCAACCTTGGCTTTATCAACTTCAATCCCCCTACCTGAGACCAGATGGCCTAAAACTAGTCCCTCTTTAACCATAAAATGGCATTTTTCCCAGTTTAGGACTAGATTATTTTCTTCACATCTTGACAAGACTCTCTCTACATTCCTCAGACATCCCTCAAATGTATCCCCAAACACAAAGAAGTCATCCATGAAGACCTCTAGAAAATCCCCTACCATGTATGAGAAGATTCCCATCATGCACCGTTGAAAGGTTCTAGGGGCATTGCATAACCTGAAGGGCATGCGTTTGAAAGCAAAGGTTCCAAATGGACATGTGAATGTAGTCTTCCCTTGATCCTCTAGGGAGACCTCAATTTTATTGTACCCCGAGTACCCATCTAAGAAACAGTAGAAGGCATGACCTGCCACTCTCTCAAGGACTTGGTCAATGAATGGTAAGGGGAAATGGTCCTTCTTGGTGAATGATTTTAGCTTCCTATAGTCAACGCAGACCCTTCATCCACTACTCAACCTTGTTGGAAGAATCTCTCCATCCTCATTGGTTATCACTGTGATTCCGGCCTTTTTTGGAACCACTTGGATTGGGCTCACCCACTCACTCTCAGCTATGGGATATATGATACCAACTTTTAACAATTTCAGAAGTTCCTTCCTTATTACCTCCATGAGATTAGGATTGAGTCGCCTTTGAGGTTGACGACATGGCTTTGAATCAGATTCTAGAACAATCCTATGAGTCCCAACAAGTGGGCTAATCCCGGGAATATCATAAAGGGTCCAACCAATGGCTTTCTTATTCTTCCTAAGGACATCTAGAAGCATCCTTTCATGATTGGCTTCAAAATAAGAAGAAATGACAATATGATGTGTTTGATTGTCCCCTAGTAAAGCATACTTGAGTGTAGAGGGAAGTTCCTTCAATTCAAGATCAGGTTGGTTTGGAATTTCAACAGAAGATTGGGACATTAGATCAAGTTCAATTTCTTTTTTTAGAGTTTCAGATAGGATTGATTCCCCACATGTAGAAGTTTCATCTACTAGATTGGTTTGATCAGATTGAGGGAAGGAGGTTTGATTGTTCTCCATGAAAGTGGTTTCTTGAAAGGTTTCACTGATTGTTGGAACTAATACTTCATCATAAGAGCAATTTGAAAATGATTCAAGCCAAGGAGATAAACTTACTTCATATGAATAAAGGAAATCAATCTCATCCTGACTTAAACATTCATCAAATATTCCTTGATGTTCCATGGATTCATTATCAATGATTCCTATCATGTTTACTTCATGAATGTCCTCGTCATCCCCTATTTGTGAGCTTGCATTATAGATGTTCAAGTCTAGACTCATGTTCCCAAAGGTGATGGTCATGTTCCCATTTCATACTTGGATAACAGAGTTGATTGTTTCAAGGAAAGGACGACCAAGGATGATTGGGGTTTGTTCCTTATTTCCTAAGTTTGGATGGTTGTCAAGGACAATGAAGTCAGCAGGGTAGATGAAGTTTTCAAACTTTACCAGAACATCCTTTAAAATCCCCTTTGGAACCCTAATGCTACGATCAACAAGTTGAAGTGTGACAGATGTGGGTTGGAGTTCTTCTAGTCCTAACTGGCAGTACACAACATATGGGATGAGATTGACACTATCACCTAGGTCACACAAGGCCTTGACAACTTTTCTCTCTCCTAGTTCAACATTGATGTAAGGGAAACCTGGGTCTTTCAACTTAGGAGAAATGGTCCCTTGAATGGTGGTACTCACATTAGCATCCAAAAGGACTTGGTTTTTATGTGAAAATTTTCTTTTAAAAGTGCACAAGTCCTTAAGGTAATTTGATTAGGCAGGTATGGTTTGGATGGCATCGAGAAGGGGAATGTTCATCTTGACTTGTGAGAATATTTCCCTCAATGTTTCACTCAGTTCAGGCTTGGGTTTCCCCCTCATGCGTTGAGGAAATGGTGTAGGTTGTGGGGTTGTTTGTTGAAGAGTTGTTTCTTTCACATTGTTATCAGTTTCCTCAGTTTGATCTTGTGGTTCATTTGAATTTTCATCCAAGTTTGAATCTTCAGGTGGGTTCTGAATTAGTTGTTCAGGTTTCTCAATTGATTTACCACTTCTTAAAACAGTCACAACCTTTAGTTGTTTATGAGTTGTTTGAGCACAACTTTACTCTCCCCTTGAAGTTGAGGATGGAACTGCCTGAGTAGGAATGGGTGCCTTTCTAGTTTTGATGTCTTGAAGTTCTTGTTTTAGGGAAGATACCTCCGAGTTCATCCTCTCTATTTGTTTGCACAATTGTTCTGGTAGGCTTTGTGGAACAGTTTGGGTGGGTACTTGAGTAGGTTGGTTTATCCCAGGGGGATATTTTGGAGGTGGGATGGTTTGTTGAAAATGGACCGGTGGCTGTTGGTATTGGATAGGTTGGGTTTGGAACTGTTTATGGGTTTGGTAGTTCTGATGGGGGTAAGGATTTTGTCCCTATGGTTGGATAGGTTGTTGGTTATCTTTCCAGTGGAATCTTGGGTGGTCATTATACCTTGGGTTGAAGGTGTTTTGGTATTGAGGCTTTTGAAAGTTCAAGGAATTTACTTCCGTTGCAGGTCCTCCTAAAAGAACATCCTTGATGGATGGAATAGTTGGGTAGTTGTCTGTATTATGGTCATGTTTGTCACAAATTGTGCAAACAAGGTCTACAGTTTGGATTTCATGGACTTTCCTAAGGTCTATCTCTTCAACCTTCCTAGAGAGTGCTGCGAGTTTAGCCTTAAGGCTTTCCTCTTCTTTAAGTGTATGAATTCCAGTAGTTATTTGTGGCTTTTCAGAATAAGGTGAAGTTCCCCATGTTTGGTTTTGTTCAGAAAGGCTTTCTAGATACTCATAAGTATCATTTGGGGCTTTGTTTTTAAATGTTCCATTACACATCATGTCAATAAATTGTTTGTTCCCCAAACCCATCCCTTCATAGAAAATTATCACTTGTTCAGGAATAGAAAAAACATGGTGTGGAACAATTTTTAGAGTATCTTTGAACCTTTCTCGTGTTTCATAGAATGACTGTCCCTCTTTTTCAAAAAAGTTTTGGATACTCTTTTTAAGTGCAACTGTTTTGTGGTGGGGAAAGTATTTTTTGTATAATTCTCTTTGTAGTTGGTCCCAAGAGTTGATGGATGATGGTCCCAAATTTTTTAGACAATTTTTAGCTCGATCCTTTAAAGAAAAATGAAATAGCCCCATCTTAGCTGATTCTAGTTGATGTGGGGGACACATGGTTTCTACAATGTCATTGAACTCTTTAATGTGAAGGTAGGGAATCTAGGACTCCATTCCATGGAATGTGGGAAGATGGTTTAGGACATGAGGTTTAAATATGTAGTTGGAATCTCCTAGGAAATTGTGTCTAATGCATGGGGGGGAATTGGTCCAAGAAGGTGTGAGGTAGTCATTCATGGTTTGATCAATTTCATTCCCCAAGTTTGGGGCTGCCTCATTTGGGTTTCCATTTTGGTTCCCACCCGGGTTTATGAGTTGGTTTCTTTGAAGACCTTCCATTGAAATGGGCTCAATTTTTAACTCTAGGGTGTTAGGAAGATTAGGATCTAATGAAAAGTGTTCTCTTTGTGTACTTGACTCCCCAACCCCAGGACTATCCACCCTAACTAGATGGTTCGATTGATCGCGGGTGTAGGTGGACATGCGCCAAAAGAAAAAAAAGGAGAAAGGGACAAGATAAGAGAATTTGGATGAGAAAAGAAGAAATGAGGTAGAATATAATGGGTGTTTAGATGAATTACTTGGGTCCCCGGCAACTGCACCAAAATTTTATTCTCGATCAAATTTACCCAAGAGAAGAAGGTAAGACGGTCCTTGTTGTTTAGCTTGGGTTATCGAATCCACAGAGACCTAAGAAGAAACCTATAGACACGTACATTCTACGGACTGTTTTCGACTATGAAGTGGCCAAATTGGATTGATTTTGGATGGGTTTGAAAGATATCTAATAGATTTAAGTGAATTCAATTTAAAAGAATGAGTTGATCCTAGGTTATCGCTCGGGGTGGATTAGACGTATTTCATTTTTTAATGATTTCAATTTCTTCTAATTGAGATGGATTCATTTAAGAAGATCAAACGAAATCATCACTTACTGGTTTAATGCCTACACACCCTAATACTAATCACCTATACACTTGAAGGATCAAAGTTTTGAGAACTCCAAGGTAGAGGTTCGTATTAACACTTGAAATGTGTGACCATAAATTCAATAAGGATGAAGATTTTTTAAAATCATCAAATAAATATCTCATTTAAAAGAAGTGATTAGACATTAATGAAGTGATAAATAACATCCAATCCAGCCCCTTGATACTCCCTTGGATCAACCCATAAAAGAGTTAGCCCTCCATTGATGACATGTCTTCAACAAAAGCGGGAAGTAGACTTACAAGGGTGGAATTGAAGAAGTAAACACACCAATAAAAAAAGATCACTCCTCTGTTGTGTGATAAATATCACAAAGTATGATGTGAATAAATTCAAAACTTGAACCAACGGTATCAACTTGATAAGTAGAAGAACAGAATAAGAGTAAATGAAGAATTTTTATTAAGAAACTAAGGTGAATTAAATAACTTAGATGAGAAAGAAATGCGATTACAAACACAAAGCGGCAACATAACACTACAATGAAACCAAGCACCAAAGATTATCAAATCCTCCACCACCACTGCCTTAAATAGGAATTTTGGAAGCCTTTTCTTGAGAATACAACATTACAAAGCATCCCACTTGATTATGGTAGGCCTAGGGTGGTGGAAAGCTTGTGGAACTTAGACTTTTCCACATTTGACTGGAGGTGGCATCCAACTTTCATCTACCAAACAGACGCGCTTGAAACACCTTCTATATGGCATAATTTTGGTCGTACATAGAAGAATTAAATTAATCTCCGGATGGACCCTAACATCCTGTAAAATATCAGACCAAAAGGAGTTATGGTTTTCGAGATATGGTTTAATTGGTGGGCTGTTTTTCTGGGCCGCAGAATCTGGCCCAGAATTTTATCTCTAAATTGGGCCGCCTACATGACCACCATGGAGGCCGAATTAGCATTATCTCCTGAAGAGTGATTTGTTAATATACATGTCTTATAGAATCCCACGAAATTTGGGATTAATTAGGCCTGTATGTTGGGCCCCACAGCCTCATCAGTGGGATGGTGTCCAATCTGCCTTCTCTAGAATTGCTTCCTTTCATCACAAAATAATCCCATCTTCTTCCATGAATTATCCATTGATCCCTAAATGAAAAATGTTCATATTGGAGTTTATATCAATTTAAAAAAAATATAAAATTAAAATATGGATAATTATATTCCTTAAACTCCGATGAATCATTGGGTACTTTAAATGATGTTAAAAAATGTACCACATAATAGTGCATTTTAAGAAGTAATTACAATCATAATGTGAAATGATGTTCAAAGTGTAAAATAAACTAAAATGGTGTTTGTGAATAAAAAATAAAATGAATATTATGTATATTAACAATCAATATTAGCCTCATTTAGTGACTAATCACTATCCAACAACTCATTTTAATCATAATATAAGATGCAATCATTTGAATATGCATGAATCTTATGATAACCAAGACCCAAATTATGAAACAACCTCTTTATATCATAGAAATTTACAGGAAACACATTTCCTTTAGGTAACAGTGTTTTAACCAAATAGAATATCTGATCAAAACAACTATTTGATATTCCATTATCTGATTTAATATCCAAAACTTTTGCAATCACTTAAAATTTTCTTATCTTACAAATAGGATATAAGGAATCCTCAGTGGACCTCAACAACTCATAAAGTTGAGATGGTTCCAACTCAGGAGTTAAATCAATATCATCTTGAGTTTCAGTTTGTTGAAAAGATAGACCTTCCACATCATGTACTAAATTTTGAAACCATGATGGATCCAGAACCAAATTATTAGTATCTTCTCTAGAACTGCGTTCACCATGTTGATACCAATAAACATAATCTGGTTGAAAACCAAAATGCAATAGATGACCCCCAACATGGTTAAATGTGTCAAACATCCTCAGAGAACATTTTTTTAATGGACACATAATCGTCCCTTCTGAAACAAATTCTAGTTTTGATGATGAAAATGATAAGAAAACTTCAACACTCTCAATATATACAGTATTTAAACCAGAATCATTTGGATTTCTACACTGATTTATCCAATTGTGATCATCTAATAATGACTATTGTCGACTTCCTTGTTCCATATTTCTATAAAAAATATAAAATAATTAGTTTTTTTAATTAATTTTATATAAGAAAAATACTATCCAAAAAAGATAAGAAAATTAAATTCACTTTTCTAGAAATTTATAATAATTTATATTATTTCATAGTTATTTATAGTTTTTTTAATTTATACTAATCTAAAATAATTTATAATAATCACAAATAGAAATATGGCCAATAGAGACCGCCATTGTCAGTCACTAATTATCTTTACAGACCACCTTGTGACTTCCATTGGTAGTCGCAGTAGGCCCGTCAGTGATGGGATTGAGCGACTGCCAATGGTCGTCACTGTAGGTACCCTACCGCGCGGCTGAATAGTGGTCGCTATTGGGTCGACCTATAGAAACTGCTAAAATTGGTCACTATAGGCAACAAAAAAATTGTCCCACAACGACTGCCTTCAGCGGTCGCATGGTTGTAAAAAAATGTCACCCCATTAGCAACCGCTGATGGCAGTCGCTAACTTGGAATTTTTTTGAAATTTACAATTTTTCTTCTGAAACATCACAAACATAGAAAAAATATAAAAAATCAATTCCAAATAGCATAAACACTAGAATCCTCAAAAAAATAAATGACAAACATACTTCTTCACATATCCAGCAATCCAAATAGCTCCAATCCATTCCAATCGTTTATTTCAATAAACCTACAATAAGATACAAAAGAAACAGCTAAAAATAAAAATACAAATTGGTCATATATATTCAGTTAGTATATATATATATATATATAGAATAATAAAAAGAGTTTATAATTTATTAATTACAAAAATGAGTCCAAATCGAACATCAAATATCTTTTTACAGCACTTATAATTAAACAATAACTTTTAAAAGTAAATCAATTTACCATATACTAATCAATCTGAGCAATCCAGGTATCCAATATACATACCAATTCTTCCTATAGAATATAAATGTCTTAAATATAATTTTCCTAAGATTTCATGTCAATCGGTTCTTGTTTGGTTGGTTTTGACCCCTACACACATGGTTTTCTCATTATTACAACAATGATAATAAATCTAAAATGAACTTTTAATTGTACTGATCAATACCCACATCAGATTGATGCACGATTGATTTCAAAAGGCCCAAAATGATTTAATCAATGTTCTCCTAACTTCACACCCCAAATAGAAGTCATTTTTTCATTTTGACCCCTTCACGGGAGATGTGTCATTTTAATAACACTAAGCAACATTACTTATTGTTTTAATTCATACCAAGCAACACGAGCATCTGATTGATGCAACATTGATTCCTATATATCCAAAATGCCCTGATGATTGTCCTCCCATTATTTCATTACAACCCAAGTGCATTAGGTTGATATTGAAATCTTTTACGTGATATATCAGTTAACTCTTAATTTGAGGGGTAAGCACCACTTTTGATCATACTGATAAATTTAGGTATCTAATCTATATACTGATTATTCCTACAGAATATAAATTTCTTAAATATCATTTTACTATGATTTCATGTCAGTTGGTGATCGTTTGGTTGGTTTTGACCCCTAAAAACATAATTTTATCATTATTACAAAAATGATAATAAACCTAAAAATGAAATTTTAATTATAACGATCAATCAATTGTACTAATCAATCCCCACATCATATTGACGTGTGGTTGACTTTAATAGACCACAAATTCTTTGAGAAATGTTCTCTTAACTTTTCATGTCAAATAAAATTCATTTTCACATTCCCCCACATGAATCCCCCCAACCCCTCCCCCTTGTAAAACCCCCAATCCCAACCCCCTAAAGCCCTCACCTCCAGCCTAAACAACCCCCCACCCAAACTCCACCTGGATAGCCCTTGGATAGCCCTCCACCCCACTTGAATCCCCCCAACCCCCGGGACAACACCCCCTATATCCCCCACCTCCCACCTCCACCCCTCCTCCTTGGAAAACCCCACTCCCCCTATGGATAGCCCCCACTCCCAACCCATAAATCCCCCACACACACCTGTACAAGCCATCCCCACCTGAACAACCCCACCTACACACTCCCCCCAGACAACCCTCACCCAAAACTCCCCCCAGACAGCCCCCCATCCTCCACCCTCGGAAAACCCCCACTCCCAACCACCCTGGACATCCCTCCTTGGAAAGCCCCCACATCCTCAGACATCCCCCACTCCCCCTGGACACCCCCATAGCCGGACAACCCCCTTACACCCCCAGATAGACCCCCCTGCAACCCCTACACCCCTGGATAGCCCCCGATCCACCCTGGACACCCCCCGGAGAGCCCCCACCCAAAACTACCCCTGGACAGCCCCCCATGGACAGCCCCCCACACCCCCTGATAGCCCCCAGACAGCCCCCACTCCCCCCATGGACAACCCCCTTGCATCCCCCATACCCCCGGACAGCCCCCACTCCCAACCCCCTAGACAACCCACCCCCTTGGACATTACCCTCCAGACAGCCCCCCACACCCCCAAACAACCCCCAGGAATCCCCCTCTACAGTCCCCACACCCCCCCACCCCCTTGGACATCCCCCCTGGACAGAACCCCACACCCCAGACACCCCCTACAGTCCCCACACCCCTGGATAGTCCCTTAGACATCCCCCACTCCCAACCCCCTTGGACAACCCCCCCCCCCCCCCCCCCCCCGAACATCCCCCCACACCCGGGAAGCCCCCCCTTAGGACCCCATACTCCCCCGACCCTTGAACCCCCCCTTGTAAATCCCCCCCAGACAGTCCCCCACACCCGGGCAGCCCCCCCTGGGCAGCCCCCTTGCAGTCTGCATACTACCCCCACCCCTAGACCCCAACTTGGATAGCCCCCCACACCCCTGGACAACCCCCTCCCATGTAGCCCCCTATGTATCCCCCACACTCCCCCCACCCCGGACCCCCCTTGGACAGCACCCCGGACAGCCCCCCGCACCCCCGATAGCCCCCACACCCCAGATATCCCCCCCCTTTGCACACCCCAGACAACCCCCCTACAACCCCCACACTCCCCCACCCCTGGACTCCAACTTGGACAGCCCCCCACAACCCCCAGACAGCCCCTCCCCTACAGTCCCCATACCCTTGGACAACCCCCACTCCCAACCCCCCTTGGACAGCCCCCCCAGATAGCCCCCCCACACCCCTAGGTATCCCCCTCCCCTACAACCCCCACACCCCCAGAAAGCCCCCCCAGACAGCCCCCACTCCCAACCCCCCCTTCGACAGCCCCTCAGACAACCCCCCTACATCCCCACACTCCCCCTCCCCACCTACACAGCCTCCCCACCCCTCCCCACCCACACAGTCCCCCACATCCAACCACAACCTTACCACATGACATCCCCACAAAAATCACACAAACATAGCCACGATAATATGATTTTTCCTAACACACATAAAAAATTTCACCATCAAGTACCTACCCATTTCTAGGCAGGTCATCATATCAATTCATTTATTCCACAAATTCGATTCCTTACCATATTTAAGTTGTTAAAATTTTATGAAGGGTGTTTCCATCATTCAATCAAAATATGGTTCTATAAATCACAATGGTGACAACAATTTTCATAAATGGAAGCAAAAAACATCATCTTTAAAGAAATATCATGGAAAACAAGTAAACACATGTGAAACACATCCTTCCCATAAATTTCAGCATGTCTAGATCATTAGCTTTATCAAGCCAATCCATAATCCTCACTTGAAGAGAACACAAGCATGGTAATCTCAAAATTTATACAAAATAAATAATATATCTCAAATCCCCTACCTTAATCGATGATTTCCAGATTGTTGTGCAAAAATAAGGTAATGAAGAGATGACCCAAAGATCAATATAACACCAAGAGTCGAGGAAAAAAACGGTGAATGAACGGATTTTGGGAATGCCCCTAAATTTATACCGAAGTGAAAAAATAGAAGACCATGATGAAAAAACTAGAGACCATGTCTAAATGGTTAGGTTTTACATTAAAAATACAATGAAATAGAGGTGGCCACACCTTAATGTTCCTAGTCAAAAGTTCCCTCCATAATTCATGTTGTGGTAAAAAATAGTATCCCCCACCCACACTCCCCCCGGGATAGCCCCCACCCAAAACTCCCACAGGACAACCCCCATCCCCACCCTCGGATAGCCCCCCCTGGACAGCCCCCACTCCCAACCCCCCCTTGGACAGCCCCCCAAACAACCCCCCACCCTGGACAACCCCCCTGTAGCCCCAACACCCCTGGACAAGCCCCCCAGATAGCCCCCACTCCCCCTTGGATATCCCCCCTGGACAGCCCCCCAGTCAAACCCTCCCCCTGCAGCCCCCACACTCCCCCTGGACACCCCCACCTACACATCCCCCAAGGGAATTATACATGACATGAGGGTTTACACAACAAAACCACTGATATTCAATAATGAACCCTAGATGATCAAACTCTAATGAGGATTCTAAAAAATTATCTATCACAACAAAGTATCCAACATGAGCGTACAAAAAATAAAAATTATAAATATTTTAATAAAAAAAATAATAGAAAGTAAATAAATAAATTCATTATAAACCTATATCGTATGATCCCCCCGCACCATCACCTGGACACACATATTCCCACAATGTTCTAACCTCAGCGGGCAATTGCGCATTTACCTCCTCGTCAAAATATTAAAGTTGTTGTGTCATCCCAGAAACAATAGGACTGATAACATTAGTGTGGGATACTATAGAACAAGTAATCCCCGTTCCATATGTCAAACTATATCCATGCCTGTCATGACTAATAATGCGATGAAATATCTCATCCCTTCGCATGGGAAGCTGTCGCTGGTCCTCCGGTAGCTGTTCTAACTCAGATTCAAATTGGTTCTGTGTAATATTTAAATATATATACATATATATGTTTATATACAGATGCATTTATGTATTGGTAATGAGTAAAATAACTTACTATAAGAGTTGCAGCTTCTGGATCATTTCTATCAGGAGTCCTTATCCACACTGACATTTTATCAGTCGGTTCACCTTGATCCCGTAACTGTATACCAATAAAATATAAAATTATAACACAAAACCATATTAAATAGTAAATTTAAAAATTAATAATAAATACATCATTTTGGATTTTAGACACGTGACGAGTCCCGAGCCTGTGAGGTGGTCCCTATAATGCTCGATTCTTGGAATGGCGTGCTGACACCTCCTACATTCAATTAATTCGAATTTCAAATAAATAAAATGTCACAAATTCTTGAAATTATATATACCATAATAAATATACTAACCTAAATGGACTCAGTAAACCCTTATACAACTAAGTCATGCCACTGATATGGGAGAACACCTCTCAGGACTTTTTCCAGAATGTATGGAGTACCCACATTGGATACTCAGTGATCCCTCTTGACTTTTCCTTTATGATATTTCCACATATTACAACATTTTCCCATACACACTAGATGAAACTAATTGGGTAACACTTTTAGTTTATTCTATTTAATAAATAAATCACACATATTGGTATTTTTTAAACATATAGGGAAGAAACTAAAATGGTCTTTTTAACTGAACTTCCCTCTAAAGATGATCTAATCTATACTGAGGGAAAGAAGAACAATCACATGTGGTCAATATAAATCAATGTGGGTTGCATATGATATTACCTATATGACAAATAAATGTAGGGGAAGTTAGTTTCACATGATTATCTCATCAAATGAAACATCTAAGGTCATGTTGGAATTCCATGATGAAATGCCATGACCAGGGCCTCTCTTGCGAGAGGAAGAAGCGGTCGAGTCTGATCGTGTTGACATTTTTTAATACATAATTAGACATATGTATATATATATATATATATATGTTTAGCAATTACATAAAAAAATAAACAAAGTTACATTCAAACATTCCTTGACCCTGATACGTAGATGGATCTGTTGGATGACGTGGATCTGCTACTTGTTCCCCTGACATGTTTGTAGTCATAGAAGACATTAGTAAGGAGACCATCCAAAGAGTCAAAAAGTTAAATTATATTGTTTTTTAAAAAATGAAACTTTTACAGTTGTTAATAAAACAAAAAGGGATAGAATAATTAGTTGTAAATGGATTTTAAAAAATCAAATATTTAACAAAACATAAATAAAATTATGTTAAAAAAAGGATTGTATCTATAGGGTTCTTTTAACATGAAGTTATTTACTATAGTGGAATATTTTACCTAGTTATTAAACATTCATATAATGTAATAATTCTTAGATTTTCCACTATAAATATCTTTCTAATTTTACAAGAAGATGTTAAAAATTCTTTTATCATGGGTAGTTGGATGAAAAAATTTACGTGAAACCACATAAAGTACATGAAGAAAGTCCCCATTGAGGTAGTCACATACATATTTTCTTATATCAAAGGACTTAATGATGAAAATTCATAGATAGAGAAAGAATCTAATGTAATGAAGGATGTGTTAGCTATGAAAGTAAGTCGTTGCAACACTTGCACAATGCCAGTGAACGTCAAGGAAGAAACTATCACCCTTTAAAATGAAAGATTTTCTCAATATGATGAAGAATTTCAAAGATCTTCAGGTGAGAAAAAAGTGTTTGAATATGTTTTTAAAGAAGTGATCTATGATTTTGAAAAGTTTAATGAAGTATCCATGAATGTTAAGGATGCTCATCTGGAAGTGAAGACTAAGAAAATAAAAGAGTTTGGAAACTCCTTATTTAAGAGAAGTCAAATGCACGAGGATCAAATGAAGAATATGAATAGAGAACGTGAAGATAGAATGAAAGCTATTGAAGATCAGAAATACTCTCAATATGAAATGTTTAGAGTTGGAGGTCAAATTGAGAAACTTGGAAAGTACCTAATAAGAATATTCACAATCTATTGGAGAAAGAAAAGATTCCACCACAAGTGGTTCTAAAAAGAGTCTTGCAACAAAGAATAATCTTACTAGTGGAAAAAGTGCTGAAAATCATCTCAAGGATATCCCACAACCAGCTCTGACAAAGTTCCAATCCACTATCTAGTTAAATTATTTAGTACTGAATCTATTTTTTCTGGAAATGCAAGACAAAATTTAAATTGTGCACAAATGTGGAATAAGAAAAATGCCAATAAATTCACTAAATCATCAAGGGTGATTTTAGACCTGTCCAAGAAAAGCATATCACCAAATAAAGACTAAAATAGTTGAGAAACTGCTCAAAAATAACAAACATACCATGATGGGAAAACTGCACCTAAAGTGAAAAAAAATATATTTATCAGAAGATGATGGTGTTGTAGATTATGAATAATAATAAATAAAAATTCTTTTGTACCAAATTAGTTTTGGGTTGTTTTATTAAAAATTATCAAACCAAATTGATTTATTTTGTAATATTGATTAAACACATCGAAGTTAGAAAATTTAAAAAAGGTTAAACAGTTCAAAAAAGATATTTTTTAAAAAGTCTTTAAACTGAAGAGTGGGAAAACAATTATACCTTTCATTAAACATTAAAATCAACCATTTCTACTTAAATTTTCACTCTAAACTAATAAATATCTTCTTCAAGTTGAACTATGGTATGTTGATCAAGCTGTTGGGAAACAAAGGCAACAGTCTCGGTTTCATCTTTTTTAAATAAAAACACTCCTCACTGGGAAATTTTCACAACAAATTTCCAACTAGGATTTGAAGGCAAAGTAACAAAAAATAATTGTTTCGCTTGTGATGTCAAAATGAAAGGTTCATTAGAAAATCTTTCATTTCTATATAACATATTGTTAAAATTCCCCAATGTAAACTGATATTGATCGACTTTACTTCCATTCACTAGATCAACCCAATTACACTTCAACAATATGTATTTCAACCCGTGTGTATATACAACTTCAATAATGTATGTCATTTGACCATAGTAATAACCAGAATCGATGAATGGACAAGTGATGCCACTATTTTGTGTTGCACGTTTTTCGTCAACATATTTAATGCGAAATCGAAATCCATTAGAATATATAGATTTATAACGACGAGCCGTTATAGATAGACCCTTAGCTAGTTGGTTAAATTCTTCAGTTAGCATGGGGTAATCAAAGTCCCTCAGGTTATGAACCTACATAATTCATAGAATTCAATAATTTTTTTTCAGAAATAAATTATTATTATACTTCACTCATAATGAAAATCAATTTATATGTAAAAAATCCTTGAACCAATCATGAAATGACGCATAATGAGATTTTTGAATTTGATACTCAATTGCACAAGACATCTCTTCTTTTAGATCATTAATGTGTTTCCTTCAAATGATAATGCGATGTTTAAATGATCAACTTATGAAAAAAACTTGTAAAAGTTAAACAATAAAACTAATAAGACACTTACTGCATTAATGGTGCAACTGATGGAGTATTGAACAAGATATATTGATGCGCTTGTATCCACTCGATGTTGTCCATATCAAATATATTTCCATCTCCAACTAGGACATCATGAATATGAGATGGCTTATCTAATTTTGTTTCAACATCCAAAAGACATTATACACAAAAATTAGTACATCGATCCATCAAATAACCATTGTCTATTGATGCCTCCGAATGAGCTCTGTTGCGTACAAACCGTTTCAATGTATTCAGATACCGCTCAATAGGATACATCCACCTGAATTACTCCGGACCAACATCCATTACTTTATCAGTTAGGTGCACTATCAATTGAACCATAATATCAAAAAATGAGGGGTGAAATAGTTTCTCAAAGTGAAAAAGTGTAAGTACAATTTGGTCCCAAAAACTATTTAAATCACTCATTTTTTGATTTCTTAAAAAAATATATCTAAAAAAATTACTCATATCAATCAACAATAGAACACCATTAGGGGATAAACAATCACAAATTACAATTGGAATCAACTGTTGAAGTAGTATGTGATTGTCATGACTTTTCAACCCGTGTAATGTCCTGCTCGTTAGATTCACACACTTTAAAATATTAGAAGAGTAACCATCAGGCACCTTGAGCTTCTTAAAAATGTAAATAAATATCTCTTTCTCCTTTTTAGTCATCGTATATTGTTTAAAATGCATATATTACTTGTTTCACTCAGCTAACTATAAATGTAACTATTTCCTTAAACCCATTTCTTCCAAATCAGGAAGTGCATTAACACGGTCCTTTGATTTTTCACTGACACCTAAAATGGTCCACAATATATTATCACAAACATTTTTTCAATGTGCAGGACATCCAAATTATGACTTATCATGTTGTTTTTCCAATATGGGAGATTGTAAAAAATGATTTTCTTTTTCCCATTGTGACTGCGCTATCTACCCACACCATGAATATTAGGTAATGAATGAGCCACAAAATCCTGAAATTCATATATCATGTGAATGTTTTCTTCCTTAATATGTAATAAGATTTCTACTCCTATCATGATCTTTGGTGCTGGGTTGAACTCTCTAGAACCATCAAATGTCACTCTGTCCTTTTTGAACCTATGCTGAGGGGGGAGAATATGTCTGTGACCCATGTATTCCCATTTTTTGGAATGTTTAAGCCATAAATTTTTTTACTTTTATTGCAATAAGGAAAAAAAATTCCCCTTTTGTACTCCAACCTGATAAATTTTCATAACCTGGGAAGTTATTGATTATCCACAATAAATCAGCTTCTTTTTCCAATCCATAATTTTTTTTTCATTTTCAAATAACACTTTTAAAGGAAAAGTGTGAACCTTACAGATTTCTAGCCAAATAAAACCAACATCATAGTCCACCTAAATAGAATCCAAAGAAGAGCGCCAACAACACAAGTTTCAAATTCATTTGTTTCAAATTCAAATTTCAAAAGACATCCAAACAATCTTCAGACCACATGCCATCCGCCATCATTCCGCATTGATCAAAGTGCCACCTTGCATTGCGTAAACATTGATTCTCACCCACCTTGAGTCGTGCACCAATCGCACCCAGGCCCCATCAACACAGTCAACCAGAGCACTATAAAACCTCCACCAAAGTCCATCATCGCTGACGAAGAGCTTCAACGATGTTAAAACACAAAACAACGCAACATCAACCAATTAAACCATCGACACAAAAGGGAATCCATCACTGTCACCGAAAACACCCAGACATCATCGTCATCTTCAGGACAAAGTTGCCGTGCCATTAAGGATGGACATCAGAAAACAAAGATGGAGAGAAATACGGCCAACACACACTGCTTCACCTTGCCATCAGTCCAAACCACAAAACCATCAGTGACGTCAAACGTCTATAGAAACCCACCCACATCATCGATAAAAGACCTGACCAAGTGATCTGCCCATAACACCGCAACCACTAATTTCCACCAAGAAACACAAACATCGCAGAAACTCTGCTTGCCGACAAGTTGCATCCATGAAGCCAACACCGATAACGCCCGAATCTAACAAATTTGAGACCACCACAAGCCACCGATCGCTCGATCGCACATCCCAAAGTGCATAGAAGACCAACTCGCACAACTGACTTAGAAATGGAAGCGGAGTCCTGGAACCAAATAAGAGAAGTGAGTAGGTAGGAGGCCGGAGGAGCTCATCCTCAAGACTCCCCATTAGGCGACCAACCAGAGAACAAAAGCCAGTAGCCAAAAAACCTTTAACAAAACAGAAGCCAAACCCTGGAAAGATAGGGGAGAGAGGGGACTAAAAAACAAAATAGAAGAAGAAGGAGACACTGATAAGACCCAATATCGCTGAGCCTCTAGCCCAAAACCTTAGAGATTACACCGCTCTAGATCCGACCTGGAGAAGAACAGTGGAACTCGTGGTCAGACCGCGACAGCGACAACCTAGGGAAAAACCAGAATTCCTTATCTGAAGCGAAAGAGAGAAGTTAGGCCAATAAGAAAAGAAGGATCGGACCAGCCTCAAAAGAGATCAGCTAGAAGAACTCAGGGAGGAGCCATGGAAGAAGCACGAGAAGGGAGGACAGAGGGGGAAAAATCCATGAGCATAGAAGGTTTCAGAAAGAAACCCTAAGACTGCGAGGAAAGCGAGCTAGAGCGAGAGGGAGGAGAAATTTGGGGGAATGTTGAGCCATCCTTCACCCCACAATAAAGCAGCTTGTAGTTTGAATATTTCATTTGTTTCACAGTCATAAGACATCACACAATTTACCCAAAATTCATTCAACTCATCAATAAATGGCTGAAGGTAGACATCAATCTTATCCCTCAGACTTCTAGGTCTATTAATAAGAGTGGAAAGTAATATAAATTATTGCTTCATACAAAGCCATGAAGGAAGATTATACGGAAATAACACCATAGGCCATGTGCTATGAGTTTCACCAACCATAGACTTAAATGGATTGAAACCATATACTGCCAACCCCAATCGGACATTATGAACATCTTTAGAAAATTCAGGGTGTCTCTGATCGAAATCCTTCCTTGCACGAGAGTCTTTTGGGTGGGTTAGAATATCACTTTCCCGATTTATTTCTGCATGTCATCTCATTAAATTAGAAAATTTAGATGACATAAAAAATATTTTCAACCTCAGATTTAGGGGGAAGTAACACATTTTCTTTATGATAACTGGTTTTCCCCATTTTGTAGTCTGACTTTGATGAGTCTGATTTTCCATGTTCTCTTTCCACCTGAAAGTGCCACAGACCATACAAATATCCAAATGGGAAATTTCATTTTTAAACAATATACAGTTGTTTTCACATGAATATATGGTCTCATATGTAAAACCTAAGTTCTATGTAAACTTACGAGCATGGTAATATGACTCAAGAATCTTAGCATCGACAGAAATTACATTTTTCAATAACACCAACAACATGTCGAACAATGTGTCTGACAACTAATTCAATGTATTCAAATGAAACAACTCCACGATAAATGAAAATTTATTGTAAGAAGTACATACAGGATATAATTCTGTTTTTTTGTCATCAAGTACTTCATAAAACCTCTTCGAATCATGATTTTCACCAGAGCATAGATTTATCTCACTGGTCTCAACATTCTGGATGTCAATGCCTTCCAGATACATCCCACGTACCATTTCAGTAATAATTTCATGCATTGGATCATTCATCCTCACATCAACATGTAAAAGTTGGTGTCCCAGAACCAGCTGGTTGTACTTTGATTATAGGGATATTTAATGTATTTAAATATTAAACATCTTATTATATATTGTTCATTGTTATTAATGACTATGATGTAATAATGTCCTAGAGTATTTGTTGCATTGATAATGTCATGGCAGTTACCTGCTATGATGAGAACATTGAAATGAAAAAACAATATTCTAAAATATAGATCTACAGTTGGATGACATACTATGAAGGGACACATAGTATGTAGAACATCAGGTGTGAGTACTAGTAAGTAGATGTGAATTCCTCTCATGAAGTTCTCACTTGGTAATCTCCAAGACATGAGATTATAAGAATAGACCCACCAGTAGGAATTCCACATGTTTTGGTGTCATTGGATATTTCTATATATGAGCATGTGTAATGATCCTTAGACTTTAAGATTATCATTAATACGTGTCACCGCTCGCGCATTTTGATTTATTGACAAAAACCGTCATGCAGACAGTTGGCGGGAAGTAGGGTATGTTGGGTGCGTCATGAGTGACATGATATTAATGGATAAGTTGAGGAAGGATTTGTACCTTCTATTTATGGAAGTTGATATCTCGGCCCTTTGATTGAAATAGAACCGTCACGTGAAATTACATGGCCATGGTGTAATGACAAGTTTATTTCTGGTAGTCAAAGAATGAAGTATCAAGTATAAAGGTTGATGGCACTATCATGAAACCTACTTGATGAGATATTGAGACAACAAGATTATATTACACAGTGAGTGTTCATATATGGATGTCATTGTTGCGACTTTATGTTCTTTCTCTTGGGTGCCTTAAACCGTTGCTAGACAATACTCTTGGACTTTAGGTAAGCCCGCTTAATTCCAATTAGAAATAATCCTAGAGGTTCACACACTAAATATTTTTGGTGGTCCCAGTTAAATTCTATTTGAATTTAATTAATGAAATAAATATTATTATCAAGACTCAAGTTAATATGATCGCATAAATTAAATAAAATTTATTTGTTTATTTTATTTAATATTTAATAAATATTTATTTACTAGTTTGTAAATAAAATATTTATTTAAGAGAATAAATTATTTATTTATTTATTTGGGTGTTCAATAAATGGAAGTAGAGTTTGAGTGGACCAAGTCCAGCCCGGTAGTAAAATAATTATTTGCAAGATGGTAAATAATTATTAGTTGGCTCAAGTTAAAATAATAATGAAGCTGATATTATTTTGTGATGTGGAATTTTATTCATAATTCCATTTTTCAGAAGTTGGTTCACCATAAATAATGACGCGGTATTATTATTATTATTATGAGAATGGGGTTTCTCTAAGTTCATGACTATATTTAATTTCTATTATGCAATTAAATATTGTAACTGAAGTTCCATGCATATAAATAGACAAGTACGTCTATTGTGCCATTGTGAACACACCACACGCTTGGTGAATTGAGAATTGTTGAGCTAAACAATTTCTCTCATGAATCCTCTTCCCGCCCCTCTCAAGAATGAGATACGTTCTTCAAGGATGAAGAACAAGCAATCAAGAATGATCGACACAAGACACTCGCTTTTCCATGCTAGCACTCAGAGAACGAGTGGTGTCGATCGAAGGCCATCAGAGCACATGTGGATCACCGCTAAATGGATTCTAGTTTGGATCCTCACAAGCGTAATGAGATAATCTGGAAGGGTCATTCCAAATGATCAACATCATCAACGAAGAAAATAATGAAGATCTAGGTATTATTTTATTTATGAAATTAATTAAATTAGTTATAAACATGATGTGAAAAATCCTCTATAATGGTTTTGGGCCTCTTCCTTATTTATCTAAATCTTTGATTCTATTCTATGGAGATTGGTGTTCATCATCATATTGATCCTAGAATAATATTTGATCATGGTAAAAATTAAAGTTAGGTGCCGTCCCAACCATGCTTCAGCTGCACCCGGAACCTTCACAACATCCATATGAACCACATCTATATTTTTAAAACTAATATATTATTCCCCATGAAGAGTCCAACTCTTATAATTCTTTAGAAATCCATTCAAGAATAATTTCTTCCTCACAACATCTCATGTGAATTGACATCTGTTTTCACATTTTCTATATGGAAAACTAATATAGTGACTTTGAAATCCTCTAGTGAACTCAATAAACTACATAATTTCACCAAAATATTCTCTAGAAGTTCTATTTGGAAGATCAATCCAACTCTTATCCATATTAATATCTGTATAACATTTACACAAGACTTCGTATTACATTCCTTTTTCATATCAAATATATTTAAAATAAATATTGTCCAATTTCATATGGACCATTGATAAAATAAGCAATTTATATCTTTGAATAATAAACAAGAGAATAGATAATGGAATGGAAGTGAAAGTCCATGTCATCACCACCATGTTGGTATGGTAAATCTAATGATGATTATATATTCAAGATTCCCTAATAATATTTTGATTAAGAATTAAAAAAAATGGAAATGAAATATTTCATAACTCTTGAAATATTAGATGAAAATATGTATAATGAAGAACTATATTGAGAATGAATTTGGTCTACAATTCCATAGAGTAAACATTTTTTAAGAAATAAATATTATAGCTATGGAAGCTGATTATTCAAACATCTAATATAATAATTTTTCTTCACAAATTTTTACTTTTTCATAATCATTGGTTAAATTTTATCCTAAGCTAACCGGTTGGGTCATCCACAACAATCTTGTCAACATTGAGTTGTGAATTTCAGGTTTGATTCTCAAATGTGTTTCTATAAAGTGAATCACACTTTTGTAAACATGATCATTGGTTCCCTTTAATATATTGTTCTTCATAATATGTTGCTGGATAGATCATGGGTCATATATAATGAGATTACTTAACTCATCTGATTAGATGGGTGGGGGAATCAATTATTTAAGAAACAAAATATATTTTATCAGGTACACTAAAAAATTGAAAACCAACAAGAACAATAAGGAATCTGCTATCCACTAATATCATAATGAAATTTTTTTGATACACTATAATCAAAACATATAAAGAAACTATAACTATGGAAAGTCAAATGATAAATCACAAAAAATAAAAAAAAACATAATAACCTGCATGTGTATGTGATACATGATTAAAATCATCAAATAATAATCTTGAACTATCAACCTTAGCGACTAAGTTAATGCCAACCAATAAATGAACAAATATAGTTTGTGATGAAAGTGCCCAAAATCAATTTGTAATGAAAGTTCTAATTTTAAATTTCTACATACATGTACACTGTATGTCATTCATACATGTATTATGGCAATTATATTTTCAAGTATGCATGTCCCAACATGTATGCGTATTTTATGTATGTACAATACAAATATTTAATTTTCACAGGGTGCATATATAAGACACTTTTCACTTCTTATTTTATTCACACACACACCTTGTTCACACACAATTTTCACTTACAAATTTCTTCACACACGATTTTCACTTACTAATTTCTTCACAAACACACCTTCTATGCACACATTTTCCACTTATAATTTCCAATGCACATTTACATTTATGTGCGCATAGACTCTTTCTTGTGCATTGATCTAAATAATTATGCATGATACCTTTTCAAACCATGTGACTTTTGTAATCTTGATCAAATAGTGAATAATTCATGCAAGAATATGTACAATATTCTCAAACTCAGACAAACTATATCTTAGTACAAATAATTTCTCACTGCCTCTTGGACTCACACTGCCTTTGTGAAAGTGTGATGTCTTCTCATACACACACTATCGACACACATTGTTTCATAATTCTAATGCACACAAGCCCGTATACACATGAACTTCCATTTCTACACTTTTTATTCACACATAATATCCATATAATATTCATGCATGCATATTTCATTCATCATACTTCATGCAAGACATTGTCTCAAAGATGAGTTCCAATTTGTGCTGTAATGTGCCCAATATCAATATCCTAAAACAAAAATTAGGAAATACCTGATAGCGTGGAAAATATGGAAGGGTGGGGAGTCAGAGGCGGTGTTGTGAGGGAGAGGAGGGGCAGTGAAGGGGAGCTGGAGGCAGAGGCGCTGCGGCGAGGGAGGGGCGGAGGTGGTGCGATGACGACGGGGAGCCGGAGGCGGATGCAGTGCGGCGAGGGAGGGGATGGGTGGTAGTGGAAGTGAAGAAAGGGAGGGGATGGGTGAGGCAGTGACATGTACATGTAGGGTTTAGGGATCGAGATAGCGTGAGGGAGGTGGGGGGTGCTGATAGTTTTTTTTGGAAGCCTTACGATCGCCTTTGGCAGTTGTTATAGGGTACCATTAGCAACTGCCAATGGCGGTCACCCATGTCAGGGGACTCCAAAGCCCCTTTTTCTAATAGTAAATTTATACTAATTACCACTAATTATTAGTAATTACAACTAATATATAATAATTATCGCTTATTACGGGCGACACAATTTCTAACGAATTGGCGGCAACTTTTTTCCCAACGACTCATCTCCTTGAAACTTTCTACAACTGAAATCACTGTGAAAAATCTGATCCGACATAAGAATATCCATTTTCATATGCATGATAATGGAGAGTAGGGAGTCCTCACTGCACATCTCTCCATTCCTGTGCATACGTAAATAGATATTTGTACATTGGAATAGATTTTTCATAGTGATTTCAGTGGGATAATGTTGCAAAGAGACGAGTCGTTAGGAAAAAAGCCTCTTTTTCCCAAAAAGTCACCTCTTTGTAAATTTCTATGATTGAAATTAGTATGAACAATTGGTTTTGACGTACACATATCCATTTTCGTATGCATGAGAATGGAGAGTTGGGAGGCCTCGCAATGCTACTCTCTATTCTCGTGCATACGAAAATGGATATCCATACATGGGAGAAGATTTTTAATAGCGATTTAAGTGGGAGAAAGTTGCAAGGAGATGAGCTTTCGGACAAAATAGTTATCACCAATCCACTAGAAATTATGATAATTTATTACTAATTATTACTCTGTAGTAAATTGTGTCGATTTATTATAATTATTCTAATTATTCCAATTTTTTAAATTTTTCAGAATTTTCTAATTATTCTACTGGTTCTTATTTATTCCCATTTATTCCTATGTATTCCAATTTATTGATATTTATTGCTATTTATTGGAATTTATTGCTAATTAATCCTAATTATTACTAATTATTACTATTTATTATAATTTTTTGCGATTTATTACTATTTATTGCTATTTATTACTATTTATTACTATTTATTACTATTTATTATTATTTATTCCTATTTGTTACTAATTAATACTAATTATTACTAATTATTACCAATTATTACCAATTATTACCAATTATTACCGATTATTACTAATTATTACCAATTATTAACAATTATTACCAATTATTACCAATTACTACCAATTATTACCAATTATTTCCAACTATTACAATTTATTACCATATATTACCATATATTACCATTTATTACCTTTTATTACTGTTTATTACCATTTATTACAAATTATTACCATTTATTACCATTTACTACCATTTACTACCATTTATTACCATTTTTTACCATTTGTTACCATTTTTTACCATTTATTACCATTTATTAGCATTTGTTAGCATTTATTACCATTTTTTACCATTTATTACCATTTATTAGCATTTGTTAGCATTTATTACCATTTATTACCATTTATTACCATTTATTACAATTTATTACAATTTATTACCATTTATTACCATTTATTACCATTTATTACAATTTATTACCATTTATTACCATTTATTACCATTTATTACTATTTATTACTAATTATTAAAAATTATTACAATTTATTACAATTTATTACTAATTATTACTAATTATTACTAATTAGTACTAATTGTTACTCATTATTACCATTTATTACTAATTATTACTATTTATTACAAATTATTACTAATTATTACTATTTATTACTAATTATTACTCTTTAGTACTATTTATTACTAATTATTAGAAAGTATTACTAATTATTACTAGTTACTAATTATTACTAATTATTATCAATTATTACTAATTATTATTAATTATGAATAATAATTACTAATTATCATTATTTATTACTAATTATTACTAATTATTACTAATTATTATTAATTATTACGAATTATTATCAATTATTATAAATTATTACTAATTATTACTAATTATTACTAATTATTACTAATTTATTACTCATTATTACTAATTTATTACTATTTATTAATAATTATTACTAATTATTACTAATTATTACTAATTATTGCTAATTATTACTAATTATTACTAATTATCACTAATTATTACTAATTTTTACCAATTGCTACTAATTATTACTAATTCTTACTAATTATTCCAAATTATTACTATTTTTCCTAATTATTCCTAATTATTTCTAATTATTACTATTAATCATATTTATTATTAACTAATCATATTTATTACTATTTATTACTAATTATTAATAATTATTACTATTTATTTCTAGTTATTACCAATTATTCTTAATTATTCCTAATTATTACTATTTATTACTAATTATTAATAATTTTACTAATTATTCTCATTTATTATTATTTATTACTAATTATTCATATTTGTTACTAATTATTACTAATTATTAATATTTATTACTAATTATTACAAATTATTACTAATTATTACAAATTTTTACTAATTATTAAAAATTATTACTTATAATTAATAATTATTAAAAATTATTACTAATTATTACTAATTGTTACTAATTAATCATATTTATTCCTGATTATTCATATTTATTCCAAATTATTCATATTTATTCCTAATTATTCCTAATTATTCCTAATTATTACTAATTATTCCTAATTATGACTAATTATTCCTAATTATTATTAATTATTCCTAATTATCACTAATTATTACTAATTATTACTAATTATTCATAATTATTACTAATAATTCATAATTATTCACATTTATTACTAATTATTAGTAATTATTCATATTTATTACTGATTATTCATATTTATTACTAATTATTCATATTTATTACTAATTATTCATATTTATTACTAATTATTCATATTTATATCTAATTATTGATATTTATATCTAATTATTCACATTTATTACTAATTATTACTAATTATTACTAATTATTTCTAATTATGATTGATTATTATAATATATTACAAATTTTTACAAATTATTACTAATTATTACTAATTATTACAATTTATTACTAATTACCTCTAATTATTATTTATTCCCGCTAATTATTACTAATTATTACTAATTTCTAACAGCTAACGCTAATTATTACTAATTATTTCTAATTATTACTATTTATTACTAATTATTACTAATTATTACTATTTATAAATATTTATAAATATTTATTTCAATTTACTACTTATGAACGCTATTTTTTACTAATTATTGCTAATTAATTCTAATTATCGCAAATTATTACTAATTATGGCTGCTAATTAAAATTTCAGCCTTCAGGCCATTCAGTCAACTATTAATCAATACTAATTAATATTAATCACACGTTATTATTTGTAAAAAAATTAATGCAAAATAAAATGATCTAATTCAAATTTAATTTAATTGCAGAAAATTAGCAATAATTATAACTAATATTAAATAAAATGAATTAACTAAAAAATAAAGAAAAAAGTTAAATACCTTAAAACTTTATCTTTAGTAGGATCTAAGACTTGAATATTGATCCAATGTAGAATCTTAAACTTTGAAAATTTTTGAGAGGGAAAATGCAAGTAAAGAGGGAGAGAGGGGTAGAGAAAGGAGTGTAATGAGAAAAAAATCGAATAGGGGTATATATAGGTTATATTATTTGCGACGGGAGTATTTGCGACGAGCTTACCATCGAAAATACTCACCCCTATTAATTAACAGCAGCGGTTAAAAAGGTATTTTCGACGGGTCCCGTCGCAAATACCCACATGCCGACATAGTATTTGCGACAGGTATAAAAACTCGTCGCAAATATCCTTCTCGCGGTTTGGTGCGCAACCCGTGCCAAACCTTTTACGATGAGGACCCAATTCCTGTCACAGATAACTACTTATTTGTGACAGTCAGTAGGTTTTGTCACAAATAGTCCCTCCTGATGGACTATTTGCAACGGGACCCCTCCCTTTTGCAAATAGCCCATCACAAATATCCCCTTTTCCTGCGGTGTTTATTTATAAAATTAATTTTTATGTGTGAATATATAAAAAATATGTATATATTGTTATATATTTGATTATAAATAACAATACATTATGAAAAATGACAAAATTTTGAAGCCATAATATCGATATGAATGTAATCCCTGGGAATAAATTCAATCCCCACTAAAAAGGGAAAAAAGACCCCCTTAAATGAGGCTGGAATTCCATCGAATGTTAAAAAATTTGGGTATCCCAACTAAAAAACTCAGTTTTGGAGGCCTTTCGGGCATTTTGGGGGTGAAAAATGCAACTTGAGCCCTACGAGCTCCGCACTAGCCCTCCACGACATAGGACTTGTCGTAGGTTTCGATTTGATATGTGGTAGAGTCCAAATAGACACCCAGATCAAAAGTTATAGTCGATTGAAGTTCAAGTTATGTTTTCAACTTATTTTAGATCTTTTATTATTATTTTTGATTTTTTATCTTAAAATTGTTATTAAATGACTATTACTCGATAATAATTTGTTATTTATTAATTAAAAATATTTTTTTAATTATTTTATAAACCATTTTCACTAAATATCTTATATATAAGTGTGAATTCCTATTTACCTTATCTCAAACATATTTAAAAAATATATATTATATTTTTATCAATAAAAATATATTAATGTATTAACATATTATTTTTAATAAAGTATATATTTTTTGAAATATACCCTTTATCCTCCCTAGTAAAAAAAGCGATGATAAACCCCTTTTATCAACGCTAATAAAAAAAGCACTGATAGAGGGGGTCCTTATAATAGTGCTAAAAAAAGTGCTGATAAAGGGGTACTTTTAATAGTGATTTTTTAGTGCTATTAAAAGCACCCATTATCAGTTCTTTTTTAGTGATGATAATGGTACCCCCTTTATCAGTGTTTTTTTAGCGGTGTTAAATGGTGGTGTTGCGTAAAGTTGTTTCTATGGTAGTGGACCCCCAAACCCACCATCCCGTGAGAGCCCTTGCACATCTGAAGTCCAAATGTCGTCGTGCTACCGCCCATTGAAATCATCCCAAGGACGTCGTTGTCGCTTCGACATCATCACTCATGCATCGTCCGAGCGCTCGTACTTCATCATTAGACTTGTTCCGAGAATCCATCGGTGTCCCATTTCGAAAATAGTTGTAGCAAACAGGAGCGATCACACCCATCAGTGTCGCATACCACCGATGGTCGCTGTGAATCAATCAATAACATCCCAAATCCCCTGAGGCCGTTAGAGAAACCCACACCAACACCAAATAAAAATCCTTCACCAAAAATCCTAACCAACTTTAGCAAACCTGCCTTCACCGAAAAACAAACCATGGAGAAAAACACACCATCCAGGCCCCAATTCTTTGCCATCCATCAAAACCACCCTAATAATTTTTGAGACTACATCATGTACACCGAAGTCTTCACCCACATCATACCTTGTCTTTACCTCCCTGTCATGATATTGACACCCCCACTAGTCAATTCCTTGTATTCAAGGTTGTTGCCTTGCTGTAAACGAGGCCCCCACACCCAACGTACCACTTCAAGCTAACACCATCCCTCACACCAACATACACCCACGCACCATCGTCACTGGCAGCACTGCACCTTGCTATCGCCCGACCCCCCCAAGCTCGCTTGCTAGGCTGCCTCCCCGATGTCGCAACCCGTTCAAAACCTGAGGTCATCCCCCACACATCCCAAGGTCACCATTATCCCGATGTTACTATCATCATGTGTGTTGGGAATTTTGATTTAAAATTTGAATATTTTAAAGAGATAAAATTATTAATGAAGAGATTTATCACAACATTAATAGATGATTTTTTCTCAACATTAATGGAGAGTTAATTCTCAATATTAATGGATGGACAATTTTATGTTGACTATATTAATTAGAGATATGAACTATATGTCTATATAAGAGGTTGTGGTAACATATTTTGGAAGGAGTGTCAGGACGATGTAGCAAGCATGAGAAACCAATAAGGTGGGATAGCACGATGTAGCTGACAAAATAGAACCGAGAAGGGGGTTACCTTGTTTGCGGTGGCCAACGTGATATGATGATGATGACACCATTACCTTGTACTCATGGCGAGGTTCTTGGCAGGATGTTCAAGATTTAGTCCACTGAGAACTGAAAGGGGGATACTGTGTCGGCGGTAGCATGTGCGGCGTGTCGGTGTTTAATAGGTGCCGAGCAGTAGTGACATAATCGATGATCAGAGCCATGTTTCGAAAGTCCTCTTGGTTGCGAAGGTCAAGCAACATGTCCTGGTTGTGACGATCGATGGTACAAAAAAATGGTACGTTCATGGAGTGGTGTGAAAAATGACTTTGGGTGTGTTGAGAGAAAAATCCTCTGGGTGCATTGTAAAAATCCTTCGAGTGATGTGTAAAATTCCTTTGGGTGATAAAATGGCTTTGGGTGATAAAGGCCTTTGGGTGAATGTTTTTTTTGTGTTCTGCGACTACTTCCACTACAACGTCGGGCTCTTCCCCAACTCCGTGCTCCATCGTCAGCTGCCCCTGCCAATGTGTCAGAGGTCGACGCCAAATCCCCGCATCTCAAGGACATTTTAATCCTCATCTCAGTCCCCATCGATGGGCGAGGCTCCCTCCATACATCCAAAAATCACTGCCATGCCTCCAGGATCCCACAAATATCATCAAACTTCTTCCTGCTTCACCCTCGGTGTGATCATCGACTTACTATAGTATTGTGCTATCATAGAAGCCTTCCACGCCAACATCACGAAGGTGTGCGCATCACCCATGGTTTTCCTTGAGATCCCAAGGTCCAGCTTCAATACCCGACCACGAGCAGTGAAAATTCGTCACCTTCAGGGAGATCTGCCCTCACCAGAAGGAAGGGTGACTTCTGATCTACCCCCACCAGAAGGATGGAGCCCATATTTGGGAAGATTTGGTAAGGAAGAGATAAAACCCGCTGAAAACGAAGAACATATCCTGATCTCTCTAGCAACTTCATTTCTGTTAAGAACCTCAATATCAGCAGGGTGAGGATATTAATGCCCATGACATGCAACAAACATTTCATAATGACCAACGATATCATCATCAGTTCTTTCACTTCACAACAACAGATTGCGCAAGCAATCACCATTAGAATTAAGAGAGATAATCTCTTCATTGATGAGAGAGGATCTCTCCATCCTCCTCTATATATTTATTTATAATTATAACTATAAATAATTATATATTTATTTATAATTATAAAATCACAATAAATATATTTAATATATTTATAATTTTATAATTATATATAATAAATGTATTTATTATAAGTTTATAATTATTTACACACACACATATATTATTTATAATTATAATTATAAATAAATATATTTATAAATATTTGAATACAATTATATATATATTAATATATAAATATATATATTTATAAAATTATAATAAATGTATTTATTGTAATTTTGTAATTATTTAAATATATATATATTTCGTTATAATAATAATTATAAATAAATATATTTTAAAAGTAGATATATATAATTAAAAATTTATAATTACAAATATAATAAATATTTTTATTATTTAAATATATTTATTATAATTTTATAAGTATTTATGCGAACATAATAAGTTCATGTGTATAACATGAATGAATCATACAAGTGTCAATTTATAAATGAACATTCATAATGATGAATACATAACATATGCATACGCGTCATCATAATATAGATAATCTTAAAATTTGGAACATAACTCAAAATCATGTCCACAAATAAACTTTATGATCATATAACATCAATTATACTAATGCATCAATATATAAACATAAATAATGACAATCATGTCCTTGAATATCATCATTATCTCATGATATATATATATATATATATTGACCAAATTTATTTGACATATATTTATTTAAATAAATAAATAAATAAATAAATATAATTATAATTATTAATAAATTTATTTAAAAAGTATTTATATATAATTATAAATATAAAATTATAAATATAATAAATATATTTATCATTTAAAAAAATTATTATAATTTAATAATTATTTAAATATATATCTATTTTTTTATAAACTTATAAATATTTTTTAAAAAACATTATATATATATTTGAATTATTAAAAAATATATATTATAACATATCATATTTATATTAATTATAAACATTCATTTTTAATTAATGTATATATATAAACATTATTTTTGAATATAAATATAATAATTATATATATATTAATATATTTTTATTAAAATCTTTTATGAGCACTAATAATAGAACTCATAAAGGTATCCTTTATCAATGCTAAAAAAGTACTGATAAAGGATACACATTTATCAACACTTTTTTTAGCATTGATAAATGTGACCTTTATGAGTACATTTTGGTAGCACTGATAAAGGTGAGACTTTTATCACCGCTTTATGATTAGCGCTTATAAAATCCAGTGCATCCATTGTCCGAATCTGTGATAGTGTGTGTAGTCGATAATGTGTGGTCATTCGTCCTTGTGGTCAGTCTTCTTAACTTTCAGTCGGTTTACCACCCATGTGAATATCATACTATGTGGTCTATACAATGCAGTCAGTCGTCCCTGCAATCACTCATACTAACATGCAGTCAGTTTACTTACCATGCGAATATCCTACCATGCAGTTGATACCATGGAGTTCATCATACTTGTGAGCAGTTATCCTTACTTGTAGTCAGTCTACCCACCATGAAAAGTACACAATCAATCTTCATTCGAGATCCTATTATTTTCGTGACTCGCTGCGGCAGCTCTGCTGGGCACCAGCGCCCCGAAGCCCGATGATGTTTCAAGTTATGATGTTGAACATGCAGACGTGGATTGAAGGTTTCGGGTGCAGTAGAAGCTCGTGGGTGGATGTGCCCACTTGGATTTTTGTCATTAGCAATGATCAATCTGGGATCAATATGATGATAAACGCCAGTCTCCACGGATCAAATCACAAACATAGACAAAGAAGAAGAATAGTCCCAGAACCACAAATGAGGATCATCATAGGTTTATTATAATTAATTTAATTAATTGAAAAGAAGTACCTTTTTGGTGTTCTTTCTTCGTTGATATTTCTGATCACGTTCTGATGTGATTCGTCGTTGCATCGCAGAAGCCAAGGATATAATTCCTCTAGCGGTGATTCACACGTGCACCGAATATCTCTGGACATCGCCAAAGGAGTCTCCAAGTACTAGCGTGGAGAGAACATTTCTTGCGTTGTCTACCTTAGATCATCTAGATCCGATGGAGGAGGATCTCTCTCGGTATTGAGAGCGTTGCTAGAGGAAAGAGTTCTTTCGGTCTTGAGATAACTCTCCAGAATTGTTGTTCAAAATGATTCTTAGGAAAAGAGTTTGGGTTGTGAGGATATTTATAATCAGGTTTGTGGTTGTAGAGTTATGACAATAAATAAACACGTTATGTATTTTATTTATTTCATTAACTCTTATTAAAAACCCCCATGTCAAATAATTAATTCCTTGACATGCGCCCACACTAATTATAATAAATATCATTTAATAAAACAATATTATATCCTCAAAATCCCGAATGGAAAAACTACATGGCGTGTAATCATTTATACACGGTGTGTACTTGTTTTTCATAAAAAAACTACACGGCGTGTAATCATTAATACATGGAATGTGCTTGTTTTTCATTAAATTTCCAAAATAAAAACTACACAACATGTAATCATTAATACACGACATGTAACTGTTTTCATTTTATTCTACCTCCAACATTAAAATAATTTAGGCTTCCTTGAATAATTATTAAACCAAATATGGGAATAATATTTATTCTACTTGAGATACTTGAATACAATTAGTGTGTGACCCTCTAGGCCTCTTTCTCATTGGCATTAGGCGGGCTTGCCTAAAGTCCAAGATTACTGTCTAGCAATGAGTCAAGAAACCCAAGAGAAAGAAGTTGACGCCGCATTGACGTGTCACCTCATATGAATAATTACCATGTAATTTAATCCCTTTGTCTCAATATCTCATCAAGAAGGTTTCATGGCAGTGTCATAAACCTATATGCTTGATCTTTCATTCTTTGAATTCTAGAAATAAACTTGTCGTTAAACCATGTCCATGGAATTTGGGCGACAGTTCTATTTCAATTAAAGGGCCCAAGATATCTACTTCCATAAATGGAAGGGAAAAATCCTTCCTCGACTTATCTATTAACAACATGTCACTCGTGACACACCCAATGTACCCTACTTCCTGCCAACTGTCTGCATGACAATTTTTGTCAGTAAATCTAAGTGCGCGAGTCATGACATGAGTTAATGATAATCTTTTAGTCTAAGGACCATTACACATGCTCGTAGATAGCAATGTCCGATGACACCAAGACATGCAGAATTACTACTGGAGGGTCTGTTCTCATAATCTCCTATCTTGGAGATTACCAAGTGAGAACTCTATGAGAAAGAGTCTCGTCTTCTTACGAGTACTCACACATGACGATCTATATACTATGTGTCCTATCATAGTATGTCTTCCAACCGTAGAACTTTATTTAAGAATATTGTTATAGCATTTCAAAGTTCTAATCATAGCGGAGATAATCCATGACCTTATTAATGCAACAAATATTTCAGGACATTATTATATTATAATCATGCATAACAATAAAAAATATATAATAAGTGTACATTCATGTAATCAAAGTAAAAAAAACTGGTTCCCATGACACCAACTCTAACAAACTCCCACTTGGACTAGATCCAACTACCTATGACTTTTAGTCCTCTAGACCTCACATGATGATCTTGTTTCTACTAAGTCAAGGCTTTAGTCAAGGGTTCCGCCACGTTTTCTTCCATGGAAATACTGCTCACTACAACTTCACCTCTCTAAGAAAAATCCCTCAAGAGATGATACTTCCTAAGTATGTTCTTTTTCCGATGATGTGACCTTGGATCTTTTTCAAGTGCCACCACTATAGTATTATCACAATAGAGTGTGATAGGATATTTACTAATAGGTACTACATCCAACTCTTGGATGAAGCTTCGCATCCATACCGTCTCTTTAGCGGCCTTAGAAGCTGCGATATACTCGGACTTTGCTGTAGAATCTGCCACCACACTTTTCTTTGAGCTCTTCTAGCTCACTGCCCCTCCATTCAAACTGAATATGTATCCAGTCAGCGACATCATGTCATCTTGATCAGTCTGGAAACTATAATATACATTCCCTATGATGACTAGTTCCTCATCTCTTCCATAAACTAGTATCATATCCTTAGTACGCCTCAGATACTTAAGGATAGTCTTGACTGCCATCCAATGGCGGTCTCCTGGATCAGCTTGATATCTGCCTGCCGCACTTAATGCGTAAGGAACATCGATCCTCTTACATAGTATAGAATACATGACTGAACCAATCACGGACGCATAAGGGATCCTTTCCATTTTCTTTCTTTCCTCATGTGTTTGAGGACACATTTTCTTGGAAAGATGAATGCCATGTAACACTGGAAAAAATCCCCTCTTGGACTGTTTCATAATGAATCTCTTCAGTATCTTGTCAATGTATGTACTTTGACTGAGGCCTATCATTCTCTTGTATCTATCACGATGGATCTTGATCCCAAGAATATATGCAGCCTCGCCCAAGTCTTTCATAGAGAAGCATTTATCCAACCATGCCTTAACTGACTATAAGACAGGTACTTCATTTCCAATTAGTAATATGTCATCAACATATACTATTAGAAAAATGACTGCACTTCCACTAAAACTTTTGTATACACAAGGCTCACATTCATTCTTAACAAATCCAAATTTCGTTACAGTTTCATCAAAATTAATGTTCCATGATCTTGATGCTTGCTTTAATCCATAAATGGATTTCTGCAACTTGCATAACTTGTTGGAATCCTTTGGAGTCACAAACCCTCAGGTTGTGTCATGTAGACATATTCCTAGAGGTTACTATTAAGGAATGCTATTTTGACATCCATTTTCCAAATTTAATAGTCATGGTAAGTGGAAATGTCCAATAGGATTCTGATGGATTTCAACATCACAACCGGTGAAAATGTTTCATCATAGTCAATTCCTTGATGCTGTCTATAACCTTTTGCAACCAGTCATGCTTTATAGGTGTTAACTTGTCCCTCCATGTCCAGTTTCTTCTTGAATACCCACTTATTACCAATAGGCTTTACATCAACTGGAGGATCTACCAAAATCTAAACTTGGTTTTGGTACATGGAATCCATTTTAGAATTCATGGCTTCTTGCCACTTGGAAACGTCTGTGCCTTCAACTACTTCCTTGTAGGTAAGAGGATCATCATTGTCAACCAATAATGAGTCACCATCCTTGTTGACAAGAAAACCATATCATTCTAGTTCTCTCACCTCTCTCGTGCTCTTATGTAGTTCTTGTGTCTCTGGAATAGATTTTTCTTCCATGGGGCTTTGTGGAATATGTTCTTGTACCAACTCCTGTGTATCTTGAGCCTCTACTTCATCAAATTCTATCTCGCTCCCACTATCTATTTTGGAGATGTGCTCCCTCTCAAGGAATATGGTGTGTCTTGACACTGTAACCTTTTTATCTGAGGGGTTGTATAGGTAATATCCCCTTGTTTCCTTGGGATATCCTATAAAGATACACTTTGTGCCTCGGGGTGCAAGTTTGTTACCTGAAGAGGCCTTAACAAATGCTTCACTACCCCACACATGTAAATTCGATAACATGGATTTGTGTCCACTCCATAACTCGTATGTAATACCATTTATCAATTTAGTTGGTACTTGGTTTAGTATGTGTGCTGCTGTTTGTAATGAATATCCCCAAAAGGATAATGGAAGACTCGCATGACTCATCATTGATATCACCATGTCCAACAGGGTGCGGTCCCTCTTTTAACTTACACCATTCCACAGAGGCGTGTAAGGATGAGTGAGTTGAGATAGAATCCCAAACTCTTGTAAGAAATCAATGAATTCCTTATTAAGATATTCTCCTCCTCTATCTGAGTAGAGTTTCTTAATCTTCTTACCAAGATGGTTCTCAACTCCATTCTTGTATTCTTTGAACCGATCAAAATAATCTGACTTATACCTCATTAAGTAAATATATCCATATCTACTAAAATCATTAGTAAAAATTATGAAGTACAAGAACCCACCCCTTGATTCAACTGGAAATGGTCCACACACATCTGTGTGAACTAATTCTAGAATCTCTTTAGCCCTTTCACCTTTCCCAATAAATGTGGCTTTGGTCATTTTGCCTTGTAGACACACATGACATACACCAAGTAGTTTTAGTTCAAAAGAATCTAAATACCCATGTTGATGTAATTTTGTCAAATGTTTCTCATTGACATGACCTAGCCAATGATTCCAAAGTTGGGTGTGGTATGAGTCATGTGAATTGAATTTATCTTCGATTTCCATTACTTGGTTTGTGTAGTCTAACACATAAAGTCCATTATATAAATGTTCCCTACAAAAACAAATGCTATCTTTATAAAAGTAGAAACATTCATTTACAAACTTGAAGATGAATCCATTAGTATCTAATCTAGATACTGAAATAATGTTTTTGGTTACAGAGGGTACATAATAACATCCTTTAAATACCAAGACCACCCCAGTAGGCAATGTGAGGTTGTAGTCTCCGACAGCTACAGTAGCGAGTCTGGCTCCGTTGGCTGCTCGCAGATCCACCTCACCTTGGTTAATGTTTCTAAATCTACTTGGTTCCTGTATTTGGATACATATATGAGAACCACGTTCTGTTCCTTTCTATTCAACATGGTGTAATAAATACTTAGGTATACTCAATTCACATGGCATGGTTTGGCGGACCAGTACCGGTTCGTTGAACCTAAGTTCAAATCATGTAGTTTTCACTACACGCCGTGTATTTTTGTGTTGTACAGACAGAAAGAGTTGCTCCTCCAGATGAGTTTCTCATTTTTAATTTAATCAAAATTAAAATTAAAAATCTGTTTCTGTGATGTGAATCGAGAAACAAAGGAGGACGAATAGATCTCGTTCATTCAGTTTTATAGAATGATTTATCTTGAATTGATTCAAATATAAATGCGTAAATTATCAACGAAAATTAAATAACTATAATCAACATTGTAACCTCGCTCTGATACCAATTGAAGGTTCCAAGCCCAGCGGAAGCTCATGGGTGGATGTGCCCACTTGGATTTTTGTCAATAGCAATGATCAATCCAGGATCAATACGACGATAAATGCTAGTCTCCACGGATCGAATCACATAAATAGACAAAGAAGAAGAATAGTCCTGGAACCACAAACAAGGATCGTCATAGGTATATTATAATTAATTTAATTAATTGAAAAAAAGTACCTTTTTGGTGTTATTTCTTCATTCATATTTCTAATTATGTTTCGAGGTGATTCATCATTGAGTCTCAGAATCCAAGGATAGACTTCCTCTAGTCGTGATCCACATGTGCACCATGTATCTCTGGACGTAACCAAAGGATTCTTTGGGTGCTAGCATGGAGAGACCTTTGCTTGCATTGTCTACCTTAGATCGTCTAGATCCAATGGAGGATGATCTCTCTTGGTCTTGAGAGCGTTCTTGGAGGAAGGATTTCTTTCCGTCTTGAGAGAATTCTCCAGAATTGTTGTGTAAAACAATTGTTAGGGAAAGAGTTGGGGTTGTGAGGATATTTATAATCAGGTTTGAGGTTGTAGAGTTATGACAATAAATAAACGCATTACGCGTTTTATTTATTTCATTAACTCTTATTGAAAACCCCCTTGTCGAATAATTAATTCCTTGACATGCGCCCATGCTGATTATAATAAATATCATTTAATAAAACAATATTATATCCTCAAAATCCCGACTGGAAAAACTAAATGGCGTGTAATCATTAATACACGGCATGTACTTGTTTTTCATAAAAAAATACACGGTGTGTAATCATTAATACACGACATGTACTTGTTTTTCATTTCAATTCCAAAATGAACACTACACGGCATGTAATCATTAAAACATGACATGTACTTGTTTTTATTTTATTCTTCATCCAACATTAAAACAATTTAGGCTTCCTTGAATAATTATTAAACCACATACGAGAATAATATTTATTCTACTTGAGATACTTGAATACACTTTGTGTGTGACCATCTAGGCCTCTTTCTCATTGGAATTAGGCGAGCTTTCCTAAAGTCCAAGATTACTATCTAGCAATGGGTCAAGGCACCCAAGAGAATGAAGTTGACGCCGCATTGACGTGTCACCTCATATGAATGCTTACCATTTAATTTAATCCCTTTTTCTTAATATCTCATCAACCAGGTTTCATGGCAGTGTCATAAACCTATATGATTGATCATTAATTATTTGAATTCCAGAAATAAACTCATCATTACACCATGTCCATGGAATTTTGGCGATAGTTCTATTCCAATCAAAGGGCCTGAGATATCTACTTCCATAAATGGAAGGGACAAATCCTTCCTCGACTTATCCATTAACAACATGTCACTCGTGATACACCCAATGTACCCTACTTCCCGCCAACTATCTGCATGATAATTTTCATCAGTAAATCTAAGTACGTGAGTCATGACATGAGTTAATGATAATCTTCCAATCTAAGGACCATTACACACGCTCATAGATAGAAATGTTCGATGACACCAAGACATGCGGAATTACTACTGGAGGGTCTGTTCTCATAATCTTATATCTTGGAGATTACCAAGTGAAAACTCCATGAGAAAGAGTCTCATCTTCTTACGAGTACTCACACATGATGGTCTTTATACTATGTGTCCTATCGTAGTATGTCATGCAACCGTATAACATTATTTAAGAATATTGTTATAGCATTTCAAGGTTCTCATCATAGTGGGGATCTTCCATAACCTTATTAATGAAACAAATATTTTAGGACATTATTATATTATAGTCATGCAGAACAATGAACAATATATAATAAGTTTACATTCATGTAATCAAAGTACAAATAGTTGGTTATCAGGACACCAACTCTAACATGGGTGAGCGCAGCGCTGACGGACGAGGAGATGTGCATGGACTAGTTTGAGATGGTGGTGGAGGGCTGGCTGAAGTCCCACGTGTGCGTCCTGGTGAAGCAAGAGGAGAAGTACACCAACAATGCACTGGCATTGGTGAACTATTTTATGGACAACATCGGGGCACCATGATCATAGCCCATGGATGGCCCCGCTAGAGGACTCCACCGCCGTGAAGTATAAAATGTGGACAAATCAAGTCATGAGTTGTGTTTGTTTTTTAGCCTTGGTAGTTGCTCATGAATTGATAGAAAAACATTGTCTCCAATTATCCCTATGATGATAAATATGAAATAATAATAAATATAAACTGAAAAATTCATGAGCCTCACATGTATCCATTGAGGTGACACATCAGGGGGGGGGTTATTTGTTTTTTAATTTTTTTTATAAATGAGATAGGGTTTCGAGTATTTTTAAAAAAGGGTCCTAAGATGTGTGAACTCCATTCATGCATCTCCCCTCACTATGAAGCATGATACCTATTCACTCTTCCTATGTGAATTGTATGAAGGAAACATGAATGGGGTTCACACTTCTTTCAAATTTTTTAATTAAATAAAATCATCAATAGTTATAAACACTAATTAAATTAAATACATATTAATTAAAAATCATCAATATGTATAAATTATCAATAAATATAAATTGTTATTAATACATATTAATTAAATAATCAAAAATATTTATAATAGTGTCCATTCCCATTTTGATCATCTGGTCTTATTCATGATGTACTGGTCAATCTCTAGTAGTGTTTGTTGATCAATTTTTGTAGAAGATCCATACATCCAAATTTCTTTCCAACTAAATATGTAAATATGTTAATATCTCCACTTTATGTTACCAAATTCATTCCACTTCTTCTCCCATATATTAACAGGAAGTAAAAATGTCAAAGAAAAATGGTATGATTTCATATTTATGAAATGTGTGATCCGTTATTTCATTCTAAGTTTACATGATCCATAATCGATGTAGAAAACAATATGATTTGGTTGGGGAAACAATGTTGTCCTATACCAAATGATCATGATACCAAATGAAATGAGAACTCATGTACTTATCATCAAGGGTAATTCAATTTTATTTCAGGATGAAGATATTAAATGGGATATGAAACTTTTATTAAAAAAATTAACCTAAACCTCATGCAATAACTTTACCAAATAGATTAAAAAAATTCAAGTGAAAAAAGAAGGATAAGTGGCCTTTGAGCACATCCATAATTCAACTTTTTTTATGTCATTGATTAACTCAATTATAATCCCTTTATATTGAGTTATTTTGTTAACAAAGGAAGATAGATTTATAAAAATATACCTCTTTCAATAACACGATCTTCATGATCATTCTATAATAATTGGATTTGATTCTAATTGATATACTAATTTTGGTAGTAACTTCATATTTCTTAATTTATATTCCCCTCAAGGGAAACAATCATAAACATCTTTATAATGGTGGGTCTCTTAAATAATGGTTTTTAAGATGTTCCTATATGAAGAATACACCAGAATTCATCTTCGACTTATGACTGTCCAGATTTGAAAACTTATATAACTTCACCAAGGATGATGTTCTTCAATATTTTTTATTCAGGATGCCAAAAATATAATCAAACCATGATGATATATTATTTATACTTATTTTCTTGGATATGCTAACACATTCTTAAAATTCATCAATGACAAACCTCTTTCTTATTTGTATTTGAAAACCAATTGAGGAATCATTCAAGAATGATAAATTCTTTATTTTTGTGATCAAGAATTTTTAGCACTCACTTCTTCTCATGTTCCCCTCTCTGAGAACTTGGTTCTCCATAAATTCCTTACATCATAAGAATAGATAAAATAAACAATGATAAAGGAAATATGATGTATCTTACTTACTTATTAATGTGAATATAAAGGTTGAGTTTTTTTCTCAATGAAGTTGGTCCAATTCCTATAGTATTCATGATTACACATCTGAACATCTGTTTTGATTTATATTGGTGTAGTAGGGATATCTTCACATTACATTCTGATTTTTTTGAGATTTTTTCCATATTATCCTTCATGGATGATGCAATATTATCCCTCTTAAGAATTGTTTCTTTTTCTGGGAGAATATCAAATCAATCTTTTTCATAATGTCCATAATTTTATAACATGATAGAGGTATTTTAACCTTAAAATCCTATAGTAAAGATTGTGTACCAGTAGAAACTGTCTCCTTCTTTTATAAAGTCTAAATATGTATCTTCTCAAAATTGGCCAAATGAATTTCTAATTCCATACATCTCATATTGTGGTTTTTCTGATCTTCAATCATAATCACATAGTCTTCACAAATATCCATTCTTCATTCAAATTATTCTTCAAGAAACTTATTTTTTTAACAAATATTCATGTTCCATGATCATCTTAGATTTTACATCCAATTTAAAATCATTGAGATCAATAATATTTTTCAAGATTTCTTCAAGTTCACCGATCTTTTTATCAAGAGTATTTTTAAATTCAAAATAATTAATATAATGAATATTTATTAATGAATTTAAGAGTATTATTTATTATACATATATAGATAATAATACTAAGTATTAATATGAATAACAAATAGTAATTATTAATTTTGATATATAATTTCATAACAGTAAGACACTTATTGAAAAAAATAACAAAACTCTCTAAATGATAACTGTAAGGCACATACAACATGTATCATAAATCTTATATCAATCTAGTCTACGCTTATGGGATGGATGCTTCTCTATCCCATAGTTAGGAGTATATAGGATGCATCCATTACATGTCTATATACATATTCTCTTTGGCGTACACTGCTTCTGTATATCATCATTGGCAGCTACCTCTACATTCTCCTGTGTGATAGGTGGTGGATGTACAATCTCGCTTCCTGTACCTCGTCTTGCCTCTAAGGATAGTGGATGCTGGATGGAACTATCACCAATATATGAAGAAGATGGCTGTTTTTCTACGGATGTCTGCAAACCAGGGCGTAATAAAGCATCCAGCTCAGACCATAAAACCTCTATATCTACCTCTGGATGTGATTGAGAAGCAAGAGGAGCATCTGGATGATTATGATGAAAACAATCCTCATGTGAAACATTATCATCCATAACAGGGTCATCACCCCTAATACATCTATATCAGGATCAACAACCTCAAAATCATGCATTGGATCAAAGAAGATTCCATGATAAATCTCATCCATTGAAGGAATCAAATTTTCCACAGTACTGTGAAAATATGTTTAGTCAAATGCACCTCCCTCCACTGGATGAGAGATGTGAATAAGATGGGTGATATGAGTATCCTGTGAAAAAAATTCCATTGTTAAGTAATGTTAATAAAAAATCTATTCAAATGTGGAAGGAAGAATGAATACCAACTGATGAAATCACCATTTGTCTCATGTCAGAAATCTGATTGTGGACCTAGAGTACCGGGATGCACAATCCAGCTGATCCAATAAATGCAAACGCACTATCCACACCCATCATAACTGTGACTCCTTTCATTTGTCCCATAGATCAATATATGTTTCATGATATATCCTCCAATAAAAGTCTCTCTTCCTTGATATCTTCAGGTAATGTAGTGAAGGTAACTGACTGGGCGGGTCAGGAATGAGCTGAAGGAATCTGAACTACCTCAAAACTCTATTAGTCTGATGTCACATGACAATATGAAAATGAATCAATGGAACCATACAAGAGCCAGTAGCAAGAATCTCTGTACAATTATATGGAATACTTTGGATGATATCATTAGTATATGACATCCTTGTAATCTGAAAGAAAAAATGAATAATCAATTAATAAATGAAGAGATGTATAGTAAAGAATAAAGATTTAACAATATAAATAATAACTTACATCGTTTGGATGAAGGTTGTCCAACATAAGTCTGTAGGTGTGGATGTCATATCTGGCAGTATGTGAATGCCGATGTTCCTGAATCCACATATAAATAACATTGTTATAGTTACATTTCATAATAGAAAGTTATACAATTAAGTTATACATTAGAAATAAGCAATAATATACCATTGTCTATGTGAAGCCTCTACTACAATATCTAAAGGCAACGACGCATGAGAATGTGGAGCTAAGCAAGGGATATGCTCCCATACCCACATCTGTAGAAGAACAACACATATTGTGGTCTTCATCATATTGATGCGACATGAACTACATAACACCCTATATGTATATGAAAGACAAGAAGAACCCCTACTATACCGGCCTGCCTAGTCTAAATCCTTGAAAAAAGGTAAATACATCAGATGTACAAATATAGTGGAGTGATCAATCAAAAATAATGCCATTGATCACCTCAAAATATAAGCATGTAAAAATTGTAGCATGATGATCTCATCAGCATCCTCTACTAGATGAGCGAAGTGATGGTCTAACCATAGCATGCATAATTTACCACTGATGATGGACATACTGTCACGAACCGTCCCTCGGGGCCTGTTCCGTGACTACCCCAAGCCAGCCTTCCATAGGCCAGGGGTTGGCGACTAACAACAGAAAGGCATATCCCTAAAATGGGAAGGAATTTACTTTAAACCTATACACACACAGACTAGGTACACAAAAAAAGTAAACCATGTAGTAAAAATACTGAAGTAAAAGTGAGAACTAAAAGTAAAGGGGCCAGTATACAAGCCCAAATGAAAGAGATAATACAACAAAAATAGAAAACAGCTCCTGAGATCGTCCACCAAGGATCCTACCTAAAGGGTAGGTATAGATCATCACTGCAGCTCTCCACGTCAATCATCCACCTCTATGCACCGCCTAGTCCGGGATCCCTAATCTCGATCAAAGCTGTCCGTCATCTACAAAATACACAATAAGCTGTGGGCGAATCCCATTTAGAGGTGAGTATACGAATACCTAGTAGGGACACCAATACCCCCAAAGGTCTCCTAGAATTCTACAAAGGAAAAACCACAAATCATGATCTCAATCACAAAGCACAAGGAAAGACTCATCTCAAACCAGGTATACAACTTAAAGAACCTAAATAAAGATGATTAGTCATAAATCTAGATCATATTATTCTATCGATAGGCTTTTTCTGATAGATCGAACAATGTCGCTAGGTGCTGACCCACAAAGGATCGCTAGGTGCTAACCCACAAAGGATCGATAGATGCCGACTCATGGAGGATCACAAAGTGCTGACCCACAGAGGATCACTATGTGCCGACCTACAGTGGATCACTAAGTGTTGAACCATGGAGGATCGCTAAGTGCTGACCCACAGAGGATCGCTCAGTGCAGACCCATAGAGGATCGCTAGGTGATGACCCATAGAGGATCGCTAGGTACTAACCCACAGAGGATCACTAGGTGCAGAACCACAGAGGATTGTTAGCTGCTGACGCACGAAGGATCACTACATGCTGACCCACAAAGGATCGATAGGTGATGGCCCACAGAAGATCGCTACGTGCTAACCCACAGAGGATTTCTAAGTGCGGACCTATAGAGGATCTCTAAGTGCGGACCCACATAGGTTTGTTAGGTACTAACCCACATAGGATCACTATTCCTTCATCACATCACAACCAGCCACTGGATTCCTCCACTAAGCACGCTTGATTCTGGGAGGATTCTCTCCTCAATCCATTAGTCATACCTCAACTACCAAAAATTCCCATGATGAAGTAACCCGAGGAACCGCCATGTCATAATGGTTCCAATGCAATAGGCATCGCATCAATCAGACACCCAGTCTGTAAGTTATAGGGATTTTAGTGCCGGGGGCCTGGTTGGATTCGAGTCCGATCCGACCCATCCATACTCCAACTTTCTCCAAAACCCAAGTGGAGTATATCAAAATGAGAAAATTGTACTAAGGGTTCCAGTGTCGTATACGGTTCATCAAACAAACATCCAATGTATGAGATAGATCCCTTTATACAAAACTGGGTTGTAAGTGGGTCCGGGTCTGGTCTGACTCGGCCCAGTTTGGCTGGGCCCAGACCAAAGGGGCTGGGTTGCGGCCTCGGCCCGAACCACTTGGCTGGGCGTGGCCCGCTAGCTAGGCATGGAGGTCCACACCCCTTCCGAACGGATCGTAGCCCATTCAGTTATTCAAACAGGCAACACCAGGTTGGCGCCACCCCCCTCCAGCTGACCGGTCCTGTTGGACCAGTCTAGGGAGGGACCCACAGTCCGGGTCCACCTCCACTCTGACCGAAGCCGCAACACTTCCTCTACGGCATGATGCCATAGCGCGCCACCACTATCAACGCGGTCGGTGTCGGCCGGATTCCCCCTATCTTCCATGTTGCCTTCGGGCACCATCACCTCTTCACGGTCGGCGAGAGCCAGCTACCGCCTCCTCCAGTTGCTGGCGCCGTTGTGCCGGTGGGGATTCCGTGGTCCTCTGGTGAAGCTGTGAAGGTCTTTTTTCTTTTCCAACTATTCCTATGGGCCTCCTGGGATGCTTCCATCACCACATGGCTCCCAGTTTCGTTTTTCTTCTGTATTGGTCGGTCACCCAAGAATAATGCAATCATTATCGAAATTATCGGAGGGTCTGAGCCTTGTTCGGTTCGGCCTGCACCCTCCACATTAGCGTTATAATATGTGAAGGATTATTTAATCATAAAACCCCCATAAAGTAACCCCACACTATCCCCCCGCTTTAAAGAATGAAACGTGGATCAACCCATTGGATTGTTGATCAATGTTCTTCATAATATTCATGAATGGGAAAAAAGAAAGGAATTAAGCACATAACCCCTACCTAGAAATGGTGGAAGATGTTGTGGATATGGGAGAAGAACCCGAATTCGTTGGTGCTCCTCATCACCCATCTTTGTCAGGTTCTATTCCTATAACGGTCGTCAAAGTTCCATTCTACATTGGTGGACGACGTTGCCATAACTTTGTTAGAGGTTCCTCTCATGATTCACCGAAACCCATGCCCAAGCTTTGTTTAAATAGAGATTAATCTCTCACATTGTGTTTAACATTATGATTCATTAATTAATCATAATTAATGATTCAATTAAACACATAATCATTTTCAATATAAAACTAAAGAAATGAGAGGTTTAGAAAGTTAAAAGTCTCTCCTTAAAAGTCTGACATTGCACTGCGGTCCCACCGTCATTGCTCAATGGTTATAAGGAAAGAATAAAATAAATTTGGAGTTATATTATTATTATTTTTGTACGGTACAAAAATTAACTTTTCTGTCTGACCCTTGCTGGTCAAAGTTAAGCTTCCCTTAAGAGAATCTCAGCACTTTGGATTCAATAGTGCCCTCATATTTTTAATCTGAGTACCGGTTCAAAAGATAGAAATATTCTCTCACACATTTACTGAATGTACCTTAAAAAAAGTTAAAAAATTATTAACAATCACCCTCGACCTGTGTTGGTCGAGGTTAGCCTCCGCCTAAGGGGAACATGCCCTCAAGAGCTCAACAGTACTCTTAGATTTCCAATCCGAGTTACCGTTTAGGAGTTAGAGATTTTAACAATAAAATAATTGTTACTTAATTATTTTATTTATGACCAAAAACTAATTTCCATTATTGAACCACGCCAGCTAATGTTAGGATCTACCTAAAGAAATCACACCCTCATGAGTTCAGCGATGGTCTCAGATTTTTAATCCGAGTCACCGTTCATGAGTTATAAGAATTTGAAAATAAAATAATTTTTTTTAATAATTTTTTTTACAGTTATTCCATTTTCAGGTTCTCTCACTGGAGGCCTGCACCGACTAAACTTAATGTGCTCCTAGGATAAAACTACTATCTTGAATGCAACGGTTCCCTCAAATTTTTGATTCGGGCACCCATTTAAGAGTTATTCCACTTTTTTCTGGAAAAATACTCATGCTCTCTATTTAAATCTTAACATTTTTTGATGGAACATTCCGAGCACTCCGGGCATTGGAATCAGGTGCCTTCAATTTTCGCAGTCTCGTAATAATTCCATATAGTTAAAAAAATATACATAATTTCTGGGTCTTTACATTCTCACCACCTTAAGGCTTTATGTCCCCAAAATCCAAAAACAAAGGAAAATCAAACAAGTGGGGTACTGAGCATGAATCTGAGCCTCCTAATTCCATGTTCTCTCCGTAAGATTCTCGTACTGACACCGAACTCACACTAGAGAAATTGACCATCCACGGAGGACCCACTCCTATCAATCCCCAATCTATACTGGGAAATCCACAAAAGTTTCCCCATTTTCAATGTCTAGCTCACCCCAGTCGATGACGTGCGATGGGTCATGCACATATATCCTTAGCTGCGACACATGGAAAACATTATGCACCAGGTGAATCTGTGGGTAAAGAGCTAGGAAGTATGCAACCTCACCAACTCTACTCAGAAACTGAAAAGGTCTGATGAACCTTGGAGGTAGCTTTCCGCTCTATCCAAATCTCTACAATCCTCGTCAGGGTGAGACTTGAAGGAAAACATGATCACACTCCTAAAACTCCAAGGGTCTCCATATCCTATCGGCATAAGACTTCTGCCTACTTTGTGTAGGACTTATCTACTTTTAGATGATCTTAACCTTCTTGGTGATATCCCATAATAACTCTGGACACATGAGTGCTGACTCCCCTGGGTCTATCTAGCATAGGGGTGATCTTCAAAGTATCTCATACAAGACCTCAAATGGTTTCATTCCAACGGTGGAGTAATAGATATTGCTGTATGCAAACTCCACCAGTGGTAGGTGGTCCTACCAATTGTAACAAAAAAATCTAGTACACAAGCACACAGCATGTCATCTAAGGTCTGTATGGTTTGCTCCATCTGACCATCTTCTTGGGGGAAAAGTTGTGCTCAATCATGCTGGATTTTGATGCTCATCTTTCACTTGCTGACAAGTGAGGCATTGTGAAACAAACTCTACCACTGCTTTCTTCATCCCTAACAACCGGTACTAATGTTAGAGGTCTTGGTACATCTTTTCCACACTAGGATGTACTGCCAAAGGGGATATATGGAATCCCCTTAACAAATCCTCCTATAACGTCACTAGTACCATGGTGTATCCTTTAAAAAGGACGATGTGCTCCCCACATTCAGACAATCCTTCAGGAGAATGTCCTAAGGATATCTGAGCATGTCGAGTATCATAGTCAATGTCCCCAATCTATTCCTCCCTGACTCACTAAAGGAGTGGGGGAGTGACTGTCATAGATTGAAGGTAAGCTACTCCATCACTATCCACAAAGGATAACTGCAATGCAGCTAGTTTCTCTGTCACCTCACTCAATAACTGTAAACCAGACCTCCTGTTGAGTGCGTCCGCCACCACGTTCCCCTTCCCATAAGTATAGACTATCTCAAATTTATATTCCTGGAGGAAATCCAACCATCGCCGCTGTCTCACCTATAGAAAATCCTACAGGAACCTTTCCATCCACGCGAAAGGCTACCCCTTTAACTGATTGATGTGCCCATCGATTCTTTGGTAGTTGGTACTCACTCTTCACTCTCACTTGGATAAGGTGTCGGTAGTCCACACATAACCTCGAACATTGGGTCTTACTAAGCCCTTACTCTACAAGTCCTCCACATACACCCCCTATTTTTGAAGCTTTATGAAATCCCTCTGATATACTGATGTTGATATTGGTGCCATCTCGGGGTGTAGAACGATACAGAAGTACCTACCCCATGAAGAGAGGTAATTCTAGAAACATCTTTTAAAAGGATGTTCCCACACTCTACTACTATAATTTTCAACCACAAAGGTTCTCTCTAGAACCCCAACATAAGTAGGAATGCACAGAGGAATAGTGATAGCTCAGATGTCCCAAATCACATATCACTTAGAGGTCCAAGCCCTGATGCATTGGTCGTATCATATTCATCAAGTACCTGGAATGGTCGGTACACCTCGATGAATACTCAGCTACCGATATGTCATCCCACTGAAGCTATAAAAGCTCTTGGGAACACATACCCCTTATCTTTTTATGGAAAGTGACCCCCTTCTCCGAGGAAGGTTCTCAAGATCTGTCCACAAAAAGAGTCACCTCATCATAAGATAGGGGTAATATAAACCCTACGATCACCCTGCTGAGCCACATAGAATTCTCACTGCTAGGACCACCATATGATCTAATGGTGCCTTGATTAGATGGAAACTCAGTCACCACCTCAAGCCAATCCTTATCCGCCTGTGAGTCAAGATCTCCTTGGAACTTGAGGGGTATATTTCACCGAAACTCATGTAAGGCACTGAGCCTACATGTGTCCTCTACTGGTAGTGCTGGTAGTAACTATTGACCATCAGGTAGTGGTATCTCTGGGACACCACCTGGAGGTACCATCTCAGGAAACAATCCTTGTACTGAAACCTCATCACACTGTGGACCATCATCTTAGTCACACATTAGAATCCTGGATGGTTGTCTGCATGGAGGAATCTTGAAAGAGAATCAAGATGAACCACGATCAATAAGTTATACCTGGTGAGATGACTCAAAAAGATCAATATAAAAAACAATTTCAAAACACATGCAACCAGTGTTCTCGTGTACCGAGTTGGAAAACAGAATTCAGGGTCCTGGTGTATAGATATGTCAGCTGCCACACCAACACTAGGCTCCCTAGATTGAAATCCGAACTCAAGACACTTAACACTATTTCTCCATTGAAAACATATAATCTTAGTTGTTCTGGTAGAATCGAATCCTTTGATACCACTTTGTCACGACCCGTCCCCCGGGGCCCATACTGTGACTACCCCAAGCCCAGATTCCATAGGCCAGGGGTTGGAGACTAGCATTGGAAAGGAATATCCCTAAAATGTGAAGGAATTTCCTTTAAACCTGTACACACACAAACTTGGTACAAAAAAAAGTAAAACACATAGTAAAATTGCTGAAGTAAAAGTGAGATTGAAAGTAAAGGGGCCATTATACAAGCCCAACTAAAAGAGATAATACAACAGAAATAGAAAACAGCTCCTAAGATCATCCGCCAAGGATCCCACCAGAAGGGTAGGTACAGATCGTCACTGCGGCTCTCCACGTCAACCAGTCACCTTCGTGCACCATCTAGTCATAGCTACTTAATCTCAGTCAAAGTTGTCTGTCGTCTGCACAAGACATAACAAGGTGTGGGCAATGCCTGTGTAGGGGTGAGTATAACCATACCCAGTAGGGACCCTGAGACCCCCAAAGGTCTCCTATAATTCCACAATGGAAAAACCAAAAATCATGACCTCAATCACAAAGCACAAGGAAATACTCAGCTCAAACCAGGTATACAACTTAAAGAACATGAATAAAGATTAATAGTTATAAAGCTAGATCATATTATTCTATCGGGAGGATTTTTTCTCTAGACCGCACAAGGTATCTAGGTGTTGGACCACATTGGATCACTAGGTGATGACCCACAGAGGATCGCTATATGCTGACCCACGGAGGATCGCTAAGTCATGACCCACAGAGGATTTCTATGTGCCAAACCATGAAGGATCGCTAAGTGCTGAACCAAGGAGGATCACTAAGTGCTGAACCACATAGTATCACTCAGTGCCGACCCACATAAGATCGCTAGGTGATGAACCATATGGGATCTCTAGGTGCTGACCCAAAGAGGATCGCTAGATACTGACCCATGAATGATCGCTAAGTGTTGACCCATAGAGGATCGCTAGGTGCTGACCCACAGAGGATCACTAAGTGCTGAACCATGGAGGATCATTGAGTGTTGGCCCAGAGAGGATCAATAATCACTGACCCACATAGGATCACTTGGTTCTGACCCACAAAGGATCACTATTCCTTCATCACGTCACATCCAACCACTGGATTCACGCACTAAGCACGCTTGATTCCCAGGGGATCCGCTCCTCAAGCCATTGGTCATACATCAATCTGATGCCCGGTCTGTAATTTATAGGCATTTTAGAGTTGGGGGTACGATTGGATTCGAGTCCGATCCAACCTGGTCATACTCTAACTTTCTCCAAAACCCAAGTGGAGTATCTCAAAATGAGAGCCTCATCCTAAGGGTTTCTTCTCCATATATGGTTTGTCAAACTGACGTCTAGTGTAAGAGATAAATCCCTTTAAGTGAAAATGGGCCATAAGTGGGTCTGGGTCCGGTTCAACACGGCCCGCTATGCCGTGGGCTAGGCCTGCTAGGCTGTAGCCTCAGCCCGGCCCACCCGATTGGGCATGGACCACCAGTTAGGTGCGGGGATCCTCACCCCTTCTGAATGAACTATAGCCCGTGTATTTCTCCAAACAGGCGGTGCCAGGCTAGTGCCACCCCCCTCTAGTTGATCGTTCTCTTTAGACCAGTCTTGGGAGGGACCTGCAGTCTGGGTCCACCTCCTCTGCGGCCAGAGCCGCGACACTTCCTCCATGGTGCACTTCCACTGTCAATGCGTTTTCCATTAGCCAGCTTCCCCCTGTCTTCTATGGAACCTTCGCGTGCCTCCACCTCTTCGCGTCCGGTGAGATCCGGCCGCCGCCTCCTTCGGTTGCCAGTGCCGCCATGCTTGTGGGTCTTCCGCAGGCCTCCGGTGAAGTTGCAGAGGTCCATTTAATTTTACAACTGCGCCTACAGGTCTCCCTAGATGCTTCCATCACCGCGTGGCCCTCGGTTTCATCTTACCACCGTATTAGTCAGTCACCCATGAAGAACGCAATCATTACCAAGATTAGCGGAGGGTCTGGGCCTTGTTCGGTTTGGCCCACGCCTTCCGCATTAGCATCATAATATGGAAAGGATTATTTAATCATAAAAACTACCATAATGTAACACCTCACTATCCTCCCACATTAAATAATGAAACTCGGATCAACCCTTTGAACAGTTGATCCACGTTCTTCATAATATTCAACAATGGGAAAAAAGGGAGGAATTAAGCACAAAACCCCTACCTGGAAATATTGGAAGACGTTGCGAATGTGGGAGAAGAACCCACGTTCATTGGTGATCGTCGTCAACCGTCGTTGTCCGGTTTGAATCCTCCAGTGGTTGTTGAAGCTCCATTCTACGTTGGTGGAAGATGTCCCCGACACTTCGTCAGAGGTTCCACTCGTGAGTCACCAAAACCCATGCCCAAGCTTTGTTTAAATAGATATTAATCTCTCATGTTGTGTTTAACATTATGATTTATTAATTAACTTTAATTAATGATTCAATTAAACACATAAGCGTTGTCGTTACAAAACCAAATAAATGAGAGGTTTAAGACATTAAAAGTATATCATTAGAAGTTTGATGTTGGACTATGGTCCCACTGTCATCGCTCAACGGTTACAAGGAATGAATAAAATAACTTTGGAGTTATTTTATTATTATTTTTATAAGGTCCAAAAATTAAATTTTCCATTCGAACCTTTCCGATTGAAGTGAATCTTCCCTTAAGAAAATCCCGGCACTGTGGATTCAACAATGCCCTCACATTTTTAATCCAAGAAACAGTTCAAAAGATAGATATCGTCGCTCGCACGTTTACAGAACATACCTTAAAAACGTTAAAAAATTATTAACAGTCACCCTAGACCTACAATGATCAAGGTTAGGCTCTACCTAAGGGAAAAATTCCCTCACAAGCTTAACGGTACTCTCGTATTTCCAATCCTAATTACCTTTTATGATTTAAATAATTTAACAATAAAATAATTTTTACTTAATTATTTTATTTACGACAAGAAACTAACTTCAACTGTTGGCCTGTGCTGGCCAATGTTTGAATTTTTCTAAGGAAAAAATAAACTCAATATTTCAGTGGTGGTCTCATATTTTTAATTCGAGTCACCGTTCATGAGTTATAAGCATTTGAAAAATAAAATAACTTTATTTAATTATTTTATTTACGGTTATTCCATTTTTGGGTTTTCTCACTGGAGGCATGCGCCAACTAAACTTAAGTTGCATCTAGGGTAAAACCACCATCATGAATGCAAAGGTGCCCACATATTTCTGATTCAGGCACCCGTTTAAGAGTTATTCCACTTTTCAGGAAAACTACTCATGCACGCTATTTAAAGCTTAACATTTTTCAACGGATCATTCCAGACACTCCGGGCCTCGGAATCATGGGCTTTCAATTTTTGCAGTCTCGTAATAATACTATATAATTAAAAAAAATTATACGGAATTTCTGGGTCCTTACACCTGCCATTTTCATGGACCTCTATGCCCAGTATTCTGTGAACAATCATGAACCAATCGGCTCCAACTCGACCTGTCATAGTCACACCGTCGATGGGGAGGCCCAACATAATGGACACATCCTACAGTGTAATAGTCATACCCCCTTTATAAAATGGAATGTATGTGACTCTGGTCTCCATCTATCTATGAGCACAGTAATCAGCCGATGGTCAACAAAAGTGAAGCCACACATCGCTACACCATAGAACCTAGCACGATGAAGATGGGGGATGATAGTGGGAGGTTGTGTAGCATGATGGAAATGATGAGATCAATATATACTCAAAGGAGGCACATGATGTCCCTCTAAAAACAGCTGTGAAACATGTGTAGCCTAGGATGTGAGCCACGAAGGACCTACCATCTACAAAAATGATATCATCATTAATTTTTTATATTGAATTCAATAAAAATTGTAAACTTTTTTTTAAATTAAAAAAAGTAAAATAAGGTAGAAAAATATATGTGGGAAATGTTGTTGGTTTAGTTTACGAATTTCTTGTTTTATTGATCTCTAATTAAGTATAATTTATTATATTTTTTTTATAAATTATCAGTGATGAGAAACACTCATTGAACATGTGGATGCATGATATATTCATTTTTTTTGTATTTATATATTTTTAATCGTTATAGTACCACAAAATTCTTTATGATATAATCAAAATATGAAACAAACCAAAATTGAAACATGTTAGAAATGGAGAAAATCATAAATAAAAGGATTCATTACTAAAATGTCCACATGAAAAACAAAATATACACATTCATGATAAATACGAAGACTCGATCATGGATGATGGGATGTGGAGCTCTATCCTTCCACTTGGAGACATATCTTACGAGCATGTCCTTATTTGTGAAAAATACTACATTATAGCCCCCTCCTTATTGTTGAGTCCAATCCATCTCATTTCTGATTTGAGTAGACTTTGTTCTTCCTTGGGGGTGAAACTTGGTAGTATGAAGCCAATAATTTAAAAAACAACAGAAATTGAAAAAAACATAAATGAAAACAAAACCTACTTACAAAACCTAGAAATACCAGGGATGATGGTCGGATGATCAGCAGGTAATGAGATAGAATGAAAGTCACCAAAAAGCATCCAAGATACACTATAACAGTTAACCAAAGTGCTCATGTGACACACCGATTTGACATAGATCTACCATGATATATTTACTGAAGCACAAGCTGCAACAAAATGTGTATAAGGATATCTCAATGCCTGAAAGTTGCCGCAATCATTGTACTAATTATCCAACATGACCACAATCACTCGACCACTGGTGCATGTAGCCCGGTCATAGTACTCTCTTACCTGAAAAATCCTCTTTTCTTAATAAAAGGTTAGAACACTCCATCTTGAAGCCTCATGTAGTATCTAATAAATGTCACTTTGGAAATGATGAGTAAAACATATTCCATTTTCTATCATCTGATATTTCTTTTTGGACTGTTCAACAAAGTAGTGCACACATCTATAAAATGTCTCTTGCACTAAACCTGTGATCAGAAGTTTGCGCACAAATTTGAGGACCCCATTTATATACTCCACTATATTAATGGTCATATGGACATATCTCCCACCACCATCATATGATAATGACCATTTTTCCTCTGAAATATGCATTATACATTCATACACATCTTCATTATCCATTTAAATATCTTCAAAACATCGATCAAAACTTTCTTGTTGGGGATCATATTATTAAACCATATGAGAATAATTTATTAAAAATGATATTAAATTTTCTTAAAAAAAATAAGTTTAGAAAAGAATACCCAACTTTAGGATCACCTTCTTTATTAACTCATCTCTGAAATGATTATGCAAATTACTTGCAATATGTCTAATAAAATATTGATAATAAGCATTTGGATCTATCCAAGAAACCCCATCACTATTTACAACCTCTATAATCTCTCAATGATGATCAGATATTAGACACACTCCCTAGTTTTCTATGACATGAATGCATACACATTTTAAAAACTAGATCTAGGATTCAAAATTATCTTTTTCAACAATAGAGAATGAAAGTGGTAAAGGAGCACGATTACCATATTGTGTGGAAGAAATGAGTAGAACACATATATAATTTCCATAAAGGAAAGTTCCATCAACCTGAATAAATTATTTACCATAGGGAAAAGCAGTGACGCATGGCCTGAATTCCCATAAAATACTATTGAACTTCACCTTTTATTGATCAAATCATTGATTGGGGGACACATACTCAAAAGTTTCAAAATGATAAATAATCCGATTTTTGAGAGATAACAATTCCATAAGTTGTGGAAGCATTGCATAATATTCATCCCAATCACCATACACTTTTACAATTGCCTTATGTTTTACATTCCAAGATTTTGTTATAGGATATCTTATAGTTAAACAACTGTTGAATTATTTCCTGAAAAAAGGAAATGGGAACGTCTTGACATGTTCGTTTCATCTCAATAATAATATTTGATATAAACTCTACATCAAGTGAAGAGTGATCCTAGGAAAAGATTGGATGCACACAAGTGTGTGGGCCTTCTAATTTGGTTGTCTTCTAAATGTAAAAAATTTATCATATATTTCCCTTAATTTGAATTTACATTATGGCCCATATTTTTCACATTGAATGAAATATTTTTTCTTCTTCAACTCATCAACCAAAATTGTGAAATTCCACTCTTTGTGGTATTGTTTTATCAAAATTTTCATAGAAATTTTACTTTCAAACTCCTTCCTAATAAATATTTCATTATCATTTGATGTAGATCTATTCCCTATAATTCCAAGGAATTCAGAAGCTAGTGTAATGAAATCCCAATAAAAATGTTGTTCATGCAACATTCCTTCAACTAAGGAACTCAATACTGAAGGATGATTACCACCAACTGGTGGATGTCGTGGATTCCTGTCTCTCATAGGAGCCTTAGAAGGTTCATTACCCACATCACCCTACCACGGATGCCTATCTCTCATAGGAACCTTAGAAGGTTCATTCCCCACATCACCCTTCTGTGGATGCCTATCTCTCATAGTAACCTCAGAAGAATCATTCCCCACACCACACTCACCCACATCATCTCTTGATTCCTCAATAGATACTTCATCCTTAGATAAACTTTCATTCACTATATCAGCAGTACACAAAGAGATGTCCGCTACATTTTCTTCCAAATTATGATCACCTTCTTCATAATTTGGTTCTATCATAGGAGTCATACAAGGATGAGGCAATGAATAAGAGTATTGTGAAGGATTGAATTCTACAGAGCTCACAAAACATGGTTCTGTAGTAATCGATTGCACCACATCAATATCACAAGCCAACACATAAAATTCCATCAAACCATTACTACACTGTTGCCTAAATAACAAAGACTTATCCAACCAATCATCATCATCGAGTAGAGGGTACTCAGTGTGCCATAAACATTTAGGATTTTGAAGATTTTGATATGTCATTGAAGTAATTGATTGATCAAACCACTGTTTTAACCAACTATGAATCTTATTGAGAAATTCATCCAATGTTAGACAACCATGAATATTTTCCACTCTTGTAGATGGAAAACTACAGCTGAAACCATACTCAGTATAAATTACCACACCATTGCAATATATTTGCATAGACATTATTACCTAGAAAAAAATAATTAATAAAATATTATATACTACATAATTTTTTTAAAATTATTTAAATTGGTTATGATTGAATAATTGACTTGATATTGAGACTTTTTCTATAGATTGGTTTATCCCTATTGAGGTATAGTGATGGAGATATTATTACCAAACAAAATCTAATATAACATTATTTATTTTTATACCACATCTTCAAATGTTTCCTAAATTTTAATTACTTATGAATAAATAACCATGAATTGATCTTGAGACTAACTAAGGATTAGTTTATCATAATCTGATAAACTAACCAAACCATATGGGTGAACTCCTAGATTCTTTATTATCAAATATTTTAGAAACCTTCGGTCTCCTTTCAAATAGAAATGCCTTTTGTCGAATGAATCTTTTGGGACACCTATTCTCGAACACATCTTCAGGGACGCCTCTTGTTGATCACCTTTTAATTACAAATTTACTCACATGTATGTGAGGGGCTCTAGGTGTATAAAATACATAAAATTTTTTAAGCAGACATGTAGGTCATTACATACTTAGTGAGGGATGACTCACAGGTCATCAATGTAGAAAAGAAAATGAAATTATTACAAATTTTATAACCATATACAAAAAAGAAGACATGAAATTTCAATTATGTATTGGTTGGTCATCTCAAGATAAGTCATCACACAGTACTCTTAACATGTTTTTTGGTATACTTATTATGTTCTATATATTATATAACTTTACATATTACTAGATGAAATATATATTAAATATATTCATTTATTTTCAAAAAATTTAACTTTTCAATTTGTATATATATATATATATTTAATAATAACATTTAAATTTTTTAATTCAAACTAATATAATTTACACTTACATAACAACCATTACAATACTGAACAGTTATGTTATTTTTAATTTTATAAAACTGTATATATATATACATAAAATTATTTTTCTCATTCTACTACTTTTCAAAATATAAGTAAATATATTTTATAATTTATTACTTGAAATAATAATTATTTATAGTTAATATACTTTAAATTTATTGATTAAAATTATTATTATTAGTAAATAAAAGAACTATAATTTACACTTACATAAAAACCTTTAAAGTAATATAAAATTACGTTATTTTCAATTTAATAAGATTATATATATATATATATTTGTCATTTTTCTACTTTACAATATTTAATTAATTATATTTCATACTTTATTACATCAAATAATAATTATTTACACTTAATATAATTTAAAATTATTATTCGTAGAATTTTTTTATACCATTAAAAAAATAATTTTCTATATATTTTATAATAAATTTAAATATGATACTTAATATAAATAATATAATTTTAATAAATTATATATCTAGTGTACAGAATATTATAATTTAAATTTATATTACTTTAAATATAACATATTTTATATACATATAAATATATTCAACTCCCTATTTGAATTAAAAATATATACATTTTTAAAAACAATTTTATGCTAGTGTATAGAATATTATAATTTAAATTTATATTAATTTAAAAATAACATATTTTATATACATATAAATATATTCAACTCACCAGTTAAATTAAAAATATATAAAATTTTAAAAACAATCGTATTTCCCTAAATATAAATTACATTTTAGACTCACCATATTTAAATTTCCTAAACATTCAATATGAATTATATCATACAAAAAAAACTCATTCAGAAATTAAATCATAAAAAAGACACTAATTTATACATTCATACATGCATGAATTCATATTAAATAAATAAACCATACACACAAACACTAATTTATTCACATCACATATTAAATAAATAAACCATACAAACAAAATAAATAAACACAATTAAACAATTAAAATTTTAAATAGAAATTTTACCTTCTTAAAAGAAACAAATATATGTTGAGGAAGATTTTTTGGAGGGATTCACAACAATAATCATAGGGAAATGAGATTTGGGTGGGGGGGATCCTTTTATAAAATTCATTTGGGAGGATGTGTGAACCGTGTTCATGCATCCTTCATGACATTTATGAAGGAAGCATGAATGAGGTTCAAGCTTCCTCCACCACGCCTAGGAAGTGTGAATGGGGTTTAGGCTTCTCTGGAGGTAGAAATAGAAGAGTGAACAATGTGAACTCTTCTTCCTTGGATTGGAGAAGCATGAATAGGGTTTACACTTCTCAGGTCACCTTTTTAAAATTATTGGGGACCCTAACCCATTTATAAAAAATATTTTTAAAATCCATAAAAAACCCGTGATGTCATATTTGACTTATGTATAAAAATTTTACATTAATATGACACTTATTTTTGTTAATTATCATTAAAATATATTTTTTATGCTCATATTACATCCTAGAATTTATTCTGGTGGGGTGGGATATTGTGTTGGTTCTTGTCTCTTTCCTACTGGATTAGTGACATCAGGCACTTACCCTCTTTATTGGACTTGATTCTTGTTTAGTTATTGAGGCCCTTATAAGATGTAGATTAATTGTGTTAGTATCACAAATAATTTTCCATTTGATAAAACGATAATTGTGAGATAATAATAGTTTAAAAATTCTAAAATAAAATGAACACCAGATGTAATGTGGAAAAAAAATCATATGAAGGGGGTAAAAAACTGCAGACAAATAAAAGGATCTCACTATGGTAAAATGAGATTATAGACACTCTAAATTACATGGAGAAAACACTAAAAATATTCCCTTTAATATATGTATAAACACCTCACAAAAACACTATACTCAAATGTGATGATGTGTTGCTTGAGAAACTGACAATGAAAACTGTCAGCATAAATCCTCTTTTATAACATTCTCTCACCCTCCTTTAGTCTCCCCTCAAATTAATGTCTTTGACCAAATTAAATTGGGGAATAAAGGTAAGGTTCCACCCTCTTCAAATGAATTTAATGTGTTGAACATTATTATTATTTTCTATCTCCAAAAGTCTTCCAAAATATCTCCCACTTGGAGATTTAATTAAGTACCAATCACATCTCCACAGATCTTTTCTATCTTTAAAAATGACGCTCATGTATTTGCAGGACCACTCAAAAATCTACACCATACAAACTTATTATAACCAATTGCATTCGTCAATAAATATATCTGATTTTCCTTATTGTGAATTTTATCCATATCCACACTTCATTCCTCTACCACATATCGAACAAAATGATATTTTACACTATTGTGCTTCATCTTAGAATGAAAATATAGATTCATTACAATGTGTAAAATTCTCTAACTGTCACAAAACAATGAAATCTTTTCCTGTTTGTGATCGAGCTCCTCCAACAACCTTTCATCCAAATTGCCTCTTTGCAAGCCTATTTAGCTACCATATACTCCTACTCTGTCAAGGATAAGTCCACAAAATACTGTAATTTAGAAATCCAGCTCAGAGATCCCCCTAAAATAGTAAACATATAACCAATAGTGGATTTCCTCTAGTAAAAATCACTTACATAATCTAAATCAACATAGCCTATGATTGAAAAATCTAATCCTATATAACATAAAGAAACATCTAAATTCTCCTTGATGTATCTCATGATCCTCTTCACCATGTTCCAATGCTCCTGTCCTTGATTCTCCATGTATCGTCTAATAGTTCTCACTGTATGTGCAATGTTAGATTTAGTAAAAACCATAGAGAACATAAAACTCTCCACCATTGATGTATACAACACCCGATACATTTTCATCTTTTTTTCTTCACTTTTAGAAAACATCATGGAGGATAACTTCAAATTAATAGAAAGATGGGTAGATATTTATTTACAGTCTTTCATATTGAAGCATTTCAAGACTTTCCTCAGGTATTTTTTTTGTGATAAAAAAATATTCATATTTTTTCTATCTCTTTACCGTCTTTGGAAAAATATTTTGGTAGGATCATATAGATTTATTCATCAATATAACCATGGAGAAAATCTATTTTCACAATTAGCTACACTATATGTAGAGTGTATGTTGCACACATCGTCATAATATTCACATACATCATGATCACTTGACTTCCTTGATCCTATTGAGGTGTAGGGGTTTTTCAATACCTTGGTGGTAGACTGAACTACATGTTATTTTCTATAAATTCCATATCTATCTTTTTTATTACTCTGGCTTGGAGGAACTAAAATCTCTTATTTTTTAGACAAGATGGATATCTTTCTGAATTTTTATTCTCATTATTTTTCCTATTTATCACGTTCTTGGTAGAAAATAAATTTTGATATAGAATATACAGAACTCCACCAAATCTATACTTCATTATAAATATAAAAAGATACTTCAAATATTTAAAGTAGAACAACATAAAAATATGAGAATCCAAATAGAGGTGAACCAAAAATCTAATACCAATTAAATTTATTGGTTGGTATATGAACCACATCGAGAAGGGGGTGAATCAGTGTTGGTGAATTTTAATCCTTAATTTATTTAGACATTTTCTTTTAACCATTGTCCCTAGTTAAAGTGAATAAATCTCTTAGTTATCTCTTCTTACCTTCTACTTCGCATTCAACACAACCAAGCACACACACACAAAGAGAACAACACTTTACAAGGTTTAACTATTGATAAGAGAATTCTGGTCCTTAGTGTAATCAGATAATACTTGAGGTCACACAACCCACTAGTAAAACCCTATAAGCATTATACTATTGTCTCTTGATGGTGTATAGTGCACATCCCACACATTTTTTGGTACATCCTACACTCAAGCACATCTCATACCTTTACAATGAATTTTAGGAATAACAATAAGATATTTTGACTCCAATTTATAATTCATCATTGTCATTGATGTGCTGTAACTACCACAGATTTAGGAAAGGGATGTACTAACTTTTATCAGCGCTAAGTAGAAAGCACTGAGAAAAGCTCCACCTCTATTTGTTCTAGTTAAAAGCATTGATAAAGGTCGCATTTATCAGTACTAAAAAAAGATATGATAAAGGTGTATCCTTTATCAACATTTTTTAGCACTGTTAAAGGATAATTTTATAAGTGACATTATTAGCATTGATAAAATATTTTAATAAAAAATATTATTAATATATATAAAATTATTATATTTATATTCGAAAATACTATTTATTTATATACATTAATTTAAAAAATCATGTTTATAATAAATATAAATATGATATATTATAATATATATTTTTTAATAATTCATATATATATATAATTTTTTTTAAAAAGTATTTATAAGTTTGTAAATAAATAGACATATATTAAAATATTTATTAAATTATAATATTTTTTTAAATGATAAATATATTTATTATATTTATAATTATACTAAGAATAGTGTAAACCGTGGATTAAATCTATGGTTCCATAAATTTATTAAAAAATAAAGTATAGGAAAGAGATAGAAAAGGGAAAAAAGGAAGCACAATGACATCAGAATCACAACCACCAACAAAAACACAAGCAAAAAATCAGTTCCTTTTGTGTTTTCCGCCTCTGGTCTGAGAGTTGCACTAACCTATCAGGTGCTTGCCTCTCTTACTCTATCTGGGATCGTGCTAGTTAATATCAAGATAACCCATTATTGATGATTCATCAACCTCATTACGAGGAGCACTTCCACCAGTAGAATCATTCTTCAAAGAAGAGTCATCCCTTACCAGTGCATTATCTAGAATTTGTTCATCAGCTCGGGGGTTCCAAAATTATTCATTAAAATAATCCCTATTAAGAGAACAATTAATAATGTCAAGAAGGGTGATTTTATTACTGGGCCGATAGTTCTGAAGTCTGTACTATGGGACATTGCCATCCTCTTCAGATGTCACCTTCCCAACCATTGCACCACCAACACCCACTACAACTTCAATACCACCTGTAGTGTAGTTGAAAAGGGTGTTATAAAATCAAACTGCAAAGAAGGTTCAGAAAAGGAAACATCAACCCCATACATCACAAGAGGTTTAGTCTTCACCATCTCAGCTATATGAACATCTTTTCCAGAAACTAGAGAAGGTTTTCGATATTTATGAGCAGTAACAATCTAGAAGACCTCATTGTAAACCTTTTCCTAACCTTTAATTAATTCAGTGATAGGTTTCTGAAATTGAGAACCTTGAACCACAATGCTAGACCACTCAGTCCTACACAAAGCCTCTTTAAAGGAGAGGATATTCTGAATAGCCTGCACCTCATTCCAAACATAGCCAAGTGGAGGGAAAGATTTCACATCAGGTAGAGAATCCTCCATCTGAGATGCAAGTGTCTTAGAAACATGAGAGACATTATCAAAGAGAACTTTATCCTTAGTTGGGGTCACATGCACATGCCTTATAGATTTGTTGAAATCCTTCACCAAGTGACCTTTAGCATTACAAATACCACAAACAACACTCCAACGACACGACTCAAGAGAATTCCCAATAGAGTCACAAACAACAAAATAAAAGGCCACTGTTCATACTTAATTTTAAATTGAATATCATCATTATTAATGGATAAAGATACCTTGTCAACAATGGTGGTGATGAAGTCCACCTCTACCAGCATTCGTGAAAAATGGCCAAACTGCACTTGTTCAATATCCCAATCCAATCTTATTGGAACACCAAGGGTAGTGAAAACATCATGTTAGATATTGAAATGATATAAAATATAATTTAACCCATAAATCCTCACCCCAAAATGAAAAAATTAATTTCTATCACTACGAATATCAGAATCCATGCTCGAGTCATGAAAGCGAAGTGTTCCTAGATTTAGAGAAATAGGTCCAAAGCTCCAAGCACGCTGCTTGAGCTCATGAGAAGGGAATAAAAAGTGAAAAAAAAATACATTTCCAATTGACACACATTTAAAATTAGTGAACCCCAAAAGTTTTGAAACCCTACGTGTTAAATCCTCTAATCTCCATGGATTATCACCCTTGTGAAGAACAAGACACATGACAATCTAAATCTTACCCATGGAGATCCATTCTGAGACCACCTCAACATTGGATTGAACTACATACAACTATCCCTTCTTGAAAATCCTCTCTGTGACCGAATTAGTGAATGAGGAGAGTGACCATGAACCTCCACCCAAATATGACACTCTTAGATCACCAGAATTTCTATCCATCATCAGATTGAAGGACTTAGATTCATCACTTTCATGTGTATTCTTGGGTATTGGGTGCAGGTGGAGATAGACAGCCAATTTCATTATTCAACGATTCATCTACAAGCCATATTTTCAAGAAGGGGTCACTAGATCTAGTGGAAGAGAATGTTGATGTGATCTTAGAAAGGATATATATGGGTAAGAAATTTTTTATTGCATAAATTATTCATCGGAATAGTGAAAAGCTGTGGAATTTGGAGTATTTTTTTAACGGAGTTTCGAAAATTTGGGGGTTTTCTACCAAGAAGTGTGTTTTAATTGGCCGTGGTTTTTATCACTACCTATTTTAATATGATAATCTTAAGCATCATGTCTGGAGTTTTGGCTCACTATTTTTATAGCATAGCACCCTTCAGATTCATGAATGGAGTTTAGAGTTTGATATGTTGAATACCCACAATTCATTTACATAGGTTTGGTTGAGGATTTATGGCATAAATTGGATTTTTTGGCATTCGAGGATACTGTTTGACGTTGAAACTTCCCTTGGATTTCCAATTAGATTGGACAAGTAAATATATCCAGTGAGGCTTCTCCACTTCGCAAGGATGTTAGTGGAGGTGGATTTCAATGCCACCCTCATTGATAAGGAAACTCTATCCAATCCTCATGATGATATTAATTTGATAGTTGATTATGAAAATCATCCTCATTATTGTTTGGACTAAAACTTTATCAAGAATTATATTGAGACATGATGAAAGATCATTTTCTTCTATAAATGTAGTGCAAAAGGTGACTAGGTGAAAGACTGAAATAAGGTAGATAATACTGTTCAAGGTGTTGTGGTTCAAGGGAAAGATGCAGAAAACAACTTGCATGTTTCAGTGACCCAAGCCATACAGATGGAGGTTTCTCCAACGTTTCATGCTGAGAAGCCCTATCTTACTTCTTGTTTTCCATCTCTAAGGAACCAGGAGGCGCAGGCTATGTAGGCTAGTCTTTATTTCAAGGAGGATATATGTACAATGGGTTATGAAGAGAGTGATATGGTCAAAAGGAAAGGGAAATATAAATTGTTGGATGATGAAGATTTTATATTGGTCCTTCCCAGGAAGTCCTCAAGACAACTTATCATTGAGTAGGAGTAGGTCTAGGCAGTGGTGTCTGAGGATGATACCTTGCCTATCTCCATGCTTTTAGTTTCTCCAACACCCTCTACACCAACACTACAAGATGGAATTGGCTAGATAGCTAGTTTCCCTATGGTTGGTGAATCTTTGGAGGGTAAGTAAGCATTTGATATTACTCCATTGAACTCTGAATCCAAGTCACATTCTCTTACTCTACTTTAAATTATCAATAGATCTCAAAGCATAGATTCTTTCTAAGAGGAATTTGGTAATCATTATATTGGAATGAAATCTACTGATATTGATGGTGGTGAATTGGATAAGGATGACCATGATCTAAGGATTGTTACTGAAGACCATGAGCCTACTGATGAGGATGATGTGGATGATGAATCATTTAACATGGGTGATAAGGATTTTACTTGGGAGGCTCCTAGAAAATTAAAGAGAGGCATACACCCGAGAGGCTGAGGTGGCTCTCATGCAAGAAGCGACAAGCATAAAAGAAGATGAATACTTTTTAGCCTTCCTTTCATGGTAGACCATCTTGTTTACTTTGCATATTCTTTTTTCTCTTCCTACTCCATGTATTTTATTTTCATTAATAAATTTCTCAAGACCATGGATTCATCCCTGGTTCACACCGTTTAAAGTATATATATCATGAGATAATGAAATTATTCATGGACATGATTGCCATTATTAATGTCTATATATTGATGTGTGAGTATAATTGACGCTATATGATCATAAAGTTTCTTTGGGGACGTGATTGTGAGTTATGTTCGAAATGTTAAGATTATTAATATTATGATGATGCACATGCATATGTTATATATTCATCATTATGAATGACCGTTTATAAATTGACACCCTAATTATTCATTCATGTTATACCCGTGAACTTATTATGTTCTCATAAATACTTATAAAATTACAATATATATATATTTAAATAATAATAATTATTTTTATATTTATAGTAATAAAATTTTTATTATATATAAATAATTTTTGAATGTATTTATTTATAATTATTATTATAACTAAATTTATAATTGTAACTATAAATAAATAAATATTTATTATTATAAAATCATAATAAATATATTTAACATATCTATAATTTTTTAATTATATATATATATATATATATATATATATATAAGGTGCTTGGGGGTACAATTACATTAAGTACACACACCACACACACAGGCTGGAAAAACAGGCCATAGACCTCCCAAGGGATAGCCCACCCATCAAGCCTTATTTATTCATTACATGGATCGAATGCCTAGTGGGAATGAAACACATTACATGGCCCAAAGGCCCACAAACGTGCCCGAATGCCTAGTGTAGTGTATTTCCTAAATCATGCCTACATCACCATTTTCTTGGGTCATCGCCTTCCAGCATCACCGTCTGCCAGCAGAAATTCGCTCCCACCTGAATTTGAACTTGGGTCTGATGCATGATTATAGGGATCCTTTAGCACTCTGGTAATACCTTAACTTCATTATATAAATACACTCAGAACGGCGTGAACCATGGGTTAAACCCATGGTTCAGAAATTTATTTAAAATAAAAGACCAAAAGTACAAAGGAAAATAAAGATGGGGATTAGGAACTTGTGAAGAAACAACTCAAAATAAATAGGTAACCATCTACATGATTAGCCACCGCCCCTCCCCCTCGGATGAACACCCATCCTCTATGTCTTGGGCTGTAGGAATTATCCATCATTTTCATTTGATGGTATTGGATCTTTTTCTAGACTTGATGTAACACCTCAAGATTCCATGATACACTTCTCTTTGAATAATACAATAGCTTGCATTGTACGCAACTTCAAATTCCAACACACCACGACCAATCAAACTTGTCCTTATGAACAGAAATATTCACTTTTTAAAATTTTATAAATTTTATTTTTCAAAATGGAATTCATGTTTGGATTAGGAATATCAAAATTAGCTTAGGGTGAATTTTTGGTATTTTTTTGAAAACTTTCAATTTTTGATGAATAGTGAAAAACACTATGTTATTGTTTAAAACCGACATTTTATTTAAATTATTATTTATTTTATTTAAATTTATTTTAAGTCAAAATAGATACATAATACCTATATAAGTTCAATTTAATTCATTGGATTCATTTTATAATAATACAAGATATATAAAATTTTATCGAACTTTTTACCGTCTTTTACCCACCTTCTAGACGCATTTGCAAATTTGCATAAAACGTAATTTTACCACTTTTGTGATTTGAATTTCAAAAATCTGAGACACACGGTTGGCATTATTAAGTAAATGTGGTTTAATAAGATGAAAATAATTTTTTTTGAATATTAACTTTTGACTTTTATTTACCACGGTTAAAAGTAAATAGGGTAATTAAAGGTAAAAATGATATTATAATTACCCTAACGCATGCCCTAATTCTATTGGATAAGTTTATTTCTACCAAAATAAACCTTATGAATAAAATATGATCCTTTTGGTCTACTTGTATTAGATTAGGAAATTTATAATTATTTTATTTAAAGAAGAGTTAAAAGTGTTAAATTAAAATTTTAATAACTAAACCATTTTTAATATAGAGTTATATAGAATATAAATTCGACTATAAATATTCATTAGAAATATAAAAATATTCCCCACATAATGGTATTTTATTTTTAAAATTTAGGCATTAAATAATTAATTTTTTTTGACACAATGACGATGCGGTTATTACCTTATTAATGAAAGACTAAAATAATTGATATTATAAATATCCAAATAAATGTAAATTGAGACTTCTAATGAATTAAACTAATTTTCTAGGTTAATATGAAATTTTAGGGTTTATTAAATAGATTTTATTCTAAGTGATAAAGTTTTTATGACCTCCACAAAAAAAAATACCAAATAGTGTCAAAATTGACATAAATGAGTTTTTAAAACAAATGCTATATTATTAATTAATATAATATTCCTAAAAATATAAGGATCATCCAGATGACTTATATAAGGTTATATATATTAATAATTAACCACTTGGGGTTCTCTTTTCTTTCTATATTATGTTTATTAACTATTTATTATAATAATACAAGAATACATGGTAAAAGTTAATCTATTTAACTAAGAGTTAAATCTAAAAGATAAGGTCAATATGGTGACCTAAACTTGTCTAAAACCTATTGGTTGAGAGGTTTTAGACCCATACCCACCTTATCCTATAAATAAATCATTTTGGAACCATTATAAACCTAATATTATTGTATAATAAAATAATATTTGAATATTTTCCTAAAGTGACCCTCACCTCTCATATAAAAGGGTACTTACCCTTCTCTCAAAATCACACCTCCAAATACATTTGGCTCAGCCAAACCCTGATCAAATATCCACCCAACTACCCTCACTTATACCTAGATTCCTTAATTTGATCAGGAATCCAATCTAATGAGCCCTTTTGACCAACTCAAAAGGAAACACCCGAAGAAGAGGTAATAATTTCACCACCTCTTTCAAAGTTCTTGTTTTCTTCCACTTCCTATTTATTTGTTGTTTCCATACAAAAATAATAACTATAGTACCTTATACATACTGTGATGTTATTATAAATATGGTACAACCATATTCATCATTCTATCCATCCTATAAATGACAAGTCACCATACGTGCATACGTACGGCTTACCGTCTCCACGTCGTGGTGTAGTTTGTTATTCAAACACTTCATTATTTGAATGGATATAATAATGAGTATAAATGATGTAAATAATAAATATAACTTGTTAAGGTTTATTTATATATTATATACCATCAAATTACATATGATTTCACCATCAATATAATGATATTTTTGCTTGTGCGTATGTACGGATTACCGTCTCCACAAACCTGATGAAATTCATTCCCCATCATAACCATTAAAGAATAATTTTCATTTTTTGATTAAAAATAATGTTTTGGAACTTAATATCATTATGTATATGAATCAAATACACAATATCGATAAAAAACATGTCTTACGTAACCAAGAATATAAAGTAAAATGTATCAGTTAACACCCGAAACAATGATACTACCAAAATATTATTAACAAAGCAATATTAGAAGATAATATATGATATAATATTTATGTATGTGGTGCTTGTATAATTTAATAATTATTATTTAACTATTATATAGGAGGTTAATGTACCCTCGACCAAGTAAAATTACAAGGTATGAGTTAATTCTACAATCTCTTCATTATCCAAGGTTGTTTATACGTGAGTATCTACTGAGACCTCTTTATCATCCACATCCATGTTTATTAAAAATGTATTTCAAAACATTTTCACTATTTACTAGACTTTGGGTTAAAGTCATTTATACCTTTGTTTTACTTTTTATAAAATTTTTATAAAGGAAACTTTTCGTCATTTTCCTAACAAGGTCCTTTACGACCTTTTCGACAAAAATTAAGGAAAGAATGTTTTTTAACTTATACGACGAGTGCGAATATTTTCCGCCATTATAACGTCTTCAAAGATTCCCTTAAAAGATTATAATAATATTTTTAAAATAAATGTTTTCTTTTATAATTTTGTGACTTTCAAATGATTTTAAAATCGAAAGATATATTTCTCACAAATAGTTTTGATATCATCTATGTCAACATCCTTGGATGGATTTTACATTTGTTTGAAGTTGATTTATTATGATACATTCTTCCATATTGTATTGAAGGTTTTTTGATATGTTTTACTATGGATGTGTTATTTTTATACCTTTCATTATTTATGGTTAAAGTATTAACATTTCTTATTCTAGTTTTAATACGAATGTTTATGTTATGTTTCAAAGTTTTCATATGAGGAATGAATTGGAATTAATAAGTGACGGGTGGAGTCCATTATAGCTCCTTGATGCATCGGTAGGTCTCATGAGACAAACTAGTGTCTTGGAACAAGTCCTTGACAAAATATTATTTGTTGTCTTGGCACAAGGCCTTAAATATGTGGTTATGATGTCCGACATTATGCATTCCATCATTATGAAATTGGATATTGATATTACATGTGATCATTCTACTAGTAGAATATCAATGTGAATAAGTAAATGAAATTGTTTAATTTATTTTTTCCATATTATTATAAAGTTTAAGTTTAAATGTTTTGTGTTTTAGTCTTATACATTTCCTTAAATGTTTATTCTTATTTATGAAAGTTTTCACTATATTGTTATCCTTACAGAGCACCTGAGATCACACCTTTCTATGTTTTATTTTTCCTAGTAAGAGATGAAGTATATTATGACTGACCTACAGGGATAGTATAATGGAGATTAATGTGTTAAAATGAGACACAATGTTGTTGTTTTTCATTTCATAATGTAATGTAAAAATTATGTTTGTATCTAGTACTTAAAAGTATACTAAACTGATTGGTCTTTCAGGATTTGATCCCTTGTGATCATGCCAATGTTATATAATAATGCACCAACTCTATGTAACTAGGGTTGGGGAATTACAGTTGGTATCAGTGGAATTTTAGTAGAAACATTTTAAACTAGATTTAGAAAAACTCTGATTAGATAACATTACCCTAAGATAGACTTTGAGGATTAGTATAGAAGAACTTCCTAGAATTTTGGTAATGTATAGATTTTGTAATTTTTACAAGAAATAAATCCATGTATGGATACGATCAGGTTGAGGTAGCTCTGGAACAGATGTACCTAGGAGTGAAAACTCCGACAAGGAGTTTTGGGCTTGACTCCGGGTATCCTGGTACATGACAATGAGCCTTACTACACTCTTGGTTATGACACTCCCAGGGGATATGCTTAGGATAATTCATATTTTCTTTACAAACCATTATGAAGGATTTATGAGTATATACCTACTCAAAGAATATTTTTTATGATTATGGATTATATCCATAAATTGTTCAATTTATGTTAAGTGTTTTACAAGTTTGGAATTATGTATTTAGATTCATAAACTAATATTGTGTATGCCATTGTTTATAAATGGCGTCTAGTGGAAGGAATGGAAACCGTATCAACACATGTAATCCTTGTAGATATTTCCATCCTACTCAAGATAATTATAGTGGAGCCGGTGATTAAACTGGTGTTGATCATCTTATCACCATACCAGGACAACTCACTCAGGTTATGAATAATATCCTTACCCGTATGGAGCATCCTGATCCACAATGCAGAGGATCAATGTTAGACCACTTCATGAGGAAACAATCACCAACATTCAATGGGACTACAAATCCATTTTTAGCTAAGAAATGGATAAGTTCCTTAGAGAAAATATTTCATGATTTGGGGAGTAGGGAAAGGGAAAAAGTTTTCATGGTAGTTTATCGCCTCATGAGAGATGCAAATCAATGGTGGTGATTAATTAAAAGCACAAAAAAGATAAATAAGTATCAAATATAGAATAGAGGGAGTTTAAAGATGTTTTCTTAGAAAAATACTTTCCTAGTGACCATCAAGTGGATATGGAAAGACAATTTCTGAGTCCGAGGAAAAAGGAGGATAAGAATGTTGCAAAGTATGAGGCTAACTTTACAAGGTTAGCAAGGCATGTAGCAGATTATATATGTAACCCAAGGAGTAATATTGATCGATTATTTGGTGGGTTAAAATCATTTCTCTATTTATCATTCGTCTCACAATCCTTTACATCGTACGGATATATTGTCTCATGTGTTATCAAGAAAGAAAAGGAATTCTCTAAGTCTTACGAATTTAAAGAAAATCAAGAGAAGAAGAGATCTGCAGAACACTCTGGAAATGAAAATAAGGGGAAAAAGGGAAAAGTTGAATTTCCATCCTGTGGTAAATGTGGGAAGAAACACCCTGGTACTTGCCTAAAGGGAATGAGAGTCTATTACAAGTGTGGTGAAAAATTCCACCAAGATTGTGATTGCAAGGAAAATAAAGTGGATGTGAATGTTGAATACTACAATTATAGAGAAATGGGGAATTATGAAAATGAATGTCCTAAGAGCCAATAAAAATTACCTCAGAAAAGGCCAAGGTAGAAAGGTCAAGCTTATGTGATCACTACTACTATGTTTGATGTTCTGAAAGATGTGGTGGCATGTGATTTAATGGTTTCCTCAATTTTATCCAATGATTTATTTGATTCTCGATCATCACATTGTTTCATATCTTCCTAGTTTGCTAAAAAAATTAGATATTTCTAATTTTATTTAACAAGGGAGTTTTCAGCCAAAACTCCTAAGGGAAGTATCATTGTAAAAAAGTTTTATGAATCAGTTCCCATTAGGGCATATAAATGTTCTTTATCTTCTGATCTCATCATAATACCCGTGATTGAATTTGATATAATCCTCAGTATGGATATGATTTTGGACCATGATGAAAATATTTATTATAAGAAGAAGGAGGATACAGTCTTCTATGATGATAAAGAGTACCTTATATTTAGAGAAGAAACATCACCACCTGATTCTCATCTAGATCCACCCCCAGTAGCTGTACTAAATTTAATTATTGGGGAGGAAGAGAATGAAATAACTACAGGTGAGGAAAAGAATGTTCTAATAGAGAACGTACCTACTATACAAGAATATGTTGATGTTTTTCCATAGTATTTACCTGGACATCATCCAGAACAAGAAATGGAGTTTTCCATTGATTTAATTTTTGGTTCAAGGCCCATATCGAAGACCCCTTATAGAATGACCACTATGGAATTAGTGTAACTAAAGAAACAACTAGAGGAACTGATTAATAAAGGATTTATTCTCCCTAGTGTTTCTCCATGGGGAGACCATTTTATTTTTGTTAATAAGAATGATGGATCTATGAGGTTATACATTGACTACAGGGAGATCAATGCTATAACAATAAATAACAAGTATCCCATACCTCGCATTGATGATTTATTTGACAAAATTCATGGAGATAAATATTTTCCAAAGATTTAACTTCGATCTAAATATCATCAGTTGTGTGTGAATAAGGAAGACATTCCGAAAACAACATTTCAGACCTGGTACGGGCATTACGAGTTTATATTAATGACTTTTGGACTGACTAATGCACCCTCAGTTTTCATGGATTTAATGAATAGAGTTTTCAAGGAATATCTAGATGATTTTGTAGTGGTATTTATTGATGATATCGTGGTTTACTCCAAAATCTATGAAAATCATGAAAATCACTTGCGCACTATTTTGAAAACCCTCAGAAGAAATGAATTATATGGGAAGTTTATCAAGTGTGAATTTTGGCTTTAGGAATTTTTTTGGCCATATTGTCTCTATGGATGGAATCTCTATTGATTCTTATAAGACAAGAGCAATACAAGAATGACCAGTACCAATGAGCATAACTGAGGTACACAGTTTTATTGGTTTAGAAGGTTATTATTGGCGTTTTGTCCAGAATTTGCTCAATTGGAAAACCCATTAACCAAGATCACATGTAAAATGGGATAAATCTGTTTGGAAAAAAGTGTGTAAAGAAGTTTTTGAATAACTGAAGAGAATATTAGTCAATTCTCTTATCTTGAATCTACTATCAGGGAATTATGGGTTTGTTATTTATAGTGATGCTTCAAATAAAGGACTTGGTTATGTCCTTATACAAAATGATATGGTTATTTCATATGCATCACAATAGCAAAAAACTCATTAAAAAAACTATCCCACTCATGATATTGAGTTAGAAGCTTTAATATTTGATTTGAAGATATGGAGACACTATCTCTATGGTGAAAAAATGTGAGATATATACTGATCACAAGAGTTTGAAGTATATTTTATCACAAAAAGAACTCAACATGAGACAAATATGATGTCTTGAACTACTCAAGGATTATGATTTCACTATACACTACCACCTGGGGAAGGAAAATAAGGTGGAAGATGCTTTGAGCAGAAAGGATCATGGAGTTTTGAACAAGATGAGAGTTGAAAGGGATATGATGTTCATGGATCTAGTACATATGGATATGGGAATAATCATGGAAGGTGAAACATCAATACTTTTTCAAATGGTAGATAAACCATCTTTACTAGAAAGGATAACATGTTCTCAGACTGATGATGAGGAGTTTCAAAAGAAAATTAAAGCTGTGAATGATGGGAGATTGATCGACTTTGTATATGAAGATGTGATTTTGAAATTTGGGAAGTGACTTTGTGTTCCTGACATACCTGATCTAAAAAGAGAATTTTTGGATGATTCTCATAGATCCAAATTCTCTATACACCCTAGTAGCACTAATATTTATAGATATTTGAAGGAAATTTTTTGGTGGAACAACATGAAGAGGGAGATTGCTGATTATGTGTCAAGATGTATGGTTTTGCAACAGGTTAAGGCTAGAAGACAACATCCTAAAGGGGTCATGAAACCTCTTATCATACCTGAGTGGGAATGGGATGATATTATGATATAATTTTTCATGGGACTACCAAAGAATCCTAGAAGTAATGATGCAATATAGGTCATTGTTGATCATATTACCAAGTCATCAAATTTTCTTTCTATAAGAGAAGATTTACTACTTGAACATTTTGAAAGACTATATATTAATGAAGTTTTAAGACTTCATGGAGTACCCCTATCGATTGTTTCCAATTGTGATCCCCATTTTACATCAATATTCTGGAAAAGTCTTCAAAAGGCCTTGGATACTGAACTTCATTTGAACACTACCTACCACCCTCAAACTGATGGACAATCAGAACAGACTATTCAATCCTTAGAAGGCTTGTTGAGATCTTGCTCACTTGACTTTCAAGTTATGTGGGATAAATATTTACCTCTGGTAGAATTTGCATATAACAATAAATTCCATTAAAGTATTCATATGGCACCATATGAATCATTATATGGAAAGAGATTTCGCACACAAACTTATTGGGATGATGTTGGTGAAAGAAAACTCATAGGCCCAGAACTTTTTGAGGAAACAATGGAAAAGGTGAAGATTATCCAAACCCACATCAAAGTAGCTCAAAGTAGGAAAAAGAGCTATGTCGATAATCAAAGTAAGGATTTAGAATTTCAAGTAGGAGATCATGTTTTCTTGAAGGTATCTCCATGGAAGGGTGATATAAGTTTTGATAAAAAGGGTAAATTAAGTCCTAGGTACATCAGACCTCTCGAAATTCTAGAATGAATTGGAGTTGTAGCTTATCATTGGGAAATGCCACCTAGTCTCTACAAACTTCATGATGTGTTCCATGTATCACTGTTAAGAAAATACATGCCTGACCCAACGCATGTACTCACCTATGAAGAAATAGAACTGGAACCCGAACTGTTTTATTACGAAGAGACTATCAGAATTCTTGATACCAGAGAACAAGTGTTGAGAAACTAAACGTCTCTTCTGGTAAAAGTTCTATGGAGAAACCATAATATGGAAGAGACAACGTGGGAACCTGAGGAACTTATGATGAAGAACCACCCTGAGCTTTTTATAGAGTAGTATTCTAGAAATTTCAAGAACAAAAATATTTGAAGGAAGGAAGAATGTAATATCTCAAGCTTCCACGATATGCTTCTCTTTGAATAATACAATAGCTTGCGATGTACGCAACTTCGAATTCTAACACACCACGACCAATCAAACTAACTGTTATGAACAGCAATACCCACTTTTTGAAATTTTATAAATTTTTTTTTTCAAAATGGACTTCATTTTTGGATTCAGAATATCCAAATTAGCTTAGGGTGAATTTTTGGTATTTTTCTGAAAACTGTCAATTTTTGATGAATAGTGAAAAACACTGCGTTATTATTTAAAACCGACTTTTTATTTAAATAACTATTTATTATATTTAAATTTATTTTAAGTAAAAATAGATACATAATACCTATATAAGTTCAATATAATTCATTGGAGTCATTTTATAATAATATTAGATATATAAAATTTTATTGAACTTTTTACCGTCTTTTACCCACCTTCTAGGCGCATTTGCAAATTTGCATAAAATGTAATTTTACCGATTCTGTGATTTGAATTTCAAAAATCTGAGAGACATGGTTGAAATCATTAAGTAAAATGTGGTTCAATAAGATGAAAATAATTTTGGTTAATAGAAACTTTTGACTTTTATTTACCACGGTTAAAAGTAAATAGGGTAATTAAAGGTAAAAAATGATATTATAATTACCCTAACACATGTAATAGTTCAATTGTATATGTGTATTTCCACCAAAATCAACCTTAGGAATAAAATATTATCCTTTTGGTCCACTTGGACTAGATTAGGATATTTATTATTATTTTGTTTAAAAAGAGTTAAAAGTGGTAAATTCAAAGTTTAATAACTAAACCATTTTTAATATAGAGTTATACATAAGATAAATTCTACTATAAACATTCATTATAAATATAAAAATATTTCCTATATAATGGTATTTTATTTATAATTTTTAGACATTAAATAATTAAATTTATTTATGACACAATGATGATGCAGTAATTACCTTATTAATGAAAGACTAAAATAATTGATATTATAAATATCCAAATAAATGTAAATTGAGACTTATGATGAATTAAAATAATTTTATAAGTTAATATGACATGTTAGGGTTTATTAAATAATTATTTTTCGAAGTGATAAAGTTTTTATGACTTCCCCAAAAACAAAATACCAAATAGTGTCAAAATTGACATAAATGAGTTTAAAAAAAATTCTATATTATTAATTGATATAATATTCCTAAAAATATAAGTTTCAGAAAAAGAACTTATATTAGGTTAGATATATCAATAATTAAACACCTGGGGTTCTCTTGGATTTTTATATTAAGTTTATTAACCATTTATTATAATAATACAAGAATATATGGTAAAAGTTAAACTATTTTACTAAGAGTTAAATATAAAAGATAAGGTTAATATGGTGACCTAAACCTATCTAAAACGTATTTATTTAGATTTTTTCGACCCACATCCACCTTATACTTGAAATAAATAATTTTTGAGCCATTATAAACCAAATATGATTGTATAATAAAATAATATTTCAATCTTTTCCTAAAGTGACTGTCACCTCTCTTATAAAAGGGTACTACCTCTTCTCTCAAAATCACACCTTAAAAGCCATTTGGCTCAGCCAAATCCTGCTCAAATATCCTCCCAACTATCCTAAATTCTACCTAGAGGCCTTACTTTAATCAGAAAGGCAACCTAAGGATCCCTTTTGATCAACTCAAAAGGAAACACTCGAAGAAGAGGTAATAATTTCACCACCTCTTTCAAAGTTCTTTTCTTCTTCCACTTCCTATTTCTTTGTTGTTTCCTTACCAAAATAATAACTCCAGTAACTTTTAAATACTTTGATGTTATTATAAACATGGTATAACCATATTCATTATTCTATCCATTCTATGAATGACAAGTCACCATACCTGCGTACGTACGGCTTATCGTATCCACGTCGTGGTGTAATTTGTTATTCAAATACTTCATTATTTGTATGGGTATAATAATGAGTATAAATGATGTAAATAATAAATATAACATTTTAATGATTATGTATATATGATATACCATCCAATTACATACTATTTCACCATAAATAGAATGATATTGTCGCTCGTGCGTACGTACGGATTACCGTCTCCATGAACGTGATGAAATTCATTCCCCATCATAAACGTTCAAGAATAATTTTAATTTTATGATTAAAAATGATGTTTAATAACTTAATATATTTCTGGATATGAATCAAATACCTACTATACATAACAAACATGGCTTACGTAACCAAGCATATAAAGGAAAAGGAATCAGTTAACACCCGAAACAATGATACTACCGAAATATTATTAACAAAGAAATATTAGAAGATAATATATGATATCATATTTATGTATGTGGTTCTTTTATAATTTAATAACAATGATTTAACTATTATACAGGAGGTTAACGTACCCTCGACCAAGGAAAAGTATAAGTTAAGGGTTAATTCTACAATCTCTTCACTATCTGAGGTTGTTTATACGTGAGTATCTAATGGGACCTCTTTATCATTCAAATCCGTGTTTCGTAAAAATATATTTCAAAACATTTTTACTATTTACTAGACTATTGGTTAAAGTTATTTAAACCCTTGTTTCACATTTTATAAAATTTTTATAAAAGAATCTTTCTGTTGTTTTCCAAACAAGGTCATTTACGATCTTTTCAAAAAAAATTAAGGAAAGGATGTTTTTTTAACTTACACGGTGAGTGAGGCTATTTTTTGCCATTATAACATCTTCAAAGCTTCCCTTAAAATATTATAATAATATTTTTAAAATAAATGGTTTCTTTTATAATTATGTTACTTTTAAATGATTTCAAAATAGAACGAGATATTTCTATCAAATGGTTTTGATTTCATCTATGTCAACATCCTTTGATGGATTTTACACTTGTTTGAAGTTGATTTATTATGATACAATCTACCATATTTTATTGAAGGTTTTGTGATATGTTTAACTATGGATGTGTTATTTTTATACCATTCATGGTTTGTGGTTAAAGTATTAACATTTCATATTCTAGTTTTAATACGAATGCTTATGTTATGTTTCAACCTTTTCATATGAGGAATGCCTTGGACTTAGTAAGTGATGGGTGGAGCCCGCTATAGCTCCTCGATGCATTAGTAGGTCTCATAAGACAAACTAGTGTCTTAAAACAAGGCCTTGACAAAATATTATTTATAGTCTTGGCATGAGGCCATGACTATGTGGTTATGATGTCCGACATTATGTATTCCATCATTATGAAATTGGCTATTGATAATACATTTTATTATTTGAATAGTAGAATATCCATGTAAATAAGTAAATGGAATTATTTGATTTATCTTTTCCATATTATTCTGAAACTTAAATTTAAAAGTATTGTATTTTAGTCTTATACATTTCCTTAAATGTTTTTTCTTATTTATGAAAGTTTCCGCTATATTGTTATCATTACTAAGCACCTGAGCTCACCCATTTATATGTTTTATTTTTACCAGGATGCAAATAAGTATATTATGAATAACCTATAGGGATAGTCTAAGAGAGATGAATGAGTTAAAAGGAGACACAATGTTGTTGTTTTTCATTTCATAATGTAATGTAAAAATTTTGTTTGTATCTAGTGCTTCCAAGGCTACTAAACTGATCGGTATTTCTGGATTTGATCCTTTGTGATCATGCCAATGTTATGTAATAATGCACCGACTCTAGGTAACCAGGGTCGGGGTGTTACACTTGATCCCTCCAAGACCGACCTAACAACCTCAACGCCTAAAAACCTTCCATCAATCAAGAGAGAACCATAAACACTTCCAAATTCTTCACTGAAGAACACCTTACTTCTAGACCAGTTTAAATATCAGAAAATATAATAGTGTTTTTATTAGAATTTCTTAGAGTGGGACTCTGGAAACAAAAATCCTCTTACACCATATCAGCCCAAGAAGTATCGCCCCTCCCCTGTCTATCCAGGGTGTCCTCAACAAGCATTACCAGTCTCTTTTCCTTAGGGGATTTATACGGTTTAACCTACACACAAGATTCAACAACACTTTTTTTCTTCATTTTGTGGTCGAAAGAGGTAATCAATAATTCATCCTGATCTAATTGCATATTAGTTTTAACATGAACGTTATATTCCTTATCGAAAACAACATGATCATAATCATGTTTGTGGGGCAGTTCACGTTGCATTGAAGTAACATGGCCCTTCACATTCCCTTCACGACCGACCTGTAAGAAGGATTTACCAGGCCCTATAGTAAAGTCACTGAGAGAGGGTTTTTGATGAACTATTATAGGATGTCAATCAACCAAAAAAGTAGAGCAATGATGGTAAGTATTATCACTTACTGCATTCACCTGCTCATGCTTGGAAGCAGTGCTTCAATTCAATTGGGCGTAAGAATCCTCATTCAGATAGAACTCACATACCTTTCCCATTCCTGTTGAGATGAGAGGGTTAAAGGAGGGCCCTTCTTTATCATCCTTAATAAAAGCCTTGAATGAGGCCTCCCCTAACTTCAATCCCCACACAAAACCTTTGGGTGGAAGGACATGATCTTATGAACCTATCTATATTGGGTAATATCATTTCCAACAAGCTTACAAAAATTTCAAAAGTCTAGAAAGAATTTGTATTAAATCTCAATTTCAATTTTGTCACCATTCATAATGTGAAAAAAAAACAATCCAACATGGGAGTCAAGAAGTCAATATCAACCAAAACCCTAGTATAAAAACCAAAACTTTCCTTCGATGGCATTTTAATCAAGTTTGAGATGTGCACCGATGTAGGAGGAAATGTCCTTCAAAATATATGGGTGCCATAAAACCCAACTGAGGCTGTGAAATCTGACCCATACCTGAGAATTGCTGTGCTTCTAATGAAGTGGATTAAAACTGAAATTCCATTATGAAATTATTATAATACCTGTATTATATTTATTAAAACAAGAACCCCAGGCCTTAGACCTTTATGTTTTTGATTTAAATATTAAATAGAAGTATCCTTTACCAATCGGTATGATTTTTTAGCAATCAAATCCCCAAAATTGACTCAGCTTACCTTTTAGGACTTCCACAGTCAATGGATTTATCACCCTTTTCCAAAATCATCATTCCAATAAGAAAAAACCAACAATAATCCATCCATTCATTAATGGATCTTTGATGAAAAAAGACTGAGATCTTACCTTCATCATATAAAATTCAAGGTGCAGTCGAATCTGACACCACCGGTCCTTCATATGTAGGACACTCCATACAGATGACCTCTGCAAATGAAACACCATTCCCAGAATCCCTTGAGAACATTGCTTTGGAAGCCACAAACACTTGATTGAACACCATACATCAATCCAAGTATGAGGTGCCGATTGTCACCTATGTCAACACCAGGTTCTGCCAAACACAGATCGATGAAGACCAGTTCACGCGATGCTCCAGACCATATCGTGATGGTCTTAATTAGCTGCATCAGGTGCCACAAATCTGATGAAATGACCCGTCAAACCATGATCTTATATAAATATATATAATTATATAAATATATACAAATATTTATAAATATATTTAATATATATATAGTTATAAATAAATATTTATTTATTTATAATTATAATTAAAAATAAATAAATAAATATTTAAATAATTATTATATTATAATAAATATATTCATTATATTTATAATTTTATAATTATATATAATTAATATATTTATCATATATAATTATCATATTATAAATTTAATTATATATATTTACTATAATTTTATAATTATTTAAATAAATAAATATTTGTTTATACTTATAATTATAAATAAATATATATATTTTTAAATAATTATATAATTATAATAAATATATTAATTATAATTTTATAATTGTTTAAATAAATATATGTTTATTTATACGTGGAACCAGAGCTCTTCCGCTACCTCTGCTGCCCCCGCTGCCGCCTCCGCCTCCACTGACCCTACCACTAGACCCTACTACTGCTGCCATACCTCTGAATCTAAGGTATTATCATGTTTGCTCCTATTTTTTCAGTCATATCCCATGCTCTCTTTTCACTTTATCTTGTCGAACCAAACTTCCACTCTTTGCACACGTCTTACTCCTCATTCTCTTGTTTTTGTTTTCTCAGCTTCCTAGCTTCAGATCCAGTGGAGTCGATTGATATAAATTCATTCAGATTCCCCTTCATCTGTTTTTTTTTCATGCCATGTGGAGTGAACCAAACTAGTTGATGAAGTATAAGTTGTGGCAGTTCAAGTCAGTTCCAAAGAGATTCTATGTTGTAAAAAATATCTGATTGAGGCTAACAGTTGAAAGATTAATACCTTGGAACCCCAAACTAGTTCAATGGAATTAGGTTAGAAGTAGAGAACAAAATAGGAAGCTCTCAACAAGGAGATGGAACACTAACTTTTTTATCCAATTCCAATAATTAAATTCATTTTTATTCTAAAAACTCTTTTTATTTTAATTTCTATTAATTAGATTTGTTCTATTATAATAATTCAATTATTCTTTAATGATTATGCTCATTGTTCTTATATTATTATGAAATGTTTTCTTCTTGTGATGCTAGTCAATTATTTTCAATTATTATATTAGTTCATATACGGTAGAATGATTATTTATTTAAATGAAGTGATTTACAATCACTTTCATGCGACAGATCTTAAATTTCCTATTTCCATATGCATTGTATTTAGCATTAGGACTTAAAATCATATTTTGTGTTTGGAAAATAATATTTTTTAATGGAAAATGATATTTTATTGAGAGATTTAATTCGAAAACAAAATTTGTGAGCGAGTGAAATATATTTTAATGGTTGTGAAATGTTTTAAATATGGTTTCTCTTCTCTTTTCATTTTTACATGGAATTTTTGGTATTGAAATTAAAATGGGATTTTTAGAAATGGATTAATTTTTGAAACCATGTGTAAAGATTTCCTTATAAATAGGAATTTATTTAATTGGAATTTTTTGAGATTTGTTTGATTTAATTATGAAAAATTAGTGAACATTTTTGGATTTTGTGGAAATGATTTAACATGAAAAGCTAGATTTAATTTTTAATTATTTTGATTGATTTCAAAGTGTGCGTGTATTTGAAAAATGACTTCAAACCTCCTAGGATAGGGTTTTTATTTTAATGGAAAGGAAAATTTTGAAAAAATTTTGTTGTGTTTTTTTCTCACGTGGATTGTGCTTTTGGATCTGACCCCTTGGTGTGTATTGATACAATGTGATTTGAGTGTCTTTTAAAACATGAAGGAGAAAGATTCGTGTTTCATGTTGCTTTATTTAACCTCCATGAAATGTCATGATATGGGGTAGAAAGTCCATTATAAGTATATGGATTAGGTAAAATACTCTTATTATTTTAATATATTTTTTCTAATGATTGACTTTTCCCCAAATTTGAAAGGAGTGGTAGGGGAATGATCTTTTTTCACCTTATAAATTATTGAGTCATAATCTTTATTTTTCATGGTAACCAAGATCCTCATGAGGTTATTTAATGGTTCGGTCATATTTAAAAATTCTAGAATTTGGAAACTCTTGAGTGGTTTTGAGGTTATTATTATTTTTGGGTGGTTTGATTGATGAGATTAGAGTGGTTTGGGGATTTTTAAGTGATTTACATTATATTGATTTCTGGGTAAAAATAATTTTGATTGTCCAAGAATATCCTCTATTAGCCTACATGAATATGAAATCTCACAAAAATCCATATAATAATTGAAAATAAATTATATTTTTTATACAAGTATTTATATATATATATATATATCATGAATGATGTGTATCTCCATTAAAGACTATACTCATGCACTTACAAATGATTAACCTTTACTATCACCAAAAACTGGACTTTATAAATGTTTTAACACCATTAAATCATGTTAGTAATCAAAACAATGTCTTAAATAAATTATACTAAATAATATTTATTTGATTGTTAAACCTTAAAAAACTTTAAACTCATTTTAATTCAATAAAAAAACCTCAAGTCTTTTTTTAGTACACTCAATAGGCATTTTTGGGAGAGATTTCAATTGAACATATTGTGTGTATTTATTTTGTTAAATATTAATATTATTGAATCAAATAGGATGGATATGAATAAAGAATGGATGAATGCCAATCGTCTGATAAAAGAGTATAAAGATGAAATGAAAGAGTTAATCAAGTTTTCAAAAGATCATTCATATGAACCTTCTTAAATACATTGTTTGTGTTTACATTGCGGTTATTCAAGACTAATTAGTCTGGAGGAGTTGGAAGAACACTTGATCTATCATGGAATTGATCGAAGTTATAAATGTTGGAATAACCCCAGAGAAAAAGAGAATGTATCTAGTGACTGGGATAACTCTGTATTTTATGGATCATTTAATATGATTACAAGTGTGGACAATGAATAATACCGTATCAAGAATGTGATTATAAGTGTGAATGACGATGAAGATCGTATTAAAGAAAACGATAGGGGAAATTTAAGACAAACATCATGATTGTAATTTTTTTTTGATAAGTTAAAGGGTTGTGAAAATACATCATTGTATTATGGTTGCACTAAATTTAAATCATTGTTAGATGTACTAAAGCTATATAATATGAAATAAGGCAACAAATGGAGTGATTACAGATTTACTAAAAAAAATTCTCTCTTGAATGATATGCTCCTAGAAGATAATGAGCTCTCTAGACAAACATATGATTCCAAATGAATGCTACATTCAATGGGTATGATCTCTAAAATAATACATTCCTACCCAAATTATTGTATACTATTTCTCAAGAACCAAAAATAACTTAAATAATGATCAAAGTGTGGTGTTTCTCGATACAAGATATATGAATTGGGTCCTATAAAAATTGTATGGTACTTTCCAATCATTCCAAGGTTTTGGTGCCTATATGGATGTGGAGAGACTACAAGAAAATTGACATGGAACACAAATATAATAAATAAATATGGGAAACTTTGTTACCCAAAAGACTCTCCTCAGTGGAAGAAAATTTATCATGAGTATCCTGAATTTGGAAATGAGCTAAGAAAACTTCTTCTTCTACAAATGTAGTGAATCCTTTTTTTAAAAATAAGCACTCATAGTACATATCCATTTATGTTGGTAAATTATAATTTTCCTCTATGGTTATGCATGAAAAAAAATACATCATGTTATCTATTCTTATATTAGGATAAAAATAACTTGGTAATGATATTGATGTTTATTTGGATCTATTGATTGAGGATTTGAAATTATTTTGGAATTTAGGTATTAAGGTTTATAATGCTTTTCAGAATGAATATTTCACATTGAGAGCCATGTTGTATTAGAGGATAAATGAATTTCCTACTTATGGATTTTTTTTAGGATATAGCATTAAAGGAACTCAAGGGTGTCCCATTTGAAAACAAGGTAACAATCAATTAGGTTGAAACATTCAATGAAGACTTTGTTTCTACGACATCACATATTTCTACCCCAAAGAAATAAGCATTGATCTGGGATGACATCATTTCATGAAATATTAATAGAACATACAATTACCTCTTTACTAACAGGTGATCAAATTTTTGAGAAAGTAAAATATGTGGACACTAATTTTGGTAAACTATTTTAAAAAAACCTTATGAAAAAAATGATTGGAAAAAAGTGATAATTTTTTTTTGAATTACCATACTGGAATTGTCTACATATCAGAAATTTTATTGATGTTATGATTATTAAAAAAATGTATGTGATAATATAATTGGAACGTTACTAAATACACTCGAAAAAACAAAGGATAAATTCAAGTATAGGTAGGTCATGGTTGACATGAGAATATGGGAAGAGTTGGTGCCAATAGAGGGTAAAAAACTAACTTTTATTCCTCTAGTTGCTTACACTCTTTTCAGGTAGGAGAGATATCAATTTTTAAAATTCTTTAAAGATGTAAAGGTTCTATAGGAGTATTCATCAAATATCAAGAATATCATTTCAATGAACGATTTAAAGTTAAAGTGTCTGAAATCACATGACTTACATGTTTTGATACATGATCTAATTTATGTAGCTTTACGTTGCATTTTTCCAAATAATTTATTTCATACATTAACCAATCTCTATTTATTTTCCAAATCTATATGTAGAAAAATTATAGACTCAGATAAATTTCTGACTACGGAAAGGGAAATTTTCTTTATATTATGTGAATTTTAAATGTTTTTATTGACAATATTCTTTGATACGATGTTTCACTTGATAGTTAAATTGGTGATAGATATTAAATTATGTGGTCTTGTACACTATATATGGGTGTACCCCATTGAATTATATATGAATATTTTGAAAGGGTATGTCAAAAATTGAATTTTTAAATAGGTTGTACTGTAGAGAGATAGATTGTCAAGGAAGCCATTAAATTACGTACTGACTACCTGTTCAGTGTGGAAATCATTAGTCTACTAAAACCTCATCACATTGGGCAGCTTGCGGGTGAAGGAATTTATAGTAGAGATGTTGTTATAATCAATATTACAGATCAAGAGCAATCCCACCTTTATGTTTTTCATAACATTTTGGAGGTTTACCGATATGTTGAAACACACGAAGAAATTATTAAGCATTTTAATTCATCAAGGGATTAAATATGGATATCAAATACACATAATCAACAGTTTATAGGATGGTTTTGGGACCATATTTTTAAGGACACAAATGAAAATCCAAATTCAATTTTAGAACAACTTCGATGGGTATCCATATGACCAAGTGTATATGTATTATCTTTTAATGGTTACATAATTAATGGTTAGACGCTCTATAAAAATGAATATGATGAAGACAATACCATGAAAAATAGTGTAGTTACACTTGTGGATGAAGCAATTCATGTTTCTAGTTCAAAGGAAATAAATCTAATTTATGAGAATATGTCATACTTTGGCATCATCAAACAAATATGGTAGTTGGATCATAAAATATTCTAAGTGATGATTTTTCAATACAAGTGGGTTGATCACAGGAGCTATGTTAAAATAGATGAATTGAGATTCGTGAAAGTGGATTTTAGTAAGGAAGGGTATAAATATGAATTTATTATAATGGAATCATAGGTAGACTAATTATTTTAATAAGGTTATATATATATATATATTAATATACATTATGTTACCTCATGTTATTATCTATTCACTGCTATATTTATGTAATATAAATTAAATGTTAAACCAATTCTATAGATAACGACTTCTTCACATGATGTTGCTCCCAATCTTGAGGAGTAACAACTCTCTCAACCCGCTACTATTCCTAGTGTAGGGGAACAATGAAATTCTGCACATGTCGGTACTGCCAATCCTGAGGGACAATCGGTTTCTCAACCTATTCTTACCCCAAGTGCATAGGAACAAAAAACTTCTATACATGTTGATGCTACTGATCTAGAGGAACAATATATTGAAGATTTTGAATATGAGGAAATGGTAGGCGATGAAGGAATTATGATGTAGAAAAAATAGAAGCATTATAGTTTGATGGTGTTAGAAAAAAACATTAAGGAGAAAATCAAAGGCATTAAATTAGAGATTAGATGGAATGTGTGGGGCCAACATGTTCACCCCAACAAGGCCATGTTTAGTAGTTACATTGAAATTTTCACTCAGAAACATGTGCTAATTAATGTTGATTCATGGAACCATGTTTTTCTCATGCTTAAGACATTGATGTGGGAAGAGATTATAGTAACATTATGATATCATTTCTTTATTTTAATAAAAAAATAAATTAATATAACATTAAATTACTATTCATAATCCCCTATAGAGTGTATTTATAGTAGATGAATCCCACAAGAAATATGTATTAATGATTTTTAAAAGGATTCACAGTGGATTTCCAAAAATTATAATGAGAAGTTATCTTAAAGATAATGAAGGTAAAATAAGCATGCACCCACCACTTATGTATGTAAACCTGATAACCCAAGAATCATGGGATGTGTTTACTAGACATCATGGGGAGGTTTCTTTTTAGGTACATTATGGATACTAATACATTGTTTATCAATATGTGTATTCATCAATTTGATTGATAATTTTTTATTTATGAAATAGAAACCAAGTGCTAAAAATAAGGAATGAGCAGCAAAACCAACGTACCCCAACCATAAATTATGGATGGGGTATGCTTCACTTGAAAAAAAATTGTATGCATTTTAAATCTACAGTAATAATGTTATGTTACACAAAACAAAAACATAATTAGGTTCCTTGGTTTATATGCAGATTGATGAATCCAAATCCAAATCCACTTCTATCCCATGCCATGTGCTATAGAAAGAGGCACGAATAAATAAATATGGAAAACTAATAGATGAAAATACACAAAAAGTGTGGGAAACATGTGTAATTATGACATAATAAATTTTTTCTTTAAATCTCTATCACATATAAATGATTATATATTTTCCTATATTTTCTATCCGACATAGTCACAAGAATCATCAACATCTACACTGGGTGAACACCTACTATTGGCGGCCTTGAAGCGGCCATAATAGTATGGACACGTTAGAGGTGTGGGTTTTGGGGTGAAATCTTGAACATATTTTGAGAAAAAAGAACAGGAGGATAAAGATAAAGAAATGGAAGAGATGAAAGCATGATTTTCTTCCCTTGAAGAAAAATTTCAATGGAAGACTTTGTTGCTAGAAACTTTTATGGGGGGGGGGGTGGATAAAAGAGAATAAGTCACTCAAGAACAACCATTTCATGAAGATCCCTTCCACCCACACTATCTTGGAGGTGATCCATTCCCCTCAAAGAGTTATCTTAGTCGAGGTAATAAATATTCTAATAATTTTTTCTATGAAATTTGAATTGGAAAGACACTGATACCTTTCATATACTGATATTCTATAGGGTGAAAATGACTGGTATTTATATCTACCAACACCCACCCATCACCTTGTAGCGAGGGTGTCACGAACCATATATAGTCTCTATCAAAACCAACACCTGACTTGGTCTATCGCATGGCATGAGGGGAATTCCTGATCCCCATAGGCTGGCACAAGTGCCTGGGTATCATAAAAAGAGTGTTTGGGAGTGATTTACCTTAACTTAGAGGCATTAAACAACCAAAATAAATAAATAAATAAAATCTAAAAATTTAATCCAAACAAGCATTCAATAAAATTAAAAACTAAAATACATGATTTTATACAAAACCAAAGAGGGAAAAAACTCAAAATTAGTAGAAAAAAGAACTCAAGATCCACCACACGGAAATGGTACATCATCCCCAAGACTTATCCAAAACACCACACCACGAATGAAAGCTAACAACCCGAACCACCAACACTAAAATCTTTTTCCATACCTACGACAAATATTACCAAGTATACTTACACCCAAGGGTGTAAGTAGGGTGTGATTCTAATCCCAATAGGATTCCACCCGAAAGATTCTATGTGATAAAAATTATATGATAAAATGCTTTCAAGTTTTCATAAACAAGAAAAGATAGCCACAATTTTCTAAAGGGTGAAACTTTAAATGAAAATAGTTTTCAAGGGGTATATATTAAAGAATGAACAATTTTAAATAAAATTAAAAAGATACTGAATTTTCTATCCAAACACACCATATACTAACATTGAGTATCATATAGTAAATGGGCGCTAGTCACGGGAATACGCCTAGGAACTTGCTAGCTGTGGGCCCCAGGTACTCGTATCTCGGTGAAAAGTAACCATAATAAATATCTATTCTCATGCGTGGTCCACTAGTAGGGAACATAACCATAACCTATTTTTTACCAACATCATCATAATACTTTAGTTAGTATTGTCATTGTCAAACTTTCTATGTGAAATAGGGAAAAAACCACTACGGATCACTAGAATACTAGTATATGTCCACCCACCTAGATACCCGGGTTTCCTTATTTGTGATCAAACAACTTCCACATCTCATAAAATACCATTTTCACATGAAAATTCCATTTCTAAAACGCACACACACACCAAACCACCCACAATCATGTCACATAACACTCCATTCACATTAAAATTCATTTTAACATCATACTCACACAAAAACTCCAATAAACAAGTTTCACACCCTTCTTACAATTTAATAAAACATTTCAACAATTCCTAAAATGTTCTAAAAACGTTTTACTTAACCAATCATAATTTTCTCTTTCAAAAATACATTTTAATAGCATACAACCACCAAAACAATACATAAACATACTTTTCACACTTTGTATAACTCAATAAACCATTTGCAATTTTCATAAAACACTTCCAAGAAGTATAATAGCGTTTTTCACATAAAACCCATTCAAAAACCCTCTTTCAAGGCCAAAAGCACACCAAAACCCTACCAAACCAGATTTGATAGCCCAATCTACATTTAATAAACCATTTTCATATGTTATAAAATGACACCAAATGATACCCCAAGAGTTACACAAGAAAAACACACCCTTTCAATAAAAAATTAAACTTTCAACCAATTCCATAAAAAACATATTTCACACCACAAAAAACATATTAGGAACATTATAAATAAGTAAATCAAGAAATCTAACTCATAAAATAGTGTTACACATGTAATCACCTAAATTTTGTGTCAAAACCCCCCAAATCTTTGTGTGAAACTTCAACCGCACCACTGCCAGACCACAAGGGAGTGAAAACGAACCTAAATCTACAATATTAGACCAAGAAACCCAAAATAAAACCCTAGTTATGAAACCCTTTTTTCTGTACATTTGGAACTTCAAGAAGGAGGGGAGAAACTCTAAAGAAATGGAAGGGACAAGAGAGGAATTCACTTGAGAAACTTTGATGAAATCTACCCAAATACACTAACAGTTGAATCTACAAGCAGCCAAAATTGTAAGCGAGGTTTAAATAAGGCTGAGGAGGTCAAGTGGGGACTAAAATGGGAAAAAAGTGTAAAAAATGAATAATTTATGAAAGACACAAATTTCCTCCGCAAATCTAAGTGATTTGAGAAACCTTGAAGAAATTCACCCTAATTCGTGATGAAGATTAGCTCCAAAGTGGTAAAATGGAACATGGGGGTGCGCCTAGGGTTTTTGGGCTCTAGTGAGAGGTTGAATGACTAAAACATGTTAAAAAAATGATATATAAAAGAAATAAATTATTTCCTTAAATCTGGAAATAAGCTCACGGGTTGGCCCAATGCCTGAATAAATCACCTAAATCCACCATTATTATGAGTTCCTAAGGGGTCCAAATGGATATGGTGGTTTGAATAGGCCAGGAGAGGCCAAGTGGGAAGTGTAATTGGTGAAAAATGGTGAAAAACTAAGGAGTTATAAAAGAAAAAAATTTTGTTTTTAAATCTGGAAATGGTCTCACGGTTTGTCCCAAATCTTGAAGAAACCACCCCAATAATCATACCCTACAAAATTTTCCACTAGGAGTGTCACAAATTCAATTCCAATCCACCTCATCCGTATAAATTCCCTTTAAAAAATTCAAGGCCAAATACCATACCTGAATTCCAAGACAAATGACTTTGATCAAGAGCACCCGAGACACCAAATCTAATCCCGAAACACACGGAAACCAAGAGAAAACTAAGAACCAAAATAAGATTCTAAAGCATGGAATTGAAGATTCACTTGTGATAATTCTCCCCACCATAAAGCTTTCTTCCCCTATAAATCCACAGAAATTCTAGATGCAAAAACAAACCCCAACTGATAGTCCCGTATGGACTCCCTTGCTAAGTTCACCTGCCCCCAAAAGGCCAAAACATATCCAGTTGATCAATCAAAGGATGGGGTACTCTCACCAATAAAAATTTACCCCACTTACCTAGAATTATTAAACATATTCAAAGCACATCCCTTTGGGTGTGCTCCAACCCCACATTTACCCAAGGAAGAAATTGGTGGTTAGATAGCTCTGAACGAGATTACCTACTGTCATGCCAACACTAGGAATACAACCGAATTACTTATATCGGGAGAACTGAATGGAGTCCCCACCATAAGAGCCAACTTAATTTCCCAAGAAAGAATCAAGACACCCATAAGGGGAGACTGAATAGACTCCCCACTATAAGGGACATACTAACATTAGACTTATTCCAAAATAACCGATATGAGACACATGGTGGGTCTCCCCACCATAAGAACAAACCATCTTTACTAACCTAAAAGGGGCCGATATGAAGAAGACCCCAAAAAATCTAATCCCAATTGCGGGGGGGGGGGTGATTGGTCAACGAAACTCTAAACCAGCAAGGACACTCCACGGTTCACCGCTTCCATGGGAATCACCATCCTTGGCTGAGACCAACCAAGAACAAGATCAAAAAGAGCCTACCAGGTTATTCATACATGAACAATTGGTTATTCATACATGAACAACTACCCTGAGGGTTGCACCCACAAGGGTTCAAGCACTAAGTTTGAGGAAACAAAACCATCCTTCCCCCTAAAACAAAGAAGGGACTTCTCCACCAACACAGATTATAACCCTGAGGGATAGGTTCCCCACATCCCTTTACACCAGATGAGACCACATGAAATGAAATAACCACATCAAAACTTCAAACCATCTCCATATCCCACACCAAAGAAAGAAGTGAATCCAAAATCCCTTACACCCCTGGTGATTTCTTGACTACTTGAAAAGCTTCAATTTGAGGCTTATGGATGGAACCCTGATGTTTGAATCATCTTTTATTCCGTATTTAGGAGATAACTATCACAACACACCAAATAAATCACTAGCTCAAACAACACACCTTTACCCAAACAGGGACTTTTGTGATGCACATGCATCACCTCTTTCACCCTAAAAAATAAACAGCAGAAGGAAAACACATGAAATACATCTTCACTTAGAATAAGGAATTCAAAATTCTCTGAATAGAAACATGATTTTGTTGAAGAATAATCCCTCAAAAGGTTCCTCAAAATCCACCTTTTCCCTTAAAAGAAAACACAACAGAACAAGACACCACCAAACATGACCCTTTCAAGTGACATGGTCATTACTAGGGGTGAAACCTTGAAAATAGTTCCAAGTAGCATGAGATTACTAAAATAAATCATAACATCATCAAACAACCTAATTTTTCTACATTGGTTTCCCAAAATTAACCCTTGCCTCGATGAGTCTAAAAAAAGACCCAAATTCCCTTCTAGACATCATTCTACACCGATGAAACTGGATTGTTTTTGCCTTCCTTGATGTAATTCCCCTTCTCCACTTCTAATAAAACTTGTAGACACAACGATTTTGAACTTCACCATTGACGATTTCAGAAACTCTGGAAACTTAAGGAACCAAGGTGTATTTCAACCTTCCATAACCAATATCCTTCCATTCAAGGATCCACTTAACCAAAAAAGAAGAGGGGTAGTCTCAACCCTGAAACCCAGAAAGAGAGTCATACATTGATCAACTAGAGGGCCTACCAATGGTAAATCACCCGTGGATGCACTTCAATTGTGCGTTAACACTTTATGGGGGCGTACCCAAGCCTACAAGAAAATCCAAGGACCCAAACAAGATGGTCATTTGGTTGAAACATACCACAAACTAAGTTCGAACACATCATAAGAGAAACAACAAGGGCTTCCTAAGATATTTCTCACAAAGGGACACCAATGAACACTTCAACCCAACTTACCAAAAAAACCCAAAACATCGTTCAAACAATAGGGGTTATCAAACTAAATACACCCACCAAAACATTACCCAAAACACATAAGACACACCACCAAAACTAGTCATCAAGACATCAAATTTTCCTTTAAAATCAACACTTTGAAAATAAATGGGTCGGTGGTTGGTGAATCCACCAATGGTACCCCATGGGCCCCACACATGCATGTTTTTTGTGCCACACCCGGAACCCTCCTCATATATATACTGGAACTCATCCATCTTTTCCCTTAACCATCCATCTTCTCATGTAAATCCATGCATGTGGTAACTCATGGAAATACTAAAGTTTAAGACAAACGTTCTTTCCACTTTTCTAAACCAAGACATTCTACCGACACTTCCTTTTTCTCAAAACTGCTAACCAAAAAATCAAAACCCAATTCAAATATTAAAATAATTTTCATAAAAACAAAAATATAATAATTAAAACTCACATTCAAGTCATACACATTATTTCAAAATATCTCATCCCATTTCAAAACACTTCTGGTTTTATGACAAACTCCATTTCATCAACACCAATTCATTTTGAAACTAATTTATCCCCATTTAAAACAAGTTCCTAGAAATTCATGAAACTTTTCAAAATACCACCAATTACCAAATAAGAATTCATCTTCAAACTCCACACATAAATTCCAAAACACTTCATTCCATTCAAAACACTTTTCAATAGCTCAGAAAACTCTATTTGAAACAAATTTTCAAAACCCACCCTAACAAAATTCACACTTTTAAAAGAGGTGTAAACACACCATTTACTCATTAAAAACCATTATAAAAATTCATTTCTATACTTTCATAAATAAAAACATTTCAGCTTTACCAGAAAATAATTTCACAAAAATTCACACTTCTTAAAATCAAGTCATCATTTTTTTATTTAAAACCATGTTTCCAAAATTCCAAAAATAAAAATACACAAGACAATGTGAGGATAAATTAGTGATGAAGGGTGGATTAGAAATATGGTTAGAGGATATAAGACAATAAATTTACCATCACAAAGAGTGTTCTAGGGAAATATCCATAACTTCACATGGCATTTCAGGACCTACGAGCTCACTGAGACCGTTAAACTAACTCTCTTTTCATTTCCACAATCATTAAAGAACCATGAGAACAAAATAATTCAGATAGATCTCAAATTCCTCTAGCGACATGAATCCTATAATGAGGGGTGATGGCCAGGAACACTACTTGTAATCAGAATGTCAAGTCCCGATAATTCTAGCTCCTGTATACCTAGACTCTTTCCCAAAAGAACATGACCCCAAAAGGGTGAACTTGCTCTGATACCATTTTGTCACAAACCAGATCTAGTTGTCGTCAAAACTGATACCCATCCTAGTCCATGGCATGTACCAAGGGGATTTCCCAATATCCATGGTCTGGAACAAGTGCCCATGTATCATAAAAAAGTTTGTGGGAATGATTTACCTGAATTTATAGGCATTAAACAACTAAAAACAATAAATAAATAGAATCTGAAAATTTAATCCAAACAAGACTTCAATAAAATTCAGAACTAAAATTCATGGTTTTAGACAAAGACAAAGAGGGTAAAAACTCAAAATTAGCAGCAAAAATAACTCAGGGTCTACCACATGACAAGGTTCCATCATCCCCAAGCTTTCTCCACAACACCACACGAAGAATGAAAGCTAACAACTTGAACCACTGGAACAAAAAGCTTTGTCCATACCTGTGAAAAATATTACCAAGTCTAAATACACCCAAATGTGTAATTATGGTGTGATCCTAAGACAAATATGATTCCACCACAAATATTCCATGTAATAAACATTATAAGATAAAAATATTGCAAGTTTTCATAAACAAGAAATGGTACCAATAATTTTCTAAAGGATGCAACTTTAAATGAAAACTTTTTTTAAGGGGGATATTTTAAAGAATAAAATTTTTAAATAAAATGAACAAGCTACTTAATTTTCCATCCAAAAACACTGTATACTGATGGTGAGTATCATATAGTCAATGAGCACTAGTCATGGGAATACCCCTAGGCACTAGCTAGCTATGGGCCCCAGGTACCTCGTATCTTGGTGAAAAGTAACCATAATAAATATCAGTTCTCATGCATGAGCCACTAGTAGAGAACATAACCATAACCTAGTCATCCCCAAAAACATCATAATATTTTAGTTAGCATTTTCATCATCAAAATTTCTATGTGAAAGATGGACTAAACCACTCGGAATCACTAGTATAATAGTACACGTCCGCCCACCTAGATACTTGGGTTTCCCTATTTATGCTCAATCAAGTTCTACATCTCATAAAATACCATTTTCACATTAAAACTACATTTGAAAAACACACACACACCAAAACACCCACAAGCATGTCACATAACACTCCATTCACATTCAAATTCATTTTAACATTATACTCACACAAAACAGCCCGTAAACATATTTCCCACCCTCCTTACAATTTAATAAAAAAATTCAACAATTAATAATTTTTTTTCAAAACATTTGACATCACAAATCATTATTTTATCTTTCAAAAACCCATTTTAATAGCATACTCCCACCAAAATAGTACATAAACATCCTTTTCAAACTTTTTAGAACTCAACTAGCCATTTACAATTTTCATAAAACACCTTGAAGAAGTATAACAATGTTTTGAAAATGGAACCCATTAAAAACCCTCTTAAAAGGACAAAATCACACCAAAACCCTACAAAACCATATTTGGAAGCCTAATCCACATTTAATAAACCATTTTTGTATGTTATAAAATGACCCCAAATGATACCACAAGAGTTACACAAGAAAAACACAAAATTTCAAGAAAAAATGCAACTTTGAAATTAAACTCTCAACCAATTCCATAAAAAACAGATTTTCACCACACAAAAACATATTAGAAATGTTATAAATAAGTAAATTAAGCAGGATAACTCATAAAATCATACTTACACATGGAATCACCTATATTTCGTGTCAAAACCCCAAAATCTTTGTGTGAAACATCAACAACACCACCGCTGCACCATAAGAGAGAGAAAACGAATCTAAATCCAAAATATTGGACCAAGAAACCCAAAATCAAACCCTAGTTAAGAAACCCCAGTTTTTGGACATTTTGAACTTCAATAAGGATGGGAGAAACCCTAAGTAAATAGAAGGAACAAGAGAGGAATTCACTTACTTGAGGAACTTTGAATAAATCTCCCCAAACACACCAATAGCTGAATCTCCAAGCAACCAAAATTTGAAGGTAGGTTTTAATAAGGATGGGGAGGTATGGTGGGGACTGAAATAGGGGAAAAAGAGTAAAAAATGAATGAATTATGAAAGAAAAAAATTCCCATTGAAAATCTATATTATTTGAGTAACCTTGAGGAAATTATCCCTAATACACGATGAAGATGAGCTCCAAAGAGGGAAAATGGAATATGGGAGTGCGCCTAGGGTTTTTGGTCTCGAGTGAGAGGTATAATGACAAAAAAATGTTAAAAAAATAATGAGATATAAAAGAAATAATTTATTTCCTTTAATCTAGAAAAGGTCTCATGGGTTGACCCAATTCCTGAATAAATCACCCAAATCTACCGTTATTATGAGTCTTATGGGGTCCAAATGGATATGGTGGGTTGAATAGGTTAGGGGAGGCCAAGTGGGAAGTGTAATGAGTGAAGAATGTTAAAAATTTAAGGATTTATAAAAGAAAAAAAAATTGTTTTTAAATTTGGAAATGACCTCACATTTTGGCCCAAATATTGAAGAAACCACCCCAATAAACAAACCACACAAAAGGTTCCACTAGAAGTGTCACAAATTCAATTCCAATACACCTAATCCTTATACCTTCCCTTTAAAAAAAGAAAAGGTTAATTACCATCTAATACTTCTAGGACTACTGACTTAGATCAAGAACACCCGAGACACCAAATCTAATCCCAGAACACCTGGAAACCAAGAGAAAACTAAGAAACAAAATAAGATTATAAACAAAGCATGGAATTGAATATATGGATGTGACAGAGGGATATCATGTTCAATATCGAAGAATACATACTACACAATATACCAATTCCAATATTTCATGTGAGAGTGGCAATTAGAATAGATCATATGTCGAGCATCGAGCTACCTTTTCTATTTAAGGAGGAATATATTCGTGAGGCTGAACAAGCAATTGGAATATTCGTTGTATGGATGTTAGATCTTGTAAAAACATTGTTCGATAAGGCAGTATTCATTTACAAAAAATTCTTCATGCTAAAACTTTAAATATCAATGAAAAGAGGTCTGAACTGATAAATGTTATTTTAAACAAAAAAAGGGAAGGGGTGAAACGAAAATTCAACTCAAAAACATCTAAAGAATTAACCAACTGATCAAATTAATCTTCTGAAATAACTTTTACCCCACCCATTCCATATTTTCATTTAAAAACATTAAAGTTTCATGCGGATACCAATTTATAAAATGGTAGCAGTCGCATAGTTGATTTTGAAGAAAATATGTATGGAGAGGAAGGTACAGACTACATTTCTTTTGATAATGTAAATAAAATCCTCAACTATGAATGGATATGAGCCACAATTGTAAATGTATACATTAGGTATGTTTTCATGATTTTATTTTCCAAAATATGATATACTATGTTAATTAGGACTAAATACATTTCATACTTTTTTCAAGAATATATATCAATACCAATTGAAGGGATTTCCCTAGGAATTTTTTTTGGACCCATCAGCCCTCACACCACCTATATAGAACAAAAAGAAATAAAATCCAAAAAAATGGATGAAAATGTGGCAGACCTAGTCAAATCATTTGAAAGAAAATTTTTGGTTGATAGACTCTTATTAATACCAACGATACATGGGTAAAGCTATAAAATTTAATTATATTAAATATATTTTCATTTATTTGACTACTTATTCCTTTTTGTGTTTTTAGGAAACCTTGGATGCTCATTGTGGTCAACTTGGATACTCAAAAGATTTATTTCCTGAATTCACTACATGGATACCCAATAAACTGACCATTCATTGTGGGATTTTTCAATTGGTAATACACTACATCCAAAGTTTTATAATTAAACTTCAATTTATATAATTTAGATTATGTTTTAATGAGGATTCTATTATGATAGGGCATTATATAAATATCATAAAAACAAGGAATAAGGACAGGGGTTAAGCACAAGGATCCTAACAAGTTCTACAACTAGAAAAGTATCGGGGTATATATAATATTATTTTATTATCCAAACACATATCAAAACAAATCACTTTTTTTCTCAATGTTTTTACAGTGTAAGAAACAAAAAAATGTAAAAGATTGTGTTTATTATGTTTGTAAATTTATGTGAGAGATCATATTCCATCAAGAAACTAGCATCTATAAAGAGGTATTTTTGAATATAATTATTATTTAATTTAAAATATTTATTAATCATTTGTGTATTTATATTTTTACATTACTACTATGACTTTCGAAAATAATCATATTTACAAGATGATATAGATTTTATTAGAAATGATTGGGCATCATAACCAATGGAAGAATGTACACAGATAACATGAAGATGCAATTTACATAGAATTAATGGACGGTTTCATATTTATGTTTAATTTATTCATTTTTAGTATTATTCACATACTAATTTTTTTTCTTATATAGTTGTATTCCTTTATTTGAGTTGGGGTGGTTTGTTTGAAGCTGCTCATGCTCGTGAGAGATTGGACTTTGAGGTTGCAACTGAGATGATAATAATAAGGAAATGGGTAAAAAATGTATACAAAAATCATGAAAAGGTGAATTCCTACTAATTAATTAATTAATTTTGTCATCATTTTATCTACTATTTGTAAGTTATTTTTCCTATCACTTTTATCTAATACTTATTTTTTTTTCACAGGTCTTTTGGGAAGTTTTATTTTTCTTTCAACTATCTACAACAAACCACATAAGAGATGACATATTCCATTTTACCAATGTTACAATGCTTTCAATTTATTTTCTTTGTCAACCTATCGACATTCCATATTGAGTCGATGTTCTTACCCGAAAAACCTTTCTTGTTGCTGAAAACCAAAAAAATCCAAGGAAGCTCTTGTGCCCACTGTGGTGACTTCTCATGATATAATGGGTATAACATCTTCCTCTACTCTTCTTATTTTCAACAATGAGAAAGATTTTTTGGCTAAGAACATCGACTCAATACTCAGTGTTGGAAATTCAAAAAATAAAGGAAATGGCAATCAGGGTAACATTGGAATTTAGGATTTTTTGAGACTTTTGGATGTGTAAGAATCAACAACACCTCAATCTGACACACAATGTGACTGGTATGACTCTAGGTGCTTCTTTTTATTTGATTTGAAAATAATTTTAGTAAAATAGACAACTGATATACTCAAAACCAACAAACACATTGAGATTATTTTGTTACATTAGGAAAAAGATCCATAAGTCATTTAGAACATATTGGAATCATCATCACCTCAATTTAACTCATGGTGTGACCAGTATGACTTCAAGTGTCTGTTATCATATTAAAATGTACATTTTAGTTCCAAATGTTCCACTCACTAAAAACCAAAAATACAAACTCAGATTGTCTTGATAATTTATGAAATCAATTAATAAATAATTTTTAATGTGTAGGAATCAATATCATGTCAAACAGATACACAATGTGAAAGTTATGAGTCAAAGTGTATGTTTCCAATTTAAAATGACATTTTAGAAAAAAAAATACAAGTGACATAATAAAAATTGAGTAAACACATTCATATTGTTTTGAATCTTTTTTACAATGATACAAGAGTCATTTGATATATTTAGGAATTATACTAACCTCAATCCAACACACAGTGTGATTGATATGACTCCAAGTGCATCTTTTTATTTAAAATTGACATCAATTTTTGTAAAAAGGACAACTGACCAACTCAAAACTGAGAAAAAACTTTCATATTAATTTGATACTTTAGGAAAATAATCCACAAGTTATTTGAGATGTGTAGGAATCATTCTAACCTTAATCCAATGAATGGTGTGACTGGTATGACTCAAAGTGAATCTTTTTATTTAAAATTGACAACATTTTTAGTAAAAAGGACAACTTACCAACTCAAATATGAGAATAATCATTCATGTTGTTTTTATAATTTAGGAAAATGATACAAAAGACATTTGTGACATGTAGGAATCAAGTGAACCTCAATCCGACACATGGTGTGACTGAAATGACTCAAAGTGCGTCTTTTTATTATAAATTGACATTAATTTTAGAAAAAGGAACAAGTGACATACTGAAAACTGAGAAAATGCATTTATATTGTTTTGATACTTCAGGAAAATGATACATAAGTCATTTTTTATGTGTAGAAATCAACCACACCTCAATCTGACACACGATGTGACCAATATGACTACAAGTGTGAATTTTTATTTTAAATTGATATTAATTTTAGAAAAAATAACAAGTGACATACTATATGATAATAAAACAGTTTCGTATTGTTTTGATACTTTAGTAAAATGGTCTATGAGTCATTTATGATGTATAGGAATCACCCAAACCTCAATATGATGCATAGTGTGACTGCTATGACTCAAAGTATGTCCTTTTATTTAAAATTGACATGAATTTTAGTTAAAAGGAAAACTAACCTACTCAAAATTGAGAAAAACCATTTTAATTGTTTTTATACATTGGGGGAAATGATCTATAAGTCAGTTTAGATGTCCAGGAAATAGATGCACCTCAATTTTATGTACAGTGTGACCAGTATGACTTCAAGTGAATCTTTTTATTTAATACCGACACCAATTTTAGTAAAAAGGACAACTAGCCTATATAAAACAGATATAATGCATTCATATAGTTTCGATACTTTATTAAAATGATTCATAAGTAATTTTTTATTTGTATGAATTCAACTCACTCTGATGTACGGTGTGATCGATATGACTCAAATTGTGTCATTTTATTTTAAATTAAAATTAATTTTAGCAAAAATAACAAGTGAAATATTGACAACTTATTAAAAAAATTTGGATTTTTTTTATTCTTTAGGTAAATTATACATGAGTTGTTTTCTATGTTTAGTAATCACCCTCACCTCAATGTGATGCACAATGTTAACATTATGACTCCAAGTGAATCTTTTTTTTAAAATTGACATCAATTTTAGTAAAAATGAAATCAAACCCACTCATAACTAATAAAAAAATTCAGATTGTTTTGATACTTTAAAAAAAATATTCATATGTCATTTAGGACATTTAAAAATCATCTTTACCTCAATTCGACTCACAGTGTGACCAGTATGACTCCAAGCACGTCTTTTTATTTAAAATTAACACCAATTTTAGTAAAAATAAAAACTGGCCTACTGAAAACAAAGAAAATGAATTCATACTATTGTGATACTATAGGAAAACAATCCATATGTCATTTGTGACATGTAGGAGTCAACCGTACTTAAATATGATGCAAAGTGTGACCGATATGACTCCAAGTGTTTCTTTTTATTTTAAATTGACATTAATTTTAGCAAAAAGAACAAGTGACATACTGAAAACCAATAAAATGCATTCGTATTATTTAAATAATTTATGGAAATGATCCATAAGTCATTTGAGACATGTAAGAATCAATCACACCTCAATCTGATGCACAGTGTGACCGGTATGACTCCAAGTGAATCTTTTTATTTAAAATCAACACCAATTTTAGTAAAAATGACAATTAACCTACTCAAAACAAAGAAAACACATTTTTATTGTTTTTATACTTTAGGTAAATGATACATAATTAATTTTAGACATGTAATAATCAGTATCACTTCATCCAATGCACGATGTAACTAGTATGACTCTAAGTGCATATTTTTATTTAAAATTAACATAAATTTTAGTAAAAACAACAACTAACCTATTCAAAACAAAGAAAAATAATTCATATTATTTTTATACTTTAGGAAAATGATCCGTAGGTAATTTGTGACATATAAGAATCAACCAAACCCCAATTTGATGCATGGTCGGACTAATATAACACAATGTTCTCGTTATGAGTTTAAAATTGACATTTTAGTTCAAAACGTGTGTTACTCATTGAAAACTTAGAAAATGTGCTCTGGTTGTCTTGATAATTTAGTAAAGAAATTCACAAGTAATTTTTGATGTGTAGGAAGTATTCTCATATCAAACCAACACATGATGTAACCAATATGACTCAAAGTGCATGTTTCCAATTTGAAATGACATTTTAGTAGAAAATACAAGTGAAATACTAAAAAATGAGAAAACACATTCAAATTATTTTTATACTTCAGTAAAATGATCCATAATTAATTTGTGATGTGTAGGAATTAGCTGCACCTCAATCCCATACACAGTGTGACTAGTATAACACCAAGTGTATCTTTATTTAAAATTTACATTAATTTCCTTAAAAAGGAATAATTGATATACTCAAAACCGATCAAAAACATTCTCCTTGTTTTGATGATTTAGGAAAATTATCTGCAACTCATTTGTGATGTGTTGGAATCAAATTTACCTAAATTCAATGAATGGCATGATCGGTATAACTCCTAGTTTTTATTTTTATTTAAATTCAATTTTTTAATGTATTGTTTAATATTAATATTTGATTTATTTATTTATGATATGACTAACATAGGATTTGTTTTCTTATATAGGTGGATTCATTTTCTTTGGTTGATGTGATTTTTTCGGCAATGGATACCAAGGACAAAATATTTTGAGAGGGGATCACAAGTTCCAAAGATGATGAAACGATAATTTTTTTAATGTTTTTGGGTAGTAATTGTAAATATAATTATACAAAACATTGTTTGAAATGTACATAGTAGTGTTTTTTTATATTCATGATTTAAAATTTATTTCAATTAAATTATATATTTTTTATATGGGTTACAAGTTGAGGAAGTGTGTTTTTATAAAAATAGAACACTGTAGTAGGTGAGGCCTTTATCAGTTCTTTTTTAGTGTTGACAAAGGGGACCCTCTTTATCAGCACTATGATTAAAAAAACATTTTTAGAACTATTAAAAGTATTTTTGCATGCTGTTAAAGGGAATATTTTTTTTAGTGAAAGTAGGATGTTCACATGATTTGATGAACAACTAAATGATGATAGATCAAATTCTTATTAAGCCGATCAAGAGAAGAATAATAGAGTTTAAGATTATGATGTTTCATGATAAAGTGATCTTCAAAGATATATATACATATATATATATATATATCACAAAATAGTTCATCATGATCCTTATAAATAGAGGAGGATAAGTTTGAGAAGACAAACTAATATGTATAAAAGAATATATATAAATCTACATAAAATCACCAAGAATATTCCTAGAGATTTTTTATCCAATGAAAATAAATATCATGATACTCTGTTTTATTTTGATTCAAGAAGGTATAACAAAGGATAATAATTTGTGGGGAATTTGTGGGATTATCCTTTTCCAAAAATGGAGTTTCTATGACTGGGATAAAGAATGTCTCACATGCACGCATATATATATGAATCTATGTCTATAGACTGTGCATGCATAAATTAATTCATACACATCATTAATGCATGAGGGTTTTTGATAAGGGAAGGAAGAGAAGTTGAGAATTATAGAAAAATGATACAACTATAAATACATGGTTTCATATATATATGTGGTGATATTAAATACATAGAATTTCATGGATAGAAGGAGATGATTTCATGAAGTAGGTTCAATGATTTTAATAAGGAAGAATTACAAGATTAGGGAAGAAGAACATATATGATTATTACTGTATATTTTATATAGTTACAAGCCGAAATAAATGAGGTGTAATAGGCAATTCAATATCTGACATCCCTTGTGTTTTTAATATACCGAAATATAGGGATATTTGAATTAATTTATTCACATGACATTGTGAATATAGTTATATGATAAAGAAGTATAATACATAATCTATAATATTACATTTATTATTATTTATATATATTGGTGCAGGTTAAAGAAAAGTGATGTGGTTAGAGGTTCAACAGTCTTATCCAAGAGAGAATAATTCTGTGTGCTAAGAGAAAAAGAGAGCCTAAAATTGAAATCATCAAGAAAAAATGTATGTGTGCCAAATCTAGTGTAGATAATAAGAATATCCAGTGTTGTTTGTGTTGAAATGAGGAAGAGAAAAGGAAGAGGGAAGAGGGAGAAGAAGAAGCAGACAGGTTGGTCATGAAGTTCACCATAAAAAAGAAGAGATCTATGCACTTGATTTCACATGGAAGAAGAGAATTCTGGAAGAGTGTTGTGCATTTATGTTTTCATAGGAAAGAAAATAAAGAAGAGAAAGAAGAGGTTTTACATAGTGTTGTGTATAAAATTAAAAGAAGTTTCCTGCTATTGTGCAAGTGAAGAAGAAGAAGAAAGATAAAACTACTACAAATATGCTCTTTAAAAGTTCTCAAAAAGGATTTTAATCGTGATAAAAAGCACTGTTAATCACAGTACTGATAAAGGGGGGTCCCCTTTATCAATACTCAAAAATCACTGATAAAGGCCTCACCTACTGCACTGTGCTGTTTGTATAATAACACACTTTTGAAACCTATAACTTGTGTACAAAATATATAATTTAATTGAATTAAATTTTACATCATGAATACAAAAAAAACACTACTATATACATTTTGAATAATTTTTTGTATAATTACATTTACAATTACTATCCAAAAAATTTAAAAACATTATTGTTTCATTATCTTTGGAAATTGTCTTCTCTTCTAAAAAAGTTCCACCCATGGTATCTATTTTCGAACAAATCACCTCAAGCCGAGAAAAATAATCCACCTATGTAAGAAAACAATTCTTATGTTAGTAATATCATAAAGAAATAAATTTAGCATTAATATGAATGAGTAAATAAAAAATTTAAAATTTAAATAAAAATACAAACATGGAATTATATTGGTCATACCATCCGTTTTTTTAGGTGCAGTTGTTTCCAACACGTCACAAATGAGTTATGTATCGTTGTCTTAAAGTATCAAAACAATGAGAATTCATTTAATTAGTTTTGAGTATATCAATTGTTTTTTAATGAAATTAATGTAAATTTTAAATAAATACACACTTGGAGTTATACCAGTCACATCATGCATCATATTGAGGTGAAACTAATTAATGCACTTCAAAAATTACCTATGGATCGTTTTCTTAAAGTATCAAAACAACCTGAATATGTTTTCTAGTTTTCAATATGTCACTTGTGTTTTTTTACTAAAATGTAATTCCAAACTGGTAACAAACACTTTAAATCATTCTAGACACATCATGTGTCCATTTTATGTGAGACTTATTCCTACATGTCACAAATGACTTATGAATTTATATCCTAAATTATCAAGACAACTAGAGAGCATTTTCTTGGTTTTCTATGAGTGGAACATGCTTTAAACTAAAATCTCAATTTTAAATTGATAACGGGCACTTAGAGTCATAACGGTCTTTCCATGCATCGTACTGAGGTTTTGTTGATTCCTACACATCACAAATGACTTATGGATCATTTTCCTAAAATATAACAACAATATGAATTCCTTTTCTTGGTTTTGAGTAGGTCAATTATCCTTTTTATGAAAATTGATGTCAATTTCAAATAAAAAGATGAACTTGGATTCATAATAGTAAAATCATGAATTAGATTTAGGTACGTATGATTACTAGATTCCTAAAATGACATATGGATCATTTACCTAAAGTATTAAAACAATCCAAATTCGTTTTCTTGATTTCGAGTAGGTAATTTATCCTTTTTACTAAAATTGGTGTCAATTTTAAATAAAAAGACACACTTAGAAACATACTGGTCACACCATGAATTATATTGAAGTCAGATGATTATTAAATTTATAAAATGACTTAAATATAATTTCCCTAAATTAAGAAAACACTTCAAATGTGTTTACTTGGTTTTCAGTATATCACTTGTTCTTTTTTCTAAAATTAATGTCAATTTAAAATAAAAAGACACACTTGGTGTCATATTGGTCACAAAATGTATCATATTGAGGTGAGGTTGATTCCTACACATCTCAAATGACTTATGGGAAGTTTTTATAAATTATAAAAATAGTTCAAATGAATTATCTTGGTTTTGAGTAGGTCATTTGTCCTTTTTTCTAAAATTGGTATCAATTTTAAATAAAAAGATGAACTTTGAGTCATACCAGTCAAACCAAGCATTGGATTGAGGTGAGGATAATTCCTACATGTCTCAAATTACTTATGGATCATTTACCTAAATCATAAAAATATTTCTAATGCATTTTATTAGTTTTGAGTAGGTTATTTGTCCTTTTACTAAAATTGATGTCAGTTTTAAATAAAATGATGCACTTGGAGTCATAACGGTCACATAGTGTGTTAGATTGAGGTACATGTGATTCTTACACATCTAAAATGACTCATGGATCATTTTCCTAAAGTATAAAATCAATCTAAATGCATTTTATTAGTTTTAAGTATGTTAATTTTTCATTTTACTAATATTAATGTCAATTTAAAATAAAAAGACACACTTGAAGTCATATCAGTCATACCATGCATTATATTGAGGTGTGGTTGATTCCTATATGTCAAAAAATGACATATAGATCATTTTATTAACGTATAAAAATAATTAAAATGTATTTTCTTGGTTTTTAGTTGGTTATTTTTCATTTTTACTAAAATTGGTTTCAATTTAAAAAATGATGCACTTGAAGTCATATCAGTCACATTATACATCATATTGAGGTGAGGTGTAACGCCCCGACCCCAGTTACCCAGAGTCGGTGCATTATTACATAACATTGGCATGATCATAAGAAAGATCAAATCTCGAAAGACCGATTGGTTTAGTAGCCTTGGAAAATGCCAGATATATTCATAAGTTTTACATTACATTATAAAATGAAAAACTACTACAACAACATAATGTCTCAATAGACCACACTATTATCCCCTCATAAAATCCCTGCAGGTCATTCATAACTTACTTCTTCACATCCTGGGAAAAATAAAACATAGAAAAGGGGTGAGCTCAAATGCCCAGTAAGGATAACAATATAGCGGAAAGAATAAACATTTAAGGCAATGTATAACTAAAACAAAAGCCTTTTAAATATGAACTTTCAACATGGTATGGCATAAATAAAATGAAATAATGCCATTTAATTATTCACATGGATATTCTACTAATCGAATAATCACATGCAAAAATCAATAACCACTTTCATAATGTTGGAATGCATAATGCCAGACTATCATAACCACATAGCCAAGGCCTCGTGCCAAGACTACAAATAAGATTTTGTCAAGGCCTTGTGCCAAGACACTAGTTTGTCTCATGAGACCTACCGATGCATCGAGGAGCTATAGCGGGCTCCACCCGTCACTTATTAAGTCCAATGCATTCCCATATGAAAAGGTTTAAACATAACATAAACATTCGTATTAAAACTAGCATACGAAATGTCAATACTTTCACAATAAACTATGAATGGTATAAAAATAGCACATCCACAGTCAAACATATCACAAAACCTTCAATACAATATAGAAGTTTTGTATCATAATAAATCAACTTCAAATAATCTTAAAATCCATCAAAGGATGTTGACATAGATGAAATCAAAATTCTTTTTAAAGAAATATCTCCTTTTATTTTGAAATCATTTAAGATCCATATAAAATAAAACATTTTCTTTGAAAATATTCTTATAAGCTTGTAAGGAAAGCTTTGAAGATTTTATAACGGCGTAAAATAACCGCACCCGCCGTATAAGTTAAAACATTCTTACCTCAATTCTGTCGAAAAGGTTAAAAAGGACCTTGTTTTGAAAACGACGGAAAGATTCCTTTATAAACCTCTTATAAAAAGTCAAAAAAGGGTATAAATGACTTTAACCCATATTCTTGTAAATAGTAAAAATGTTTTGAAATACATTTTTAAGAAACATGGATGTGGATGATAAAGAGATCCCAGTAGATTATTACGTATAAACAATCTCGGATAATGAAGAGATTGTGAAATAACCCTTACCTTGTACTTTTCCTTGGTTGGGGTAGGTTAACCTCCTGTATAATAGTGAAATAATTGTTACTAAATTATACAAGAATCATATACATTAATATGATATCATATATGATCTTTTAATATTGATTTGATAATAATATCTTAGTATTATCGCTGTTTCGGGTGTGAACTTACTTGTTTGCTTTTGTATGTTTTGTTACGTAAGACATGTTTGTAAAGGATAAGTTGTATATTATTCAAATCCAGAATGGTATCAAGTCCTTAAACATCATTTTTAAATCATCAAATGATAATTATACTTGAATGGATACGATGGAAAATGAATCTCATCGCGTTCGTGGAGACGGTAGTCCGTACGTACGCACGAACGCTACTTCCATTTAATTTTTATTTTAAAAGAATCGAATACAAATGATACATAGGTATATTACTATTCCAGTATAATATAATATTTTATATATGTTACTTAAGTTCATTAACACCATCCTTTATACGTTCCATGTGTGGTATGAACGAGTCATATCATTTTAAGGGGGCAGTAGTCCGCACTTCCTCAAATGAAATTATCGTATGTATATACAACATGAAACGAATAATGGTATGAAATAAAATGGAATTACAGAAGCTTATATATAAAATATATATCATTAACATCATATTTAATTACAGTGCCATCATAATGGCCACCATGAGAGGCGGTAAGATGTATTTGAACAATCATCGTTTCGTGAGGCGTTAGTTTGCCATCCACAGAAACATTATGTTCATCATCCATTAGATGGAGTTGTGTGTATGTGTAGTTTGAATCCTTATTATAACAACATCCTAGTATATTGAGGATACTGGTGTTGTTACAAAAGAAAGGAAATAAAAAGAGTTTGGGGGTTGAAGAAGCAAAATAAATGAAAATAATTTAAGAGAAATCGTTACCTTTAATTTAGGTAACTCACTTTGGTTGGAACCAAAGGACTTGTTGAAATGCTTTCTGCCTAAGGGGAAGCTTCAAGGAGGAGGAGAGGGATGTGGGGAGCTTAGTTGGGCAGAGTTTGGACGAGCCAAGTGGCTTGAGAGGTGTGAGGAATGAGTAGAAGTGGTCTCCTTTTATAAGGGGGAGGAGGGGCTCTTTAGGAAAGAGTGAAAGTATTACTTTATAATATAATTATATTCGGTTTATAATGGTCCAAAAATCATTGAGGTCGAAGATAATATGACTCATATTCTAAATAACATCAACCAATAAGAATTGGACAGGTTTTAGATAATATTTTAATCATTATAATCTTATTTATTTAAATGATTTATTAATGAGGTAAACATTGCATCATTATTGTGTCATTAATAATTTAAATTATTTGATGTCTAAAAATTATAAATAAAATATCATTATGTAGGAAATCTTTTTAGCTTTCTAATGAATATTTATAATCGAAAATTCAACATGTATAACCCTATGTAAAAATTGTTCTTCTAAAAGATGTAAGCTTATGCCATTTTTATTTTTATTTTAACTTTATTAATATAATGTGTCCCTACCACATACAAGTGGATCCAAGGGGTCCCCAAATTGACCCAAGGATGCCCATGGTCGGGTATGTGTCCACCAATAAGGTTAGGACACGTTTTAGGGTAATTTTGTATTATTATAATATTATTTTTTAACCCTTATTTACCGGATTTACCCTTTAACCATGGTAAATAAAATATTTACCACAGTAACTATTCAAAATGTCTAAAAATAAAAGTTACCTATTTACACAATTTGAACATCCTGATTCCAAATATGGAATCCATTTTCCTAAATTCAAAACACAGAAGTGGCAGAAATTAATTTAAAATTAATTCCCGCTGTCAAAACAAAAAACGTGTTTTTAAGAGGTAATAACTATCAAAAGATTGACACTTGTTTATGTTCGGTTTAATTGTAAAATTATGTCCAATGACCAACATTGTATTAAATGGTAAAAATATATTCTAAATATACTTTAAAACCACTCAAATTCACAATTTATCACTATTAATTATTTTGATTAAAAAAGTTGTTTTTAATTAAAATTTAGAAATTTTCACTATTCATCAAAATATGAAAGTTATCCGAAATGTACCAAAATTTCACCCTAGGCTAATTTTGATATTCTGAATCTAAAAATGAAGTTCATTTTGAAATATTGAATATATATGATTTCAAAAAGTAGGTATTGCTATTCACAACGGCTAGTTTAATTAGTTGTGGTGTGTGTTAGAACTCGAGGTTGCGTACAACACACGCTATCGCATTATTCGAAGGGAAACGTACCATAGAAGCTTGGGGTGTTACATTCTCCCCTCCTTCAAATAATTGCGTCCTCGCAATTTCTAGGGTATTACTGCATAAAAAGACTCGGGTGGTTCTTCATCATAAGTTCCTCGGGTTCCCACGTTGCCTCTTCCATCTTATGATTTCTCCACAAAACTTTTACCAGACGCGTCGTCCGGTTTCTCAGTACTTGTTCTCTCGTATCAAGAATCTTGACGGGCTCTTCGCAATAAGACAGATCGGGTTCCAGTTCTAATTCCTCATAGGTGAGTACATGCGTTGGGTCAGGCATGTATTTTCTCAACAGAGATACGTGGAACACATCGTGAACTTTGGAGAGACTTGGCGGCATTGCCAATCGGTAAGCTACAGCCCCAATTCGTTCTAGAATTTCGAAAGGTCCGATATACCTGGGACTCAATTTACCTTTCTTACCAAAACGTATAACTCCCTTCCACGGAGATACCTTCAGGAAAACATGATCACCGACTTGAAATTCCAAATCCTTCCTTCGATTATCGGCATAGCTCTTCTGCCTACTTTGAGCTGCTTTGATGTGATTTTGGATTACTTTCACCTTTTCCACCGTTTCCTCCACCAGTTCTGGGCCTACAAGTTTTCTTTCACCAACGTCATCCCAACAGGTTGGTGTACGACATCTCTTTCCGTATAACGCTTCATATGGTGCCATCTGAATACTCGAATGGAAGCTATTGTTATAGGAAAATTCTACCAGAGGTAAATATTGATCCCACATACCCTGAAAGTCAAGTGAGCAAGATCTCAACATGTCTTCTAAGGTCTGAATAGTCCGTTCTGATTGTCCGTCTGTCTGAGGGTGGTAAGCAGTGCTCAAATGAAGTTCAGTATCCAGGGATTTCTGAAGACTTTTCCAAAATCTTGAAGTAAAACGGGGATCACGATCAGAAACAATCGATAGGGGTACTCCATGAAGTCTCACAACTTCATTAATGTATAGTCTTGCTAGACGTTCCAGGGGTAGATCTTCTCTTATAGCAAGAAATTGTGCTGACTTGGTAAGACGATCAACAATAACCCATATTGCATCGTTCCTTCTAGGAGTCTTTGGTAGCCCCATGACAAAGTCCATTGTAATATTGTCCCATTTCCACTCCGGTATGGGAAGAGGTTGCATGACTCCTCCAGGCTGTTGCCTTCCAGCTTTCACTTGTTGACAAACCATACATCTTGACACAAAATCAGCAATCTCCCTCTTCATGTTGTCCCACCAAAAATGTTCCTTCAAATCTCTATACATTTTGGTGCTCCCAGGGTGTATAGAGAAATTGGAACTATGAGCATCATCCAACAATTCCCTTTTTAGATCAGGTATATTGGGAACACAAAGTCTCTTCCCGAATTTCAAAATTCCACCTTCATACGCAAAGTCTCTCAATCTCCCATCATTCACAGCTTTAATCTTCTTTTGGAATTCTTCATCATTAGTCTGAGAACTCTTAATCCTTTCTAGTAAAGATGGTTTGGCAACCATTTGAAAAAGCATTGATGTTTCACCTTCCCTGGTTATTCCCATGTCCATCTTCACTAGCTCCATGAAAATTGGATCCCTTTCAATTCTCATATTGTTCAAAACTCCATGGTCTTTTCTACTCAAAGCATCTGCCACCTTGTTTGCCTTCCCTGGGTGGTAGTGTATCGTACAATCATAATCCTTGAGTAATTCAAGCCATCTCCTTTGCCTCATGTTGAGTTCTTTTTGTGAGAAAATATACTTCAAACTCTTGTGATCAGTATAAATATCACATTTTTCACCATAGAGGTAGTGCCTCTATATCTTCAAAGCAAAGATCACAGCTGCTAACTCAATATCATGAGTAGGATAGTTTTGTTCATGAATTTTCAACTGTCGTGATGCATAGGCAATAACTCTATCATTCTGCATAAGGACACAACCAAGTCCTTTCTTTGATGCATCACTATAAATAACGAACCCATCATTCCCCGATGGTAGAGTCAATATAGGAGCATTGACTAATCTTCTCTTCAGTTCTTCGAAACATTCTTCACACTCTTTTGTCCAAACAAATTTAACCCCTTTACGTGTGAGCTTCGTTAATGGGTTAGCCAATCGGGCAAAATTCTGGACGAAACGTCGATAATAACCTGCCAAGCCAATAAAACTACGTACCTCAGTTATACTCGTAGGTGCTGGCCATTCTTGGATTTCCTTGGTCTTAGAAGGATCAACAGAGATTCCATCTTTAGAGACAATATGGCCAAGAAAAGAAATCTCCTGAAACCAGAATTCACACTTGCTAAACTTCCCATATAATTCATGCCTCCTCAGAGTCTTCAAGATAATGCGCAAGTGATTTTCATGATCTTCATAGGTTTTAGAGTATACCAAGATATCATCAATAAATACCACCACAAATTCATCGAGATACTCCTTGAAGACTCTATTCATCAGATCCATGAATACAGAGGGTGCATTAGTCAATCCAAACGGCATTACAGTAAACTCGTAATGCCCGTACCTGGTTCGAAATGCAGTTTTCGGAATGTCTTCCTTCTTCACACACAACTGATGGTATCCAGATCGAAGGTCAATCTTTGAAAAGTATTGAGCTCCATGCAGTTGGTCAAATAAATCATCAATACGAGGTAGGGGATACTTGTTCTTTATCGTTATAGCATTGATCTCCCTGTAGTCGATACATAACCTCATAGATCCATCTTTCTTTTTAACAAAAAGAACAGGGGCTCCCCATGGAGAAACACTAGGGCGAATAAATCCCTTATTACTCAATTCCTCTAGTTGTTTCTTTAGTTCGACTAACTCTACAGTGGCCATTCTATAAGGGGTCTTCGATATAGGCCTTGATCCAGGAATCAAATCAATAGAAAACTCAACTTCTCGTTCTGGAGGATGTCCAGGTAAATCTTCCGGAAATACATCTACAAATTCTTTCACAACAGGTACATCCTCTATTTGAACATTCCTTTCCTCACCGATAGTTACTTCATTCTCTTCCTCCCCAATAATTGAATTAAGTTGAGCTACTGGGGGTGGGTCTAAATAAGAATTAGGTGGTGACGATTCTGCTCTAAAAATAAGGTGTTCCTTATCATTATCATCAAGAATCGTAACCTCTTTCTTCTTACAATAAATCTTCGCATCATAGTCCGAAAGCCAGTCCATACCGAGGATTATATCAAACTCAATCATAGGTATGACGATGAAATCAGCAGATAAAGAAAATTTATGTGCTCTAATGGGGACTGATTCACAAAACTTTGTTGCAATGATACTTCCCTTAGGAGTTTTAACTGACAACTCCCTTATTAAATAAAATTGGAAATATCTAATTTTCTTAGCAAACTGGGAAGATATGAAACAATGCGATGATCCAGAATCAAATAATGCATTTGCTAAACTTGAGGAAACCATTAAATTACCTGCCACCACATCTTTCGGAGCTTCTACCTCAGCAGTAGTGATAGCATAAGCCTGGCCTTGATCCCTTGGCCTTTTCTGAGGTAAGTTATCCTGACGCTTAGGACATGCATTTGCATAATGCCCCATCTCCCTGCAATTGTAGCACTGAACTTTGGTAGCTTCCTTCTTCCCCTTGCAATCATGAGCTTGGTGGCCTTTTTCACCACACTTGTAACAGACTCCCATTCCCTTCAAGCAAGTACCAGGATGTTTCTTCCCGCATTTACCACAAGATGGATATTCAACCTTTCCCTTCTTCCCCTTATTTCCATTCCCAGATTGATCAGCAGGTCTCTTCTTCTCTTGCTTCGCTTTAAAGTCATAAGACTTAGAGAATTCTTTTTCGGTCTTGATAGCACATGAGACAATGTCTTCGTACGACGAAAAGGATTGTGAGACTAATGCTCGACGGAGAAATGGTTTTAACCCATCAAAGAAACGATCAATCTTACTTCTTGGGTTGCGAATATAATCTCCAGCATACCTCGCTAACCTTGTAAAGTTAGCCTCATACTTTGTGACATTCTCATCCTCCTTTTGTCTCAGACTCAGAAATTGTCTTTCCATATCTGCTCGATGGTCGCGAGGAAAGTATTTTTCTAAAAACAGATCTTTGAACTCCCTCCATTCCATGTTTGATACTTCATCATCTTCCTTCATGTTTTGAATCAATGACCACCATTGATCAGCATCTCCAGTGAGGCGGTAAACTGCCATGGTAACTTTTTCCCTTTCACTACTCCCCAAAGCCTGAAATATTTTCTCTAGGGAAAATATCCATTGCTCAGCTACTAAGGGATTTGTACTCCCATTGAACGTTGGTGGTTGTTGTCTCATGAATCGATCTAACATTGATCCTCCACGCTGCGGATCAGGGTGCTCCATACGGGTAAGGTTATTATTCATAACCTGAGTAAGTTGTCCCAGTACGGTGATTAGCTGATCAGCACCAGTTGCATCACCAGCCCCACTATAATTATCTTGAGCAGGAGGGCAATCCCTACATGGAGTGCGTGCATTGATACGGTTTCCATTTCTTCCACTAGGCGCCATTTCTAAACAATGGCATAAACTAGATCAGTTTATGAATCAAAATACATAATCTCATACTTATAAAACACTAAACATAAATTGAACTATCTATGGATATAATCCATAATCATAAATATGTTTTCTTTGAGGAAGTATATACTCATAAACCCTTCATAATGATTTGTAAAGAAAGTGAGAGTTATCCTAAGCATATCCCCCGGGAGTGTCGTAACCAAGAGTGCAGCAAGGCCCGTTGTCGTGCACCAGTTCCCGTTCGAGTCTAGCTCAAAGTGGTGTTTTCGGGTTTTACCCCTAGGTACATCTGTGCCAGAGCCGCCTCTACCTGCTCGTATCCAGACAGGGATGTATTGCTCGGAAAACTCACAAAGTCTCTACAATACCAAAATTCTAGGAAGTTCTTCTATACTAATCCTCAAAGTTCATCTTAGGTCTATGTGCTCTAATCAGAGTTTATCTAAATATAGCTTCCAAGGTTTGTACTAAACTTCCTCTGATACCAACTGTAACGCCCCGACCCCAGTTACCCAGAGTCGGTTCATTATTACATAACATTGGCATGATCATAAGAAAGATCAAATCTCGAAAGACCGATTGGTTTAGTAGCCTTGGAAAATGCCAGATATATTCATAAGTTTTACATTACATTATAAAATAAAAAACTACTACAACAACATAATGTCTCAATAGACCACACTATTATCCCCTCATAAAATCCCTGCAGGTCATTCATAACTTACTTCTTCACATCCTGGGAAAAATAAAACATAGAAAAGGGGTGAGCTCAAATGCCCAGTAAGGATAACAATATAGCGGAAAGAATAAACATTTAAGGCAATGTATAACTAAAACAAAAGCCTTTTAAATATGAAATTTCAACATGGTATGGCATAAATAAAATGAAATAATGCCATTTAATTATTCACATGGATATTCTACTAATCGAATAATCACATGCAAAAATCAATAACCACTTTCATAATGTTGGAATGCATAATGCCAGACTATCATAACCACATAGCCAAGGCCTCGTGCCAAGACTACAAATAAGATTTTTTCAAGGCCTTGTGCCAAGACACTAGTTTGTCTCATGAGACCTACCGATGCATCGAGGAGCTATAGCGGGCTCCACCCGTCACTTATTAAGTCCAATGCATTCCCATATGAAAAGGTTTAAACATAACATAAACATTCGTATTAAAACTAGCATACGAAATGTCAATACTTTCACAATAAACTATGAATGGTATAAAAATAGCACATCCACAGTCAAACATATCACAAAACCTTCAATACAATATAGAAGTTTTGTATCATAATAAATCAACTTCAAATAATCTTAAAATCCATCAAAGGATGTTGACATAGATGAAATCAAAATTCTTTTTAAAGAAATATCTCCTTTTATTTTGAAATCATTTAAGATCCATATAAAATAAAACATTTTCTTTGAAAATATTCTTATAAGCTTGTAAGGAAATCTTTGAAGATTTTATAACGGCGTAAAATAACCACACCCGCCGTATAAGTTAAAACATTCTTACCTCAATTCTGTCGAAAAGGTTAAAAAGGACCTTGTTTTGAAAACGACGGAAAGATTCCTTTATAAACCTCTTATAAAAAGTCAAAAAAGGGTATAAATGACTTTAACCCATATTCTTGTAAATAGTAAAAATGTTTTGAAATACATTTTTAAGAAACATGGATGTGGATGATAAAGAGATCCCAGTAGATTATTACGTATAAACAACCTCGGATAATGAAGAGATTGTGAAATAACCCTTACCTTGTACTTTTCCTTGGTTGGGGTAGGTTAACCTCCTGTATAATAGTGAAATAATTGTTACTAAATTATTCAAGAATCATATACATTAATATGATATCATATATGATCTTTTAATATTGATTTGATAATAATATCTTAGTATTATCGCTGTTTCGGGTGTGAACTTACTTGTTTGCTTTTGTATGTTTTGTTACGTAAGACATGTTTGTAAAGGATAAGTTGTATATTATTCAAATACAGAATGGTATCAAGTCCTTAAACATCATTTTTAAATCATCAAATGATAATTATACTTGAATGGATACGATGGAAAATGAATCTCATCGCGTTCGTGGAGACGGTAGTCCGTACGTACGCACGAACGCTACTTCCATTTAATTTTTATTTTAAAAGAATCGAATACAAATGATACATAGGTATATTACTATTCCAGTATAATATAATATTTTATATATGTTACTTAAGTTCATTAACACCATCCTTTATACGTTCCATGTGTGGTATGAACGAGTCATATCATTTTAAGGGGGCGGTAGTCCGCACTTCCTCAAATGAAATTATCGTATGTATATACAACATGAAACGAATAATGGTATGAAATAAAATGGAATTACAGAAGCTTATATATAAAATATATATCATTAACATCATATTTAATTACAGTTCCATCATAATGGCCACCATGAGAGGCGGTAAGATGTATTTGAACAATCATCGTTTCGTGAGGCGTTAGTTTGCCATCCACAGAAACATTATGTTCATCATCCATTAGATGGAGTTGTGTGTATGTGTAGTTTGAATACTTCTTATAACAACATCCTAGTATATTGAGGATACTGGTGTTGTTACAAAAGAAAGGAAATAAAAAGAGTTTGGGGGTTGAAGAAGCAAAATAAATGAAAATAATTTAAGAGAAATCATTACCTTTAATTTAGGTAACTCACTTTGGTTGGAACCAAAGGACTTGTTGAAATGCTTTCTGCCTAAGGGGAAGCTTCAAGGAGGAGGAGAGGGATGTGGGGAGCTTAGTTGGGCAGAGTTTGGACGAGCCAAGTGGCTTGAGAGGTGTGAGGAATGAGTAGAAGTGGTCTCCTTTTATAAGGGGGAGGAGGGGCTCTTTAGGAAAGAGTGAAAGTATTACTTTATAATATAATTATATTCGGTTTATAATGGTCCAAAAATCATTGAGGTCGAAGATAAGATGACTCATATTCTAAATAACATCAACCAATAAGAATTGGACAGGTTTTAGATAATATTTTAATCATTATAATCTTATTTATTTAAATGATTTATTAATGAGGTAAACATTGCATCATTATTGTGTCATTAATAATTTAAATTATTTGATGTCTAAAAATTATAAATAAAATATCATTATGTAGGAAATCTTTTTATCTTTCTAATGAATATTTATAATCGAAAATTCAACATGTATAACCCTATGTAAAAATTGTTCTTCTAAAAGATGTAAGCTTATGCCATTTTTATTTTTATTTTAACTTTATTAATATAATGTGTCCCTACCACATACAAGTGGATCCAAGGGGTCCCCAAATTGACCCAAGGATGCCCATGGTCGGGTATGTGTCCACCAATAAGGTTAGGACACGTTTTAGGGTAATTTTGTATTATTATAATATTATTTTTTAACCCTTATTTACCGGATTTACCCTTTAACCATGGTAAATAAAATATTTACCACAGTAACTATTCAAAATGTCTAAAAATAAAAGTTACCTATTTACACAATTTGACCATCCTGATTCCAAATATGGAATCCATTTTCCTAAATTCAAAACACAGAAGTGGCAGAAATTAATTTAAAATTAATTCCCGCTGTCAAAACAAAAAGCGTGTTTTTAAGAGGTAATAACTATCAAAAGATTGACACTTGTTTATGTTCGGTTTAATTGTAAAATTATGTCCAATGACCAACATTGTATTAAATGGTAAAAATATATTCTAAATATACTTTAAAACCACTCAAATTCACAATTTATCACTATTAATTATTTTGATTAAAAAAGTTGTTTTTAATTAAAATTTAGAAATTTTCATTATTCATCAAAATATGAAAGTTATCCGAAATGTACCAAAATTTCACCCTAGGCTAATTTTGATATTCTGAATCTAAAAATGAAGTTAATTTTGAAATATTGAATATATATGATTTCAAAAAGTAGGTATTACTATTCACAACGGCTAGTTTAATTAGTTGTGGTGTGTGTTAGAACTCGAGGTTGCGTACAACACACGCTATCGCATTATTCGAAGGGAAACATACCATAGAAGCTTGGGGTGTTACATGAGGATAATTCATAAATGCATAAAATTACTTATGGATCATTTACTTCAAGTATACAAACAACCTGAATGTGTTTTCTTGGTTTTTAGTAGTTCATTTGTCATTTTTACTAAAATTGACAACAATTTTAAATAAAAATATGCAATTAAAGTCATACCAGTCACATCCTACAATGTATTGAGGTATGGGTGATTACTAAACATCTAAAATGACTCATGGATCATTTTCCTAATGTATAAAAACAATATGAATGTGTTTTCTTGGTTTTTAGTATGTCACTTTTTCTTTTTGCTAAAATTAATATTAATTTTAAATAAAAAGACACACTTGGAGTCATATCGGTTTCACCATGCATCAGATTGAGGCTTGATTGATTCCTACACATAAAAAATGACTTATAGATCATTTTATAATGTATAAAAATAACCCTAATTCATTTTAATGTTTTTCAGTATGTCACATGTTCCTTTTTCTAAAATTAATGTAAATTTAAAATAAAAAGACACACTTGGAGTCATATCGATTACACCATGCATCATATTGTGGTGAGGTTTATTCCTACATGTAAAAATGACTTATGGATCGTTTTCTAAAAGTATGAAAATAATATGAATTATTTTTATTAGTTTTGAGTCGGTTAACTATCCTTTTTACTAAAATTGATGTCAATTTTAAATAGAAAGACGCACTTGGAGTCATACCAGTCACACCATGCATCGAATTGAGGTGTGACTAATTCATACACATCTCAAAGGACTTATGGATCATTTAGATTAAGTATAAAAAAAATAAAAATGTATTTTATTGGGTTCGAGTAGGTTATTTGCCCTTTCTACTAAAATTGATATCAATTTTAAATAAAAAGTTTCACTTATAGTCACACCAGTCACACTGTGTGTCAGATTTAGGTGAGGATAATTACTACATGCCCCAAATCAAAAATGGATAATTTTACTAAATTATCAAAAAAATAAGAATGCATTTTATTGGTTTCTAGTATGTCACTTTTCTTTTTTACTAAAATATCATTTAAAATAGAAACACGCACTTTGACTCATATTGGTCACATTGTGTATTAGTTGTACATGATACCTATTCCTACAAATCATAAATAATTTATGAATTAATATACTAAATTATCTAGACAATCTGAGCATGTTTCCTCAGTTTTCAGTGAGTGACACATTTTGGTCTAAAATTTCCATTTTAAACTGATAATGGAAACTTGGAGTCATATTATTCACACTATGTAAAATATTGAGGTGTGGATGATTACTACGTAACCTAAATGACTTACGTATTATTTTTATAAAGTATAAAAACAATATAAATGCATTGTTTTTTGTTGGAGTATGTCATTTGTCTATTTTACTTAAATTAATGTCAATTTTAAATAAAAAATCACCTGAAGTCATACCAGTCACTCCATGTGTCGGATTGAGGTGTAGTTGATTCCTATACATCCCAATGTCTAAAAAAATCCTAACTTCCAATGTTATCATGATTAATATTATATATTTTTCTCGAACTTCCAACACTGTATATTGAGTCGACGTTCTTAGTTGAAAGACCTTTCTTATTGTTGAAAAATAAAAGATTATAGGAGTCTCTTATTCTCGTTATATCATGAGAAGTCACCACAATGGGAATATGTGATTCCTATAATATTATAGTTTTCAATAATGAGAAAGGTTTTTTGGATAAGAGCATCAATTCAATACACAGTGTCAGCAGGACGACAAAGAAAAGCAATTGAAAGCATTGTAACATTGGTAGAAAGGAATATGTTATCTCTTCTCTGGCTTGTTGTAGATAGTTGAAATCAAAATATGACTTCCAAAAAGATCCGTGAAAACAACTAAGTAAGTATTTGATAAAAATTATAGGGAAAATAAATTAAAAATATTAAATAAAATGATGAAAAAATTAATTAAATAAGTAGTAGGAATTCACCTTTTCGTGATGGTCATATACATCGACCCATTTCCTTATTGTCATTATCACAATTTCACCCTCTAAGTACAATCTCTCATGAGAATGAGTAGCCTTCAACAAACCACCTCAAATAGAACAAAGGAATACACCTGTATAAGAATAAAATTCTTATGTGAGTAATACTAACAATAAATAAATTAAACATAAATATGGAACAATCCATTACTTCTATGGAAGTCACATATTCGTGATATTTAGTACATTATTCCATCAGGTATTATGCCCATTCATTTGTAATAAAATATTTATCTTCTTATGAATATGAGTCTTTTCAACAGCCATAGTAGTACTGGAAAAATATAAATACACAAAGGATTAATAAATATTTTAAATGAAATAGTAATTATCTTCGAAAATACCTCTTTGAGGATGCAAGTTTGTTGATGGAATATGATATATATAATAAATTTACAAACATAATAACCATAATATTTCCCATTTTTTTGTTTTAGACATTGCAGAAACATTGATAAAAATAAGTAATTTGTTTTGATATGGGTGTGGATTGTGAAATATTATTATATATACCCAGATACTTGTCTAGTTGTAGAACTTATTAGGATATTTGTTCTTAACCCTTGTCCTCATTCCTTATTTTTCATGATATTTATAAAACAAAATATCATAACAGAATCCTCATTAAGACATAATCTAATTTATATAACATGAAGTTTAGTTCTAAAAATATATTTGCAGTGTATTACTAATTGAGAAATTCCATCATGTGGGGTCGATTTGTTGGGTATCCATGCAATGAATCCAGTAAATAAATATTTGGAGTATCCAAATTGACCCCAATAAGCATCTAATGTTTCCTAAAAACAAAAAATAGAATAAGTAGTGAAATAAATGAAAATATATTTTATATGATTAAATTATATAGTTTTACCCCGGCATCATTGGTATTAAGAATATTCTATCATCTATAAGTTTTCTTTCAAATGATTTGACTAGGTCTAGCACTATTTCATCCTTTTTTTTATTATATTTCTTTTTATTCTATAGAGGTGGCATGAGGAATAACGAGTCCAAAAAAAATTCGTGAAAAAATCCATTCAATTGGTATTGATATATATGCCTGTAAAAAAAATGAAATTTATTTAGTCATAATTATCATAGTATATCAGCTTTTGGAAAATAAAATCATGAAAAAATGCATTATTTATACATTTAAAACTGAGTATCCTATCCATTCATAGTTTAGGATTTCATTTACATTCTCAAAAGTAATGCAGTCTGTAACATCATCTCTGTACGTATTTTATTCAAAATAAACCTCATAAATACTACCATTTTGTAACTTTATATCTGCAAGAACCTTCAATGTCAGTAAATGTAGATATTTAATGGGTGGGGTAAAGGTTCTTTCATAAGATATATTTGATCAGTTGATTAAAATGAATACATCCTTGTCGACATGTGATTTTACAAGATCTGATGGCCATGTGATGAGTGTTCCAATAGCTTGGTTGACCTTATGAATATCTTTATCATCAAGTGGAACATGAAGCTTGATGCTCAGATCATGATCTATGCTAATCACCAATATCACATGACCTGTTGGAAGTGGTCTATTATGTAGCATGTCATCTTGGATATTGAACACCATAGACCCCGCTACAAGGCATTGGGTGGGTATTGATAGATATAAATCACAATCATTTTCACCCTTTAGAATATCAGTACATGAAAGGTATCAATGTTTGTCTGATTCACATTTCACAGAAACAATTTTTAAAATATTGATTACCTCTACTAAGACATCTCTTGAGGGGAATGTCTTGGCTCAAAGTTGGTGGGGGGCATCTTCACACAATGGATGTTCTTGAGTTGTTTCTTCTCTTCATTTTCCCCTATAACAGTTTCAAGAAACTCATTCAACCATTGAAATATTTCTTCAAGGGTAGTTAATATTTCTTTTATCTCTTCCATTTATTTATCTTTATTCTCCTATTATTTTTTTCCTCAAAATATGTTCGAGGTGTCACCCCAAAACCCATAGCTCTAATGTGGCTATACTATTTATACTACTTCAAGTCCACCAATAGTAGGTGTTTATCTCGTACATGTGTTAATGATTATTATGACTATGTTGGATAGAAAATATAGGAAAATAAGTTATCATTGTTATGTAATATATATTTAAAGAAAAATAAATTTTTATTATGTCATACTTACACATTTTACTAGAATTTTTGTGTGTTTTCATCTATCATTATTCCATGTTTTTTACACATGTCTCCTTCTATATCTCATGGTGTGTGATGTAAGTGGATTTGGATTTGGATTCATAAATTTGAATATAAACATAGAAACATAATTATGATGTTTTTTCATGCCACATAAAAGTATTATGGTAGATTTAAAACACGTACCAATTTTTTTCAAGTGAAGAATGCCCCATCCTTGCTTTACGGTAGGGCTACGTTAATTTTGTTACTCATTACTTATTTTTAGTGCTCAATTGATATTTCATAAATAAAAAATTCTCAACCAAAGTGATAAATACACATATTGTCAAACAATATACTACCATCCACAATATACCTGAAAATACACCTCCCCATGATGACTAGTAAACGCATCCCACACATCTTGGGTTATCATGTGTGCATACATTAACGGTGAGTGCAGGTTTATTTTTACTTTATCATATTTAAAAAATCATCTTGTTAGAATTGTGAGAAAAGAATTATGAATCCTTCCATCAGTCATTATTACATATTTCTTGTGGGATTCATTTACTATAAATTCACTCTGTATGAGATGATGAAGAGTAAGTTAATGTTTCATTAAATTTTTTTGAGTAAAATAAAGAAATGATATCATAATATTATTGTAATATATTCCCACATCAGTTTCTTTAGTGTGGACACAACCAGGTACCCTATATCTACATCAATCGACACACATTGATGAGTGATGGTTCCAAGGTAATGACTGATCCTAGCCTTGTTGTGGTTAACATACTGGCCTCGTGCAATCCATCCAACCTCGAATTTGATTCCTTGGATTTTCTCCTTAATTATTTTTTATAGCACCATCAAAATCTGACACTCCTCTTTTTTCTTTATCATCAGTCCTATGTCGCCTACCATTTCTCCATATTAAGCATCGTCAATATGTTGTTCCTCTGGATCGGTAGCATCAGTATGTGTAGAAGGTTATTGTTCCTCTCCAATGGGAGTAGCAGCAGGTTGATAAACCTATTGTTTCTATGGATTGGTAGCACCCGCACATGTAGAAGGTCATTTTCCCCTGCACTAGGAACAACAGTAGGTTGAGAGACCTATTGTTACTTAGGATTTAGAGCACCAAAACATGCATAAGTCATTATATGTAAAAGAGGTTCTACATTTAATTTAGATTACAAAAATGTAGTAGTGAACAGATAATTACATGAGGTAACACAATGAATATTACAAAAAATATAACATGATTATTAAACTCTCTTTTTTAAAGGTTTAAGGGATTCGAGCCCTCTATCTAGTATCCAAATCCTTTCATTATGGTCTACTATGACATATAAAACCTTTTCTATATTGGGCCCACTATGAAATGATTGCGATGTTTGAATGAAAGGGTCATCCTCAGTTGAATTTTCATCTGACCCTTTGGTGGTGTTGGTTAAATAAATATTTTAAATGAATAGGAACAATATATATATTCACTATTATAATTATTTTTGATAAATACTAAATCATGATATGAATATATTCACTATTAATATGACACCCCAAGGATTTACAAATAAATTTAATATAGAATGCATGAAACACTGAGTCCCTATGTAACAACATTTTTTTATAACCTAGGCAATAAACATAATTTTTCTACTTATGCGTTTTGAATTTCGAAAACCAGACATACACGATTGCGTTCAACATGATATTTAGAGTCTAATAGATTCAACTTATTTTTTAGTGAATAGTAATTTACCCTCATGAATAGTGACATACCCTTATAAATAGTAGCATGACCCATATGAATAGTGATACACCCTTATGAATAGTAACATCACCCATGTAAGTATAAATAAAATTTAGGCACCTTATAAATGAAATAGAATATTTTACAAATTAACAACTAAGTATTGGTATTTTTTTGAGTAAAAATATTTAATTAAAATTTTAAATTAATAAATTTATTTAAATATTTTCTTTATAAAATGTGTTCCTAAATAATTTTCTTTGGTACTACAATTTTAAGATAATTTAGTAAGACCTTAGATAATTTTTTAGGGTATTATAAAATCAGTTATGGTTTTAAAACTGTATTTTTCAAGTACATGATGATTTTAATTAAAAATTTAATTTCTCATATTTAAAAAATTATTTTCATAAAATGGAGTTATTTTTTGGTTTCTACCCATCAAAAAATGTTTTGGGTTATTTTTTGTGATTTTTCTGAAATACTTGAATTTTTGGTGAATAGTGAAATTCAATAAATTATAAAATATGCTAAATAAATGAATTTTTGCATCATTCTTAAGTCATGGATGATGTAAATGTCCAATTTTTCGAACTAAAATTCACTTATTACTATTTTTGGTCATGTAATCATCACTATTTATTGTTTTAAGTAAAAATAATAAACTAATGATTAAAATATTAAGAAAACCCTCCTCTCCTCCACTATAAAACTGCCCACACTTTCCTCTTCTCTTCACTCCTCTAAATCATTGTTCCTTGTATAAATTATATTCAAATATCCTTCCAAGATCCTCTCATACTTACATCATCCCTTGGTCTCCTAAAAAGTCCAAATAATCTCCCCTAAATGGCGCTCAAGGAAGATTAATTCAAGAGGTAAATTCATCTTTTCAATTCTTTTACTTTCTTTTCAAGTTCCTTTGTTTTCTTTTCTATCCTCACCGATACTTATCCAAATGTTATGAAAAATTTATTACCTTAAATGTACTAAAATTAATTTATTATTATGTGATAAGTTATTATCATATCTCTGTTACCCTTTTTTATGTTAATAGTAAAAAACACCATCTGAGATGTGCTAATTTACCACATTCAAGGATGATGAGTTTTTAATTTATATTACCATCTTCATTTTGGTCATGAAACCATTATTATGGTTGGAACATACTATAATATCTTTATTATTTCTGATATATGGTTCTGGGATTTGTTTTACACATGGTTTTGATTTATAAAACAAAATGAGTTCATTGTGTTCAAAAACCGCCAATTAACCCAAACAGTTATCATTAAATATTTATATAATGATTAATCTACACTAAAAGTAACCAAATTAAATTTAAAACAATTTAACATTATTAATATTTACTAATAACATATAACTTCAATTCTATACAACCATCCTCATTTTACACGATTGTCTGTTCATGTATATAAGTATACAGATCGTGAAACAAACAGACATGAACAATGAAATTGAACCTATTAACCCATAAAAAGGGCCAGGAATGAACTTAATAAGGTTATAATAAATAAATTACATGGATATGAGGTTATTTTATTATTAATTAATTAACCTAAATTTGATTATTCAGGCCATTAAGATCAATTTGATAACACCTTAAGACTTAAGGTAAGGGTTTCTTCATCTCACTTCCATTTTTGTGAGATATTTCATATTCACTACTATTAATTGTGTGTGGTTTATGTATACTGAACATGGATGCATAATATAATTAATCTATTTATTTTTATGACACTCAATGTATCATTTTATGATTATTAATTTTTGGGAATATGATTCAATTGATTACAAAGTTGTAAGGGTTTTCTACCTGAACCTCTATTTTCATTTGGGTTACTCTTATTCTATACTTACCTAAATTAAATTATTATTTATTAATATTTAATCCTCATATATTCTATGATAATTTTCTATATATGTGTACCAACCATAATCCTACTTTCATTTATGGGGAGTTATATGTTTTCAAAGGATCTTTCAAAAATTCTTCCCGAAATACAAGCCCGATTCCAGGGAATTTCTCAAATTCTTAGTTTTTTTCAAGTGAAATATATAATATATTTTTAGCATCCATTATCTTTTTAAAATATCTCATTTTATTATTAAAATACTATCTTACTTAACATTTTGTTTGTCTTCTTTTTAAAGTAAAATAGTATTTATCTCAAGAATTACTCGATGATTTTATAAGAGTATCTTCATCTATTTTAACACTTTTGTTTTTTATTATGTATTATTGGGATTAATATTTTGTGATATCATCTTCCACAATTAATTGAATATTTTATGATTATTTTGACTATGGATGTTCTATCTTAAAACCATTCACCAATTTTCTCGGAATGGTTAGTGTTTATGCTTAATGTTTGGGGAAATTTATTTACATTTCATATGTTAGATTCAATATGAATGTATATGTTGTTTATTTTTATACCCATTCATATTAGTAATTCATTGGACTTATTAAGTGATGGGTGGTTCCTTATATAACCCCTCGATGTATCAGTAGGTCTCACAAGACAAACTATGGGCTTGACAGGAGGCCTTGACAAATTTGATATTTATTGTCTTGGCACGAGGCCTTGATGATATGGTTATGATGTTCATAATTATGAATTCCCTCATTAAGAAACTAGTAATTGAAATTTCATGTGGTTATTCAACTCCTATAATACCCATGATTATGCTTTGTTATGGTATTATTTATTTAGCTTTTATTCCTACCATAATGTGTTCATGTTTATTCTTAAAGGCATGTGTTTTTTATTATTCACCATGCATAATGTTTATGTTTATGATATCTTCTACTCTATTTATTACCCTTATTGAGCATCTGTGCTCACCCCTTATGTTTTATTTTTTCCTAGGATGAGAAGAAGTTTATTATAAATGACTTGTATGGATAATCTTAGAGTTATGGATGTTCCCAATAAAACTTATATGTTGTATTTAATTTCAAGTTGTAATATTGAACGTATGTATGGTTCTGGTTGTGAAAAACTACTAAACTACTTGGTCCTTTGTGATATGACTTTCTTGTAAACATTCCAATGTAATTAAATAATGCACTAGCTTAGAGAAACCGGTGTCGGGGTGTTATAGTTGGTATTAAAGGAAGTTTAGTAGAAAACATGGAAATTATATTTAAAAAACATAGATTAGGTGAAAAACCCTAAGATATAATTTGAGGATAAACATACAAGAACATTATAAAATTTTGGTACGAAATATATTATGTGCATATTTCTAGAAAATAAATCCCTATTTGGATACTACAAGTGGACGTGGTTCTGGAATATATGTACCTAGGAGTGAAAACTCTAATAAGGTGTTTCAAGCTTGAACCGGGGTATCCTAGTACATGACAATGGGCTTTACTACACACCTGGTCTGACACTTCTTGGGGATATGCTTAGGATAATTTATATTTTCTTTACCCGTAATTATGAAATATTTATGCCCCAAAAGTAACCAAAGTATATGGTTCTAGGATTTATCATGCTTTAATTTATGCAATTTTTATAGTTATAGAGAGTTCATAATTTTATGAGATAATATATTATATATAATTGATTTGAAATGGGACCTATCAGAAGGAATGATAACTTCACTAATGCACATGATAAAAATAGTAAGAAGGATCATATATCTTGTGGTATTAATTCATCATTTCTAAGGAAGATAGTCTCCCATGTATCCTCATCATATAAGGAAATAGTATCATGTGTTAACAAGATATGTAAAGAATTCTCTGTCTCCTATTTTTATGAAGGGAATCAAGAAAAGAAGAAGATGTCAGAGAAAAATATGTATAAAGGGAAGAAGAGAAAGTAGAGTTTTCCCACATGTGATAACTGTGGAAAGAATCATCCTGGTAAATGCTTGAAGGTAATGGGAGTTTCTTATAAGTGCGGAGAAAAAGGACACCAATTTCATGATTGCAAGGGTAAGAAAAAAGTTTCTAATGTACAATGTTTCAACTGCAAGGAGATGGGACACTATGCGAATCAATGTCCTAGGCATCAAAAGAATACACCCCAAATGATGTTATTAGATAATGATGAAGTTATGATACTACCATAGATGAAGCATGATGATTAATATTCCTAGTCAAGAATCATGTCATTTGAATATTTTATTAGCAATGTACCGGTTTTAATAATTATAGAATATATGAGGATTGTATTGTGGTAATATTTTATTAAATATTTGAGGTTGTAAGATGAATGGTACTAAGGAAAAGTTACTCAGTAGAAAGTTAAACATTAGAAAAAATATATGGTTGAGGGAGAGACAACCCATAATATATTCTTGGCACTGAGATATCAATTTCAGAATAAAGGGCTTATTTATTTGGATAACATAAATTGGACAACGATTACTATCTTGGAAATATATAATGGACTATTGACAAAGTGATAGAGTATACAACATTTTATACTAAAGTAATACATCCAAATTCTTATTATAAGGAATCATGAACATATTCAATATGGTTTTATGGTAATTACCATTTTTTAATAGAATACAAAGAGAATGTACTCACATGTTTGTATGTGATGCTTAAGATCCACTTCATGTTGCTTAATAAGTTCATTATGGAAATTCAATGAGCTTATTTCTAATGTGTTGGATCATGATATTTTGGAAATATTGACCATTTATAAAATGTTTGAATTTGATATTTGGTCAATGTTTTTGAGATGATTTTACCCTATGATACAACTTGTTCCATGAAATGAAGTAGGAATAATAAAAGACACAACTAAAGGATAATATTGTGTTTATAGAAATGTATCAAGTACTTATATATCCATAATTTAGTATAGAGTGAGAGAATTTATCAAAATTAGGGAAAGGATCAAGAAACAAAAAAATGTTATCCTATAACCCCTTTCTGATGAATCAAATGGTTCTTTACATCATTGCGGATTTATGGCTTTTTGAATGTTAACTTTATAAATGATCATGTTCTATATCTATCTCCATTAGAACATAATGGTTAAATTATTCTTCCATGTACCTATTTGTTCACTATTTGAATGCGTAGTTTTGTGGTAACCTATGCATCTAACTTTCCCTCTTATTAAGCAAATATTTTATTAACCCTATATCCGATGTGGGTTTCCCATAATAGAATTTTCAAGTATCATCCTTTAAAATTTGAAGTGCAATTTCAAATTGTGAGGACACAATTTATTGAAGGAGGGTAGAATGTAACATCCTAATATTTTTTTGTAGTTTTAAATAAATTCGTCTAATTATGTGTTTTAATTAACAATAATAAAACTTATAAATAATTATATTGAAAATTTATGGCCTTCAAATTAATTAATTTTCTAAAAATAAATACTATTTTGCAGTATTATTTTGTGTAAAATAATATTTTAATATCTATATTTAATTATTTTATTAAAAAGTTCATTTTTAACAAAATATTAGTTAATTAAATATTTTAAATGAATAGTAACAACATATATATATATATATTGTCTATTATAATTATTTTGATAAATACTAGATCATGCTATGAATATATTGACTATTAATATGACACACCAAGGATTTAAAAATAGATTTAATATAGAATTCTTGAAACACTAAGTCCCTACATAACAAAAATTTATTATAACCTAGCCAATAAACATAATTTTTCCTCTTCTGTGTTTTTAATTTCTAAAAATGGATATGCACGATTGCATTTAATATGATATTTGGAGTCTCATATAATCAACTTAATTTTTGGTGAATAGTAACTTACCTTCATGAATAGTGGCATACTCTTATGAATAGTAACATGTCTCATATGAATAGTAATATAACATTATGAATAGAAACCTCACCCATGTGATTATAAATAAAATTTAGGGACCTTATAAATGAAATAAAATATTTTATAAATTAACAACTAAGTGTTGGTATTTTTGTGAGTAAAAAATATTTAACTACAATTTAAAATTAATAAATTTAAATAAAATAAAATTCATTTTTATAAAATGTGTTCCTAAATTATTATTTTTTTTGGTACGGTTATTTTAAGATAATTTAATAAGTCATTAAATAATTTTTTAGGTTATTATAAAATTAGTTATGGTTTTAAAACTGTATTTTTCAAGTAAATAATGATTTTAATATATACTTAAATTTATCATATTTAGAAAATTATTTTTATAAAATAAAGTTCATTTTTGGATTATACACATCAAAAAATGGTTTGGGTGAATTTTTTGGATTTTTTTGAAATACTTGAATTTTTTGTGAATAATGAAATTTGATAAATTATAAAATATGATAAATAAATGAATTTTTGCATCATGATTGAGTCATGGATGATGTAAATGTCCACTAGTTTTGAATAAAATTCTCTTATTATTATTTTTGGTCATGGAATAATAAATATTTCTTTTCTTATGAAAAAATAATAAATGATTGATTGAAATATTAAGAAAACCCTCATATCCTCCACTATAAAAACCACCCACACTCCCATATTCTCTCCACTCCTATAAAGCCTTTTTCCTTGTATAAATTTTTCTAAAATGTCCTCCCAAGATCCTCCCCCACTTACATCATCCCTTTTTCTCCTAAAAGACCAAATCCTCTCCCCTAAAGAGGCCCTCAAGGAAGATTAATTCAAGAGGTAAATTCCTCCTTTCAATTCTTTTACTTTCTTTTCAAGTTCCTTTGTTTTATTTTCTGTCCTCACCTATCATCATCTAAATTTTAGGAAAAATAAAATACCTTAAATTTACTTTAATGTTTTTATGATTATGTTATAAGTTATTATCTTCTCTCATTTACCCTTATTTTATGCTAATCGTAAAAAACACCATCCAAGATGTGCTATTTTTCCATATTCAAGGATGATGGGTTTTAAATTTTTATTACAATATTAAATTATAGTCATGAAACAATTATTATGGTTGAAATATACTATAATAAATTTATTATTTATTATCTATGGTTTTGGGATCTTTTTGGACACTGGGTTTTGATTTATAAAGCAAAATGAGTTTGTTGTATTCAAAAACAGCCAATTAACCCAAACAGTTATCATTAAATAATTTATATAATTATTCATATTCAATACAAGTAACCAAATTAAATTTACAAAAATTTAACCTTCTGGGTGTTCAATAATGACATATTATTTCAATTCTGGACAACTATCCTCATTTTACATGATTCTTCGTTCATGTATATAAGTATATTGATCATGAAACAAACGAACCCGAACAATGAAATTCAACCTCTTAACCCATAAAAAAGGCCATGAATGAACTTAATAAGGTTATAATAAATCAATTACATGTATATTAGGTTCTAGAATTATTATTTTTAATTTTTGGGCATACAATTCAAATGATTACAAAGCTGTAAGGGTTTTGTACTCGAACCTCCATTTTCATTTGGGTTAATCTTATTCTAAAATAATCTCAATTAAATTATTTTTTACTCACATTTACTCCTCATATATTCTATGAAAATGTTCTATATATGTGTACCAACCATAATCCTACTTTCATTATGGGGAGTTATATGTTTTAAAAAGATCTTTCAAAAATTCTTCCTGAAATAGAAGCCCAATTCAACGGAATTTCTTAAATTCTTACATATTTTCAAGGGAACTATATAATATATTTTTTTAAACTATTATCATTATAAAATAAATCATTTTATTACTAAAATACTAACTTACTTCACTTATGGTTTTATATAAATTTTTTTCCAAAAGAACTCTTCTTTTCAAAGTAAAAGAGTATTTATCTCAAGAATTACTCAATGATTTTATAAGAGTATCTTAATCTATTTAAACACTCTCATTTATTATTATATTTATTGGGATTAATATTTTATGATATCATATACCATATTTAATTTAATGTTTCATTATTAGTGTGACTGTGGATGTGCTATCTTAAAACCATTCACTAATTTTCTCCGAATGGTAAGTGTTTATGCTTAATGTTCAAGGAAAGTTACTTACATTTCATATGTTAGTTTCAATATGAATGTATATTTTGTTTATATTTATCCCCATTAATTTGAGGAATGAATTGTACTAATTAAGTGATGGTTGGGGCCTCTTATATCCCCTCGATGCATCGGTAGGTATCATGAGACAAACTACGGTCTTGGCACGAGGCCTTGAAAAAATGGATATTTATGGTCTTGGCACGAGACCTTGACGGTATGATTATTATGTCCCGTATTATGCATTCTATCATTATGAAACTAGTAATTGAAAGTTTATATGGTTATTTGACTAGTATAATACCCATGATTATTCTTTATTATGGAATTATTTATTCATCTCTTATTCCTACCATAATATGTTCATGTTTATTTTTAAAGGAGTGTGTTTTTAGTTATTAACCATGCCTAATGTTTATGTTTATGATATCTTCCGTTTTATTTCTTAACCTTACCAAGAATATGAGCTCATCCCTTTCTTATATTTTCTTTTTCCCTAGGATGCAAAGAAGTTTATTATGAATGACCTGTAGTGATAATCTTAGAGTTACAGATGTTCCCAATAAAAATTATATGTTGTATTTCATTTCAAGTTGTAATATTGAACCTATGTATGTATCTGGTTTTCCAAAACTACTAAACTACTCAGTCCTTTAGGATAAAAATTTCTTATAAGCATGCTAATTTAATTAAATAATGCACCGGATCTAGGAAACTAGGGTCTGGGCGTTATAATTTTTATAGAATGTACAACCATTAATTATATAAATATTTTAAGATAGTACAAACACACTTGGTCCTATGGCTATCCATCGAAGCCATTTTAAAATTAAATTATAATTTTCAACTATATCCTTAAAAATATAGTCCTAAACCATCCTATAAACTATTGATTATGTGTATTTTATATCCATCTTTCAGCCCTTTATAGATTCAAATGACTAATAATTTCTTTGCGGGTTTAAACATGTGGGACAAAATTTATACTGTTATGAAAAATGTAAAGGTGGGATTACTTATGATCTATAATATTGATTGTGTCAACATATATTCCATAAATTTCTTCACCCACAAGTCACCCATTGTGATGAGATTTTTCTAGACCGATGATTTCCACACCAGATACATAGTCAATATAGAATTCAATGTCTTCCTCAACAATATATCGCTCTACAATAAAACCCTATGGTCGACTTTGATTTTTGACATACCATTTCAAAATATTCATATACCATTCAATGGGGTACATCCATCTATAATGTACCAGACCACATATTTGAATCTCTATCACCAATTGAACCACCAAGTAAACCATCATATCACAGAATTTTGTTGGAAAGAAAATTTCCAATTCACATAATATGATGACAATTTCCCTTTCTATAGTCAGTAATTTCACTGGGTCTAGAATTCTACGGCATATAACTTTGAAAAACAAATAGAGCTTGGTTAATCTATGATAGAAATTCTTGGGAAAAGTGTAATGTAAAGCTATAAGAGTTATATCTTGAATCAAAAAAATGAAATTCATGTTCTTTCATACCAATTAAATTTAAATTGGTAATTGACATGTTATTCTTGATATTTGATGAATACCCCTATGGAACCATTACATCATTCAAGAAGTTGAAAAACTAATATCTCTCACACTTGGAAAGATTGTAAGAAACTGGAGGAGGAAAAGTTCATTTTTTCCCTTCACTAGGGTCAAGTCTTCCTGTATTCCCATGTCAACCATGTCCAACTTAGCCTTAATTCTATCCTTTGTTTTTTTCGGGTGAATTTAGTAACATTACAATTACACTATCACATTCATTTTTTTAACATCCATAACATCAAGAAAATGTCTGATGTACAAACAATTCTAGTATGATAATTAAAAAAACTGAGCTCGTTTTCCCTCTATTTTTATAAGGTTTTTTGAAAATGGTTTACCAAAATACATGTGCACATATTTTACTTTACCAAATAGTTGATCAATTGTTAGTGGAGATGGTGTTGTAAATTCTTATAAACTTCCATAGAATGATGTCATCCAATATTGGTACTTATGTCATCTGGGTATAAATCTATGATGTCCTAGAAACAAAGTCTTCGATTAATGTTTCAACCAAATTGAATGCATAGCTTATTTGTAAACGGGACACCCTTGAGTGCCTTTAATGTTATATCCTGAAAAGTTTCCTTAATAAGGAAAGTAATTTATCATCCCATACAATATAGATGATAATGTGAAATCTTTATTTTTGAAAGCATCAGACAATGTACCACCTGAATCCCACAATAATTTCAAATCCACGATCAATAGAGCCAAATAAACATCAATGTCATTACTCGATTTTTTTGGGTCCTCAAATAAGAATAAATAACATTATGTATTTTCATTTCATGCATAACCACAGTGGAAAATTATAATTTACCAACATAACTGGAAATGTACTGTGAGTGATTCTCTGAAAACCAAAAGGATTCCCTCCATCTGTAGCTAATGTAAGACAGAGGTTTCTCATCTCATTTACAAATTCATGATATATATGGTAAATTTTCTTCCACTGAATAGAGTCTATAGGGTGATGATGTTTCCCATATTTATTTATTGTATCTATGTGCCACATCAATTTTCTTACAGTCTCTTCACTTCCATATAGGTTCCTACATATTGCAATGATTGGAAAGTGCCATACGACTTTTTTAAGACCTAATTCATCTTTCTTGTATCGAGAAGCACCACACTTTGGGCATTATTTAAGTGATTTTTGTTCCTTGAGAAATAGTACACTACTGAAAAAATAGCCTATTCGAACGGTTCAGAACCATTGTTATAGGTCCCCAAACTGTTGGTATATCCTATACCAACGTTTTGGAGGGCTGTTGGGGGATTTATCATTGGGATGGACCTATACCAATGGTGTTCAAACCATTGGTATAGACCTATCCCAACAATTTTTCAAACCTTTGGGATAGTTCTATCCCAACAATTTTCCAAAAAACTGTTGTGAGAGGTAATATAAAATAAAATAAACTATAGATGTTTGAACCCATGACCTCCACATTATATATCAAAGAGTTATCCACAAACCTAAGATGAATTTTGTGAACATAATTTTATAAATATATATATGTATATTCATAAGTATTTTAAATTTTTATTTATTTAATTTTATTTGAAAAAAGAATGCATAAAAAATATGGGTACCAATACCAATGGTTTTGAGAACCGTTGGTATAGTTTATTTAATATTTTGAGATATACCAATGGTTTTGGTGAAACTGTTGGAATAGGGTAGACCTATATCAATGGTTTCTCCAAAACCATTGGTATAGGGTGTCTAGAAGATACATATACCAACAATTTTGTACAAAACAATTGGTATAGGATCTCTTTAAGGTACCTATGCCAACGGTTTTGTCCAAAACATTGGTATAGGTTTCCTATACCAATGTTTTTTCAAACCATTGGTATAGGCTCATTGGTATAGTTTCTATTTATAGTAGTCTTATATAGTCATTTGAGCATGCATGTATTATTTTATAGATCATACCCATAAAAAATAGTGAAAGAAGCTTGTGGAAGAAAATTTCAATTTCCACCCTTCACTAGTGAAAACTCTTCTTGTATTCCCATGTTAATCATATCCAACTTAACCTTAATTATATCATTTGTTTTACTGGGTGAACTTAGTATGGTTTTTATAACACCATCACATACATTTTTTTCAGCATGCATAACATAAATAAAATATCTTACATACAAAAAATTCCATTATAGTAATTCAAAAAAAAAGATCTCTTTTTCCAACCAATTTTTTGTAAGGTTTTTCAAAAAAAGGTTTACCAAAATCATTGTCCATTTATTTTACTTTCTAAAATATCCGATCACCTATTAGTGGAGATAATGTTATATTTTCTTTTAAACTCCCATTGAATTATGTTGTCTAAGATTGGTTTTTATGTTTCTAGGGTAGAAATTTGTGATGTCCTAGAAACACAGTCTTTGATAAAAATTTCATCCTAATTGACTATGTAAGTTGTTCACAAATGGGACACCCTTAAGTTACTTTAATTTTATATCCAAAAAAAATTTCATAAGCAAGAAATTCATTTATCATCCTGTAAAAAATCTCTCTAAATGGGAAATATTCATTTCTATAATCATCATACCTTATAACACATGGATCTGACAATAATTTCAAATATTAGATCAATAGATCCAAATAAAAATCAGTATAATTACTCTATTGTTTTGGTCCTAATATAATCATAGATAACATAATATATTTTCATTTCATGAATAACCGTGGTAGAAAGTTATAATTTAGCAACATAACTAACCATGTACTTTTAGTTCTTCTTTGAAAAACAAAATGATTCACTCCATTTATATATAGCACACAAGGAATGTTTCTTGGATCGTTTCCAAATTTAGGATATTCGTCATCAATTCTCTTCCATTGAGGAGAGACTTTCATGTGATTAAATTTCACATATTTATTTCTTGTATCTTAATTCCATGTAAATTGTCTTAAAGTATCCTCACTTAGATATAGGCACCTAAACCTTGGAATGATTGGAAAGTACCATACAACTTTAATAAGACCTGGTTAATATTTATTGTATTGAGAAGCACCACACTTTATGCATTTTTATATGATTTTTGGTCCTCGATAAACAGTATATAGTTATTTGGATAGGTGTATATTCTTTTATTGATCATACCCATTGAATGTAGCATTCATTTAGAATCATATGTTCAATAAGGAAACTCATTATATTCTGGGAGAATATCATTCAAGAGATAAAGTAGTTCAATAAAACTGGTGTTACTCCATCTGTTTCCATATTTTAAATTATATAACTTCAGTACGACTAACAATACTGTATATTTATTACAACCATCATACAATGACATCTTTACACAACTCTTTAACTTCTCAAATAATTTTAGACAATCACCAAGTTCATATTCCACTATCATTTTCATTTCCACAATATTATCACCATCATCATTCACACTTGTTATCACATCCTCGATATAGTATTCATCATTTTCCATACTTGTAATCATATCATATGACCCATAAAACATAGTATTATACCAGAAACTAGCTAAATTCATTTTCCCAATGTTTAGTCCAACATTTATAACTTTAATCTATTTTGTAACAGATCAAGTATTCTTCCAACTCCTATAGACTAATTAGTCTTGAATAACAACAATGTCAATACATAAAAAGGATTCATATGCATGCTATTTTTCTAACATGACAAACACTTTCACCCCATCCTCATACTATTTTGTCATACTACTATCATATATCCATTTTCAATTCATATCTATCCTATTTGATTTAGTAATATTAATATTTAACAAAATAAACAAATACATTGAAATTATAGGATTGGATCCCATAAACGGTCATTCGTAAAGAATCATTTAAGCTACATGAATTCATTATTCTATGAAAATAAGAGTCGAATAATGGTATTCAGGTTGTTTTTTAGTGGTGTAAATAATTTAAGGAAAGGAATGTGTGATATCTATAAATTTTCAATGAATCTAATTAAATTTTCATCTTTTAAAAAACAAAGAGACCTTATATAGGATTAATCTGATGATATGTCATTGATTAAATAGGCATACAAGATCCAGAAAAAGAAACAAGAAATTGAAATCAACAAGAGGTAGGAGTTGCTGTTTATTCCTTTCTTAACTTAGTACATGGAGGGATAGGTGGTGTTTCAGTGACAGGATGATTAAGAGACAATGTTGATATTTTTTTCAGATGATGAAAATGTTGATAGGGACTAATCAAATGGTATTGAGAACCCAATGTTTGAAGAAACTATTTAATTTAAATAAAATTAACTAGAAGTATCGAGTTAGGGTTCCCATATTCCATTCCCATTTTAGATAGTTTACATTTTATCAAAGGGGCCTTTCAAAAACCCATGCCATGTAATTCAATTAATTAAGCACCACATACCACTTTAAAAAATTACATTTCTTAAATCAAAGTAAAAAAAAATTAAACAACCCAAGAGGTATAAAAAACCATAACTATCATCATAAAAATGATTTAAACAATTAAATTACCTTTTATGAAACATGTAATGAAAGTAAAAAAATTAAATCGGGGCATTGTAATTTGAAAAGACTACAAAATTTTGAAAATACCGTTTGGAGAATAACTACTAGAAAGGGAGTCTATACCCATGCCCCTATACCCACAGTTTAGAAAAACCTTCTGGATATTCCATTTATATGAAGGCTATCCCAGTAGTTTTAAAAAACTATTGGGATATATACCTCTATACCAATATTTTTAAAAAACCATTGGTATATAGTTTCCCTAAATTTTAGTGCATAGGAAGAACATCCTCATTTCCCAATCAATCCACATTTTACCCTACTGAGTGCTCCATCTTCTTCCCAAGACATGGTGATCCATCCTCAGATTCATTCATTCAGTTTCTTCAACATCAAATTGGTGTGTTTGAAATGGGTCATATCTTATGCCAAGAATCATTTTCCTTTTTTATTGAAATATTAAACATTGACCTATGAAATCTATTTTCATTCCCCATCCACAACAATCTCTCATCCCTTAATATTTTCATTCGATTATTCTTGAATATGAAATTGGTACATTCTAAAGAATTCAAATATTCTTTCAACCATAATTTTCGTTTATTTAATAGTTTTTATATAATAACTAATATTTTTTTCTTAGATTCCAGATTCATTGAATGAATAATAGTTTTAATTATATTTTTTATTTAATTTAAAAATAATTTTGATTGTGTGAGATTTTTTTAATTCAATTACTGTCTACTTCTATATAAATCTAATATAAACCTATTATTTTTATGATCTTTATATAATCAAAATAGAAATGGGTTTTTATTAAAAAAATATTTTAAGAGTTTAAAATTTTTTGTTCTTGGTTTATTTAATTCTATTCCACCTGATTTTGGTGACATTTGTATTTTAATTTAATTACATTTAAAACATATTTGATAATGAAAAAAAATCCAATACGGTTAAGACAACATATCAACTATATGTATCCTATGATTTTGGATATAAAAATGAATTACAGTTTATTTAATGATTTATAAATGCTAAATGGTTATTTTAATAAAGATTTAATATGTCTAGTTTAATAATACATGATAAATCTTGATAATATTATTTTTTATACATGTTATTACATTTTTAGTTTTATTGTGAAATGATCGATAAAAAATATAGTGTTAACAGGGGATGTTTCACAACTAGGATCTAAGGATATCATCCTACAATATGGTATTTTTTCTCAATTCCCTAACCATTAGATACACTATACACCTCAACTTCATCTACGATAGCTTCATAACTATTTTATTAAATTTTTTAAAAATTAAATATAACTTGAGGAGGTGATGGATAATTATTTTATATTCTTAGAATGTAAAATAAAATTATCCTTTGTGATAAAAAATAATTATATATCAATAGGTAAAAATAATGTTATCAAATTTAACAATCCTCGCTATTATAAAAATCCATTGGTAGGGGTATTCTATTGTGTATTATACAAGCCTCAAATGCTGGAGAGTTTCTTAAGAGGGAAATTCCTTGAATAGGATTAACAATTAGAGTGTATAAAAGTATGGGGATCCTATTCACATTATTGGATAATCCTTAATAGTTAATTAATATCTATACAAGGGTAGTCCTATCAGATCCAATAATATTGACTAGATTTTTAGAACACTCATCTTTGGAGGAATTCAGACTCAAATAGAATCCTATATAAAACCAGATGAGTCCCATGAAATTCATTAACAATCGATGGAATAAAAAATGATAAATATAATTAAACAAAAAATTACTTGTTCCAAGATGGATACCTTAAAAAATATACACTATAAAAAATATCATCTTCAATGGTGTATAAACTATCTAACATATACACCTTATTATAACAAGATGTTTATAATCAAAATATCCTACTATAAAATAATCAATCACCAGCACTAAAATTTTTTATTCCATAATTCTAATACACTAAACAAATATCTTTACTTTAGGGTCACCATTGATTATAAATATCATTAATTATGCAATGCAATAATATTTATATATTTACAATTAATCCCAATAATTCAATATAATTATCCTAGGGAGATCTTTCTTTATATAGTGATTTTCCATCATATCCACTATGTTTCACATAATCTGCCAAATTATTCCTTGTTATGATGACCCACTAAAGTTTACCATTATCATCGATCTATAAAAAGCTAATGTTCTAGGATCCCATAATGGAATAATGTTTGGAAAAACATTTCAAGTAACCCAATTCAAATAAAGCCACATAGAATTATTTTATTAATTTCAATCATGTTGCCATTAATTCATTCACTTGCTCACTATTTTATCTCATGAAATCATTGTTCACACTTTCTCACTACTCCTCACACTTTGTATCGCACACACTTTTAATTTAGTATTTCCACTTTTTTATACTATTTTTCTACTTTATCACCTATATCGCACTTTCACTCATCATTCCACACAATTAAAAAGTGAATTAAATATGATAAAAAATAAAAATAGCAATTATAATCACAATTTTGTGTAGTATTATGTATAGTTATTACTCATTGATATAATGGAGTTAAATATAATGATTTTATATTTATAGTATTTTGTTATATATATATATACATATATAATATTTTTAAGTCTTTAATATTATGATTCTCATATAAACTAGTGTGTCAGTTATGGTTTCATATAAAGTGAAAATTTTTTGTTTCTGTAAATATATTTTCAATTTAATTTCAATATCATTTAATTTATTTTATTAAAAGACATGTAACATTTTTTTATGAAATGTATATAAGTTTTATGTATGAAAATAATTGGATCTCAAGTGATTTTCAAAATAATTTTGAGATATTTTTAGATTTTTTATTTAACAATTCTTCAAATAGTGGTTATATACACAAACCATGTTTTAATTGTGTTGTAGGACCTTGGTTAATTCGGGAAGAAGTCAGCTACCATATAACCAAATATGGTTTTCAAGAAAAACTAATATGTGTGGTATCACAATGGGGAGAAAGCACGATCTCAAAATGCTCATGATCTGAATGAGAGGACTAGATTGTATAATTTATTAGATGATGGGTTTCTATTTATTCTTCATTATGAGAAAGAAAGTATGACAACCCAAGAATACTTCAACACGAGGACACATGTTTCATGTAATTAAAACGATTATATAGATAAAGTGAAAATATTTAATGATTATACCACAACTCTAGGATATTGGCAATGTGGTAAAATGAAAAATATGGAATTTTTAATCTGACCATTTCATTGTAAAATGATGAATGTGATTTCAAATAATTACATTGATTATATTCTTACCTTTTGGAAAGAATTACTCCTAAATTATGTATATATTCTCTCAAACCATTATATGGAAAGGATGTTAGTTGAAAAACATTGATTTTCTAAAAAAATCATGGTTTCTTGAAATATTGAAGCTTATTCTGGGAGGAAACTACTGAATGAAATGATTGTATAAAATTAAGCACATCCTAATGGAAGACAAATGCTAATGAAACACCATACTGTGTGCCATATAAAGTAATGTAGCACTTTCCATTGATTCTAAGACTCCCAAATATTTTCATGTCTGATGAAATACCAATAAAAATGTGATGTCATGATACCAAGAGAGAGAAGAATAATGATGAGATCATTCATCCCGCAGATGGATTTACATGGTGTAAATTTGATACTCAATATCCATATTTTCAGCTAACGTGCGTAATGTGAGGTTGGGTATATCATGTGACAGTTTTAATCTATTTGGGTATATGATTACTTAACACAACATATGGATAATTTTCATACACATTTATAACCTTATTCTATGGATGTTTATGAAAAAACCATTCAATTTCATGATTATATTCATATATGGACCTTCTGATTATGGAAATGATATATATGTATACATGAAACCTTTAGTAAAATAGTTGATACATATTTGGAATGTGGGTTTTCAAAGATATTATACATATTTTAAAGACATGTTTTATAAGTTTTTTTTGCTTATGTGGATGATAAATGATTTTACTTCTTATGAAATTATGTCTGGATGTAGCATGAAGGGAAAACTCTCATGTCCTATTCGTATGAATAATACACGATCCATATGACTTAAATATCTCCATAGTTTTAGTTTTATGGGACATCGACAATTCTTTCCAATGTATCATCCATAGAGGAATAATCATCGAAGGTTTAAAAATACCATGGAGACCAATAATCCACCTCAATGTATGTCTAGAATTGATGTGCTTAATGAATTTAAAGATGTCAGTTTTTCATTCAGGAAGGTCCAAATGGAATCTAGAAAGACGAAGAATGATTCCACTGAATCCAATTACAAGTAGAAGAATAAAATTATCTTCTTTCATTTTAATTATTGTTAAACCAATTTTTTACTTCATTACGTATAAGTAATTAACATTGAAAAATATATATTATATGTTTCTTTTAATTATGATAAATGTTAAGGGAAATAAAAGAGATAATTTATGATCTTGGTGTGACTTGGTGTATTGGGGTTTCATACTAAAATTACATCCTATGTGTATCAGAAAAAATAAATGGAATGTTTTATGTGATTCTTATGTGTTGAAACCTTTAGAAAAAAATCAATTTATTAAAGTACTGGAGAGTGTTAAACTTTCTAATGGATATTCTAGAAACATATCAAAATTGGTTAACATAAGAGAGTTGAAGATGAAATATTTGAAGAATCATGATTATCACATCAATTTGCCTGAGTTGATTCCAATAGAAAATTTTTATCTACTGTCTAATAATTTAAGGGTGTAAACAATTTAGTTTTTCCTTTTTTATAGAGATATTTGTGCTAAGAAGTTGTCCAAGTATTTATTAAAATAAATGTTGGAAGAGGAACCATTAATTTTTGTGTGAGTCTCCATCATTTTTAACATGCATGTTGTATATAACTGTCCATATTCCAACAAAAATATTTCTTAGAGGACCTATTGATTTTTGTTGGATGTATCCAACTGATCAAAATATGTACACATTGATGTCTTATATCTGGAACATGAATCACCCTGAAGTTTCTATCATAAAAGGTTACTTGGATCAAGAATGTTTGGATTTTTATTCAATGTATTTTTCTGATGTGACTATGAGACAAAACAGAACAATGATAAATGAAGAAAATCAATATGGGAAAATTGAACCTAGTCTTACATCACTTCCCTAAATTGGAGAAATTATCAGATCATATACATTGACTGTATTAAGACTTGTAGAGTGGGAGATGGAAATTACATAGTTTTGTTTAACTGTGATTTTCTTAATGACTACATCATGTATGTAAATTGAACATGAATATTTTATCTCATCTCATGTAATTATACATATCTATTAAACTATTTTTATTTTTTTGGCAGGGAACATAAACAAATGATAAATAGAAATAATATTTCTTTATCTTTGAGAAGAAGATATACTTTTCATAACAAAGAGTTTTCTTCTTGGCTGAAATTGAAGGTATAAGTATTATTGTAATAAAATAATAAAAGTAATATTTTATTAATTTTGATGTTCATTTATATTTTAGGTAATAAGTTTTCCTATTGAGTTTATCTTTGAGGAAGTAAGATCTTTATATTTTGGTCCTAATTTTATGGTTCATTAATAAAAATTAATTGTGATGAATGGGTATAGATTTATTATCACTCAAAGAGAAATGAATATGATAACACAACATAATTATGTTATGGTAACCAACAAAATAGACTATTATGCTTGTGCATCAGATATTAGACCTATATTTAAAAATGTATCATATTATAGAGCTATTGATAAAATAGTAATATTTGATTTTTACTCTCACGATCAAGTCTCTATGATAAAAATTTAGTGGTTTGATTCAATGATGAGTCATGTCACATTTATTAATGATTTTTTATTTTGATTTATTGAAAAGACTCACACTCTTTCTATTTATGAGCTATATATATTGGAATCAATGTAAAAACAAGTTTTTTTATGTGAAAGATCATCCGTGACTTGAATTTAGTGCTATTATTGAGGTAATGACAATAAAATTTTTTGACTGATGGTAAGGATGAAATTGAAACCATACCTACTTCCATTAGTCCTGATAAATTTATTATTTATGATGACTCCAATAGTTCAATTGTTAGAGTTGATTATGAAAATAAATTTGTGGTGGTAAATATATAGATTCATCCATTTTTGTTCTTAGTTCTTTTGGTTTAGCTTGAATTTGGTTGTTAATATTGGTACTATTCAAATTGATTTACTGTTGATTATAAATATTTTGTATCCAACTTTACATTCATGTTCATTTTCAATATACAATGGTTGCAGTTTTCTTTGAGTTGCATTTTCTAATATTGAATTGGATTGTATTAGAACCTACTAAACCAAACAAAACTGAAACAATTAAATTGAAACAAAAAACAATATGAATTGAATTGAAACATATTAAACTAATTTAAATAAAAATTAAAATCAATGAAAATAATGACTTAACCAAAAAAATGGAAAAATGACTTAACCCATAATAAGAACTAAATTCCCTAACCCAAAAAATAGACAAATGACCTAATCAATTGACCAAAATGAACCAAATGACCTAATAAAAATTAAATTTGATCAAATTGAAAATATAATAAAACTATATCATAACCATGATAAACATGATAATTTGAACGTATTGATTTTTCCATGAAATTTATTTTATGTTTTGATATTCTTCCCACTAAATATAAAATGATTTTTTTATATCAAAATGTATCATTTATTTGGTTTGGAAATTGGTACTCCTTAATTAAGTTATTTCCCATATTCTATATTGTTTGGATTACACATTATTTAATGTATTTATACTTAGTTCCTTGTTTTCTTTCAAATGCAAGAAATTAAAAAAATTGAAGAGATATGAAAGAAAAGGAAGGTAGAAAATAAACACCTAACGAGAGAGATGGGAATCCCTCCTTTGGTGATTGTTGTGAGTTTTATTTCAAATATTTTTTATCAATAACATATAATGTCATGTGATTATTTTTTTCAAATTTTAATCAGGATCTTCCACTTAGGAGATTTTTATTCACTAATGATCCAAGTGGTACTAGTGATTAGACAGATGCTGTGAGGGGGTGGAATTAAAGATATGTTCACCACTTGGCGTACTTGATCACACTTTGTCCCTTCCCATGACATACCATGTAGAACACCTTCATATTCCATAGTGTCATTAGAGTCACTGGGATATTTAGTCTGCCCATGTTTACACTACTATTTTCATTTGATCCTCCTCACCTATCTTTCCCTTATCTGATGATGGTTTATACTCCATATCCATATTATACATTTCCAATTATTTATATGACATCTTATTTTCCTTCCACTTACTTCTAATTGAGCTTCTACATTCATGATCCTTCGACATCTACTCCAACACACTCTGAGCCTCCAAAGCATACATTGGGTCCCACTCCTTCTGTATAGGTGACCTTCCATCAGAGCCTAGGGATCCAGTGGAACCCACTAATTAGACTACCTCAGTTATATTTATAGAACCTTAGTAATATTTTTTGACCACAATTTATTTTCATTATAATATGTATTTATATAATATTAAATTATTTTTCTTTCACAACTGGCTCTTCCATTGGGTGGCATGGGCGTACACGTATGCAAGCAGTGTAGAACCACCACACACATCTGATGGTTTAGTATAATGAGGATAACCAAATGATTGGGAAAATAGGGTGAGAATGTAGGAGTTTTATAGTGATGCTTGAAAAATACTTTGACATCATTCCTGTCAGGCCACTCTCCTATAGACACTTTCCAAATTAAGTAAATGATAATTCTTGGGTGAAAATATGTGTATGAAAATTAATTTTATTTAATGATATATTATGATTGTATTTATATGAATTAATATTTTGTTTCCAGATTTGTTATAAATTTTCGAATGGTGAGGCTGAAAAGATAGCACATGTCATGGAATTAGGTGATCTGTAGAGTGCATATAAACATAAGTTATATAATGGATGGAGTTCTAGAGTTGGTAATTATTTAGTGGCCACACCTATCATGAATGAGTTTCTAGTATCATATTATGAAGAAATTATTTCTTATTGGAAGATTACTAAGTTCAAGGTATTAGTGAAATTTGAGGTTTTTGAATGAAAATTACCATGATTTCCATTAATACTTAGTTTTATATTATTGAAAATTATTTTTTAGGAAGCATCAATAAGAAATAAAAAAGGATGCTATGAAATTCCTCCACACTTTGGGGAGGACTACGATGTCAGACCATGAGAGGAAGTAGGTATGACACTCATTTATAATCAATATATTTAAAAAATTATGGAAATAAAATTTCTTCAATTGTAAATTATATGGATTCATTATAAGTGAATGGATGATAATCTATCCAGTATTTATATGAAAATATCCCAATATATAGATCTCGATCGAGACATAAGTTAAATTTCATGAAAGAGATGATAAATTTCATAACCACAAAGTAATCATCAACATAAAAAAATCTGGATTAATTTTAGAAAATATAATTTTAGTATGTGAATATAACCTTTTCATAAATTTATCATTGAGACCAAGAAACATTCTTTCTGATTACAATTTATAACATTCCTATTATTCTATATTTATCTTAACATTAACATATTTGGTGCATTATCCAATTGAGGCCTAGTCAAAGATGTTGAAGGTATATTTAATCATTGGAGAAAACTGTGGAGAGTATAAACTACCACCTAGATCTTTTCCATATATATAGTTAGTCTCAGCTTTTGAGGTTTTAACTGGGTGCATCATAGGCTCCTTGGACAACACATCTTAAATATTTTATATGACATATTTATCTATAAAAATTGAATCAATATATAAAACCAAAGATAAAACTACATTATCCTTTTTATAAATAATGGAATCCAATACAACCTTAAATAAGTAATTTTCCTTATCATTATAGATTATAATAGTAAAATATTGTAAACTTATTCTTATTGATTCATAGATATGGACTTAAGAAATGATTAGTATTTTTGAGGGAAATAAGTCTTCCCTATGACTATGAACCCCCCATCATCCTCTAATGGAAACTTCAAATTGGTAGTAAAAAATTTGGGCATATAAATCATACCACAAACCTGATTGATTTTCTTGTATGCTTTCCCTTTATACATCTAGAACCTGAATTCATAGATTTAAATCAATCTAGATTTAATCTCTCCTCTACCAAGATAGGATGTTCATGTTATTTTTCCTATGTCCCTAACCTTCTAATGACTTTGTAATCAATAGCCACAAAACTATTGTAGTTTTCATTAGTAGCATTCCCTTGGATGCAGGGAGGCTTAGTCTTGGGATTATTTGGGTGAAGAGTGATTTTTGGATGAACCATCGATAGGACACCCTTCTGGATTATTAAAAATTTAAGACATTCTAGAGACCTAATAATGTTATATGAATAGGTAAAATAAAACAACTGTAAACTATTTTTGACTTTAGGATTACACATTCTTCATTATCAAAATAAGTTTTTCCTATTGAATTTTTAATGTTCAACCTAACACCATATAAATTTCACTTAATAAAACTTATAATATGAACTAAAAACTTAATATGAATGTTATTATTCCTCTAAAAGTAATATAAATACCTAATAATCATCAGGTAAGAAAAAATAATCAAATTCAATTCTCTCCTAAATAAAATCTTGATTGATAAATTTAAATAGATAACATAATTACATTACTTTCATTTGATAAACAACCAATCTTAATCACAATTAACAAATGATAACACGTTCAAAAATATTTTGAAGAAGTGAATTCAATATATAACCATAAAAAGTATCACATTTTAGAAAAAAACCAATTTAATGAATGAATAATAAACCCAGAAGAATTTAGATAGAATGAAAAAGGAATATTGATTTATAAGGTGATCCATAAGTCTCCATTAGATCACTAATGCAATGTACTTAGCCAGACATTTCCAAATTGATTGAAGACACCACTTATTAATATATACTCTCACTTAATCGATGGCTTAATCATCCCCCATCTATCATTTTTCTTCAATCAATTAAAAAAATGTTTAAAATCCTAGTCAAGCTTCATGAGATTCTTTTGCTTTAATTTTAAAAAATACACTTATTTGATATCTCTCTAATATTACAATATTTTTTGTGATCCCTTTAAATTTCTCCAATGGTTGAGTTTCCTTTTCTCCTTTAGATTAATGAATTCAGTAATAATTAGATATGGTAATATATTTAATGGCCAAGTATCATGGGATGCACACCTCACCATGGAAGCTTTTCCTCTTTTTATTTTTAAAAGGACATGAACCTTATATATGCCCTTTGATTTTAAGTGGAACTTTATTCATCAACTGAAATATACCTTATGTATAGAATATCCATCCTCTATGGGAAATTCATGAACCATTTCATATCTGTTATGGAATCATACATATTAGTGTGTTTACTTTGATGAAATCCTCCCATGTGGTAAAGGCATGACTCTTACACATTATTGTATCCACTAGTTTGAAGTGAATGGATGATAAATAAATTAAAAAGATAGAAACTAACCCAAACCTAACATACCAAACTGACCCCTATTTAAAGAAAATTAAATGAACCATATTGAACTAAATGAAACTAAACCAAACCAAATCTAAAAAAACTAAATAAAAAATATGTAAACATTCATGAACTTTGATTGAATGTAACCAAATCTGATTAAAATAAAATATAAAAAAATAAACAAAAATAAAAAGAACCATTATAAACAAAACCAAACTTACAATAAACAATCCAATGTGAATCAAATAGAAACCAACCAAGATAAACTAAGTAGAAATAATTTTAACTGAAATAAACCAAACCAAAATCAAACAAACTGAAAAAATTAAACTACAATAGAATTTAATTGTGTTGAATGAAACTGAATAGGCCTAGTAAACCCAACCCAAATTTTACCAAAAAATAGAATCCATCTATAAATAATTAAAAATGAATAAATATAACAAAAAATTTCAACATTATAAAAAGAAAATAAAACATAACTATCATAAGTTTAATCAATACAAACAAAATATACTTGACTTAACTAGCCCTAAATCAACCATAACTAAATGAATATGAAACTACAGAAACCAATAATGAAGGAACAAAACCAAATCATTGTATCATGAACCAAAAAATCTAAAACATAACTAAATCAACAATAAATTTTTTTAATAACACCAAACTGAAATAACTGGAATATGATGGAACTAAACCAACCTAACAGAAATTGAAACCAACATGAACATAAAAAATCTAAATATACTAGTCCAAACATGATCCAAAAAATTGAATAAAAAATGAAATAAATCACACTAAAACAAAGAAAATTGAATTGAATTGAATTGAAATAAATCAAATGAAATATAACTTAACTAAATGAATATAAAGTAACATATACTAAACTAAATCATATGAGGGAAGAAAAACTAAATAAAATTGAAATTAAAAGTTATAAACAAATATAGGTGAATCAAAATAAATAAATATGATCCAGAATAAACCAAACTGAATTAAGATTAAAAAATAAGATGAACATAATGAAATCAAATGTAATTAATAGAAATTGAATATAATTGAATCAAACTGAATTGAATTGAACCATACTTAAAAAAATTAATTAAAAAGAAATAAATAAAATTATACCATGTAAAAATAAATAGAAACAAAAATGGTCAAAATCAAGATGACCTTAAATACTCTCATGCTAACTGTAAATTAACATTTTTTAACCAAAAAACATTAAATACTATTCTTTCATGTGTCTTTTTAACAAAAACAAACACCAATATTGACTATAAGTTGTCATCAATATCCATCAATGAAAATTTTACCTTGATTTTCCCTATTTTAAACCCTTTCAAAATAAATCATAGAAACATAGAAAAACAAATAGAAACACATCTGGCATAAATTTTACCTTTTTATTTTACCATATTATACACGTATTTAATCTTGATTAGTTTTTTATATAAAGGCATTCTATTTCCATTATTATATAATTAAATTTCCCTTATATTCATGTAAATAATATATACAAACAAGAATACTTAAATTCTAGTTTAAGTTAATTTATCAAATAATCAATTAATCATATTTTCAATTCTCCCAATTTATTATATAAAATTTATTTTGTTAACCAACTCATATCATACTAGAACAAAGTAATAAATAATTATATAAAATAATATTACCCCATAGAGTATATCCATTTTATTTTAGTTATTAAATTCATTATTGATAACCTATTTTCAATTATGGTTTTCTAAATTCAATGTAATTGTTGAGGGAGGTTTTGAATATTGAAGGATGCGTGCCTCGAGAAAAATTGTTTTCCTCGAGCAAAAAGAAGAAAGATAGAATCAAAGTAAATGAACCAACACAAAAAGTAGATTGTAAGTTTTACTTTGTTGATTTAAAATTTTAATATATATTTTGTAACAAAATAGTCCATTTATATTTGTAATAGTGTGCTTTGGAGGCCCTTGATGAGTAGGAACCTGACAAATTTGGGCCAAATGATCACTTACATCAAGTTTTGGGAGATGAGAACCATGGAAGAGTATGATGTCGACTAGAGAAGATTATTTTCCCATATAGATATTATCCCACTTTAGGTTCCATTTATGGTAGCACTAAGTTGGGAAAATCTAATGCATGAGAAACATATGCTCATGCTAAGGCATAAGAGGCCAAAAAATTACCATACAAGAGTGTGAACAGAATCAAAGGGCCAATGATGAATTTATGAAATTTATGGTAGTATTATGTCCATTAATTACACCAGATACCACCATGCCTTGTGATACATATATGGCAATGATGTGTACATTATATAGTGAATCGAGAAGTCTTCCTAGTGGTGGTTGAGACAATGAATTTTTTGGAGATGGAAATGGTGATAACGAGGATGATGTTGGGGATGGTAGAGAGGATGATGGTGAGGATTATAGTGAGGATGATAGTGAGGATGATGGAAATGAGGAAGGTGAGGATGGTGATTGTGATGAGAGATAGATTGATCCTATACATTTTTTGACTGATATTTATGAAACATGATGTTTGATGATTAGTTATAAATGAATATATGTGATGTTTTGAATGTGTGTTTCCACTAGTTAAATGAATTAATTGGTTTATTATGTTATCATTGTTTTTATATGGGATTTTGATGTTTTTTAAAAGTAATTGACCAAGGTGGGGTGTTGTTGGGGACTTTTGTGTCTATTTAGGAAAGTTCTAGTGGTTGTCTCAGTAGGGTGGGTATGATGCAACTTGGGGAATTAGGGGGGGTCTATGCCAACAGTTTCAATACCATTGGTTTAGGTATATACCAATGGTTTTGTTAGAATAGTTAGTATAGGCCTATACTAAGGGTTTTAACCATTGGTAAAGTTTTATGCCAATTGTTCTAACAAAACCATTTGTAAACTAAAATTATATTATCCCTATACCAATAGTTCACTAAAAAACATTGGTATAGCCTTCCCCAATAGCCAATTAGCCAATGATTGGGAGAACCATTGGTATAGGCTATACCAACGATTCTCTAACCTATACCAATGTTTTTTAATGATTGGAATTACAAATATTTCTTGTAGTGAATCCCATTTTTAAGAACAACATATAAAAACCAAGTTCAAGATATATAATTTGAGTTCTTGCACCACCCTTTATCCTTACACATGTATGTATTTATAAATATAGATACCACTCATCTTGTTTCACATATTCACACATATTTTTATGAAGATATGAAATAATGTATCTATATTTATATCTATGTATTCTTCATTTAATTCTTTCATTAACAAGAAATGAAAAAAAAAACTTTTCTTCTTCAACTTAGTAAATCACTATATAAATAAACTATCATTTTCATGAACTTAAAAATACTTTGAGTCTACATCAATATCCTTTAAATTACTTCAAGTATCATTAATTTGTAGAGAATTATCAACAATAGAAAGAATATAAACCAATGTTAAATACTCATCATGTAGTGTAGTAGGTTGGAATTCAAAAATAGTAGAGGAGTCGAGCATCGCAATGCTCATTGTGTAGGATTTATTTTTTTAGCTACATTGGCATTTGAGAATTGAAATTTATTGTGTTGACATAGTCATACTAAATTGGTGGTAATGTAATATGTGATGGGTTGTGATGTAATATAATCTTCTGATGGCATGTAAGCAATTGATGCCACTCATGTTTTAGTTATATCATAACGTCAAGTTCCTTCATATGTGATAGTTCATTCCGTATCTATAATCCATGTGCATAACCCATGTATTCATTCCATATCACATGTGTAAAATTTGTAAGAAATTTGTATCCATAAAAAATATATATGTAACAATAATATCAAAAAATATTAAAAAATATTAAAAAAAATTAAAAATTATTAGAAAATATTAAAAAATATTAAAAAAATATAAAAACATATTAATTCCATAATGAGATAAAATTATAAATAAAAAACATAAACTAAAAAATAAATCATATAGATAAATATTATGTGTATAAGTATCAAAAGTATCATGAAATAATTTTTATCAAGTGTTATAAATATAAAAAATTGGAAGAAATCATACAAAAAAAATAAAACTCATTTTATAATTATTATAAAATTTAGAAAAAAATAAGGAGATATTAAAATAATTGTGGTTCTTAAGCCTAGTAATGAAAGAAAATTTGAATAATTTTTTGATTTTAATCCATGGGAGTAGGTGGGATACTTGGAACTTGGAGATGATTAGCATCTGTTCACCACAAAAACACTGCCTACTTATCAATTGCAGTCACCACCTCACATAATAAGTGGGTAGGTTTTTTGTGGTACATACTTAGGAGATCTATATAGTAAGACTGAGAAACAATAATGGATGAGTGAAAATTAATGTGAAGCTAAGGGAGAGTGTGAATCAAAAATGGCTTGAGGCAAGGGATATTTGGTGGAGAATCAGCTATGAACATTACGAACTATATATCTATATATATGATCATTGAAATATAATTATACTAATAAATAAATTCTTATAGAAATAATTTTTATAAAACAATTATAAAATCATGTTCCATATGTAAATATATAAGAAATGTAAATATGTAAATTATAAGAGAAACATGTTAATGAGGAATAAGTAAGGGTAGTGATTGTTAAATTATCTTTCTATAAATAAATAAACAACAAATTTAACATGGAGAGATGATATTCATATGAGAGGAGGTATATCATGAAAGAAGATAAAATTAATATAAATAGAAAGAAGTCGAGCCTTTCATATATATTTTCTTGAAATATGCATAATGTAGAAAGTTTTTTATGGGTTATTAAAATAATATTACAATATGAGTTTGGTGTTTTATTAGGTATTCCCAATAAAATCATTTTCTTTATCATGCCCATACATGACATGAAATTTCCTCATGATATGCATGAGTACATAATTGAAAAAATAGCTTGAATATCATGATCAAAATGAGTAAAATATGATTTTTGTGTTTTTATGCATGAAGGAAATGCAAATACATTTTTTTATTACAGATGTAAGTTGTATATGTAACGACCCAAACTATTATAAATAAAATTACCTTATGATTGAATGTTTTATTAAGTAATATGGTTATAGAAAATACATGCACTTATTTGGTTATATCTTATTGGATTCAAAAGACCATTAAGAATCTTTACTATTGACAATATAACCGTTAAATAGTGATCACATTATTAGTATAAATATAGGGATTTAACTAATCCAATTGACACAGAGAAAGGAAGTGACGTCTCATCCAGTAGGATTTTACCCTATGAAGCCCATTTATAGGTGATTATGAGGGATATAGAATCACTGGTCTTTTCCCTTGACCAAGCCTATAGCATCCCTCCTTTTTATTACATAACATTTCATTGCATTTTACAAATAGAGGATCTTTAAAGTCTAGTGTTTTGGAAATCAGGAACATAAAACATGAGAACAACATAAAAATTCTTATAAACCAATTGTAAGGATTAATCATAGGTTCTTCCTATTTATATTTACTGCATCTCAGATCCTGGAGACAGACATCAAAGGAAAGGGTGAGCAGAAGGCCCAGTAAGGGTAAACAAGGGAGTCAATGTACTTGTGATATCAATAAGAACTTGAATAAAAACATGAAGACATGAGAAATGGAAGAATAGGCATATCATAAAAAAAAGAACTTGGAATATAACTTGAATATTTTGATACAACATTTCATTTAGACATTCATGAACATATCACCAAGGTCCATCCCCAAGGTGTCATAAAAATTACAAAGGTTATTCACCAAGGTATCGTAAAACTTGTCATCTCTAGAGATTAATTCTTTACCCAATGCATTGAAGCGCTATCAGGGTGCACCCTTAATATGTATTTAATTTAATTTAATCCACATATATCAAAATAAAACATTTCATAAATAACCCAAATAGAATAAAAGAAATGGGTTTTGTGTCAAAATCATGACGTTTAAAAAGAGCTTAAAAATAAGATCATTATGTTATTTATAACACATGGAAAGAGAGTGAGGGTTATATGTATATCAATTCCAAAATAATATATACCATATTTATATATTTATGAAAACCCATAGAAACGAAATAGGTATGGGTATTTACATAAATAAAATAAGAGAATTTCTTGAGAGAAAGAGATAGAAATTTTGAGATGAAATTTCTACAGCATAACGGCTATATAACATGGTTTTAGAAAACATTGAAAAGAGAGGGGACAAAGGTCAACCACACATAAATAAATTATAATAAATTATAAATACAGAATAAAATAGAGATAAGAACATGGTATAGAAATTTGAATGGCATACCACATGAAAAGGCAACATGAAAAAAGAGAAGATGCGATTTCTTTTACGAGTAATTCGGCAGCCTAACGACATCACTTAAAAATTCAGAAAACAAATCGATGAGATCAGAAAGGGACTCTCAACAATTAGACATGAAATGGAAAGAAATGAGAACATAAAAGAACATACCCTCAACATAAACATATGGAAACTAGAAGACTCAACATAAAGGAAGTCATGACTTAAAAGAGGAGGGTGAAATGATCCCTTACCTTGAAGAGTAACTTTGAAAGCATGAAGTTTGGGACCTTGGGAGGCTTGAGGGAACCTTGGGAGGACTAATTGGGAGGTAAAGAGACCATAAATTCGTTGGGGATGATTTGTAAATGAAATGAATGAGGGAAAGACTTGGTATTTATAGGAGAAGTGAGGGGACAAAGCATTAATTGCCAAGGGACACCTCATTGCTGGTATTGGAAAAACCATGGGTTGCCCATGGTATTTGCCCATGGTATTGGCCACTTTGGACACATCATACCTTATATTACTATTCATAATTCGACCAAAATTATTGCATAATTATTACATCCTTAATGATGTCATTAAACACCCGAAACTCAAAAACTGTATTTTCACTATTCACCGAAAATTCAACTTTCTCAGAAAAATCCCAAAATTTTACCTTAACCAAATATCAATGATATGATTTCAAAAATGAGATCCATTTTATGAAAATAATTTTCTAAATATTTTTAATTTAATTTTTAAATAAAAACACTATTCATTGAATATTCAACTGTTTCGGAAAAATCCCAAAAATTCCCTTTGACCAAATATCGATGCTCTGATTTCAAAAATGAACTATATTTTATGAAAATAATTTTCTAAATATTTTTAATTTAATTTTTAAATAAAAAACACTATTCACCTGAAAAAACTAATACTTAACCAAAAATTTTTGAAATCGTTATTTACCTATTTTATTGAATCACATTACTTAATCAAGGTGCCTAAATTATATTATTACTTTATTAAGTGAGGTTACTTAATCTATTTGATCACATTACTAATAATAAGTGTAAAATCACTATTCATAATTTACTATTCATCAAATATTATGTTAATCTTATTAGACTCTAAATTTCTTACTGAACATAACTGTAGAAGACCATTTTTTGAAAATAATTAAACATTATTAATTATTTAAGGTTTACATAAATATTTTTAAAATATACTTTTTCTAAAATTCAACAATAATATGCATACTATATTTATCCGGACATTTGAAAATTCACAAACTTCACCATAAGAAGAAATCAAAATTTTTATTCAAATCAAAGGATTACATAAGGCAGTTACGGTCTCGTTACATAGCCCCTTGTAACACCAGCATAGGACCTAAGAGTAAGGTGTGCTAGGGTGATAGAATCTTGGGGTGTCTTAGCCAACATTGTCCGAGTAGTGATTTCTATCAGCTTGAACTTCTCGCGAAGGCGATTCTATTCCAGCTTCACACGATGAAGTTTGGCTTGGGTTTGGTCTAGATCAAAGCCCAAAGGTGCTACCTCCTTCCCGAGTTCTGTCAGATGGGCTTTGATCAGCCCGAGACTACTGGATGGGGCCATCAAATCTTCTTTCTATATTAATTAATCAAGATCACTTGTATTTATAGACAATAATCGCAATATTTAGTTTCCAATGGTCATATTTACCAATTGTCATATAACGATCGAAACCCAATGCTCTTATTTTAATTATTCTCATTTTATTAAATGAAATAGTTTTGTTGAGTATAAAATAAAATAACACACAATGTTAGAAAACAAAATTTATTCAAAATTTCAGGTCGTTACAATCTTCCCCTGTTAAGAAATTGCGTCATCGCAATTTTAAAATTGGGCTTGGAAATTTCGTTGAAAGTCCCACATCGGAAAAAGAGTCAGTAAAACTATTACTTTAAAAGAAATAAAGGAAAGTATAAAGGTCACTCGAGTTAACCCATACCAGGATTCCATGTAGGAAAACATGGATATGGAAGTGAAAACAAAGGGTCAAGTTCTGATGGAGAGTGATAGAAAATATGATTAGGAGAAAAATAACCACAAGAAGATCACAAACTTATGATGTGTTAAACGGTCTTTGATTACCCAGTAGTAAACGTAAACCAACAACGTTTTTGTTTTACGTTCCTTTTCATAATTTTGAGGAATTCATTTACTACATAGAATAAAAACATAAATAAATATACTTACCTTCAAGTAGAGTTTCATCCCTTAATAATTTTCCACCAAGACTAATATTTTCTCCAAACAATGAGCATTCAAAAAGACTTGGTCTCATCAAAAGCACAAGAATCATCTTCTAGTGAATCAAATAATCCACAAAAGAATGACTATATTTTTCTCTTGTCTTTAGTCATCAACTAAAACTAAAATGGTTAGTACGAGATCATATAATCCCCAAAAAGGATAATTGTTTATAAAAAGAAATATGACTATTAATCTCCAAAATTCAACAAAAGTACCCAAAGTTCTAGAAAGACCATTCAATACACAATCATCCTTAAAATTCTTCAGAATAATCCAAACTAAGATTGGAACCCAAAACTCAGAAAGATTTAATCACATAGTCTTCCTAAAAAAAATATTAACATTTATCTCCAAATAACATCGACTACTATTAAAGTCTCATACTAAAGTGTAATTAACCTATTCACATATTCTCTATTCTAGGTTCATCATTTTCTAGAAATAACCCAAATCACCATATGTCCACAATAAATACATAAATTCTTACAAAAAAAATTCAACCATTCCTCCTCAATTTAAATCCTGTAGTATTTTATTTCCCTTAGGCATATAGTACTCCAAAAGAGAAAACATCATCCAAAATAATCTTTATCATTTAATCACTAAATCATTTTCCTATACAAATTATATCCATTTGATAAAACATAAGTTTCCAAAATCAACTTATTCTTGATCCATAAAAATAGTAGGTGCATTAATCAGCCCGAAGGGCATAACAACAAACTCATAATTCCCATATCTTGATCGAAAGGCGGTTTTTAGAATATCATCATTCTTCACCCGCAATTGATGATAACCAGAATGAAGATCAATCTTAGATAAGAATTTAGCCCCATGAAGTTGGTCAAATAAGTCATAAATTCTTGGAAGAGAGTATTTGTTCTTCACTGTGATCCCATTCAGTTCTCTGTAATCAATGCATAGTTGCATCGATCCATCCTTCTTCTTCACAAAGGGAACTGGTGCTCCCCAAGGAGACACACTTGGTCAGATAAACCCATTCTCCAAAAGATCTTGGAGTTGTTTCTTTAATTCCTCTAGCTTCACATTTTCCATTCTATATGGGGTCTTTGACATCGGATGAGATCCAGGTAAGTGTTCAATGGAGAACTTTACCTCTCTTTCTGGGGGAGGTTCAGGTAACTCCTCAGGAAATACTTCAACGTATTCCTAGACGATGGGGACATTTTCTAAAAGAATAAATCCTTTGTGAGAAACTTATTTCATTTATGAATCTTTTAACTAAAAAGTATTTTATGTCTTAAAACTTCATGCTTAGAAAATTACATTTTTCTATAATTCCTTCATAATGATTCATAAAAAGCTTGCGATTAACCAAACATATCCCACGGAAGTGTCATAACCAAGAGTGTAGCAAGGCCCATTGGCGTGTACCGGTTCCCATTCAAGTCTATCTCAAAGCGATGTTTTAGGGTTTTACCCCAATGTACATATGTGTCAGAGCCACCTCTACCTGCTCATATCCAGACAGGGATGTATTTTCTTGATAAACCACTTACTCAATACTCACCAAAATACCAGGAAGATTTCTTATATTTAAACTTTTATATAGGGTTCTTCCTAAAGTTTTCATATACTAATTTCCATAAATAACTAAAATATCCTTTTATACCAACTATAGCATCCTGCCTTTTTATTACATAACATTTCAATACATTTTACAAACAGAGGATCTTTAAAGTCTAGTGTCTTAGAAATTAGGAACTCAAAACATGAGAACAACATAAAAAATTCTTCTAAAACACTTGTAAGGATTCATCATAGGTTCTTACTATTTACATTTATTGTATCTCATATCCTGGAGACAGCCATCAAAGGAAAGGGTGGGCAGAAGGCCCAATAAGGGTAAACAAGGGAGACAATGTACTTATGATATCAATAAGAACTTAAATAAAAACATGAAGACATGAGCAATGGAAGAATAGAAATATCATAAAGAAAATAACTTTGAACATAACTTGAATATGTGGCTACAACATTTCATTTATACATTCATGAATATATCACCAAGGTCCATCCCTAAGGTGTCATAAAAATTACCAAGGTTATTCACCAAAGTATCGTAAAACTTGTCATCTCTATAGATTAATTCTTTACCCAATGAATTGGAGCACTATCAAGGTGCACCATTAATATTTATTTAATTTAATGTGAGCCACATATATCAAAATAAAACATTTCATATATAACCCAAATAGAAACAAAGAAATGGGTTTCGTATCAAAATCATGACGTTTAAAAAGAGCTTAAAAATAAGATCATTATGTTATTTATAATCCATGGAAAGAGAGTGGGGGTTATATGTATGTCTATTAAAAAATAAAATATATCATATTTATATATTTATTAACACCCATAGAAACGAAATAGGTCTAGGTATTCACATAAATAAAATAAGAGAATTTCTTGAGAGAAAGAGATAGAAATTTTGAGACGAAATTTCTGCACCATAACGGCTATATAACATGGTTTTAGAAAACATTGAAAAGAGAGGTTACAATGGTAAAACACTCATAAATAACTTATAATAAATTATAAATACAGAATAACATGGAGATAATAACATGGTATGGAAATTTGAATGACATAGCACATGAAAAAGAAACACGAAAAAAGAAAAGATGTGATTTCTTTTACGAGAAATTCGGTAGCCTAACGATGTCACTTAAAAATTCAGAAAACAAATTGATGAGAGTGGAAAGGGACTCTCAAAAATTATACATGAAATTTATATAAATGAGAAAATATAAGAACATAACCTCAACATAAATATATGGATACTAGAAGACACAACATAAAGGAAATCGTGACTTAAAAGAGGAGGGTGAAAGGATCCCTTACCTTGAAGAGTAACTTCGAAATCTTGAAGGTCGGGACCTTGGGAGGCTTTAGGTAACCTTGGGAGGACTCCTTGGGAGGTAAAGAGACCATAACTTCATTGTGGGGGATTTTTAAATGAAATGAATGAGGTAAAGACTTGGTATTTATAGAAGAAGTGAGGGGACAAAGCATTAATTGCCAAGGGGCACCTCATTGGTGGTATTGGAAAAACCATGGGCTTGCCCATGGTATTGGCCACTTGGGAAAACTCATACCTTATCTTAATATTCATAAGTAGACCAAAATTATTGCATAATTATTATATCCTTAATGATATCATTAAACACCCAAAACTCAAAAACAGTATTTTCACTATTCACCGAAAATTCAACTTTCACAGAAAAATCCCAAAATTTCACCTTAACCTAATATCGATGATCTGATTTCAAAAATGAGATCCATTTTATGAAAATAATTTTCTAAATATTTTCAATTTAATTTTTAAATAAAAAAACAATTCACTGAAAATTCAACAGTTTCAAAAAAATCCCAAAAATTCACTTTAACCAAATATCGATGCTCTGATTTAAAAAATGAAATCTATTTTATGAAAATAATTTTCTAAATATTTTTAATTTAATTTTTAAATAAAAAAAAATATTCACCCAAAAAAACTAATACTTAACCAATAATTTTTGAAACAATTATTTACCTATTTTATTGAATCACATTACTTAATCAAGGTGCCTAAATTATATTAATACTTTCTTAAATGAGGTTACTTAATCCATTTGATCACATTACTAATCATAAGTGTAAAATCACTATTCATAATTTAATATTCATCAAAAATTATGTTGATCTTATTAGACTCTAAATTTCTTACTGAACATAACTGTAGAATACCATTTTTTGAAAATCATTACACATTATTAATTATTTAAGGTTTATATAAACATTTTTAAAATATAATTTTTCTAAAATTCATCAATAATATGCATACTATATTTATCCAGAAATTTGAAAATTCAAAAACTTCACCATAAGAAGAAATCACAATTTTTATTTAAATCAAAGGATTATACAAGGAATTTACGGTCTCATTATATAGCCCCTTATAACACCAGCATAGGACCTAAGAGTAAGGTGTGCTAGGGTGATAGAATCTTGGGGCGGCTCGGCCAACATTGCCCGAGTAGTGATTTATATAAGCTTGAACTTCTTGCAAAGGTGATTCTGTTCCAGCTTCACATAATGAAGTTCAGCTTGGGTTTGGTCCAGAGCAAAGCTCAAAGGTGCTACCTCCTTTCCGAGTTCCGTCAGATGGGCTTCAATCAGCCTGAGACTACAGGATGGGGCTATCAAATCTTCTTTCTATATTAATTAATCAATATCTCTTGTATTTATAGAAAATAATCGCAACATTTAGTTTCCAACAGTCATATTGACCAACGTTCATATAACTATCAAAACCCAATGGTCTTATTTTAATTATACCCATTTTATTCAATGAAATAGTTTTGTTGAGTATAAAATAAAATAACACAAAAAGTTAGGAAACGAAATTTATTCAAAATTTAGGGTCGTTACAATCTTACCCCCTTAAGAAATTGCTTCCTCGCAATTTTAAAATTGGGCTTGGAAATTTCATTGAAAGACCCACATCAGAAAAAGAGTCAGTAAAACTATTACTTTAAAAGAAAGAAAGGGAAGTACAAAGGTCGCTCGAGTTAACCCATACTATGATTCCATGTTGGAAAACATGGATATGGAAGAGAAAAAAAAGGGTCAAGTTCTGATGGAGAGTGATAGAAAACATGATTAGGAGAAAAATAACCACAACAAGATCACAAACTTATGATGTGTTAAACGGTATTTGATTACCCTGTAGGAAACGTAAACCAACAACGTTTTTGTTTTATGTTCCTTTTCATAATTTTGAATAATTAATTTACTACATTGAATAATAACATAAGGAAATATACTTACCTTCAAGTTGGGTTTCACCCCTTAATAAGTTTCCACCAAGACTAATATTTTCTCCAAATAATGAGCATTCGAAAATACTTGGTCTCATCAAAAGCACAAGAATCATATTCTAGAGAATCACATAATCCACAAAAGAATAACTATATTTTTACCTTGTCTTTAGTCATCAACTAAAACTAAAATGGTTAGTATGAGATCATATAATCCCCAAAAAGCATAATCCTTTATAAAAAGAAATATGACTATTAATCTCCAAAATTCAACAAAAGTACCCAAAGTTCCATAAAGACCATTCAATACACAATCATCCTTAATATTCTTCAGAATAATCCAAACTAAGATTGTAACCCAAAACTCGGAAGGATTTAATCACATAGTCTTCCCCAAAAAATCTTAACATTTATCTCCAAATAGCATAGACTACTATTAAAGTCTCATACTAAAGTGTAATTAACCTATTAACATATTCTCTATTCTAGGTTCATCATTTTTGAGAAATAACCCAAATCACCATATGTCCACAATAATTACATAAATTCTTACCAAAAAAAATTCAACAATTCCTCCTCAATTTAAATCCTATAGTATTTTATTTCCCTTAAGCATATAGTACTCCAAAAGAGAAAACATCGTCCAAAATAACTTTATCATTTAATCACCAAATCATTTTCCTATACAAAGGTTATCCATTTGATAAAACATAAGTTTCCAAAATCAACTTATTCTTGATCTATAAAAATAACAGGTACATTAGTCAGTCCGAAGGGCATAACAACAAACTCATAATGCCCATATCTTGATCGAAAGAGGTTTTTGGAATATCATCATTGTTCACCCTCAATTGATGATAACCAAAATGAAGATCAATCTTAGAGAAGAATTGATCCCCACGAAGTTGGTCAAATAAGTCATCAATTCTGGGAAGAGATTATTTTTTCTTCACTGTGATCCCATTCAGTTTTCTATAATCATTGCATAACTGTATCGATCCATCCTTATTCTTCACAAAGAGAACTGGTGCTCCCCAAGGATACACACTTGGTCAGATAAACCCATTCTCCAAAATATCATGGAGTTGTTTCATTAATTAATCTAGCTCCACATTTTCCATCCTTTAGCTGCTGGCACTTTAACCTATCGCGGTGGTCAATGGACGCCCATCGTGGGAAGGAGAGTACTCATGCTGTGGTCTGGGTATGCCTACCAGGGCTCCCTCTTCCATTCCAGAATGGTGATTTTCTCAAGGACATTGGGGATTCCCTAGTGGGTTTTCTCTGCACGGATGATCGAACTCACTACGGGGAGGCTTTGTTGGAAGCTCGAATCTATGTGGAAATGGAAATCTCCCACTCTCTCCCGAACAGTATCTCACTAAAAGTGAAAGGATCAATGGATTGGAGGCAGGACCTAGTCTTCCTGGTTTTTCCCAGGTATTTCTCTGCATGCACTCTCTAAAGTCATTCTGCCCAGCTTTGTAGGAACTGAAGGCACGACGGTCGAAGTCATCCCTATCAACCCTCCCCATGCGGTGTTCTAACTCCCTCGGATATCTATAAGCCTGGACCTTCCCAGGATACCCCTCAAGATTTGGTTGTGACCCAACCAGCTCCCCTTACCCCGGAGAATAGACTTATTCCCTTTTGTACCCCTGCAGCTGATGGTCCTAACTTCCATGAGTTAGAGTGCTTTGCTCTGATGGCCACATAAGTGGCCCAAGTGTTATTTTGTCACTTCAGCAAACCAATCTAGTTTATTTCTGGAGGGATCCTACTGGAAAGAGTATTGGGTCGCCCCCTTAGGCTCTCAGTGGCTCCAAGGCTACCCTCACCATTGGCTAAAGGAACCCCGAGTGCTACTAGATGGCCAAAGAAGGTCAGGTCAGTGCTTTGCCTTCCACCTTTGGTTGATGTCAGTGTGCAGCAAGATGGCAGTGTGGCCCAGTTGGATAGCGTGGAGCCTAGGGTCCAGCAACCAGAACCTCCATCCCCTCCTAGTTCTATGAGAGGTAAGACCATCAGGATGGACCCCTCTTTGTCCATGGCTGCAACTCTTCACCATGCTTCAAGTCTTGGAGTTTGTACCCGTTTCAAACTAAGGAAGATGAGGGAAAACTCTTCCTCCCAATCCAGAGAGACCAAGGGGCTCGGGGTCAAAGCCAGGCTTTTTCATGTTTAATGTTATCCTTAATCATATGGAATTCCCATGGCCTCAGAGCCTGGGTGAAATCTGACTTCATTTCTATGGAGGTAAGGAAGAACAAAGCGGATGTGGTTGTTGTCCTGGAACATAAGCAGAAGCCTTCTAAAATCTAGGAGTTCTGTCACAAGATCAAGCTGCATGGGGCCATGCAATCAGAGCCAGTTAACAAGAATATTTGGATATTTTGGTCTAAAGAAATTTTGGTGGATCTAATATGTTCAGGTGACCAATTCATTACCATGAAGGTATCAAAGAGTGGGGAAGGTATGTTGGTCTCCTTCATGTATGGAAACTGCGACGCCCACAGACGTGAACGATTGTGGAAAGATCTTAGTTCCTTTGATCTGGGGGACTCTCCTTGGATCATGGGAGGTGACTTCAACATCATAAATGATCCTACGGAGAAGAGGGGAAGAGGGGAATTCCCCAGGAGGGCCAGCTTGGATTTCACCCACTTCATGGCTGAGAACGGTTTAATGGACTTAGGCTTCTCCGATGATCCCTTCATGTGGTGTAATAATCAGAAAGGAGGCAGAAGGTGCTGGATCCATCTTGATCGTGGCCTTGAAAATATCAATACTATTTCCAAGTTCCCCAATGCCAAGATCAAGCACCTTGTCTGTGGTATTTCAGACCCCTCGCCACTACTGGTTTCCCTGTCCCCCAGGCCGGAGTCTTCGGAGGGCTTCAGATACTACCACTACTGGAATCATATCCCCAGCTAAAAACAGATCATCAGTGAGTTGTGGGGGGAAACGATGCAGGGGAATTTGTGGGTTGCGGTCCACAACAAGTTGCATCGGATGAAATCTGGGTTGAAAGCATGGGCCAATGATCTCCCTCCCCCTGGATAGAACATAGAGGCAATGAAACTGATCATCGAGAATCTGGAATCTAGTCTAGAAGATAGTTGGAGCGATGTGTTGTTCGAGGAGCTCTCGGCCATAAAGAACTCATGGGTGGAGATGATACTCAAGCAAGAACGTGTGGCACACGAAAGATCCAGGATCAAGTGGTTGCACGAGGGTGATAGGAACTCGGCCTTCTTCCATGCATGTTTGAAGGAAATAAGGAAACCCATGGAACCAAAAAAATTTATCGAAGATGGGACTTAAAAAACTGATAGAGACACGGTGGGAACCATGGAACACTCATTCTTCATGGATCTTCTGGCTAGCTCCAACCCAAGGATGGTCATGGGGTACCCCATTGGAAATACGACCATATGGGAGGTAGTGATCAAATCTTTCTTGGACAAGGACAATTCTTATCTTTAAAGGACCCCTGCTGAGGAAGAAATTCACTTGGCTATGATCAACCTCAATCTGGAGAGTTCCCCCACCCTGATGGATTCCCTGGCTCTTTTTACAGGGATTCATGAGAGGTGGTTAAGGAAGATATCAATGCTGCAGTCTAGGATTTCTTTTGGGTTGGTAGCCTCACGAGGGTCGCTTGTGCCACAACCTTAGTGATCATACCAATGGTTAGAGACCCCTCTTCTCTCTCACACTATAGACCGATGAGTATGTGTAATTTTACCTACAAGATCCTGGCTAGTATCATCAACTTGAGGTTGTCCAAACTCCTTCCTCAGTGGACTTCAAATGAACAACATGGCTTTGTTAAGGGTCGGTCAATACAAGGGGCCATTGGCATGGCCCAAGAACTTATGAGAGATATTAACACAAAGATTCATGGATCAAATATGGCCATAAAATTGGATATGAATAAGGCCTATGAAATGATAGAGTGGTGATTCATTAACAGAGTCTTTTCAGTGATGGGACTTTCTCATAAGTCCTCAGATCTCATTTTCAGATGTTTCAGCTCCTCCTGGATGGTTGTGTCCTTCATGGGAAAGACTCATGGATTTTTCAAGGCCACTTGAGGGCTTCGGCAGGGAGACCCAATCTCACCCAGCATCTTCATTCTTCCTCAGTACACACTTAGTCGTCTCATTAATAGGGGTTTATCCAATGGTGAATTACTCCCTTATCGCAGAAAGGTGAACCTCGCTCTAATTTCCCATCCGATGTTCACAGAAGACACTTTAATTTTCATCAATGGTGGATGGAGATCTATTAATGGAATTAAGAAAATTATTGAGGAATACTGTTACTAGAGTGGGAAGGTTGTCAATAAAACTAAAAGTAACCTTTACATCTCCAATAAGTGTCTACCTAGTAGAGCTTTTTCTCTTTGTAGTAGGCTTGATATGCACCGTGGGTCATTTCCCATGGATTACCTTGGAACCCCAATTTCTTCAGGGAGACTCATGATTCGAGACTTCGACCATATTGTGATCAAGATCACAGGGAGGGTCCTTAACTGGAAGAACCGTTTCCTTTCCTTAGGGGGATGGATCACTTTGGTTAATATTGTACTGGCGGCCATCCCCATTCATGCAATGGCCTCCACTGTTGTGCCGAAAGGAGTCATCAGGACCATTGATAATATCTTGGCTCTCTTTGTGTGGGATGCTCATTCCGAGGGGAAGCGTCACTGGGTTTCGTGGGAAAGAATAGAAAATCCAATCCAGTAGGGGGAGTTGAAGTGAAGATCCTTGATTATACGCTGCACTGTATGCATACCAAGCTGGCATGGGAAGTGATCGAAGGGAAAACTCTATGGGGGAAGTCCATGTCCTACAGCTAGGTGGGGGAAGAGGATTACACTGGTGGTAATGGTTCCCCATTCTAGTACAGAATTTATCCTATCATCAACATCTTGAAACCGCACTCCTGCTGAATTTTGGGGGAGGGTAAGATCCTCTTCTGGAGGCATAATTGGGTTGGTTTTGTCCTGGGCTTTCCAGGATGCCCAACCTCCTTGATAACCTTTAAAGAAGCCAGTCTCCACCCCTCATTTACCAAAGTTGTGCTAGACATAGAACATTAGGAGATCCTCGAATCAATTGGTATTAACGCAGACCTAGACACATGCATATTCACTGGTGCCTCCTCAGGGCACTTCTCTTCCAAGGATTATTGAAGGCTCTCGGCTTCGTAGGACCCTTGCGATATCTGGAACACCACTGTTTGGTGAAAGAAGATCCCTTATAAATATAATTTCCTGACATGGATAATCCAGAACTATGCTATATCTATAGACGAGCAGGTTAAGAAAGCATGTATTAGTCTGGCCTCCAAATGCCATTGTTGTCGCAACCAGCGCGAAGAGAGCACGACCCACCTGTTCTTCAAGAGCGAGTGGGCACACAACATATGGTTGTTTTTTGGATACTTTATGACATTATCCTCTAGTTTTCAAGGCGATGTGCCCTTTCTGTATAGGTGGTTCCATGGGATGGATTGTTCGGATACGAAAAGGATGGCGTGGTCTCTCATTTTTAGTGCAGGGTGCTGGAGCTTTTGGAATGCCAGGAACCAGGCCCGCTTCAAATGCACCACTCATGCTGCACGGTTCATTATAGCGAGCATGCGGAACTTGTTGCTGGACCTAGTCAAACTCATACACAATTGGAAGGATTCTCCCTCGTTGAAGTTGTTGCAGGTAAGTGCTCCTTCGGTTAATACTCCCTACAACAGGCCGCAAGGGAAGTGGATATGCTGGCGCCCTCCAGCCTCAGGCTACAAGCTCAACTCAGATGGTTCCTTCCTACTAGGTGATATGAGAGGAGGGGTGTGGTTCGGGATAGGTTTGGTAGTGTTGTGTTGGCATTCACTGCTTTTTATGGGAAAGGCACCCCACTTCAGGCATATTCCAAAGCCTTACTCACCGGACTATCCCTTTAAGAATAGAGGGAAATTGTGATCACTCAAGCAGAGACTGATTCTCTAATTCTTTATAAGTCTATAAATGGAAAAGGTAACACACCTTAGTCAATATATTACATGGTTAGGAAATTCCACACTCTCCTCCATAATGTCAGAGTGACCCACACATGGTGGGAGGGGAACATAGTTGCGGATTATCTGGCGTCAATAGAAAGCCTGGGCTCTAAAATCACTTGCCTCCCTTTGACCAATCTCATGAAACCCAAGGGGGTTAATTTGATAATAGGAGACGCTCTCGGTTTAAATTAATTTAGACCCCCCTAGTCCTCAGGTGCCTTGGTGCTTGTCTCTTGTTTTGTTTTTTCGTCTTCTTTTATTGTTCCCTTTGTCCTCCTGATAAAAATTTGATGATGATGATGAATATGCCTAATTAAAAAAATAAACTATAATTATAGATATATCATGTAGTATTAAGTATAATTTTATGTAATTAAATCATTTATTAATTTGTAATAAAGAGAAGGGTTGTTATAGTTCGTATTAAAGGAAACGTGTAGTTATTTTTGGGATTAGGATTATAAAACTCTAGAGAAAGCCTTAGTGATAAGACTAAGTATAATAAAAAATCCCCAAATTTTGGTTAGTATAGAGTAAGTGTTTTATCAATTAAATACATCCCTGTATGGATAATACAAATGGATTTGGTTTGGGTACAAATGTACCCAAGAGTAACAACTCCAACAAGCTATTTCGGGCCGGACTCGGGGTAACCTGGTAAACGACAATGGGTCTTACTGCACACATGGTTTGAAACTCTCGGGGTATATTCTTTGGTAATTCATAATATCATTACAAACCATTATTAAAGGAGTAAAAAAATGTCCATAATAGTATATGTTCATAAATTGATCATGGATAACAAATACTAAATCCTAGAAATCCATAAGTTAAGGAAATACATTTAAGTTATAATTTATCCCCTTGATGTCATTAAATTCCCAATTATGTGTTTAAAATTTCAATATAATCATCCTTAATTTTTCTTTTTATTATATAAAATGGCTATAAATAGGATGAATTGGGAAAAAAATCAATGTGTAGAGCAATGTGATGACTGCCCCAATGAGACGCCCAACCCGATGGGAGAAGAAGTTGCACACTTCATGATGATACTCTCTCAAATGACTCAAGTTCTGAATAGAAACCTGGATCAGGAGGAGCATCTAACCCCCCCCCCCCCTAAGATAATACACACCACAATAGAGAGCTTAATGCGTCAAAGGATCCTACATTCAATGGGTCATCTAATCCCTTAACATCATTATAGTGGATCAACCCCATTGAAAATATCTTATCCATCCTTAAATGTTCCAAACAAGAGAAGGTTCTACTGGCTGTTTGTCGTATGGATGGTAAAGCTGATCAGTGGTAGACATTAATCAAAAATAAAAATCCTAAGGAAGAGATCGAAACAATGGTGTGGAAGTATTTCTTATTTTTTTGATAAATATTTTCCTCTCACTATTCATCATAAAATGGAAAGGGATTTCCTTACCCTAATGCAAAAAAAGACGACGAATCTATCAATACATACAAGGAAAAATTTACAAGTATTGCACGATACACCTCCCACTTTGTTGTTACCCCTGAGTGCAAGGGTGAAAACTTTTTTGGTGGGCTAAAACATAGCCTACGGAAATCCCTAGCAATCCGTGACTTTGATAGATATGAGGAAATTGTCTGATGTGCCCTCAAAGTTGAAATGGATATCAGTGAATCTGAAGGGTATCACTAGAATAAGAAGCAGAAAGTGGAGATCAATTTTGGAAGTCTGATAGAGAGATATAACGGTGCCAAAAAATTTAAACATCTGAATTGCCAAAGGTGTGGAAAGAAGCACCCTGGAAATTTCATGAAGGGGAAAATGAATAAATTAGGTGGGGGAAGGAAGGTAACCTATCCAACAATTGCTGGTAGGAGAAACCCACTACTATGACAGAGGAAAGGAATGCTCCGGTCAACCCTCAGTGTATTGTTCATTGCTACAACTGCAAGGAACTGGGGAACTTTGCAAACTAGTGCACTAAGACAAGGGTTTTTAGAGACAAACAACAACCTCCAAGGCCGTAAGGGAGATATTTTTCCATCACTACCACCAAAGTGAATGCCGACAATGAAATGGTGACAAGTACACTAGTTATTCATTCAATAATAGAAAATATACTTTTTTATTATAGTTCTGCTCATTCCTCCATATCATGAAAGTTTAGTAGAAATATCTAAACACCACCACAAATCTTGGAAGTAGAGTTTTTGGTGAAAACAGAAAATGGGGAAATTATTTCATCCCAAGTATATAACTCCTCTCCTGTCAAATTTTGTGGGCTAAATTTCTTAGTGAACCTTCTCATACTCCCTTTGGTGGAAGTTGATGTAATTATGGTCATGGAATGGCTTTCCATATATAGAGACAACATAAAATTTCCTTGATAAGTAAATCACTCTTTGTATTGCGAATTGACCCCTGATTCTTTACAAGTGCAATGATAAGGATGAATATTTTTTAGTACCATCGTCTCAGTAATGGATATTAATTCCCTATGAGCAAGAATATCTAGCTCAAATGATTAAGTCTAAGTATATGGTCATTCATGAAGACATGCCCATTGTGATGGAATATGTTGATGGTTTCCCAAGTAATTTCCTGGTCTTCCTCCCAGTCGAGAGGTTGAATTTTCAATCGAGCTTATAATTGGGGCATTTCCATTATCCAAGACTGTATATAGAATGGATGTTGTGGAACTTGAGGAGATGAAAAAGCAACTACAAGGAAATATAGATAAAGGTTTCATACACCCAAGTGCTTCACCATGGGTTTCACCAGTCCTCTTCTTCAAGAATAAGGATGGGTCAATGCACCTTGGCATCAATTATCACGAGCTCAACATGATCACAATAAAGAACAAGTATCATCTACCTCAGATTGATGACTTGTTCGATCATCTATGTGTTACACAATACTTCTCAAAGTTGGATCTATGGTTGGGATATTACCAAGGTAGGGTGAAGAAAGAGGATATACCTAAGACCACTTTTCGTACAAGGTACATGCACTATGAGTTCACAGTGATGACTTTCAGACACACTAATGCTCCAGAAATCTTCATGGACTTGATGAATAGATTCTTTAGGGATTACCTTGACAAATTTGTGGTAGTCTTTATAGATGATATTCTAATATACTCCAAAATCTGGGAGGATAATGAGGGGCATTTGAACAATGTGCTAAAGACCTTACGAAAGGAGAAGCTTTATCCAAAGTACAACAAGTGTGAGTTTTGGTTGAATTAAGTATCATTATCAGGGAATATCATCACAAGAAATGGGATATTTGTGGACCCTTCAAAGACTAAATAAGTTGAAGTATGGCCAAGGACAACATCAATGACTGATATTCATAGTTTCCTTGGGCTAGATGGGTATTATCGCCGATTTGTGAGAAAATTCTCAAGATTGTAAAACCCTCTTACCAAGCTAACTCGGAAGGGTGTAAAGTTTTCTTGGAATGATGAATATGAAGAGAGATTCAAGGAGTTTAAAATGAGGCTTATCACTATTCATGTTCTCACACTACCCACAACTGAAGATCTTTTTGTGGTATTCAGCGATGATTCGAAGAAGGAACTAGGCTGTGTGTTGATGAAAAATGAAAAATTCGCTACTTATGCTTCAAGGTAGTTGAACATTAATGAACATAACTAAAAAACACATGATCTAGAGTTGGATGTAGTTATTTTCACTTTAAAAATTTTGTGTCATTATCTCTTTGGGGAGAAGTGTGAAATATATATATATATATCAAAAAGGTCTAAAGTATATATTCACATAGAAAGAACTGAGTACACACCAAAAAATATGGTTAGATCTGATCAAAGACTATGACTGATCAATCCACTACCATCCTGGTAAAGTGAATAAAGTGGCATATGCTCTAATAAAAAAGAATCCAACAATTCAGTCATTGATGAGAATTGAGAGGGAACTTATCTTCTTATATTTGAAAAGGATGGACATGAGAATCATAAAAGGAAGGAACATTGTCAATCCTTTCACAAATGATTGCTTAACCATCTCTTCTAGAGAGGTTAAGGGATTCTTAAAGGGTTTATATGGGAATTTAGAAGAAATTGGAAGCTATAAGGAAAGGTAAATCCTCAGAGTTCAATGTTAATGATAAAGGTGTTGTGAGATTTCGGTCAAGACTATGTGTACAATCAAATCCTAAGTTAAAGAAAGAGTTTTTGGATGAAGCACATATATTAACCATCTCTATCCTCTTAATAAGCATAAATATGTATTGAGATCTTCAAGAAAACTATTGGTTGGACAATATGAAGAAGGAGATCATAGAATATACATAAAGATGTTGTATATACCAGCAAGTGAAAGCGGAAAGACAAAAATCGAAGGGGATAATGCAACCACTACCCATAACTACATAGAAATGGTAAAACATAACCATATAATTTTTCACTGATCTTATAAGGACATCAAGAGGGAATAATGCTATATGGGTTGTGGTGGATCATCTTATAAAGACTTCACACTTCTTTACGATACAAGATGAATTCTCACTAGATCTACTTTCATAGATATACCTCAGGGAAGTGGTTAGGCGGCATGGAGTCTCATTATCAATTGTATCTGATCAAGATCCAGGATTTACCTATAAGTTCAAGTAGAGACTATAACATGATCTGAATAATGATTTTAATTTCATCATGACCTATCACCCTCAAACTGATGGCCAATCTGAGAAGATGATCTAGACACTTGAGGATATGTTGAGAGCATGCCCAATGGAATTCAAAGGAGGAAGGGATCAACATCTTCCTCTGGTTGAGTTCTCTTAAAACAATAGTTTCCAATTGAGCATACAAATGGCTCCCTATGAAGACCTTTATAGAAAGAGGTGAAGAACACCTACATGTTGGGATGAATTTGGGGAATGAAAACTTCTAGATCCTGAAATGGTTGAGGAAATGGTGGAAAAGGTTAAGACTATTTAGCATCACATCAAGGCTGCTTAGAGTCGACAAAAGAGCTATATTGACAACAATTGATGGGACCTAGAGTTTTATGTTGGAGAAATGGTATTCCTCTACATATCTCAATGGATGAAAGTGATGATATTTGGGGAGATGGGAAATCTTAGTCCAAGATACATCACCCGCTTTGAGATCCTTGATCACATCAGAGTGGTGGCCTATCGACTTGCACTCTCACCTGACCTATCTTGAGTTCATGATGCTTTCCTTGTATCACTCTTGTGGAAGTACATACCTAAACCCTCACATGTAGTCAATCCAGATGTGGTACCATTGGAGAATGATCTTTCCTATGAGGAGCGATCGGTGAAGATCTTAGATCATAGAGACAAAGTTCTATAAAATAAGACAACACACCTTGTCAAAGTGCTATGGAGAACCCACAAGTTTGAAGAAGCAATGTGGAAACTAGAGGAAGTGATGAGACAGAATTACCCTCATATATTTTAAGGGGGTGAAATAAATATTTCAAGGGAGAAATTTCTCAAGGGGGAAGATTGTAACGACCTGAACTGTTTTAAATAAAATTCCATTATGATTTAATGTTTTATTATATAATATGGTTATATAAAACACATGAACTTACTTGGTTATATCTTATTAGATTAAAAAGACCATTAATAATCTTTATCATTGATAATATATCCATTAAACAGTGATCACATTATTACTATAAATATTGGGCTTTAACGAATCCAACTGGCACATACAAAGGAAGCGATGACCTCATCCAGTAGGATTGTACCCTACGAAGACCATTAAGCAGAGCTTTAAAGGGAGACAGAATCACCAATATTTCCCCTTTACCAAACCCAGGAAGAGATCCAACAAAGTAAGACCGAAACCATTTACGGGAGAAGTTTGAACTCATTGAGATCATGACCCAAACCTTGTTCGCCAAATGACCCTAGGAAAGTCTCTCATCATGCACCTTACGATTAGGGAATATGCTAGTTTAATAAAGGGATATGTATCAAGAACTTAATAATATGAATATGTATATTGTATAGAATAATTAATTTATTTTCATTTTTTATTGTTACTTTATAAATGATTTTGATTTTGATTCAATTAAACAAAAATTGTATTTTCGGGTAATATTCAAATTCAATTAAGGGATTTATTTTGAAGAATTAATGAATTTTTTAAATAAATAGATTTTTAATAAAATTTTATTATTAAATAAGTTTTATTAATTATAAATGGTCATATAATTTTGATGAAGTGAAATGTACTTTTTATAAGGGTTCAAAAACAGTTATTGTAAAAAAAACCAGTATTTTAAATAAATGTAAAATCTTATTTTAAAAAGTTAAAATGAACATATTTAGAAAATTATATAGATAAAATAAATATTATTTTTTGTAGTAATAATGTCAAAATGATCCAATGGTGAATTTTTCATAATTTTCTGAGACAATAAAATTTTCGGTTAAAAATCAAATATTGTATAAATATACGGTGTGTTTTATGACATCATAATGACCCAAAATGATATAATAAATACTATAATGGGTATTATAGGACCAATATATGCTTTCAACTTAAAATATGTGATTTTCAGTTTATGTTATTAATTTTATAATTCCATTATGAATCCTCCAAAATATATAATATATTTTATGATTTTAAATTCATTTCTTTAAAAGAGTGACTCACCTGCAAATAAGAAAGGGTAATATTTTAATATGTTCATCCCTTTACCTAATAAAATAATGAAAAACTAACCAATTTGGAAAAAAACATGGGAAGGTTTTTGGTTTTGAATATTTTATTATATAGAGTCCAAACCCTAAGTTTATGAAATATTAAGGAATTCCCCTCTCATTTCCTATATAAACCCTCCAAAGATCCCACTTCTCTTCACTCAAAATCCTTGGAGCATGTCCTTAATCTACACTCCTCTCTCTAGAATCCTCCCAAGGTTCCCCAAGCTCTCAATAATCCCCTTTTCAATTTTTTGGAGCAACACACTCAAGTAAGGGTTCTTTCTTTTATCATCTTTATCCAAGTTTCTTTATCTTGTTATTCCCTTTTATTTTCAATTAATAATGATGGGATATATTTTCTCACCTCCACTATACCGTCCTTGTCACGACCCGACCCTACCCGGGCTCGATCCGCAACTACCCCAAGCCCGCCTCCATAGGCCAGGGGCTGGCGACCAGCGCCGAAGGCACAACAACTCAGGGAGGCCTTTTCCTAAGCACCTGTACACACCCACACACAGCACACTCAATGAAAAAGTGTAGAGAAAAAGAAAAGACAAGTAAAGAAAAAGGGAAACTGCTATAAATAAACCACAATGTGCATCGACCTCTAAAAGATACAAGTAAAGTGTTGATAAGGAAAAAGGGGAAAAACACGCGCCCAACCAAAAAAGGTGCCACAACCCGGCAACAGGTAAACAAGAAGAAACTGCTGACGGGTCTCCCACCTGGAACCCGGCTATGACCACCGCATGCGGTCCAAGCTCCCAAACTCCTATGCTCCACTAAGGTCATGACCAACCTGTCCGTCGTCTGCAAGGGCACACCAAGTGCGGGAAAAGCCCAAGCAGGGGTGAGTATAAAAATACTCAGTAGGATACCCCGAAGGCTCAAGGGAGCAAAAAAGGAGGTACCAAAGGGTGAGCAGTAGAGCGAAGAGGAAAAGTAAAGGAGTACAATAGAGAGTGCAGTAAAGAGTCCAGCTCATCCCAACAAGAGAAAGGAAGTAGACTCATCCAGGCACAAGGAGCTGGAAACAGTGAGAAGATTAACTTCCCGTCGAGTCTTCGCTACCTATTGAAGGAGACTAGACTCATCCAACCACGAGAAGCTAGACACGGAAAGCACGTGGCATACCCCGCGCGTCTTCGCCTCTCCTGGAAGGAGAGTAACCAAACCCAAGAAGTGGGTACTAGAAAAAGGTATATACATATCCTTATGCTCAATCAAGAAGCCTGAACAATGTCGTAAGGGGATCTCCGTCCCGTAGCTCAGCCCAAGAAAAGATTAGCCAACAGTCCCAGAAGTAACCCCATCGATGCCCAACATCTCGCACGTCTGCCCCGAACCACAATCAAAGGAGCTCAATTACCACACCTCAACACTATCTTCTTTGGGCGGCACTGACTCGCCCGCACGGTTTTAGATCGCGTCACAAGAACGCATCTCGGTGGGGAAAGTGCCCCTCGTACTTGAGAGTTCAAGGGAAAGTCAAACCACACCTTGTCACTGCCCTACAGTCGAGAGGTATTCTCAAATTCAAAGACATCACAACACTGACCCGAATAACCAAGGGTCCCGCTCCGGTAATCACAGAGGAAAGCCACAGGCTAGCCTAGTAGAAAGGACTAAGACTGGAATGCCAACAGGTGTCCCACTGCCCAGCCCTGCTGGAGGGTAATTCATAATAGGATATCGGGTGACCCACTACCCAACCCTGCTGGAGGGTAAAACATAATACATCATCCAGCGACCCACTGCCTAGCCCCGCTGGAGGGTAGACCTTAATACATCATCAGGCGACCCAGTGCCCAGCCCCGCTGGAGGGTAGACCTTAATACATCATCAGGCGACCCACTGCCCAGCCCCGCTGGACGGTAGACCTGGAATAAGTCGACAGGCGACCCACTGCCCAGCCTTACTGGAGGGTAGACCTGGAACTAGACGATGGGCGACCCACTGCCCAGCCCTGCTGGAGGGTAGACCCTAAGAGGTCATCGGGTGACCCACTCCCCAGTCCCTGCTGGAGGGTAGACCCTAAGAGTGTCGTCGGGTGACCCACAGCCCAGTCTCTGCTAGAGGGTAGACCCTAAGAGTGTCTTCGGGTGACCCACTGCCCAGTCTCTGCTGGAGGGTAGACCCTAAGAGCGTTGGGTGACCCACTGCCTAGTCTCTACTGGAGGGTAGACCCTAGAAGCCGATGAGTAACCCACTGCCCATCCCCGCTGGAGGGTAAAACTCAGAACTGCCTTGGCCATCTCCACTGGAGGGTACAACACTGGCCAACCGAACATGGAGTGGGTATCATGAAACCACCCAACTCCAGCACAACTCGCCCAAAGGGGTTCAGCGCCTGCTCCATCACTAGGTGTCACTAACACCGCTACTGGCCGATCTATCGAGAATGAAACCAGGGGGACACCACTCAACCCTTCTAGTCAACAAACGAGCACAGAGCCAGGGGAAAAACTCAACCCTACTGGTCAAACAAACACACAGAGGGACCCTCTACGTCGCGAGAGGTCAAAGCACGCAAAGCAGAACACGGTACGCACATGGGGCCCACACAACGTGTGGCCCCACGTCAACCCCAGCTGGGCGCATAAACGTTCTCAGGTACAAACCACACGTACCTCCAAGCACTCCTGTATACTCCCAAAGTATTCCTCGTTCTAGCCCAAAGGATATCATGCACATGGAACCCAGCGTCAACGGGAAGGAGTGACGTAACAACTCCACCTCAAAGGCCCAAGCACGGCCAACCACATCTCGTGAATCATTTATATCACTCTCCCAAGAGTATGCATCACACGCCAAGGGTCCGCTACAAACACAGTAGAAGAACCGCCCCCGGGGCACCTTCACATTTCCACAAGATCACGCAAGAGGCTCTGCACAACCAAACGGATCGCATCATTGTAATCCTCACAGAAAAACATGCGAGATCGACTACTTACTCACCTCCAACGGATATCTGACGAAAAGGCCACCAACACCGCCTCATGCCCGAACGGCGTCCCGTGATCCTGAGCCTCATCCCCGAAAACATTCGGGCGCATCGCACCATTGCGATCCCCTCGGAAAAACACGTCAAAATCACTACTCACTTGAGTGCAATGGATATCCGGAGAAAAAGATGCATTTTGGCGCACCGTACACGAGCGGTGCTTCGTGGGACCCACATCCCGGTCCCGAAACTCAACGAACATATCGCACCGTTGCGATCCTCTCGAAAAAGCACACAAGATGGACTATTCAGTTGTCCAAAACGGTCGCCCGATGATAAAGATGGAAAACCACCGTCGACGCCCAAACGGTCCTCGTGGGCCCCACACCATCGTGCCGAATTAGAGCGAGTGGATTGCACCATTGCAATCCCCTTGGAAAAAATATCCAGAAATGACTGTTTGCATGCCCCGAACGGACGTCCGATGAAAAAGTCGTGAAACGCTACACGCAGCTCGAAAGGACGAGTCGTGGGGCCCACACCTCAAATCCAGTCTCAATGCCCGAAACCACCCTGGAAACCTCCGTCTCAGTGCCAGGGTCGCAACGCCACTGATGGCGCTCAAAACGGACGTCGGACGCGTCTGCGCCGTCCAAAACAAGAATTCCCGGGATGACGTCAATCCCCTCGACGTACGTTTCGCGCCACCGAGGCCCCTCGTTTTGGGAATTAAAAATTCCCGAAACCATTTCAAAGAGTCCGCCTCGACGTCAGTTCTGCGTCACCGTATACGGCGATCAAAACGGACACTCGTTGCCCGAAATACGGGCGTCCAAACATTTTTAAAGGGTGGGGGGGCCTTGGGCCGGACCGGCCCGGTCCGGCCGGTCCGCCCCGCTCCGGCCAGCCCGCTCCGGCCGGCCCGCTGGGGCCGCGGCCCACCACCCCGTGCGGGCCCCCTTGCCCGCGCGCCGCGCATGCACTTCCTCCACCAACCGGCCGACAAGGCCGGTCTTTGTTTCCACGCAAAGACCCGCGTCGCGCGGGTCTCTGTCCAGTCGAGGGGTCGCACAGCGCGACCCCGACCGTCCCCTCTCGTTGGCTCCTGCAGCCGGCACCCTCAACTGGCTAGCCGAGCCACCCCGCACCGGCGAGATGCCTCCCGGCTGACCGAAGGGTCGGCCTCCTCCGCCACCTCCGAGCCCGCCGCCTGCCGGAGCTGCTTCGCCGCCTGAGCTCGCCGGAAACCGGGCTCGTGGCCGGAAAACTTCAGAGGACCACCGAAAATGATCCGGTGGTCGAAAATTTGATCCGGATAACATTCCGGAAAGCTCGGGACAAGATCTATGCGATTATGGGCTTGGATCAAAGATCGGACTGAAAATAGACAATGAAAAATTAGGACGATCATGGTGCGGGAAAATAAAACGAAACAAAAATGACTCCTACCTCTTGGGCGATGCCCGGAGATTCACGGGGAGTCTGCCGCCGTTCCGCTGCCTTGCCAGAATTGCCTCCCCGGAGGTGCCTCGCCGGAGTGCTTCGCCGGAGTTGGAGGAGAGGGGAGGGTTTGAGTTAGAAGAAGAATAATAATAAGAGGGTGGGGGTGCGTTTAAGTAGAAAACACTTAAACCCCCCGGCCGGCACGCCCCCGACTACGCTGCCGACGCGGATAAAAATGGGGGTGCCCCTGGGGTAAAAACGACCTCCCGAGAACAACGGCAGTCTCAGAATTTTAATCCAATACCCCGTTCAAAAGTTATAAAATTTAACGTCCGAAGTCGCTAAATTACGAAAATGCCCCTGGGGCCATTTTTCACAAACGGGCCGTGCCCGCGAAACTTATATCCCTCATAGGGTAAACGGAACGCTCCGAACTCAAAGGTGCCCTCATTTTCCCAATCTGAGCCACCGTTTAAGAGATACTTGAGTTTCAACATTAAACGAATAAATTAATTAATTAATTTATCCGTTTAACGTTCCGAAAGAGAGCGAGGGGTCCAAACATCCCGCGCCGACATACTTTATGTCGTTCCTAGGGTGAAAACCCCATTACGGACCCATCCTTACACTCGGATCTCCGATCCGGATCACCGTTTAGGATTTATCCCATTTATTTGGCGTTTCCATTGTGAACGCACTGAAAATTTAATTCCGGCCACTCCGGGGCTCGGAATCGCACGTCGTCCGAAGGCGCTGCTCTGGAATATCATCAAGAATATTCCAAAGTATTTTTTAGAAAAAACCGGGTTCTTACATCATTCCCTCCTTCAAGCTTTTCATCCCCGAAAAGCAAAACTAGGGAGCAACACAGGGTACTAAGCCCACACCTGGCTTTCCCATACCCAGAAGAACCCACGCACAGCTCTATGTCACCGCACAAAGACCAAAGGATTGATCCGTTCACGCAAGGTCGGCCCTTGTCGATGTCGTGCACCCACTCCAGACTTTGGGGTTAGGGCAAGGCGGTAGGGAACCTCGTCATCCCTTTGCACGGTCTCAAATGGCCCGAAGGCTCTCGGGGGTAGCTCACCTCCCCGAATGAAACTCTACGTCACATGTCGCGACTAGAGTCACTGCCCACACCTGAAACAAGGTCCGGTGATTCCATCCTTCAGAATATCCATATGGTGAAACACCCAAGGATATCCGGTCACGCAAGGTTCCACAGTCGATGCTCTCTTACACACTCAAAAGGCGAAGGAGTCAACACCATCGACTAAAGGAAAAGGTGTCGCGCCTTTTACCTTACCAACACAGGGTTACACCCGACGCCCTACGTCACCCTGATAACACCTCAAGAAAGGAGCAGGGAGGAAATCATTCCACACACAGATTCTATCAATTCTACTGCAAGAAGTAGAAGAGTCGCAAGGGGTACCTCTCATCATCCCATGCTCTGCAGGATCGTAGACATCCAAGCTCACAGCTATCCGCGGTCCCAACTGTCAGCTCTCGGAGCCTGACATGGACCGACTAGTGGTGGTGGGAAGACCACGTAAAGTCGTCCCCCACCACCATCTCCTCCCGATCCTCTGCTAGCACCACCTCTCTAGGCACTACTCCGATCATGGCGCTGCCTCTTCCGTGGTGGTGCGCCTGCTACCTGCCTGAAGCTCTCAGCAACTCGGGTTGGGCAGTCTCGTGCCAAGTGACCTCGCCCGTCACAAGCATAGCACCGACTCTCTCTGGGCTGCACTGGTGCCCTCTGGCGCCACTGTGGTGTCTGACCACACCCCTGAGTCCGGTTTTCAGAAAGCCACCAGCGTCGAGGTTCTGCTTGCCGATGCCCGCTAGCTGCGGCAGACGTCTCGGCTCCGACGTGTCTGCTGCCACCACCAACTCCGGAACGTGATAGGAAGCTCTCTGTCACCAGCACCTGCTCTGGCAACCCGGAATATGTGGAAATTCCCAAGGGTACTATGACAGCACGAATCTCTCGGCGGAGACCCTGCTCAAACTTTCGTGCTCAGATGTTGTCATCATGGACCAAGTCCGGGTAAAGGCATGCACGGTCTACAAAACTAGCCGCGTACTCAGCCACTGTCATCCCTCCCTGTTGAAACTGCAGGAGCTTATGAATCCGAACGGAGCACAAGCAGGAGGGGAAAAACTCCTCAAGAAACAAAAACCGGAAGTCGCCCCATGAAAGCGATGACTCGTCAAGAAGCTGAGTCACCAGACTCCACCAACGCCGAGCTGCTCCACGAAAAAGGCTGGCTGCCAAAGCCACTCTCTGATCTGTCGGCGTCTGCATAATCCTGAAAAGGCGAACCACTACCTCGAGCCAAACCTCTGCTGCCTGAGGGTCTGGCTCACCAGTGAACCTCAGCGGTCTCTACTACTGGAACTCACGGAGTGCGCTCAACCTGCGCTCAAGCTCAGCCTGCTCTGCTAAAACTACCTACTACTCAACAGGTGGGGGTGCTGCTACCAGCCCACTTGGAGAAAGTGGCTCACATGATGGGTCCTGGAATGTGGCCTCGTAGCCCACATGGTCGTCGTCACTAACCAAAGCTGGTATCTTGGCTGACTGTCTTCGCGGAGACATCATGAATATTATCAAGGAGTGCCGCGGTCAGATGAGCATATATGTATATACCAATAGCAACGATGGGGAGCTGACTCAAGAAGGACAATCAAAGACTCAATCCATTGTGATGCACAACCCAAATTTTCCCTTCAACAAGTGTCTCAGCATGCCGAGTCGACAAGCGGGTTATCAAGGTCCTGGTGAATGGATACGTCGGCCGCCGCACCATCACTGGACTCCCTGGCCTGAGAGCTGCTCTCGAGACACGTTAACACGGTTGCCCTAAATCCCAACCAATTCCTCTTTTAGGGACGTCCGAACAACATCTCAAGGAACGAACCAGCTCTGATACCACTTTGTCACGACCCGACCCCACCCGAGCTCGAGCCGCAACTACCCCAAGCCCGCCTCCATAGGCCAGGGGCTGGTGACCAGCGCCGAAGGCACAACAACTCAGGGAGGCCTTTGCCTAAGCAGCTGTACACACCCACACGCAGCACACTCAATGCAAAAGTGCAGAGAAAAAGAAAATACAAGTAAAGAAAAAGGGCAACTGCTATAAATAAACCACAATGTGATCGACCTCTAAAAGATACAAGTAAAGTGCTGAAAAGTAAAAAGAGGAAAAACACGCGCCCAACCATAAAAGGTGCCACAACCCGGAAACAGGTAAACAAGAAGAAACTGCTGATGGGTCTCCCACCTGGAACCCGGCTACGACCACCGCACGCGGTCCAAGATCCTGAACTCCTATGCTCCACTGAGGTCACGACCAACTTGTCTGTCGTCTGCAAGGGCACACCAAGTGCAGGCAAAGCCCAAGCAGGGGTGAGTATAAAAATACTCAGTAGGATACCCCGAAGGCTCGAGGGAGCAACAAAGGAGGTACCAAAGGGTGAGCAGTAGAGCGAACAGGAAAAGTAAAGGAGTACAACAGAGAGTGCAGTAAAGAGTCCAACTCAACCCAACAAGAGAAAGGAAGTAGACTCGTCCAGGCACAAGGAGCTGGAAACGGTGAGAAGATGAACTTACCGTCAAGTCTTCGCTACCTATAGAAGGAGAGTAGACTCATCCAACCACGAGAAGCTAGACACGAAAAGCACGTGGCATACCCTGCGCGTCTTCGCCTCTCCTGGAAGGAGAGTAACCAAACCCAAGAAGTGGGTACTAGAACAAGGTATATACATATCCTTATGCTCAATCAAGAAGCCTGAACAACGTCGTAAGGGGATCTACGTCCCGTAGCTCAGCCCAAGAAAAGATTAGCCAACAGTCCCAGAAGTAACCCCATCGATGCCCAACATCTCGCAATTATGCCCCGAACCGCAATCCAAGGAGCTCAATTAACACACCTCGACACTATCCACTTTGGGCGGCACTGACTCACCCGCACGGTTTTAGATCGCGTCACAAGAACGCGTCTCGGTGGGGAAAGTGCCCCTCGTACTTGAGAGTTCAAGGGAAAGTCAAACCACACCTCGTCACTGCCCTACAGTCGAGAGGTATTCTAAAAGTCAAAGCCATCACAACACTGACCCGAATAACCAAGGGTCCCGCTCTGGTAATCACACAGGAAAGCCACAGGCTAGCCTAGTAGAAAGGACTGAGCCTGGAATGCCAAGAGGTGTCCCACTGCCCAGCCCTGCTAGAGGGTAATTCATAATAGGATATCGGGTGACCCACTGCCCAGCCCTGCTGGAGGGTAAACCATAATACATCATCTGGCAACCCACTGCCCAGCCTCGCTGGAGGGTAGACCTTAATACATCATCAGGCGACCCACTGCCCAGCCCTGCTGGAGGGTAGACCTTAATAAATCATCAGGAGACCCACTGCCCAGCCCCACTGGAGGGTAGACCTGGAATAAGTCGACAGGGGACCCACAGCCCAGCCGTGCTGGAGGGTAGACCTGGAACTAGACGACGGGCGACCCACTGCCCAGCCCTGTTGGAGGGTAGACCTTAAGAGGTCGTCGGGTGACCTACTGCCCAGTCCCTGCTGGAGGGTAGACCCTAAGAGTGTCGTCGGGTGACCCACTGCCCAGTCTCTGTTGGAGGGTCGACCCTAAGAGTGTCGTCGGGTGACCCACTGCCCAGTCTCTGCTGGAGGGTAGACCCTAAGAGCGTTGGGTGACCCACTACACAGTCTCTGCTGGAGGGTAGGCCCTAGAAGCCGATGAGTAACCCACTACCCAGCCCCGCTGGAGGGTAAAACTCAGAACTACCCTGGACATCTCCACTGGAGGGTACAAAACTGGCCAACCGAACATGGAGTGGGTATTGCGCAACCACCCAACTCCAGCACAACTCACCCAAAGGGGTTCAGCGCCTGCTCCATCACTAGGTGTCACTAACATCGCTGCTGGCCGATCCATCGAGAATGAAACCAGGGGGACACCACTCAACCCTGCTGGTCAACAAACGAGCACAGAGCCAGGGGAAAAACTCAACCCTGTTGGTCAAAAAAACACACAGAGGGACCCTCTACGTCGCGAGAGGTCAAAGTAAGCAAAGCAGAACACGGTACGCACATGGGGCCCACATGACGTGTGGCCCCACATCAACCCCAACTGATCGCACAAACGTTCTCAAGTACAAGCCACACGTACCTCCAAGCTCTCCCGTATACTTCCAGAGTATACCTCGTTCTAGCCCAAAGGCTATCGTGCACACGGCACCCAGCGTCAACACGAAGGCATGACGTAACAACTCCACCTCAAAGGCCTAGGCACGGCCAACCACATCTCGTGAATCATTTATATCACTCTCCCAAGAGTGCGCGTCACACGCCAAGGGTCCGCTACAAACACAGTAGAAGAACCGCCCCCAGGGCACCTTCACATTTCCACAAGATCGCGCAAGAGGCTCTGCACAACCAAACGGATCGCACCGTTGTAATCCTCGTGGAAAAACACGCGAGATCGACTACTTACTCGCCTCCAACGGATATCCGACGAAAAGGTCACCAACAACGCCTCACGCCCAAATGGCGTCCCGTGATCCCGAGCCTCAGCCCCGAAAATAGTCGGGCGCATCGCACCATTGCGATCCCCTCGGAGAAACACTTCAAAAGCACTACTCACTTGAGTGCAACAGATATCCGGAGAAAAAGATCAATTCCGGCGCACAGTACACGAGCGGTGCTTCGTGGGACCCGAATCCCGGTCCCGAAACTCAACGAACGGATCGCACCATTGCGATCCTCTCGAAAAGGCACACAAGATGGACTATTCACTTGTCCAAAACGGTCGCCCAGTGATAAAGATGGAAAACCACCATCGACGCCCAAATGGCCCTCGTGGACCCCACACCATCGTGCCGAATTAGAGCGGGCGGATTGCACCATTGCAATCCCCTCGGAAAAACATCCCGAAACGACTGCTCGCATGCCCCGAACGGACGTCCGATGAAAAAGTCGTGAAACGTTGCACGCAGCTCGAAAGGAAGGGCCGTGGGGCCCACACCTCAAATCCAGTCTCAACGCCCGAAACCACCCTGGAAACCTCCGCCTCAATGCCAGGGTCGCAACGCCACTGACGATGCTCAAAACGGACGTCGGACGCGTCCGCGCTTTCCAAAACAAGAATTCCCGGGATGACATCAATCCCCTCGACGTACGTGTCGCGCCACCGAGGCCCCTCGTTTCGGGAATTAAAAATTCCCGAAACCATTTCAAAGAGTCTGCCTCGACGTCAGGTCCACGTCGCCGCAGACAACGCTCAAAACGGACGCCCGTAGCCCGAAATACGGACGTCCAAACATTTTTAAAAGGGGGGGGGGACCCCCTTGGGCCGGACCGGCCCGGTCCGGCCCGCTGAGGCCGCGGACCACCGCCCCGTGCGAGCCCCCTCGCCCGCGCGCCGTGTGGGCACTTCCTCCACTGACCGGCCAACAAGGCCAGTCTTTGTTTCCACGCGGAGACCCACGCCGCGCAGGTCTCTGTCCAGCTGAGGGGTCGCACAGCGCGACCCCGGTCGTCCCCTCTCGCCGGCTCCCGCAGCCGGCGCCCTCAGCCGGCTAGCCGAGCCGCCCTGCACCGGTGATATGCCGCCCGACCGACCGAAGGGTCGGCCTCCTCCGCCGCCACTGAGCCCGCCGCCTGCCGGAGCCGCTGCCTGGAGCCGCTCCGCCGCTTGAGCTCGCCGGAAACCGGCCTTGTGGACGGAAAACTTCAGAGGACCACCGGAAATGATCCGGTGGTCGAAAATTCGATCCGGATAACATTCCGGAAAGCTCAGGACAAGATCTACGTGATTATGGGCTTGGATCGAAGATCGGGCAGCAAATAGATAAAGCAAAATTAGGACGATCATGGTGCGGGAAAATAAAACGAAACAAAAACGACTCCTACCTCTTGGGCGATGCCCGGAGCTTCACGAGGAGTCTGCCGCAGCTTCGCTGCCTTGCCGGAATTGCCTCGCCGGAGGTTCCTCGCCGGAGTGCTTCGACGGAGCTGGAGGAGAGGGGAGGGTTTGAGTTAGAAGAAGAAGAAGAAGAAGAAGAAGGTGGGGGTGCGTTTAAGTAAAAAACAGTTAAACCCCCCGCCCAGCACGCCCCCGACTACGCTGCCGACGCGGACAAAAATGGGGGTGCCCCTGAGGTAAAAACGACCTCCCGAGCACAACGGAGGTCTCAAAATTTTAATCCTAGACCTCGTTCAAAAGTTATAAAATTTAACGTCTGAAGTCGCTAAATTACGAAAACGCCCCTGGGGCCATTTTTCACAAACAGTCCGCGCCCGCGAAACTTATACCCCTCCTAGGGTAAACAGCACGCTCCGAACTCAACGGTGCCCTCAGTTTCCCAATCAGAGCCACCGTTTAATAGATACTTGAGTTTCAACATTAAACAAATAAATAAATAAATAAATTTATCCGTTTAATGTTCCGAAAGCGAGCGAGGGGTCCAAACGTCCTGCACCGACATACTTTATGTCGTTCCTAGGGTGAACACCCTATTCCGGACCCATCCGTACACTCAGATCTCTGATCTGGATCACTGTTTAGGAGTTATCCCATTTATTTGGCGTTTCCAGTGTGAACACACTGAAAATTTAATTTCGGCCACTCCGGGGCTCGGAATCGCATGTCGTCCGATGGTGCTGCTCTGGAATATCATCAAGAATATTCCAAAGTATTTCGTAGCAAAAACCGGGTTCTTACAGTCCTTATTATGTCTAAATGATGATAGAATCATTTCTCTCTCATTAAGTCCTCCCATGTACACCCGTTACCATGCTGAAATTTCATAAGCATCCCTTCCTTTCTCTTTTTATTCAAGCTTATTTATTTTCGCATGCCTTCTTTTTCTAATTCTATATGTGTGGACATGTCCTTCCATGTCCCTATTTCTGTCCACTTCATGTACAAATAATTAGAGACCCATTTTTCTCTCATCAACCCATTTTATGAATTCTTAAGTGACGTTGTTATGGTGCCGAATTTTCACGGCGATTTTCCAAGCTAAACCAATTGTGTAGTGAATACTGTACCAATTTCTATCAAGGGTGTTCAATTTTATGCACATTTAAATTTTGATTGGGGACTTACATGTATGTATTCCACACTCCTTGATCATGAAATAAATTATGATGATGAATGAATCCTTGTTTTATGCTCTATGTAGCACACTTAAGCATGATAATGAAATGAAAGTGACCGATGCACCCAAAATTATATAGCGCTCAAATGCATTGAGTAATGTTTAGTATCATGATACGTCATATTGGGAAAAGGGTGTACCTGATTCCTTTATGTGACTTTTTCTACCATAAAGTCTTGGCGGTTTAGCCTTGACCTATGTTTATGATGCAATATTTTAAGTTATTGCCACATTTTCCGATGTTATGATTATCATGCTTTATCACACTTTATTATTCATGTTCTTTCATCCCTCATTGATATGCCTCATCTAATATGTATTATTATCTTCTTGTTATTACATTTTTATTCCCTTACTGGGCTTTATGACCCACCCATTTCTTACGTATTTTCCCCAGGTTATCCAATGGAGTTTTAAGCTCAAACATGTTAAAGAAGTTTTCAATAAAGAAGTTGTAATTCATGTTTAAAGTTGTAATGCAATGTACCTAATTTCCAAAGGCACTAGAATTATTGATCTTTCGAGTTGTATTAAGTGTAATTTTATGTAATTAAATCATTTATTAATGTGTAATAAAGAGAAGAGTTGTTATAGTATATACATGTTGCAACTTCCTCACCTAGATTTCAGGTGAGAGGTAGATCGAGCACAAATAAGATCGATGTGTGCGAGGTTCAAACCATTTGGAAAAATTAAAAACAAATAAATATGTTCGATGGGGAGTGACAATCAGAAGTGCTCACATACCTTGGTTTTTGAAGGTATCAATCCGCCCGAAATGATCAAGGGAGAGAGAGATGACAAAGATTCATTTCCGCAAGAGTTTGAACAACGCGAGCAAGAAGAACTCGGTTGAGGTTTTATTTAAAAGATGGGGAAGAGTTTTATCAACGCTTTCGAAAAAACACTGATAAAGAGTGGTTTTATCGATGCTAAAATAACAATCACTAATAAAATCAATCTTTATCAGTGCTGATAAAAATGATTCTTTATTAGCCCTAACAAAACACTGATAAAGACCTGATTTTAATAATATAATTAATATAATTAGAAAATTTAAATGTATATAATTATCATAAATATAATTTTTCATAATTCTAAATTAATATTTAAATATGTATAAATATTTGTGTATAATAATAAATATATTTATATAATTATATATATTTATATAATTATATATATTTATATAATTATATATATTTATATAATTATACACATATATATTTATTGATATATAAATATATATAATTATAAATAAAATAAATATATTTATTATAATTTTATAATTATTTAAATAAGTAAATTTATTTATATCTATAATTATAAATAAATATATTCATAAATATTTGAATATAGTTATATATATTTATTAATATATAAATATATATAATCATAAATAAATATATTTATTATTTAAAAATATTTATTATAATTTTATAATTATTTAAATATATAAACACATAAATATAAATATAAATATAATTATGAACAAAGATTTAAAAATATTTATATATAATTATAAATATATTTATATAATTATATTAACATCATCAATTTGGTAACCCAAAACCATGACCCCACAAAATTTATTGAATGAAGTAAAGGCAACAGACACGGAGGATACATGGATGCAATCCCCTGCAAATAAAAGAGGAGTCCCAAAAGACCCCAACCACAACGCTAAAGGGCCCATTAATTTTGATCCCAACGCAAGCCTACAGGCAGCCTATGGTCATCCCTGCATCCCGAGGTCACCTTCTGTCTGCATCCCAAGTAGCCGGTCGCCAAGCCCGAGGTCGCCTCTCACCCGCGTCTTGAGGTCATCCCCGTCCACAGTCAAGTCGTCGCATGCCGAGAACTTGTAGATCGCACCGCCATCCGGCGCCATTACTATCCACCGTTTGCTGTTGCCGGCCGCCGTAATCACATAATCACATCGGTGCTGACATCCACCCGTCCTTGGTCCTCCATCAACCGATCCACCGGGATCCCAGACAACACATCCTTAGTAGACACGCCAGCCTGTGGCCATCCCGAGTTCTCCTTCTGTCAACATCCCAAATTGTCGCACACTGAGCCCGATAAATACTTTTTTAAAACATTATATATATTTATAATATTATACTTATATATTTAAATTAAAAAATTATGAAAAATCATTTAAATAGATTAATTATATAAGTTTAGACATATTTTAAATGAAAAAACTTAATAAACAAAAAAAAATTATTCATACAAATTACAAACATGTACATTAAATAAATATATGTATAAATAAATATTACAAAATGATTAAATTCTAAAAAATATAAAAATCAATAAATATTAAAAATTAATAAATAATATTAAATGAAAGAAAGATTAAAAAGGAATAAATGGAATTTAATAGAAAATTATTATAAAAAATGAATTCATATAAGATTAATTACAGGAATGTTAAACACGTACAGAAATGAAAGAAATATTAAAAAATATATTTAAGTAACTTAATTATATAAATTTCAAACATTTTAAAAATATTACAACTTAATAAATAAAATTGAATAAATACTAATCATATAAATAAAAAACATATTAAAAATTACACTTAGTAAAATATAAATATGTATAAAAAATGAATAAATTCCAAAAATATTATATCAAAAATGAAAAAAATATGCATCAAATGTGGAATAAGTTCATTCCATACACATTCACGCGTGTTATAAATATATGTACATTCCACGTACATGTGTACATATACATACACATACATACATCTGTACATGTACAACATCTATATATACAAACACACAAAACATAATGCATACATATATACACACATAGACATTGATATATATATGAGTTCAAATATCACATGTTGACAAGACATTATTTATATTTATATAATTGCTTGAATTATTAATATATATATATATATATATCACATTTATATTAATTATATACATGAATTTTGTAATTAATGTATATAAATAAACATTAATTTTTGAATATATATATGATAATTTTATATATATTAATAATATTTTTTATTAAAAGTTTTTATCAGTGCCAAGAAAATCGCTGACAAATATGTACATTCATTAGTGCTAAAATTTTGATGACAAATGTTATACTTTTATGAGTGTTTTTTCAGTACTGATAAAAGTTACCTTTATCAGTGCTTTTAGCTAGTGCTGATAAAGGTTACCCTTTTATCAGTGCTTCATGTTTTGCATTGATAAATTACAGCACTGCATAAAGCGCGATCTGCAGTAGTGGGAATTGATTACCCCTACAGGCAGTCTTTTTGAGGCATTCATTCTTTTCAACGCTCTCCTTTGTTCTCATTCGAACTAAACCACATCTGAAACACTATAGAGAGTGATTTGGAGAGTAAATTGGGTCTTATTCTTGAGATTCTGATTTACATGCCATCTGTGCTGGTTTCTTACACCAGTTCCATTATTTTGGAGCAGAACATATCATAGATTCTTAAGATCTAGTGGAGATCGAAAGCTCACCTACAGGCCAGAGCCTTTGATGTTCAAGTGCCTCAAAGTACAATCATAATGGCAAGGAAATGATGAGGTAGAGAGAGAATATGGGATGCAGGCCATGTCGATGGACCAGAGGTGAGAGAAAGTTCAGATGTTACATAAAATTAACCAACCGTTACATGGTATTAAATTTACATGAGATTGGTATGAACTTTATGCGAGTTAGGAAAAAATCCTTACACAAGAAAGACTACCCTTATGCAAGTTGATTTACCTTTTCACAACATAGGTTTTACTCTTACGCAGTTGAGCATAACCTTTATGCAATTGGGTATTCCCCTCACACAAATAGGGATTACCCTTACACAAGAGAGTTGACCCTTACGTGACCCAAGAAAGACCCTTATGTAGACAGGGAGTACCCTTATGCATCAGGAGATGTACCCATAATTAGGAACTAGTGACCCTTACATATTTGAGGAGTACCCTTATGCTACTCAAGGGGTTACCCTTAAGCAATATTATAGCGACCCTGCCTTTTATTACATTACTATAACATCATTTTAAATATAAACAACATAATAGTATAACACATAGAGGATCCAAAGGTTTAGTACCTTGGGAAAACTAGGACCATTCATAACAATTACAACATCAAGCATAAACGTTTATTTAATTCCTTCTTCTCTAGCTTCTTATTGGCACTTGACCTCTCCTTAGTACATGTAGTCGCCTGAGGATATACATCAAAAGTGTTGAGCTAAAATCCCAGTAAGAGGATAGATAAGAACAATATAATAACGGGTGACCATAACCATAACATAGGAAAAGGATCATAAACATGAGAGGAATCATTAATAAAATACTTGAAACGTGGAAATGCATAACAATGAAACAACATGTCTTAGTGGTTAACTACCACACATACTTGTGAACAAAGCTAGAATCTTGTTCACACATAATTTCACATTTACTCATGAGATTCATCACTTTACCCAATGCATTGGAGTGCTGTATAATCTGGGTGCACCTATCACATTCAAACATTCGTATTGCGCTATAAAATTCCGGGCACACCCATCACATCATAACATTATCATTATCATGCACGCCACATAGACAATATATAAAAAATTAAAATAACTAACCCATTTAATAGAATTGGTTTCATCTCATAAGAAACTATTCATAAACTTTGGGTTCCCAACAGAAAGTGGGAATAACATACTTGATACAATAACCATCAACCTTGAGTGAGAAATAAAAGGTGTGTTTTTGAAAGAAGATTTTTTTGGAAAACATTTGTTTGTCATAAACTCTATTGGTAAACATGTATATCCCAAAAAGGGAATATAATGATGAAAACCCATTTTTAAGGAGTGACCGTACCAAAAATGGAGCGAAAGAGGGAGAACCCGAAGGAAGAAAGTTGGGTTTGAGAATTTACCCTTACCTTGTATCCGAACGCTTTCTTCACTTTAATTTCATGTATAACCACATTAGATTCATTAATTTACAATTGAATAACCTTGTGTACATGAATATGGTTCATTATTGTTTCATTATGTTATTTTACGGGCCTTTGGATGAGTTATATATTGAGTCAATAAGGTTTCCTTATGACTTTTCCATTCCTTCATGATTGGGGAGATTATTGAGTCAATACGGGTTCCTTATGACTTTACTATTCATCATGTTTTGAAAATCACAAACACCTTATCTTAAGGCAAATTGTTTTACTTTCATAAGGAAAATTTTCCTTTCCCAAGGAAATTATCCTTACCATGTTTTTCATTGTTCATTATCTGGTCTAAGTGTAAAATTCGGTTTCATATCTAAAACCTCAGAATCATATAATACTTAGACATAGAGCACTCTGTTTTCAGGATCCAAATTCAGGTTCTGAGTTTTTTGAATTTCGACTCCTAGATTTTCTGAGTTCTGACTCTGAGTTTTCTGAATTCAGACTCTGAACTTTTCTCAGTTCTAACTTTGAGTTTTTTGAATTTAGACTCCGAACTTTTCAGAGTTCTGACTCTGAGTTCTCTGAATTCAGACTCCAAACTTTGTAAGTTCAGACTCTGAATTCCAATGAATTCAGACTTAGAACTTTGTAAGTTCAGACTCCAAATTCCAATTAATTCAGACTCCGAACTTTGTAAGTTCAAACTCTGAATTCCATTGAATTTAGACTTCAAACTTTGTAAGTTCAGACTCCAAATTCCAATGAATTCAGACTCCGAACTTTGTAAGTTCTGACTCCGAATTCTCATGAATTCTGACTCCAAACTTTGTAAGCTCAGGTTCTGAATTCCTTAGAAAACAGAATCTGAATATCCTTGTATTATAAACTCCGAATGCATTTTTGTTTAGACTCCGAAATTTTATTTTCTTACATTCTGAATATTTGATTTTGGTTATGTAACCATATTTTTGCTTAAAATTGTTTTTGTTATAAAATTATTTCATACATTCAGTTACTAACTAACCATTTTTTGAGTGACACATGTACAGGTCCCTCCGAAATTCAAGGAAAAATATGATCGTTGGAGGACAGAGCTGACTGTTGAAGCCATGCCTATAAATAGGATCTCTTTTGAAAGATCTCATAACTTTGATGAACTATTCTATGAATATAGAGATTACATGCTGTTGAAGTTATTTCTAGAGAGAGACTCTCATGCTTAGTGTGAACTGAACGTCTTGTTTAGATTTTCTTCGTGAGACTCCGAATGTTGCTGATTACATTTGAGGACTTCCGGGGATAGAAAGACAGAGGTGTCGACTACCTTAAAGTTCGAGGACTTCCTTTCTGAGGAAGACATAGGTGCCTACTACCTTGAAGTTGAGGGTTTGTGGGGATAGCAAGACAGACTCTAATCTTCGTATCAAGGGCTTACCCTGGTGTGGGTAAGACATAATTTCTTGAAAGTATAAATCAAGGGACCTTTATTCAAGGTTGTTGGATACCCTTCTCTTTGGGTTAAAATATTTATTACTTGTTACTTGTTTGTTTCACATGAAGAAATTTATTATCAGTAATAGAGTAGATAATTTTGTTATGCTTACTAGAGGATATAAAATCCCTAAAAAGGAAGTTAGTACCTTCACAAATCAAGAACCCATATGTAAGGTACAATAAAGGTTCATGACCATCATTAATAGTTTACAATCTATGGGTGAGAAAGGATTAGATGATGAAGCTCTTGTGGACAAGATTATAGACATCATTCCTAATGAGTGGGAATCCAAGAAAACTGCTATTGATGAGAATAGAAAGGTCACTCAGATTTCTCTTGATGAACTATTTGGAACACTTCTTCAACACGAGACTAGAATGAAGAGACATGATGATAATGTAAAAAATAAGAATGGGAATGGCAGTGTTTCTTTTACTACAACTTCAAATCATATAAAAGCTAAGACTCCTAAGAGAGTTACAAGATCCAAATCTAAGAATGTTGTTATACAATCCGAATCTAGTGGAAGTAAATATTCAAAAAATGAACTAGTCAATCTTGCTAGAAGGATGAAAAAGATTGTTGGTCAGAAGAATTTTCAATCCAGATACAAGAAGAAAAAAAGGAAAGATAAGAAAGATTTAGAAGATACATGTTATGAATGCAAGAGAGATGGACATATAAGACTTGATTGTCCCATGATTAAGATATAATAAAGAAAGGAAAAGCATTCTGAGAAAAACATAAAGAAGTACTACAAATCTAAAGCTAAGAAAGTCTTGAAATCTAATGACACCTGGAGTGCCAGTGGTGAAGACTCTTGAGATAAATCATTAGATTACGATTCTTATGGACAGAAGAATCTTGGTCTAATAGCCAGACTACCTATTGAAAATAATTTCTTAATGGCTAAGGTACACAATGTTGAATCCATGACCAATGTATCTTTGAATTCTAATCATAGTGATAGTAAATATTATAAATCTTCGGATGAAGAATCTTCTTCTGATGAAGATGATACTTTACCTTCCTATGAAGAAGTTTCTAGATTTTCTAAACTCCTTGAGAATGAGAATTCAAAACTCAATAAAAAGCTTGATAAGTAAAATTCTAGGAATACTATTCTTACTAAGTAAATATCAGATCTTTCTAAAGATCTTGATAAGAAAACCCTTGATTTCGAAAGTATTTCAAAAAATCTTAAGGAAGTAAATTCTGAGAAGGATAAAATTTCTAAGGGTCTAGAAAAATAAATTTCTAAGGAAAATGTTTCCGAGCCTAACTCTAGTTCTAAAGCTAATATTTTTTAATACAAGAACTTAGTCATCAAACTGAAATCCAAAATTTTTTCCTTGAGTAAGTGTTTGTAAAACTTTACCCTAGGTAAGGAAATTTTTTGACAATAAGTATTCTCAAAACTGACCTCTAAGGAATAATTAAGGATTTGGTTATACTAGTTCTAAACCGATTTTTAGTAACAATTATTTTGTTCCTCAAAGTGCTCCATTCTGTAATAAATGTTAGTGTGGTGGACACTGGGAAAAAAATTATTCCCTAAACAAAACCCAGTCTTTAGGATTTCATAAAGCCTATTTTTCTAAGAAAATGTGGGTACCTAAGATTTTTCTTTCTGAAATTTCCGAATCCAAGAAAGTTTGGATTTCAAAAGTCTTACATTATTATTTTCAGGAAAATAGAGAAAGTACCAACAATGATAATTGGTACATGGATAGTGGATGTTCCCAACATAATACTGGTAAGAAAAACTACTTTGAAAATATTATCAAGACGAAAGGAGGAAAAGTAACTTTCAGAGGTAATGCTCAGGGAGAAATTATTGGTATAGGTAAAATTGTTCTTCTGGGAAAAACTTTGATTTCAAATGTTTTATTTGTTAAGGGTATTAATCACAACCTCATTAGCATAAGTCAATTATGTGATAAAGGTTACCTTGTGAATTTTAGGAATGATAAGTTCTTAGTACACAATTCCAAGGAATAATTTATTCTTTCTACCCATAGGCAAGAGAATGTTTACACAATAATCTTAGAAGACCTTAGGAGCCAAAACTTACATTGACTTAGTGCAATGGAAGACCATTCTTGGTTGTGGCATAGAAAGTTAGGAAACTGTAACCTTAGGAACCTATGAAAACTTTCAAATAAAGGATTAGTTAAGGATCTACCAGATCTTAGATTTGATTCTTCAAAAGTTTTTGATCCTTGTTAATATGGAAAGAAACATAAATCAAGTTTTAAATCAGTCGGTGAAGTCTCAACTACTGATGCATTACAGTTAGTGCATATGGATCTTTTTGGTCCAACACAAACTGGAAGCATTGGTGGAAAATATTATGTATTTGTTTTAGTTGATGATTACACTAGATTTACATGGGTCTATTTTTTAGAAAAGAAATATGAAGAATTTTCTTATTTCAAAAGTTTTGATTCCCAAGTTAAAAATGAGAAAAACCTTCCTTTGATAAGTATTCATAGTGACCATGGATGAGAATTTCAAAATTTGGATTTTGAAACTTTTTATAGTAGAAAAGGCATTACTCATAACTTCTCAGCACGTAGAACACCTCAACAAAATGGTGTTGTTGATAGAAGAAATATAATTCTTCAAGAGATAACTAGAACTGTGTTTAGTGAATATTATATAGCCAAAAAATTTTGGGCTGAAGCTGTAAGTAATTCTTTTTATACTATAAATCGAGTTTGGATTAGAAATTTTCTTAATAAAAATCCTTACGAGTTATGGAATGGTAGAAAACCTAGAATTTCCTACTTCAAGGTTTTTGGTTGCAAGGTATTCATTTTGAATACTAAAGATAACTTACAAAAATTCACACAAAAATGTGATGAAGGAATTTTCTTAGGATACTCCACAACTTCTAATGCTTATAGAGTTTTCAATAAAAATACTTGTACTGTTGAAGAAACAGTACATGTCAAATCTTATGAAACTGATCCCTTTGTTTTTAAACAATCCCAACCTACATCTTCGAATATATTTTCAAAAACCGATTATCAACCTTTGTTAGAAGATCCTTATGATAAGTATAATTCCCAAGAAGATGTTTCTGAAGCATTTACCCCAGAAGATTTCCTAACCTATGTTGATGAACAGGTTTTACAAAACCAAAATCAGTCGTATATTAAGAATTATACCAATGATAGTATCATTGGTGATTTGAATCAACCTGTAAGGACTAGATGTTCCATAAGAAATGAAGTAGACAATCTAGCATTCCTTTCTCAATTAGATCCAAAAAGCACTGATGAAGCTTTAGGTGATGATGATTGGATAAAATATATGCAAGATGAACTAAATGAATTCGAAAGGAATAAAGTTTGGACCATCTTTGAAAGACCTAAGGAAACTTCTGTTATTGGAGTAAAATGGGTCTTCAGAAATAAGTGTGATGAAAATGGAATCATAGTAAGAAATAAAGCTAGATTAGTTGATAAAGGCTATAATCAACAAGAAGGAATATACTATGAAGAAACCTATGCTCCAGTATCTAGACTTGAATCTATTTGTATTTTACTTGCCTTTGCAGCATTCTTCAATTTCAAACTTTTTCAAATGGATGTGAAATGTGCTTTCCTTAATGGTTATGTTCAAGAGGAAGCTTTTTTTGAACAACCTCCTAGTTTTGAAGATAAAAAACATCCTAAACATGTTTATAAACTTACCAAATCTTTGTATGGACTTAATCAAGCCCCTCGATCTTGGTATGACAGAATTATAAGATTTTTGCATCAAAATAATTATGTTAAGGAAAATGCAGATCCAACCATTTTTATAAAGAAAGATAAGAAAAATGTTTTGATTGCTTAAATTTATGTTGATGAAATTATATTTGGTTCAACTCAGCAATCTTTAACTGATTCTTTTGCGGATCTAATGAAATCTGAGTTTGAAATGAGTATGATGGGTGAGTTAAATTTTTTCCTTGGTTTTCAAATTTCTCAAAAACCAGAAGGAATCTACATATCCCAACATAAGTATATTAAAGATATTCTTAAAAAGTATGGACTTGAAAACACTAAGAGTATAAGTACTCCCATTGGTACCTCAAATTCACTTGATCTTGATGAAGCTGGAAAACCAATAGATCAAACATCTTTTAGAGGTATGATAGGAAGTTTACTTTACTTGATAGCTAGTCATCCAGACTTAATATTTTCAGTATGCTTATGTGCAAGATATCAATCCAATCCTAAGGAATCTCATTTAAAGGCAGTGAAACGAATTTTTTTCTTCTTAAAGGGAACCATGGATTTAGGACTCTTTTATACTTCTGGAAATAATTTTGTTCTAAAAAGTTTTTCAGATGCTGACTTTGGTGGATGTAGAATGAATAGGAAAAGTACATCCAAAACTTTTCATTTCTTAGGAGATTCATTAGTTTCTTTTTCATGCAAAAAGAAACACTCATTAGGACTTTCCACTACTGAAGTTGAATATGTAGCAGTTGGAAGTTTTTGTGCTCAAGTGTTGTGGGTGCAACACACACTCACAAACTATGGTACAAGTTTTACCAAAACACAAATTCTGTGTGATAATACTAGTTCCATTTCCATTAGTAAAAACCCTGCATATCACTCTCGTACAAAACACATAGATATTAGGCATCACTTTCTTAGGGATCACACACAAAAAGAAGATATCATTCTTCAATTTATCGGAACGCAAAATCAACTTGCTGATATTTTTACAAAATCTTTACCTTATGATAGATTTGAATACATTAAATAGAAGTTAGGAATGATAACCATAAGGTAATATTCCTTATTAAATTCCTATTGAAATCAATCTTCTTATAGTAATAAAATCCTTTTCATAGGGGGAGTACATTTTCTTGTTATTTAGTTCAAAGTTTTCCAAAAAAAAAATTCGTAATGAAGTTTATCAAAATTTTCGTAATGAAGTTTTTCAAAATTTTCTTAATGAAGTTTTTTTTCGTAATGGAAATTTTTGTAGTCTAAATTTCAAATTTTTCTTAGTCAAGTTTTTTTGGAATCTAAAGTTTTCCTCACTACGAATAATCTTCCTGGAAATCCGAAAGGTATGTTTCCTTTCTTAAGTTTTCATAATCATCATTTAATTTCTGGTATTTTACTTTTGTTTTTAAATTTTTGGATTCTAGTTTCCTTAAATCCGAATGTTTTCTTAAAAAACCTCAAAAGATCGGATTCTATCAAGTTTTTCCTTGTGACTGTCATATCAACCGTCAGATCTAATCAGATGGATTTTCAGCCATTTTATTGAGTTTAGAAGATGAATCGTCACTTCTAACACCTATAAAAGGGACCCTTGATGGTTGTCCCACATCGATCTCAAGTGCTCGCATGCTGAAGTTCTGACCCTATACTTAAGCCTATTCTAAACTTCTCAGAGTTTTCTCAATTCCGAATGTTTGTAGAAGAATCCTCTCAGAAAGATATGTCTACTGTCAAGCCAATTCTGAAGTGGTAGGTATATAGAGAAAGTATGGTGCATCCGAACTTCTTCAACAAGTATGATTCGATTATCTCCAGAAACATTACGCTGAATGGATGGGAAAGTGTCTGCATATCAAAGATAGGTGCTCAAGATTTGGTGTATCCAGATCTTATAATTTAGTTCTATGAATCTGTCAGTTTCTTTAAGGAAGAAGGAAGAGATAAGTTTTCATTTAAGAGTTATGGAAAGACTTATGCTCTTTTGTATACAAAGGCAGCTAGTTTGATTGGAGTTCCATTCGAAGGGGAAGCTGAGTTCTGTTATCATAAGTTACCAAATGTTCAAGGAAGCTTTGTAAAGGTGAAAGCTATGGAGTTCCTCAGTCTTACTGATGTCATGAATCCGAAGTTTACTCACCTCTTTACAAATAATCAGATCCTTGAATTATGGGTTCAAGGATTTATCATTCCGAGAAAAGGTGACAAGGACACCTTGAAAAAGAGTGACATGTACATCCTATATTTTCTGGTGAACCAAAGGAAGGTCAATTTGGTTAAGCATATTCTCATTATGATTGAGAATATTAAGAATGTAAACTTGAAGGCTCAGATAATTTTGTATCTGACCATTCTTTCTAAGTTGATTTTTCGATGTCTAGAGTCTTTCAAAATTCCTTGTAGTTCAAAGCCAAGGAATTGAAAAGTCATGCTAATTAGTGATTATACCTTGAAAAAGATGAAGGTTGGTTTTTCTAAGGAATTAGGAGAATTTTATGAACTACCAGTGGAAGAATCTGAAGCTATTCTGAAGGAACAAGAAGTGGCTGAACCGTCGAAAAAGGCTAGAAAGAAGAGAAGGTTGAAAGAAGTAAAAGAAGAAGAAAAAATACTAAAAGCTAAGGAAGCCCAATCTGCAACTCCAAAACCTAAGAAGCAAAAATCCTATCTAGATGAGGTTGTAGCTAAGTGGAGGGAAGATAAGAAAAATCGGAAGGAAGGAGAACCACAGTTTGGCTTGGATCCTGCAGAAGAAAATGATTTGAAAGAGAAGACAACTGATGAGCTTAAAAGGAAAGATAAAGAAAATAAGCAAAATAAGAAGATGTCTGAGGCTGATATTGTTCAATTCCTTCTGAGGGATACTGAGAAAACATCCAAGAATATCCTGGTACCAAAATCCTTCTTGGTAGAAGCTTTACCTGAGACCCCGGGAAAGAAATATGTGACTCTGGAAAAGGTTGTAGAAAAATTTGTGGAAGAAGTGGAAGAAGTGGAAGAAGAAGAAATAAGTGGTGACACAGAAGATCTTACAAATAAAGTTAAAGACTTCCATGAGAAAGAAAGTCCATCCAAGAAATTGTCAATCCGAACTTCAGAAGCTGAATCCTCAAAGTTGGCTACACCTGGGAAAGATGAGAAAGGTTAGGATAAGAATGGCGAAGAAGAAGTGAACAAGATGTATGTGGAAGAAAGTTCTAACCACGACTTCATTCATCCTGAAGAAGATAAGGAAGAAGCTTAGAAGGAGAAAATAGATGAAGATAGAATTGTTCAGCTTCCTGACAATGAACATAAATCTCCAGATAAGGAAGCCATTCTGAAAGTTGATAAGGGTAAATAGGTGGTTACTAATACACCTAATAAAGTTGTGATAAATAAAAAGGAAGCTGGTGGATCTTCAAAGAGGAAGCTTGCTGACCTAGAGAAAGATCCTTTACCTAGAAAAGTCTCAGATTTAGAATCATCATCCCTAGGAAATGATTTCATTGTTCAATCACTGAAGAAGATTGTTGGAACCATTCCAATTTTTCCAAGCACTGATTCGAGATGCCAGATGCTTCAACACACACTAAATCAGAAATCAGATTCAGTATCCATGGTGATGGATAAGTGTGTAAAGATTGAGGCTGATTTCAAGAATTTCTTCATTAACTATGATGCCCACAAAAGGTCTTGTATGAAAATGGATGGCTGGTCAAAGAATACATTTGAAGATTTGAGAGAACTTTATGAATTCCAAGATGGTGTCAAGGAGGATTTTGACATTGAATATGGTAAGATCAATGATCTTACAAGCAGTTTTGAACAAAAGCTAACTCTTGAGCAGAATACTTGGATTCAATAAGTGAAGTATTTGAATGGAAAATTGTATTCTGTTGCCCAAAGCTAGAAGAGAGAGAGGGATCTTCAGATTGAGATAGAAGAAAAGCTTGTCAAGCAGGAAGAAGTCCTGAAGGCTCAGGTAGAGTTTCTTAAGGCTCAGAATGATGGGATCAAATCCTTAGAGAAGAAAGTTGAGGACCAGGAAAAAATTCTTAAGCAAGAAGAGGAAGATCATAAGGATCTCAAGAAGCTGAATACAATAGTAAAAAATCTTATTCCCATGGAAAATGAAGGATGATCTTTCTTTAATCCGATCTTTTGTTGTATTTTTATTCCTTGTACAAATTCTTTCTAATCGTAATGAAACTTTTGGTTGCTCGTTTTTTGTTTGGATGTGTTGTACAAATCTTTCAGGTACTATAATTTCTTTTCCATTCCCTTAAATTATTTTTGAAAATTACAAAGGGGGATAAGGGAAAAAGAATACTAAGTAAAGAAGAAATATCCCTAAGTAAGGGGGAGTTTTCATTACAGAGGTTTCCGTATTCAAAAAATCTCATTCCAAAAATCTAGAATACGATCCTTAGTGTTCCAAATCCTAAGGGGGAGTTAGTCTTATTCATCTTTACCCATATGATAAGGGAGATAAGTTTTATTTTCAAAGTCTATAAAAATATTTCTAAGTCCTTATTTTCTTTTTTGTAAGGATGTTTGTGCTTTCCAAAAAGGGAGAGATTATTGAGTCAATAAGGTTTCCTTATGACTTTTCCATTCTTTCATGATTGGGGAGATTGTTGAGTAAATAAGGTTTCCTTATGACTTTACCATTCCTCATGTTTTAAAAATCACAAACACCTTATCTTAAGGAAAATTGTTTTACTTTCATTAGGAAAAATTTCCTTTCCCAAGGAAATTATCCTTACCATGTTTTTCATTGTTCATTATCTGGTCTAAGTGTAAAATTTGGTTTTATATATAAAACCTCGAAATCATATAATACTTAGATATAGAGAATTCTATTTTCAGGATCCAAATTCAGGTTCTGAGTTTTCTGAATTCAGACTCCGAGATTTTTTGAGTTCTGACTCCGAGTTTTCTGAATTCAGACTTCTAACTTTTTTGAGTTCTACCTCAGAGTTTTCTGAATTCAGACTCCGAACTTTTCTAAGTTCTAACTATGAGTTATCTGAATTTAGACTCCAAACTTTGTAAGTTCAGACTCCAAATTCCAATGAATTCAGACTCCAAACTTTATAAGTTCAGACTCCTAATTCCAATGAATTTAGACTCCAAACTTTGTAAGTTCAGACTCTGAATTCCAATGAATTCGGACTCCGAACTTTGTATGTTCGGACTCTGAATTATCATGAATTCTGACTCCGAACTTTGTAAGTTCAGGTTCCAAATTCCTTAGAAAACAGAATCCGAATATCCTTGTATTATAAACTCCGAATGCATTTTTTGTTAGACTCTGAACCTTTATTTTCATACATTACAAATACTTTATTTTGGTTATGTAACCATATTTTTTCTTACACTTGTTTTTGTTAAAAAATTTTGTTTTGCATTCAGTTACTAACTAACCGTTGTTTGAGTGACACGTGTACAGGTCCTTCCGAAATTCAAGGAAAAATATGACCATTGGAAGAGGGAGTTGACCGTTGAAGCCATGCATATAAATAGGATCTCTTTTGAAAGATCTCATAACTTCGATGAAATGTTCTATGACTCTCGAGATTACATGTTGTTGAAGTGATTTCTAGAGAGAGACTCTCATGCTTAGTGTGAACTGAACGTCTTGTTCATATTTGCTTTGTGTGACTCCAAATGTTACTGATTACATTTGAGGACTTATGGGGATAGGAAGACAGAGGTGCCGAATGCCTTAAATTTTGAGGACTTCCTTGCTGAGGAAGACAGAGGTGCCGACTACCTTGAAGTTGAGGGCTTGCGGGGATAGAAAGACAGACTCTGATCTTTGTATTGGGGGATTACCTTGGTGTGGATAAGATAGACATTCTTGAAAGTATAAATAAAGGGACCATTATCCAAGGTTGTTGAATACCCTTCTCTTAGGGTTAAAACATTTATTACTTGTTACTTGTTTGTTTCAAGTTTTCCGCTGCATTTTTTTTGTTGAGGAAAGTATAAATATCTTATACTTCCTTATACTTGTACACTCTGATTTTGTGAGATTATATATGTTTTAAGGTAGAATCTTTATCTTTTTAAACTTTCATTAAGTTTCATTTCTAGATTCACTTTTCCGAAATTAATTCTCGAAATCATATTTCTGGAATCAAGTAAGTGTGTAGAATTAGAGGTGTTGTGAATTTTGTTTATACAAAATTTCCTTAAGGATTTTTTTAAATTATACAATTCACCCCCCTCTTGTATATTCAATATCTACAATATTATTTCAATCATTCGGTTGGTATATTAGGAGATTATCATACTCCATACCAACTCAACATTATAGAGTTTAAAAACATTGTTCGGGAATGTTTGTTTTTATGGTTTTCTTGAGTGGTTCACTTGTATTCATAAATTAAAGTTCGTGTAGAACATGGATAAACATCCAAAACTAATATTTCATGTTATTAATGATAATAAATAATTTAAAATGATCTTATAATGAATTATATTATATACCATGTGGATGATGATAGGTGGGGAGAGATTAATAAATGAACTTGAAATTGAAAGGAATTCAAAGGAAAAAGATGGAAAGGAAATACCCCTTGAATCCTCCTCTTGAGATCCTCCTTGAGAAAGCTAGGCTTGGTCTTTTGATGAGAAAAGAAGCTCTTGGACGTGGGGTAGGGGATAAAGAATATACTTGGGCAGAGTTTATACAAGGCTTGAAGCTTGAGAGGTGTGAGGAAATGAGGGTGTGAAGGGTGGTATTTTTTATGGAGGGGAGAGGGGATTTCCCAATATAAAATTCATTAATTTATTATTTCCCCACAAGACAAAGAATAGCGAGTCTTCCATGACCAAGAATAGTAATTTTATCATGTGAGCCCAAACCAAATGGGCTTACATCAGCAAAACATCATGCATGACTCTATAATTAGCTTATTTAGCTTATTTTGTAAATTATGGTATTTCACTATTCATAAAAAATTCAAGTATTTCATAAAAATCCCAAAAATTCACCCCAACCATTTTTTGATGTGTAAAATCCAAAAATGGAGTCCAATTTTCAAAAATAATTTTCTAAATATTATTATTTTTAATATTTAATTAAACTCATAATTTTTAAAAAATAAGTTTTAAAACATTCATTTACTTATTCTAAAATATAGGTACATCATAATTTCACTTGAATAATATCTTTATACTACATAGGTAAGGTTACTATTCATTACGGTATATCACTATTCATAAGGGTATGTTACTATTCATAAGGGTAGGTTACTATTCACCAAAAATTATGTTTTTCTTATTGGACTCCAAATAACTTACTGATCGCAACCGTGTATGTTAGATTTTCAAAATTAAAGACACAGAAGTGACAAACATATGCTTAAAGGTCACATAACACTTAGTAGTTCATTAATTTTTTTCTTTCATGTGATTATATGAAATATTTATAAGAGATGAATTCCCATTAAAACCTTGGGTCGTTACATTTATCCCCCCTTTTGAAATTTCGCCCTCAAAATGTCACTTTACACAAATAGGTGAGGGTACTTCTCCTTCATCGCCTCTTTCGATTCCCATGTAGATTCTTCAAACTTATGGTTCCTCCACAACACTTTGACAAGGTGGGTTGTCTTGTTGCATAGAACCTTATCTCTCCTATCCAAAATCTTCACTGGCTTCTCCTCATAGGAGAGATCATCTTCCAACTATACCACCTCTGAGTTCAGTACATGTGTGGGATCTGGTATGTACTTCCTCAGGAGTTATACATGAAACACATCATGAACATGAGCCATATTTGGTGGAAGTGCAAGCCGATAGGCCATGACTCCTATGCGGTCAAGGATCTCAAAGGGGCCAATGTACCTTGGACTTAGCTTTCCTTTCTTTCCAAACCGCATGACTCTCTTCCATGGTGATATTCGAAGTAAGAATTTATCTCTATCGTCGAACTCCAAGTCCCTTCGACAACTATTAGCATAACTCTTTTTCCAACTCTAAGTAGCTTTGATGTGTTTCTGGATTACTTGAACCTTCTCTGTCATCTCTTACATAAGATTGGGTCCAAGTTGGTTTCTTTCTCCAACTTCATCCAAACAGGTTGGAGTTCTACATCGCTTTCCATACAGAGCTTCATATGAATCCATCTGAATAGTCGAGTGAAAGCTATTGTTGTATGAGAACTAAACTAATGGGAGATTTTGATCCCATCAACCTTTGAATTCTATAGATCAGGCTCTTAACATATCTTCAAGCGACTGAATAGTCCTTTCAGATTGACCATCAGTTTGAGGGTAATAGGTCGTGATGAAATTTTATTCAATACTCAAATCATATTGAATACTCCTCCAGAATTCAGATGTGAACCTTGGATCACGATCAGAGACAATCAAGAGTGTAACGCTATGCAGTGTCACCACTTCCTTCACATATATCTTTGCAAGTTGTTCAAGAGAGAGGTCTTCCCGAATAACGATAAAATGGAAAGTCTTTGTGAGTCAGTCAACCACAACCCATATCGCATTATTTCCCTTCGACGTCTTCGAAAGACCCATGACAAAGTCCATAGTGACACTATCCCATTTCCACATGGGTATAGGTAATGGCTGCATCAACCCTTTGGACTTTTGTCGCTCTGCTTTAACTTGCTGACATACCAAGCACCTTGAGATATATTATGCAATATCCTTCTTCATATTATCCCACCAGAAGTGTTCTCAGAGATCATAATACATCTAGGTACTCCCAGGATGGATAGAGAATGTTGAGCTATGTTCATTTTCCAATATCTCCTTCTTTATCTCGGGTGATAAAGGAACACAAAGCCACGTTCCAAACCGAATCATACCATCACCATCGATATGAAACTCTTTCAGATTCCCTTTCTTTACTGCATTCACCCTCTTTTGCATCTCCACATCATCCCTTTGTGCTTCCTTAATCTTCTATTGGATGGATGGTTGTGCAATCATTTGGGCTAGGTAGGATGTATCCCCAGCCCTTATGATTTCTAAATCCATCCTTTGAATATCCAAGAAGATAAATTCTTTCTCAATCCCTAACATGGATAGAGTAACATGTTCTTTTCTGTTTAGAGCATTAGCTACCTTTTTCACCTTTCCAGGATGATAGTTAATAGGGAAATCGTAATCCTTGATTAGATCTAACCATCTCCTTTGATGCATGTTGATCTCCTTTTGTGTGAATATATACTTTAGGCTCTTGTGGTTAGTGTATATGTCACACTTCTCACCATAAAGGTAGTGCTGCCATATTTTCAAGGAAAAATCACAACTACCAACTCTAGATCATGCGTCAGGTAGTTCTACTCATGGATCTTCAATTACCATGAGTCTTAGGATATAACATTTTCATTTTTCATGAGTACGCAACCCAAGACTTTCTTTGAAGCATCATTGTATATCAAAAAACTTTCTCCACTTTTCAGTAGTGTGAGTATAGGTGCAGTGATCAGCCTTCTCTTTATCTCCTTGAATCTTCCCTCACATTCTTCCATTCAAACATACTCTATCCCTTTATTTGTTAACTTAGTTAGCGGGCTTGTCAATCATGAAACAATTCTCACAAAACGTCGGTAGTACTCAACTAATCCAAGAAAACTATGGATTTCTATGACACTAGAGGTCCTAGGCTATTCCTTAATCACCTTTTTTTTGAAGGGTTCACATAAATTACATCACTTGTGATCACATGTCCCAAGAACGTGACTTGATTCATCTAAAAGTCACACTTTCTAAACATGGCGTACAACTTATCCTTTCTCAATGTCGCCAACACAAGTCTTAGATGTTCTTCACGTTCTTGCTTGCTCATGGAGTAGATTAGAATATCATTAATAAGCACTACCAAAAATTTGTCGCGGTAATGTCTAGAGACTATATTCATCAAATATATGAAGATTTCAGCGGCATTATTAAGTCTGAAGGGCATCACCAGAAACTCATACTGCCCATACCTTGTATGGAAGGCAGTCTTCTAAATATCTTCCTTCTTCACATTTAACTGATGATATCTAGAACGAAGATCCACCTTTGAGAAGTATTGAGATTCTCTTAACCGATCAAACAAGTCGTCAATCCTTGGAATAGGATACTTTTTCTTTATGGTGATCTTGTTGAGTTCCCGATAATCGATACACAGCCACATTGTTCCATCCTTCTTCTTTACAAAGAGCACTGGTGCACCCTAGGGTGATGCACTAGGGCATATGAACCCTTTGTCTAAATGCTCTTGTAGCTTCTTCTTTAACTCCTCCAGTTCGATAGAAGACATCATATAAGGATACTTTGAGATAGGATTAGCACCGGATATGAGTTCTATTGAGAACTCTACCTCATGATATGAGGTAATTCTAGGTAACTCTTTAGGAAATACATCGCCGTATTCCCGCATTATGGGAATTTTCATAGGGTTGGTACTTTCCTTTGACTCAACCATTTGGGCGTGGTACGATTCTTCATAGGGTATCAACACCCACACTGTTGAAGGATTTTTCAAAGGAGATTCACGACCTTACTTGAATTTTTATTGGATCATGGGATAGTTCAGAATATGAAAAAATATTTCCTTTTCCCAATAGTTGATACGTGTCTATATAATGAGAGCCAATCCATTCCCATTATAGTGTCGAATTCCACCAAGGGAAGTATTACGAGATTCGCTGGAAGAATATTCCTACATACGCTAATAGGAGAAGATTCAAACATTTGGGTTGCAATGATTTCACCACTTGTTGTTTTTACAGATATCTCTACTTCAAGGTTTCTGGGTTTCGATTCTATAGTTCTAGCAACCTTTGAAGATATAAAAGAATGCATATAACTAGAATCAAATAAGACTTTTTCCATTATTGAGTAAATCAGATGTGTACCTTGTAAGACTTCATTATCTTGCTCCACTTCTATAGTAGTTATGGAATAAGCCTTCCCTTGTTCCTTTGGATTTGGTGGCTGGTGACGCTGATTACCCTCAAGAACTCGAGGTTTAGTGGACTGGCTTGCATAGTGCCCTAGCTTCTTACAGTTGTAGAATTGAACCATGAGTGGTTCTCTCCTATCTTCCACCACATTCTCCTTCCTTTTCATGTCTTTTTGACACTCTTGAGCATGGTATCCTTCTTTCCCACACTTTAATCACCTCCCCATCCCTTTGAGGTAGTTACCATGATGCAACTTCCAACATTTTTGGCATGTGGGTCGTTGAGTTTTCTTCCCACCTTTTTCATTAGATCCTCTGGCTTAAAAATCCATATTTCGTTTCTTATCACCATAGTCGTGGGACTATTCTCCAAACTCCATATCCACTTTGAGAGCACATCAAACAACTTTTTCATAAATCCCAAAGTCTTGAATTGCAAGATCCTTTTGAAGGTGTGGTTTTAATCCACTAAAGAATCTATCAATTTTGCTATCATTGTTGATAAAAAAAACCCAAAGCATACCTTGAAAACCTTGTGAAATTCTCTTCGTAGGTTGTGATGGATTCTAATTCTTTTTTATTGATCTCTATGAATTCTATATCAATCTTTGTGCGAAGATTTGTTTGGAAATAATTATTAGGAAACACGATCTTAAAGTCTTCCCATTCCATCTCTTCAATTTCCTCCCTTGGATTGGTGTTCTTAATCAGTGCTCACCATTGATCGGCCTCTCCATCTAGATGATAAATGGCTAGTGTCACATTATCCTTCTCAGAATGGTGGAGTACAAAAAGATATTCTCCATGGAGTTGACCCACTATTCTACAACTAGTGGATCAGAAGATCCATTAAACGTAGGTGGTCGTTGCCTCATAAAACATTCAATGGCTAGTTGCTCCCTCTTTGGTGAAGGAAGATGTTCTCTATTATTTTGGTTATTGTTCATAACCGGAGATAGTTGGGTAATAATTTTCATGTAGTTTTGAACTCCACCTCCCAAATCAATAGGGATGTCATTCGGGAAATCATTGCATTGGCCCTCGCATGAGTTGTTGGCCTAGTTTCTCTTGGATCCCACCATTTTCTAAAATAGAAAATGTTAGAAAAAAACATAAGTCAACAAGTCATGAATAAATAACTTATTCATTTTCACAGTTTATACTAAAATTATAACTTATGGGATCCCTATGTAAAGATTCTTGTGTGTGTATTTGTACTTAGTCTCATGCTAGAATTTTTCTCTAGGGTTCACTAATCCTACTTCCCAAATTAACTAAACCTTGCCTTTGATACCAACTATAGTGACCCTGCCTTTTCTTACATTACTATTACATCATTTTAAATATAAAAAACATAATAGTATTACACATAGATGATCCAAAGGTTTAGTGTCTTGGGAAAACTAGGACCATTCATAACAATTACAACATCAAGCATAAACATTTATTTAATTCCTTCTTCTTTAGATTCTTATTGGCACTTGACCTCTCCTCAGTACATGTAGTCACCTGAGAATATACATCAAAAGGGGTGAGATAAAAGCCCAGTAAAATGATATATAAGAACAATATAACAATGGGTGAGCATTACCATAACATAGGAAAAGGATCATGAACATGAGAGGAATCATTAATAAAATAATTTAAATTTGGCAATTCATAAAAATGAAACATCATGTCTTAGTGTTTAACTACCACACATACTTGTGAGAAAATCTAGAATCTTGTTCACACATCATTTCATATTTACTCATGAGATTCATCACTTTACCCAATGCATTGGAGAACTGTATAATTCCGGGCGCACCCGTCATTCAAACATTCATATTGCGCTATATAATTCTGGGCGCACCCGTCACATCATAACATTATCATTATCATGTATTCCACATAGATCATATATCAAAAATGAAAATAACTAACCCATGGAAAGGAATGTGTTTCATCTCATAGTAAAAAATTCATAAACTTTGGGTTCCCAAAAGAAAGTGGGAATAACATACTTGATACAATAACCATCAACCTTGAGTGAGAAATAAAATGTGTGTTTTCGAAAGAATAGTTCTTTTGGAAAACATTTGTTTGTCATAAAATCCAGTGGTAAAAAAGTATATCCCAAAAGGTAAGATAATGATGAAAAAATTATTTTAAGGAGTGACCATAACAAAAATGGAGTAAAAGAGGGAGAACCTGAAGGAAGAAATTTGGGTTAGAGAATTTCCTCTTACCTTGTATCCAAACGCTTTCTTCAATTTAATGTCCTATATAAACACATTAGATTCATTAATTGACATTTCCAGAACCTTGTGTACATGAATATGGTTCATTATTGTTTCATTAAGTTATTTATAAGAAATGAATTTCCATTAAAACTTTGGGTAATTACAAATATGGAGTACCCTTACGCATATAGAGGATTACCCTTACATAATAAAGTATTACCCTTACATAGTTAGAGACTACCCTTACATGGCTAGAGACTTAGTGTTTTATAATTCAGTATTACCTTTATACATACCTGGGTACCTTTATGTGAGAAGTAAGTTACCATTACCCAAGTTGTACAATACCCTTATGCAGGTCATAATCACCTTTACGCATGGGGGAATCTACCCTTATGCAATAGGAGTACCCTAAAACAATAGGGTAGCTACCTTTACGAAAGATCCAGCTATAGGGAAAATAAAAAAAATGAATTAAAAAGTAATCAAAAGGAATAAAATTAAAAAAGAGGAAATGTAAAAAATATTTTTCCTGGAAAATAAATTTGATTGAAAATAAAGAAATACATGCTTGAAAATTTCAAAATTCAACACCTTTATAATAAAAGGCAATTTGAATAGGATAGTGTTCTCACAACCTAGTTCATTGAAATTGGGTTACATTCTGAAGTCCTAAAATATTCCTAAACATGGAAATTGAAACAACCTTAGTCAAACTGTAACATCCCAAGGTTTTAAAAGTAAATTGAAGTGCATGAAACATTGTTTTAAGAAGATAGTTATAATTAGAACTATACTTAATTTTTCCACTTCTATGTTTTGAATTTTAAAAAATGGACATAAACGGTTATGATCAGTAAGTTATTTAGAGTCTGATAAGACCAACATAATTTTTTGGTGAATTGTAACATACCCTTATGAATAGTAATGTTACCCTTATGAATGGTAACATAAACTTATTAATAGTAACCTCACCTATGATATTATACATATAATATTTAATTGAAGTTACGATATACCCATATCTTGGAATAAGTAAATAAATGTTTTAAAATTATTGTTTTTGGAATAAAATATTATTTTATTTAAAAATTAAATTAATTATATTTAGAAAATTATTTTCCAAAAATGGAGTTCATTTTTAAATTCTACATATTTAAAAATTGTTGGGATGAATTTTTGATAATTTTCTGAAATACATGAATTTTTTATGAATAATGAAATACGATAATTTAAAAATTAAGCTAAATACTAGATTAATGGAGTCATGGTTGATGTTCTGATGATGTAAGAACACTTAGTTCAAACTCACATGAAATTATTACTATTTTTGGTCTTGTAATTATAACTATTTCTTGTCTTGTTGAAAAATAATAAAATAATGATTAAAATAATGTAAAACTCCTTCTCTCCACCACTATAAATACCACCCACTCCCCCCTCTTCCTCCCACACCTATATATCTTTGATCCTTGCCTAAGTTGTGCTCAATACTCCTCCCAAGACTCTTCCCCACATCTAAGATATGATGGTATCACCAAGATTCTAAAACCAAAGGCCTTAAGTAGGATCTCAAGGAGAAGAGATCAAGAGGTAAACATCCTCTTTTCCTTTCTTTCTTTTCCTTTCATTTTCTTTTCTATTATTCTTATTTACTCACCACCCCTTATCCAAGAGGTATGAATGATATAGTATCTTACATATTTTTTATTTAATAATGTTTATGTAAGATTCATCATTATACTTATTCTCCTCTCCCACTTATTCAAGAAATTAAAACATCGTCCGTGATGTGTCGATTTACCGACAACGTGGATGATGTGATTTAAATTTCTTTTAATTCCTTAAAAACTGATCATGAAACCATTTTTATGGTTTAAAAAGATTATAATTTATTTATTATATCTTATATAATGTTATGGAATCATTTTTTACACATGTTATTAATTTATAAAACAAAATGTGTTCATTATGATCGAAGAATCACCAAAATGACCTAAACAAATATCAATAATGTTTTAAATTATGAATCATCCTCATTTCAGAATTCAAAATGATAAATGGTATAATTTATGGTTATGGAAATATTAAAATACCATTCCATTACAATTCTATAGTTTCACATCTGATGGACATGAATATTCATCATGAACTGATCATGGAAACCATGTAATACACGCACCTGAAACAATAGAATTAACAAAATATTATTAATCAATGGGTGGAATGATGTTATAAAATGATCATGAAAGGTGTTATAAACATGAATATGTTACTTTAAAATATTAATAACACTATTTTATCCTTTATACAGGAGGTTTAAACACATTTTCGGGAAGTCAAACCCGAGGTAAGGGATTCTCTCTCTCAATTTTATTCAAGAATGTCTTCTATGTTGTGCTCTTTTATTTTTAATTCCTAAGGATGGGGTATATTTTCAAAAATCTGCCATACTTCCCTTATGATTTATTATTGATGAGAGACCCCTTTGTCTCTCATTAATCCCTCCCATATACACCCGATACCATGCCGAAATTTCGTAAGTAAATTCTTAACCTAATTTCCATTCATTGGGTTAACCTTCTTATCTATTCATTATATGGTATTAAGATTATTTGTGTGATGACTATTTATTTATATTTTATTTTATTATGTGTATTTATAGTGTATACACATATCTATTCCAATCAATTAATTCTCAGTCCAATTGTTTTTGTAAGGGACTTTATTTTTAAAATTCTTTTAAAATACTCTTTAATGAAATTAAAAAAGATTGTTTATATGGAAGGAGTAGTTAAATTTATTTCATGTTGTATTATTACTATTTTTTTACATTATATGTTGGAATGTTAGTTTTTTTATGAATATTATTTCATTATTATGTGCATGATTTTTATATTTTAAAAGTGATTTGTTTTATGTAAAAGGAAATTTTGAAAACATTAATGTGTTTTTCTCAAGGATTTAAATGAGTTATCAAGTGTTTTATTCATGATATGTTCCTTGGACATAGTTATGTTGGTTTGAGCCCATTATATCTTAAGATATTTTGGGTTGAGCCCATTATAGCTCAAGATATGTTGGGTTGAGCCCATTATAGCTCATGATATGTTGGGTTGAGCCCATTATAGCTCAAAATATGATGGGTGAGCCCCATTATAGCTCTCCAATGCATTGGGTACTCCAGAGATGGAAGTTGACCAAAAGGTTATTCCATGTGTAAGGGTGAATGTAAGATTGATATGGTAAATACGTCCCAAGGGAACTACATGATTTTTCTATGCATATGAGTTTTTATGATTATGGGTTTTATTGGTTTTTAAGTTATCACTTGACTAATGATTTATTTCTTTATAACCCTTTATGAGTTTTATACTCTTCCCAAGATTTAAAAATGTTTTTCACAAGATATAAGGATGGGTAAGAGAAATAAGGGAGTCATGATGAATGATATGTATTGTTTTCAAAGAAATCATGTTTTAAGTTTTAATGTTTTATATTTATAAAAAATGGATACTATTTTTAGTAGTATCCTATTTGTATGAATGTGGTATGTTATGTATGTAAGATATTATAATTCTCTAAAACTCTAAACCCAAAAAGATCTTTAATGTGTCATAATGTTTTTTCTTGATTAAAATTCAAGATTAATTAATGTTTTAAGGCTGGTTCCTTATACAAACTATCAGCTGGATTGTTATAAGTGTGTATCTTGGTGACACATATTGTCCCATTTTCAATTAAATCCATAAAAAATGCAATCTTATATCTATGTGTTTTGATCTTCCATGGATTTTTTTAGAAATATGTAAAATAGATTGACTATCACAGAACACTTCTATATTATCATAAGATAAATACCATTCATTAACTAACCCCTTAATCTAAATATCTTCTTTGATTACTTCAGTTAATGCTAAGTATTCATCCCCAATGGTGGAAAGAGAAATAATGTATTTCATATTGAATTTCTACGAAACAGGACCACTACAACTCGAGAATACATAAACAGTAATATAATTTCTAGTATCAATACTTGCATCATATTCATAATAATAAAAAAAAATAACATCTTGACAATAAGAATCATTTTTCCAAAACAAATACAAAAATAAAATGACATTGATACATACTTGAGTAACAACTTTAATTCACGCTAACGGGTATTTCTAGTACTTCCCATAAACCTACTCAAGATAAAAATAGTAAGACCCATATATGGTTAATATCATATCATGGAATACATGAGGATACCTACTATGTTATCAGAAGGGGCGTTATTTATAAAATCAATGTTGAAATCACTACTAGGTGATTGGTACAAGGATAACTTTAATTACTACCCTAAAGTCACAATAACAAGTTTCAAATTATCCATCAAATAACTTTTTATCACTTTCTTGATATAATCGGGTATGGACATATATAACACCCTATAATTTTTGTCCTTAGTGATTTCTATACCAGGAATTTTATTTCCTTACCCTAGATCTTTCATTTCATAATCTTTATGAAATTTGTTTTTCATTTTATTTATCAACCTTATGTCATTAAAAATTAAAATAATTTCATTAATATATAGAAGTAAATAAAAAAAACATGCTTGATAGATTTAAAGTAAACACAACCAACTTATTTACTTATTGTAAAATCAATTTTTTGTATAAATAAATCAAACTCCTTATAACATTTTCAACTTTATTTCTTAAGTCCATGACAATATTTTTACAAAATAGACACCTGATCAATTTTAATATATTTTGAAATTCCGTCGTTGGGTTGCATATAAAATTGTTCATAAAACTTTCCATGCAAAAAATAAGTTTTAAAATCCAATTTATCAACATGAAATTCATTTCAAGCAGTAAAGTATAATAATAATATGATGGAGGAATTCTTCAAAACATGTGAAAAAATCTCACTATAATCAATTTCTTCATGTTAGAGGAATTAATTTTCAACAACAATCTCTTTGAACTTAATTTTATTTTCACCAATGTTATCCTATTTATTCTTAAAAATATATTTACAACCTATAATTTTATCATTTTCAAGTTTATTTAAAATTATTGAAGTTTAGAATTTAATAAGAGATTCCATTTCATCTTTTATGGAAGTAATCTAATGCCTGGATTCATCATATTTAAGTTTATAACTGCCGAAGTCAAAGCCTGTATTAAAAGAAAAGGAAACAACCTCTGAATGAAAATTAATTTCTTATTAACATAAACCTCATTTTAAGGGCTGAGGGGGAACCCAACATGAAATCAAAGACTTAAAGACAAAAAACTGTGCTTCAGCGGACCAAAATCCATAAACAACCCATATCAAGTCTATAAAGAAAAGACCCTCCCCAGCATCAATAACGTTATTACCAGCTTCCACCTTCTCATCACTACTCAAAAATCTATCCCATGCAGAGATGCATGAGACTAGTATCAATGGAAAATTTCATACCCTCTCAAGCATCCAAATCCGAGTAGCAATGGTCAGGTGAAAACTCATTGTTCTGAACTTCATTTGGAGCAGCCCCTTGAAGAAGGTTTGGTGGAATAGTCCCCTGAACCACGAACCACATGCGACATATCAAATCACACCATCAAGAAATCCATTTCATGCAGGAAAAAATTAAAAAATTAGAACAACATCACCGATATTGTCTTCACTGTCACTAGAAGCCCCACCGCAATGATCCCACAAGGATCCCTCTAACACCACACTAATAGACAAGCAACCCGAAGAGCCATATTATCTAAGATGAACAAAGCCAATCCATCACCACCCAGGTCTAGATGATCCAAATACCACACCAAAGGAACATTGCCGATGGGGGGTCCAAGATGATCTAGTCAAGAAGCGCCACTCTGGGCATAAAACTGAGTAGATCGAGCTAAGAAATAACCCGCAATAGAGGCTGAATCAATAAAAATCACAGGAAGCGGGAGAGAGGGAAATGAACGAGGACCAATGGTAGGGACACACCGACACTGACAATGCCACAATATAAAGGCCATATCATCCAAAATAATCCACCACCTGAAGGAACCCCCAAATCCAAAGCTTGAAACCCAAAAGACTGATGAACGATTTTTTATGAGGCCATTGCACAAAAAAAATCCATTGTAGTTACATGCCTTATAGGCACCACCAACCTCCACCAGTCCCGACACCTAGAAATCGATAGCGTCAATCCCTGAAACCACTTCATCCATTGTGCACTTATATATGGAGGCCACACCACCGCAACATCACCGGGCCACCGAGACTCTATTAGGACAGTAAATGATTGGCCCACTGGTGCATTGATAATCACGAGATAAAATAAAGTGCAAAATGCCGAAAAATAAATGAAACCAATTGTAACGTGGAAAAACCCCCAAATGGAAGGGGTAAAAAACCATGGGAAAATAGAAGGATCACTGTGGAGTAAAAGTGGGTACACACTCCCTCACTTATTACAAAGATAAAACACTCGTAAAATTATCTCTTGAATGTGATGGGGAAACCGCCTCACAGATACATCTCAAATGGGATGATAAGAGATTATAAGAAGGTGTTGGGATAATCTCATGATGGGATGAGGCTCTTTCCTTTTATATGAAAACTTTACCCCCTTCTTCTCCTCTCCCGCTGCAGGGTTTGGTGGGGTTGGCCACCCACCACCAACCACCACCAGCCCCCCCCTTTAACAAAGGAGGGCGGAGGCCACAATCCTGCAAATGGATGTCCACCAACAAATATTCCACTTGGATATTTGATTGAGAACCAATCACATCTCCACAAATCCTTTCTATCTGCCAAACCATGCTACTCAAGTCTCTACGAGGCCACTCGAGGATCTGCACCATCTGAACTTATCAGAGTTAATCACCTTTTTTTGGAAATATGCTATATTTTCTTTAGTGTGAATCTTCTGTATGTACACACTTCCTTCCTCTACCACATCTTAGAAAATGTGACACTGTACCCCAATGTGCTACATCCTGGAATGAAAAGATGAATTCCTTGAAATGTGCAAGGTGCTCTGACTGTCACAAAACAATGGAATATCCTCCTATATGTGCCTTATCTCCCTCAATAACTTTCTCATCCAAATTGCCTCTTTAAAAGCTTATGTATCTTCCATGTACTCTGCCTCTATCGTGGATACATCCAAAACTGAATGTAATTTTGAAATCCAGCTCACAACTCCTCCTGTAAGAGTAAACACATAACCAGTAGTGGATTTCCTCTGGTCAGAATCAGCTTCAAAATCTAAATCAACATATCCTCTAACAGTAAAATCTGAACCTCCATAACATAAAGTATCATTTGAGGTCTCCATGATGAATCTCACAATCCTCTTCACTGTGTTCCAATGATCTCATACTAGATTCTCTATGTACCAACTAACTGCTCCCACTGCATGTGGAATGTCTGGTCTAGTACAAACCATATCGAACATTAGAATACCCACTACAAATGCATACGGTACTCGAGACATTTACATCCTCTCTAATTCACTGCTAGGACTCATCATGGAGAATAACTTGAAATTAACAGGAAAAAGGGTAGAGATTGGATTACAGTCTTGCATGTGGAAAAATTGCAAGACTCTCTGTAAGTAACTCTTCCGTGATAGCCAAATCCTCTCATTATTTATGTCTCGGTAAATCTGCATCCCATGAATCTTGTTTGCTGGTCCCAAGTCCTTCATATCAAACTCCCCAAACAACTATGCCTTCATCTCTTGGATCTGATCATTGTTGGGGCTTGGAACCAACATGCCATCCACATACAACATAATAATGATGAAATCATTACCATCTAAACCCTTGAAATATGCACAAGGATCTGAATGAAGTCTGTCATATCCAAGTCTCAGGATATAGGAATCAAATCTCTTGTACCAACACATCATCACCTGTTTGAGACCATACAAAGATTTGTTCAACCTGCAAACCAAGTTCTCTTTTCCTTCTTCTAAAAAAACTTATGTTTGGAGAATATAGATATCTTCATCAAGATCACCATGGAGAAAAACAGTCTTCATATCCAGCTGCTCTTTATGTAAGCTGTATGTATCACACATCACCAGAATTAATCGAACAGTCATCAGTCTAAAAACATGAGAAAATATTTCATTGAAATCAATACCTTCCTTCTAAGAAAATCCTTTGAACACCAATCTTGCACGACATCTTTCCACCTGGTATTTTCCATCCCGCTTGATCTTAAAGACCCATTTGTTTCCAATATCCTTCCTTCCACAAGGCAATGGAACAAGATCCCAAGTATTGTTTCTATGAAGGGCTTAAAGTTCCCCCTGCATTGCAACCATCCATGAAGATACATCTAGAATCTGGGTCACCTCTGCAAAAGAAGATGGCTCTCCATCCTTCGTCAATAAGTAGTATGAAATATCTCTCTTAGTGTCATAGTTTGAGTGACATACTGGTGCTCTTTTCTCCTGAGTTTACCTTCATGGTCTAGACTCAACCGGTACTTGATCATCATTCTCTAGTAATGTTTTAGAGAAAATTGATTCTTCCTTGGATTTTCCCTCTACTTTGACTATTTTAGTTTTTTTATTCTCCTTATCCATGTCTTGATCAATTTTCATTTTCACCTTTTCTTTTGAAAAAATGGCATCTCTACTGATGATAAATTTGTGGGCAGTGGGGTCTCACAAACGATACCCCTTCACACCATCAGCATACCCTAAGAAGATACATTTACTAGATCTTGAATACAACTTCGATCTTTCCTGGTTATTAAACATTGAATATATATAACTTCTAAAAGTAGGTAATAGAGAATAGTCAGCGGGTTTACCAGTCCACATCTCCATCAGTGTCTTCAGATCAATCACCATTGAAGGAGATCTATTGATCACATAACAGACAATATTCACTGCTTCTGCCCAAAATGTTTTGGAAATTCTTGCAGTCTTAAACATTGCCCTTGTTATATCCAACAGGGTTCTGTTCATCCGCTCTACCACTCCATTCTGCCGAGGAGTGTATTCCAATGTGAACTATCTCTTGATTCCTTATTTTTGACAAAAAGTATCAGATTCCTCACTTGTATATTCTCCACCATTGTCAGTCCTTAGACACTTGATCTTATTTCCAGAGTCAAGCTCCTTCCGCGCTTTGAACGTTTCGAAGACTTCAAAAACATCCTCCTTCCTCTTGATTGGGTATATCCAACATCTCCTGTAATAATCATCAATGAATGATACAAAGTAACTTGCTCCTCCCAGAGATATAACTGGTGCTTTCTAAACATTGGAATGGATCAAATCCAAGATCTTATGACTTCTTTCTATTGACGTCTTGAACTTTAACTTGTGTTTCTTTCTCAAAACACAATTCTCACAAAATGGTAAAGATACCTTTGTCATCCTAGGCATCAAATTCTAATCTGAAAGAATCTTCAGGCCTCGTTCTGTCATATGGCCAAGCTTCTGATGCCATAACATCGTTAATGCTTTTGTCGAGGTAGTTGATGAAATAACTATATACGCCTCCTTGTACATTTCACCCATAAGCATGTATAGGTTCTCCTAGATCTTCTCCACCTTTATTACCACAAGCACGTCCTTCACAATTCTCATCACTCCATTCTCAGTGCGAGTTTTGCATCCGATGTCATCAAATTGTCCCAATGACAATATGTTCTTCTTCAGGCCCTTCACATGACGTACTCCTTGGATGGTCCGTACTATGCCATCATGCATCTTTAGTTTGATGGTACCGAATCTAACAATCTTCAGAGTGTGATTGTTCCCCATGTAAACAAGTTCTTCCAGGATGGTTTCATATTGGTCAAACTATTCCCGCCGAGATGTCATGTGCCATGTTGCTCTTGAGTCGATAATCCATGCATCGTCGAGATGTTTCCTGCTTCTAGTAGTCGTTATCGCTTCACTGACTAGTATATCTCCTTTTACAGAAGTACTTTCCACATTCCCCTGAGAGTTTTTTTCGCTACTATTCATGTTCCAACAATCCTTCTTGATGCGACCTTTCTTGCCACAATTGAAACATGTGACATTATTCTTCTTACTCCTTGATTTGGACTTGCCATGATTTTGGATCCCACTAGAACCATGCCCCATCATCCTTCCTCTCTTTATTTACAAAGCCCTTACTTGGTGCGAATTTGTCTGTCTGTCCTCCTTATTCTTGCGTCGAATTTATTCTTCATGAACCACAGCTGCAACATCATTAAAGAGGAGCAAATCTGTCAGGATATTGTTGGTGAGGTTGATGATGAGTTGGTCATACGAATCTGGAAAACTCTGGAGTAGAATCTCCGCATGTTCAGTATCCACAATTTTATAGCCCAATGTCATGAGCTAAGAGAACAGAGTATTGAGGTTATTGATGTGGTCGGTCACTGATGATGAATCTGCTATCCGAAGAGTGTACAATTTTCTCTTCAGGATTTTTTTTTTGCAGTGACTTGGCCTTGTATAACTTCATCAGAGTATCCCATATTTTCTTTACCATCTTTTTCTATGAAATGCTCAATAGGACACCGTATTCCAAATCCAAAAGGATTCTTTCAATAACATTCCCTTCCACATCATTCTATTTCTCCTCCTTCACACTTTTCGGATTTTTTCCAATTACCAGTAGGCAATTATCCTTCCACAGCACTACCTACATCTTCATTTTCAAAATGAAAAATTATTCCCGTCAAATTTTTCAATCTTGAATATTTCTGCCATTTGGAAATGCCATTAGTCCAAAACCTCATCCATTTCACAGCGGTGTATTTAATAATCTCAATAATTTTTTTATGATGTGAAAGATCAACCGGAGTCTCAATCACAGAGCATACAAAAATTTTACAAGAATTATTAATACCTAAAAATGTGAACAACACGAGGCCATCACCTTGCCTCTGATACTAATTGTTGTGACCATAAATGATTGTCCCACCAGTGCAAAAATAATCATGAGATAAAATTAAGTGAAAAATGCGGAAAAATAAATGACACCAGAAGTAATGTGGAAAAATCCCCAAATGAAATGGGTAAAATACCACGGGAAAATAGAAGGATCGCAATGGAGTAAAAGTGGGTACACACTCCCTCACTTATTACAAGGAAAAAACACTCATAAAATTATATCTTAAATATGATGGGGAAACTTTCCCACAAATACTTCTCAAATGGGATGATAAGAGATGAAAAGAAGGTGTTGGGATAATCTCATGATGGGATGAGGCTCTTTCCTTTTATAGGAAAACCTTACCCCATGCTTCTCCTCTCCTGCTGCAGGGTTTGGTGGGGTTGGCCACCCACCACCCACCACCACCATCCCCCCTTTGACAAAGGAGGGGGGTGACCACCATCCTTTAAATGGACATCCACCAACAAACTCTCTGTGAACATCGATGTTGAGCCGTCCGACTCCTTCCACTACATTTTTTTTTCAAAATCAAAACAAATACACATATCTGAAGCCAGGAACACTGCCAGACCTCAAAAACACACCACTAGAAGCCGATTGAAGTGCAAACACCTTACTCTACATTCACCTTCTTCTTTCTCGAAGTTGAACCTCCGCCGATGTTACTATAGTAGTCACTCGAGGAAATAACCATGAACTATAGTAGAAAAAACACATGCCACCCTCCTGAAGAGAGTTATAGATGCCACTGAGGGCTGGATAGAGTCTCGTCTGGTAGCACTCAAGGAGAACTACTGGATGAGAAAGAGGCCAAAAAGACAACAACATCATCCTCGATACACCACGCTAGAGGCCTTATGGTTGTTTTGTTCGTATCATGTATCAACTAATAATTTCTCAAGAAACTATCTCTGTCATCCTTATATTAATATTTATATTCACTAGAAAATTTGTTTCAATGTTATCTGGTTGGGGATGATCAGTAGAGAAACCTCGAGTTCAAGCTAAATTTCTATCTATAAACTAACCTCATCACCTACAAGTTTAAAATTTTCAGACTAGATAGGATCATATTTCTTCTGTTTGGTAGTAGAATCCTCATAGAAAACTACATTATGAATGGTTATACACTTCTAAAATCAAATATTATCAACCCCAAACCTATACCCTTTAACACCATGTGGGTATAAAAAAAACACATTTCACAACCCTATGTTTGAGTTTATCAGCTCGACTATGAGCCTAGGTAGTGTAACCAAAAACTATAATATGGGGTAAACCAGGGGTGAAACTTTACATTTCTCTTCAAGGGGTTTGAAGTAAATGGAACTATAGGGGAATCCATTAATCAAATAGACATTAGTAGTATCATCTTATTACCAAAAGTACTTGGGGAGACTAGAATATAATAGCATGCTTCTCAATATTTCTAAAACACTCTTATCCATCATATATGCTAGACCATTATGTTTTGGGGTATCCACAATAGTTATGTGTCTAAGAATACCTTAATAGCTATAATAGTATATGAAATAATTAAAAAAAACTCTATACCACTATCTGTTATAAGGGTTGTGAGTTTAATTCTATATTTAGTTTTAACACCAGATTTATTGATTTTAAAAGTTTCAGAATTTTTATATCTGTACTTGAGAATGTAAATCCAAAATTTCTTTGAATAGTCATTTATAAAGGTCAAATAATAGTACCCGCACTAGGGGAATTAGTCCTAGAGATACCCACAAATTGAAATGTTCATATTTTAAAGGGGTTTTAGCTCTATATTTCAATCTCTGGAAACTATACACACTTCGATTTACTGAGAACACAATATTTATAAAAGGAAGGTTGTCTGAGGTTGTGTCATTTAAAATTACTTTCCTTCTAAGTTAATTTGGACCTTTTGAACTAACATGTCTAAACTAACTATTCCATAACATAGTATTATATTTAATAGGGGAAATAGTTTCATTTAATTACATCATATGAGTCATACCATCTAATACATAAAGACTATTGGTGAGGGTTCCTTTCATAACAGTGAGTGACCCTTTAGAGATCCCAGGACTCCCTAAATTAGATCTAAAAGAATAACCATTATTGTCAATGACACCTAGGGAAATAATATTCCTCTTCAAATTGGGAACCCACCAAACTTATTATAAGGATTTGACAAAACCACCATGTAACTCTAGAGAAACAATACTTTACCCATGATTTGGAAGCTTTTGTTATTTACTAGGAAAACATCACCACTCTCAACCTCTCTCATATCTATGAACTCTATTGGATATATGAAGTAATCAGATTTGGGACACATAAGAAATGAGTATCCTAAATCAAAGACCCATTAATCACTCATATTTCCATAAAAAACAATTAGAACATCAGTAGTATCATAATATTTTTAAACCAAGAAAGAATGGTCACTATTATTGGTTTTGTTCTTAGAATTGGACCTTTGGGGATAGTTTTATTTAACGCGGTAAGGATGATTATAATGAAAATATTCAATTTTTTTACTAATAGAACATGATCGTCTCTTGGAAATTTTCTTACATACTATTTTTCCTCTATACATAGGCCAACCTATAATCTTCATCCCCTCACATTCCTGCTTAAAATAATTTGGATTCTTCTTTTGGAATTATTTATACATAAAGGAAGACTTAACTTCTTCTTGGTTTAAGGAATCTCTTCTATACATCATTGAATCTTTAATTGAACAATAAAAATAAAATGAAGAGGTTAATAGTACAATATCAAAATATTCCCCATCCAAATTAACTTCTATATTAGATAGTTTAAGAATGATTTTGTTGAAATTATTAATTTGAATCTTGACTACAATTCTAGGATGTATTCAAAAATTACACAACAACATCTTCTTATGTTGTTATACTACTAAGGGTTTTTTTTTCATATATGAAGACTCAAGTCTGGAATATATTTTGGAAGTAGTGTATTTGAAATCCACCTCACAATGTACATTATCACCTAAAGATAAGATAATTAGACTTTGGGTCTTCCTAATAACATCAATAAGGAAATCTATTTTAGTAGTAGCAGACTGTCCATTGACATACAAGGTAACATCTTTCCTTTTGGGACCACACAAAGAATCAAGGAGCTCATTATAGTTTAGAATCACATTAATTTTATCCTCCATATATTTAAATCATTGTCCCCATAAAATTTTTATATATAAAATTTAGTCAATCCCATTATTTTGGATTATAAGGCTTTAATACAAGTTATTAGGGGATATACTGGTGTGGTAGTCCCTATACAAAATCCAAGATCCAATAATCTAGGTATTGGATTCATGATTTGATGTATAAAATTAAATTAACAATAAATTGAAGGGGAAACAATGGATACCAGATGAATTTATTATAATAAAATAAAATAACATAGAGATATTACATTTTGTCCACTATGAACCTATATTCATGGTGATAACACCACAAAAAAATTTCTTACTAAAGAAAATAAAGCATCAAAAATTAAAAAAATGAAATTAAAAAAATAGTGAATAATATTAAAGGATCTTCTTGGATGAAACTCATGATATGTGAAAGTATAGAAGGACAAAACACCATATATGGTAGAAAGAAATAAACAAGAAGTAATAATTAACTTCTTATAGAGCCAGTTTTAAATAAAAAAACATGGAAGAAGCTCAAATAGAGCTCTGGATTTTGATGTATTTATTCAAATGAGAACATCCCATAGTAAAGATATATAATCTAAAACTCTCTCCACTAGAACCCTATACTAGGTCGATGATGATGAAGAGGGTCTTCTTGAGTAGACTTTAAGAACCTTGGATGAGATCTCTGCTGAGCTGTCCTTAATTTTTCTCTCAATGGGGATTAGAAAAAATCCCTCACAATATAATAAAAATTGAAAGATGCTGATGTATATCCCAAAATTATAATAATAATGGTGATACAATAGGGAAGTAAGTTGAGAATACAAGATACTGGCCACATGGGCAGCCCATATGTGAGAGTCAGTTCGACTGTTACAATAAATTAACAAAACCTTATGTATATTTACCATTGCACAATATTACATTTACACAATATTGTTATAGACTTTAGAAAATATAAGTAAATAACCTTATGTGATAAGGAATAATATAACACCCCAAGCCTTTATGATATATTTCTTTTTAGATAAATCTATTTGATAGCTTGTAGTGCACGCAACATCAGTTTTAAATGAAATGTGATACTTTATTATAATTTTTTTATTTAAGAATGACCATTATAACTTAGCCATTAAATTAGAGGGTATGAATAGAACTAAATAAATTATTAATTTTATGTTTAAAATTAATTCATCACTTATCTATTGATTAAAAATATGAATATAAGGCTTAAAAATGTCTCAAAACTTTTATAATTCCAATTTTATAGTCATATTTTTATCTTATATGTTATAATATTATAATTTTTTTCATTTTGGATACTTTTTTCATGATAAAAATGTGGTTGGAATTTCTTATTTTCAAAAATTTCAAGTGTGTCCTCTTCTCCACCTATAAATGGCCTCCCCCTCTCCTCTCCTTTGCAAACATGAAAATACCATTAGTTCATAAAACAATTCCCAAATCACGTCCATAATTCCATTCCATAATCTTAAAATCCTTTTAGTCCTAAATCTAACATAGAAATGCTTTTGGTGCAAACCAAAAGAATTTATCTGAAGAAGAGGTAACGTCCTTAACTGAGCGTTTTATTTTACTTCTTCTTATGAATCCTTAAAATATTATTAAAAAATTATGATATAATAAAATAAATATATTACATATAAATAGATGTTTTTATGTTAAGTTAATGACCTACAACCATCTCCTCCTCCCTCAAATGGGAAACAAAATCGCTGATCATGTGTATAGTGGACTACCGCCTCGTGAACTGACATAATTTATTTTCCATCACCGATTCTCATAGCTGGATATAATGATGTATATATATTTATATATGATATTTATGATATAATTATACTTCTCAAAATGTAATATTATATATACCTTCTTACTTTCTATTCTATAGATAATGTGATAACGTCGTTAGTGTGTACGACAGACTATCGCATCGCTAAGTGATGTGATTCATTTTTCACTAATGATTTGAATGGAAGGTAAAAAAGAATAAATTTAATTATTATATATGAAATATATGGCATGAAATTTATTTTTTAAAATTAATATAAAATTCAATTCTTTACCCTTTCACCTTTTAAGGAAATGATAACGTCGCTCGTGCATACGTACAGCCTACCGTCTCTATAAAGCAATGTGATTCATTCTCCATGTTCAAAATTAAATAATTTTTATAAAGACATATATAATGAAAAAAATAATATTTATACAATTAATATAATTTTTGAGATTATGTAACTATAAAAAATGTTCAATATCTATAAATTTCATGATGAAACATGCAGGAGAAAACAAAGAAATTAATACCCAATACAGTAGTGATAATGAAATTTTATTAATGAATAAGTAATAAGATGTTATAAAAGGACCATATATGATATTATAAATAATAATAGTATTCTTTATAATTTAATAACATTTTTAAATCCACTATAAAAGAGGTTTAATAGTGCTCAACTGAAGGGAAGCAGAAGGTAAGGGGTTTCTTAACTCAATTTTCATTCATCGGGTTATATGACTACTTCGTTGATTATATTACACAAAAATTATGTATGAAATGAATATTGATTAATTTATGTTTTATTTAAACTTTTATTTATGTGGGAATAATTTTTTTTATACTTTATCACCCCATTTATTAAGTCTCAACTCAATTATATGAACTTTGTAAGGGTTTCATCTCAAACTTTATTCTTTAAGACACATGTTCTTTTATGAACCTAATTTCTTTTAAATGGTGTATATACATACCTTTTACCAATTATATGTTGAATCATTCATAATTCATTTTATTTTATGTTACAATTAATTTCCTATATTCATGGGGGTTAAGATTCAAAAATTACCAAAGTGGTAAGAGATTTTTGTCTCAATTTGCCTTCTTTGAGACATATGTTATGTCATGAAAATATCTTTATTTATGAGGTGTAAATAATTTCGCTTTTACATATTAGGTCATGAATATGATTATATTCATGATATTTAATTTTTCATTTGATTTTATGATTTAATGGGTATTATGATTCAAAATCTACCAAAGCGGTATGGTTTTGATGTTACAATATCATTGTTTATCAGGACTATTTATGATTATGATTTCAGTGAAGAAATATTATAATCTATTTATAAATAACTTAATGAATCTTCTTCTGCTGTGGTTATTCATTGAGAATACATGTTTTCCCAACATTTTTAACCCTTTATGTACTCAATATTCTAAAATAATGTTTTAAAAAATGTTTCAATGTTCCTCTATAATTTTTTAAAGTAAATCTTACTATTTTTTTGGATTTTAACAAAATGTTTTAAAAGGAATGTTCATGTCATTCTAAAAAATAAGGCATGTTTGGATTTTACTGAAAATGTGAAAAGAATATTTGTATTAAAAATGTATGACATGGACAATATTTTCCTCTGACATGACCATTATTTACCTTGAATCTTACTTTATAAGTTTCCATGTATATTTTCAATGAAAAGCATTTACACAATAATTTTTAAATTTTTATTTTTCATAAATGATTTTCGAAGTGGAAAGGTTATTTTCCCCAAGAATGTTTTTTAAAGTATGTCTATTCATCAATGAAAAAAATATTTAATGTTATGGAATGTTTCTAAATTATTAATATATGTATATAACATCTATACCTAGCTTATTATCCCTATAATTGATGGGTTAATAAATTTTTTATAATTATTTCTCAAATTCCATCATCATGAAATTTCCTTTAATTGTGATATAAAGAAAGATTATAAAACCCATTTTTTCCATGGGTAATTCTTATTTTATGAATTATGATTGATTTTCTTTTTGTGGAACACATAGATCATGACCATGTTATGATGGGTGCACCAAGATATATCTATAATGAGTTGGGTAAACTTTAGTCTCATGAGGTGTCATCTATGGGATTAGGGAGCAAAAAAAATACATTATAGGACTTTTTCCACCATGTGATATTATTTAGGTGGTTATCCTTAAATTATGATTTTTTCTTGTTATATTTCATTTCCACATTTCTTATAATTCCATGATATTATGATACCATGTTATTTATGATATGTTTCCATGAAATTACTTATGAGCCTTCTATTTTATGATATCTTGTTATACCTTTGACTCACATGTTATGTTTACTTGAAAAGTTTATTCTATTACTAGTATTTTTATCTCACCATTTTCTTTTAGTATTCCCAAGGTTATCCCATGTAGTTTTAGGAGATAAAATGGATTTTATGAGATTACCGTGGAAAATAATATAAAGATTCCATGTTAAAGTTTCCTTTTATGTAATATGAACCTAGTATTATAAAGACACTGGGTATTTAAAATCCTTGTGTTGTATTAATGGATATCTATATTTAAAAATGCAATAAAATGTGTTAAAGGAATGGGTATCTATAGTTAGTATCAAAGGAAATGTTTAGTTAAATTTTGGAACTGAGATGAGAAAAATTTAGTGATAACCCTTGGGAAAAGTCTAAGAATAAGCATAAGTATAGAGAAATATCCTAGAATCTTGGTGAAGTGTAGATTGATTGGTTTTTAAGAAATTAAATCCCTTTATAGATACTACAAGTGGACACAATTCTATCATAGATGTACCTAAGGGTAATAACTCTGAAAATGGAATGTTGGGTTTGAATCGAGCATTAGTTGGTACACAAAAAAGGGACTTAGTATGCATCGGGTTTGAAACTCCTGGTGGATATGCTTTGGAAATTCACAATATCTTTATGAACCATAAATAATGATTTTAATAGATTATGATCATAAATAACCTAGGTTAAACCTAATGTTTCTTATATTGAAATGAATATGTCATGATTTATACATATTATAAATAATTTTCAATGATTATGTTTTTTTCCACTATGAATATTTTTTCTCACACTATGATTCATGGTTTTAGTTCTGGAGAGAACTAGAAGAAACTGGGTTAATGTTGAATGTTATAGAAAATGTGTTGATGAACAACCTAATTGGATGATGATTAGAGTAAAAGATATTGTGATTACTCATAATACGTTATCACAATATATGATTAAAAAATTTCACCTTGACCAACACTTAGACTCACCAAAGAAGTAGAGTATAGAGTTCACTAATAGTTCAGGTGGTTGAGACCATATAATAAAGAAGATATAATTTCCTATATGTTGAGAATATGGAAAGAAGCGCTCAATGGAATGTCTCAAAGGAACATGAAGATGTTTTATGAATGAAGAAGGATGGGATAAAGTAAGTAATTGAAGAGGAAAAATGAGAAGTTCTGGTAATGAAATGGATGAGAATAATGGTTTCCATAAGGTATCATTGATGTTTGAATGTTTTAAATGTGCAATGAATGGGAATTATTCAAATCAATGTCCTAGGGGGAAAGCTCAAGAAGAAGGTCAAAAAAAATTTATGAGTTAAGGTTTTGTTGTTGATGATTAAGAGACTAAAAATGAAATATAAAAGTAAGGATGTATTAAGGAATAAGATGGTGAATCCCAGTTAATGGATTATGAATTAAGTACAACAATTTAAATGTTTATTTACTAGAATTCAAGAATTATGTAAATCATGATATATATATATATATATATGGATTTTTTAGTAAAATCTTAGTGTTAAGGATTTGAAAGAATATGTTTAATGGTACTAATAACCTAGGAATATGATTTAATGGAAATGTGATACTCTATAGAAAAGAACATAATTGAGGAAAAGGTAATGTTGGATATGTTCTTAATGTTGAGGTAATTAATTGATTTTTTGGAAAATAATGAGTTGTATAGAAAACCTTAGTGGTTAAAGAAGTGATTTGATGACTAATGTTATTTTTCAATATGATCACCATATTATTGAGAACATTATAAGATCATGTTGAATTATGAATATGATCATCACATATCTTTTTCCATAGTTTTAGAAAAAAGGAAAACATGTAAGATGGCTGAAAACCCATCGCATTGGGAAAGGCCATGGGTCTTGAACCCACAATTGAAGGGTGATATGGGTGAAATTCCTACCACTGACCTATGTGATGTACTGGTTAGTATAACATTATTTTCACTTATATTATTTTAATGTTAAATATTAAGTTTATTTTTGGAAACATATCATAGGGTCAAGTCATTTGATTTTAGGGAAACTAATGATATTTCAGGCACAATTTTTTGAGGTTTAAGTATATATAAACTTTTGTTTTTTCATAAAGGATTATTTGGGAAGAATGTTATTATGTTTTTTGGAGATGTAAGATGAATGGTTTTAAGTATAGAAACTTATATAATAGATTAAGTATAACTTTTGCAGTTACTATTAAGGTATTATAGATTAATAAATTACATGGGAATACTTGTGCTAACCATTTTGGTTTTAGTAAATAAAATAGGAAACTCTTGGGGATTAAATGATCTATTAGAAATTTATTTTAGCAGTTTATGAATGAAAAATATATATTGAATTCCCATCATTTAGATAAAATATGATATTGTGGTAGAAATTTTTAATAGATAAAATTATACTTTTCAAGTATGTATATTTACTTATTTTATTAGCATGGATGGTAAATAGATCCCTAAACTCTAAGTAAAGTATCTTGAAATTGAAAATTTATCATAGTACCTTCATTTATGATGAATCATATGGTATTTTAACTCATCAAAGATTAATGTTTTTAGGTTCTTTAACTTTATATTAATCATTCACATTATTGTGATCAATGATCTTTATCTCTCCCTATTTATCCTTGGGAATTAGTATTATATTCCATGTCCATGTTTTAATTTCCCACCAATTTTCTACTACATAGAAACCTAATAAAGTTTTATTCTATATGAACTTTATATATCTATTTCTCTCTTATCAAGAAGAATTTTAATTAACATTTTTAACAATATGGGTTTCTAATAAAGGTATTTTCAAATATCAAACCTTTGATTATAGAGATAAAGATTAAACTGAGAGGATGAAATTTATTTAAGGGGGTAGAATGTAACATCCCAAAAATTTATAATATATTTATTTTTAAATAATTCCCCTTGATTTCTTTCAATACACACAACACTGGGTTTAAATGAAACACAATACACTATTAGAATACTATTATTTAAACATGAACATTATAACCTAAATGTTAAATTGGTGGGTATGAATAGAAATAACTAAATTATAAAACTTATGTATAAAATAAATTAAATGGTTATATATTTATTATAAATAAAGTAATAACCATTTGAAAGAAAAATAAATGTTTTCTTAAAACTTGTGTTTTTTTCTAAAAGGCGGTTTAGTTGTGCTACGTGCATATAATTTAAAATTAATTTTTAACATTTTTTTAAAATTTATTTGACAATTTCATTTGAAATAGACATATCAAAGTAATATTTGGGTTAATTTTTGAGTTTTTTTTGAAAAGAACAATTTTTTGATAAATAAGGAAAAATACTAATTTTTATTGAAAACTGTCTTTTCATTTAAATTATTAATAAAGTTAAATTATATTTTAATTTTTTTAAAGTAAATTTATTTTAATTATTTTACATTTTAACTAATTAATTTCATTTTAATCAATTTAAAATTGTATTTAGATATAAAAACTTTTTATTCTTTTGGATGTTTTCTTTGAAAAAAAACTATGTTTCAAAACATCTGTGGGTTTAATTTTAAATATAATTATACCAATACTATGAGTTTATTTTGGAAAAATGGATTAAATATTTTTAATCATCATAATTTATATTATCTAATAAATTCAACTTAATTTTTTCTGTAATGAATAGTGAAAAAAGTAAAAATTGTTTACCACGCTTAAGGTAAAAATGAGTTTACCAAGGGGTTAAAATAAAAATATAAGGGTTAAAAACTACCTAAAACATGTATAATTACTATTTTATTATCATATTTTTATTTTATATCTTATATTATTTGATTTTTTTTAATTTTGGAATCTTTTCCTTGAGAAAAACTTGGGTGGAATTCTTTATTTTCAAAAATTCCAAGTGTGTCGTCTCCCCCACTTAGAAAAGGCCACCCCTCTCCTATCTGTTTTCACAATTAAAAAACCCATTGGTTTAGAAAATAACTTCTAAATAAATGGCTTAATTCCAAACTATCATCCTAAGATCCTTGGTTTGGTCAAAAATATAACCTAGGAATGATTTTGGTGCAAACCAAAAGAAGTTGTCCAAAGAAGAGGTAACGTCCTTAACCGAACATTTTATTTTATTTATTATTACATATACTTAAAATATCATTAAAAAATTCTGATATTATAACCTCGATATATTCCGTATAAATTTATAATTTTATATTATTTTAGTGACTTAAAAACATCTCCTCCTCCCTCAAATGGTAAATGAAACTGTTGATCGTGTTTACGACGGACTACCGCCTCACGAATCGACATAATTTGTTTTACAACACTGCTTATCAAGGGTGGATATAATGATGTATATACTGTTTATATATATGATATTTATGATATATTTATACTTATATAATTATAATATCATATATAACTTCTTACTTTTAATTCCCTAGAAAATGTGATAGCGTCGTTCATGAGTACGGTGGACCACATCCTCACAAATAGACGTGATTCATTTTTCACCAATGATTTATATGGAAGGAAAAAAAGAAGGAATTTAATAAATATTACATATATATATATATTAAATGATATTGATTATATAAAATTAATATAAAATCCATTTCATTACCCTTTCATGCGTTAAAGAAATGATAACATCGCTCATGTGTATGCACAACCTACCATCTCCATGAAGTGATGTGATTCATTATCCATGTTAAACATTAAATAATGATTATAAATATGTATCTAATAAAAACAATATTTATAAAATTAATATAATTCTTAAGATTATGTAAATATAACATATTTTCAAGATCTATAAATTTCACGATGAAATGTACAGGTGAAAACAAGACAATTAACACCCAAAACAACAGTGATAACAAAATATTATTAACGAATGGGTAATAAGATTTTATAAAAGGATAATATATGATATTATGAATAATAATATGATTATTTTATAAGTTAATAACATGTTTAAAACTACTATATATTATTTTAAAGAGTGCTCAACTAAAGGGAAGCACGTGGTAAGGGGTTTCTTATCTCAATTTCAATTCATTGGGTTATATGACTAGTTCATTGATTATATTATGAAAAAATTATGTGTGTAATTAATTATTATTTATTTATTTTGTATTTAAACTTCTATTTTTTTGGATCGATATTTGTTACAAAAAATCAACCCATTGTTTAACTATCACCTCAATGATATGAACTTTGTAAGTGTTTCATCTCAAACTTCCTTCTTTGAGACGCATGTTATTTTATGCACATATTTTATTTTTAGTGGTGTATATAATTCCCATTTAAATATTATATCCTTAATAATTTATAATTAATTTTATTTTATGTTATAATTCATTTCCTTCATTCAGGGTGGTTAGGATTTAAAAATTACCAAATTGGTAAGGGATTTTGTCTCAATTTTACTTACATGAGACATATATTATGTTATGAATCGATGACCATTTATGAGGTGTAAATAATTTCCCTTTTAAATTTTATAGCATGAATATAATTATATTCATGATATTTAATTTTTCATTTGATATTATTATTTAATTGGGATTACAATTCAAAATCTACCAAAGTCATAAGGTTTTTTGTTTCAATTTCATTATTTATTGGGGTTGTTTATGATTATGATTTCAGTGATAAAATATTATGATATAATTCTCAATAACTTCATAAATTTTATTATCCTATGGTCATTACTTTATATTACATGTTATACCTTCATTTTCTACTCTTTCTGTACTCAATATGCTAAAATATTTTTTTTAATTAAAACTGATATTATTTCTCTTTTCGTTAGAAACCCCTTTCTCTTCCATGCCCATGTTTTCTAATAAAAATTATTTTCAAAAATGATTTAATGTTACTATATGATTTTTTAAATTCAATTTTACCCTTGTTTTTCTTTTTACAAAATGTTTTAAAATGAATCTTCATGTCATTTTAAAAAACAAGGCCCATTTGGATTTTACAGAAAATGTGAAAGGAATCTTTATTTTAAACGTAAAAAACATGAATGGTATTTTCCACTATAAAGACCATTATTTAACTTGAATATTATTTTATATGTTTCCAAGTATCTTTTCAAAGAAAACCATTTCCACAATATTTTTGTGAATTTTTAGTTTTTCATTAATAATTTTCAATGTGGGAAGGTTAGTTTTCTCAAGAATTTTTTTAAAGTATATATATTCATTAATGTAAACATCCTTTAACATTATGGAATGATTCTAAATTATATATATATATATGTCTCTCTCATATATACCCAGCTTATTTTTATGTTCTTCTATGGTTAATACATGCCTTATTATTGTTTTTCAAATTCCTTCTTCATGAAATTTCCTTTAATTATGACATGAAGCAAGATTATACAACCCATTTTATTTCCATAGGTAATTATTATGATATGTATTATGATTGATTTTAATTATGTGAAAAACATAGGTCATTAACATGTGATTATGGGTTCACCTAGATAGTGATCTAATGCATTGAGTAAAGCTTTAGTCTCATGAGGTGTCATGTATGGGATTAGGGAGTAAACCTAATCCATTACAAGTCTATGTCCACCATGTGATATTTTCTAGTAAAATATCCTTGAATCATGTTTATTTCATGTTATATGTTATTTCCACATTTACTATGTTTCCATGAACTTATGATACCATGTTCTTTATGATACGCTTCCATTCAATTACTCATGATCCTTCTCATTTGTGATATAATGTTATACCTTTGAATCACATGTTATACTTCCTTAATAGGTTTATTCCCTTTCTTGAGTTTTTAACTCAATCCTTTCTTTATGTATTCCCTAGGTTATCCCATGTAGTTTTAGTATCTCAAATGGATTTTAGGATCTCACTATGGAGAATAAAATAATTATTCCATGTTTAAGTTTCATTTTATGCAATATGAACCTGGTCTTCCAAATACACTAGGCCTTTATGATCCTTATGTTGTATTAATGGATATTTATGTTTAAGAATCATGTAATAAAATGTGTAAAATTCATGGGTCACCATAACTACCCTTACACGAGATGATTAACCTTTATGTGACATATGTAGTACTCTTAAATTACTTTTAATAACCTCTACACAATTGAGTTTTACCTTAATGAAAGTATGTATTACCCTTAAATGAGAGAGTTAACCCTGAAATGACCTAAGAATAAACCTCATGTAGATAGGGAGTACACCTACATATCAGGTGATGTAAACTTAAATAGGTGGGGATGGACCTTATTTATATAAGGAGAACCCTTACACAAGTCAGGGGGTTCACCTTACTCGGATAGGAGTACCCTTATGAAGACATAGGCTTATGCATATGTAACAAGGTATGAAACTTACGTAGTTTTGGACTACCATTATGTGGCCAGGGAATTACACTTATGTAACCGAGTATTTACCTTATGCATAACATGGTTCCTTTATTCAATAAGTAATTCACCCTTACATATATTGAAAAATAACCTTACACATATCAGGAGTACCCTTACACGAGGGGAAATCTACCCTTACAGAATAGGAGTACCCTTATGCAACAATGTAATTGCCTTTACTTAGGATCTAACTATTGAGTAAGAAAAAAATTTGTATTCATAAGTAATAAAAGTCATAGTATTGAAAAATAAAAAATATAAACAACATTTCTCATATAAATTCAATTATATTAAAAATAATGAAATATATGATTAAAAATATCACATTTGATTTTATAGCTTATTGTGCTTCAATTCTTGATATATTGCTTTCAGAATATCTATTGTATTTCATTTATTTTGGGAATAAATAAAATGTATGAGTTTGGGTGGTGTTATTTTCATGCATGTAGGACCAAAATTGGACTGAATCACATTAAATCCTTTCATCCTTTTACCACTTTCAGTTTTATTTCTTTTATTTTTTTATTTATTCTTTTCTGTTTTTCTCTAATATCAACTCTCCAAACTTTACTCTTGTTGCAGATTTCATCACCATCCATCGATTATGTTTCTATTTGTTATAACTTAAGAGAAACTAGTCGTGTATCCCGTCGATCCTAGGTTTTTATTGGGGTTGTTCCACTAAAACTCATCCCTAACAATTGGTATTAGAGATATTATATACAATGATGGAAACTACTAAGTATTAAACCAATAAGTTTGATAGCTGTAAAAATTTTAATCTTGGGAGAATGAATATGTGAGACTTTATTTTCTATAAAGGGATCATTAATTCCCTTAAAGGACTAAATAAATATATTATTACTCAGACAAATTATGGACGACTACCACCACCTATGAAGATATATCTACTGATGTTTTTATTAAGGCCAATTGATCCATGTTATTACCCTTATGTGATAAAGTGTGTTAAGGAAAGTTGCTTATAAATATTTCAATACTGGTATTTGGTTAAAATTGGATAAATTATATATGAATACTTATTTAGTTGTTCATTTGTATAAAAAAATAGTATTTTTAAATTCAATTTGCATTCTGGTAATTCAATAAAAACAAATATTTATAAATTTAATAAAATTACACTTGATTTGTGTAATATTAATGGTAATTTTGATGATGAATACCAAGATATGATTGTGATTATTTATATATATATATATCATACAACACACTTTTTGAAACTATGATATATTTCTAAGACTCTTTAAACTTATAAGAAGTTAATTCAGCCTTACTTTCTAAATAGCTTCATGATAAACCCAAAGTTAAATATAATGTCAGGAGCTTGTACAATAGCGGTAGAACTGAAAATAAAAAATAAATAAATATAGTGGTAAAGGAAATATAAAAAACCCAAACCACAAACAATCTAAGTGTTACAGGTCTAAGTCTAAGTCTAGGCAGTTTACCTGTTATAATTAGTGAAATCCTGGTCACATTAAACTAGACTGTCCCATGCCCAAATAAAATCAAAAACTTGATGAACTTCTTGATCAATCCATATTTTTAGATATAGATTATGATAGTTTTGAAGTACTTAATGTGTCTATTTAGGACCTTTCATATGATTAGGTATTAGACATTGATTGTTCCTTCCATAGGTGTTCCAATAGAGATTCCTCTCTTGAATTAACTGAGAGAGTAGAGGGAGATGTTATCCTTGTCAACAATTGGAGATGCTAGGTCTAGGATAGATATTCTGTTTTGTTAGTAATTAATGACCATCTAATTATCACCTTACTTGATGTTAGGTAGGTCCCCAAACTATATAGAAATCTTATCTTCCTAGGCATTGTAGATAAGAAAGGATTTACTTTCAAGTATAAAGTAGTTTGAATTAAAATCTATAAAGGATCCTAAATAGTTATTAGAAGTTCTCTGGTAAATAGGATTTATGTTTTAGATGGGAAAAACCATTTTAGTTATTTGGAAAACACATATGTCACAAATACCAATAATATTATGCAATGACATTATAGTTTTGGGAATGTATTCTCCAAGGATATTGAGGAACTATGTAAATAGGGATTATTGAATGGAATAACATCTAGAAATCTATATTTCTTTAAATAATACATTTTGGGTAAAACTAGATATTTAATTTTAACACTCCCTCTTTTAAATCCAGTTATCTACTAGAATACGTTTATTCTGATTTATAGGGTCCTATTATAACTACCTCCCATGAAAGGGGCTCGTAATTTTTTACTTTCATAGATGATTTTTCTTAGAAAATATGGATTTATATTATTATAAATAAATATTATTTTTTGTTACATTCAAAAAATTTAAATCCTTTATTTACAAAAAAACTAATATCAATATTAAAGTGATGAGAAATAATAATGTATTGGAATACTTTCCAGCTAATTTTATACAATTATGTGAGTCAAAAGTCATTATTAGAAATCATACTATTAAGGATAATTCCTGAAATAATGGAATATATGAATGAATTAACTTCACTATATTGGAGCGAGTCCGTAGCATGCCTGCATTCTTGATCCTACCCAAATATTTTTGGTATGAGGATGAAACTACTCCAGTATATCATCTAAATAAATAAACTTATGTTACTAATCAATTTAAAAATCTGGAAGAATTATTAAATAAAAAATATCCTTCATAAAACCATTTAAGAGTGTTTAGGTGTACAACCTATTCCCATATTAAAACTGATAAACTTAAGACTAGTTATCTTAAATGTATATTCATAGTCAACCCTAAAGGGGTTTGAGGGTATAAACTCTGGGTTGATAAACTTGGTTACCAAAAATGGATTATTAGACGAGATAATATTTTCCATGAATCTTTCTCCCATAAATATAAGTATTCCACTTAAAATAGTGGGAACACACCTCAAATAGAGAGTGTTGAGATAGGACAACTAACCCAATTTAAGGCTCACATTGATCCTTCTCCGTCTCATCCTTATGTTGAGACCCAACCTTATTCCAGTCCAATTTCATAGTCAAATAGTGAGCCCTATAATGTTTCTAGTGACTATCATCTCTCTAGATATAGAGCTAGAAGAGTCATAAGGCCTCATTCTCATTTTGGATAATATGATATGACCTATTTTGATCTCAAAATTTCCCATGATATTATGTATGAGGATCCCAAAATATATAAACAAACTATAAATGATAGTGATTCCAAACATTGGATCTCTACCATTAATGATGAGATGAATTCCTCGAGAAAGAATAGAACTTGGTCAATTGTGAACAATCCATTAAATGGAAAATTAATTGGTTATAAGTGAATATTCAAAAGTAAAGAATATAAAATATATATAACATAATTAAATTCAATGATAGACTTGTAGCCAAGTGATTCTGTCAATGTGAAAGGATTTATTACTCTAAAATTTGTTCTCCTATTATAAATCACCCATCTATCCGATTTTTTCAAGATTTTTCTTCTTAACATGAATTTCATGTTGTGTAGTTTGATGTTAAAACTTTTTTTTGATTGTGATATTGAATATAAATTTAATATGATTCTATTTTATGGTTACATTAATGATTTCAAACCAAACCAAGTATTTTAGTTAAAAAAATATTTTTCTTGCTTGAACCAAGCCTCTTGATAATAGTATGAAAATTTTTATTCATTCTTCCTTGATAATCCTTTAAGTAGGAGTAAATTTGATGCATTTGTATACTTTAAATCTGTTAAAAATTCCATGAATTATCTAATGTTATATGTGGATTATATGTTGATTAATTTCAAATCTAATAAACTCATCACTAATGTAAAATCTCAATTGGATAATTCTTTTGAAATGAAATATATTTGTGATGATAAAAAAACTCTATGAATGGAAATTTATAGGGACATAAGTAAGAGAATTACATACATGTCCCACCATCTTTATGTTCTAAAAGTTGTTAAGATATACTAGTTTGTATCACTTAAGCCTATTTATATTCCATTTTTGTGATAATTTAAGATTTCATTATCTTAATCACCTATTAAAAAATTCTGATGTTGAATACAAGTATAAAATTCCATATTCTAGTATTTTTGGAAGTATCATGTATTCAATTATTTTCACTATACCTGATTTATGTTTTATTTTTTACACCCTTAGTAGGTTTACGGAAAAATCATGGAATCCACATTGGAATTACAATAAGTGGATTCTCATATATATCTCATGTGTACAAGTTTTAACTATTTTCTTTGGTAAGAATGTTAATTATAATGGAATTTTTACTAGATTTTTATATTCTGATTATGCAGGTAAAGAAGTCCCATATAGACTATATTTTTACTAACTGTGGAGGACCTATTTCATCCTTGATTGAGGATTTCAAGGAAGCAATCTGGTTAAATCACTATAGGAAAAACAATTTTTTATGACTGGTTATTTACAATGGACTAAAATTTCATCATAAATAGTTTCATAATCTTTTTTATAAACCAGTAATTCTATCTTAAATAATGTTTTTCATGATGGTAATTTGTGATGGAATTATTATTCTGTTGCAAAAGTCTTTGGTGTTCTTGCTTGTATAGTCTCATTTAATAGTTTTTTGCGACAAAATTAGTTTTCCATTGAAAATAGTTTTCATGAAATAACTATTTAAGAAAGACTTATAAGTCCATCATAAATGAATATTAATAGTAAATTCTATTTATGATTGATCCATCGAAAGTATATTTTTTCAAGATAAATCTATCACAAATAGTCTATCAATAAGACTATTCGCAATGGAATTTTTCTTCACAAATACTCTTTAGATACACATGAAATATTATTTTGGTGGTGTTTTTTTGTGGGATGGATATGATATCCATAGTATATATTAAAAAAAATAATAGTTTTGTTGCAAATATCCATCACAAATAGCTCTTTTTATGATGTAAAATTTTATCACAAAGAGTCTGTCAAAAAAAATTATTATAAATATTCCCACCTTCCCACTCATTTCCCAAAATTCATATTTCTGTTGAAAACTATTTTTTATTCTAGATCTAATATTCATCCTAGTATATCCGAGACCATTTCTACAAATTATTTACCAAAGTACCAATTTCAAGGTATTTTTTCAATTTTTTAAATTATCATTAATTTTTTATATTTACTTATTTATTTATTTTAATAATAAGTTATTTAGTTTAATATATCAAATTTTCATTAAATTTAATATAATTTATTATAAACTGTTGTTCGAGGAAGGTTCACTAGAAGTAAATAGTTTTCACAGACCTGAAAGGACCAGATTAGGTATTTTGTTCATAGTATTAACATGAAATAGAATCAAAACATTCAATATGAAAGAAAAAAAAAGTATTAAAAGGAACACAAGTATTTCAATGTGATTTAGTCTTGTTTGGGCCTACATTCATGGAAAGAATACTACCCACACACACAATTTAATAATCTCTAAAAACAAGATTTATAGAGTACTAGCTTAGTAAGAAAGAAACATCCAATAGAAGATTTGAAACACATAATGCTAAGAATCAATAGAGAGGAAATGATACTTACAACACTAGATGAAAAATTCTAGTTTTCATATTCTATTGATTTATCATTAAGAATATGGAGTGGATATGTTTGAGATCACCATGGGGAAGGAATCACCTGGTCATATTCAGGTGTTCAAGGATCTACAACTTGGACACATATCTTCATCAATAAAAGAAATCGTCATAACTCCACCAAAAATAGAACACCAACACTATACTCTGGAAGATAATATACACAAAGTTTGAACTCCAATAAAATCAAACACATCAGAGATAAGTTTTCTTGAGTTCAAGTGATATCACAAAACTAGAATGGTGAAATGGTGAGAATGAGGAAAAGATATGGGCTATATGGGTGATCAATTCCCCTAAGATCCCCAACAACTCTAAATGGTCCAAGCAACTAGGAGTCACCATGAAAACAAAACCTAATATAATAAAATGGCCTCCAATGGATAAACCTAAATAAGTGGAAAATGTAGATACAATGGGAAACCATAATAAATAATAAATAGAAATAAAAACTATGTGAATTAGTGGATCACTAGGTGATGGTCAATGGACATAACAAGTGGGATGAGCCAACATACCAGAACAATAGTCCCACATGGTAATGGAATACCCCATCCCAACAACATATATTTGAGAAAAATAATAATTGCAAATATTTTTTCATGAATGTATATACAAAATTTTAAATGGAAGAATAATAATAAGGAATATTTATAATTGAAAACAATATAAAGCACATACTTTCACAAATATATACCATTTTAAATTGAAATTGGAGATGTTATTACACCTAATTTTGTTGAGTGGGAACCTAATTAATCATATCCAAACAATATTTGAACTTAGATAATACCACAAATTTTGTCCAACTATCATCCGGGTAATTATCAATAAGTATCTTATTGACACAAATGGGTCCAGATTCAATAAAATATCTAATGAAATGTAATATAATATCTATGTAGTTGGATTTACTATGGAATACTAAATCTTTGGATAAATAAAGATAATATTGAATATAATTATACACAATAATAATAGAATCATAATGTTTGAGTTCAGAAGACAAACCTTTGATCTATATGGATTCCTTAAGAGCCTCAACAAAGAAACATATTCTGATTCTATGGTTGAAAGAGAAACCATAGATTGCATATTGCATTTCCAAGATATATTTCCTCCATGATAAGTGAAAATATACACAGTTAATGATTTTATAGTGTTAATATTTCAACCATATTCATCATTTGTATATAAAACAATTATTTTAGTAGAATCAACATTTTTACCATAACATAAAGATAAATCAAAAGTACATGAAAAATACAACAATATCCACTTTAGGTAATTCCAATGTGGAATCCTTGGATTGGACATGAATCTATTAATGGTGTAGATTAAAAAAATATCAGGTATAGTGAAAATACAATACTGTAAACTTTTCCTTTGACAATGATTTCAAACCGTTGGTAAAGGCTTGGAAACCGTTGGTATAAACTATACCAACGGTTTTCCAAACTTAGGTGTGGAGTCGTGGGGATAGAAATATCCCAACAGTTCTCTATGAACCGTTGTTATATTGATGAAAAATGGATTATATACCAACCATTTCTTGTAACCATTGCTATAAATTTTTTCCAATGGTTTAAAATCATAGGAAATGTATATATTTTTACCAACGGTTTATCACAAACCGTTGGAAAAAGTTAATTAAAAGGATATATACCAACAGTACATAAACCATTGGTATATACTTTTATCAATGGTTTCATATAAACTACTGGTATATGTTCTGTTTTCACACATATTGCAATGGTTTACAGCCATTGGCATAGGGTTTATGCTACATCAGCAAGCCTACCTCCCACCTATGCACCTACAACACTTCCACCACCAGGCCTACCTCCCCCCTATGCTGAATTCATACAAAATTCTGTATTAATTTATACAGAATTCATAAAACACATAATTCATACAGAATTATGAATACCTCCAATTATTTATTTAATTACCTGGTACAAACATACAGAATTAACACATAATTCATAAGGTAATTACAACAAGTATACACATACAACAAGTATACCCATACAACATTAACACATAATTCATAAGTTAATTAAGTACATAAAGTATTCAATTCATAATTCAGAAGGAAATTACCCTATGAAATACAAAATTTTGAATTGGATACATACAATATTGAAATCTTTATAACACATACAAAATTTAATTCAGAATTCAGAATGTAATAGCCCCTATATAAGAAAATCATGTTTCAGGTTTTGAATATGGAATTTTTTTTCATAGGAATGGGTTAATTCAAGTGAGATTTGAATTTTTGGATAATGTGGTATGCCTTGCTGTAGTAAGGTGTAATGTGACATGGGGGTTGGGGGCTGTCTAGGGGGTTGGGGGGGGGGGTTGTCCAAGGGGTTGGGGGTGTCCAGGGGGTGGGTGGGGGGTGTCCAGGGGGTGGGGGATGTCCTTAGGGGTGGTGGTATGTCCTTTGGGGTGGGGGTGTCTAGGGGGATTGTCCAGGGGTTGGGGGGGGGGGTTGTCCAAGGGGGTAGGGTGTCCAGGGAGGTGGGTTGGGGGTGTCCGAGGGGATGGGGGGTGTCCAGGGGGTGTGGGGGGGGGGGTATCCAAGGGTGGGGTGGTGTCGGGTGGGGGGGGGGTTGTCCAGGGGGTTGGGGGTCTGTCCAAGGGGGTTGGGTGTGTCCAGGGGGTGGGGGTGTCCAGGGGGGGCTGCCTAGGGGGTGGGGGCTGTCTCTGAGGGTGGCAGTGTCTATGGGGGGTGGGGGTGTCCAGGTGGTGGGGTGGTGTCTAGGGGGGTGGGTTGGGGGTGTTCGGGGGGGGGGGGAGGGAGGGGTCCAGGGGGTGGGGGATGTCTAGGGGGACGAGGGTGCTGTCCAAGGGGGTAGGGGGTGTCCAGGGGGTGGGGGAGGGGGGTGTCCAGGTGGTGGGGTGGTGTCCAGGGGGTGGGGGGCTATCTAGGGGGTTGGGGGTGTCCAAGGGGGTAGGTGGTGTCCAGGGGGGAGGTGGTGTCCGGGGGGGGGGGGGGGGTGGGAGTGGGGGCTATTCAGAGGGTTGGGGGGTTTTCCAAGGGAATATGGGGTGTGAATGTGGGTGGGGGTGTCCAGGGGTTGGGGGGAGGGGTGGTTGTCCCAGGGGGTGGGGGGGGGCTGTCCATGGGGGTGGTGGTTTCCAGGGGTGGGGGATATCTAGGGGGTGGGGGGCTTTCCAGGGGGTTGGGGGGTTGTCCAAGGGGGTAAGGGTGTCTAGGGGGTGGGTGTAACGACCCTAAATTTCATTAACGGGAATCCCTCTTGATCTAATTAAATGTCTCTTTATGTAAAATGTTTAAATAAAATGTCAAATTCTTTGGTTTTATGTTAAGAATAGTGACCATTTATAATATAGACATTGAACAGTGATCACATGATTAGTATAAATATAGGGCTTTAACAAATCATTTCTACTCAGACAAAGGAAGAGATGACCTCATCCAGTAGACGTTCCCCATACGAAGCCCATTTGTCAGAGCTCGAAAAGGAGGTGGTGTCATTGGGATTTTCTCTTGACCCATATCCATCCATGTTTGAACATGTTAAGATTGAGCAGAACCACCTACAAGAGAAGTGAAAGTTGATAGAGATTACCACTCGAGCAATGTTATCTGAGCCACCCCAAGAGTCGGTCACCATCGAACACCTTACTCTCCAGTCTTATCCGAGTGTTATAAGGGGTTATTTAACAAGACCCTAGTACTATGGTTATGTACATTATTTTTGTATATAATAATGAATATACTTTCATTTTATTATTGTTACCTTTTAAATAGTTTTTAAATCACAAATAGTATTTTTAGTTAATGTTCAACTATGAAATATATTTTGATGAATTAATGTATTTTTGAATTAAATAATATTTTAATGAAATATTATTATTATTATTAAATTAATATTTATTAAATATAAATGATCATATAATTTTATGAATGCAATTGTAATTTTTATTAAGGATTGAAAGTCATTTTTGTCAAAACCCATGAATTTTCGATAAATGTCGGTTTTTATTTTAAAAGTGAAAATTAACATATTTAGAAAATTATTTAGATAAAATTAATATTATTTCTAGAATCAGGACTTCAAAATTATCTAATGGTGAATTTTTCATAATTTTCTGAGACAGTCAAATTTTTGGGTAAAAATTAAATACAGTTTAAATATATAATGTGTTTTATGACATCATAATGACCCAATAGTGATGTAATAAAATACTATAAACTTTATGTCCGGACAATATATGTTTTACCATTAAAATAATGTGATTTTGGGTTTGTTTTATTTATTTTAAAAATCTTTAGTGGACCCTTCAAGACTTATTAAACATTTTTTCTTTTTAAATTGTTTTCCTTGGAAGAGTGACTCACCTCCACATAAGAAACCTCATTATTTTAAGAAGTTCAGACTTTGGACTTATAAAATATAGTTTTCCACTTCCCTTTTCCAAAAACCATGGGCAAAAACCATGGGCTGGTTTGTGGTTTGGATTAGTTTAATGTGAGGTGTCCCAAACCTAAATAATAAAGAATTCCCTCACGTTTCGTGTATAAACCCACCCAGGCTCCCACTTCATCCTCACTCAAATCCTTTGGAGTTCGTCCAACCTCTTCCCTCCTCTCTCTATAATCCTCCCAAGGTTCCCCAAGCTCCCAATAATCCTCTCTCAAGCCTCTATAAATCCGTTGGAAGAACACTTCTAAGTAAGGGTTTTTTTCCTTTCTCATTTTTTGTCCAATATTATCTAAATTTCTATGACCTTTTAATTTCAATTATAAATGTTGGGGTATGGTTTCTAACCTCCCCCATACTACCCTCTTTATTTTTGAATTATTTGAGACCCATTTCTCTCTCATTAAATTCCTCCCATGTACACCTGTTACTATGTCGAAATTCCGAAAGGAATTTCTCTCTCCTCATTTACATTCAACCAATTCTTTTGTATCATGAATCTAAATTCCATTACATTTGTTGGAAAATGTATCTATATGAACCCCTTACTGTCCATGTCATGTAAATATGATGAGACACCCCTTTATCTCTCATCAACCATTTTTATGAGTTCTTATGTCACGCCGTTATGCTGCCAAAATTGCACCGCGCTTTTCCAAGACAAAGTCATTGTGTAGTGAATACCATGCCCATTTCTCTATCAAGTGTATTAAACTTTATGCACATTTAATTATTGTTTAAATAGTTTCATGTATGTATTCTACATTAGTTTATCATGGAATAAAATATTATGTTCAATGATTCAATGTTTTATGATCCATGTGGCACACTTATGCATGAAATGAAATGTTTAAGAAGGGTGCGCGCTTATAGTGCTCCAATACATTGGGTAAAGTATAGTATCATGATACGTCATGTGCAGTGGGTGTTTACTCATTCTAATTCAAGTGCAACGAGGTTTTAATCATGCTCCATGTGCAATGAGCCTTGGCTCATGCTAATTCCATGTTAAGTTTTGTTGCCACATTTCCATGTTATGATTATCATGCTTTATCATGACTTTATGTTTATGCTTATCTTGTGATATATTGATATGCCTATTGTATAACATGTATTTTATTCCTCATGTTATTCCATTATTATTCCCTTACTGGGCTTTATAGCTCACTCTTTTCTTATGCATGTCCTCAGGTTATCCCATGCAATGCTAAGTACAATGGAATGTAGTGGTCATGTAAAAGAAGTTTTCAATAAAGATGTTGTATTTCATGTTTTAAGTTGTTATGTAATGATCCTAATCCCCAAATACACTAGAACTCTCAATATTCTATGTTGTATCAAGTGAAGTTTATATAATAAATTATGTTTAATTGTGTAATAAAAAAGCAGGGTTGTCATAGTGGGGGTGTCTAGGGGGCAAGGGGGTGTCGAGGGGGGTGAAGGGTGGGGGGGGGGGTGTTCAGGGGGTGGGGTGGTGTCCTAGGGGGTTGGGTGGGGGGGGGGGGGTGGGGTTTCTGTCTAGGGGGTTGGGGGTGTCCAAGGGGGTAGGGGGTATCCAGGGGGTGGGGAGTCCAGGGGGGACTGTCTAGGGGGGTGGGGGAGGTCTGTCCATGGGGGTGGGGGTGTCTAGGGGTGTGTGTGTGTGTGTGTGGGGGGGGTGTCTTGGTAGTGTGGTGGTGTCTAGGGGGGGTGTCCGGGGGGGGGGGGGGGTGGTGTCTAGGGGTTTTGGGGGGTGGGGGGGGAGGGTGTCCAAGGGGGTAGAGGTGTCCAGGGGGGTGGGGGTGTCTAGGGGGTGGGTGGGTGGGGAGGTCTAGGTGGTGGGGTGGTGTCCAGGGGGGATTTCCAAGGGGGTAAGGGTGTTTAGGGGGTTGGGGGTGGCTTTCTAAGGGGTTGGGGGCCGTTCATGGGGGTAGGGGTTGTCCAAGGGGTGGGGTGGGGGGGGGGGTCCAGGGGGTGGGGGTGTCCGGGGGGTGGGGGTGTTCGTGGGGGGGGGGCTGTCCAGTGTTGTGGGGGGGGGGTCCAGGGGATGAGGGGTGTCTAGGAGGGGTGGGGGCTATCCAGGGGGTGGGGGTGTCCAGTGGGTGGGGGGATATCTATGGGTTTGGGGGATGTCTAGGAGAGGTGGGGGGTGTCATGGGGGGTGGGAGTGTCTAGGGGGTGGGGGATGTCCAGGGGGTTGGGGGATGTCCAGGGGTGGGGGGGGTGTCCAATGGGGTAGAGGTGTTCAGGGTTTAGGGGGTGTGGGTAGGTGGGGGGGGGTGTTCATGTGGTGGGGGTGTCCGGGGGGTGGGGGTGTCTAAGGGGTGTCCATGGGGTTGGGGTGCTATCCCGGGGGGGGGGAGGTAAGGGTGTCCAGGGGGTGGGGTTGTCTAGGGGAAGGGGGATGTCCATGGGGGTGGGGATGTCTGGGGGGTGGGGGTGTTTAGGGGGTGGGGTGGTGTCCCAGGGGTGGGGTGGTGTCCAGGGGTGGGGGGCTATCCAGGGGGTGGGGTTGTCCAAGGGTTTGGGGGTGTCCAGGGGGGTTGGGGACAGTCTAGGGGGTGGGGGCCTGTCCAGGGGGGTAGGGGTGTCTAGGGGGTTGGGGGGGGGATTGTCTAGGGTGTGTGTGGGGGTGTCCAGGGGGTAGGGGTTTCCAAGGGAGTGGGGGCTATCCATGGGGTGGGGGTATCCAGGGGGTGGGGGTGTCTCGGGGGTGGGGTGGTGTCCAGGGGGTGGGGGGTGCCCAGGGGGTTGGGGGCTGTCCAAGGGGGTACATGGTGTCTAGGGGGTTGGGGGGTGTGGTCTGTCCAAGGGGGTAGGGGGTGTCTGGGGGGGTTGTCTGGGGGGGGGAGTTCAGAGGTGGGGGTGTCTAGGGGGTGGGGGGGGGGTCCCGGGGGTTGGGGTGGGGGTGGGGGTGTCTAGAGAAGGGGTGAATCAGTCACAAAAAATTATCAAGTCAAGTTTTGTTATTTATAGATAAATAAATAAAGATGATGTGACCTACCTAATCACACACATATTCAGGCATAAAAAATCACCAAACATAAAATGTTAGTAATATCAGTTAAAAATGTAACAGATCAATCTGTCCCTCATCACCATCACTATCATCACCATCATCATCAGTATCACCCCCATACTCAACTTCATCCCCAGAATCATCCCAACCCTCCTCAATTCCCTCCTCCTCGCCCTCGTACTCTATTTCATCCTCCTCCTCCTCCTTGGCCTCCTCCTCACCCTCCTCCTCCGCCTCGTCTTCCTCCTTTCCCTCCCCCTCCTCCGCCTCGGACACCTCCTCACCATCATCTAAACCAACACTAGAACTTCCACTTGGTGCACCATATATAAAACACATCGATGACATATATTCATGAAAACCTGCACTGGCCTCTGGTGGATGTTTTGGACGTAAAACTTCCATTAGTTTCATAAATGCAGTGTTTTCCCTAGCAGACTATCCTACCATCTTTTTGGCCCTTTTTTCAGCATGTTCTACCTATTCCTTAACCTTCTGGAATTCAGTGGCACTATAACTCGTACCTAAGGAGGGCCAATACCTCATTGGGACTATACTCTTCCCAGGTTAGCAGCGTACTCTGCCAGGGTGCTCATCTCCCAACACCTGATGTAAGTGATCATTTGGCCCAAAATTGTTAGGTTTGAGGGCATCAAGGGCCTCTAAAGAATCCTGTTATAAATATAAATATATTATTAAGTTACAAAATAGATATTAAAATTTGAAATCAACAAAGTATAACTTATAATCTGCTACTGAGTCAGTTCATTAACCACACTTCTATATTTCTTCCTTCAACTCGAGCAAAACAATTTTTCTTGAGGCACCCATCCTTTAATATTCAATTTTTCCCTCTATAATGATGTTGAATGTAGGAAACCATAATTAAAAATAGGTTACCGATAATTAATTTCATAACTAAAATTATAAAACCACTTTAGCAGTCAAAAAAATTATGGAGGAAATAATAGAAAGTGAAATTCGTACAGAAAAATTATAAACAACTGTCATACCTACTTCCTCTCATGATTTGGCATCGTAGTACATCAGAGTGTGTGGAGGTATTTTTTATCATAAATGTTTTTTTATTTCTTCTAAATGACTCCTAAATAAAATTAAATAATATAAAAGATAGTATTAATTCAAAACAAGATTTTTTTTCATTTAAATACCTCAAATGTGATTAATACCTTAAATTGGGTAGTCGTCCAATGAGTAATCATCTACCGATATTGTTCTATTGGACATTCATCAACGACAGGGACCGCCAATACAACAATTTTTCAATATTTTAGATCATGTATTCTTCATAAAAACATGACATGATAGTTTATCGTTTGTGCTCCATCCAATCATCATTTCATAAGTAAAAAAATCATTGATCATCCACATAAGCACAACACACATAGGAAATATGTCTTTTGAACATGCGTTGTATGTGCGCACACCCACATCCCATAGAAGTTTCAACTCTTTTATTAAAGGTTTAATGTATACGTCTATATCATTTCTAGGATCATAAGGGATCAATATGAGTATGCTCATTAAAGTGAAAGGTTTTTTCATACACAAACATGGGGGAAGGTTATAAATGTGTATAAAAACCATCCATTTGCTATGCGAAGTAAGAATATTCCCAAACAGATTAAAACTATCACATGAAAGACCCAGCCTCACATTACGCATGTCAGCTGCAAAATCAGGATATCGAGCATCAAATCTCTGCCATAAAAATCCATTTGAAGGGTGAACCAACTCATCATTAGTCTTCCCTCTCTCAGTATCATTCCATCGCATTTTTATTGATATTTCATCAAACATAAAAATATTATGGAGTCTGGGGATCAATAGAAAGTTCCATATTACTTTATGTGGCACACATGATGGTGTTACATCAGCTTTTGGCTTCCAACGGGATGTGCCACATTTTATACAATCTTTTCATTCAGTAGTTTCATCCCAGAATAAACTACAATCTTTTAGGAAAGCATGAATTTTGTTTCTTGAAAATCCAAATTACTCAACTAACTTCCCTGAAATATAGGGACTTGAGGGAATATCTGCATCATATGGAAGTAATTCCTTCAATAAGGTAAGAATGTAATTGATGGAAGTATTAGAAATCCCATACATAGTTTTCTAATGAAACAATCAGATTAAAAATTATAGCTTCTTCATTTTACCATATTGTCGATATACTAGAGTCATGGCAACATCATTAGATTTTTTCACCCTGAAAACATTATCATTTTCATTAGATGCATCATGTGTGATCATATCGAAGTTTTCCTGGGTCAGAATCCTTTTTTTTTCATGATGGTGAACAAACAAAAACTGATTATATAACAAATTATCCAATCTAGTCCTCTCATTGGGATCATCAGTAATTTGTGATTTCATTTTATCCCCATAGTAATACTACACATAGTAGTTTTCTTAAAAACCATATTTGGTTATATGGTAGTTGACTTCTTTATGGCTCAACCAAGGTATTCCAACAAAATTTTAATATGGGAAGTGTATGTGACCACTATCTGAAGCATTGGGAAATGAAAAATCAAAAAATCTCTCTAATTTTTTTTGAAATTTTCTTGAGATCTGATTGGGTTCATACATCCAACTTCTATTCATTCTGTAAAAAAACTGATATAAGTAATTTTGTCAAAAGAAATTCAATAATATTGAAGTTTTGTCAAAAATATATTTAAGTAATAGAGAATTGTTCACTTTATATGAAACCATAACTGACACACTACTCTATATGAGAATAATAATATAAAAGACAACAAAATGCTATATTTATAAGAAAATAACTTTGAAGAACTATACATGAGTATACAAGATCATGTATACTTGTGGAGGATAATTATTCAAGAGTTGAGTAAATTTTAGATCGAAGAAATTTATATTTTAGTAGATTATTTGAGTGATCACATACACTGCCCAAGGGGGTGGGGGTGTCTCGGGGGGGGGGGGGGGGGTATCCAGGGGTTGGGGGATGTCCCAGGGGGTGGGGGTGTCTAGGGGGGAGGGTGGGGGTGTCCAGGGGGCGGGGTGGTGTCCATGGGGGGATGTCCAGGGGGTGGGTGTGTCTAGGGGGTGGGGGGCTATCTAGGGGGGGGGGGATGTTCAAGGGGGTGGGGTTTTCCAGAGGCTGGGGGTGTCTAGGGGGTGGGGGATATCTAAGGGGGATGGGGGGGGGGGGGGTTTCCAGAGGGTGGGGTGGTGTCCGAGGGGGGGGGGGGATGTCCAGGGGGTGTGGGGCTGTCTCGTGGGGGTGGGGGTGTTTGGGGTGGGGGGTTGTCCATGGGGTGGGGTGTTCTAGGGGGGTTGTCCAAGGGGGTGGGGGTGTCTAGGGGGGTGGGGAGAGGGGGGGGGGGCTATTCAGAGGGTGGGGGGCTCCTTGGTGGTGGGGGTGTCCAGGGGGGATGTGGTGTTCAGGGGGTGGGGGTGTCTAGGGTGTTAGGGGTGGGGGTGGGTGGGGGTGTGGGCTATCGAAGGGGGTGGGGGTGTCCACCCCCAAACTAGGGTCATAGAATCAAATATCTATCCAATTGTATCATGAATTCATGTCTATTATAGATGAACCTGAAGACTGTTGGTGTAAACCATGAATATCATACATATAAATCACAACACACCTAATTGTAAACACACCTCTAAATATCATACATGGATCGAATTTTATCTTCCACTATAAATATCATACATGAATTCTAAAAAAACACACCTAATTTTAAACACACATCCAAATTTTGAGCTAGTTATGTGGATAATTGATTCCTTGAGAGGCTAGCTGAGAGATAATTCTAGGTTGTGATACAAGGTGTAAATATAGTATTTTCTATGTTTACAAAATTTTGTGTGTGTGTCAAATATGATCCTATGTATGTTGTTTAGGCATATGAGTAACGTTTCTATGGGACACCACTCATGGGAGTATGAGCATTGTTATACCATTAAGGGATATGGAGTTGTATGAATGTTAAATTTGTATGAGATCAATATAGACAGTGGATAAGAACCTGAGTGAGATTTCATTATAGAGATCACTTCTTCTTTGAAGGGTAAAAGAGTGTGTTGGTATGAAACTTCAAGAAAAGTCATAATGTGTGAAAGGAACTATAAATTGGTTATATGTGATTCCTATTTTTTTGTAGAGTTTCAGAGTGGACATCCCCCCTCAGAGAGCCCACACCCCCACACCCCTACAGCCCCCTACTCCCTACAACCCCCTAGGACAACCCACCCCACCTGGATAGCCCCCCCCACACCACCTGGAGACCCCCACCCCCACTTGGACATCCCCCTCCTCCCTGGACAACCCACACCCCTCCCCCACCTAGAAAGACCACCCACTCCCCCTTGGACAGCTCACCCCCCTGGACAGCCCACACCCCACCCCCACTTGGACATCCCACCCTCCTAGACAACCCACACCCCCTCCCACCCTTAGAAAGCCCACCCCACCCCCCTTACAGCCCACCCCTCCTCCCTGGATATCCAACACCCCCTCCCCCACACCCCTGCATCCCACCTACCCCCTGCAACCCCCCTGGACAACCCCCCCACCTGAACATCCCCCCATCCCACCTGGACAGCCCCCCACCCCACCTAGATAGAACCCCCCCCACCTGGACTTCCCCCACCCTCACCTGGATAGACCGCACCCCACCTGGAAAACCCCCCACACCCCCACCTAGACAACCCAACACCCGACCTGGACAACCCCCCCACCCCCACCTTGATATCCCACCCCTCCCTGGATAGCCCACACCCCCTCCCCCACCCGGACAGCCCACTCCCACCCCCTAGACATGCCACCCCCTGGACAACCCACACCCCTCCCCCACCTGGACAGCCCACCCTGACCTTCCTTGAAAGCCCACACCCCTCGTTGGATAGCCCACACCCCCTACCCCACACTCCTGTAGCCCCCACCCCCTGCATCCCCCTACCCCCCTGAACCACCCACCCCCACCTGGAAATCCCCCCAAATGGACAACCCCCACCCCCTGAAGCCCCTCTTAGGGTAATTTTATTTAAATTTTTTTATTAATTAATAAAGTAAAACCATCATGAATTATCCATTTCATTCAAAACAACCCATTCAATTTATCAAAACATGGAAAATTCAATTTATAATGCTCTGTGGGTTACTTAGGAAATGCCATTGGGGAATGGGGAAATCACCAACACGGTTAATTCCAATTTAAAAACTAGGCCAAGCACTTAGGATGTGGGGTGGTGTCCAGAAGGTGTGGTGGTGTCTGGGTGGGGTGTCTAAGGGGGTGGGGGGCTATCCATGGGGGTGGAGGTTGTCCAGAGGTGGGGGTGTCTAGGGGGAGGGGTGTCCAGGGGGTGGGGGGGGGGGCTGTCCAAGGGGGTGGGGGTGTCCGGGGGGTGGGGTGGGGGGGGGATATCTAGGGGTGTGAGGGTGGGGTTGTATAGGGGGTGGGGGGTTTCCAGGGGTGGGGGGTGTCCACGGGGTGGGGGGGGGGGGCTGTCCAGGGGGTGGGGGTGTCTAGGGGGTGGGGGGAGGGTGTTCAGGGGTGGTAATACCCATATAATACCTTAAAAGTTACCTTTACCAAATCCAACCAAAATCAAAATTCCAATAAATCACCCAACTAACACCCAATTCATCCTCAATATCACTACCCTTCATATTATTCCTTGAACAAAGACTATAAATACAAAATCCAAATCCAATTTTCAACTAAACTGAAGTCCACATAAACTACCATATCACCCCACTAAAAAAATGGAAAACCACCTACACCACTACCCCAACCATCCCCAATCCCTTCACATGGACCATACTTATATCCATTAACCACCTCGAGACCATATGACTAAACCAACCCTTTTCCATATTTGAATTGTAAAACAAAAAACATAAAACAAATCAAAGTGTTCGGTATACCATGCCACATACTGCACAGAACTCTGATTTATGCCAAATCAAAATAGAAAATAGAAAAAATAGATGCATAACATTAAAAATAAGGTAGCACTTAATAATTTTAAGTGTGTAAATAAAAAATTTATTGACTGAATATGTATCTATTGGGTGGAAGGAGTTTCCCAGGCTTGGGTAAAGAGAGACCTTTGGGAGCTTCAGATTAGGGTGCCTGCAATCGAGTGGACTGGGAGCTGGGCTTATGTGTATTTGGGGGAAATATTTCCCAACAGTTTTTAAAAACCATTGGGAAATCTACTCTTTAGAAATAGTTTTTTTAAACCATTGGTATACATAAATATTTCCCAACGGTTTAATCAAACCATTAGGAAATCTTGATTATAAAAACACAATGCCAACAGTTTGAATAAACTGTTGGGAAATGTTGTTGTTTTGACAGTATACCAATGGTTTCTTTGAACCATTGGTATAAAACAGTTGGGAAAACCTCTATTTCCAGTAGTGATAATTGAATACATGACTCTGCCATCTATATGGGAATAAGTAATTTTAGACATAAACTGAATATGAAAAACATCTGTGGGTTCTTGAGTTAATGAATGTTTAAAATGTTTTCCAAAAGGGTACACTAACATGATTGAGATATTCAAATAGGTATCTTTTTAGAATTTTCAGAATATAATCTTATTGTGAGAGATATAATATTTTATTTGGTCTATCCCTAATTATTTATACATCAATAATCTTTTTATCTTCCCATAAGTCATTCATTTTGAAAAATACATTTTAATTGATATTTAACAGTAGTAATAAGATTCATGTTATTTCATATAATAATAATATCATCAATATATAATAGAAGGTAAAACACTCTATTTTTTGTGGAATTAAAATAAAAACAAGAATTATATTGTCTTCTAAAAAAATGGTTATTAAGAATAAAAGAATCAAATTTTCTATACCACTTCCTTGAGGATTATTTTAAACCATACAATGTTTTATTTAAACTAAAAACTTGGTTAGTTTTGAATTCATTAGAATAACCATTAGGAGGATTCATGTATATTTTCTCATTAATATAACCATGAAGGATGTATTTTTTCACATCTATTGGTACAACATGAAGGTCATTATAGGAATTAAAATAAAGCATCATCCTTATTAAATAGTTATTAACAACCAGTGAAAAAAATTCTGAATATTTTATTCCTTCCCTTTGATGGAATCCCTTGGTGACTATTATGTATTTAAACTTAATTTTAATTTTAGAAGTGCTATCCTCTTTTCTTTTGTAAATACACTTACAACAAATTACTTTAGAATTGGTTGGTTTATCTATGATAGACCAAATCTTATTTTTTATTTAAGGAGTTCATTTATTCGTCCATGGTAAATATCCACTATTTAATTTTTTTATCATTAATAGATTTCTTATATGTCTAAGAATTATCATTAATAAGATTCTGAAAAACACGAATGTCATAACAGTCCATATTATATTGGATAAACTGAACATGAGGTCATGGGACCCTCCTAACTCTATCGCGGGTCAATTGGTAATCAATATTATTAGAAGTAGGTTAATTATATAAATCTAAATAAGATTTGAAGTTAATATATATTGAGTCATATGTTGATGATCGGGTGGAGGAGGATGTATAGTATCCTTAAATTGGGTTGATGGTTTGGTTTCAATATCCCCATTAATGGGTGTTTCATCACTATCAGTTATGGAAGATTTATATTTAAGAGAGAAAGACTCATAAAACATCACATATCTACTAATTATACACTTTTAGTAACTGGTTTTATCAACCCTCAATTTTTAACCTTTGACACCCTTGACATATCCTACAAAAATTCACTTAATAGCTCTTGGTTCACGCTTATCAATCTTGACATGGGCATATTTAGTGCATCCAAAGAATCTTAGGTTATTATAATAGGGTAGTTTGTTTTTAAAAGGTTATTCTAGAGATTTAAAATTATTATAAGAGTATGTGAATCTATTTATTAGATAAATTTCAGTAGTGGAAGCCTCTGCCCAGAAGGATTTAGGGATACCTGAGCATAAAATCATGCTTCGAACTCTCTCAAGAATAGTATTATTTATTCTCTAAAAAATTCCATTATATTGGCAGGATTCCCTAATAGACTAGTGTCTTGTAATTCATTTATATTGATAGAATTTTATAAATTCAATAGAGATATTTTATTTAATTTTTATTTCTTATCATTTTAATTTTCATTCCAACTTGATTTTCTACAAGTCTTTTCCAGGATTTAAAATTTTCAAAAACATCATGTTTTTTCTTGAGAATGTAAATCCAAACCTTTAAAAAATAATTCATCAATAAAGTTAATAAAATTTGAGCCTCCACCATCAGAGGTACTTCTATCTAGTCCCTATAAATATGATTTTATATATTCTAAAGGGAATCTATCATTAAAAGTGGACCTATTGAAACTATCTCTATTAGCTTTACCCATTACACAATTTTTACAAAAGGGAAGGTTACTAGGTGTAATTTCATTAAACATCCCCTGTTTATTATGTTCCTCTAGAACTTTGAACCTTTATTCCCCAATATCTTATTCTATAATAGTGTTTTATCAATGTTTATAGTATACACACTACCTAGATATCTTGAATGGGTATTTCCATTAAAAAATGCAACCCATTAACAAGGTAACCCTTAATGATAGTTATAGAGCCATTAGAGACTTTTAGGAAACCTAATTTGGAACTAAAAGTGAATCCATTTTGGTCTAGAATTCCTAAGGAATTAAAATTTATGTGGAGGTTATAAACCCACATAACATCTAGAAAATTAATGATAATGTGATCATGTAACTCCTTAGCCTAGGATCCACTATAACCACTACCCCGATCCGGGTCTCCACATGACCTCTGGCGTGCCTCCATATATTCCAGAGGCTGCTGACTAGTAGTGAGAGTCTAAATACAAAAATGAAAATACTATAAACCCTTATTAAATTAAATACATAATAGAAGTAATATCAAAAAATTTAATAACTAGCATAAAAATAAATGGAAAACATATGGAAAGATAAAAAAGTAACCAAGTAACACATGTTATAAAAATATGATGAATACATTGCATGTAAGATAGTCATACAAATAAAACTCCCAATTCCAAAACTATAAAAAGGATCCTGAAATGGTCTTGAGTGAAAAAATGGTCCTAAAATCCCATTATCTAACCCATCATCCCATGCATAAACCAAACACCAGGTTTCTTGCATGAATCCATACTTAAAAATAAGTATAATCTTCTTGGGTACCAAAGTTCCATAGTCACCTGAGAAGGGTCTTACTATAATTCAGTAATCCACCACCAACAATTTCTAAAGCAATAAATAATCTATAAAATAGTTTATGCATATACATAAAGAACAATAAAAAAGTAATAAAAAAATAATTCCCATTATTTAACAATATTCACTTTAACTATTTTGACTCTCAAGTACAGAGTGACACATGAACCCATCAAACATGATTCGACAATGCTAGAAGTCTATGTCACATATCAGTGGGTAAAAATATTGTCATAGGGGCATTCATTCCACAAAAAAATTTATCAACTTACCTCAGAACCTTGGTCTAGGTAATCATTTCATGTCCATATGTTAGGATCATAGAGCCTCAGTCTGACATTTTAACCCAAGTAATACATCAGTGGGGCCTAGAGTATCAGTCTAGCCAGATCCCTGGGTGTAGATCCTCATTCTAATACCCCACTCATATAGCTTACCTCATGGACATGATTTTCTTAACATTTTATCACATTTAACCACATTATCATCACATTTACCAAGCTCCTAGTGGACCCATAAAATCAAATCCTGGAATAAATAAAACCCAACCATTTTCTTATGGCATAAAACACCAAAAATAATACACTTTTTAAAATCATCTAGAAGTCAACCTATAAAACATGGGTCTCACTATTTAAAAAACTAGTCCATTTCCTAAGGATTTGATTACTATTTCCAACCATTTAATAGGGTCATTTAAAGAATTTAAAAAAAAAGGAAACCACACCCCCATTTCAAATCATAATTTAAAATCTAATGATAAAAAATTATTTTTTCAAATCCATTTCAGGTAAAAACATCCGTTAAAAAATTACCCACTTTCAAAACATCATATTCCTTCATTTTAAAAAATAACTGGATCAAAATCCAAAACACATAATTTAAACCATTTCAAAAGCCATGTAGGCATTTAATGAAAACTAGAATATAAATATTTCAACTACCCCTTTAACCATTCCCATTTACTAGGAAAAAAAATCTACCTATTCACTCTCATAAAATCCAAATCTCAACATTTATTAATTCTTTCACCATTTTCAAGGGTTTGGAATACCCCATGGGGAGCCCTAGTCCAATCTTGAATCATCAACGAACACAACAGGGTCTGTGAAGGGATTCTCACCTCAATTTAAGGCCCAAATTACTTTCCTCATAACATATGGCACTCTAAATTACTAGGAAATGAGGGAGAATCATCCATGGAGGAGAGAGGAGCTTCTATTTCATCACTCTTACTATAGGGGGTTGGATAGGGGAGAAAATCAGGGGGAAAACATAAATCCTGAGTGGGGGGATGGCCTTTTTACCACTTTTTAAGAGGCACACAATTTTTCCGCATGGTTATACAAACTGTGTTCCTACTATGCATCTCCCTTTGTCTGAGAGGGGGGTCAATCCAGACTGTCTGGCTGGCCACCCACACAGTTTAGAAAAACTGTGCAGCTCCCATGTGCCTGCCCTTTCCCAAGTGAGGTACAACCACATGGGTGTATGGGAAGGCTCTCAAGTTTGTTAAAATTTGCATGGGCCATGTACTCAGCTCTATCTGATACTACACACCCCACACAGTTGTGTATTATGGTTAAAATAACCATGCAACAACTTTGAAACTTTCATATCTTGGACTCTTATCCTCTATTTCGTCTCCCAAACCCCTGGTACACCCCCAAACCTGTCCTACTCCCCAAAAAAAATACATAAACCAAAAATTCAATCTAGGACATACCATATCTCAGGGTTAGGATATTACAATATCCCACCTTATAATATCTCTTACTTGAGTTTTACTTCTAAACATTACTAAACCACCATGGAAAAAGTATCAGGACACTGGGCCTGCATACTAGCTTCCCGCTACAAGCTTTTATGTTGAACACGACCATGTCTCCAAAACATTCAGATCAAGGAATAGTCTTACCCATAAACCTTATCACTGCACTTCACAACACATTCTAGATTCTCCTCAAGGATGCATCATCCTCAAGCCCAATATTACCACCATCACATAGATGAGGAAAGTTTGGGTGATACTACTAAAATAACCACACAAATAGGGAATCAAAAAAATCACTACACCACTATGGGAGGGCTAATCAGTACACCTCCAATTCGATTCTCCTCAAAACCCTAAAAAACTCATCATACCTATTTACCAACCTATCCAAATTTTTGAACCTAATGATGACCCAAACTTGACATCACCTGAAAGAATATATGGTTTTCCAAACACATTACTTGACCTACATTGGTCCACATATCAAGTACCAATAGCCTCGTTCCACATCTAATCACCCAAAACACAACCAAAGAACAACCATTTTCTCAAGGCATTAAATTGGTCAAAACTCAATCCAATGCCTTATGAAAAAACCAAAACACCAAGATGGAACATAACTGATCCCATAAAACCCATAACACCAATCACACCATCAATTTCCCACTTTCTTACTATGGTGCTCCCCACCATATGATTTTTCTCACAACCACCATATTCTGGTGTTTGGAACCTCCATAATTGGAAAAGTACCACTATAACCACACATCTAGCTTCCAAAAAAAATATGACGCATTTTCCAACTCACCACACCCAAACATCCATAAGAGAACCAACCAACACGAGCATTTATCCTTTCCATAGAAACAACCTGAAATTGATGCACATCTGACATCCACACACGGACTAGGGACAAATTTTCTTTTCCAAAAATATTTATCCCATTTATGAAACACAATTATCATTTCAAAACATTATGAAAATTTGGTTTACAACTCACCACTTTCATTTCGTTTACCAAGCAGTGTCAGACTATCCCTAGCCGACACACCCAAAAAATGCACAACTCCCACTATTGGTATTTTACTAATTTACCTTTTCATGAATCCTTCTAACATATAGAATACCACCACCATTCGAACACACTTACCGGATTCTATCCCTGATTTCTGGTGAAATTACCCCATCATGAATCCACTGCCCCAAAACAATCTCCGTGCTCTACTGCACCTACTGACACATATTTGACATAAAAACCCCAGATTACTTTGAGAACCAACTAACCCCAAATAAAACACTTGTCTCAATCAACTAACACATATGGGTCCCACATGTACTTCCTGAGTAATCCAAAAACATAACTCAGATGTTCCTTATTGGAATACCAATTCCACCACATCTGACCCATGGTTTGATACACACATCTTTGATTGACATATCTCTCACAACCTTTAGAGTGTCATTGTCCCCACTTTCCTCAAGAAATTTCAACCAATATGTCTCATTCCCAAATAACTATAGATCCCAATACGTGGACATGGACTTATCACCCTAAATTGAGTGAAGAAAATGAAACATTAACAATTAACCATTCATGACTACCAAGAATGGAACCTTTAGCATTTACTAACATACAACCACCACACTAACCTCACCCAGAGACGACTGGTGGTGAACCACCAAATGCAAATATTCTCTTACAATTATTCTATAAATGCCACCCCAAAGAGATTCTCCATCTAGCAAAAAAAATCCTTTAAGTATCTTAGCATATAGACAATGCTCTCTCAATGATCCTAGAATTATGACAAGATATTATGCATGATTGTCTCAAGTCTGAAAGTACACCAATATTTCATTAATGAATACCACCATAAATAATTCATTCTCAATGTCACATCTCACTATAGGGACACATTAACTCTCTTGTAATTCCTGATCTTCCTCACCAGTAAAATTCTTATCAACACCCGATCACCACATTTAAGTGGGATTTCTTTCCAAAACTCACCACCACCTCATGACTCTCTATCAAGTAGTCATGACCCAACATTCCCTTTTGTACAACCACCACCATAAAACTTAATCTATTCCAAAATGACCATGGAGATTCAAAACAGATTTAAAATGATCCATTACACCAATCAAAAACCGAATGATCACTCACATAACCAACACTACCCACTTGGATTTCATATAAAAATGATAGGTGCTTACACTAGATCCACCAGTTTACATGTCCTAAACAACATTGTGCCTCCAAAACACATGCCCACCTATGAACCTCATCAAAACACTTAAGGCCATGCACTTTCCTAGGACTAATCACTAAAATCAACTCTAGATCACATGAGACATACATCATTAGAGTTAGGCCCAACACCCTCTTACACAACTAGCCATGCCTCCAAGTTTGTTATCCCCATCTGACTCATGGAATTTTCAATGTTCCTATCCAATAACCCAACCCTTCATACAAACAAGCCCAACCATGTGACCACCCCTTCCCCTCAGGTGTCACTTCCATAACAAAATCATCCCTTAACACTTTGGTTACCTTTGTCTTGTCGACCCAAATTCAACACCGAGGTCTTCCTTAATCATCATCAAAATAGACAAGTCAAAATCTTGAATGATCTAGATTTTTCTGAAACTAACCTTATAACTAACTACATGCAATAATGTGCTTCCCTGTGAAAGAAACCAAGTCATAACCATAAAATTTTACCAAAATTCGATGCCACCCACCATGAATCTATTCCACCTTTGAAGCACTCTACTGTGCTTTACATTCAAAGGCACCTGCAATATTGGGATAAACTCCCTCGAGGTAACCTTTTATTTTCAAAAACCTCCAATTCAGAACCACAACTAAAGTCACATATCTAAAACCATTTAATTTACTACTTTAACCACTAAGCCAAAACCACACTAGGAAGCACTCTCTATATCCAACCTCCAAAGTCCAAAACTCCCACCTATGCCTTAATCACCCAAAAACATCAACGGCCCAGCCAATACCTCTCATAATTCACCTTAGAAGTTCAAAGAGAACTAAATTCCTAAACTAAGATCATGTCTAGTGATGTATATTATCTCTCCCTCTAAGTCATACCCATCAAACCTCCAACAAATCATTTCTCAGGAGCAATATTACCACCCCCATTCTGAAACACACTGTATCTAATGTACCAATAAACCATTTACTCTAGGTCCCACACCAAATATATGCACCCACATATTTCTACACTATGAGACAAACACCCACTCTAGGGTCCAAAACATAACTTGCAAGGTATCAACCCACAAGGCTCACCACACCAATATTAATAGACAACATTTCACAACCTCAAGTTCACAACCTAACTGAAGCCACAAAAAGAAACATTCCACTATCTGGAACATCTGAATCCATCAAGGTCTTACAACCCATAACTTAATGTCTCAAAACTAGGGAACCTCACTCTCCAAACCACCCATACACAAAATCCAATAAAAACAACAAGGATACCCTCACCAGTGTCTCTAAAGGTCCCATAATTGCACATTCTTCTTTATTTAACTTTACTATTTTAAAAACCTGGGATTTACACTTTCCAAAACCTTTCATTAACTCAAAATTCAAAAAAATAGATTTATTTAATTTCACTATTTATGTATTTTGTTTAAACATTATTTCATTCACAAGTTAATCACATGAAATATACATATGAACCGTCAATACTATGTGCTTAGAATGATATATGAACCTACAAACCCTATATTTTATTACTGTACTAAGAGATAAAACATAATAAATCAATAACATCACATCCAAGTGCACCAATCAAGGTAGAAATATAAATCAATGGTAAAATCATAAAATAGAACATCAATCCCCACACATGAGAACTTGGGGTTCCCCCATGCATGGATATAGAGTCACACATGCACAATCTCATTACTATGACTTAACAAGATCCTATTCTCCCATACACTATTCCCAAATAGTAAAAAAAACCACTTTTGATACCACTTTGTAACACCCCGGCCTGGGAGCCACTTAACTGGTGCCCCGATCCGGGTCACCAAATGACCTAAGGCACACTTCCCCATATGATAGAGTATGCCGACTAGTAGTGTAGGTATAAAGAAAACCATGTGGATAATATACCTTCTTATCATAGTTGTTGGAATCCTCATGTTTGATCATGTTTTAATGATCACAAATCATGAAAATCATGATAATAATGTTTAAATAATGTTGGTATTCTTATGATTCTATGATTAATGGTTCTAATTCAGAATATCAAAAGTTATGCTTAATCTTGTTCTATTATGTTTTACCAAAATTTAAGTTTACTCCATTCTGTGAAGGTTACTTCTTAAGACCGTTTATAGATATTTGGATAAGTCTGAAAAACCATAAGTCTGACACCGGTTCTAGATTTTGGAAAAGTCTGAGACATCGTGACCCATACACTGTGACCCAGACTTCATGAACTAGATACCATGACCCAGACACCGTGACCTAGATATCGTGACCCATACACCATGACCCAGACATTGTGCTCTTGACTTCGTGACCCAAGCACCATTCAAAGTTTTAACAAAGGATTAGACACCGCTACTAGAGACACCGTGATCCTAACACTGTATTTGTTCTACTGGTTCCATATGTCAATGTAGATGTGGCCCCAAAAATGTCTCACCTATCAAAGTAAAAGGAGAAGATACAATTTCCAAGTGACACCATTTCCAAGTGACACCATTTCAAGACAAAAAGTGACAGTGTTCATTAATATTTTTTGTGGTTTTCAATTTAATTTCTAATGTTCATATTCAAGTTATTAAATTGATATTACATCATTAATTTTTATTTGTAGATATGTCACTTGAAAGTACGAGGTACAAGGTGAATAATACATGCATCCTTCCGGTTTCAACATGTGCACCCCAAATTAAAAGGAAGATTGGTGTGGATCAAGAGGATAGAGAAGAGAACAATGGAAAAGAAAATTCATGCATGCAACAACATACCACTTAAAAACACATGAAGCACTCTTGATTCCTGAAGGCTGAACTACCATATATCAGAGCTTCAAACATCTTCACAGTATCAACTAAAATAAGAACACAAGCTACATAGCTCACATCATCGAACTAAAAACCAGAGCACCCGACTTGTGATACTCTATTTTTCACAAGAGGACTCGATACTTGCATATTCATCATCCTAAAAGTCCAAAGCTGCATAGAATAATACTCAGATCACTTCTAATCCTTTCTCATCATCTTTTCTCACTTGTGTACTATTTTTATCTTTCATGAAGTATGTGTGTGTTTGTATTAAAACACACATTTTATCAGGTATTAAACTTAAGTATAAAAGATATCATTCCTATTATATTTTCTCACACCTATTAACTCCCACAGATAAGTGTGGAAGAGGTCCTTGGGTGACCTAGTTGCTTATTCCCATGAAGAATAGTGGAAGAGGTCGTGTGACCTAGATAGTCTTGTGTACTATTTTTTACCCCGATCCAGGGTGTGGATCAAGTTTATTAATATAGACTTCTTGGTGGAAGGTGATCTCCAAGTGGAGTGGATTAAGTCTCATCTTGAGACTAAACCACTTTTTTTTATCCTCTATGCCTTTTAATTTAGTTTTTCTATAATTTTCAGTATATTTAAGAAAAAATAGATTTTACTTTAATAGTTAGTCTTGGAAAGAAGTTATAACTATTTTTCCTTATTAGATTAGCTTCAAAATTTGTATCAATAACTCACATTGATATCAATGAGAATTAATCAATATTTTGAGAAGTAATTTGAACAGTCAAACCTTTATAACCGTATTACCTTGATTAACTGGCCTTTATACATTATTATTGGGTAATATTTTTAAAGTTAATTTTTTAATAGAAATTTTTATAAATACTCAATTCAACCCCTCTTGAGTGCTCTACTCTAACCAGATTTTGGTATCATAGGAGTGTGTTCCTATTAAGGATCTTTTTTAAAATATTTTCAACAATGATTTTAGTTGTACTTTAAAGATCTATAAATTTATGTTATTTCATGTTAAGGCTATTTTTTAAAATATTTTCAACTATGATTTTTGTTGAACTTTAAAGATCTATAAATTTCTGTTAGTTCTAAATTTGTATCGCTTTAAAAGTATTTCTTTCTTATGGAAAATAGATAGGAAGGTGTTGAAAAAAACAAAACTCTGTTCTTTAATGGAATTAATTATGGCCAATGGAAAATTAAGATGAAAATGAATTTAGAAAGTATGGGTTTTGAAATTTGGTCTTCAATTGTAGATAAGTATAAGATTCCTGCTACTGATAAAAATACCTGGGATGACCAAAATAAGACTACATATAACAATAACTGCAAATCCATGAATACCTTATACTACTCTTTAGGCGATGAGGAATTTAATAGAATTTATTCATGTAAAACATCCCATGAAATTTGGTATACTTTGTCTATTTCACATGAGGGAACCACTAATGTGAAAGAAATGAGACTTAATACTTATACTGTTAACTATGATAACATTAAAATGAAGCCTTATGAGCCTATTAATGACATGTATCTCAGGTTCAATGAAATTGTAAACACAATGATCTCCCTGGGAAGAGAAGTTACAACTAAAGAACAAATCATGAGGATTCTCATATTTTTACCCGATAGATGGAGCGGAACTTCTATCGCTATTAGATAATCATGTATAATTATCAAATTACCTGTCAAAGAACTCATTGGGAAACTAATGATGTATGAAGATGAGGTGAAAGTCAACAAGGAAGAGGAGGATGAACCCAAAAGAAAATATGTGGCATTTAAGACCACTACCTCTAAACACCAAGAAAAGTAGAAACTACAAGTCTCTGTAGAAATTTTCAGCAGTGAACAATCATCACCTGATAGTGATGAAGAGATGAATCAATTAGTAAAAAGGTTTAAGAAATTTTAAAAAAGGAATAAAATTTTCATAAATCCTAACTTCAATGGAAGATATGATAAAAAAGGAAGCTGGAGAAAAGAATGGAAAAGAGATGACAAGTCTGATGAGATAGTATGTTATGAATGTAAGCGAAGGGGACATGTAAAGGATAACTGTCCCAAGCTCAAGTATAAAAGGAAATATGAAGACAACGATAGAAAGTATAAAAATGAAATAAAAACAACTTGGAGTGATTCTGAGGATAGTTCAAGAGACTCAGAGTATTCACATGATTAATAGGCTAACAAAGACAATATGTGTTTCATGACAAACACATCTGAGGTTACCCTAAACTCTCCTATACAAAATTCCTATTATTCTAGGGATTAAAGTGATTCTAAAAATATGTCTAAAGAAGAGATGTTTGAATATTGAAATATGATTGAAGTGACATGTAATGAACTAAACGATAAATAAAAGTTTTTAAAGTGACAATATGCTCTTTCATCAACTGCTAAATCTGAACTTGCTGTAGAAAGAGAAAAAAATGGTTAATTATTCAAAGAAAACAATGAATTGAAGCTATTTAATGAGAAATTGAGAAAGTATCTTTAAAGGTTTACTAATGGTAAATATGTTTTGGTACAAATTATAGGTAATTTTTTTCCCTAAATACACTACTAGTATTGGATATCAACCTAGTGAAAGAAATTTTGGAAAAACCAATTTTATTTCTAAATCTAGAACATACAGCTTGATTCCCAGTTCAGGAAAACATTCTGCTAGTTCAATCTATGATACATCCTCTACTATTTTGAGTTTTTCTGGACCAAATAAATATTATTTCTTAAGTACTTTATATAATGATTATAGGAAACCTATGAGGTATATGTGGGTTCCTAAAGCACTAGTTACTAATATCATTGGACCCAAACAAATATGGGTACCAAAGTCTGTTTTTATTTAACTATTTTGTAAGAAAATTTCTTGAAGAGATCCTTTAAGTGTTTATGGTATTTGGATAGTGGGTGTTCAAGACACATTCCATAAGACTATTCATGTTTCAAGAATCTAATAAATATTGATAGTGGGCATGTCACTTTTAGTGACAATGCTAGAGGAAAAATCATTTTCCTAGGACAAATCAGTAACTCTAACTCATTTTTAATTTCTAAAGTAATTTTTATTGATGGACTGAAATATAACCTGTTTAGTATTTCACAACTATATAATGATTGATTTCATATTAAATTTGAAAATGATTCTTGTAATGTTTTTAATTATAAAAATAAATTAGTATTTTCTACATTGAGAAACGAAAATGTGTATTCTATTAACTTAGATTCTCTAGTTTCTCAAAATGCTTCATGATTAAGTGTATTTCACAATGATTCTTGGATCTAGCATAAAATACTAAGACACTGCAATATTTACTCCCTTAGAAAGCTAACTAGAAAAAGTTTAGTCAAAGATCAACCGAAACTAGAGTTTCCAAATGTTAAAGTGTGTAATCCTTGTGAAAAGGGAAAAAACACAAAATTTCATTCAAACCAAAGAAACAAGTATCAACTTCTAAAACTCTTGAGTTAGTTCACATGGATTTGTTTGTACCATCTAGAGTTTCTATTTTAAATGGGAAGCACTATTTTTATGTTATTGTAGATGACTTTTCAAGGTATACTTGGACCTTCTTCTTGGATCAAAAAAGTGAATCCTCCTCTCATTTCACCAAGTATGCTAAAATTGTAGAAAATATTAATGGACATAAAATTAAATCTCCAAGGAGTGACTGTGGCCGTGAATTTGAAAATCAATATTTTGAATCCTTTTGCTCACAAAATGGATATAATCATAATTTCTCTGCCCCTAAAACACCTAAACAAAATGGAGTTTTAGAATGAATAAATAGGACCTTGCAAGAAATTGATAGAACCCTGCTCAGTGAATATGAATTACCTATTTATTTTTGGGATGAAGTTGTAATACATCATGATATATTATTAATAGAGTGTTGATTAGAACTATTCTTAAAATAACTCCATTTAATTGTGGAAAAATAGAAAACCCAAAGTAAAATACTTCAAAGTCTTTGGTTGAAAAGTTTATATCCTTAATACCAAGGAAAATATTAACAAATTTGTATCCAAGAGTAATGAAGGAATATTTATAGGGTATTCATTCTCTAGTAAAGCCTATATAGTTTTTAATAAAAGAACTAAATGTGTAGAGGAATACATCCATGTCAAGTTTGATGAGACATATCCACATGAACCTAAGACCTCTCTAGAGAATCTTGAGGATGACATTTCAAATATAGGCATTAATGATAAATACTATAACCATCCTATAAAGGAATCTATGAAAACTTCTAGTTCTGGATATTCCCCAGATTCAAGCCATAATGAATCAGAACCAAGTGATGAACCTGAAATAACTAGCCCCACCTTTTTTAGACCAATTAGAACCCTTATGAACCTTACCTTAGATGTTGTAGTTGGATATCTAGATAGAGGAACACAAAATAGGTAATCTCTTAAAAATTAGGTTGAACATCAAGCTTTATTTTCAAAATTTGAACCTAAAAACATCAATGATGCTATCAATGATAAATTTTGGGTGATGGATATGCAAGAAGAACACAATCAGTTTGAAAGGAACAAATTTTGGAAACTTGTTGATAGACCTAAAGACATTTTTACCATCGACACTAAGTGGGTGTTTAGAAATAAAGTAGATAAAGCTAGTTACATAGTTAGAAACTAAGCCAGATTGGTTGCACAAGGCTATTGTCAAGAAGAAGGAATTGACTATGAGGAGACCTTTTCACCAGTAGCTAGACTTGAATCTATTAGAATCTTGCTTGATTATGCAGCACATCTTAATTTCAAACTATGTCAAATGGATTTCAAGAGTGAATTCCTAAATGGGTATATAATTGCGGATGTTTTTATTGAACAACCCCCTTATTTCACAAATCCTCACTTTCCAAATCATTTTTTTAAATTATCAAAAGCTTTGTATGGTTTAAAACAAGATCCAAGATCTTGGTATGATATATTAAGTACTTTTCTTATTTCTAAAGGTTTTTCAAAAGGTATAACTGATCCTTATATTTTTATAAAAGGAATTTCCAATGATGTTTTACTAGTTCAAATTTATTTAGATGATATTATTTTTGGATCTACAAAAAATTCTTTATGTATTGAGTTTTCTAAAATAATGAAAAATTAATTTGAAATGAGTTTAATGGGTGAAATAAAATTCTTCCTTGGATTTCAAATCCTTCAAAATAAAGGCGATATTAGTTTAAATCAAAGAAAATATACAAAATATCTTCTAATTTATTTTTTGCTTGGATAGCACTAAAAGTAGTGATACTACAATGAGTACTACTTGTAAGTTGGATCTTGATGAAGATGGAAAATCTATTGATCAAACCACTTACAAAGGAATGAATGGAAGCTTACTCTACTTAACTGCTAGCCGACCTAATATTATGTTTAGTTTATGTATGTGTGCTCATTTTCAAGAAAATCCTAAAGTGTCTAATTTAAATTATGTTAAAAAGATTTTAAAAAACCTCAAACATACACCCAATCTAGGGCTGTTCTATCCTAGAGGATAATCATTTGAGTTAGTTAGCTATTATGATGCCGATTTTGGTGGTTGTAAGTTAGATATAAAAAGAACCTTTGGAACATGTCACATTTTTGGAAAGTATCTAGTGTCATGGTGTAGTAAGAAATAAAACTATGTTTCATTATCTACTGCCGAAGTTGAATACATAGCTTCTCATAGTTGTTATGTAGAAATTTTGTGGATGAAACACACATTAATTGAAAATGGATATCAATTTTGACATGTATCAATAAATTATGACAATACAAGTTCTATTAAAATTTCAAGGAATATCATTTCACACTCTAAGACAAAACATATTGATGTAATATATCACTTTTTGAGAGACCATTATCAAAAAGGTGATATCTCTTTGGAATTCATTGGAACTGAATATCTGCTTGTTGATGTATTCACTAAACCATTAAATTATAAAAGGATAAATTACATCATACGTGAATTAGGGATGATGAGTTTTAAGTGAAAGGCTTGCAGTCTTGAACTTACTGTTTCATAGGATATGGTTTCATGATTCACAGTTTCACAAGTTAATGTCTTAGAATTACTATATCACAACTCATAGTTTCATAGGTTAATGTCTTGAAGTTACTGTTTCATATTTATGGTCTGATAGTTTCTCTCTCTCGATTACTTTCTTGTACTTACTATCTCAAATGATATGGTCACACCGTTTGGAGTTATTCCGTAAGGATGACACCATGACAACTTGTTCCGGTCTCACCACAAAGACTCAGTTTTCTATTTTTCTTTAATTTTATTTCCTATATCGCTGTTGATTATTTTATTATTATTTTTCCAAAATATTTGTTTACGATGTTTGGACTTCCAAAATGATAAAAAAACCCAATATTATTCACTTATCTCTTCACCCAAGAATTCATCTCTCGAAATTGAAGCCCTTTCCTTCCAAATCTCCTGGTGTCCTTCAATTATTTCTCCTTCTTGAACCCGAAGTTTTATGCCCAAAATGAAGCAACCCTCTTTGTCAACTCTTGAGAAGTGAAGATCTCGCAAGAAAGAAATAAAGGTACTGTGAATAGAACTTGAAGGAATGCAGAATCCTGGTCTTGTAAATAGAATAATCTTGCCTAAAAAGGAAGTATGTACGAAGTTGCCACTGTCAAGTAAGTCGCTTCTCTTGAATGTTTTGACCAAACAAGGATGGTTGGATTGGTTTACTAAGAAAAAACAACCCATTTATCCAAAACCTGTTTCTCATTTTTATCAATGTGTTCAGTTTTCATTCAATACTGAAGACGACTTTGTTGTAAGAAGCTTGATTAATGGTCATAGGTGTACCTTTTACTAGAGGTTATGGGCTAGCTTCCTAGGGATACCTCATGAAGGAATATATGAGGATCATCAGAAAGAACCTCCTCCTCCCCAGGATATATTCATCTTGGAAGAAGATTTGGAAAGTTTAACTAGAAATAAGAGTAAAATAAGGAAAATTACTTGTGAGTTGGATGATGAGACAAGGTTACCGTTTAAGTTTGTCTATAATATTATTAGTCTAAGGAAATGTGATTTTTCTACTCTTAAGTATCAAGATGTATTCTTGATACATCTTATGAAAAATGGGAAAAAGATTAATTTGTGTAAGTATATTATACTTCACTTGTATGAATTTATCAAGGCAACTTCAAAGTCTACCTCTTTGTTCTATTCAAGAGTAATCTTTGCAATGCTATCTACTAAAGGAGTAGTTGACCTAAATGAAGAAGTCATTGAAGGTTATGAGTTATGTACCTCAAAGTATACAATCAGAAGGATGAAGATAAGCTAGAATAATTGGAAAATTTCCTCTGTAGAGGATAGTTAATGGCTGTATGAAAAGTTTAATCCCATAAAAAATCCCTCAAGGCCTATGGAAAAGCATCACCTATGCCTAGAATCTGATTAGTTGGGGGTAATACTCAAGTCAAGAATAAGAGGATGCCAAATCTACATCTATAGAAAGAACTATCTTAGAAAAATACAGTGGCTTACCTAAACAACAAGTTGATGATCAACAAGTTGATGAACAAAAAATAGGTGAATAAATAATTGATGAAGGCTTTGTTGATAAAAAAGGACCTATTGCTGGTCTGGAAGAGAAAGACGTTCCTGAGGAACATCTAGAAAAACCTGTTATTGAATAAGGTCTTGTATATGTGGAAAGTTATAAAGAAAAATATGAGCTAGAATTAATCCTATCAGCTGAAGAAAGAATGGACCAAGATTTTTACCAAGCTAGAACAGGGATGGGTGACCCTACTTTGATGAAAGTCTAAAAATAGAGCAAGAGACAGGGTCTCTCACTCTTAGAGCTGATGCAAAAATTGAGGGGGAGGAAAAATCCATTACAGAAAGTACTCAAGTACAAATATCTATTGATATAAGTCCTATGGACAATGTGTATAAATTCCCTAGATATTTTGATGTCTCGGACTCTCAAGTGGCCTCAATGAGAAGAATCGATCTTAAAACAGTTTTTCAATTGAAATCTTTCTCTCTAGCAATAATAATACCTACTAAGGATCTTTAATCCACAGTGGTTTCTAAACCAAGGATTTCAAGGGAAGCTCCAAGATAGGTAATACATGAGGACTTAAAGGTGTTTGGGGAAAATATGTTGGCTGGATTTGAGAAGATTTTGAAAGCTCAAAGTCTTCCTATAACTCTTCTAAGTGAACAGGATGCTAGTATGATCTTGGAAAAACATATATGGAAAAATCAACCTCAGATGTTGCATGAAATTTAATAAGTAAGAATTGAAAATCAGCATCTAACCGAGGAAGTAAAATACTTAAATTAGTTGGTGGAGGAACTGAATAAAGAGTTTCAAACTGCTAAAACTCCTATTGCTCGATTCAACACCAAAGATTCTGATAGGATATACAAAAGGTTGAAGTACTGATCTGACCAAATCTGGTCTCTGTTGTTGAGAAAATAATAGCGAGCAATGACAAGTTGGCAGAAGAAATTAGAAATTTAGAATCCTCAATTGATTCCTTGCCTGGTATCTTCAAGGACTTTGTTGAAACTGTAGTCACATGTCTTACTACACAATCTACAACCATCTCTACTCATTCCTCCTTAGCAAAGTCTTCTCAATCATCTCAGTTAGAAAGTGAAGTTCTATGAAAGGTTATTCAAGAAGATCTTAAATCATTAAAAAGTCAATCTATTCAATAAATCCTCTCAAAAATTGTTCAAAACAGTGAACATGTTCATGATATATTTTGACTGTACTCTAAGGAATATTCCATAGCCTATGATCATATTACAAAGAATGTGGATTTCTACTTCAAAAGGATTTATACAAAGCATCAATTGACAAGTCATTTCAAGTATCTTACAGAAATTTGAAAATGACTCCTATGAATCAAGAGTTTAAGGACCAAGTGTAGAAAATTAAAGAGTTAAAACCAAAATTGGAAAATTTTATTGAGAATAAATATGATTTTGACAAGGAAATTCAATACGATGGTGAGGTCATCACTGATTTAATCAATTTTATGAATCCCTATCTCCACATGAAAAGCACTGCTATAGTGGATCCTGCAGCTACTCCCTTGAAACCTGGTTCCAAATATTCCTCATTGTGATTTTATTAATATTTTAATGAATTATTATATACTCCCTTTACTTATTTTATATTAAATGTGCATAATTTGTGTGAAATATTAATGTTTTAATACTAAGTATATTTTTGAGCATTTTTAGAAGTAGTCCAATTGAGTTAGTTTACTATTTTATTTATAACTATCAGTACACTGATCCAAATTGTGTGGTTATTGTTTTTTAGGATTACTAATTAAATATCCAACATTTCATTAGAAGGGATCATGGGACAATTATGACATTTTAAGGCTCATATGGACCACACAAGAAGGCCCACAAAATCTGTGAGGAAACTGGACCCTCCATGAAGATTGAATTGCTAGGATCAATATAGAAGTTAAAATTCCCTAATTCTCCTCAAACATTAGTATAACAATGAAAGGAGTAATGTATAAAAATTTCAGGGCCCAAATCTAAGAACAAGGGGACCAACTAATGCATTGAAGTCCAGCCCACCATTCTGGTGAGGAATTAAAATACGGACACTATGAATGACATATCTCATGATGTAATCATAAAATCAAGCTGAGGTTTTGCAGTGTGAAAGAGGAAATATATTTGGCCGATAATGTTGAAAAAATAATTCGGATTTGAAGTTATCTTCCTATTCAAAAACCCATTCACATTTTGGACTTCAAAAAGATTGGATTGAAATGGACATATTATATTTGTTTAATAACACAACCATAACTTTGGCTACTTAAGTAAAATGGATGCAAAATTTTCAGAGGAGAGAGAGGAGATATTTATCTACAACTTGTAATAATATAATATCTCGATATTGGGATTTCTAATTTATCAAATTGGTGATGCAATTGGAGGGGAAATTTTGAAATGCAAACATCCCACAACATTTGGCTATAAATAAACCCCCCTCCTTTCCTTGCAAAGAGTTGGCATTTCAGAAGAGAGGAGAACATATTGGAACGACCAAAGACTTTCCAAGGGCTTTGTAGGACCTTCCATACTAAAGTTTTTACTTGATATACCTTCCCTACTCTATTTGTTTTCATTTACTTTTGTGTTCTTTTTTTTGTAATCTTGTTAGTCTCTTTCTTTGTAATGCTGTTTTAATGAAAGGTTCTTCTTCAATATCTTTTATTATCATCCACCTTCTGTAGTTTAATATTAATGTTCTTAAAATATTTTAAATATAGTTGAATCTCCTTCCCTTCTTTTTCTTTCTCATTCAATCTAAAGTTAGTATTTAATTACCTTCATCGTTTGTGTGTGTGTTCGACGCACCACTATTTTCTTATCCCTTTCGTTTTCTTATCTTCTTAATTTATCATCATAATCATTATAATCAGATTACTAATAATTTCAATGGATGAGTAAATCTACCATTGAGATGAGTCAAAATTTAGGTATGTTAAGTGATTGAGAGCCTTTGCTCGATGAGTATTCTTTGAGTTAATATTCTGTATGTTGAACTTTATATGTCATGGATTAATGACATGTTCTGTTTAATATTTGGATTCCATGGATTATTGAAACCATAAATAAACTACCATAAAAAAGTAATGGTAATGATTAGAACTGTAAGTTAAGCTAAGTCTTGGATTAAGTCCTTAACACTTAGGAATTCCAATCAACATTATCTTGTGAAGTGGGTATTCATAAACTTAAATCCCCAATAATGAACTCACCCCAATCTTTATCAATTTGTTAAATCAAACATCATCCATAAATTATTTCATAAGCTTTGTAAACAAATATCCCAATCAGAATACAATTAACTAAAAACAACCGACTATAAAACAATATCCTCGCCGAGGATTCGACCCGAGTGCTGCTATACAAATTAGCAGAGCTCCGGAACCTTGACCAGTCGATAGGTGACAATCGAGGGTGCTTTAAAATGGTGCCATTTCTAGGGATGGTGCAATTAAGTATTCGTTAGTTTCTAGTTATTGTAAACAAAATCAAAAAAAATTAAAAAAAATTGGAAAAAACACAAAGAAAAACCCGTCTTCCTCATAAAAATCATAAACGGAAAAAAAATAAAAAAACTATCTTCATATTTCTTCCAAATCTCTCTGAATTCCTCATAGCCTCACAAAAAATCCATCAAATTTGTTTGACCTTGAAATTGAGCGAACACTTCTCCAACTTAGGAGTAACATTAGGGATAATCAAATAATTCAAGAACCAGTCTATGTCCAACAAATTGAATTAGATATATAGAATCCTAGCTAACAAACACTTAAAGAACTTGCTGCCTCTGATATGAATTACCAACCTCTTGGTATTCAATATCCAAACATAGAGGCTGACTCTGAACTCAAATCAGGTTTGATTCATATTTTTCTTTATTTCCACGGGCTAGCCGGTGAAGATCCGCATCTTCATCTTAAAGAGTTCCAAGTGGTGTGCTCTACCATGAAGCCTCAAAGGGTTTCTGAGGATCAAATCAAACTCTAAGAATTCACTTTCTACCTTGCTGACACTACCAATTCATGGCTTTACTACCTCCCTCCTGGTTTCATAACCACATGGAATGACATGAAGTGACTCTTCTTAGAGAAATTCTTTCCTGCTTCTCGTACTGCTTCTATCTGAAAGGAAATAAGTGGTATTCATCAATTCCCAAGTGAATCACTCCATGAGTATTGGGAGAGATTAAAAAATATTTTTAAAACCTGCCCATGCCACCAAGTCCCTGACCAACTCTTGATCCAATACTTCTATTAGGGGTTATTGGGTATGGATAGAACCCTCATTGATGCTGCAAGTGGTGGTGATCTTGTTGATAAAACTCCTGCAGCTGCAAGAGATCTCATAAGAAACTTGGATACGAACACACAACAATTCCATACTCGAGCACATGCTCAAGTCAAACAAACCCAATATAGTCAGTCGATAGAGCCGAACAAGATGACAGAGTGGATGAGTGAACTTACAGGTCTTGCGCGACAACTAAATTTGGCTACCAAAGCCCCAAATTCATCTTCTCAACAATCAATGTTTCATAGACCTATCAAAATCTGTGTAATCTACAACTCTCCAGCTCATCTAAATGACACATTTCCACAACTTCAAGAGGATCAATCTGATTCATCTGGACCAATGGAGTTCAATGTAGCATATGCTCAGAGGAACACAAACCCTCAACAATCAGGTCAGTTCATTAGAAACATCAACCAACCACACTCTAAGCCCTTCTCTTCTTCCTATAACCAAGGCCTGAGGCATGTTAATTATGTCTCTCATCCCCCTCAATTCCCTCATCAAAACCAAAACCAGTTCCAATATGGTCAAGGTGTTGGTAACTTCCCACAACCTTATCCTTTTATTCCTCAACCTCAAAGGAACAATCCTCCTCATGGATTCCAATATCCTAGTGAGCCTTCCCAATTCCAAAAGCAATACAATCGCTTTCCCAAGAACCAAAATCTAGGTAATCCCAATTCGGGACAAGCCTCTTCTTCCAAGAAACCATGGAAAAGTACAGTGGAAGATCTTTCCTCCTTCACCCGTTCCAGCCTCAAGAACATTGAAACCCAAATTGGTCAACTTGTATCCCACCTGAGCCAGTAACAATAATCAAATTCTTCCCAAATCCCAGCTCAACCATTACCCAACCCCAAGGTTAATTTAATTGCAATTTCACTTAGACCGGGAAAGAAAATTTCTATGCCTCATGTTGAGTCCTCCAAACCCCCTTTAAATGTTGAAATAGAAAATGAAAAGAATAAGAAACTTGAAAAGGAATCTGAAGTCATTCCCTCACCTCCTTCCATTCCACTTAGGAAACCAATTCCTTTTCATCAAGCCGTTTCTAAGCCAAATAAGTCCTTTGAACCCGATCCTAAAATGCTTGACATGTTTAGACGTGTTGAAGTCCACATTCCCCTATTAGATTTCATAAAAAAAATCCCTAAGTATGCCAAGTTTCTTAAGGAGTTGTGTACCCATAAGAGGCAACTTAGGACCTTTGAAAATGTTTCCACCCAACAGTCTATTCCCATAAAGTGCAAAGATCCAAGGGCCTTTACGGTTCCATGCCAAATTAGAAGTTCAATCTTTGATGATGCACTCATAGACCTAGGAGCCTCAATTAATGTCATGTCCAAATCCATCTTCTCCAATCTTGGTCTAGGTCCCTTGCACCCAATAGGTGTTGTCATTCCATTAGCGAATCGATGCATAGCCAGTCCTGAGGGTATAATTTAGGATTTCCTTGTTCGTGTCAATGATATTATCTTCCCAAGAGATTTCTATGTTTTTGACATGGATGGTGAGACAACTTCTTTCCAATCTCCTTTGATTTTAGGAAGACCTTTCCTTATGACATCTAAAACCAAAATTGGTGTCCATGCTGGCATCTTATCCATGGAATTTGGTGACCAACTGGTCATGTTAAATATTTTTCAATCAATGTGATACCCATCAGAGAATGAATCTGCATTCTCTATCCATTTTTCAGAAACTCTCTCTGAGAGTGTGTTGAATCCCAAACCATCATGTACTTCTTGTTCTACTGATAGAGGAGTTTGTGAATATTGCATCCTCATTAACCAAGTCATAAATGGAGAAGTTTATGTTGACATTACAAATGAAAACTCCATTGATCTAAAGGATCTAGAAAAATCTTTAGAAACTCAGATTGCCTCTGAACACCACTTCTCTAGCTTGGATGATAATGAGGAAAATGAACTAGAATGCTCATTTGTTGATTCAGATCAGTTTATCCAACATTAATCATTTCCTATTTGTGATTTTGAAAATTATGTTATATGTGAGGTTATCCCAAAACAAATGTGTTTATCTTGTCCCAATGAGAGTGAAGGTTGTGATACTTGTTCCCTAATTAATAAAGTGATCACTGGTGATATTGAAACTGACCATTCTTTGGCAAACAACATTGAAATAAAAGATATTGAAATTTTTTTTCAGTATTATGACTCCACTGATCCTCATTACTCTAAATTGGTAAGTGATGAAATAAATGATTCAAAAACAATTGGGAGCTCATACTGTGGTTTTGTGTTATCTGAACCTTACATAAATGAACCATCAGAATTGAGACATATTATGGAATTTCCAAGCATAGAAAACCATTACTTTGTGGATAAAATCATTCCTCACATTGAAGAACAAAGGGAGGATAGTCCTATTCTCTTTACAAACCCGTTGAATTGAAAGAGAAACATAAAGGAAGGGGATAAATTATCCAATGAACAATCAAGCATCCCAAAGGAGAAGTTTTTCTGGAAGCACTCTGGATTTGAGAAAATATGGTGGCCACCATCATACTATGGGCAGTCCACTACAACTGTCTAGCTGTAGACAAAAAAAATCAGCGCTTCTTGGGAGGCAACCCATGTATTCTTTTACTTTTATGAAATTCTAATTTCTTTTTTAGTTTTTCATTAGATGAATTATGATTTTTATTTTTCAGGTAACATCCCACAATCCTAGAACCTCATCGATTTCCACTAGATCCCCAACTTCTGCAGTCGACCCACCACCAGATGGAGACGACGACCCACCAAATCCAAACCAGGGGGCACCTTTTTTCCTTTAACTCTCTCTATCTCTTCCTCCCTCTACCTATTTCTTCTTCCTCCTCTTCCTTTCATTTTTTACAACTTTATTTAACAAACCCTTTATTTTTCTCTTTCTCTTTTGTGTGGGTGTGTCTTTATTAAAAAGTAAAAAAAATCCTAAACAAAAAAAAAACAAAAAAAAAACATCATAACAAAAAAATAAAAAAAAGAGTCATGCTTACTCACCATCGAGTTTTGAAATATTGTCCAACCTTTTTGGGGAGTCAACAGACATGTTTTCATCTCAAAAATTTTGTATTTTCATCATGACTTTGGATAAAGAATTTTGTGTTAAAAAAACTGAATGCTCAATTTTTTATTTAGAAAATTATTTTCCCCACCTGTGAGAAACAACATTTACTTTCATGCCAAGGATACCTATGGCCATCTTTTCAAAATGTTTATTTTCAACCCAATTTGTGAGTCTTGAGTTTGTGGACCTTTAAGTTGAATTTCTTACTTTAGTGTGCATTAATATGATATAGGAATTTTCTGAACCACATGAGAATAACAATAGCCAAATAGCCTCCCATTTCCCTTACATTACTCCTTCTTTTGAAAGCCCCTTAGAGCCTATGAAAACCTTTTCTTTGATAGACACATTACAATACCAATACCTTTTCCCACCCAATATCAACATGGATTTTCGTTTCATATTTTTTTGAAATTTAAGTGTTGGGGGAATGGATTTCATTTTGGGTACCCTTTGTTGATTTCACCATGTTATCATATGCTTGAGGGAAAGAATCCATTTCAGTGTGGGGGAGAGGTTGTCATTTAGTGTGTTTTGAGGAATGTAATGTACTTTAATTTATGTAATTTTGTAAATTTTATTGACAAGTGTTCAAAAAAATAAAAAAATAGTGTTAAAAAAAAATCAAAAAACAAATAAAAAAAAGAACACAAAACATTGGGTTGTTTCTTGGGTAGGTAAAAAATCACTCTTCCATAACCGTTTATCTTGTTATAAATATTAAAATTAGTTTCACTAAGAGATAAATAATGGTTTGGGATATGAGTGTGATATCTTTTTCAAGTTCAACTTTCGAAAAAACAGAAAAAAAAGGAAAAAAAGAACACTTGCATTATATTATTATGTCATTAAGAGAAGTTTCATGGTTTGTAAATATTTCATCTTCTCATACACTTCAAATTTTATTTCTCTCTTGTTCCTTTCTTAACACAATAATTCCCTTGTAAATATGTGTTTTCATTTCATTCCATGTTTCATTTCAAAAAAATGTGCATTGATTTTTCCATGTTGGTATTTTACCCCATTTTTTCCTATATTTTGAATATCATCTTCCTATTATCTCATAGCCACAGGAAAACCCCTTCAAAATACCTCTTGATTCTTATGCACTTTGGATAGAGAGTTAAATATGAGAGCTCTTTCAAACTCTAAGATTTTCACTTTTGGTTGGTGAATGAGTGATGCTCCATAAATTAATTTTATCATCTCGAGAGGAGTAAGTTTTCTGTGCCACTATTTTCCATTTCTAAATTTGAGAATGAAAAAAATGAATTGTTTTTGGACCATTTTTTATGTAAAAACTTGTGGTTTAATTCAATATGGATGAGTGATATTGTCTAAACCTCCCCTGATTGGGGAAAACAAAATTTTAATATTTGTTAGTGAGTGAAAATGATTTTGTCATGTTTTTATATTTGTTGCACATGCGGACATGCACAATACTAAGTGTGAGAGAGTTGATTTTATTAATATTTTCATTACTTATTATATACTCCCTTTATTTATTTTATATGAAATGTGCATAATTTGTGTGAAATATTAATGTTTTAATACTAAGTATGATTTTTGAGCATTTTTAAAAGTAGTCCAATTGAGTCAGTTTACTATTTCATTTATAAATATCACCAAACTTATCCAAATTGTGTGTTTCTTCTTTTTTAGGATTCCTAATTAAATATACAACATTTAATTAGAAGGTATCATGGTCCAATTATGCCATTTGAAGGCTCATATAGACCACACAAGAAGGCCCACAAAATCTGTGAGGAAACTGGACCATCAATGAATATAAAATTAATGGGCTCAATAAAGAAGTGAAAATTCATTAATTATCCACAAAAATTAGTATAACAATTAAATTATTAATGGATAAAAATTTCAGGGCCCAAATCCAAGAACTAGGGGCCCAACTAATGCATTGAAGTCCAGCCCACCATTCTGGTCAGGAATTACAATCCAGACACTATTCATGACACATCTCATGTTGTAATCATCAAATAAATCTGATATTTTGAAGTGTGAAATAGGAAATATAGGCGGATGACTTTTTTTGAGAAATAATTCAGATTTTAAGGCATATTCATATTCAAAAACTCATTCAAATTTTGTACATCAAAAAGTTTTGATTGAAATGGACAGATTAACTTTGTGTAATAAAACGACCATAACTTTGGATCCTTAAGTCCAATGGTCGCAAAATTTTCAGAGGAGACATAGGATATATTTATATACAAGTTTTAAGAAGATAATATCTCGATATTTGGCAGTCTAATATATAAAACCGGCTATGAAAATGAAGGGTAAATTTTGGAATGTAAACAGCCCACAACATATGGCTATAAATACATCCCCCTTTTATCCTTGAAAAGAGTTGGAATTTCAGAAGATATGAGAACATATTGGCATGACCAAAGACTTTACAAGGGCTTGGGAGGACCTTCCATACTCACGTTTTCACTTGATATACCTTTCCTCCTCTCTTTTCTTTCATTTACTTTTGTGTTCTTCATTTTTGTAATCTTGTAAGTCTCTTTCTTTGTAATTTTGTTTTAATGAAAGTTTCATCTTCAATATCTATTATTCTCATAGAAATTATGTACTTTAATATTAATTTTTTTAAAATAGTTTAAATACAGTTGAATCCCCTTCCCTTCTTTTTCTTTCTCATTCAATCTTAAGTCAGTATTTAATTCCCTTCATCGTTTGTGTGTGTGTTCAACACACCACTCTTTTCTTATCCCTTTAATTTTCTTATCTTCTTAATTTATTATCATAATAATTATAACCAGATTAATAATAATTTAAATGGATGAGTAAATCTACCATTGGGTTGAGTCAAAATTTAGGGATGTTAAGTGATTTAGAGCCTTTGCACAATGAGTATTATTTGAGTTAATATTGTGTATGTTGAACTTTATATGTCATGGATTAATGAGATGTTTTGTTTAATATGTGGATTCCATGGATTATTGGAACCATAAATATAATACCATAAAAAAGTAATGGTAATGATTAGAACCCTAATTTAATTTAAGTCCGGGATTAAATCCTTAACACTTAGGAATTCCAATCAATGTTATCTTGTGAAGTGGGTATTAATTTAATTCAATATAAAGCAAAGCTCAAGGATATCATAAGCTTAAATCCCCAATAATTAACTCAACCCAATATTTATAAATTTGTTAAAATAAAATTCATCCATAAATTATTTCATAAGCTCTGCAAACAAACCCCCTAATCAGAATACAATTAACTAAAAAAACTGACTATAAAACAATATCATTGCTGAGGATTCGACCCAAGTTCTACTATACACATTAGCAGAGCACCAGGACCTTGACCGGTCGATAGGAGACAATTGGCCACACTTTCACATTTTCTAATTTTTCCCCTCCTACCATGCCTATCTCTTAGTCTCTGAGCCAGATCAGACTTTTTATTCTTGAGCAATCCTTGTCTTAGTCTTTAACCGAACCCACTCATTCACCATATGTTTTTGAAGGTGTGCATCTTCCTTCTCTCACCATTGGATCCCTCTCAGCTACCACCTCCTCTTCTACTCATTTGGATCCTTCTTCTGATTCTAACAAGGGAATGGAGAAGTCTACTACCTCAGATAAGTGAAGGATATCTATTTTTATAGGAATGTTCTCCATTTTTTTGTCCTAGGTATGTGTTGGATTCTATCTTTTTTTTCAATGAAATTTTCCTTATTTCTGGTAAAGTTTAGACTTCAATTTATTGAATTATTATTTTTTTCTTCTTATTTTATTTTTGATAGTTCATACATGCCATGATTTGTGATCATCAAAAAGGAGAAGATTGTTGGATTCCTCCTATTTGATCATGTTTTAATGCTCACAAATCATGATAATCATGTTAATCACGTTTAAATCATGTTTGTATTATTATGATTCCATGATTACTGGTTATAATTCAGAATCTCACATGTTATTCTTAATCTTGTTCTATTATGTTTTACAAAAAATTAAGTTTAATCCATTTTGTGAAGTTTAATACTTAAGAATGTTTACAAATGTTTGGCTAAGTCTGAAAAACTATAATTCTGCCACCAATTCTTGATTTTGGAACAATCCCAGACATCTTAACCCATAGAATGTGACCCAGACACCATGTCCCAGACCCCATGACCCTGACATTGTGACCCAAACACCGTGACCCAAACACTGTGACCCAAACACCATGCTCCTGACATTGTGACTCAAGCACCATTCTAAGTTTCAACAAAGGACTAGACACTACTAACAGAGACACCGTGATCCTAACACCACATATGTGATACTAGTTCCAGATGTTAACACAACTGTGTCACCAAAACTGTCTCACCTATCAAAGGAAAAGAAGAAGACACCATTTCCTTGTGACACCATTTCCATGTGACACCATTTCAAGGAAAATTGTGACACCATTCTCTAATATATTTTTTTCATTTTTAATTTAATTTCTAATGGTAATATTCAAGTTATTATACAGAACTAACATCATTAATGTTTCTTTTTAGACATGTCACAATACAGTATGAGGTACGAGGTAAAGAATACATGCATCCTGTTAGTTTCAACATGTTCTCCCCAAATTAAAAGGAAGATTGGCGTGGCTCAAGAGGATAGAAAAGAGAAAAGTGGAAAATCTAATTTATGAATGAAAAAACATTCCAATGAAGAACACATGAAGTACTTTTGATTTTTGAAGGCTGAAATACCATAGATCAGAGCTTCAAGAATCTTCACAGAATCAACTAAAAGAAGAACACAAGCTACATATCTCACATCATCGAACTAAAAACCGGAGAACCAAAATTACGATACTCTATTTTTTACAAAAGGACTAGATACTTGCATATGATTCACCCTAAAAGTCTAGAGTTTCATAGAATAATACTCATAGCACTTCAAATCCTTTCCCATCATCTTTTCTCTATTGTGTACTTTTTTTATCTTTTGAGCAGTGTGTGTGTGCCTATATTAAAACACACACTGTATCCTATATTATACTATAAGATACAAGATATCCTTCATCTCATATCTTCTTAAATCAATTTACTCCCAAGGATAAGTGTGGAAGAGGTCCTTGTGTGACCTGGAAGCTTATTCCCTTGAAGAACAGTGGAAAAGGTCATGTGACCAGGACAATCATATGTACTATTATTTACCCCAATCTAGGGTCTGGATCAAGTTTATTAATATAGACTTCTTGGTGGAAGGTGATCACCAAGTAGAGTGGATTAAGTTTCAGCTTGAGAATAAACCACTTTTTTTATCCACTATGAATTTTAATTTAGTTTTTCTCTGTTTTACTGTATATTTCAGAAAAACTAGATTTTACATTGACACTTAGTCTTGGACAAAAGTTATAACTATTTTTCCTTATTAGAATATCTTAAAAAGATGTATCAATAACTCACATTGATATCTCTAATAATTAATCAATATTCTGAGAAATTATTTGAAAAGTGAAACCTTTATAATCGTATTACCTTGATTAACTGTCCTATATACATTATTATTGGGAAATATTTTTAAAGTGATCTTTTTAACATAAATTTTAATAGATACTCAATTTACCCCCTCTTTAGTACTCTACTTCGACCAACAATAGTATATAAAAAATATATGTAATATAAAAAATATAATAACTTCTAGGGACAACAAATGGACAACATACGACAAGAGCCATCGAATAACCAAGTAACACATTCTATAACAATATAATGAATACAATACATGTCAGGTAGTCATACAAATAAAAACCCAAATGATGAATTTAAAAAAAGATACTGAACATGGTCCTGAGTTGAAACCTGGTCCTAATATCTTCTCTAACCCATCAACCTATGCATGAAACAACCACCGAGTTCCTATCTAGAACCCATACATGAAAAAAAGTAGTATCTTCTCAGGTATCCAAGTGTTGTGGAGGCCCGAGCAGGGTGTCAGTATAACTCTTTAGGCCACCAAAAATATTTTCTAAATCAATAAAAATTCTATAAAACAAAGTATTCTTAAAAAAAAGAATAATAAATATGGTAATAAGCAAAAACAAAGTCCCACTTTTTTACCAATATTCACTTTAACCAATTTGACTCTTAGGTTCTGAGTGACACCTGAACCCATAAAACCTATATAGATCTAGTAATTTACTTATAATACTTTGAAATATATCTAGAAATATTTTTATATATGTGCACTGAGACGTCATGTGATTCTGAGACCCAGTGTTCCCATAGTTAATTTTATAAAAATATTGAATATATTTTATACTGTGCATGCACCATTTTTCAAGAAAATTTAGATAACTCCTAAATGGAGTCTCAGATAAAAAATCTAATACTAAAGTTGAATCCAAAACTCAAGGTTTACTATATGTGTGATCTAAAGTTGTTTTGCGCATGACATTTGGATATAGAGACTGCTGGTGGGAACGTTCAAATTAAATCAATTAATTAATTAAATTATTTGACTTAAATGACATAATCCTAAAACCTATATAAATACATTATTATGTTGGATCTATAGGTTATCCATATAAATATGGGATTGTTGAGAGTATATTCCACTACTTATTGTTAGAGAATCGAGATAAGGAGACAACGAGCAATTAGATCAAGGAAAATTGAAGCATGTCAAATGAAACAGGTCTTCTTCCTTTATTGGTTAGCATGTTATTCATCATAAAATGATACAATATTTAGTTAGTACTTATAATTTGTGATTTCCACCCCTATTATTAAATGATTGAGCCTAGTATTTCTTAATTCTTTAATATGTGTAAATTTGGAACCTTTACATGTGACCTTGTAAGATTAAATTGGTTATTTAATTTGTTTATACCCATTAATACATGTTTCTCACCCAATATTACACAATTTGTATTATTTTTCTAATAAATCTTGGAAAAAAATTGTTTTATCTTCGTTCTTATTGATTTATCCCAATTGTTCTTTGCGTTATTCACTATTGTCCTATGGGGCCACTGTTCAACATTTCCGGGTGTGATCGAGCGTGATCAGACCCCCAGAAACATGGAAAATTTATGGGAGATGAATGGATTAATGAATAGAGTATGGATTTAAGATATTTAAATATGAGAGTGATTTTCCTCATAGATATAGGACTCGAGATCGATTTGGCAGTGCTGCGGGAAGAACCACACATGACCGACGGTGAACGAGCTTCAATCGCCTGAATCAAAACCTTATTTTCTAGACAACAGATGATTGAAAATGATGGATATAGGTTTTTAAATTGGATTTCTCGTGTCCTTTTGGAAAAATTCGAGGAGGTGAGTGTAGATATGGGATCTGTAGAGTAGATCTAATTTTCTTCAAAAAACCCAATTTCTTATCATTTAGTTTAAAGAACACACACCGTGTAGGCCTCTGGCAATGGTGACTTGGGTTTCTAGGCGTGTTAAATATCACACACCATGTGGGAACCCAACATTACATGTGACTCAGTGTTGGTGACCCAACGTGTACTCTCGCAGTACATGAACATGAGCATGGCCAAGCACATGGCTAGTTTAAATGGACACGAATATGGTACATGAACACAGTTGGGGGAACGGGCAAGACCCTGGGTGGTTGAGTCATGTTATGTAGTCCCCTTACACACCCTATAGGGATACATGGGTAGTGATCTATGTAATGGTATGAACAAAACTAGGAATCAAGGTAGGAATATGTGCTCTGTGGGTCCCCTTACACGCCATGTACCCTCCTTTTATTAGAAAACTTATACCACTCAAATATCCTTCATTTGGAATTGGATTTTAGATCACGAGTTGCCTATCCTATGTTTTTTTTCTACGTAGAATGAGATTGTGGAATTTTAAATATGATGTGAGATATTACATTAAAGACACTTCTTTAGGTGGCCCTCGATAACAGAAGTAATTGGACATGATTGTTAGATTGGTACCTCAAATAGTATTAGGGTGTGGGTCCTCTATCTATTGATTGGTACCCCCATATGAAATTAGGGTGTGGGTAATCTCTTTAATGAGTGGTACCCCCTAAATAACTAGGTTTCGGTCCTCTATTTCTGGAGTGGTACCCCCTTTGGAATTAGGGCATGGGTCCTTTATATACTTAGTGGTACCCCAAAATGGACTAGGGTGTGGGTCCTCCATCTACTGAGTGGTACCCCCTGGTTGACTAGGGTGTGAGTCCTATATCTATTTAGAAACACCCCATATCAGATAGGGTGAGGTCCCTCTTTACACCAAGTGGAACTCCCCTGACACACTAGGATGTGAGTCCTCTATCTATTGATTATGCCCCATCGACTATGCGGAATAATGGAGAGGTGTGGGTCCTCCACATTGTTACTTCTAGAGGAAGACATGAAAGATGTTGGCCATCAATGGTGGACACCTTGGGAACTGATGGAAGAATCTTTTTCTGGGTTGGGCTGTGAGTTGGAGATCCCCTTTATATCTTGTTTGGGATTCTTTTTATGAGTATATATATATTTTTGTATCCATTTTGTTGGAATTTATTACTCTCTTGGTATAAGTTGCGTTATCTATTCCTATCACATATCTTAATGCCCCCTATAGATTTCAAAGCATCCTAGTAGGTATGTATATAATCGCACCTATATGGTATTTTCCTGCTTGTGTTTTGTATTATGAAAATGAAGGATAGGTTGGTGATGATTACATAGGAGCATAGGGACACCCTAGTACGTTAGACCATGTATGGTGGTCAGGACATTGATATCTGGAGTCGGGATCTTTCAACACATTTATTTTCCAGTTTTTTCATGTTAGGATATCTTTCTGGTTGGGAATTTATTTTTCAATTTTTACTTTTTAGGTTACACTATCATACTCTTATACTCCCTAGAGGTTTTACATGCATGGTTTATTCTCAATATGTTGCATCTTTTATTAATATTACTTTTCACTTATCCATGGAGATGGTTGGGTTTGTGCACACAAGTTCATTAGGAAAAGGAATCCCATTTTAGTAATAAATTTTGGAACTTATCTTTAGCCCATAGCCTATGGAGGTGGGATTGGGTAGTTGCGGGTTGAGCCTCATTGGATCGAGTCATGAAAAAACCTAATTTGGCCATGTCGAAAGTTAATATCACATGCCATAGGGGGTATAACTCTTTAAGTGAAAGGGGAATTCATTTCTCCAAAAAATTATCAACTTACCTCAGAGCCTTTGTCCAGTTAAGAATTTCATTTCCATATGTTAAGAGAATAGAGCCTCAATATGACATCCTAACCCAAGAAATACATTAGTGAGTCCTAGAGCATCAGTCTAGCCAAACCTGTGGGAGTAGAGCCTCACTACAATCCCTAATTCATAAAAATTTTCACATGAAAACTTTTATTTAACTATTTATCACATTTACCCGCATTATTATCTCTTTTAACAAGGTCCCAACAGACACTTAAAATCAAATCATTGCATAAATAAAACACAACACTTTTTCTTATGGAATAATACACAAAAACAAAATACTTTTTTTAAATCATCTTTAAGTCACCCTTTAAAACATGGATCTTCTTATTTGAAAAACTAAACAATTCCCCAAGGCTTTCATTACCATTTCTAACCATTTAAAAGTTCCATTTAATTCATTTTCACAAAAAGGGGAACCACACCCCCATTTCAAATCATTATTTTAAATTTAATAAGAAAACTCATTTTTCAAATCCCTTTAAGGTCAACACCTCCTTTAAAAACATTACCAACCTTGAAAACATTGTATCACTTCATTTAAAACTAGAACCAGACCAAAATACAAAACTCATCATTTAAACTATTTTAAAATCCTCCTATGAATTTCATGAAAACTATAATATAAGTGTTTCAACCATCTCATTAACCATTCCTATTTACTAAGAAACAACTTCTACCTATTCTCTCAATAATAACCCTATCTCAACATTTACCAATTTGTTTCTCCAATTTCAAGGGGTTTTCATACCCCATGGGTAGCCACAGGTCCAGTCTCGAATCATCAATGAAACCGGTGGGGTCTGTGAAGGATGTCGTGCTTCAATTTAAATACCAAATTACTTTCCTCAGTCAAGGACATAAAAATGCAGCTAGATAGTACATTAGAACAACCACATACACTTATAAAATTGTGAGACTATAGGAATAATCTTATAGAACCCATAACTCTTTCTCATAGATGATTACTTCCCAACCACAACCCTTGATTCAAGATAAAATGACCTCAAACACTAGGAAAAACAACACCCTATAAAAACAAGGGTTCAGATATTTGGAAGGAGAGGAAAAAACACACCAATTTTCTTCAAGAAAATGGGAGGAAACATAGTATAATACTTACTCAGAGCTTCAATTCGCAACATATTACACTCTAAATGCCTAGGAAATGAGATAGAATCATCCATGGAAAATGTATGATCTCCAAGTTCATCACCCTTTCTATAGGGGGTGAATGGGGGAGAAAATTGGGTGAGACAACTTAAATCCAGAGGGAGAAAATTGTCTTTTTACCACTTTTTAAGAGGTGCATGATTTGACTACACAGTTAGCTAAACCATACACCAACCATGAATATCCCTCTATCTAAGAGGGGGATAGGTTTCATGGTCTAGCTATCCACCCACATGGTTTGATAAAACCACATGGATCCTATTTTCTTTCCCCTATCCAAGGGAGGCACAACCACACGAGTGTATAGGAAGGCTCACACGGTTATGAAACCATGTATGGGATGTGTCCTTAGCTCTATATAAGACACTTTCACCCCAAACAATTATAGTTCATGGTTAAACTAAGAATGTGCTAACCATGAAACTTGTACAACTTAGTATCCTTTTCTCTATTTCATGTACCGAACCCCCAGAACACCCTTGAGGACTATCTTACTCCCAAAAAACATTTCATAAACCAAAAATTCAATATGGGAAATAATTATCAAAGGGTTAGGATCTTAAAAGTCATCTATTTATATTAAAATAAATAATTTCCTTTCACTTTACACATTCTATTATTCCCCAAAAGAACATATCATTATGCACTTTCTAAAAAATAAAGTAAAGACTCCCTAAAAGGAAACATATGGAATGAGTAGCCTAAATCTAAGACCCAACCATGAGTGAGTGCATGGATAGACACATTCAAAACATTAGTAGTTTCATAAACAGAACCCACTAAAAGGGACTAGTTGGTAGGTTGTTTAGTCTCAAGGTCTTGATTTAACTTTCTACACCCAGGTTTATTGTGCATGGGCTTACCGTAGTGGAGGGAAAAAAATATTTTCATTGGGCTAAGACCTAGTCTTGGGTTGTTTATCATTCTTTCCTTTATCCTTATTATACTATTTATTTTTTAACCATAGATTTTGGTTTACCTCTAGTAAAGATACTCTCTTCCTCATCTTTAAATCTAGTTTAGAATGTAATTTCTTAGAGAGTAGGGAAGATTTGAACTACTCTAGGTTTAAATATTCATGACCATGCATCGTTGTCTCTACTAATGTGTTGTAGGGATTATCTAAAGAAATTAAAATAATAATTACTTGATCTTAATCATCATCAGTCATATTTATGATGGATATATCAAACATGACTTTATTGAACTCATCTAAGTGGGATTTAATTGAAATGCCATATTTAATTTTGAATGTAAACATGAAATGTTTCTTAGAGATTATTCAGACAAGTGAAGTTTTTATATATAATTTATAAAACTTAAGCTATATACGAGCAGAAATAGTTTCAAAAGGAACTTACCTAAGGACTTTAGCACCTAAATAAATAATCATAGAACTATGTTCCTTAATAGGAACATTAGAGAAAACATCGTGATAAATAGTAAAGTTTTGTTAAGTTTTAGAAATAATAAAAACAGGTTTCTTCGGGCCTAAAAAAAATCAATTATTCATTGTTGAATCATAAAGTCTCTCATTGTGATACATTTGACCCAAATACCCTCTCAAACTAGTACCAAACCCAAACTATCATATAACCGAGGGGTATTCTCGATCTCAATGGGTTGGTGACTAGAACCCGAGAATCAAAAACAACCAAAGGGAATTATTTATCCCAATATGAAGTAGACAACATGAAATATATATATATATATATATACATACATGGAGGTATGAAATGGAAGAAGTGTAAACAATAAATATATGTCATATCCAAAAGGAAACAATAAAAGTGACACAACTTAACAGTCTCTAAAAAATATCCAAGGTACAAGTCCAACAACAATGGACAACTAAAACCAAAATAGATACTTCATGTGATGGAATGGAAAAAATCCCACTATCTCACCACCAGATACCTAGACACAGCTGATAAAAACCCCATCGCCTCACTGTGGAACCTTACCTTTCCCTACATTGAAAGACATTACAAGGTATATGCATCACCGAAGGGGTGAAAAAGGTGTGATATAAATAGGATCTGTAGGACCCCACCCAGGTGTTCAATATCAATTCTTTATACAACAATACAAACATTCTAAATTTTAAATAAAACAAGGCATGAAAAATAACTAAATATTTTTTATATCAAATTCAATGTATAGAATTTCCTCTTTTCCATAGTTCTAAATAATATAGGTAAAACATTTTTAAAACATATCACATGTATCAAATTCATTCAAACCAAATCTTGTATCACATATCATATCAAATCCAAAGCCGTAAAAACCGAAGCACATGTAAATCATGCCAAGGATCACTACAAGTCTAGCTAGATAGAACAATTTTACCAAACATAGACAATTAGACGCATCTAGTCTCTAGATATATTCATTGAATATAGAGATTAGGGGAAAAAAATAGAAAGTGAACCTCCTAATAGGTCTAACAATTCCTTATAAAAATGAGCATTGGGATAGAGGAACACCCCATGAGTGAACCCCATTATAGTATCAACAAATGAGGCCTATTACCACACCTTCCACCCAAGTACCCAAATCTTACCATGTGCTACATTTTACAAACCATTTCATCAAAACCATGATTTTAGAACTATTTTATAAATCCATTTCATAATTATTTGAAAATACATTTTATTTTACCAAAATAAGGGGAAAGCCATATTTTCTCAAAAAACCATTTGTACACATGTAATTTAATCATTTCAATTTATTTATTAAACATTTTATAAAACCATAGCAATATAATTCATCCATCATAGGCTAGAGAATAAACCACCTACCTAAAACTCGGGTCACACACACCTTTAATGGGATCCACCAACATAGAAGAACACAACAAAAAAAAATGGAGGCCCAAGAATTGATACATTCATCTCAGAATCAGTGAAAAAAATGGATGACAGAGAAGATAAACCAATAAATAAATCAATAAACTCACATGTTGCACCACAACTAACAAAAGGTTCAGACTCTAGAGGAAGATACCACAAAATATATAGAAAATATCAAGAGAATAAACACCACAAGACCAACAGATCAGAAAACATAGAGCAGAAACATTGTTGTGACTTATAAAAATGAATAAGTAGAAATATCACTTACCTAGAGAGATGAAAAAAACCACAAATAAGATAATTATCCAAATAAAATGATCCTGAAGGAGATCGAATCCCTAAAATCACCTAGGAGAGCTCCAAGGTTTCAAGAGAGGATATTGTGTCTGAATGAAAATCAAAACATACATGCATCAAAAGAAACCTAAAGGCCATGAAAATTACACAATGTGAATCCTGAGTTCATGATGTGAAATCCAAGAAATCCATATACTCTTAAAAAGGCATCGTCTCAGTTGAAAAACATTGATCAAACATTTCACAGCATGAACTAGTCTCACAAAATTTAAACATTTCAGGCTCTGAACTAGTTCATGACATTATCTATATAATATATTCATGTTGTGTAACCATTTCATGATTTGAAATCATTTAGTAGGAAGTTTCTAAAAAAATAATTAGAAAAGTACCCTAGCTTAACCTGAACCCCAAAGTACATCCTCTTAATCTTTTTTCACATTTATACCCAAACTCCATTAATTCCCAAAAAAATACATCTTCGAAATTTAGGTAATTTTCCCCATAAAATGATATTTGTAATCAGGAGTCCCAAAAAACAAAAATAAAGAGGGAAATCCTAGGAGAGATAAGAAATATCTGAAATAAGGTAACATGATGTTACAAATGCCCTACCATAAGACTTTCCATCCTCGAGAATTCATGTGAAAGAATAGCGTTGAAAAATAGGCAAGGACACTTCTCCCTCATCATCAACTTGTGCTCCCATGTCTCATGAGAATCTAATCCATGTTACCATAATACTCTAACCAATGGAATCAACTTATCATTCAAGACTTTCACCTAAGAGTCAATGATCTCCACTAGTTTCTCTATAACAAAAACTTCTTGCTCCAACTCAATCTCTTCATGACTCAAAACGTGAGGGGGATCAGGATGGTACTTCTTGATATGGGATATGAGGAAAAAATCATGAATAATGAATAATTGAACCATAAATGACAACCGATAAGAAACCCACCCAAGATGATTAGTGACCTCAAATGGTCCAACATATACTGATGCCATTTTTCCTTGTTTTCCAAGCCAAAGGTGACCCAAATGAGGAGAAACTTTTAGAAAAACCCATCCACCAATGTAAATCTCAAAATAAAGATTCTGATGATACAAATATTTTTTTTGACTCTAAGTTATATGTATACACTGATGTATATCCTTAATCCTTGATGTAATATCTTGAACATGACTTGGTCCTACAAAAGAGGCCTCACCCACCTCTATCTAACAAAGAGGTGACCTACACAAGTGACCATACAATTCATCGAAGGGATCCATTTTTATTGATGAATGATTATAGTTTTTATAATCAAACTCAACCAATCCTAGATAGATATACCATGATCCCCCAAAATTTTAGATATAGGCGGAGAGTATATCCTCTAGGATCTGAATAGAAAGCTATGTCTGGATGTCTATCTATGGATAGTAAGTTATACTCAATCGAACCTGATTCCCCATCGCCTCTTAGAGACTCTTCCAGAACCATGAGGTAAACCTAGGATCCCTGACTAAAAAAATGGCATAGGTAACCCCATGAAACCTCACAACCTCCTGCACATATATCTTATACATGTATTCAACTTCAGTGATGTCCCTAATCAGAATGAAGTGAGTTGACTATGTCAACTGATCAATCACCACCCAGATATAATTACTCCCTCTAGGAGTCTATGGTAATCCAACAAAAATGTCCATGGATGCCTCATCCCATTTACATACTGGTACTAGAAGAGGCTGGAGCAACCCAAAAGGTTTCAAATTCTCTTCCTTTATCTGTTTGTAGGTGTAATGATAGGACATGTAATATGTAATGTCACACTTCATACCCAACCACCAGAATAACCATCTTATGTTATAATACGTCTTCATAGTTTTCGAATGAAAAATCCATGAGGAACTATGAAATTAAAAAATTTAACTCATCATAGATTCAATGAAGAAAAATCGATCCTCAAAACAGTGAATACCATCTGAAGGGAGAGAGTAACCAGAAACAATATCTCCACCATATAGGGTATCTTGAATTCATTTTAATTATTAATCATACTAAAGATCCTAAATAATAGACTCAAGGGGAGATGATTATAACTAAACACTATTCAGAACCATCCCTAAAACATCATCCTGATCATCTAGTGGTAACTGGTTCAATATCCTTATTTGGATTCACTCCTCATTCAATTCTAGAATAGCCTGGAGTGGTACTTTTCCACAGAGAGCATCATCAATGACATTCCCCTTCCCAAGTGTGCAGGTAATGTCAAATTCAAATGTATAAAGGTATTCCACCCACTAACTCTATCTAAGATTCAGGTCTTTCAAAGAAAAGATATAGCTCAAACTCTTATGGTTAGAAAAGACTGTGAACCACTTCCCAAAAATATATTTCCACCAACACATTAGTGCATGAATAACCACAAAAAGATATAAATCATGAGTGGGGTAATTATTCTCATGTGTTTGAAGATGGAGGGAGTCATAATCCACCACATGGTCATCCTGTATAAGCATGAAACCTAGACCATCACTAAAAGCATCATAGAAAACCACATAACCCTTACTGAGATCTTGTATAATCACAATAAGATATGATATCAGAATTCGTTTTATCTCATCAAAATAAGGCTGTAACTTTTCATCCTATATGAATTTCACCCCTTTCCTAGTGGGAGTAGTAAAAGGTGATTCTAACTTTGAGAAATCTTTGTTGGACCATCGTTATTATCCAGTAAGACTAAGGAAGCTTCGAATCTCAAAGAAGTTTTATGGATCTTACCATGACAAGAAATCCCTCACATTCTTAGGATCAGTTGATAAGACATTATTAAAAATCACATACCCCAAGAACATCAATTATTGGATCCAAAAACTTCTTTTTTAAATATTTCCAAACAAATATAGACTCCTTAGGATTTCCAAAACCAAAATCAAATTGTTCTCATGATCACACTTAGATCTTGAATAAACCAAAATATCATCCATGACCACTACCAAAAACGTGTTATGATACTCATGGAATATCCTATTCCTTAAATCCATAAAAAACTACAAGATAATTTGTTATACCAAATGGCATCAGGAGATATTCATAATATCCATACATGATTATGAAATTCTTCTTTAGTATATCAAACTCCTTAACTCTAAGTTAATGATAACTTGACCGAAGATCAATCTTAAAAGAACACTTTTCCCACTTTAACTGGTCAAAAAAATATTCAACATAGGAGAAAATGATACTTATTCTTAACCGTTACTTAGTTTAAATTTGATATTCCACACACAATCAAAGTGAACCATAAACCTTCTTGGAAAAGTTCATAGGGAATTCCCAATGTGAAACACTAGGGGGAAAAACTGTTCACCATCAGATCATCAAACTGAATAATGATCTCTAATAGATTCACTATAACCATGTGACAAGATAGTATTGATACTGGTTATGTATTTGGAACCAAATCAATCATAAAATCTTCCTCCCTCTCTAGATAAAGAACAGATAAATTATCTGGGAAAATGTCAGAAAAGTCCTGGACGACATCATGAAAATATATAATGGAATAAACATCATTGAGAGAAATTTCTATAGTATACAAAAAACTCCTGAGATCTAGGTAAGAAGGTCCAACACGAATAGACTTCAGATCCTACTCTCCCTAGAACACCTGAGATCTCCCATCAACAGTAAAAAACAAATCATATTGATGAGAAAAATCAACCACATCACGATGAGAAATAAGCAAGTCCAACCCAATGATGACATAAAAAAGATCTAGATCGAGAATGAGTAAATCCCATACTAACTCCACATTATCTATTTAAAGTGAACAATGACACTAAAACCCCTGCTCTTTCCTCTTCCTAAGAGGTGTCACTAACTCGATAACAAAGGACATTAGGTCTATTAGAATTTTAACAATACCCACAAAAAATCCAGATATAACAAGTGGGAAGCACCTATTTCAAATAAACTAGTCGCTACTAAAGATGAAATAAGGATGGTACTTCTCATTATCATTTTTACCTCATCTACCTCTACCAGAAACTCATCCAATACATGAAGGTGATTCACTCATGAGGCATGTGACTGGACCCCTGTAGTCATTGAAGAATCTAAATATAGTGAGTATCCTTTGGAGCTAACGATACTTGATCATAACAAGTCGTATATATAGATTGATAGAAACACAATAGATGACCAAAGAGTCCACATATATTACACAAAATTGCAGGTGTGGAAGAAGAATGTTAGGTGTTCCCAACCTTTCCACACAGATAAAAATCTAGGTTTACACTACTGGCTACAACTGAAGGTGAAGAGGAGTCCTACTATTAAGAACCACCCCCACCACTATCGTGATGGTCATGAAACTTCCTCTTCCTCCAATATGTTCCACTAAAGCTACCACTGGGTGAATGAAAAGGGGAATAATAACCAACCATTCCCACTATATCCATCTTCCATAACTTCCTTGTCTATTGTCTCCACGTAGGTATAAAGTTTCAAAATAAATAACTATGATCTAATCTCCAATCACAAACCCTATAGTTACTTTTAATACTTTAGATGATCATTCTTTACTACCTCTGGAACAAAACAAACTAACTCCATTAACTTATTGGTGTATGCCAACATTGAACGCTCTCTCTACTACAAGGATATGAACCCCATATACTTTTCCATCATCAGTGAATCTAAAAAAAAACCGTTAAAATAAGTAGGTAATAAAACCCTTCTAGTCCAAGCCCTCATGTTTATCTTCTTGTACCATGGAATCCCACTATCACATGCTGGGAACCTCGAGTCTGAACACCGCACAATTCACCTTGATATTCTTAGGTGTATCAAGGTAGTTGAAGATCTTATAGATATTTTCCAGTAAGTCCTACACCTCTTTAGGTTTATTCATACCATTAAAGGACGGTGAATTCTTGCGTAAGAACTCCCGTGACCAATACCTTTCTCATATAACTCATGTCTATACCTTAAAAATCATGTTTTGGGATTGTAGTGCATTTTGGTTGATAGAAAAAACTAACCACATGATTACCATGATAATATTCTGGTCTATAGGTTGATTCGATTGAGTAGCATCAGCTACACCCCCCCTAAAGAACCAATGGAAGACTTCTAAAAGGCATGTCGCCACACACCAAAACTAAAAAAATGTTTAGATAATAATTTAATCACATTTAAAACCAAAAAAACATAAGAAAAAACTCATATTAAGATCAAGAACTCAAAATAGTAGACAGAAATCCTGATATCCCATGGTAACTTGAGTCTCTTCACAACAAGATCTACCCATAAACTCATCGCAACCTACCTCTTAAGTCCTAAAAAACCTATCTTTAGTCTTCAAACTTCCAGAAACTGAGAAAAAACATGCTCCTATGATACCAAACTATTAAGAAATTGACTTGGATGCCCTCTCAAACCGATGCCCAACCCTAACCATCACATACCCAAAGGGTGTTCCTGATCCCCACTAGCTGGAGAATAATACTCAGCCATCAACAACAGCCATAAATAATTATTTCTCCCAAACTAAAACAAACAAAATGACACACACACACAGATATATATATATATATATATATATGTACACAACATGAATAAATAGTGGAAGGGTAAACAAGAAATATATGGAATATTAAAAAGGAAACAACAAAATTGATACAACTCAAATGTAGCTAAAGAAACTATAAGGTACAAGTCTAATGACAAAGGATATCTAAAACCGAAACAACTACTTCATGTGATAGCATGATAAAAATCCCATCATCTCACCACCAACTATCTAGACATAGATGACAAAAAATTTGATAACTCACTACAGAGCCTTGTCTTTCCCTGTATCAAAAGGCATAACAAGGTCAACACACTATAGAAGGGGGTGCATAGGGTGTGATCTAAATATGATCAATGGGATCCCACCCAAGTTTTCCATATCAAGTCTCTATAAAAATATATGAACATTATCAACTTTAAAGAAAACACAACATTATAAACATATAAACAACTTTTATATCAAAAGCATGGTAAAGCATTTCCCCATTTTCCATAGTTTCAAATAATCCATATAAAATATTTTCAGAGAAGATCAAATATATCAATGCAGTTCAAACCAAAGAAAGTATTACATATCATATCATATACAAATAAGTACAAACCAATGTATTGGTAAATCATGCCAAGAATCACTATAGGACAGGATAGCTATAACACTCATACCCAATCATAGACAATCTAGGGCATCACGTCTCTAGATATATGCATCAAATCTAGAGACCAGAGGAACACCCCAACAAGAAAAACTTCCAATAGGTTTAACAAGTCCCTATAACAACGGGCCTAGAGAGCATAGGAATGCCCTATGAGTGAACCCCCCTAATTTTATCAACAGATAAAGTCTATTACTACACTTTCCACCTAAGTACCCAAGGCTTCACATGGTCTACATTTTCCAAACCATTTCATCAAAACCATTATTTGAAAAACATTTCATAAATCCATTTCAAAAATCTTTGAGAATACCTTTTCTTTTACAAAAATTAAGGGGAAAACCATATTTTCTCAAATAACCATTTTCACACATGAAATTAAATTATAACAATTCATTTATATTACAATTTATAAAATTAGAGTAATATAGTTTATCCAACATAGGATAGAGATAGAACCACCTACCTGAAACATGGGTTGCACATGCCTATAATTGGATCTACCGACACGGAAAAATGAAAAGACCACAATGAAGGCCCTAAATTCAATATTTAAATATCAAAAACAATTTAATTAACAAAATGGTCAGCAAAGAAGATAATAAAATGTGTACCTCAAGAAACTCACACGCTGTATTACAACCAACACAAATATCATCCTACAAAGGAAGGTCACACAATAGATCTATGAAGGATCAAGAGAATCAACACCATAAGACCAAATGATATGAAAACATAGTGCAATGGTGTTGTTGGGATCAATGAAAATGAAGAAGAAGAAATAACACATACCCGAAGAGATGCAGTGAAATCACAAAGAAGATAAATTATCGAACGAATTAATTCAGAAGGATTAGAGATCCCTAAAATTTCCCAGGAGAGATCCTAGGTTTTGAGAGAGGAGGTTGTGGTCAAATAAAAAATAAAACTAGACATGTATCACATAAAAACCAATAGGCCTTGAACATTGCATGATGTAAATTCCATGTTCATGACATGAAATACATATATGTCGAATAAGGCATCGACTCAGTTAAACCAAACATTGATAAAACCTTTTATGATGTGAACTGGTCACACGATGTGTAAAAATTTCATTCTATAAACTAGTTCAGGGCATCAACACGACAACTGATTAACATAATTTAACCCTTTCACGATGTGAGATCATTCATGAGGAATATTTTAAAAAAAAACTTAGAAAAATACCCCAAGTAAACCCAATACCCAAGTAAAATCCTCTTAATAATTTTTCACATTTTTACTCAAAATACATTAATTCAAATAAAAATACATCCATGAATATTAGGTCATTTTCCCCAAAAAGGATCTCGATCCTCAGGAGTACCAAAATGAAGGCAAATAAATAGGGAAATGAAAAGAGAGATGAGAGATACCAAAAAGAAGGTAATGGGATGTTACACTCATATTAATATTCTAGAGATTGAATTCATTGTCACCATAATTTTGTTTTGATTTTGAACCTAGTTGTTAGCATGTTTACCTGGAAGATTAGATACCGAGTTGTTGCAGACAATAATAAATACACTCACCAAAGAACTAGAAAATATCAATGGGTATACATGATTATCCAATTAGGTTTTAGAAATAAAAAAAATTATTGAGGTTACAGTGACTTAAATTATAAACATAATAGGTAAAGGGTGAATTAAGATGATATTGATAACCGTAAATTAAAACAGAAGCCATGTTGAAACAATAAACAAATTCAAAAAAAGAGAACTCAATAAGGCTCTGATACCACTTTGCTAGGGTTAGTTATACTGGAAGTAGACAGTTCACACAAACCTAGAAAGACCGTATTTGTTCTTGTTTTCATAGTTTTCAAATACAACAGAATCGAAATATTCAAGAATAAAGAAAGAATAAATCAGTAAAAGGAACATAATGATTTAAGGTGCTTTGGCCTCGTTAGGGCCTACATGCCTTGTAAGAACACCACCCACACACATGGTTAATTAAGATAAAAAATATGATTTATAGAGTAATAGTTTAGAAAGAAAAAACTAGAAATAGAATCTTTGTAACACATAAAGATAATACTCAACACAATTGAAATGATACTTACAATGTTGGACACAAAATTCTGGTCATCCTGTTCTCTTGAGGTTGTCGTTGAGATGTTGGTGTAGATCTGTTTGAGCTCACTATGGGGAAGGACTCACCAAGTCAAAGTAAAGTGTTCAAGGATCTACAACTTATCCACATATCATCATAAATGTAGGATGCTATCAAAGGTCCGCCAGAAATAGAAAACTAGTGGTGTACTCCGGAGGATGGTAGGCACAAAGGTTGATCTTTGAGAAAATCAAACACACTAGAGATAAGGTTTTCTGAACCAGAGTGAGACCACAAAACCATAATGAAAAAATGGTTCAAATGAGGTGAAGGGATGAGAATCAGGGTTAATAAATTCTCCTGACATCCCCAGCACTTCAAAACGGGCCAAACAACTTGGAAGTTCCATGCACACACTGCCTAACAGAAGCAAGTTCCTTTGGGAGATTACCCTAAACAGGTTGATGGCCTAGAAGCAATGGGAATCCATAATAATCAATGAATAGAAATAAAAGTCATGTGGATTAGTGACTCACCAGGTGTTGGACGATGGACAGAATAAACGGGCTGAACCACCAGGCCAGAACAACAAGACACAATAATGGAATATCCTAGCCCAACAACATATATTTGAGCAAAATAATAATTCCAAATAATTTTGCATGAATGCATATGCAATATTTTAAATAGAAGAACAAAAAAATTGCATATTTCAAATTGAAAACAATATAAAACTGCTAATTTCCAAATTGTTATAAATTAATATTAAATTAATATAAAATAATAAGTGTTATTATAAATTAATATTAAATTAGTATATATCAATAAATATTTTTATAAATTTGTATAAATTGATAAAAATTATTTTAAATAGACATAATTTATTAAAATTTATATAATTTAGTAAAAAATTATATAAATATCTATAAAGTAGTATATTTTTTCATAAATTAGTATAAATTAAAATAAGATTGATACAATTTAATATAAATTCATTTAAACTAATATAAATTATTAAAAATTAGAAAAAATTAAAAACAAAAATTGTATAATAATAAAAATTAATAAAAAATATTATATATTAATATAAATTGATTTATTATATTATAAATTTGTATAACTAATTATCAAATGAAAAAATTTAGTATAAATTACTAAAAATTAGTAAAAATTAATAAAAATTATTATAAATTAGAATAAATTCCTCAAAAATTAATCTAAAGTATTTTAAATTATTAAAATATCATTGGTAATTAGTTTAAATTTAATATAAATTATTCTATATTAATAAAAACATTATAAATTATTATAAATTAATAAAAAGTATTTTAAATTAATAAAAAATTGTAAAAATTTTGGCAGAAATTAGTGTAAATTAATATAAATTATTATAAATCGGTAAAAATTTATAAAAGTTTACAAATTAAAAAATTGTTATAAATTAGTAAAAGTTTTTATAAATTAGTAAAAATCAATAAAAATTGTTATAAATAAAGAAAAATTAGTATAAATTATGATAAATTAATTAAAAAATTATACATTAGTATAAATTAATATAAATTATTATAAATCAATCCCCAGATAGTATAAACAATTATAAATTACTACAAATTTAAAAATTGATATAATTTATATTAAATTGATTTAAATTATTGTGAATAACTATAAATTAGAATTAATTAGTATAAATTACTAAAAATTAGCAAAAAATTCATAAATTATTATAAATTAGAATAAGTTAATAAAAAATATTATAAATTAATATAAATTTGTACAATTTTCCAAAAAATATTAAATATTAATATAAATTATTGTTATTTAATAAAAACTATTATAAATTATTATAAATTCATAAGTAATTAGTGTAAATTAATAAAAAATATTATAAATTAATAAAAAACAGTACAAATAAGTATAAATTTTTTAAAAATTATTATACATGAATATAAATTATTATAAATTATTATAAATCCATCGCTAATTAGTATAAATTATTATAAATTAATAAAATTTTCACTTAATTTCTTTTAAAAAATGTTTAGTAAATTTTAATTTATTTATAATTTTTACAGAATTCATACAATTAATTATATATTTCATATGGATTGAGGGAATTATGATGAATTAATGCATATCTTCACTGATGATCTTCTACCATGTGATAAGACTAATGATTTTTCAGTTGAGGTTTTTGACATGAAACTACCTACTACACGTGGTCAGGGTCTTGCACGAGTGATGATTCCAAATCCTGTTTTGGAGAAATGTTCTTCTCTTGACTTTGATCATTATTGGAGGAAACAAGTTTAAATTTTAATTTCACTTAGTTTTCAATAAAATTTATTTTATTTATTTATTATCTTACTAATTTTTCATATCTTCATAGTTTTTACCATCTAGTTATTGTTCATGAGTGTGATATTTTGATGAATTATTTTCTTGCTCCTTGGGCATCTTGGGATAGGGTTCCTAGTGAATTACGTCATCATATGTTCAAGCATTATATGGAACCTATAAATAAGCAATTAAATTTATTTTTAACTCATATAATTTCTAATTATCTATATTATTATATATTTATAGGGTTTATGGTCTCCTATTAATGAGAGTATGAGACTCGTAATTTGGGAGGTATGAGAGGTTTTCAGGTGTGATCATTTCTATTATTTTGTACACGGACTTTGGAGGAGAGCTATGCTAAGAGTGTCTACAACTGTATTTTATGTGACTTGTTGGCCTCATTGACCAAATTATGTCCCCACTCAATCCTGGGAGGTATTGAATACATACTTGATATGGGCAACTTTTTAGAGGAGATTTGATTATAATCAATTGAATTTGGGGAGAAAGTACATCACACAGAGAGTTGGGAGTCCTACTTTTAGTATACATAATCAAAATTTGGTTAGTGATATTGTTTAATGAATTATATATATATACATATTTAATAAAAAAATTATTATAAATTTATGCAGTCTGTAGTTAATCCATCCATTACAGATGTCACGACCCGTCCTCGGGGCCCGTGCCGTGACTACCCCAAGCCCGCCTCCCATAGGCCAGGGGCTGACGACAAGCACCAAAGGCATAGATCCTGAAAAAATGGAAGGAATTGTCTTTATAAAGTAAAGAAACACAACAGAGTACGCAAGCTGAAGTAAACACTAAGTAACTGAGTACAAAAGTAAGTGCTAGAAAGTAAATGGGCAAGAATACAAACCCAACTGAAATTACAGTACAATAGAAAAGAAAGAACAACTGCAATAAAGTAAACCAGCAACCACTGAGTTGTCCTCCGGGTATCCCACCTAAAGGGTGGGTAAAAATGATCTCCTCAGATCCTCGGGTTCGGCCGTCCGCTCCGTGTACATCCCGCCAAGTGGTCCACCTCCAGTCACTGTCCTGCTCTACAAGACTCCACCTAGATCAGTTCTGTTTGTCGTCTGCATCCAACACAACATAGTGCGGGCATAGCCCATGCTGGGGTGAGTATACGATACTCAGTAGGGACCCCGAGACCCCCAAAGGCCTCCCAGAATCCATAAAGGATAAACCACAAAGGAAAGATACAAACACAAAGTATCAACCAACTATACTTAGCAATATGCCCATACATATACCTAAGTCATCAATTCCAGTTCGGCTCCAACTCACGAGCCCAAGTTCAACCCAGTCCACACAGGAAAGCACAACCCAGTCCACACAGGAAATGAAGTCAATCACATCAAAGATAATGATTGAAAGTCAAGACTCAGCTCACACAGTTATACTACTCACGAAGAGGGGTGGAGATGATAGATGTAGCCTCTGAATCATCTCCCCTGCTGAACCCATGTAGGATCCAAGTATAGAATTTGTCGCTGCCAAACCCACATAGGATCCAAGTACAATACCCCTCACTACCGAACCCACGTAGGATACAAGTACAGTCGTCATCCCAGCCGAACCCACGGAGGATCCAAGACGCCTGGTCTGAGAGATATTGGCTTTTCCGTCACAGGGGCCCGGTTAGAATTACGCTCGTTTCTAACCCGGATGATATCCAAATTCATCAGAAACTCACTTAGAGTATCTCAAAAGAACCGTCTCGTCGAAAGGGTCCTAGTGCCGTGGACGGTGCGTCGATCAGACGCATGTTCTTTAAGTTATTCCCGTTTAAGTGATTCACAGACCCGACCCGTTTAGCCTAGTGAGCCGACGGGTCGGGTTGACCTAGTTTGACGGGTTCGACCCAGCAGGGGTGTCGGACCGGTCCAAAGAAAATACTCAACTTGGCCCAAAGAGACGCGGCCCGGCTCAGCCCGGCCCGCCGCGGCTCGGCCCGGCGCGGCCCGGCTTGGCCCGACCTAGCGTGGCCCGGCTCGGCTCAGCCGGGCACGGCTCGGCGGGGCACGCGGCCTGGCAGGCTCGACCGGCTGGACGAGCGGCTCCGCCGAAGCCGAGCGGGTTCCGGGGGGGGGGGGGCATTCCCCCCGGTTTTCCTCACCGGTGGCGCCAGGCGGTGCCTCCCTTCCCCAAACCGACCGGCCAGACCGACCGGTCTTTTGCGCACGTGGCCTGCATGGGAAAGCTATCAGTATTCCAGCGCGGTGCCCTCCTGGCGCCGCGGTCCAGCTCCGCCCGGCCGGCCGACGGGCCGACCGGTCCTTCCGCCGAATTGGCCCGTGTAGCGGGCCACAGTTCTTCCCGCACAACTGGCGCGACGATGTCGGCCTCCTTTGTCGCCTTCCCGGCACGGCGTGACGGCATCGTGCCTCCTCTACATTCGATTGCCGATTCTTGAATAATTAAATGAGAACAACGGAGGGTTGTCGGGCCGTGTTCGTTCAGCCCGCACCCTCTGTGTAAAATGGTAAAAATCGGCCATATTTAGACAACGATTTCAAATGAGTATGGACTACGTAAACATCCACTTTCAAGAATTAACCCCTACCTTGATAATCGATGTCGAACGTTGGTGTCGCGGTTGACGGCGTCACGAGATAAGGATTCGTAGACGTCAACATAGAGCGTCCGAGGAGGAAGCAACGTCTCCCCTTTTTATCACAAAGAGAAGAAAACAAGGCGTGATGTCGTTGGCGAGTTCCCGCGTCTGTGTCTCCTCCCTTTTCGCGGAGGAAGAAGAGGATGGAGAATTTAGGGTCGTCGAGTCGAAGTTCTTCGTCGGAGAGTTGGCATTCTTCAACAAAGGAGATGAAGAGTTCTTCAAAACTCAAGAGCTCTCTCCCCAATATCTCAACACAACAAGCCAACCAAAAATAAAATAAGGCTTCTCCTTTTTTTATTAAATCATGCCATGCATTCAAATTTACAAAATTAAAATTCAAACACTTAATTAATTAATGAAAGAGTTTCAATTAATTAATTAAGGTGTGTGTGTTGGCAAGTTTTAATGAGGGAGAGTGGGGAGAGGAAGAGTTACTCAATTAAATTTAAGGGGGGTGTCAACATTAAACAAAGGAGTTTAATGGGAGGTTTAAGGGGTTTATGGAATGTGAATGGTTGGGGCTTGTGTGGTCCCCACCTCACAATTATCCTCACATGGGTATTTATGAGCTTGTGGGTCCCATCCCAACTCCCCCATGTAGGATATAACCACTTAAGATATAAAAATAAAATTGTCCCACAATTTTATTCACTTCTCTATTAATCCAAAAAATTTATCTTCTTCTCCCGTGCAAACGAATCTATGGTAAAAGTCCTCTTAAGCAATTACCAGCACTGTGAGTTCACCGGTGCCCTCAAATTTCAATTCCGAGCAACAGTTCAAAAGATAAAAAATCCCACTGGTTTGTTTACTGAACGTACCCGAGCTGAACTTTGGAAATTGATTCTGGGCACACCGGGCCTCAAGATCAAGTGCCGTCAGAATCCATAGACTCGTAAAATTATAAATTATTTAAGAAAAAAATTTCCTTGAAATTTCCTGGTCTTTACATTACTCCCACCTCAGGGATTTACATCCCCGTAAAGCTACATCATAAACTAGGAAAACAAATGAGGGTACTATGCACGCATCTGAGCCTCCCGCTCCCATGTGCTCTCCTGGAGGTTCTCACGCTGCCAATGAATGCGCACAAGAGGAATCGACTGTCCACATAGGACTCGCTACTGTCAATCCTCGATCTCCACCGGGATCTCCGTGAATGTCGCCCCGTCATCGATGTCCAGCTCCCCATGATCAATGATGTGCATCGGGTCATGCATGTATCTCCTTATCTGAGATATGTGGAAGACGTCGTGCACCCAGTGCAACTGAGGTGGAAGGGCCAGGCGATAAGCCACCTCGCCTACCCTGTTGAGAACCTGGAAGGTTCCAGACACAGCGGAAGCATGTGGGTGGATGTTCCCACTTGGCTTTTTTTCATTAACAATGATCAATCCGGGATCAATACGATGATAAACGCGAGTCTCCATAGATCGAATCACAGAAAAAGACAAAGAAGATGGTTTTTCCCAGAACCACAGACAAGGATCGTTACAGGTTGATTATAATTAATTTAATTAATTATAAAGATATACCTTTTGGTTGTTCTTTCTTCCTTGATGTTCTTGATCACGTTGTCGATGTGATCCATCGTTGCATCACAGAAGCCAAGTGTAGACTCCCTCTAGCGGTGATACACATGTGTACCTCGTATCTCTGGACATCGCCAAAGGATTCTCTAGGTGCTTGCATAGAGAAGCCTTTGCTTGCGTTTTCCACCTTAGATCGTCTTGATCCGATGGAAGAGGATCTCTCTCGATCTTGAGAGCGTTCTTGTAGGAAGAGGTTCTTTCAGTCTTGAAATAATTCTCCAGATATGTTGTGCACAACGATTCTCTTGTGGAGAAAAAGAGTTGGGGTTGTGAGGATATTTATAATCGAGTTTGAGGTTGTTGAGTTATGACAATAAATAAACGCGTTACGCATTTCATTTATTTCATTAACTCTTATTGAAAACCCCCATGTTGAATAATTAATTCCTTGACATGTGTTCACGCTGATTATAATAAATATAATTTAATAAAATGATATTATATCCTCAAAATCCCAACTGGAAAAACTACACGGCGTGTAATAATAAATACACGGCGTGAACTTGTTTTTCATTGAAAACTACACGGCATGTACATTAAATGTACACGGTGTGTATATCTTGTTTTCATTTATTCATTTCCTTTCCAAAATAAAACTACACAGTGTGTACATTTAATAATACACGGCGTGTATTTGTTTTATTTTATTTTTCCTCCATCATTTAAAACAACTTAGGCTTCCTTGAATAATTATTAAACCACGTATGAGAATATTCAACTTGAGATACTTGGATACACTTAGTGTGTGACCCTCTAGGCCTCTTTCTCGTTGGCATTAGGCGGGCTTGCCTAAAGTCCAAGATTACTGTCTAGCAACGGGCCAAGGCACCCAAGAGAAAGAAGTTGACGCCGCATTGACGTATCACCTCATATGAACGCTTACTATGTAATTTAATCCCTTTGTCTCAATATCTCATCAAGAAGGTTTCATGGAAGTGTCATAAACCTATATTCTTGATCCGTCATTATTTGACTACCTGAAATAAACTCATCGTTTACACCATGGAAATGAAATTTAATGCGACAGTTCTATTTCAATCAAAGGGTCGAGATATCAACTTCCATAAATAGAAGGGAAAAATCCGTCATCGACTTATCCATTAACAACATGTCACTCGTGACGCACCCAATGTACCCTACTTTCCGCCAACTGGATGCGTGATGATTTTCGTAAGTAAATCTAAGTGAGCGAGTGATGACATGAGTTAATGACAATCTTCTTGTGTAAGGACCATTACACATGCTAGCAGATAACAATATTCGATGACACCAAGACATGTGGAATTACTACTGGCGGGTCTGTTCTCATAATCTCCCATCTTGGAGATTACCAAGTGTGAACTCCATGAGAGAGAGTCTCCTCTTCTTACGAGTACTCGCACATGATGGTCTGTATACTATGTGTCCTATAATAGCATGTCATCCAACCGCAGAACTTTATTTAAGAATATTGTTATAGCATTTCAAGGTTCTCATCATAGCAGGGATCTGCTATGACCTTATTAATGCAACAAATATTCCAGTACATTATTATATTATAGTCATGCAGAACAATGAACAATATATAATAAGTGAACATTCATGTAATCAAAGTACAAAACAGTTGGTTCTGAGGAAAACAACCCTTATAAACTCCCACTTGGACTAGAGCCAACTGCCAATGACTTTTAGTCCGATAGACCTCACATAATGATCATTTTTTTGCTGAGTCAAGGCTTTAGTCAATGGGTCCGCCACGTTGTCTTTCATGGAAATACTGCTCACTACAACTTCACCTCTCTGAGAAAAATCCCTCAAGAGATGATACTTCCGAAGTATGTGCTTTTTCTGCTGATGTGACCTTGGATCTTTTGCATGTTCCACCACTACAGTATTATCACAATAGGGTGTGATAGGATTTTTACTGCTTGGTAAAACATCCAGCTCTTGGATGAAGCTTCGCATCCATACTGCTTCTTTAGCTGCCTCAGAAGCTGCGATATACTCGAACTCCGCTATAGAATCTGCCACCACACTTTGTTTTGAGATCTTCCAACTCACTGCACCTCCATTCAAACTGAAGATGTATCCAGTCTGTGACTTCATGTCATCTTGATCAGTCTGGAAACTAGCATCTACATATCCTCTGATGACTAGTTCCTCATCTCCTCCATAAACCATGAACATATCCTTAGTACGCCTCAGATACTTAAGCATAGTCTTAACTGCCATCCAATGGTGGTCTCCTGGATCAGCTTGATATCTACCTACCGCACTTAATACGTAAGCAACATCTAGCCTCGTACATAACATAACATACATGACTGACCCAATCGAGGATGCGTAAGGGATCCTTTCCATCCTCTTTCTTTCCTTATGTGTCTGAGGACACATTTTCTTGGAAAGATGAATGCCATGTGACACTGGCAACAATCCCCTCTTGGACTGTTCCATAATGAATATCTTCAGTATCTTGTCAATGTATGTACTTTGACTCAGGCCCAACATTCTCTTGGATCTATCATAATGGATCTTGATCCCAAGTATATATGCCTCCTTGCCCAAGTTTTCGTGGAGAAGCATTTATGAAACCATTCCTTAACTGACTGTAAGACAGGTACTTCATTTCCAATTAGTAATATGTCATCAACATAAACTATTAGGAAAACGACTGCACTCCCACTAAACCTCTTGTAGACACAAGGCTCACATTCATTCTTAACAAATCCAAATTCCGTTACAGCTTCATCAAAATGAATGTTCCATGATCTTGATGCTTTCTTTAATCCATAAATGGATTTATGCAACTTGCATACCTTGTTGGCATCCTTTGGAGTCACAAACCCTTCAGGTTGTGTCATGTAGACATCTTCCTGGAGGTTCCCATTAAGGAAAGCTGTTTTGACATACATTTTCCAAACTTCATAGTCATGGTAAGCAGTAATGGCCAATATAATTCTGATGGATTTCAGCATCGCAATCGGTGAAAAGGTTTCATCATAGTAAATTCCTTGACGCTGTCTAAAAACTTTTGTAACCAGTCGTGCCTTGTAGGTGCTGACTTTCCCCTCCATGTCCAATTTATTTTTGAATACCCATTTATTACCAATAGGCTTTACATCAACTGGAGGATCTACCAAAATCCAGACTTGGTTTTGGTACATGGAATCCATATCAGAATTCATGGATTCTTGCCACTTGGCAACGTCTCTGCCTTCAACTGCTTCCTTGTAGGTAAGAGGATCATCATTGTCAACCAATAATGAGTCACCATCCACGGTGACAAGAAAACCATATCATTCTGGTTCTCTCACCTCTCTCATGATCCTACGCAGTTCTTGTGTCTCTGGAACAGATTGTTCTTCCACGGGGCTTTGTGGAATCTATTCTTGTACCAACTCATGTGTATCTTGAGCCTCGAATTCATCGAAGTCTATCTCGCTCCCACTATCTCTTTTGGAGATGTGCTCCCTCTCAAGGAATATGGAGTGTCTTACAGAGGGTACATAATAACATCCTTTCAAAACCAAGACCATCCCCGTAGGCAATGTTAGGTGGTAGTCCCCGACAGCTACAACAACAAGTCTGGATCCGTTGGCTGCTCGTAGATCTACCTCCCCTCGATCAACCTTCCTAAATCTACTTGGTTACTGTATTTGGATACATATGTGAGCACCACAAGTAGTATCTAATACCCAATTAGTAGAAACAGATAGACTGCATTCGATAACAAACTCACCTGGAGCTTCCCCTTGCTTCCTTGGCTGGGTGTAGTTTTTCTTCCAGTGGCCCTTCTTTCCACATGAAAAACAAATAGCATCATGTTCCTTTTCCTCCCCTTTGATCTTCCTTTTCTTGGAAGTCCTTGAAGAAGCTTTGGGCTTGAAGCTCTTCGCCTTCCATTTCCTTTTATTCACCATGAGGACAGAAGGCTTTTCACGCTTCATGTCAGTGTCCACTTGGAAAATGAGGATGAGAAGATCAGACAGAGACTTCTCAATGTTGTTCATATTGAAGTTCACAAAAAAGTTTGAGAAGATCTGGGGGAGTGATGCAAGAATGAGATCGGTGCCAAGTTTTTTGGGGAGTTTAAACCCTAGAACCTCCAAGCGCTGAATGTTACCAATGAGCTTGACTACATGAGTCCCAGTTGGGGCACCCTCTCCAAGCATGCTCTGGAATAGAGCCTCAGAGATTTCAAACCTTTTCTATCTTGATCTCTCCTGGTATAGACCACAGAGGTGCTCGAGCATACTGTAGGCATCCATGTCTTCATGAGACTTCATGAGCTCACTAGACATAGATGACAACATCAAACATTGAACTTCGAGAGCATCGTTCAAATGTTGATCATAGACCATGAAATCTTCATCTCTCGCCCCTGGGGAATGAGAATCAGGAAGTGAGGACTCCCACATGTAAAACTTTCGTTCATGGCGTAGGATAACCCGAAGGCGCCTAAACCATTCTTGAAAGTTACTGCCGGTGAGGATATTGTCTTTATCCAGAATTGATCGTAGAGAAAAGGTGGTTGATGAGTTTTTCATTTCGATTCTACAAATTAAAAGAGAAGATTTATCAGTACTTTCTTGATTACATTTTTATGAGAAATAATAAATTAATTAATTCTCCCACTATTTTATCAAGTCACAATGGCCCTCACCATTGATCTCGGAATGTCCAGTTGCTTTGCATTCTAGTGTCAAGGATCCATATTTCCCTTCGCATAACCCCAACAAGGGTTGGTCAAGCTATTTGAAGGTATTTAGGTAGGCAGGTCTTTGCCAACTGTGAGCTTACAGTTCCTTGATCTGTTGAGTGGACTCCCCAATCCTGAAATCATGACTTGTATTTCCTCAACTCTTGCCTCCAATATTACATCAAGTCTAGCAAGGGCTACTTCTCTTGATGTAATATGGTTAAGTCAACCCGAAACCTTTCATAAGGGCTTCCTTTATAAAAGTAAGTGTCTCAACAAGGGTTGGTCAAACACATAGTTTTATTGAGTCTTTCCCTTAATCAGGTAACGAAAGGCATGGTCTTACTTAATATGGTATTGAGGGATTTTAGTCTTTATGCGTAGTTTTGCATTATCACATGCTTGTTAATATTAAGTGATGCTTGATTAAGTGATTAACCATGTTCTGATAATGTTTACGCATAGTCCTGTTTTTATTTTATTCCATCTTTGCATGATTGTTCATTTTATTAATTATGTGATCGCAACAACACATACATAATAAATAAACCATGCAATCAGAAAGAAATAAAATAAGATGGCATGATCATGAGCTTCTATTTGTTAGCTTATCTAGAGGTTTTGATAAGATAACTATGACCTAGGGAAAACACCTTGAACCTATTGGTTCGAGTTTTGCAGCTCCCACTTGTCCACATTTGTATCTTCTTCTGTCGGTTTTGCCTCAACTTCGGGATTTGAACCGTCTCCTCTGGCTTGGGAGATCCTCCATTACATGGGTTTACATTAAAGAAACCATGGGCACACATGCCCTATATTTTATTGGAAGAAGGCTCGCAGGACAACAAATTTAAATTAAATAAATTTAAATGAAACCATACACATACAAAGGGTATTTGGTCTAGCTCATGATCATCCATAGTATGCAACGACATTTACGCATATTTAGGATTTAAATTCTTTTAATCGTTCTTTTATTTAAGTTAAGACGCGCTCGAATTCAATTAATTATGATCTTATAATTAATCAATTATTTATCTTAAATTACTTTATGAAATTCCTTGAGATTCTTCCCATCCATATTTCTTGTACGGGTCTTTGTACATTGGAGGAAACCTGGTGAAATTCCATTTCTGGAAACTACACGGCGTGTAGTTTATATTTACACAGCGTGTATTTCTTTTCACCTTGTTTCCAAAGTACACGCTGGGGCTTTGGCGTGTTTTCTCTAATTTGAAAATTTTGGAGTACACAACGTGTAGATGAATCATACATGGCATGTACTTCCTTGTTACGTGGTAACCGGCTTGGGAATCCCATGTACGCGGAGCACTGCTTCTCCTTGTACACGGTTTCACCGGGACCGGATCGGACTACACAGTGTGTTGTTCCAACATACAGGCCGTGTATTCCGGTTCCCATGTGTCATTCAATTCTGGTCAACACGGCGTGATTAATACTTAGGCATAATCAATTCACACGGCGTGGTTTGGCAGACCAGTGCCGGTTCGTTGAACCTAAGTACACGGCGTGTAGTTTTAAGTACACACCGTGTAATCCCGTGTTGTACGGACAAAAAGAGTGGCTCCTCCGGATGAGTTCCTTGTTTTTATTTTAATCAAAATTAAAATTAAAAGGCTGTTTCTGTGATATGAATCGAGAAACGAAGGAGGAAGAACAGATCTCATTTATTCATATTTATAGAAAGATTTATTTCGAATTGAATCAAATATAAATGCATAAATTATCAATGAAAATTAAATAACTACAATCAATGTTGTAACTTGCCTCTGATACCATTTGAAGGTTCCAGATGCAGCGGAAGCGCATGGGTGGATGTGCCCACTTGGCTTTTTGTCATTAGCAATGATCAATCTTGGATCAATACGACGATAAACACCAATCTCCACGGATCGAATCACAGAAAAAGACAAAGAAGATGGTTTGTCCCGGAACCACAAACAAGGATCGTTACAGGTTGATTATAAATAATTTAATTAATTATAAAGAAATACCTTTTGGGTGTTCTTTCTTCGTTGATGTTCTTGATCACGTTGTCGATGTGATCCGTCGTTGCGTCACAAAAGCCAAGTGTAGACTCCCTCTAGCGGTGATCCACACGTGTACCTCTTATCTCTGGACGTCGCCAAATGATTCTCCGGGTGCTAGCATGGAGAAGCCTTTGCTTGTGTTGTCCGCCTTAGATCGTCTTGATCCGATGGAAGAGGATCTCTCTCGGTCTTGAGAGCGTTCTTGGACAAAGAGGTTCTTTCGGCCTTGAAAGAATTCTCCAGAGATGTTGTGCACAACGATTCTCTTGTGCAGGAAAAGAGTTGGGGTTGTGAGGATATTTGTAATCGAGTTTGAGGTTGTAGAGTTATGACAATAAATAAATGCGTTACGGATTTCATTTATTTCATTAACTCTTATTGAAAACCCCCATGTCGAATAATTAATTCCTTGACATGTACTAACACTGATTATAATAAATATCATTTAATAAAACGATATTATATCCTCAAAATCCCGACTGGAAAAACTACACGGCGTGTAATAATAAATACACTTCGTGTACTTGTTTTTCATGGAAAACTACACGGTGTGTACATTAAATGTACACGGCGTGTATATCTTGTTTTCATTTATTCATTTTCTTTCCAAAATAAAACTACACGGCGTGTAAATTTAATAATACACGGTGTGTACTTGTTTTATTTTATTTTTGCTCCATCATTTAAAAAAACTTAGGCTTCCTTGAATAATTATTAAACCACGTATGTGAATAATCTTTATTCAACTTGAGATACTTGGATACACTTAGTGTGTGACCCTCTAGGCCTCTTTCTCATTGGCATTAGGTGGGCTTGCCTAAAGTCCAAGATTACTGTCTAGCAATTGGTCAAGGCACCCAAGAGAAAGAAGTTGATGCCGCATTGATGTATCACCTCATACGAACAGTTACTGTGTAATTTAATCCCTTTGTCTCAATATCTCATCATGCAGGTTTCATGGAAGTGTCATAAACCTATATGCTTGATCCCTCGTTCTTTGACTACCTGAAATAAACTCATCGTTTACACCATGGCCATGGAATTTAATGCGACAGTTCTATTTCCATCAAAGGGCCGAGATATCAACTTCATAAATAGAAGGGACAAATACTTCATCGACTTATCTATTAACAACATGTCACTCATGATGCACCCAACGTACCCTACTTTCCACCAACTGTCTACGTGACGGTTTTCGTCAGTAAATCTAAGTGCGCGAGTCATGACATGAGTTAATGATAATCTTCCTATCTAAGGACCATTACACATGCTCGTAGATAGTAATATCCGATGACCCCAAGACATGCGGAATTACTACTGGCGGGTCTGTTCTCATAATCTCCCATCTTGGAGATTACCAAGTGCGAACTCCATGAAAGAGAGTCTCATCTTCTTACAAGTACTCGAACATGATGGTCTGTATACTATGTGTCCTATCATAGTATGTCATCCAACCGCATAACTTTATTTAAGAATATTATTATATCATTTCAAGGTTCTCATCATAGCGGGGATCTGCTATGACCTTATTCATGCAACAAATATTCCAGAACATTTTTATATTATATTCATGCAGAACAATGAACAATATATAATAAGTGAACATTCATGTAATAAAAGTGCAAAACAGTTGGTTCTGAGGACACCAACCCTTACAAACTCCCACTTGGACTAGAGCCAACTGCCTACGACTTTTAGTCCACTAGACCTCACATGATGATCATGTTTCTGCTAAGTCAAGGCTTTAGTCAATGGGTCCGCCACATTGTCTTCCATGGAAATAATGCTCACTGCAACTTCACCTCTCTGAGAAAAATCCCTCAAGAGATGATACTTTCTAAGTATGTGCTTTGTCCTCTTATGTGACCTTGGCTCTTTTGAAAGTGCCACTGCTGTAGTATTATCACAATAGAGTGTGATAAGATCTTTACTGCCCGGTACAACATCCAGATCTTGGACGAAGCTTCGCATCCATACTACTTCTTTAGCTACCTCAGAAGCTGCGATATACTCGGACTCTGCTGTAGAATCTGCCACCACACTTTGTTTTGAGCTCTTTCAGCTCACTGCACCTCCATTCAAACTGAAGATGTATCCAGTCTGCGACTTCATGTCATCTTGATCAGTCTGGAAACTAGCATCTACATTTCCTCTGATGACTAGTTACTCATCTCCTCCATAAACCTGGAACATATCCTTAATACGCCTCAAATACTTAAGGATAGTCTTGACTGCCATCCAATGGCGGTCTCTTGGATCAGCTTGATATCTGCCTACCGCACTTTATGCGTAAGCAACATCTAGCCTCGTACATAGCATAACATACATGACTGCCCAATCACGGATACATAAGGGATCCTTTCCATCCTCTTTCTTTCCTCATGTGTCTGAGGACACATTTTCTTGGAAAGATGAATGCCATGTGACACTGGCAACATTCCCCTCTTGGACTATTCCACAATGAATCTCTTCAGTATCTTATCAATGTATGTACTTTGACTCAGGCCCAACATTCTCTTGGATCTATCACGATGGATCTTGATCCCAAGAATATATGCCGCCTCGCCCAAGTCTTTCATAGAGAAGCATTTTATGCAACCATGCCTTAACTGAATGTAAGACAGGTACTTTGTTTCCAATTATTAATATGTCATCAACATATACTATTAGGAAAATGACCACACTCCCACTAAACCTCTTCTAGACACAAGGCTCACATTCATTCTTAACAAAGGCAAATTCTATTACAGCTTCATCAAAATGAATGATCCATGATCTTGATGCTTGCTTTAATCCATAAATGGATTAATGCAACTTTTATACCTTGTTGGAATCCTTTGGAGTCACAAACCCTTCAGGTTGTGTCATGTAGACATCTTCCTGGAGGTTCCCGTTAAGGAAAGCTGTTTTGACATCCATTTGCCAAATTTCATAGTCATGGTAAGCAACAATGGCCAATAGGATTCTTATGAATTTCAGCATCACAACTGGTGAAAAGGTTTCATCATAGTCAATTCCTTGACACTGTCTAAAACCTTTTGCAACCAGTCATGCCTTGTAGGTGCTGACTTGCCCCTCCATGTCTAGTTTCTTCTTGAATACCCATTTATTACCAATATTCTTTACATCAACTGGAGGATCTACCAAAATCCAGACTTGGTTTTGGTACATGGAATCCATTTCAGAATTCATGGCTTCTTGCCACTTGGCAACATCTCTACCTTCAACTGCTTCCTTGTAGGTAAGAGGATCATCATTGTCAACCAAAAATGAGTCACCATCCTCGGTGACAAGAAAACCATATCATTATTTTTTCTCTCACCTCTCTCATGCTCCTACGTGGTTCTTGTGTCTCTGGAACAGATTGTTCTTCCACGGGGCTTGTGGAATCTGTTCTTGTACTAACTCATGTGTATCTTGAGCCTCGACTTCATCGAAGTCTATCTCGCTCCCACTATCTCTTTTGGAGATGTGCTCCCTCTCAAGGAATATGGCGTGTCTTGCCACTGTAACATTTTTGTCTGAGGGGTTGTATAGATAATATCACCTTTTTTCCTTGGGATATCCTATAAAGATACACTTTGTGCCTCGGGGTGCAAGTTTGTTACCTGAAGAGGCCTTAACAAATGCTTCACTACCCCACACATGTAAATTCGATAACATGGCTTTGCGTCCACTCCATAACTCGTATGGAATACCATTTATTGATTTAGTTGGTACTTGGTTTAGTGTGTGTGCTGCTGTTTGTAATGCATATACCCAAAAGGATAATGGAAGACTCACATGACTCATCATTGATCTCACCATGTCCAACAGGGTGCGGTTCCTCCTTTCACTTACACCATTCCACTGCAGTGTGTAAGGAGGAGTGAGTTGAGATAGAATCCCAAACTCCCGTAATAAATCAATGAAGTCTTGATTAAGATATTCTCCTCCTCTGTCTGAGTGGAGTTTCTAAATCTTCTTACCAAGCTGGTTCTCAACTTCATTCTTGTATTCTTTGAACCGATCAAAAGAATCTAACTTATACCTCATTAAGTAGATATATCCATATCTACTAAAATCATCAGTAAAAGTTATGAAGTATGAGAACCCACCCCTTGCTTCAACTGGAAATGGTCCACACACATCTGTGTGAACTAATTCTATAAGCTCTTTAGCTCTTTCACCTTTCCCACTAAATGGGGCTTTGGTCATTTTTCCTTGTAGACACGCATGACATACACCAAGTGGTTTTAGTTCGAAAGAATCTAATTACCCATATTGATGTAATTTTGTCAAACGTTTCTCATTGACATGACCTAGCCGGTGATGCCAAAGTTGGGTGTGGTATGAGTCATGTGAATTAACTTTGTTATCAATTTCCATTACTTGGTTTGTGTAGTCTAACACATAAAGGCCGTTATATAAATGTTCCCTACCAAAACAAATGCTATTTTTATAAAAAGAGAAACATCCACTTCCAAATATGAAGATGAATCCATTAGTATCTAATATGGATACTAAAATAATGTTTTTGGTTACAGAGGGTACATAATAACATCCTTTAAAAACCAAGACCATCCCCATAGGCAATCTGAGGTGGTAGTCCCCGACAGCTACAACAGCAAGTCTGGCTCTGTTGGCTACTCGTAGATCTACCTCCCCTCGATCAACCTTCCTGACTCTACTTGGTTCCTGTATTTGGATACAGATGTGAGCACCACAAGAAGTATCTAATACCCAATTAGTAGAAATAGATAGATTGCATTTGATAACAAATGCACCTGAAGCTTCCCCTTGCTTCCCTGGCTGGGTGTAGTTTTTCTTCCAGTGGCCCTACTTGCCACAAGCAAAACAAATAGCATCGGGTTCCTTTGCCTCACCTTTGATCTTCCTTTTATTGGAAGGCCTTGAAGAAGATTTGGGCTTAAAGATTTTCACCTTCCCTTTCCTTTTATTCACCATGAGGATAGAAGGATTTTCACACTTCATGTCAGTGTCCACTTGGCAAATGAGGATGAGAAGATCAGACAGAGACTTCTCAATGTTGTTCATATTGAAGTTCACAACAAATTTTGAGAAGCTCTAGGGGAGTGATGTAAGCATGAGATCGGTGCCCAGTTCTTCAGGGATTTTAAACCCTAGAACCTCCAAGCGCTCAATGTAGCCAATGATCTTGACTACTTGAGGCACAGCTGGGGAACCCTCTCCATGATTTCTCTAGAATAGATCCTTGGATATTTCAAACCTTTCATGTCTTTCTCTTTCCTGGTATAGACCATGGAGGTGCTCCAGCATGCTGTAGGCATCCATGTCTTCATGAGACTTCATGAGCTCACTAGACAATAATGACAACATCAAACATTGAACGTCGAGAGCGTCGTTCAAATGTTGATCATAGACCAGGAAATCTTCATCACTCGCCCCTAGGGTAGGAGAATCAGGAAGTGAGGACTCCAGCACGTAAAACATTCGTTCATGGCGTAGGATAACCAGAAGGCACCTAAACCATTCCTGAAAGTTACTGTCGGTGAGGATATTGTCTTTATCCAGAATTGTTTGCAGAGAAAAGGTGGTTGACGAGTTTGTCATTTCGATTCTACAAATTAAAAGAGAAGATTTATCAGTACTTTCTTGATTACATTTTTATGAGAAATAATAAATTAATTAATTATCCCACTATTTTATCAAGTCCCAATGACCCTCACCATTGAACTCGGAATGTCCAGTTGCTTTGACATTCTAGTGTCAAGGATCCATATTTCCCTTCGCATAACCCCAACAAGGGTTGGTCAAGCTATTTGAAGGTATTTAGGTAGGCAGGTCTTTTCCAACTGTGAGCTTACAGTTCCTTGATCTGTTGAGTGGACTCCCCAATCCTGAAATCCCGACTTGGATTTCCTCAACTCTTGCCTCCAATATTACATCAAGTCTAGCAAGGGATACTTATCTTGATTTAATATGGTTAAGTCAACCCAAAACCTTTCATAAGGGCTTCCTTTATAAAAGTAAGTGTCTCAACAAGGGTTGGTCAAACAGATAGTTTTATTGAGTCTTGCCCTTAATCAGGTAACAAAAGGCATGGTCTGACTTAATATGGTATTGAGGGATTTTAGTCTTTATGCGTAGTTTTTCATTATCACATGATTTTTAATATTAAGTGATTCTTTCTTAAGTGATTAACCATGTTCTGATAATGTTTACGCATAGTCTGGTTTTTATTTTATTCCATCTTTGCATGCTTGTTCATTTTATTAATTATGTGATCGTGACAACACATACATAATAAATAAACCATGAAATCAAACAGAAATAAAATAATATGGAATGATCATGAGATTATATTGGTTAGCTTATCTAGAGGTTTTGATAAGCTAACCCTGACCTAGGGAAAACACCTTGAACCTGTTGGTTCGTGTTTTGCAGCTCCCAACTGTCCACCTTTGTATCTTCTTGTGTCGGTTTCACCTCGGCTTCGGGATTTGAACCATCTCCTCTGGCTTGGGAGATCCTCCATTACACGGGTTTACATTAAAGAAACCATGGGCACGCAGGCCCTACATTTTATTGGAAGAAGGCTCGTAGGACGACAAATTTAAATTAAATAAATTTAAATGAAACCATACACATATAAAGGGTCTTTGGTCCAGATCATGATCATCCATAGTATGAAACAAAATTTACGCATATTTAGAATTCAAATTCTTTTAATTATTCTTTTATTTAAGATAAGACGTGCTCAAATTCAATTAATTATGATCTTATAATTAATCAATTCTTTATCTTAAATTCCTTTCGGAATTTCCTTGAGATTCTTCTCATCCATATTCCTTGTACGGGTCTTTGTACATTGCAGGAAACCTGGTGAAATTCCACTTCTGGAAAGTACACGGCGTGTAGTTTATATTTACACGGCGTGTATTTATTTTCACCTTGTTTCCAAAGTACACACCAAGGCTTTGGCATGTTTTCTCTACTTTGGAAATTTTGGAGTACACGACGTGTAGATGAATCATACACGGCGTGTACTTCCTTGTTACATGGTAACCGTCTTGGCAATCCCGTGTATGCGGAACACAGATTCTCCTTGTACACAGTTTCACCTGGACCGGATCGGACTACACGGCGTGTTGTTCCAACATACACGCTGTGTATTCCGGTTCCCACGCGTCGTTCAATTTTGGTCAACATGGCGTGATTAATACTTAGGTATAATCAATTCACACGGCGTGGTTTGGTGGACCAGTGTCGGTTCATTGAACCTAAGTACATGGCGTGTAGTTTTAAGTACACGCCGTGTAATCCCGTGTTGTATAGACAGAAAGAGCGGGTCCTTCGGATGAGTTCCTCGTTTTTATTTTAATAAAAATTAAAATTAAAAGGCTGTTTCTGTGATATGAATCAAGAAACAAAGGAGGAAGAATATATCTCATTTATTCAGATTTATAGAATGATTTATTTCGAATTGAATCAAATATAAATGCGTAAATTATCAACGAAAATTAAATTACTATAATCAATGTTGTAACCTGCCTCTGATACCATTTGAAGGTTCCAGACGCAGTGGAAGAGCGTGGGTGGATGTTCCCACTTGGATTTTTGTCATTAGCAATGATAAATCCGGGATCAATATGATGATAAATTCTAGTCTTCATTGATCGAATCACAGAAAAAGACAAAGAAGATGGTTTGTCCCGGAACCACAAACAAGGATCGTTATAGGTTGATTATAATTAATTTAATTAATTATAAAGAAATACCTTTTGGGTGTTCTTTCTTCATTGATGTTCTTGATCACGTTGTCGATGTGATCCGTCGTTGCGTCACAGAAGCCAAGTGTAGACTCCCTCTAGTGGTGATCCACACGTGTACCTCGTATCTCTGGACGTCGCCAAAGGATTCTCCAGGTGCTAGCGTGGAGAAGCCCTTTCTTGCGTTGTCCGCCTTAGATCGTCTTGATCTGATGGAAGAGGATCTCTCTCGGTCTTGAGAGCATTCTTGTTGTAATAGGTTCTTTCAGCCTTGAAATAATTCTCTAGAGATGTTATGCACAACTATTTTCTTGTATAGGAAAAGAGTTGGGGTTGTGAGGATATTTATAATCGAGTTTGAGGTTGTAGAGTTATGACAATAAATAAACGTGTTACGTGTTTCATTTATTTCATTAACTCTTATTGAAAACCCCCATGTCGAATAATTAATTCCTTGACATGCGCTCACGCTGATTATAATAAATATCATTTAATAAAACGATATTATATCCTCAAAATCCCGACTGGAAAAACTACACAGAGTGTAATAATAAATACACGGAGTGTACTTGTTTTTCATTGAAAACTAGAAGGCGTGTACATTAAATGTACACGACGTGTATATCTTGTTTTCATTTATTCATTTCCTTTCCAAAAATAAAACTACACAGCGTGTACATTTAATAATACACGGCATGTACTTGTTTTATTTTATTTTTCCTCCATCATTTAAAACAACATAGGCTTCCTTGAATAATTATTAAACCACGTATGAGAATTATCTTTATTCAACTTGAGATACTTGGATACACTTAGTGTGTGACCCTCTAGGCCTCTTTCTCATTGGCATTAGGCGGGCTTGCCTAAAGTCCATGATTACTGTCTAGAAACGGGTCAAGGCCCCCAAAAGAAAGAAGTTGAGGCCGCATTGACGTATCACCTCATACGAACGCTTACTGTGTAATTTAATCCCTTTGTCTTAATATCTCATCAAGCAGGTTTTATGGAAGTGTCATAAACCTATATGCTTGATCCATCGTTCTTTGACTACCTAAAATAAACTCGTCGTTTACACCATGGCCATGGAATTTAATGCGACAGTTCTATTTCAATCAAAGGGCCGAGATATCAACTTCCATAAATAGAAGGGACAAATCCTTCATCGACTTATCTATTAACAACATGTCACTCGTGATGCACCCAACGTACCCTACTTTCCACTAACTGTCTGGGTGACGGTTTTCATCAGTAAATCTTAGTGCGCGAGTCATGAAATGAGTTAATGATAATCTTCCTGTCTAAGGACCATTACACACGTTCGCCGATAGAAATATCCGATGACACCAAGACATACAGAATTACTACTGGTGGGTCTATTCTCATAATCTCCTATATTGAAGATTACCAAGTGCGAACTCCATGAGAGAGAGTCTCGTCTTCTTATGAGTACTCGCACATGGCGGTCTGTATACTATGTGTCCTATCATAGTATGTCATCCAACCGCAAAACCTTATTTTAGAATATTGTTATAGCATTTCAAGGTTCTCATCATAGAGGGGATCTGCTATGACCTTATTAATGCAACAAATATTCCAGGACATTATTATATTATAGTCATGCAGAATAATGTACAATATATAATAAGTGAACATTCATGTAATCAAAGTAAAAAAACAGTTGGTTCTGAGAACACCACCCCTTACACCCAGTGCAACTGAGGTGGAAGGGCCAGGCGATAAGCCACCTCGCCTACCCTGCTAAGAACCCGGAATGGTCCGATGAAGCACGGAGATAACTTTCCGCCCCGACCAAATCTCCGTAATCCACGTCGAGGTGAGACTTGTAAGAAAACGTGGTCGCCATCCACGAACTCCGGTGGTCTCCATCTTCTATCAGCATAGGACTTCTATCTGCTCTCTGCAATCCTCATCCTCTCCTAGATGATATGCACCTTCTCCGTCGTATCCTGGACCATCTCTGGTCCTACAAGTGCTGACTCCCCAGGGTTAGTCCAACATATAGGTGATCTGCATGGTCGGCCATACAGTTCCTCATATGGTGCCATCCTGATTGTGGAATGGTAGCTGTTGTTGTATGAAAAATCCACCAAAGGTAGGTGATCCTCCCAGCTGTGACCAAAGTCAAGAACACATGCACGGATCATGTCATAGAGAGTCTGAATGGTCCTCTCTGTCTGAGGATGAAAGGCAGTGCTTAGACGTAGCTATGTCCCAAACGCCTCCTACAACCCCTTCCAAAGCCAGAAAGCAAAGCGAGCATCTCGACCGGAGATGATAGATGATGGCACACCATGAAGTTGTATGATCTTCTGAACGTAGTGGCGTCCCAAGCTCTCCACTGAGCCCTACTCTCTGATAGGTAGGAAGTGGGCCGACTTGGTGAGTCAGTCTATGATCACCCAAATGGAGTCATGTCCTCTAGAAGTATGTGGGAGCCCCATCACAAAACCCATGGATATCCCGTCCCACTTCCACTCTGGGACCTCTTAAGGCTACACCAAGCCTGTCGGTACCTGGTGCTCCACCTTCACCTCCTGGTAGGTGAGGCATCGTGAAATGAACTCTACCACAACCTTCTTCATACCCAGCCACCAGTGTTGTCGTCTGAGGTCCTGGTACATCTTCGCTACTCCAAGATGTACTTCTAGAGGGGAAGTGTGAAACTCCATCAGTACTTCCTCCTGTAATGCAACTGGTACCATGGTACGTCCCCTGAAGAGGATGACATGCTATCCTCCTACAGAAAATCCATCAGGTGCCAGCCCTGAGGATATCTGAGCACATCGCGCCTCACAGTCAACGTCCCCACGCTGTGCCTCCTTGACCCGCTGAAGTAGTGGAGGAGTTACTATGAGTGACTATAGAAAGGCTACTCCATCTCTATCCACGAAGGATATCTACAACGCTGCTAGATGCTCTTTCGCCTCTCCAAGTAGCTGAATGTCTGATCTCCTGCTGAGAGAATCAGCTACTAAGTTCCCCTTTCTAGGAGTATACACTATCTCAAAGTCATAGTCCTGGAGGAACTCAAGCCATCACCGTTGTCTCAGGTTTAGGTCCTTTTGCGAGAAGATATACCTGAGACTCTGGTGGTTAGAGTAGACTGTAAAGTGCTCGCCCAAAAGATAGTGCTGCCACATCTTCAAGGAGAAGACCACTGCTGCTAACTCCTGGTCATGGGTAGTGTAGTTCTGCTCGTTCAGTCTCAACTTTCATGAACCATAAGCGATCACTGCCCGCTCCTACATCAGGACACACCCAAGTCCGGTCCCTAATGCATCGTAGTAAACTACGTACCCTACGCCCTCCTTCGGTAGACTCAATATGGGTGCGCTGGTCAATCTCTGACTCTACTCCTGGAATCTCTATTGACATATATCTGACCACACGAAGGGTTTCCCCTTCTTCTTCAAAGCTGAAAGCGGTGCTGCAACTCTAGAGAAGTCTGGCACAAATCTTCGATAGTACCAAGCCAGACCTAGGAAACTCCGCCCTCCATCATGCTCCTGGGTGGATCCCAAGCAAGTACTGCCTCGATCTTCATAGGATCCACAGAAACTCCTGCCTCAGAGATGAAGTGCCCCAAGAAGTGGAGCTCTTGAATCCAGAACTGACACTTCGAGATCTTACCATAAAGATGGTGCTCTCATAGTGTGTCCAGTACAACCCGCAAGTGGTAGGCGTGATCCTCATCAGTAGGCGAGTAAATCAGTATGTCGTTGATGAAGACTATGGAAAATCGATCGAGGTAAGGCTGGAAGATCCTATTCATGAGACTCATGAACACTACTTTAGCATTGGTTACACCGAAGGGAATAACCGAGAACTCATTGTGCCCATACCGACACCTGAAGGCCATCTTCTACACATCCTCGTCTCGAACTCTAATATGATGATAGCCTGACGTGAGGTCTATCTTTGAGAACCATCATGCTCCCTTAAGCTAACAAAAGAGGTCGTTAATCCCCGGGAGTGGATACTTGTTCTTTATGATCACATTATTCAGGCGACAGTAGTGGACACATAGTCATAAGCTCACATCCACCTTCTTGGCAAATAAAATCGGAGAAGCCCAGTGTGAGAAACTGGGTCGGATGAATCCCTTGACCTGCAAGTCCTCCAGATGTACCCGCAACTCTTGAAGCTCAGCAAGAGCCATCCAATATGCTGGAGTAGATATCGGGGTTGTCCCGGGGTACATGTCAATATAGAAGTCTACCTCTCTGCAAGGAGGTAGTCCTGGAATTTCATCAGGGAAAACATCTACAAACTGATCCACCACAAAAGGAAAACTAGGACTTCGTACATCAATCGCTCCGAGAATGAGACAAGCCAACTGATGTGTGATCGGCTGCCCTCTCCTCTGTGTAAGTCCATCCTGCACTGCAAAGGCTCCCTTCTCGCCGGTGAAGGTGAAACTACTCCCATCTATGCAGACACACCGCACTTTGCGCCTAATACAGTCAATATGGGCATGGACTGTATGTAACCAATCCAAGCCCAAGATGACGTCGTAAGGCCTCGATGCCGCTACAAGAAGATCCCAGTCGAAGCTCTCACCTCCTAGATTAATCTCACACTACCGAAACCAGTGTGTAATCATTGAGTCTACTTCCGTAGGAGTCTCTAGCCGTAAGGATCGAGCCAACGACTCTGTTGGAATCTCCGAGATCCGAACAAGGGCATGAGAAATGAAAGAATGACTCACTCCTGTGTCTATAAAAACTGTAGTAAGGGTGGAGTAGACACAGATAGTATCTTGAATCATCTCAGGTGCATCGTGGTCGTAAGCCTCCACTACCTGAAGCTGAGCCTGCCTCTGTCCGCCAGCTCCCTGTGGTTGGGGTGGACCTCCTGGTGGTGGTGGTGGTGGTAGAGCCTCGAAGCGTCGCCCACCACCTACTGCTCGGCCAGCTCCTCTACCTCATCTGCATACTCCTTACGGACTGCCACGGTCAAACCTCTGCCTCTTCCTGGGTGGTCCCTCAACCATATGTTGCTCCTTTTCATGGAGGGTCGGGCAGTCACAAGCCATGTGGCCCTGCCCGCCGCATGCATAGCACTACCTGCCTCTTGTATGACTGGCTCTGCTTTGTGTACCCCGCACCTCTGAACCTGTATCCTGAGTTTTCCCACTTGGGGGCCTGGTCCGCTTAGACCTCTGTGACATCTGTCTATTGCCGACAGCAGAAGACTCTGCTACGTGTCGCCCTGTGGTAGGCCTCGCTGTTGGCGTAGCCTTAACAAGGAAGCTCTCCACAAGAAGGGCTCGCTCCAGTACTCCTGCATGCGTCGGAATGCTGAGGGAGATCATTGAAGCCCTGATCTCATTCCTCATTACCTGCTCGAAGGTCCGAGCCCGGAAGAATGGGTCCTGTACCATGTTCATGGAGTAGCGTGAGAGTTCGGTAAATCTTGCTGAGTACTGGGCTACTGTCATGCTGCCCTGCCGTAGCTGTAGTAACTCTTGGATGCGCACCGCACGAATGGTGGCTAGAACGACCTCCGAGTGTAAGAGGGTCTCGAAGTCCGTCCAAAGTAGAGATGCCCCGTCGTGCACCTGGAGCATCAGGCTCCACCATCTACCTGCTGTTGCGTGCATGAGACTCGTGGAAAGGATCACCATAAGGTCTGATGGTGTCCCTACCAATCTGAAGACTCTGACGATAGCCTCCAGCCAATCCTCGACTGCCTGAGGATCCATCTCTCCATGAAACCTGGGTGGCCTCTATCACTGAAACTCATGTAACGCACTCAGGAGGTGTGCACTCTCCACAACCGGGGCGGGTGGTATCGGTGGCCCAGCGGGTAGAGGTACCACTGGTGCCTCTGTTGTAATGGGGCCCTGCACTGAGGCCTCATCGCTCGGTGGGATGCCATCTCGCACGTAACTGGGAACCCTAGCTGGCTTCCATCATGGGGCTATCCTGAAAGGAAACAGGTGTGCCGCGTTTAATACAGTATACATGGTGAGATGACACAAAGTAATAACAAATAAAACTTTTGAAACACACATGCAATCAGTGTTTTCGAGCACTGAGTCAGAAATCAGAAATCAAGGTCCTGGGGAATGGATACATCGGCTGCGGCACCAACACTGGACTTCCTAGACTAAAAACCACACTCAATACTCATAACACTATTGTTTCACAGGAATAAATTATCAGAGTCCTAAGTTATGTGGTATAACCAACTCCTCTGATACCAATTTGTCACGACCTGTCCTCGAGGCCCGTGCCGTGATTACCCCAAGCCCGCCTCCCATAGGCCAGGGGCTGGTGACTAGCACCAAAGGCGTAGATCCCGAAAAAAGGGAAGGAATTGCCTTTAGAAAGTAAAGAAACATAACAGAGTACGCAAGCTGAAGTAAACACTAAGTAACTGAGTACAAAAGTAAGTGATGGAAAGTAAATGGGTCAGAATACAAACCCAACTGAAAGTACAGTACAACAGAAAAAAAAGAACAACTCCAGTAAAGTAAACCAGCAACCACTGAGTCATCCTCCGGGTATCCCCCCTGAAGGGTGGGTACAAATGATCTCCTCAGCTACTCGGGTCCGGCCGTCTGCTCCGTGTACGTCCCGCCAAGTGGTCCACATCCAAGTACCGTCCCTCTCCACAAGACTCCACCTCGATCAGTGCTGTCTATCATCTGCATCCAACACAATGTAGTGCAGGTATAGCCCGTGCAGGGGTGAGTATACGATAATCAGTAGGGACCCCGAGACCACCGAAGGTCTCCCGGAATCCACAAAGGATAAACCAAAAAGGAAAGATACAAACACAAAGTATCAACCAAATCTACATAGGTATATGCCCATACATATACCTAAGTCATCAATTCCAGTTCAGCTCCAACTCACGAGACCAAGTTCAACCCAGTCTACATAGGAAAGCACAACCCAGTCCACATAGTAAAGGAAGTCAATCACATCGAAGATAACGACTGAAAGTCAAGACTCAGCTCACACATGTATACTACTCACGAAGAGGGGTGGAGATGATAGATGTAGCCTCTGAATCTTCTCCCCTGCCGAACCCATGTAGGATCCAAGTACAGAAGTCATCGCTGCCGAACCCACATAGGATCCAAGTGCAGTTATCATCAATGCCGAACCCATGTAGGATCCAAGTACAGTCTTCATCACTGCCAAACCCATGGAGGATCCAAGTACAGTCGTCCTCATTGCTGAACCCAAGTAGGATCCAAGTACAGTCTTCATCGTCGTCGCAGTCGCAGCCAGCTCTAGGGTTCCCGCACACAGCACGCTCGATTCCGGGAGGGTCTGATCCATGAGCCAAGGGGGGGGGGGGGGGTCGATACATCAACTATCACGAAGTCTAGAGTTGATGTATCCCGAAGTTTCGTCTCGTCAATATGAACTCAATGCAACAGACAACGCGTCAATCGGACGCCCGGTCTGAGCGATATTGGCTTTTCCGTCCCAAGGGCCCGGTTAGAATTACGCTCATTTCTAAACCAGATGATATCCAAATTCATCATAATCTCACTTAGAATATCTCAAAAGAACCATCTCTTCGAAAGGGTCCTAGTGCCGCAGACGGCACAACGATCGAACACACGGTCTTTATGTTATTCCCGTTTAAGTGATTAATAGGCCAGACCTGTTTAGCCCAGTGAGCCAACGGGTCGGGTTGACCCTGTTTGACGGGTTTGACCCAGCAGGGGTGTCAGACCGGTCTGAAGAAAATACCCAACTCAGCCTGAAGGGATGCGGCCCGGCCCGGCCTGGCGTGGCCCGGCTGGCCAAGCGGCTCCGCTGAAGCGAAGCGGGTTCCAAGCCCCCCCCCCCCCCCCCCCCGATTTTTCGCACCGGCGGCGCCACACTTCCCCAAACCGTCCGGCTAGACCAACCGTTCTTTTACGCACGCGACCGTATGGGCGGGCCGCCTGTCTTCCAGCGCGGCGCCCTCCTGGCGCCATGGTCCAGCTCCGCCCGACCAACCGACGGGCCGGCCGGTTCTTCCGCCGAAGCGGACCGTGTAGCGGGCCGTGGTTCTTCCCGCACAACCGGCGCGACAGCGTCGGCCTCCTTTGCCGCATTCCCGACATGACGTGACGGCGTCCTGCCTCCTCTGCCTTCGATTTCCAATTCCTGAATAATTATATGAGAACAACGGAGGGTTTTCGGGCCATGTTCGTTCGACCCGTACCCTCCACGTAAAATGATAACAATCGACCATATTTAGACAACGATTTCCAAAGAGTACGAAGTACGTAAAAATCCACTTTAAAGAATTAACCCCTACCTCGATAATCTATGTCGAACGTCGGCATCGCAGTTGACAGCGTCGCGAGATAAGGATTCGTAGACGTCAACGGAGAGCGTCTGAGGAGGAAGTGACATCTCCCCTTTTTATCACGGAGAGAAGAAAACAAGGCGTGATGTCGTGGGCATGTTCCCGCATCGGTGTCTCCTCCCTTGTCGTGGAGGAAGAAGAGGATGGAGAATTCAGGGTCGCCGAGTCGAAGTTCTTCGTCAGAGAGTAGGCGTTATTCAACAAAGTAGATGAGGCGTTCTTCAAAACTCAAGAGCTCTCTCCCCAATATCTCAATACAACAAGCCAACCAAAAATAAAATAAGGCTTCTCCTTATTTTATTAAATCATTCCATTCATTCAAATTTACAAAATTCAAATTAAAATACTTAATTAATTAATGAAAGAGTTTCAATTAATTAATTAAGGTGTGTGTGTTGGCAAGTTTTAATAAGGGAGAGAGGGGAGATGAAGTGTTACTCAATTAAATTCAAGGGGGGTGTCAACATTAAACAAAGGAGTTTAATGGGAGGGTTAAGGGGTATAGGGAATGTGAATGGTTGGGGCTCGTGTGGGACCCACCTCACAATTATCTTCACATGGGTAGTTAGGAGCTTGTGGGTCCCATCCCAACTCCCCCATGTAGGATATAACCACTTAAGATATAAAAATAAAATTGTCCCACAATTTTATTCACCTCTCAATTAATCCAAAAAATTTAACTTCTTCTCCCGTGAAAAAGCTTCTACGGTAAAAGTCCTCTTAAGAAATTACTGGCATTGCGAGTTCACCAGTGCCCTCAGATTTCAATTCTGAGCACCGATTCAAAAGATAGAAAATCCCGCTCGTTAGTTTACTAAACTTACCTGATCTAAACTTCGTAAATTGTTTTCGGGCACACCGGGCCTCATAATCAAGTGTCGTCAGAAGCCATAGACACGTAAAATTACAAAGTATTTAAGAAAAAAAATTCCTTGAAATTTCAGAGTCTTTACAACAGATTTTGATGTGTAAAAGAAGATATACACTGATTGTACTGGAAAAATTATTGGTGAGAGGCAACGACAGATTCTGCTTAGAAATTTTTAATTTTTTACAATTAAAATAATATTTTTTTATCTTATTAATTTCTATTTACACGGTTTTAGGAGACCTATGAGGTAGGTATTTCTCACACATTCCAAAGTTATGATGAGATAGAGGGTGGTGATGATCAGGGACCATGTGAGTAACATTTTAATGAGGTGGATTTAATGAGGGTGATGATGAGTGATTTTTTGAAAGGATGAGTGATCAAAATAGGTTTACGATCAACCCTGTATAGTTACTATAAAACTAAATAAATGAAATCATATGTATCAAAGGGAGCACATGCAAGATTATCATTATCATTATTTGTAACTACAAATTATGAGGAGAGGCTACAAGCTTAAGATGAGCTTATATATAGATTAACTATAGAGTTGGAAGACCAGCGACAATAGTAGAAAGAGTAGCGATAAGAATAGGACTATTATCATGAGAATATAATGGAGTATATATATTAACTTAAACATAGTTTAGGGATAGAGTTTCCTCTTCTAGATAAAGTTGATCCCCCACCTCCTTAGTGATAATATTATTTTATTTTTTTACGTACTTTTTTAATTTATTAGTTTTGATTTTATAATGTATACATGGTTTTTTAAAAAATTTAGTGTAATTTTTTAGTTTTTATTTTTTTGATGGATGACAAAATCTGTCCCAAATAATTATTTATAATGGTTTTTTTCACTACAAATAATTATTTTCAAAGTATTTTCTCATTAATCACATATAATAACAGATTATTTGCGATGGATCCATTAAAAATCATACTATTTATGACATTGATTTATGTAATGGACAATTTGTGATATATTGTTATTAAAAACAACTTTTGAAAAATAATTCCATCACAAAAAACCCAAATTATTTTAGTGAATGGTTTACTTTTTAAACTATCTCTTTATAATTTTATTAATATATTATATAGTGATAAACAATCTGATGTACATTTTTCTATATTTTTTTCCATGGTATATCTAAACATATTGACATTAACTACAATTTATTAGAGAATGTTTTGAATTGAAAATGGTGTGTGTTAGTAAAATACACATTGGAAATTATCCATCCAATAGTTTGACTAAGGTTGTGATATTTTCCAAATCACAACACAATTAGATGTTCTAAATTTGGTTTTAATTCAATAACAATAGGTGCAAGAACATAATTGAAAGGAAATGTCATGGGATATATCAAATGTGTGTGGTCTTTTACTACATAGGTGGAACAGTGTGGCTGACCATAGTTGTCTCTCAAATTGGAAGTATATGAAACAACTTCTAAAAGCTATTATAAAAAAAAAGAAACATTATAATTAAAAGGATGGGGGTTGTTTAAGGTTTATAAAACTAGAAGAATTATGTTGTAAAAATATTTTATTTTTTTATTTTTTAAATTAAATTAAAAAAAATGCAACAATAAGATGTTTTTTAGAAAATATTTTTAGAAGAAGTAATCAATCTAACTCCACACATTCACTTAATTATTAATCATTACCTTTAAAATTAAAATATAATTAATTATTATCCACTAATTGTTTAACTCATAAACCCTATTATAATTAGCTTAACCATAAATATGAAATTAATTAAACCCTATGCTAGGTTCAAAATGTACAGTCATAGTACCCCACTTTGATTGATGTTCTAAGCCTAGACTATGGTCAATGGGAAATTAGAAAACATATACATTCTAAAAAATGAGGATTATGGGATTTTATTTGAACTCTACAAATTGATTTAGTGTTATTTTGTTTTACTGATTAAGGTCATTCCCTCATAATTAACACAATACCCAACATCATGTGTTTTGTATTAATTGTTCAATTGGGTTCTTGATTTCTTTATTATTCAAACTCAATTAATAGATCATATTAATTTAATTATATCATCTCATTGATTAAAAAAAGTGAATACGTTTATAATAAGATCAATAACTAAGAAAAACTATTCTTTAATTAGTGATGTTGTCATCGTAGAAACACATTGCATGTGAAAAGGTCTAGAAATGGTATAACCCAATATTATTTTAACTCTTGATTTCTAGACCAAATAAGTAAATTAAAGAAGAATTAACTTGAAATTAACATAATAAGTGGAAAATTAAATGATATTTTATTATAAAAATAGAAACATTACAACACAAGGAAGAAGAAAAAGGCTTCGATGAAGGGATCCTTGTTTCAAGAGATCTCCCTCTTGAAATGCTTGGAGAAATAGAGTTAATAAACTTGAAATCTACCCTAAATCTAATAATTCATGGTAAAAACCCTCAGAAGGACAAAAATACACATTTATATAGGGGATTTGATGCTAGGGTTACAAGATGTTATAAGTGTGAATGGGAAAATCTATCCAAATATTTTATTTCAAATTTAAAAAACTTATAGACCTTAAAAAACCAAAAGTTATTCTAGAAGGATTATTTTTCTATAATTAGGTTCTATATCTACTATCCAAATTTGATCCAATCAAATTTTGGATATATTATATATAGCCTAATGGTTAAATAGTGTCCAATTTGATGAATCTAGACCAGGTTTGACTTCATGGCCCATTTACTCGAATAAAATTCAAGATCCAGATCATATGGTATAAATGAAAGTTGTATCCTATTGAGTAAAGAATTCTATTACAAAATTTAAATTTCAAATAATTCACATAAAAAATTTATTTCCAAAATACTATATTATTCTTTAAAGGTTCAAAAATGGAATTTTCCTCACATTTTCCAACGAATGATCTAATCCCAAATATTCCATAAATAAACATATTTAACAAAATTTGAGTAAATTGTGTCATTTATTATCAAAAAAATATTCAATAAAAATGTTCTTTATCAACTCCCCCACACTTACCTTTTAGAACTCTTGGAAAAATCACATGTCATGTAATCCAGATAACTGTAACAAGATATGGATGTTGACATTTCCCAATCCATAGTAGAAATATACCCCAATTAAGAATATCCTCAAGAAGTTAATCTCAATAAATTTGAAAATCATTGTCTCATAAATTATTTCAAAACAAAATCTAGTGAGATTAATGACACTAATCATGGAGAAAGAAGTTATGGGTCTACCATGCCATTAAATCCCCATGTGTGTGTGTGAAAGCCACTTCGAGGACATATTTCCACCCTTTATTTAGTATATTTAGGTCAAGTAAAACATTTAATATTACATGGTTTAATTCCACTGACCCTATTATATATTCCTTTACAATAAAATTTCAAGACCCACTCACTTATGCATTTCCAAAATCCAAAAATTTAGCTCTAGACATAGATATCTACACATGTTTTACAATTCACAACTCCCCTATTTATTAAGATAATATATAAGTTTTTTGTTTTTATGAGATTGTACAACTGTTGGATATTAGGTACACACACATAGGTTAATTCAGTTCAGTAATGAAACTGATCAGAAGAGAAAAGAAAATATGGATCAACCATTTATATAAGATGAAAAAGTTACCTAAATTGGTTATACCTGCAATTACTTAGGAAAAATTTTATAATTCATGTTTTTATGTAAATTATGTGTATAAATCAACGAATCAATTGACCATAAACAAATATCATAAATAATGGTGTCAAAATATAAAAAGTTTATAATGAAACAACTAATTATATCATCGAAAACTTCTATTTTTATAAAAATCAACCCTTAATGATGAAATATTTCTCATTATTATCATGATACCAATAAATTTTGAAAAATTAAACATGAATTTTCCATATTTTCCACATTTAAATTAATATTCTATATGATTTTGTTTTTGTTTTTGTTTTTTTATGTTTTTTTGAAAAATAACAAAAAAAAAACACAAAAAAATTACTTAAGTGAAAATTCTAAATATTCTATGCCAAAATGTTTTCCCCTCCCCCACACTTAAAATATTACATTTTCATCAATGTGAACCTATGATATGATATATGAAAATGAACTGAAAAATATTATTTAGGAAAAATAATATAAAATTGAAAGGGTTTGGGATAGCATAAGGTTCTCAAGTGATGATAGGGTTATACAGTGTGATGAAATCAACTAGATGGGTGGGAAATCCCTTAATGTATTACTTCAACCCTCTCCCACTAACTATAAAACCCCTTCATGTGTTCTTTTATACGATATCCACTACACAATAAGAAAAAATATTTGATACAACATAAGGACCTAACCATATATAATTCAACTTACCAGACATCAAATTTAGTCATTAACTATAAATAATATCTTTGTCTCCCTCATCAAACTCCCTATTTTGGATTAAATTGTCATCAGATACATTTTCCCTCTCTTTGTAGAGCCTTGAGTTATCATGTGATTATAGTTGGATCTCCTCAAGCTCTTAAAGTTTCAACTTTGATCTCCTTATTAGGATAAATCAATATTTTATTTCTTTACCACCCAAAATTTCTAATGAAAAAATTCCACCGGTAGGTGACAGGATTTCCCAAAAAGTATCTGAAATATAGGCATACTGAGAGTCATGTATGTCTTCATATAGGCCTAAATCATATCATCCAATCACTTCTCCAATATTTTCTATTCATCTTCACAAATTTATAAAAAATATGTTTTGACTCCCAGTTTGAAACATCATCTTGGCCATTTATTTCAGGGCAGTATAGAGTTAATGTTTTGTGTTTCACCCCATACTTCTAAAGGAGAGACTAAAAATTTTGATTTAAAAAGTGTTACCCTTGGTCACTGATGATAGAATTTGGTATTCCAAACCTAAAAAAACCTATTCATTAATAAAAGTAACTATTACTTGAGAATCATGAGTCCTAGTAGCCTTGGACTCCACCCATAATCTAGCATAGTCAATAATAATAGGGATATATAAGAAACTAAATGATCTAGAAATATTTGTAGTGTATTTTTGAAGAATCTTATGTCTCTTAGAAATATTTACATTGTGTTGGAGACATGTGCATGAATTATAAAACACATTATCATCATGGACCTAGATAGTCCAATATAAACCCAAGTCTAAAACCTTCCTAGTGGTCTTTTAGGGGGAAGGTTTTCTCCAAAAGTAAGTGTATAATAGAAATGTTGAATATACAAAAACTCATGATCAGGGATATATCTCTTAAGAACACGATCACTACACATGCACCAAAGGTATGGGTCATCCCACACATAATACCTAGAATCACTTTTAAAAATTTTGACTTGGTATTTGTCCCTTTTTAGGTATTTTAGAGGTTATAATATGGATAACTAAATCTTCATACCAAGGATGTGTACCTAATATTGCATAAATATGCTCATCAAGAAATGTTTCCCGAAGTGGTACCTGGTCCAAGGTGTCATCCTCAAGTGTGTGAGTGATCTTAATCATGTGGTATTCCACCAAGTTCTATGAACTCTTATTATCCTTTATCTAAATATAAAAATATTTATTAAGAAGCATCTGATAGAAAATATGTGATCATATGTTAAGAAACTCATTTTCCATAGTTTTGTAGTTGTCTTGGATAAAATTCAATTTCATTTAAGCATATGTGATCATATGTTAATGTCCCTCAACCCTTTGTGATAAGACTACTCATACCATGAAGTTGGAGGTGTCACACATAATCTCGAATGGAAGCTCCCACCATGGGGCATAATGATTAGTGGTGTGGTGAGACTTTTCTTCATATCATCAAATTAAACCCTAAAATAATCATCAAATACAAAATTATAATCCTTTTTAAGCAATCTAGATAATAGAAGATAAATATTACTAAAATATATAATGAAGTATAAAAATAAACCTATATTTTCTAAGAAACATATAACATCTTGAAAACATATTGGATATGGAAATGTTGAAATAATGTCAACCTTAGATCTATCAACCTTTATTCCATGTTTTGAGACTATATTTACTTAGAAAATTTCCTTCATTATCATGAAATGACATTTTTAAAAATTTAAAACCAAGTTTTTCTCAATGTAATTATGCAACACATTACCCATTCTCAAGATACACTCATCAAATGAGGAAACATACATAGTAATATCATTTATAAAAAACTCTATTAATGTATCAAGTAAATCAAAAAGATACTCAACATGCATCTCTGGAAGGTACATGGCCATTATAAAGTCCAAATGGCATCTTTCGGTAAGAAAATGTACTGAATAGTAAGGTGGATGTTTTATAATGTTAGTCCTATACTGTAAAGGGAACCTTAAAATAACCATAAATACAATCCAATAAACAATAGTGTATCCTAACAATAAGTCTCTCAATCATCTATTCAATTAATGTAATGGTAAAATGGTCTTTATGAGTGTATTGATTCAGTTTACTATAATCTATAAACAATATCCAACTATTTTTCACTCTAACGGGAACAAAATTGTCATTGTCATTTTTTATAATAGTGAACCTGGTTTTCATTAGTACAACCTGGACTGGACTAACACATTGAGAGTTTGAAATGAGGTAAATAATACCCACCTCAAGGAAATTTTCCACCAATTTCTTTACAAATTCAAATAATGTGGGGTTATGTCTCATTTTTTTCTATCTAACAGGTTTATCCTCATCATATAAAATAATCATTTTCATGTGATTGGAGGGGATAATACCTTGTATTTATATTATGGTCCATCCATTTTCCCTAATATTCTTTTTTAAAATATTTACAATTTTTTTATGGTTTAGGTAGGATATTATTAGTATTTATTATCGTAAATTTTTCATCATTCCACAAGTATGAATATTTTATGTTTGATGGAAATAGTTTGAGTTCTAGTTTGGTTGGGCTATGTGTTGATGGGAACGATGTGGGAACTAAAATATGTGAATGATGAATGTCAATTCCGAGATATAAATCATCAAAATCAGTGAATAATTCATCAAATACATATAAAAAAATAACATCAATGTTATAATTAAAAATTATGTGCTCATAATTAGAAAAAAATCTACAAAATAATTAGAAATTAGTATAGTTTGATCATAAGAAATATGTGTGAAAGTATTTTGAAACATCTAATTAGAACCAATCCTTAATATATCTATAATCATATAATTATCCCCATTTGAAAAATATTGAAAATAATTATTTGTAGAATCATCAAAAGATGGTTCTAAATGGGTGATGAAGAGATAATAATGGTCTTATGAGGAGTACTTCAGGGAGTCTAAAATGTTAAATCTCTCAATATCATATCCAAAATCCACAGAAATTGTACCGTCATATAAATTTATGATTTTATTATCATTTTTATGATTTTTCTTAGAAGAATAATGGGAACATTAGAACTTACATAATTATCATACATATTCATCATGTAGAAATCCGTAGGAAAGATCATGTCCCTTACCCAAATAAGTATATATTCAAGGACTCCTACATGGTATGTCATAGATCTATTTTCCAATTACACTACTTCTCTAGTCGGTTTCAACTCATCAATGTGTATATAAGAGAAAATAGAGTGAATAATTACATTCATTGAAGATCATAAATTACGTGAAGCATTGTAAAAAGTAACTCCTTTATAGTTCATGCAATGTTGAATTTCTAGGGGTATTCACTTTTTCAGAATCACCATGGTTGGTGTGATGGGTGTAGATAAATTCCTCCCAAGATTTATCCACTCATTTCCCTTTATCCCTCTTCTATTTGTACATAGTTATTTAAAAAAACTGAGCATACATTGTAATTTTCCTGATTTCTTCAAGTAGAGGGTTGTTGATCTCAACAAACATAAATATATCCAAAACCTATTTTAGAATCAATTATTCATCCATATTCTTGTTTTATTTAACTCTATTCATAAATGGAAGGGGATTAAGAGGAACGTTTTCAATATTTTTCGTACCATTTTACTTCTCCTTTGGATGCTCATTGATTGGTCTTTAATGGGGCTTATTTAGGGTTGAGATGAATCCTAGGGGATATATAGGAGAAGAGGTATCAACTATTTTCATTCCACTTCTTAGTGTTATGCAACTAACACCGCATTTGTATTTGAGTGTGTTGGGAAGGAATATTTCTAAAGTTGTTTCTTCCTAGTTCATAGAGGGAAGTGGAAATCTAGATCATTTTCATCTTTAACTCCCTCAACTCTGTACCCTGACTCTTCAACTCATTCTGTTGATTAAGAATTTTTTTAAGAAGATCAAAAATATTAGGATCTAACTTTGGTTGGGATAACCGTTTTTTATGACTTTTGGATTCTTAGGATTATAATATCTTATAGGGTTTTTTAAAACGCTGTTTCTAAGGAAGAGACTATTGAATGTTTTGTTGAAAATGGTCCATTATTATTTTCCATATCCCTACCTCAAATCCAAGTGATCTTTACACCCTTGATTGTATGTTAGTGAAAAGGAATCATATTTCTTTTTTGGGATGTGTTAGTGGTTGTTTTTGATGCTATGGTCTCCTAGGGAATACAGTTTCCCAATCATATATCTCTTATAATTAGAGGAAACAATCAGTAGGGTGGTCTGGTTTAGTGAAAATTAAACATGGCTTTATTGGAGTGGTTTGGGATATATTTTTGAACCAAAGTAATATTTCTCTCTATAATGGTTAATTCATCCAACTTTGTATCAATAAAATGATTTTCAAGAGAAGATGGACCTACCTTATGTACTCTTATAACATGTGGTGTACTTCTATTTTCAAATTATAGAGAGTTTTATTCTATATTGTTACAAAATGTGTGTGCAGAGACTGATGTTTTTTCGACCAATTCCCTCCAGATATGGAATCCACCATGCTCCTTTCTATAGGATTGAGTCTTTACATAGTTAATGGATAAGAAGTTTCTAGATGATTTTGTGATGTATGTAGATTTCAAAAAAATTCTTAAATAACTCCCAATACTTATACATTGAATCCAATTATTATTTATTGATCCATGAGATATCTTATTTAATGGAATTGGTCCTTGATTCTGGAATAAATATCTATAAGAAAAGTCATTTCAAATCATTCAAACATGTTTCATCTTGAGGTTGTAAATTATACATCCAATCATTTTCAATTTACTCAATGGAGAATGGGAATGATCTTAGTTCAATTTAGTATTTAGATACATTACATGGTTTAAATGTCAGGAAAACCACATTAAACTCTTTTTAGCTATTTATTGGGATCTTGTCCATTGAGGCCATGAAATTTTAGAAGAAGGTGTTCCAATACAAATTTTGATTCAAATTCAGGTTCCCTATTTGGGTATGCAATACAAGTTGGTTTATAATTAACATATGATTCATCCAATTATTTAATGTTTATATTAAGTTCATTGTTATTATTTTTATCCATTGGTTCTAGTTTATATTTAATTTAGAACTGCTTACAGTTTTAATGTTCATAGAATGAAGGAATTATTTAATTGGGAAAATTTTGAAACATCTTATGGACTGAGACTGTCTAATTCAATCCCTAAGGTTGTGTTCAATTACAGGGTTGAGATATAAGATATCCTAAGGATTATTTCATGTGATAAATTAAATAAAAATTAAATGAATAAAAATAAATCATAATAAAAAATAAGAATTTTGAATTGATTGTCTAAAAAAATAAAGAAAAAGAAAAAAATGAGAAAGGGGAAAGAAGGATGAATTAAAAGAGAATAAGAGAATAAAATAAGTAAATAGATACCTCTACCAAGTTGAAGAAAATACTTTCCTCCCTAAAAATGGTGCCAATATGAATGGATTTTTCATGGGAACTCTCAAATGATGTGTGGTTTTTTACTTACATGCTATAGAGTGGCTAACCAAGGCCACCTCTCAAAGATGCAATTTATAAAATAACTTCTGAAAGTTATTATGAAAATAAAAAAAATAAAAAAAACTACTTAAAATGATTAAGGGTTTTTTTCAAGTTTTATAAAACTAGGATAAGTATATTAGAAAAATATTTTATTTTTTCTTCTTAAAATTTAATTAACAAAACAGAACAAGAAGATATTTCTTTTAGAAAATACTTTTAGAAGACAAAATTGTTCTAAATCAACTAATTCACTTACTGATTAATCACTATTTTCAAATTAAAATCTATTTAATTATGATCCCCTAATTTTTTAACCCTTATAACCTAAAAGAATTAACTTAAACACAAATATGAAATGAATTAAACCTTTGACTAGTTTCAGAACATGTAATCAAAACACCCTGATTTGATTGATGTTATAAAGATAGTTTATGGTCAGTGGTAAATTAGGACACATATAAATTCTATAAATGGGGATTAATTAACATTTTTTACTTTATTTTAACTCTATAAATTTATCCTGTGTTGTTTTTTTACCAATTAAGATCATGTTCTCACAATTCACACAATAATTGACCTTGTTTGTTTTGTGTTAATTGTTCAACTTCTGTCTTGGTTTCTTTTAAGTAAAAATATCAATTCATAGATCATATTAATTGAATTTAAATAGCTCATTGATTTAAAATAAGTAATTAAATAAGGTGAGAATTATATTGATTACTAAGAAAAACTACTCTTCCATGGGAGGTGTAGTCATCATTGAAATGTTTTTCATGTAAAAAGGTCTAGAAAGGGTATAACCCAATCTTGCTTCTACTAGTATTTCCATCCCAAATATGTTAATAAAATATAAAGGAAATTGAAAATAACTGATTAAATGGAATAGAAGTGGAGGTTTTATTACAAAAACAAAAACATTACAATGTGAACAAGAAAAAGAAGGTTTCAATGAAGGCATCCTTGCTTCAAGAGTTCTATATATTGAAATTCTTGAAAAAAATGGAGTGAAAAAAATCCCCTATTCCATAAATATCCTGATTTATGTCCATCACCCTCCAATAGAGAAAAATATACATCTATATAGGAGAGGGGATGATAGGGTTACAAGAGGTTACAATTGTGAATGGGAAAATTCTAAAAAATATTTTAATCCAACTTAAACTCACTTGTTGACCTAAAAAACACATGAACTAGTTTTACTTTTATAAGGATTTTTTGTGTTGAATTGGTTCCTCTTTATACTATCCAAATTTTATTCCAATCAAGGACTTTGTATAGAGGATATGGTCCCAATGGTGAATTATTTTCCAATCTAATGAGTCCAATCTATATTTGATTTCAGGTACCATTTACTCTAATCAAATGCAAGATCCAACTCAAATGGTCTAAATGGATGTTGTATCACATTGGGGGATGATTTTTTTTATTAAATTTAAAGTTAAAATAAGTCAAAAAAAATTTATGTTAAAAATACTATAGTTCACTTTAAAGGGCCAAACTTGAATTTTCTTCAATTTTTCGAATGAATTATCTAATCCCAAATATTCTATAAATAAAAATATTTAAGACAATGTGAGTATATTATTTAATTTATCATCAAAGAAATATTCAATAAAAATGTGTTTTATCAATTAAAAATTTTATTTATAGATGGTAGAGATTTCTGATATTTGATTTAAGCATAAATTTATTTCATTAATATTCTACTTATTTTTGTTAAATAACATGAAAATATATTTTTTATACTTATATTCTATAATTTATTCTATTATGAGAGGATATTTTTTTTGTTTTATCCCCTTTTCTCCTAGGTTGATGACCTTTGGCCCTTACCTACCAATGGTCTTCTTAATTTACCTTGATCAATATTTACTGATTGGAGTTCTTTCGATCCATTTATTAGTTTTCTGCCTTGGTGTATCTCTGTTATCCATGTGTCCTAAGAATTTGTTCGACCATGCCACACAACTCTTGTTGGTTCACCTAAGCTATTATATCACATTCTCTTATCTTACATCTATTAGGGGAATTGATTACCCTTATAGGATATCATTCCAAGTCATTCATTTAGTTTGATTCTCTCATTTGTTCTCACTCAAAGAAAACCACCTTTTAAACCCTAAGGATGGAGATTTGAAGAGTAACTCAGGTCTTCTTTCCGAGCTATTGATTCATGAACCATCCATAATGTTTTATTGAATCTATTTTGATTTTTTAGATAATAATTGATCCTATATTCTTGAGTTCCATTGGATACTGAAAGCTAAAATCCATAATGGAGTCTTCATTGTTTTAAATTCAGATCCAAAATCTAGAATATCTTCTCATCAAAGCATTAATGAAGGACTTCTGAATAGTGTTAAGTTTTCCTTTTCATTTTTAAATGTCTTCAAGTTTATAACTTATTATTATTTTATTATTGATCTATTTCTTTAAAAATATATATTTTATTTCATTTCTTTATGGAATTAATAAAATGTTTTTTTCTGGGAGGTGTTCTTATTGTTCACATAGGACCAAAATCGGTTTGTGGCACATTAAGTTCTTATGTCCTTTTACCACTTTCAGTTTTATTTATTTTTATTTCTTTTTCATTATTTCTTGTTTTCCCTCATCTCATCTCACCAAACTTCTCTTCTTTCATGGATTTCATCTTATTCCATTTTTTATTTTTCTATTGGTTTTGACATAAGAGAAAAAAGTTGTGTATTTAGTAGATACTAGACCTTTCTTCGGTTCATTAAACTCAATGTAATACCCAACACACAAACAAGGATTAAATAAATCATTTCATTTTTAATTTAAAAAATTTCAACCACTATAACATACTATCATGATGGTCTCGTGTTAATTTAAAAAGTCATAGTTGTAGGTGTGAAATCTCGGTACTTTAATTTCGAAATCACGTATAGTATCAACAGTATCTTCCAAATGACACCAACTGATCTGATTATAAAAAGCCATAAAACTTTTCCTCATCCACTTATCCCCCAATCCTTATTTTTTTGAAGCTCCAAATCCACCTGACACCCCTCTCTATTGACACATATTCTCCCTTGGAATCCCCTTAGAGTAACCTCTTTGTACGCAACACTTGTTTAGCACTATCACAACCCTTCTCCCTCCCCCTCACTATAAACTCTTTTCAGTTTTTCACATTTTCAAACCTTCACTAGAATTACCATGAATGGATCAAAGGCCTTATTTTTTATTGATTTTTTATAATCCCCCTTTCATGGGATGAGGGGGAACCCTTACAAGGCCCATTGTCTTAGAGATTACATGACCCGTAGGTGTTAGAGAAAATATCCAGACTATAACATCATGGAACTGCTCCTCCCCAGCTTCTATGTTGTGATGTAATATCTCCACCTTCACATGAGTATTCGGCTAGGATTCCCATGAATGCACAGGATAGTCCCGATGGAAATTCCATACCCTTTATTTCTTCCAAATTAATTAGATTCTTTTCTAGTGAACGCGTCTAATATAAATAATCATCTTAATTATACTTATTGTAGAGTTTGACTGGTCCATTAATTATAATCTCAGGTGGCCTGAAATCCTTAAGGTGGCTCAAAGGCCTTGAGGTGGCCCGAAGGCCTTGGGTGTCTCGAAGTCCTTTAAGGACCTGAAGACTAAATCAGTGGCCCAAAAGCCCAAACAGATGAATAGTTCTCGCTACTACAGTGCATGCTACAATTCCATATATAGTTCCTACTATATTTCCTTCTATAGTACCTACTATAGTGCCTACTAGAGGAGCTACTATAGTTCCTACTATAGTACTTGGAAATTATGCCTCTGCTCGGATTTGAACTCAGGTCTCTTGGATGCACTTGCCGAGTCCTCACCAACTAGGCTGAGGCATTTTTGTCCCTTCACTAGAACTGCATTCCCCTAATTTATTAATAAAAAATAGGTAGGTCGATCCAAAATGGTTCAAACCTATATGAATGTCAACCCATTTTGGATCATCTATTTTGGCCCATTTTTCACACTGGCCCAATTTCACTTGCCTAAACTATTTTTAAAATATGTTAGGAAATACCATGGGCATATCATTTTTCTTTTATTGTTTAAAACTTCTTGGTAGAGGTAGGAGAACAGTTTTCACTACTACAAATAAGGCCTTTATCAGTGATGCAATTCGTTTTTTCAGTGAAAAAGCATTAATATAGTAAGTGGCTATAAAAGTCGCCACATTTTTTCAATGATAAAAAAGTTCTAATAAAAAATACTTGTATCAGTGCTAAAAAACACTAATAATAGGTGAAATTTATTAGTAATTTTTTTATCACTAAGAAAGGTTCTTTTATCATGGATGACAAAATGTTTTCATTTTTTTAAATATAGAAAAAATATGATTAATTTACTAATGCATGTAACCCCACCACCACATTAGGGACACCACACATGAGTCACCCAAACCCCTAGGAAAACCACCACCCCACCCCCTTAACTGTTTAATTAATTTGTATCGGTGAGCTTTAAACCACCCCCCACTATCTTCTAAACCAACACCCTTACCAAGCTGTTGGTATATTTTACTTGTTATATATTGCAAAAAATATTTATAACTTGATATATATATATATATATTCAATATATACTTATTTTGATATATTTTTATATGTATGTATTTATTTATTTATGTACATATATTAGAATATATATTTATATATATTTATTAACACACACACACACATATTTATATTTAAATATTATATATAAATTTTTATAGGTATATACATATGCATACATTATTATACCATTGGGTAATTATTTTTTTATTTCTATGTGGTTTATATATTTAAAATATATATCATATGTAAATATGTTTAAATATTTATTTATAATGTTAATTTTTTATATGTAAATATATGAAAATATGTATATATAATTATATTTTAATTTATAAATAACACTACAGTTTGAAAAACATTTAAATTTGTACACCATAATATCCATATGAATGTAATCTCAAGGGATATTGAGAGAATGACATTTATAAAATTAATATAAAGATATAATACAAAAAAAATATAAAATTAATTTGATGAAAATTATTATTCCATTATACTATTACATAGGTAGAGGATAAATAAATATATACTCAATGACATAAATTAATATGAACCTTTCTAGTGAAATAAAATGGTAATAATCATCTACTGTGATAATGGTGATATGAATTTGAAAAATTTATATCCTGAGAAATAGTGATTAGTGGATTCAAATCCAAGAAAACCACACATGCACCTAGGGAGGATTGAACTCGAGGCCTTCCCAAATGGTACGGGAAAACACTAGTATGGGCCCAATGGGGAAAATAATATTATCTATTCATAAAATATATTAAAATTATTCTATGTCACCAATTTTTTATGCCTTTTTTTAATTTTTCCCCATATTTGGTACACAAAACTCCATAAAATGGTGATAATAGAGGCCATAGAAATACCATAGAAATATCCCTCTCTCCCTCTTATTCTTCCTCCCCTTCTTCATTTCCTAAGTTTTTATGTGTTTTCTAGAAAAAAATTAATAGAAAGGGGTATAGGTTTTTAATTTTTTTAAAAGTGAGTATTAAAAATGTTAGGGCTCCTAAAACCTTTTTCCCAAGGTAAGGATGTTAGGGGAATTAAAATATTTTGCCAAAATCCATGAACAATAGGCATTAAGGGACATAACACTTTTTTATCAAGGCCAAAAAAAATATTTTTATTTTTTAAAAATTATATTTGAATATTTAAAATGTTTATTTTGTTTCATATTTTTATATGTGTGTAGAAGAATTTATTTGTTATTTTATCCAGTATTATTTTTGTTAGATTATTTTGAAAATATAATTTAAACTCTCACTCAGGGATCCCCTTTATAAGGGAGTGTGCCCTGGAAAACCTTTTAGATTTCAAATTTGGGATTTAGGTTCTCATTTTATGGTAATGGAAAAATAATATAATATTATTAATAAAAATTATTAATAATAAGTTATTAATTAATAATAATTTATAATTATTAATTACTTAATTAATTTATTATTTGTAATTAGTTAATAATTAATTTCTAATTAGTAATTAACTATTAATAATATATAATTGGTAATTAATTATTAATAAATGGAATTTAATTATTAATTAATAATTATTAATAATGATTAAATAATTATTAATAAATAATAATTATTAAATGATCATAAAAATTAATAATTATTGATTGATTAATAGTTAGTAATTAATTAATAATTATAATTAATTAATTATTTTAATAAGTTGGGGTCAAAGTACCTTTATTGAAAAACAAAAGCAAAGAGTAGAGGAGGATGGAGCTGACAAAGGAAATATATCCTCATTTCAAAGGTAAAGGAAACCATGAAGGAACAAAAAAAGATCTCCCTTCATGTATTTTCAGAGTGTGAGAGTGAGGACTCATGTTAGGATGTGCTCCCTAGCCACCCTTTCCATATAATCATCACCCTCTCCTCAAACTCTTGGTTGGTTTCAAAGAGTTTGCTTGATCATTAGATTCCTCTTCCATATCAAAAGTACTCAAGGCTACAACCATAGTGGGAGACACAAACATATCCTCTCTTTCATTAGAACAACTAGAGTATAATGGATTTGCAAAATCAAAAACATTCAAAGAACCAAGAACATCAAGAGAATTAGAAATCAATACCTTACTTTTCACCTTAATTTTGGAAGATGAATCAAAAGACCCCATATTCATGACCTTGGATTTCATGGAATCCAATATGGAAGAATTATGGTCACTACCATTATTGGAAAATAGATAATTAGGATTGGACTCCTAGTTCATAGTATTAGACATAGCTAGAATCTTACCACCTGGTGAAATAACTATAAGCTGGTGACTGTCATCACTCACACTTGTAAGATGGGGAACCACAATAGTCTGACCCATTTCATTAGCTTGGTTTGGTGGGGAGAACCCTAAAGATATGGCTTCTTAAACTGTGACATAACCCTGAGGGGATATCAAATTGTGTTTCCCTCTATTTTTAGCTATAGTTTTCAAAGGATTTGATTCAACCTTATTAGAATGCTGGTAAACAAGCTCAAACCTTTCTTTCTATATCTTGGATAAAGTGGATGATACCACACTAATTTTCCCTTTATAGTTCCTAGAAGATTCTAGTTTATGCTCCTAACATAGTTGATGGTTAGTAGCCAATTATTATTTAAGTTCATCACAAGTTTGACCATATTCATCATCACAAGGATCAACTCCAATACAATAAACATTAGAGGATACCTTTTTAGACACAAGGTCATGTGATGACCAAGAATATTTCCCCAACAAATTTTTTTTAGTCCTTACCTATTTACTAGTATAGTCACACTCCCCTAGATGGGTTTTGAACTTCTCATATTTCACATATGGTTCATCATCTAGTCTGTTTCAATGAATATATGAATTCCCTACTATAGGGATGCCACAAACCTCGACAAAAGGAGGAGGTGGTTTTTCCCCCTTTGATCTTGACCAATAGTTTCCTGCATAGACTTCATTATCTTCCTATAGTGCTTAGCTAGATGAACTTTAAAACTAAATTCACTACATATAATAGTCCTTTGATATATATCCATAAAATTTGCAACAACATTTCATTCCATATAATAATGAGATATCTTCTCAGACTCTACACACAGATGAATATCATCACTAGGGGTATAAAAAATAACCTTATTAATGAGGGTGGTGGTAAGATCCACCTACACAAACATTCCTACAATGTGATCAAACATAACATACTAGGTATTCCTATCTAGTCTAATTGGGATACCAATAGTAGTGGTAATATAATGAAGTGTCTTTGGGTGCTGTATGATCCAGTTAGGTTCGTGAATACTTATCCAAACCTATGTAAAAGAATTCATAACATTTGAAAAATTAAAATATAGTCTCTATTCATGTATGTTAATGGTAAAAAGATATAAAAATAGAAAGAAAAAGTTCATTGCTCTCTACATTAATTCACCAGAGGGAAATAAATAGTGTAAAAACCATGCCCGATTAATACACATTTCCACTCTACCCCCCAAAATTATGGAAACCATATGGGCCAAATCATCCAAATGCCATGGTTTCTCACCATTACGAAGAATAAGCCTCATAATAAGAACTTTATTACCCATAGACATACCTTTTGATACATCTTCATAATTTTCCTTGATAAGAGCCAATGTAAGCTTTTAGATGATCTGTTTGGTAGTCATTTCCCTAAATGAAGCAAGTGAATGCACACCTTCTTCTGAATCTGACACCTAAAAATCTATAGGATTTCCATCCAGAGGTTCATAATGATCAGAAGACATAGATTCATCCTTTCTAAGCCTGATATGATTACCAAAAAAAAATATACATTTTTTTCGATGAACTACGGAGCCACACACCCTCCTCCATCCATAATTAATTAATTAATAGAAATTTATAATTAATTTATGATTAATAAATAACTATTAATTAATACTTATTAATAATTAATCATTTATTTATAATTATTTATTAATTATTAGTACTTAATTAATATTATCTAGTTAATTGATAATAATTAGTAATTAATTAATAATAATTAATTATTAATAATTAATTGTTAACAATTCATTATTAGTAATTAATTAATAATAATTAATTATTAGTAATTAACTAATAATAATTAATTATTAGTAATTAACTAATAATAATTAATTATTAGTAATTAATTAATTAATATTAAATAATTAAAAGTAATTAATTTTTTTAAAAAAAATGAATAATTATTAATTACTAAATAATAATTAATGATTTGTAATTACTTAATGATAAGTAATATTTAGTATTTAATTAATAATAACTAATAATTAGTAGTTAATTAATCATTATTAACTAATTACTGGGGGATGATGTTCGGGACCTCAAGCTTTTAGTGGGAGACTGAAGTGGTATTTAGGATTTCTTTCAATCCATGGATTTTCAACATGATCTTACTTTTGATCTTTAGGTTGGAGGTATTATTTTGGAGGCATTCAGATTGGATGATTCTCTGAGGAGGTGGAGCACCATAACTTTCTTACACGTATTTGGTTTTCAAGTGAAGAAGATATTAGTATGGGACACTTTTCATTGATTAAGGATTCTTTACCAAAGCATGTTATGAGAAGGTGAAACACTGCTCGTGTCATGGTGAATAAGGAAGAAATCAAGGATTTTTTTCAAATTTGTCAATTTTCTATTATATCTTGGCATATTATTCTAATAAGATCAAAAACCTAGAGGACTAACGAATTGATTCACATGGTATATGCTAATTGGTACTTCTCAGATTGGATATATTTTCCAATAGTTAAGGGTTTTTTAAATCTTGTTCCCCTTTAAAGACTTAAAATGGAGTGTGTGGGGTTATGGCTCTATCACTCTCCAGCCAGTCATGTTGTCCATTTAATATTAGGATTTTTTCTTTAATCCCTTCAGTATCATGAATAATGAATCCTAGGTATGGATTAAGATCATTGGATTAAATTATATTTTAATTCATAAAAGAATATTTTTTGATGTTTCCTATACCATTATCATCCCAATTAAAATGGACCATTAAAATAGTGAAATTTGGTTATTTTGTTAGAATTCTTGTAGAAGATACCCTTGTTTTTTTGGTTAATAAGGTATTGTTTTCCACTTAGGAAGATGATATTGATCAGAAAATTAAATATAAAAAGGTACCTCTATTTTCTTCTCTCTGTAAATCTATCAGATATGAGAAGGATTCTTGTTACATGGAGTCCATTTGAACATTCTAATCCTTTAAGGGACTTGGTGAAATGATTTTTCGAAATAAAATGAAGATGGAAAATTCAAGAGAATGAGTATTTATGCAAGATCCTCATATAAATGACCAGGGGAAGGTTTATACTCCCCTTAACTCACAGGTGGATGTTTTGTCCCCCTAGGAACAATATAATATAGGCATTGGAGATGTGAATCTGGATACTCTCAATAAGCACCGAAAATAGAAGGAGTTGGCTAGAAATGTAGTTAAAGATTGGATTCCTGTGGCTAGGGAGATGAAAATAATAATAAATTATAGAACTAGCCTAAAATTACAAAAACATTTTGGATATTCCTTATAGGTGGAGAAACAAATGATCCTCACCATTATCACCTTTAAAGATTCTCTTATTAGGGTATATTTTAAGGATCATGTTGGTGGGGGATCCAAGGATGATCAAACTTTCTCTGAATTTATTTCTTAGGAAGAATTGGATCATGACCATTGGAATGAACAATGATTAATTCTTAACAAATTCTACAAAGGAAAAATAAAGACGATTTCTATTGTTCTAATGAGAACTAGGCCTAGGAAGGGCCCGTCTTCTTAACCTATTTAAGGTACATTGGGGAAGGGTATTCAACAAGATGTTCATGAACCTACACTTTCCTTTTAGGATACCAAAAAATTACCAATTTGTACCCCTATTTTTAATATAGTAGATCAAGCAGGAAGTTCTTCTCCAATTGCTTCTAGTGGGATCCGTAAATCAACTTCCTCTAAATCTAATAAGGTGGAATTTATGAATTCATCCCCTCCTTATCTTAAAGTGGGAAGGGTATCATGAAATTTCCTTTCACTGATGTTTCTTCTTCATCCAAAGACAATTTTAGAAATATTTAGGCTAATATAAATCCTCATATTGGGACTACACTTAGGAATATGTGTTAGGATGAGCCTAAAATCTCTAGACAACAACAGAATGGGGTATCCTTGAGTTCCCTAACTTTTTCACCATCAAAGGACCTGGTTCCTATTCCTACTGGAAAAGATACAATATCAATTTCCTTAGGGATTAATCCTAGAAAAAACATGGAATCTTCTAATGCTGAAGTGCAGGGAGCCACCCCCAAGGAATTATCCTAAGGCTGTGTCCAATCCAATCATTGATTGAAATCATGGGAAAGAATCCAAGTGATCCTCTTCATAGATGAGGAGGACTCAAAACTCTTTTGACTTACTTTCCTAAAAAATTAGTGGAGGATAGGAAAATCGATGTTGTTGCAACTAAAGTTAAAGTTGTGAAGGCTAACTTTCTTGATGATCTTTCCGATGATGGAGGAGGACCATGGCAACAAGCCATGATTTTGAGGAGGGATCGTCATCCTCCTGGATGGCATGGATAATCCACTTTTCATAGTATGAGCACTTGATCTAGAGCGTTCTGATCTCTACCTTTGTCTCTCTCTTCAAATATCTTTTCTCATTACGGACATATCCTCTTTGTACCTGTTTTTTTCTTTAATAAAGTGGGCATGACCCTCAAAATCTTAAGATTATTAATTATTAATTAATTTGAAATTAGTAATTAACATTGTCAATTATAAGTTTCTAATTAATGTTAATTAATTACTAATTATTAATTAATTACAAGTTAAAAATTATTATTAAATATTAACTATTATTGATTAATTATTAATTAGTAACTAATTAGTAATTAATATTTAATAACTAAATTAAAAATTAATTATTATTATTAATTAATATCTATAAATTAATAATTATTATTATTTTTATAATTAATTATTTACTTATTATTATTAATTATTTACGAGTCATTAATTATTATTATCAATTACTAGTTACTAATTATTAATAAATAATAAATAATAAATATTTAATATTAATTAATATTAGTTAATTAATAATTAGTATTAATTAATTACTTATTATTAATTATTATTAATTTATTACAAGTTGTTATTTATTATTTATTATTTACTACATTTATTTATTATTAATTACTTTCTAATTATTAATAATTATTAATTAATAGCTAATTATAAATTTTTATTAATTAATTACTAATTTTTAATTATCATTAAGGAAATACTAAATATTAATTATTTACTAATTATTAATTAGTTACTAATAATTAATTGCTAATAATTAATTACTTGTTATTAATTAATAATTATTTTTTAATTACTTATTAATAATAATGAGTTTTGAATAATATTAATTTATTTTACCAATGTGGGAAAAGTAGAACCTGAATACCACATTGGATATCCATAAGGTTTTCTATAGAACCCTACCTTATAATTGGGAGACCAAATTATATTTTCAGATTACTTTAATAGAAGTAGCACCATATAAAATAGAAGTTAAATTCTGCTAAAAATTTTCTTATATATATAAATAAGACAAACCAAAATAAAAGTAAATTTTTTAAATATTTTAATATAATTGTTCATAAATAAAAAAATATTTTTTTGGCCTTGAGGAGAAGGTGTTATGTCCCTTAACGCCTTCTGCTCAACATTTTGGGAAAAGGTGTTAAAGCCCCTAATGTACTTTCCTTGGGAAAAAGGATTTAGGGGATCTATCACTTTTAAGACCTAGTTTTAAAAAAATTGAAAACCTATCACCAAATATATTAAATTTTTTCTAAAAAAACCCTCATTTCCCTCTTATTTTTCTTCATGTAGATCCCATACCACTTAAATTGTATCAAGTTCATCCGCACGAGGTGTACCACCACCTGCTACCATGATTTCTACTTCACCTTCCACCCCAGTTATGTTGATTACATTAGAAATGACATCAACCACTTGGAATGCGTCATCATCTCCATTTCACTAAACCTCACCATCCATATCGCCACACACAATCACTACTACAAAATAAACCTATGGTTGTAGTTTCAAACCATGGCCATAGGGATATAAATTGTGGATGGTATTGGTGTGGCTATAGGGCTATAGCCACGGTTAGAACCATGGATATAGTCTAAGACACACCGTTCTTATAGCCACAGTTAGAACCATGGCTATAGGTATATTTCCATGGTTCAAAATTGTGGAAATAGTCATTTTATTCCATAAAAAAGATCAAAAAATCGAATCCTCCACAACCCAGCTGTAGCTTGCTGCAACTTCAAATTCCCACTAGCTATAACTTTAAATCCTCCTTAGCATCTCCCTTCATCTTCAAAAAATAAATGGATGTTGAGGTATAAAAATAGCAAAAAGGAAAAAAATGAACTGTTAAAAAACCAAAATGTCATCAACACCAATGCTCCACCACAAAGAATCAAAATTAAAAAGCAATATTCATCATAAAGAACCAAAAATACGAATAAACATCAACAAAACCTCAAAAAACTATAATGAAATAATAAAGTATAGGATATAAAAATATGATTCACTATTTATCTAACCATTTTATATGATAGATAAAGGAGATCATCTTCCTGTTGTATCCATAGCAGTCTTAACCAATGTTTTTCACCACACTAACCTCCCAAAACAAGTCATAGAAACGAAAACTAAATAGGTAGTCACATCAAAAAAATAGTGAAATAAATATTGAATCATATAAATAATGGAAACCAAAACTAAATAGGAATCATATTATATAATAAAATATAAGATAATGTGATAATAAAAATAATTTTATAGACGTGGTAGTATGATGGACATAGGTTCCCCTTAGTGGAATATAGTGGCTGTGGTAGGGGGATTGTTGTCAGACTGGTGGGTTTATACTGAGATTTCTTTCTATATTTTTTTTTATCTTAGACCTAATTACAGATTTTTTGTCTTGTATTTGAAACTCTTTTCTTTGATAGTGCAGAGTCTTACATAGTTTTGGGAAATTATAGGATGTATATTAATTTATTTTTTCCATCTGGTTACATTATAGATTATTGTAGCATATATAGGAATACATATGTGTGTGTCTGTGTGTTTGTATGTATACAAGTAGATTAGGCTATGAACTCCCATATGTGTTTTATGACTACATAATTCTATTCACCCACCCCTTTCCTATTTGAGATTGAATTTGGGTGTAACCTATGATATTTTCCTAGCAAGGATAGGGCCTCAGTTGCTTAGGATGTGATAAGTACAGTGTTTTGGAGGGAGAGTGTACAAAACCCAAAATATTTATGGTTTTCTTATCTTAAATACTTTCTATTCATTAGATAGACTATATTGCATGAATCATTGAGCCTCTTTGAAACAAAACTTGGTCATTTATAGTAGAAATTCATAACTGTTAGAAGCAATAGGGGCCTATATACCCTGAGAGGGGGGGGGGGGGGGGTGAATCAAGGTTTGAATATTATTTTTCAAAATTCTTCCTTCCCCACTGGATCTTGACATCTTTATTACAAGGGTCACTTTTTTGCACTTTTGTGTTTATTATGACCACTTCTTTTCTTCTTTATCTGATGATGATGCTTTAAATGCAATGCAGGGAAGTAAACAGGAAGACACAAAGATTTTTACTTGGTTCACCCTCACTGGGCTACGTCCAAGGAGCATACAACGGTGATGTGCCGCTGTACCAAATCCACTAAAGCAAACTTCTGTTTACAAGGTTTGGGCTAGATCACTTCTATGCCTAGGCTCACTACCTTTACAAGGTTTAGGGTCAGCTCACTGCTTTCCTAAGGGTCACTCACTGTTTCTCTCTCTCTGGCTCACTACTGGTGGAGAGGATCACCTTCTTCCTCTTCCTTTTCCCACTGCTCTGGAAAGGATCCACTCATAGTTTATAGACCTGTAATTATCTTCATTATCACTAATGAATACATCATCTGTTGTATGTATATGCTCTGTTGAAGTCCAACTTTCACCCGTAGATGAATCTCACTTTGCACTGAAGGTATCAGGAAATTTTCCAACTTCCACGCACCCCTGAATCAATGTCGTGATTCAACCATACCTGGCGCCCTTCTCTAATCCGACGCGCAAGTCTCGACATGCAAGTTAAAATTGGTGCGCAAGTTCACCTCAACCACTTGCACGACGCTAGCTTCTTCAACTCTAAACTTCCACGACTCACACCCTTTTACGCCCAAACCAATATTGGTGTGCAACCACCAACTGTTGCGCTTCTTCAAAACATGGCACTCAAGTGTCACCAAACCACTTGCGTGACACCCCCTTATTTAACTCAAAACCTGGGCGACTCCCTTCCTTTCTTTCCTGAACCACTCTGGACGCGCAACAATCAACTGGCGCACAACTTCTACTTGCGTGACCACACCACAACTTGCGCGACCACCGCACCTGCGCGATGGGAGCTCTAATTTTTTCTAAGTGTTGAACTCACCTAGAATGAGTATGGTTAAACATCTATTTATAGTCATTTTAACACCCTACGCGACGGCACACAAGTCTCCTCTCGGTGCGCAAGTCCAACCACCCTAGTCCAGCCGCACTAGTCTCTGCCGCGCTAGTCACTTGCGAGGACAAACTCAAAACTTGGATGCCCATTTTTCCTTTGCCATATTTTGATGTTCTGATCTTGAAAAACAAATGGCACTCAACCATTCCTTTTTCGACATTATTGAATCAAACATGGATCGTTAACCACATCCCTTGAACTCGACATTCCACCATGAAATCCCCTTTGTCAACAAATTTGTATGTCATGGTTTGCTTTATCAATAATCACAACATAGATGTACAATTTTTCAACAAACACAATCACCTCAAAAATGATTCAATGATCCCATGAGGGATTTTTTCCCAACAATAAACTATCCATTAAACTTAAATTTTAAACTTCGGTGTTTTGAATTTCAAAAAACGGTCATCTATGGCTGTGATCAGTAAATTATTTGGATCCTGATAGAACCAACTTGTTTTTTTGAAGAATTGTAATATGACCCTTATGAATAGTAAATCATATTATTATTTTATTTTATTAAGGTTACATGGTAACAAGATGTTGATTAATTTTTCAATGTATGAAAAAATGAGTTATATATTTAATTTTTTTATTTTTGAATAAATTATGATTTTATTTAAAAATTAAATTAATAATATTGAGAAAATTAATTTTAAAAAAATGGAGTTTATTTTTGAATTCTACACATCAAAAAATGGTTATGGTGAATTTTTGGGATTTTTCTTAAAAACTTGATTTTTTCGTGAATAGTAAAAATTTAGTTTTGATTTTTTGGTACGTTTAATGACATAATAATGATGTAATAATTAATATAAAATTCTAGTTGACTAGTTCAAAATAAAATATTATATTAGGTGTCCCAAGTGGCTAATACCATGGGAAAATATCATGGGCATTCCCATTTTTTTTACAAAAACCACTAATGAGGTGTCCTTTGAAATTAATAAAAAACTCCATCTCACTTACTATAAATAACCACTAATTCCTTCATTTTCATTCATTAAAAACTCATTATACTCAAAGATCTGGTAGTTTTAACTCCCTAGGAGTCCTTAAATGGTTTCCTAAATCCCCTAAGGTCCCAACTTTCATGTTTTGTGAGTTACTCTACAAGGTAATGGAATCTACCACCCTTCTCTTTTTAAAGCATTCATTTTATGTTTTTCTCTTTTATTTTCATTTGTATTATGATGGGATATTTCATTCCATATCACTTTTTCTATTAATATTATGTAATAATGATTACAGACCCATTTTTTCTCATCAAAATATTTTATGAATCTTTAAGTGACACCATTAGGATGCCGAATTTTCATGAGGGATTTCTCAACTTTTATTTTATTTTGAGTTCCTTTATTTTATTTTTCTTTTCTCATATCACCTCATAAAAATTATATGATAATTATATTAACTTACATGAACAATAATTTTATTATTCTAATGTAATATTTTATCATCATCTCTCTTTTCCCCCTCCTCTTATACTAAAAATGAAAACATTATCAGAGATGTGTTAATTTACCACATTCAAGGATGACGAGTTCTCAATTTGTATTACCATATTGAATTCTAGGCATGAAACCATTTTTATGGTTTAAAAAGATCATAATATATGTATTTAATATTATTAAATGTTCCCAAATCCTTACACACTCATAATATAAAATAATAATACAAAACAAGTTCATTTTACACAAAACTACCAAGTAATCCAAGCATTTATCAATATATTTTATCAAACAAGTCATCCTCATGGTATGTAACCAAAATAATTATAATATCATTTATATCTCTATAATTTCACTAATAATATATATTAACAATTCTTGATGTTTAACCACATTACAAATGAGCTTCCATTCATGAATACAAGTAAATTGATCATGAAAACCCATGAAGAAAATGCTTCCAAAACAATAAAATTGAACCTCTTAAACCCATAAAAAAGGCCATCAATGAACCCAATAAGGTTATAATAAATCAATTTCATGTATAGGAGGTTCTTTAATTATTAATTAATGAGTCTCAATTTGATTATTCAGGTCTTTATGATCAATAGTAGAACACATTCAGGTATAAGGTAAGGGGTTTCTCATCTCACTTTTATTTCCATGAGATTTCCATTTTTGCCACCTATCTCTTGTATGTGGTGTATTTTAACTACCATTTGATATATACTATCATGATTATATTTATATTCATGGTATTCAGTGATTCACTTGATGATTGTTAACTTGATTGATTACAATTTTGTTAGGGACTTTGTTTCGGTTTCCATTTCATTGGGATTTACTTGGTATTGTGAACCTAATCATTCTTATGTGGTGTACCTAATACCCCTTTGGGATCATTTTTCATTTGAAATTGTAAATATATTATATATCTATTTTCTAGTTTCATGGATATGATTATTTTCTTAAGTCATATACCCTTTTACATATGGTGTATATTTGGAATGTTGTTTTAACTAGGAAAATCTTGGTGAATCTGTATCCTCTACTCTATACGGATATTGATAAGGCATATTATAATTGTATTAAATATATGTATAAATAATGCTTCAGACTTGAAGCAATGGGTTAGACCTGATATAGTCCCTCGATGCATCGACATGTCTCATGAGACAAATTAGTTGGCGACAAACCCTTCGAGTTTGTTTCCAAAAATCAGATGGGTTTGTACCCATAGACTTAAACCATTTCGATGGTATAGTGGTATCATGTTCCAAATACATGACTTCCAATTAATAAGAGTATCTCTTTATTCATTTATAGTTATTACTATCCAGTATTTTTTCACTATGACCAAATCTATGGATGCAGTTTCATTCTTAGTTTATTAATAGCATGTGTTTTTCATTAATACACCATGCCATATTGACTATGCCAATTTTTTTATGATTTAGTGACTGTTGATTCCTGCTTCCGCTATTTTTAACCCTTACTGAACATTTGATCTCACCACTTTTATTTGTTTACCTTACACAATTTATGAGGAGGAGAACATTTATTTAATTCTCATTGATTTAGTTTATTAGTTTTGTTATGTATTGTATTTTGTTACCTTTCTCAATGTAATATGAGTTACATGTTTGTATCTATTTTCCTGAAGACTACTAAACTAGTTGTTCCTTTGGGTTATCATTCCTTTTAATCATTCCAATTTAATAAGTAATTCACTAGCTTCAAGCTTCTGGGGTCATGGTGTTACAATTGGTATCAAAGGAAGTTTAGTAGAAAATATGGAAACTAGATTTAGCTAACTTATATTAGGGAATAAACCCCAAATATAGTCTTTGAGGATAAACATACAATAACATCCTAGTATTTCGGTAAGGAATAGATTAGGTGTATCTTTCTATAAAATACATCACTCTCTGGATACTACAAGTGGACGTGGTTCTAGAACATATGTACCTAGGAGTGAAAACTCCAATAAAGAGTTCTGGGCTTGACCTGCGGTATCCTGGTATATGACAATGGGCCTTACTACGCACCTGGTTTGACACTCCGAGGAGATATACTTAGGATAATTCACATTTTCCTTACAAACCACTATAAAGGATTTAAAATTAAATATAAATATGTTTTTGATTATGATATTAGTTGTGAATAAATTGTCAGATTATATTATGTGTTTTCTAGTTAGAAATTATAAACTATGACCTAATTAGTGTATGCCATTGTTTAGTGATGGAACCTAATGGAAGGAGTGGAATCAATACTCATAGACAATGTAGGGATTTCCTCACTGAACAAGTCAACACCATCAATGTTGGAACAGATTAGATGATGACCATATTGGGAAAACTTACTAAGGCTATATCGAATGACCATGCTACACCTATACTGGATTGTTTCATGTGACATAAGACTCCATATTTTAGTGGGACTACTAATCTAGTGTTATCTGAGAAGTGGATCAAGTCCCTTGAAATGATATTTCTGGCATTAAGATGCAATGAAAAAGAAAAGGTTGTACTAGTAGTATATTGCCTCAAGGGTGATGCTGATCAATGGTGGTGTTTGATCCAGAATACTATGGAGGAAGAATAAATAGAAGATATGGAATAAAGAAATTTTAAGGAAATATTCTTCAACAAATATTTCCCTCATGAACAACAAACTAAAATGAATAGGAAATTTCTTAGCTCGATGAAAAAGGAAGTAGAGAGTATTACAGAGTATGAGGATACCTTTACAAAATTAGCCAGGTATGCTATGTATTATGTACATGATTGGAACGACAAGATTGATCATTTCTTTGAAGGTCTTAAGCCAAGTCTTTGAAGGGAACTGGATTCCCGAACATTTTCATCATATGATGAAATTGTATTAAGTTCCATTGAAATGGAGAAGGAATTTTCTATATCAAATTGTTTCAAGGGAAACCAAGATAAGAAGAGGCATTCTAATAACCATGGAAAAGATGAAATGCCAATGAAGAAGAAGGGAATGTAGAAATTTTCATTATATGAGAATTGAGGAAAGAATCATCCTTTGAAAATGCTTGAAAGGCATGGGTGTTTTCTATTAGTGTGGATAAAAGGGTCATTGATCTAGTGAATTCAAGGGGAGGAGACAAGTCAATGATGTTAAATGCTACAATTTTAGAGAGATGAGACACTATGCGAATGAGTGTCCTAAGAGAGGAGAAAATTTGCCTCAGAAAATGACATGAGAGAAAGGGAAATCTTATGCAATTATAACCATAGAGGTTAACATTCCTAATGATGCGATGGAAGGTACTTTATTAGTTTCCTGAAACTTAGAAAATGATTTATTTGATTCTGTATCATCACATTCATTTATATCTTCTCAGTTTTCCAAGAAAATTAGACATTTCCAATTTGATTTAATAAAGGAGTTGTTAGTCAAAACTCCCAGGGGATGTATCATTGTAAAAAAGATATGTCGATCAGTCCCTATCATGACACATAAATGTTCTTTAGTTTCTAACATTTTCATCATACCAATGATTGACTTTGATATAATTCTTAGTATGAATTGGTAGTCAAATCATGATGTGAAGATCTATTGTAAGAAGAATGAATTTACACTTTTTAAAGATGGTGTGGAATCCCTTATCATTTGAGCATAAACCTCACCACATGATTTTTATCTAGATACACCCCTAGTAGCTCTACTAAACGAATTTCTTTGAGAGGAAGAGAACACAATATTAATGGGTGAGGAAAGAAATATTCAAATTGAAGATGTACCTATTGTGTAAGAATACATTGATGTATTTCCAAAGGAATTACCTAGACATCCTCCAGAGTGAGAAGTAGAGTTCTCTATTGATTTATTTTTGGGTGAAAGACATATATCATAGAATCCGTATAGAATGACCATTGTGGAATTATTAGAGCTAATGAAACAACTAGATGAATTGAGTGAAAAAGGATTTATTCGACCAAGTGTTTCTCCATGGGGAGCCCCTATATTCTTTGTAAAGAAGAAATATGAATCCATGAGGATATGAATTTATTATAGAGAAATCCATGCTATTAAAATAAAGAACAACTCTCTTATACGATGAATTAATGATTTATTTGATCAACTTCATAGATCCCAATATTTTTTGAAGATTGACCTTTGATATGGATATCATCAGCTGTGTGCAAGGAAAAAATATATTCCAAGGAATTCATTTTAAACCAGTTATGGGTAGTATGAGTTTACAGTAATGCCTTTTGAACTGACTAATGCACCCTCTATTTTCATGGATCTAATGAATAGAGTTTTCAAGGAATATCTTGATGAATTTTTTTTAGTATTTATTGATGATATCCTGGTATAATTTAAAATCTATGAAGACCATGAGAATCACTTGAGAATTATTTTGAAAACTCTTAGAAGAAAAGAATTATATGGGAAGTTTAGAAAGAGTAAATTTTGGCTTTAATCAGTTTCTTTTCTTGGCCATATTGTCTCTATGGATGGAATCTTAGTTTATCCTATGAAGAAAAAGGAAATCCATGAATGGACTATGCCAATGAACATAACCAAGGTATGTAGTTTTGTTGGATTAGCAGGTTACTATCAGCGTTTCATTCCGAATTTTTATGGATTGGCTAACCCGCTAAACAAGCTCACACATAAAGGGGTTAAGTTTGTAGGATGAAAGAATACACAAAATGCTTTGAAGAATTGAAAATAATATTGATTCATGCTCCAATTTTGACTCTTTTATCTATAAATGATGGATTTTTTTTATATAAAATGATGTATCAAAGAATTGATTGGGTTGTGTCCTTATGAAAAATTATAATGTTATTACTTATGCATCAAGATAGTTGAAGAATCATGAGCAGAATTACCCAACTCATGATCTTGAGTTAGCAATCGTAATCTTTTCTCTGAAAATATAGAGACATTATCTCTATAGTGAAAGATGTGAGATATATATGGATCAAAAGAGTTTGAAATACATTTTTACACAGAAATAACTCAACATAAGGAAAAGGAGACGGCTTGAGTAACTAAAATATTATGATTGTTCAACACACTACAAACCAAGAATGGAAAATAATGTGGCAGATGCATTAATTAGGAAATATCATGGACTTATGACCTAAATGAGGATTGAGAGAGATCCTATATTCGTGGATCAACTAAATATGTATATAATAATTGTTAAGGAAGAGGAAACATCTTTACACTTTCAAATTATTGATAAAATATCTTTACTAGAGAAGATAAAAAGATCTCAGTCTGATGATGATAATCTAAAAAATAAAGTTAAATCTATTTAGGATAGAATATTGACAGACTTTGTGTATGTAGATGGAGTTCTGAAATTTGTGAAGAGGTTACTTTTTCCATCGGTACCTCAATTAAAAAGGGAACTATTAGACAATGATCATAGCTCAAATTTCTGTATACACCATGGTAGAACCAAAATTTATAGAGATATGAAGGGACATTTTTGGTGTGATAACATGAAGCAAGAAATGGCTGACTATGTGTCAAGGTTTCTAGTTTTTCAATAAGTGAAGGCTGAGAGACAAAATCCTAGAGGGGTCATGAAACCTATACCTATTACTATTTAGAAGTGGGATGATATTATGATGGATTTTTTCATAGGATTACCAAGGATACCTAGAAGAAATAATTCAATATGAGTAATTATTGATTGTCTCACAAAATTAGCACATTTCCTTACTAGAAGAGAGGATTTACCACTTGAGCGCCTGAAAATAATTTATATTAATGATGTTGTGAGACTTCATGGTGAACCTCTATTGATTGTTTCCGATCGAGATCCCCAATTTACACCAAAATTCTAGAAAAGTCTCCATAAGGATTTGGATACTGAGCTTCATATGAGTATTACTTATCACCCCCAAACTAATGGACAGTTTAAAAGGAATATTCAACCACTAGAAGACATGTTGAGATCATGATCTCTTGACTTTCAAGGTATGTAGGATCAATACTTGTATTTGGTGGAATTTTCCTAAAATAATAGTTTCCATTTTTCCATTCAAATGGAACCATGTGAAGCATCATATGGTAAGAGTTGTCAAACTCTAACTTGTTGGGATGAAGTTGGTGAGAGGAAACTTATAGGCCTAGAACTTATCGAAGACACAACTGCAAAGGTAAATAAAATTTAGGCTCATATTAAAGAAGCCCAAATTAGGAAAAAGATTTATACTGAAAATTGGAGAAAGGATTTGAAATTTCAAGAAGGAGATCATGTCTTTCTAAAAGTATCTCTATGGAAGGGTGTCTTAAGGTTCAGTAAAAAGGGAAATTGAGCCCCAGGTACATCAGACTGTTTGAAATTATGGAAATAATTAGAGTTTTAGCTTATCGTTTAGAAATTCCACCAAGTCTCTACATAGTTCATAATGTGTTCCACATGTTGTTATTGAAGAAATACATTCTAGACCTAATTCATGTTCTCACTTATGATGAAATAGAACCAGAACCTAATTTGTCATATTGTGAAGAGACTATCGAGATTCCTGACACTAGGTAGCAGGTATTGAGAAATCAGTAAACTCATCTAGTAAAGGTTATTTAGAGAAACCATAAAATTAAGGAAACAACATGGGAACCTGATGATGTTATGAATAAGAACCACCCAAATCTTTTTGAAGGGCCTTATACATGAAAAATTTTTATGGTGAAATTTTTAAAGGTGGGAATAATATAACACCCCAAAATTTTTTGGTATGCTTCTATTACAATCTTTTTATTAATTAGATATCCTATATTTCATGAATAACTAAGAATATATGAAATAACACTTGGTTATTTATCAGATAAATTCATAACCTAATCATTAAACTTAAATTTTCAACTTCTATGTTTTGAATTTCAAAAAACAGTCATCTACAGTTGTGATCAGTAAGTTATTTAGAGTATGATAAATCCAACTTATTTTTTTATGAATAGTAACATACCCTTATGAATAGTAATATGAATAGTATTATGACCCTTATGAATATTAAATAATAATAATATTTTTTTCTTAAGGTTATATGGTAATGAAATGTTGATTAATTTTTCAAGGTATTAAAAAATGATTTATAGATTTAAAATTGTTATTTTTGAATAAATTGTGATTTTATTGAAAAATTAAATTAATAATATTTAGAAAATTATTTTTAAAAAATGGATTTCATTTTTGAATTCTACACATGAAAAAATGGTTAGGGTGAATTTTTGGTTTTTTTCTAAAAAACATTAATTTTCGTGAATGTGAAAATACAGTTTTGATTTTTATGTATGTTTAATGACAACATAATGATGTAATAATTAATATAAAATTATGGCCGACTTGTGTAAAATATAATATTATATGAGGTTTACCAACTGGATAATACCATGGGCAAATACCATGGTAAAGCCCATGGTTTCTCAAAAACCACTAATGAGGTGTCCTTTTAAAATTAATAAAAAAATCCCTCTCATTTACTATAAATACCCACTCATGCCTTCCTTTTCTTTCATTCCAAACTCATTATACTCGAATATATGGTGGTTTTACATCCCTAGGAGTCCCCCCAACATGTCTTCAATCCCCCAAGGTCCCAACCTTCAGGTTTTCGGAGTTACTCTACAAGGTAAGGGAATCTACCACCCTTCTTCTTTTAAAGCTTTAATTTTATGTTTTTCTCTTTTATTTTCAGTTAGATTATATTGAGATATGTCATTACTTATCCCCCTTTATGTCCATATTATGTAATAATGATGAGATACCCTTTTTCTCTCATCTAAATATGTTATGAATTTTTAAGTGACGCCGTTAGACTTCCGAATCTTCGTCAGGGATTTCTCAACTTTTCTTTTATTTTGAGTTACCTTCTTTTATTTTTCATTCCTCATCTACCATAATCCAAATTCTATGATAATTCTAGTACCATAAATTAACATTAATTTTATTATGATAATGTAATATTTCATCATCATCTCTCTTTTTTCCCCTCCTCATATACTAAAAATGAAGACACCATCTGAGATGTGTGAATTTATCACTTTCAAGGACGACGAGTTATCAATTTTTATTAACACCTTCAATTATGGTCATGAAACCATTTTTATGGTTGAAAAATATCATAATATATATATTTAATCTTATTCAATGTTCTATAATCCTTACACACTCATAATATAAAATAATAATACAAAATAAGTTCATTATACACAAAATCGCCAAGTAATCCAAGAGTTTATCATTATCTTTTATCAAATAATTCATTCTCATGGTATGTAAAAAAATTCAATATAAGATCACTTATAGATCTATAATTAAACTAATAATATATATTAACAATTCTGGTTGCTTAACTACATTACAAACGAACTTCCATTCATGAATACATGTAAACCGACCATGAAAACCAAGGAAGTAAATGATTCCAAAACAATAAAATTGAACCTATTAAACACATAAAAAAGGTCATAAATGAACCAAATAAGGTTATAATAAATAAATTTTATGTATTTGAGGTTATTTTAAATTTAATTAATGAAGCTAAATTTAATTATTCAGGTCTTTAAGATCAATAGAAGAACGCATTTGGTGTATTTTAACTACCATTTGATATATAATATCATGATTATATTCATATTCAATGTATTCAGTGATTCACTTGATTATTATTAACTTGAATGATTATAATGTTATAAGGGACTTTATTTCAGTTTCCATTTCATTGTGATTTTCTTGGTATTTTGCACCTAATCATTCTTATGGGGTATAACTACTACCCCTTTGGGTTAATTTTTAATATTAAATTGTAAATATATTATATATATATATGTGGGTTTCATGGATATTATTATTTTCTTAAGTCATATACCATTTTTCATACGGTGTTTATTTAGAATGTTGTTTTAATTATGGAAATATTGATGAATCTATATCTTATAATCTATATGGATATTGAGAAGAGATATTGTACTTGTATTAAATCAATTTATAAAAAATTATTTGGACTTGATGTGATGGATGGTCCCGCTATATCCCCTTGATGCATCTACAGGTCTTAAGAGACAAATTAGTTGGCGATGAAACCTTTGACTTTGTTTCAAAAAATCAGATTGGTTTTTACCCACAAACTTAAACCATCTCGATGGTATAGTGGTATCATGTTCTAGATACATGAAGTAAAATTAATAATCATATCTCTTTATTAATTTTCAGTTATTACTATCTATTAGGTTTTCACTATCACAAAATCTATGGATGCACTTTCATTCTCAGTTTTTTAATAGCATGTGTTTTTCATCTATTCACCATGCCATATTGACTATGCCAATTTTTTTTGATTCAGTTATTATTGATTCATGCTTATGCTATTTTTAACCTTTAATGAGAATTTTATCTCACCCCTTTATTTTTTTTACCTTTAATAGGTTATGAGGAGAAGACCATTTATTGAGTTCTTTTGGATGCAGTTTATTAGTTTTATTATGTATTGTATTTTGTTACCTTTATCAATGTAATATGAGTTACATGTTTATATCTAGTTTATTCAAGACTACTAAACTTAATGTTACTTTAGGATTTCATTCTTTTTAATCATGTCATTGTAATAATTAATGCACCGGCTCCGGGCTTCTAGGGTTGGGGTGTTACAGAGTGGCTCTTAACCCCACTTGCATATAAGTTCTTAGGTTTTCCTTTTCATAATTAAGAAGGATGGAGTACTTATTAGAATTTTTAAATGATATTTATTGACTGGTTGTTTTCTTTAGGTAACTTATTGGTTATGTTCTTTTGTTTTTTTATTCATACAAGTTTTTTTTCTTCATTTCTATTTTTTTGATTTTTTAGGATAGTAAGTGGTTGCCTATTTTCCTCCTTCTTTGATCATGTGGAGTTGAATTTTTGGAATTGGTAAGGTTTGTAACCCACTAAATGTATGAAGGGAGCATGGTACCTAGAGTTATATTTGAGCTCTTTTTTTCTTGTTTTTTCATTCAAAGGTAGATGAGTCCATTGATAAAGAATATGTTGTTCTGATTTTTTGTGTTTTTTGGCCCCATTATTTAGCTTTGTTTCATCAGGGCGGGGGACTATTGGGGCTATTTAATTAAAATGATAATTTATTTTGGTGAATATAGGTATTTAGATATGTTTCATTATTTGATACCTACATTAATTTTACTTGAGAAAAAAATCCATAAAAGAGTCTCTAGTTATTTGAATGTATGTAAGGCTTGTGTTGCAGATGAGGATGTGATGGAATGGGTTTTAGATTTATTCTTTTGTTTGTTCACCTAATTTGGGTGGGTCACTATTTAATGTTGATAAGGATATAGTGGGAATTAATCACTTTGAAGATAAGTTCTAGTAAGTTTCAAATATTAGGTGTCATGTGGAAATCCTAGGTCAGGTGTAAACATTCTCATATTCGAGAAACTATTCGTTTATGTATGTCAAGCAAGATGAAAAAAAGAAAGCCTTGTAACATTTTCCACCTAGAAGGAACAAAAAATTGAAGGACTTCACATTATTAATATATCGAAAATGGATTGAACATGGATTTAAATCTCTAAACTAGGAAACAAAAAAAAGGTTATGAGTTCAACATCACTTACAAGATGGAAATGTTCTTAGTGACATTTGAATTCTGTTTCGAGAAAACAATGGGATTTTATTTGATGGATCCTCTACCCATTCTTGATTAGCCTCTTGGTATATCTGTAATTAAATTAAGCAATTACCAATAAAAATATCAATTTATAAGTCATGATAAAAGTTATTTTTGAAAATATTGATGTCAACACAATGATTAAACATAGGTGAAAAGTAAAACAAGTACACAAAAAAACAAATAATGTTAATAGAGGACTCAATTTGTACAAATATTTCTTTGAGAATTCCTAGAGTGTCCACACTAACAAAATTCCATGATAATTTAAACCTCCATAATAAGATTTAGAACATGTCAAGATCAACTGAGAAGTAAATTCCATGCCAGAAAGCCCAAGCACACAACTGTAGAGAGATAATTAAATAAAGAATAACTCAGCCTGTATTACATCTTAGGAACTGTTCTTTGTCTATTATATGAAACATCCCTTCAAAATTGAAATAGATTTTAAAGAGAATGAACCAAAATTAGGAATACAAAATTTCAAATCATTCAGGGATTAATTTTATAGCCATGGAAGGAAAATATAAAAAAACATAGAAGAAAACTGGTCATATGAATGGAGAGAAGGGCGAGCTGTCAACAAAGAACCCCCTTCCCCCCACCATGCCCCACACCAGCACCCCCTCCCCCACCATCACCCTACCCCCTTCCCCCCACCAGCACCCCCACCCCCTCCCCCCCCCACCTTGCCCCACACCAGCACCCCACCCCCTTCTGCACCCCCTCTTCCCCCACCGGCACCCAACCCCATGCACCCCATCCCACCCCACACTAGCACCCCAACCCCCATCCTGCACCCCTTGCCCCCCCCACCAGCACCAGACCCCCTACCCCCACCTTGCCCCACACCAGTAGCCCACCCCCTCCTGCACCCCACCAGCACCCTAGCCCCTCCTTCACCCTACAAGCACCCCACCCCCTACTCCCACACTACCCCACAACAACACCCCCTTCCCCCACCCCCTACCCGCCATCAGCACCCCATGCCCCCACCATCAACCCCACCACCACCACCACCCCACCCCTCCCCCCACTCTACCTAACACCAACACCCCACCCCCTCCTGCACCCCCTATCTCCACCAACACCTCACCCCCTACCCCACCCAGCCCCACACCATCACCCCACCCCCTGCCCCCAACCAGCCCCCCACCCCCTGCACCCCCTGCACCCCTCTTTCTACCCAACCACACCCCAACCCCTCCAGAACCCCCCAACACTCCACCCCACCCCCCTTCCCCCCACACTTCCCCACACCAGCACTCCACCCCCCCCCCCCACCATCACCCTCCCTACCCCACACCAACACCCCACCCCCTTCCCCTACCCCCACCAACATGGATGTTCTAGCATAGAAGTGGTGAGTTCTATACATTTTGAGTGTTCCCCCTTAACCAAAAAACTAAATTCTCTACATTTGTTTCTTAATGTGGAATTGTCATTAGTTAATAAAATATTTACTATTTCATGAAAGTCTCATGTTCTGGGAAATTGAACTCAAGGACTCTAGATATGATGATTAATAATGAATTTTGTAGTCTGTTAGACTTGTTGAAATTGTTAAATTTTCATTGTTTGTTGTTTCATAAAAACATGTTTCATGATAATATAAATAAGTTATGGAAGAAAATATGTTTCTACTATAACAGTTTAGTAGTGCATATTTTTCAATTGATATCTATTCTACCAAGATGAAGTTTCATCGAAATTGTTTCTAAATTTCTATTTTTCTTTGAAAACACTTATAACGTTATATGTTGTTTTTAATTTTTTATCAGAAATATTTTCATCATTTTATTATATCATCCCTCTAATAATAAGTTCTACTTTAAAATCTTCTATTTTATAATTGTTATTCCACCCAATGGTCATTCCACCCAATGGAAACAAAGCTCCACCAAGGAAGATGAATAACTTTGTTCCAGCCTATGATGATGACCTACAATTATTTCATGCAGATTGAAGATGAATCCATGGATTGAAGAAGTATTCCATGATCATTGTTTTAAGAATCAAGATTCCAAGGAGGATTAATACCACACCAAACTCATCGTATATGAAGAATACAAAACCTACCAAAGATTGGATAATTATTCATAGAACCAAACATCGAAAGTTTTTGATGCATGCACTACCAGGCTGAGGTGAAAATATTTTTTCTAGTTATATGTTATGTCCCTAGTGAAAGTACAAAATAAAAGGAGGCCTCAACCCATTCCCATTGCACTGATTGTAGGCCTGAAGAGTGAGCATTCCACATACTTGATCAAATGTGTCTCTCAAATTCGAGTATTCCTAGGCACCCAAGAACTGATTCTTGAAGACCCTTTCAAAATTTTCATTAGTTGATTATTACATTGGGATGAATCCATAGATCCAAAAACTAGGTAGAGCCTAAGAATAGTCAAAATTAAGGATGAGTACTATATTCTGTTCAATGAAGTACAAATAAAGAAAATCATTTCCAAGATGAAGAGCTTTTCTCCCAATGTGGTTTTATGTTCTCAAATACTAATAATATGAAATTGATGAAGTGGGTTGAACTACACTATAAAATATCCACCCACATTCCCAATTCCCATTTTAATAACCAATCACTGAGTCACATGCATCCAGTCATTCCAACCTTCTTTACATTCATCATCAAGTTGTGATCCCTGTAGATTTCAGTCACCAAGTTGAATCAAAACTACTTTCCAGACCAAAAGAATGCATTATCTATTTTAAAAATATTATATTTATAATCTCACATGATCATAATATCTCTTTTGAATTCAATTAAATAAAAGTGTACTAGTTATGTTCATCTATCTCAAGATATTAAAAATATATTCATTCGAAAAGAACAATCATTTTTCATGTAAAACAGATCATGATGAAATGGAAGATGAAAGATTTCATTGAATCCAAATACATAAATACCACATACTAATGTCTAAAATACAAATCCACATCCAACACATACACCATATTCCTACTCCAAATAGAAATCTGCATCCAGTGGATCTATGATGCACTTAATCAATTCCACTCCATTTATCCTTGAGGAAGACATGTTTCCAAACCCGATGAAGAATCTAATTAATCACGATAAATAAATTAATGATTATTATTAAAGCTCATATATCATTAGAGACTGTAAAATAAGATCATTATTATCACATGGAATGAATAAAGGATTGAGAATCTCTATAAATAGAGAAATATTTATTAGATAGGGGTAAATTATCTGAATCAATAGATTATGTTTTTTAGCGGCATCTTCTATCACTTACTTCTTTCTTTCTCAATTTCTTAGAATTTGGTTGTAATCCTATTTCTATAAGCTATAGTAGAATTATATTTCAAACATTAATGTGAGAAGAATCATGTTAGGGAGGATGGAAAAATTTTCTACCACCAAGAGAAGTACTCTCCTACCCTCAAAAGAATGTACTCTGGAAGAGGCCTGGATAGGTTCACTTCAACACTGACCTAAGCCATGGAGGCATCGAGAAATTAAATGAGAAAAATAATAATCAATAATCTATTATTTGGGATACTCACAAGTTGTCCAACTCTTCTAATCACCATTTTCATTATTTGAGTCTTCTTATGTAACTCTAATGGTAGTTTGTTTTCTTATTTACCCATAATTCATGGCTAGATCTCATGGTTTCCTTTGGTTGGTTGATAAAAAACTATTTTGTTGAATATTTTATTGATAATAAATGATATAATTTCCTCACATTGAGCTAAATATATTCATTTATGAAATATTTGGGATTAGATCATTCATTTGAAAATTTGTTGAAAATTCCAGTTTTAACCTTTTAAAATGTACTATAGTATTTTGAAGATGAATATTTTAATATATATTATTTGAACTTAATATTTTTTATCAGTGTTCCTAACTTAGTTTTATACAACTTTCATTCAGGACACTAGAGCTAAAGAGTGTATTTGGATGGAGTAAATGGGCCATTAATCCAATAGTGGGCTGGACTCGGAAGAATGGACATGGGTTCTGTATTTGGGCCACATATTCTTCCTCCGGGATTTGATTGAGCCCAAATTTTGATTAAAGATCGGGGACATGATTTGGAACAAATCATCATTCTGGAATGCTGGACAATTCACACGTTTTAGAGGTCAACTATGCCGTTTAACTTGGAATAAAATATTTGGCCGAGTTTTTCATTTCACACTTAAAAAGTTATGTAACCCTAGCCCTCACAAACTCTATTTAAAAGGGGTTTTAACTCTTTTGGAGGGCTGGCCGAGTAATTTGGAAGGTTTGGCCTAAAGTGTGTCTCTTGGGATCCCCTCGCAACTCTTTGAAGAAGTAAGGCTTTGTGCAAACCTCTCTTCCAAAAAGGCTCTCCTCTCCCAACTCTTCTTTGTATTTCTTTTATTTCATGTTTGTTTCTTGAAATTTTCTTCAAATAATCTTCTGTGTTCTTCCATTTTCTTATTCTCTTAATATTCTTAATTGGGTTGGAATCAATAGTGGAGACGAGATTGGGTTCTACTCTTTCAATCCTTTGCTCATGCAAAACGTCTCCACGATGACTACACCGCCTATGGAAGAGTAGTTTTTTTTAATAGATCGACCTCTATCCTTCTTAATTTAATTATTTTGAATCATTGAGATAATGTAATTCACTTAATATGATCCATGAATTGTGTTTTTAAATTGTAAGAAACTATGTAAGCAATTGAATAATTAACACAAAAACACGCGAGGTCGAGATTTTGAGTAAATTGTGAGAGCGCGATCTTAATCGGTAATACAAGACCACACGGGATAAATTTGTAGAGTTCAAATATAATACCTAAACACAATTCATCCTCATTTATAGAATGGACATGTGCTCTAATTAACCACTAACCATAAGCTAACCTTAGAACAACAATCAAAGCAGGGTGCTGCAATTGCATGTTCCGAAGCTAGCCCGGGGTTTAAGTAATTCCATCTTTGTGGTTAAGTTAACTCTTGTAGGGTTCAAGGGTTAACAAATTAGAGAATAATAATTAAGTGGATATTGATTTAAATTATAATTATTAAAAAGTAAATGAAGAGTTATAGTTAGATCGATTACACCTTTTAAAATATTTTCTTAAAAAAACATCTTCTCATTGTGTCTTTTTAATCAAACTTCATTTCAAAATTAAAAATAAAAAAAATTAAATATTTTTCCAGAAAAATTCTTCTAGATTTAAAAACTATAAACAACCATCATAATTTTAAGTAGTTTTTCAACTCTATTCTCTTTTATTTTTTTAGAACTCCTCTAAAAATTTGTTTTAATTCACTTCATCCTTTGAGAGATGACCTTGGTCAGCCACTCTACTGCACCTAAGTACCCCAAAATCACACTAATCATTTAAGGGCGCCCACGATAGTGCTCTTTCAAATTGGCGCCTTTTCCGGGGAGGTAAGTATTTTATTCAACTAATTATAGTTATTTTTTTTACTTTTATTTTAATATTTTATCTTATCTTCTTTCTTTCTTATTTCCCCTTTCTAAATTATCTTTTTGGTTTTCTATTTTCTTTTTTATTTTTCTTTTTTTGGGACCATCAAATAAAACTTCTTAAAATTTTATTATGGTCCACTTTTCTTCACTAAATTTTTCTATTTCTTTGATTTATGAAATGAACTAATCCCAAGGATCTCTTAGATCTTGACCCTGAGATTGAACGCAACCTTAGGGTGCGAATCCGTCATTCTCAGTCTATGGGAAGTGTCGACATTTACCCAACTGGGGAATTCCTCCATTCTAGGAATTTTGAAATTGGAAAAACTTCTAAGTCCAAATTAAAACAATAACCAATGGATGAAAATAATGGAAAATGAACTTAATAGAACCATTCAAGAATTGGTTGCACATGATATTAGCTATCAACCAAATTGTATTGCATACCCAAACCTTGAATCGGTCTTTGAATTCAGATCTGGATTAATTCACCTTCTTCCAAAGTTTCATGGCTTATCTGGTGAGGATCCCAAAAAACACCTTAAGAAATTTAATGTGGTTTGCTCAACCTTAAAACCAAGAAATATTTCTGAAGATCAAATTAAATTAAGAGCATTCTCATTCTCACTTGATGGAGCTGCAAAAGATTGGATGTATTATTTGAAACCTGAAGATGTAACATGTTGGAATGATTTGAAACGTCTTTTCTTGCAAAGATTTCTTCCAAAATCAAGGACCACATCTATTCGAAAAGAGATATCGGGGATCAATCAAGCCCAAAGAGAGTTAATGTATGAGTACTGGGAGCGATTCAAGAAGTTGTACACAAGTTGTCCGCATCACCAAATCAGTGAGAAACTCCTCATCCAATACTTCTACGAAGGACTCACACCCATGGAGAGGAGCATGGTGGATGCTACAGTTGGGGGAGCATTGGTGGACAAGACACCAGCATCCGCACGTGCATTGATCGAAAAGATGACCCAAAACTCCCAAAAATTTGGAGATATAGGTACACCACATATCAGGGGAGTACCTCAGGTAAGTCCTTCTTCTCTTGAAAGTCATTCGATTGATACCATGTTGGAAGAATTGACCACTATGGTGAGGCCGATTGCTTTGGCTCAAAAGACATATCTACCCACTCCTTCAAGGCCTAGTGGCATTTTCACTGAGACAATCCACCAACTGACTGATGCCACCAACTACAAGAAACAGAAGATTGTACAGCAGTATTCCCCGGGAGACCATTTCAGCAACAACAACAACCACATCCCCAAAAGAAGTATGAATCCTTTGCACCAACATTCATCCAAGGGTGGAAGGATCAATTAGACATGAGGTATGGCTCTAGACAACCACAAATTCCACCCTTTCAACAAAACTTTCAGCAGTCGCCGCCTTACCAATAGGGTTTCCAACAACCCCAAAGGAGATTTGAAGAACAAGCATCAGCAAGCCAGCACCAAGGGAATCCCCCACCCAAGGTAGATTCTAACACTGATGAACTTTTGAAGAAAATTCTTCTTAATCAACAGAATGAGATGAAAAGTCAAGGTTCAGAGCTAAGGGAGTTGAAGACTCAAATGAGCCAGATTTCCACCGCCCTCCATGAACTTGTAAGTAAGAATTCCGGAAATCTACCTTCCAACCCACTCCAAATCCAAAGGGTAATGTTAGTGCCATCACATTGAGAAGTGGGAAGAAAATGAATGATACATCTCTAACTACCATTCCATCGGGATTCACCTCAACTCCAGAGAAGCCACATTCCATACCAACTGATGAGCAATACAAGGAGAAAGATAAAGGTAAGAAAAAGATTGATGATGTTCCTCTTAAACTCCTTCCTTTTCCAAACAGGGTTGTTCAAACCAAAAAGATGGATGAAGAAGCAATGCAAAAGGAGGTTTTGGACACATTCAAGTGTGTAGAGATCAAAATCCCTCTACTTGAATCCATCAAACAAATCCCGAGGTATGCCAAATTATTAAAAGAACTCTGCACCAATCGAAGAGGGCTCAAGGGAAATGAGAGGATCAATCTTGGAAGGAATGTGTCCGCACTCATTACACCAACTCTAGAAATTCCAAAAAAGTGCTAGGATCCAGGGACATTCACCATCCCATGCACTATAGGGGGGTTTCACTTTTTTGATGCACTTTGTGATTTAGGTGCTTCCATAAATGTGATGCCTCACTCTGTATTATCTTCCTTACAGGTTGGTGAGTTGAAGCCAACAAGAGTAGTGGTGCAGTTGGCGAATAGAGCTACGACATATCCAGTGGGAGTCCTTGAGGATGTACTTGTCCGGGTAAGAGACATGATCTTTCCAGCAGACTTCTATGTGCTTAAAATGGAGGATGATTAGGTAAGTTCTCATGACCCCATTATCTTATATAGGCCCTTCCTCAAAACTGAAAAAACTATCATAAATGTCAATGAGGGTACACTTTCCATGGAGTTTGGAGATGAAGTTGTGGTATTTAATGTCATGGAATCCATAAAGTACCCCTCAGAGGACCATTCTTCTTCTTTTATCTCCCATTTTGAACCACCAAATAAAAACTCCATGGAATTTGATTGTCCTAAGATTAGGGATATTACGAGTATTGGTTCGAGTTTGATGTCTAAGATCACTTCTACACATGTTGCTGATACACAATCCTCTCTTGGATTTGATTTTGATGTGGATTCATATTCTGATTTTGATCATGTTCACTCTGATTATGACATGGCTGTTGAGTATGCTGATGTATTTGATGCTTTATTCACTGATTTTAATGATGTCTATTCTGATACTAATTCTCTTTGTGCACATATTTCAGTTCCTTCAATGTCTCCATTCATACTACACCCTCCTTCATTAGAACTCAAGCCATTTCCACCAAATCTGAAATACTCAAACATGTTGGGTGGTGAGAGATTACCTATTATCATTGCTAACAATCTCCCTTTTGAACATGAAGAAAAGATTTTGAATATTTTGAGGGAGAACATCAGGGAGATTGGGTGGACCTTGGCTGACATATCAGGTATTAGCCACTCCATTTGCATGCATAGGATTCTCTTTGAGGATGGGGCTAAACCAGTGAGACAGCTGCAAATGAGACTCAATACCACCCTCCTGAAAGTTGTTAAAAAAGAAGTTGAGAAATTGCTTGAGGCTGGTATAATCTTTCCCATTTCAGATTCTCAGTGGGTAAGTCCTATTTAGGTTGTGCCTAAGAAGAGTTGTGTTACTGTTGTTAAAAATGAGAAAGATGAGTTAGTTCCAATGAGGGTGCAAAACAGTTGGCGTGTGTGTATTGATTATAGGAAACTAAATCCGTCCACTTTCAAGGACCATTTCCCCCTCCCATTTATTGATCAAATGCTTGAGAGACTAGTTGGGAAAACACACTATTGTTTCTTGGATGTATTTTCTGGATATTTTCAGGTTCCTATAGCTCTAGAGGATCAAGAGAAGACTACATTCACCTGTCCCTTTGGCACATTTTCCTACCGGAGGATGCCATTTGGACATTGCAACGCCCCAAGTACCTTCTAGATATGCATGGTGAGTATTTTTTCTGATTTTATTAAGACCTACATGGAGGTATTTATGGATGATTTTACAGTGTATGGATCCTCATTTGATGAATGACTAAATAGTTTGGAAAAGGTATTGAATCATTGTATTGAGAAGAATCTGGTCCAGAACTTTGAAAAGTGTCATTTAATGGTAGAGCATGGAATTGTCTTAGGGCATGTAGTGTCAAAACATGGGATAAAGGTTGATAGATCTAAGGTAGACATTATTTCATCCTTACCCTATCCTTCATGTTTGCGTGATGTTAGATCTTTCTTAGGGCATGCAGGATTTTATCGGTGATTCATCAAAGATTTTAGTAAGATTGCTCTTCCTATGTCACGATTACTTCAAAAGGATTCTAATTTTGTGTTTGATGATTCTTGAAGGAATTCCTTTGGTGAGCTAAAGAAGTGTCTGACCACTCCACCTATCATACAGCCCCCACGGTGAGAGATTTCTTTTGAGCTTATGTGTGACGCCTCCAACTTCGCAGTTGGAGCTGTCTTATCTCAGAGGGTGGAGGGACATTCACATGTGATCACCTATGCATCGAGGACATTGGATTCAGCCCAAAAAAATTACACAACCACAAAAAGGAGTTTCTTGCTGTCATATTTTCTTTAGATAAATTCCATTCATATTTATTGGGCTCTAAAGTAGTTGTTTTTTCTGACCATGCAGCTCTGAGGTACCTCTTGTAGAAGCCAGATGCAAAGCCCAGGCTGATACGATGGATGCTCCTTCTTTAAGAATTTGATATTGAGATAAAGGACCAAAAGGGGTCAGAAAACATGGTGGCGAACCACATGAGTAGGCTTACTCACACACTAGAGGATGACACATTGGACCAGGTACCACTTCGGGACACTTTCCCCGATGAGCATCTTTATTCCATCTCAGGTACGCATCCTTGGTATTCATATTTGTTTAACTACCTTGTTGCCTCTGAAATCCCTACATATTTAAAGAAACATCAAGTCCAAAAATTAAAGAGTGAGTCAGTATTTTATGTTTGGGATGATCTATACTTATGGTGCATCTGTAGTGACCAAGTTATTAGAAGGTGTGTTCCTGATCATGATTTTGAGTCTGTTTTGCAATTATGGCATACACTTGCATGTGGTGGACACTTTGGACATCAACAGATAGCTAGGAAAGTTTTGAACTATGGATTATATTGGACTAGTTTATTCCATGATGCCCATGTGTTTTGTAAGTAATGCTATCGTTGCCAACACACTTGGAATATTTATAGGAGACATGAGATGCCCCAATAACCCATACTATTCTGTGAGACTTTTTATGTGTGGGGAAATGATTTTACGGGTCCTTTTCCAAGTTCATATGGTTTCTTGTATATTTTTGTTGTTGTTGATTATGTGAGCAAATGGGTGAATGGAAAGGCCACCAGGACTGATGATTCTCATGTTGTTGTGGATTTTGTGAAGGCATAGATTTTTTGCAGGTTTGGAGTACCAAAGGCTATCATCAGTGACCAACAGACACATTTCTGCAATCGGAATCTTGCTTCCCTTCTATGGAAGTATGGGGTGACACATAAAACATCAACACCATACCACCCCCAAACAAATGGACAAGATGAGGTTTCAAATCGTGAGTTGAAACAAATTTTGGAGAAAATTGTGCAGCCAAATAGGAAGGATTGGAGCAAGCACTTGGATGATGCATTATAGGCTTATAGGACAACATACAAGACACCCATTGGTATTTCCCCATTTCGGATTGTTTTTGGGAAAGTGTGTAATCTCCCCATGGAAGTTGAGCATCAGGCTTATTAGGCTATAAAGAAATGCAACATGGATTTGGCCCAAGATGGAATCCAAAGGAAGCTAAAAATTCAAGAGCTTGAGGAGATTAGATTGTCTTCATATGAGAACTCAAGGCTCCACAAGGAAAGATCAAAAGCATCTCATGATAGAATGATCTAACAAAGGGAGTTTCATGTTGTAGAGAAAGTCCTTCTCTACAGTTCATGACTGAAGCTGATGCCTAGTAAGTTGCGTTCCAGATGGTTAGGTCCTTATATTGTATCTAAAATTTTTTCTTATGGTGTAGTGGAAATCACACAAGAGGAAACTATAAGGAGCTTTACAGTCAATGGGCAACGTTTGAAGAGATACATTGAGGGACTTTCTACTGATGCAGTGGAGTTTATCACACTGCATGACCCCGTCATCACTTGATCACATCAGGCTATTCCTAACCCTTTAAATTTTTTATTCTTTGTCCTATTTAAAATTATACATTTCATGTGCATATATCATCTCATGGTTTCACATTGAGGAAAATGAAATATTTTAAGTGTGGGGGAGGGAACATTTTAGTTTATTAATTTCAATTGTTTTCCTATTTAAAAACAAAAAAAAAACAAAAAAAAATGTGTGTTTTTAAAATTTCATGTGTTTATTTTTCAATTTTATTTGTGTTTTTGAAATTTTTGAGCTGAAATGATTCTCATCACAATTTTGAAATGCATATCAATGAGTGAAACAATTTATCCCTTGAATCTAAGCTTAAATGAATACTGAAATAACTTTTTTTCAAGTTCAAATATTTAGTAATTTCATGAAAAGTACACCGAATTTTGCATCCCAAGCCACATCTCACTGTCTTTATATTTGAAATCACTTTCCTGTGAGGATTATGAACCATTATTTTCATATTCTTTACATTTATCTCACTTCTTGAGAGAACCAAACCATGCTTTATTTAACCAGAATTTGATCTATTCCTGTCAAAACTTGAGGGTTTGAGGTACTTATGTTTAAATGATTGAGGAATTTTTTTGGTATTAAAGCCCCTATTTCAAAGAATAATTTTTCATAATGTACTACCATGAACATTTAATCCTTTTAGCCCTTAGAATCCATGAACATCCTGTTAGGTTAGCCACATTACAAGCCAATTTTCCCTATCCAACCAACTCTTGAAGTAAAATTTCATAATCTAGTTGAGCTTAAGTGTGGGGGAATCTATCTTTTATTGTGCTACCACATTATGTGATACTTTGGGTGGAAAATTAAATTCTGAAGAGATGTGTTTCCAGCTGATGAAAATCATTATATTGAAAGTTGTGCCTTTTCTGGAGCTTCTAATTGAGGTGGAAAGTTGTGCCCATCTAGAGCTTTCAAGAAAATAATGTTTGAGAAGATTGAAATTTTTTATGTTGAAATGATGAATGGTGTAAAAATTTCATTACTTTTCATGATGATGGAGCTGAATTGATACTATGGGGATTTAGGAGAAGACCATATTTAAGTGAAAATTAGATTAATGCAATTTTTCTTCAAAAAGAGTCAAGCCTTCCTCATTCAGCCTCATAGTTTTTCACATCTTAATCCTACCAACCGAAAGCCACAGAACAACCCTGAAAAGTACTCATGATAAACTTACATCCTTGAATCACATTGGGTAGCGATATAAGAATTTATCAAGTCTATGGTGACCCTTGTATGAGTTTGGATGAGAAATACATTGCAAAAAAATGACATTTGTGTGATAAGAGAAAATTCAAGTGAGGTAAGTGTTTTGTGCATGAGAGGATAAATAAAGTGGAAATATATTGAATGATATAAATGAATAACTTGAAATAATGGTTTTTTATGAGGTATGATATCTTTTATTTCTTGGTGTGTAATTGTTTGATCTCAAGGATATGTGTTTTAAAATTGGTTTTGATTTGATATTGATGTTTACTTGACATGAGGTTTTGCCCAGAAGTGCAAAAGGGTAAGTGTGGGGGAGTTGATAAAACACTATTTTGTTGAACATTTTATTGATAATAAATGATATAATTTCCTCACATTTTACTAAATATATTCATTTATGAAATATTTGGGATTAGACCATTCATTTGAAAATTTGTTGAAAATTCCAGTTTTACCCTTTTAAAATGTACTGTAGTATTTTGAAGATAAATATTTTAATATTTATTATTTGAACTTAATATTTTGTAACAGTGTTACTAACTTAAATTTATACAACTTTAATTCAGGACACTATAGCTAAAGAGTGCATTTGAATGGAGTAAATGGGCCATTAATCCAATGTTGGGCTGGACTCGGCAGAATGGATATGGGTTCTGTATTTAGGCCATATCTTTTTCATCCGGTCTTGGATTGAGCCCAAATATTTAGGAACGCTCAGGGACATGATTTTGAACAAATAATCCTGCTGGAAGGCCATCGAATTCACAGGTTTTAGAGGTCAACTAGTCAGTGAAACTCGGAATAAAATATTTGTCCGAGTTTTTCATTTCACACTTAAAAAGTTATGTAACCATAGCCCTCACAAACTCTATTTAAAGGGGGTTTTAACTCTTTGTGAGGGATGGTCGAGGCATTGGAAAGGTGTTTCCGAAAGGGTGTCTCTTGGGAGCCCCTCAAAACTCTTGTAAGAAGTAAGGCTTTGTGAAAACCTCTCTTCCAAAAGGCTCTCCTCTCCCACCTCCTCTTTGTATTTCTTTTCTTTCATGTTTGTTTCTTGAATTTTTCTTCAAATAATATTCTGTGTTATTCAATTTTATTCTTCTCTTAATATCCTTAATTGGGTTTGAATCAAGATTGGATATGATATTGAGTTCCACTCTTTCAATCCTTTGCTCATGCAAAACGTCTCCATGATGACTACACCACCCATGGAAGAGTAGTTCTTTTTTGTAATCGATCAACCTCTATCCTTCTTAATTTAATTATTTTGAATAATTGAGATAATGTAATTAACGTAATATGATACATGAATTGTGTTTTTAAATTGTAAGAAACTAATTAATCAATTGAATAATTAACACAAAAACACACGAGGTCGAGATTTTGTGTAAATTGTGAGAGCGTGATCTTAATCGGTAATACAAGACCACACGAGATAAATTTGTAGAGTTCAAATATAATCCATAAACACAATTCATCCTCATTTCCAGAATGGATATGTGATATAATTAACCACTGACCATATACTAACCTTAGAACAACAATCAAAGCAGTGTGATGCGATTGTGTGTTCCGAAGCTAGCCCAGGGTTTAAGTAATTCCATCTTTGTGGTTAAGTTAACTCTTATAAGGTTAAAGGGTTAACAAATTAGGGGATCATAATTAAGTGGATATTGATTTAAATGATAATGATTAATAAGTAAATGAAGAGGTAGATTTAGATCGATTATTCCTTTTAAAATATTTTCTAAAAAAAGCATCTTCTTGTTGTGTCTTTTTAATCAAAATTCATTTCAAAATTAAAAACAAAAAAATGAAATCTTCTTCCAGCAAAATTCTTGTAGATTTACAAACTATAAACAACCCCCATACTTTTAAGTAGTTTTTCAATTCTATTCTCTTTTATTTTTTAGAATACCTCTAAAAAGTTGTTTTAATTCACTTCCTCTTTTGAGAGACGACCTTGGTCAGTCACTCTGCTGCACCTAAGTACCCCAAAATCACACTAATCATTTGAGGGTGCCCACGACAGGGCTTTTTCATTGGTCTAATATTATTCCACTACCCATTTATATATGAAATATATTGACATGAATAATGATGATAAATATAAACATAATAAAATGGGAATAAAATATATATATATTTATGATAGGCCTTGGGACTATTCTAGTTGATTTTGATAGCTCTTTCATAGTTTTCTATTTCATGAAAAATTAAAGAGGAATATCAATTATATAACATTTATGTGAATTTCATCCAAACCACATAACTATTAAAACATCCAACATGTTTCCACAACTCTTCATCCTCTTTAGTATGACCATGTATTTTTTCTCAATTGGATATTTCTATAGCCTAATTTTAATAAACTTGGAACAAAAAAGATCATATTAGAATAGAAAAAAAGTAGTTATAAATAAGTATTTAAACTAATTTATGGAATCTTATATATTTAAAAACAATTTGATGAGATCGAAGTTTCATGCTACAAAAAAAACATACCATTGGAGCTGCACCAAAATGGGTTCACCTATATAATAAATTTAAAAGATAAACAAGTGAGGGGGGGAAAAATAGTAGAAAGAGAAAAAAATCAGCAAAAATAGAAAATTAAACTACATACCATTGGAGGTGTGCCAGAGGAGATAGAGGGGCCACCTCTAAGCAATGTTGGTGAGGAGGTATAATGGTTGTGTCAGAGGAGGATACAATTGAATATAATAATAATAATAAAACTTAACTACTACACAAAAAACATACATCATAATACAATAATTCAATATATGTAGAAACAGATAGAAACACAGCCATACAATTCAACATTACAATAATCAAACTACACTACATAATAAAATTACAGATATTAACAATCAAAAAATACAATTTACATAAATAATGAGTCTTAATATCAGTATCATCATAATCATTATAACCATCATCCACACCTCCTTCAGAAACATCATCACCCCCTCTGACACCATCAACATCATCATCGACATCATCATCGATACCCACACTAGAACTTGGTCCAGCTCCAGCTTCGGATTTGGCTCCCGAAGAATAATATACATTAGAAAAATTTATAAACATCAAACAAGAATCAAGAGCTTCAACTACTTCTGGTGGGAGTGTAGAAGAAATGGCAGACATAACTTTCAGCTTAGTTTCAATTATCTCCTTTTCTGATTTTTGAGTTACTTCTTTGATTGCAACATTCATCTATTCCACTATGACCAAAACAGAACCGGTACTCAAAGAAACGTTTTCTATAGAACAGTATCGAGATGTTACAATATTTTTCCCAGGTCGACAATGCACTTTTCCTTGATGCTCATCTCTTAATACCTGATGTAGATGATCATTTGGGCTCAAATTGTTAGGTTCTTTTTCTGCCAATGCCTCCAAAGCAATCTTTTGATTAATATATAATATAAATTAAAATGATAAAATAATATAAGGAATTAAATTATATCAAAATAAAAGAAATTTAAATATACTTTCAATCACCTTCTCGATGTCGGTATTTTTCACAGTACCATCTTTTTTTTCTGCTTGTATAAAACAAAGTACAGTGATGAATGTGACCCTTGATATTCAATGAGTTTTTATGAAAAAAAATAAATCAAAATTGAAAGTCAAAAAAAAAACACAAAACAAATATAAATATTTTAAATGTTAAATTACCTATGTTTGCTCATGTTCTGGGAGTGAAGTGTATCCATGAGTATAAAAATATTTCATTCCACCCTTATTTATTTTATTTTTGTCTAATTTATCCTTTTAAAAATAATTATATAATTCCATTAGCATAAATAAAACAATTAATTTATACGTTAAAAATTGTTTTCAAATAAATAAATGAATATATATATATATATATATATTTAATAAATATCTCAAACCCTAGACTCTTCTAATAGCTAATCACCTCTTTGTATTGTAATATTGTGAAATCATTAATTTTAGGTAATTATTTAGGCTTTGTACCAAATCTCTTTTTCCGACCAAGATATCATTCATACTTTTATGCTCGCCACATTTCATCTAAATCCATTAAACTTGCAGCCTTGTCATTTTTTCCATTAGGAAAATTATATCAAAGCTAAAATGGGTAAAATATTTGTTAAGAAAATATTATAAATTAATATATATAAAAGGTGATTAACATTTCTTACCCAGATCTCTGCCCTGTAATTTTCCTTTATTTTTTTCTCCAACATCCCTCCAACTTATTAGTTGAACTAGAATGATATTTCTATGTCTATAAAGTTTTCATATAAATCTTTCACATTCCGTACCATTTTTTTAATTATAGCACTGTTCTCATTGTATTCAACCATGATTTACACGTGTCAATTCCAAAACTCTTGCATTTTTTCGTAGCCTCATCATCTGGTAGAGGTTGGAGATAATCATGAAAAAAAATAATAAAGGAAAATAATATATATATATAAATTTATCATTAATCACTAATAGTATTTTTTAAACACATACTAGTATATGGGGGACTTGCAGACCCCTAAAGTGTTGCATCTAGAGGGGGAGTATCCTATATGGTTGGTGGGATATCTGTAGTAGGAGTACTCTGTATAGTATATGATGGCAAGTTTAATGATGGAGGGAGAAATATCGATGGATAAACCTATATAAATAATTGTGGATATGGATATGGATATGGCGGTGGGATATATGGGGGTGGAGTACCCTGTACAATGGATAGTGGGAATGAAAAATAAGGAGGGATGTGAGTCTTAGAAATGACATCTGATGTGGGTGCAGGTAGAGAGGGATATGGAAAAGGCAGGTATGGATAATATGGAGGTGGTACAATGGGAGAATGACCTCATAGTGAATCAAGCGGCATAGTAGTAGGTTGATCTAAAGAACTAGTACCCCTGCCATACTATCAGGCTCAATAGCATAATTCAACCATCTCCTTGATGATGTCGCCTAAAATAACATAGATGATAAAATAAAATGAACGATAAAAAGATAAATAATATGAATGACCATAATATTCAAAAATAAATTGTACTTACAGTGTTGCCCATTGGAGACATAAATGGTTCATTTCTCTATATTCTTATATTTCTTCTAGTATCACCATAATCAGACATTTTGACTTAGAAATTTAATATAATATTCTCAAATAAATATAAATAATTCAAAATATAAAATAATACAATTGTATCATAAAACAATGAGATACATTTTCATGTGTGATATTTATATTGATAAAATATCAAGACTTTTCTATGTTCAAGAATTACTAGATATGTGGTTAAATATAAATTGGTCAGACTATTAATAGTTTTATAGTTGACAATGGTATAAAGCATATTAGTTAATTTTATATCATGTATGAAAGTTCAGAAAAACACATACAATATTGTGATAATATCAGGTAAATACTTACAAATGTTTCAACTCTATTTATTCTTTGTGACTATTTCTAGTTCAAAATATGTTCTAAAAATGGAATAATCTATTTCATCAAATGAAACATTCAAATAAATAATGAAAAGTTCTTCCACAACATCATTATCATCTATGTATTTGTCAAAAATATTTTTACGAATGACATTAACAATAACACCGAATTGTTGTTGTAACGAGCTAGTTACATAAAAAACTTGTTTAGCTTATAACACAATAATATAAGGTTCATCAGTAGGAAGCTGGTTGTTCATATCAATTAATCTAAATCCAAATTTATCTATATGCATTACTTGTTGTGTCATTGAATCAAACCACTTGAATTTCATCACTACGACATGAGCAAGTGTATGGTAATATAATAAAATGATTCTTTCAACAACATTGTAATATGATATATTTTTTGATCGAGGTTTTATGTCTAATGTACTCGCATAACAATTTTTTGTGGTGATTATCTTGACACCGTCACGTTGTGTCACCATTTTTTTAACACAACTATTTATAAAAAATTTCAATCCATTGACAACCATTTCCTTTCAATCATGTACCAAATCATTTGGACTAAATGAGAATATGCTTACTTCATCTGATACTTCATTCATTGGTAGAGTTAGGACCTAAAAGATACCAACATCGAATATTAAATATAGACATGTGATTATTTTATAAGAAGAAAAAAAGAAATATATTGCCTTTGACTTTAACCAAGAAGCAAATTATTTGTTGTGCAACAATTCCTTCCTCTTAATAGATAGAGAGCGATGTCTCTTTTTTTTAATTTCTAAATGTTCTCTAAAAATTTGAAAGATTTAAAATGTCATATGATATGAATAAATCAAACAATAAAAAAATCATATTTATTAGTTTACTTACTTGATATAATCATCAAGCACACCTCAGTTGAATAATATTATACGATGAGCCATTTCCCACTCGTCCCTACTTAAAGTACACAATGAGTAAGATCTAGATATCCCCCCTATTTGGGGAAATGAAGGAAATATAGGCTCAACGGGGTCATATTTCTCATCTTTAGTTCTCATTAATCGATTAGACCTTGTAGTAACTTTATCCAAGTACTATGAAAAGAAATCCATGCATTCTTGTGTTAAATATAATTTTACAATAGAGCATTTGGGATGATATTTATTTCCAACATATGATTTCAATGTAAACATAATTGTTTTTGTAGGATACATCCACTGAATCAAAACAGGACCACTAGAAACAACTTCGGTGGGAAGATGCACAGTCAGATGTAACATACATGTGAAAAATGACATTGTTATAATTTTCTTTAATCCTCAAAGAATAATCGGTGCATCTCTATGTAATTTCTGAACAACACTTCTTCTCAATATTTTCGCACAAAGGTCATAATAAAAATGACATAACATAATCATTTTAACTCAAACATTATGTGAATTTAAATGATGAATGGAAATAAGAATCACATCATGTACCAATCCATGGTAATCATGGGTTTTAAGAGAATTTAGTTTCACATTTTATGTATTAAACCTTTTCAAAACATTACTTGAATAACCATATGAAACATTCAAACATTCCAAGACTTGAAGAATTTTTTTATTCTCCACATTTTTCATCAAATAATAGGTGAAAGGGTATTTCCACTTATTTTTTCCAATTAACTTAGGATCAAGTCTTGCTCTTATACCCAAATCCATCAAATCATGACGAGACCGAAAATCTTCTTTTTTTCTTTGACATTTAAAATAGTCTCAATTATAATCTCACAATTTTTTTCTCAATGTGAATTAAATCCAAACAACGATACAATAAATTTGATGACCAATATAGAAACATAAAAAATATGCTTTTCTTTCTCCAATTGCTATTGGAATTTTAATTAGCATGATTTCTCTTTTTGATATTTGATTTAATTTTCCCAATAAATTAATTCAAATAATCATGTTATTTAATAATATCAATCCCTAAAATTTGTTGAGGTGACTCATCTGTCTCAACGACATTATCGGGCTACCTCTGATTTTTCCTGTATGGATGATCCATCAGTAGAAATCATTGATGCCCTATAAAGCTTAAAGATTGTCAAAAATTTAATCTTCGGGAACATGTACTTTTCATACAAATAGGTTAGGATAATTTACCTTTAGTACGCCAACCAAACATCATTTCACAGGTAGGTTAGTCATTTATCGTTCATAATAAAGTTGCACAAAACATAAATTACTCCTTCCAGAATGCATCTTAAACTTATGCACCTACAATCCAAAGATCATTTACAACCTCTATTAATGTATGCAGGTATATATCAATATCATTTCTAGGATCACTAGGTCCAGATATCAATATACTCATGATAGTAAATGGCTTCTTCATACACATCCATTAAGGAAAGTTATAAATGTGAATGAAAATAGGCCAATTACTGTGTGCAATGTGTATTTGGAGAAATGGGTTGAAACCATCAGAGTATAATCACAATCTAACATTTCGTGGGTCGGTTGAAAAATTTGGATGTTACTTATAAAATTTATTCCAAGAAAACTTTTCTACAAGATGCACTATTTCATCATTATCCTTATTTATTTCATCTTCATTCCATCTCATATTCCTTTCCATTTGCTCTAACATAAAAAGTTTTTGAAGCCAGGTAATTAAAGGGAATTTCCACATCACTTTATCTAGTATGTGTTATTGATTTCTATCTTTATTAGTCTTCTACCTTGATGTGTTACATTTTTTTGCACTGACTCAAATCATCATTTTACATCTAGAATAGACTAAAATATTTAGGGCAAGAATGAATCTTAATAGATGAAAATCCAAATTTTTCAATCAACTTTTATTCCATGTAATCATTTTCTAGAATTCATGTATCATCAGGTAGTAAATCCTTAATAAATGTAAGGATATAGTCGACTGAAGTATTACCAAATCCATACATTGTTTTCCCATGATATAATTGTGTTAAAAACTCAAGTTTTCTCATTCTTCCACATGCCTGATATACTATGGTATTTTCATCTCCCAACATATTTTTAACACTCTCAACATCATCATCTTGATTAAAAGAAAAAAAAACATTGTTCTAGTATTCATTTCTTCTTGCACTGGTCTATAAGAAGGGTTGGATTTATAAATAAAATGAAATCATTCATAAATTAGATTTTTCATACCAATTCTTTCTGTTGAATTGGTTTCATTCACCACTTGAAAAATTTCACCATTATGATACCACACATGATAATTTTTTTTGGAAACCATGTTTAGTGATATGGTAACTCACTTCCTCATGAGTTGACCATGGTCTTCTAACACAATCAAAACACAGGCATCAAATTAATCTGCCATCTGAATCATTAGTGAATGAAAATTCCAAAAACTATCATAACTCCTTCAGAAATTCATTAGTGATCTGATCACCATTGTTCATCCAGTATCGATCCATTCTGAGTCATATAAAAATACATTAAATAAATAATCTAGAAAATGACTTAACATTATATGTATTGTTTCATAAGATAATAAGTAATCATCAATAACATGTTAATAAAAATAATAATAACAAATATATTAAAATTATGGTTTATGTAATTCAAAAATGTTTTAAATTAAAAAAAATCATGAATAGTCAGACATATGTTCCAATAATGAGGATTTATTATAGTATAAATAATTTATATGAAATTTAAGAGGTAATAATAATCAATTATTAAAAGTGTTTAGATGGATTCAAATTTAGTTGTGACGTTTTCTATTAATTCTTCAAAGATTTATTGAAATTTAGAGACATTTTGAAAATATAAACCATATCATATACCATAGTGTGTAGAAGGATTCCAGTATACCACAGTGTTTTGAAGGACACCATTCCATTCTTGATTTTTAATCATGGAGTATAACACCATATCATAGTGAAAATGGTAATGATATTGGATACCATTTGATAAATTTTTATAATCTGATTATCCCGTGTTCTTCAATTTTCAACACATAAATTTTAAATGTGTTAAATAAAATCAAAATCTATTTTTTTTGGAGTTTTGTTTAATCAAATAAGTGTGATAAAAAATATTAATTTTATGTATGCGTTCTATAAATGGTTTGGACCATGATCTCAATAATCATTAAAATATTCCATAAACAGCTTTTCAAATGATTTAGTTATAGAATTGTGTATTTGTATTTGTAAATAGAAAATACCTATGAGTCAATATCAATTATAATATTTTATTAATGGTATTTATGACATAATATCCCACTATTCAAGGTCATTTCTTCTTCTATTTGTGTCTATTGAAATTTATCATAAAACTTAAAATATAATAATCTTAATGGTCACTGTATAATGGATATATTATCGTTGTTTTTGAATTTTATTATACTTTTTAATATAACTTGATATAACTTGTAACCATACAATATAAAAAATATGTTAATTTAATTTTATAACATCATTACATAACCAGGAATTTATTAATTTAAAAAGGGAATTTCATTTATAAAATAAGTGGGTCATTATAGTGTCCCTAAAAAATACAAATATAAATTGGTTCATGTATAATATTATAAGAGTTTATGTAAAATAATATGAAATGTAAAGAATAATAATAAATTTTTCACAACCATGGGTACATCACAACCACCTGATTGTGACCATACCTAGTTTAGCAATTTTTATGGTGTGTCATAACATATCACATGGAAACCAACTTAGAATCATGTAAAAAGTCAGAATCAATTGGTATAAATTCCATTCATAATATAATTACCAGTATATGTTAAATTAATCCCCCAATAATATCCACAATGTTTTTCATAACATTATTCATGTAATATAATCATCAATACATGGGACTCATATCTTTATAGAATGAATACTACTATGGGATTATCATCCCCTAGAAGTAATATTCAATTGGTAATATCATCTCTACTATATTAAACTGATAGTCCTTATCAACCTATATACTTTTTATATTGGTGTTAATAGTTTCCTAAAAACATCATCAATGAAAAAGAATAAAATCCCTAGTAGTAGGAATAAACACAAGAGAGGGAAAGGAGTCCCTTATTCTAGGCCACATCTTAAGAGAGAGCATCAAATCCCATTAAATATATTCTAAAACATAGATCTAATTCCCTTCCATAGAAGAAAATGGAATGTATTCCCCACACCATGTAGAGAGTAAAAACATTATCAAGTTCAACACATGTCATTTCTCTCATTAATTTTTTTTCGTATAATCTTAGGAAATTGGATTAACATAGTGAAATGGAAGAACACCTCATAATTGAACAACATATCATACAATGGGTATCTCATCAGTATCATAATAGAATAATAAAACTAGGAATATATATAATTAACATTTCCACAACTAAAAAATCATAATTAATTGCCTAAGGGAGGTACATAATCAAAGAACAATTAATTTTCTATAACTACAAACTCACTCTTTACCACATGCATGGTCTATCCTCACATGAAAAACCTCTAAAAAAAATCCAAAACGGGGGTATCATATGTCGGGTGTATATATTCAAAAAAGAGGAAAACTCACCCTATTCATCAATCATGTAAATAAAAAATTTTAATTAGGGAACATTAGTGTTCCATTTAATTCAATCCTCAACTGACCTCACATCACTCACACATCTCCTTCCCATGAATAATTAAGGAAACTTATCCCATGTCCCTTATTTTATGGTTTACTATGAATACATCTATCTTAGTTTAGAATACAACAATTCTAAATACTTTATTTACCTATTTATGGACCTCAATGGATATGGTATCAAGCTATATAAAATTTGACTCCAAACATATCTCTTATTGTATATAGTCACCCTTAAGTGATGAATGGAATGTATTAAGTATAAGATCTTGAAAATCATCCAAATTTAAATATCTCTCGTATGATTAAAGAGGATAACAACACCTAATAAATTTCCCTTTGCATCATAACTTCCCTCAATGAAATTCATATTATGTTCCATGTATAATATCCAATTCCCTATATTTTATTCTTATGATCACTCGCAGTCAATGAAATAATGTATTTCATTATAAAGACCCATCATGTACACAGAAATACTTACACAACATATATAGGTCAAAAGTAAAATGATTTATTTAATTTACGGCCATTCACATAAGGATAGAAATAATTTACCTAAAAAATTTAATGTTTATTCAATTAAATGCAGGGATTAGTTATGAAGAACCAACCTCAAGTTTTTTTAACCATTTAAGAAAATGTTTTCCATCATCTCCCTAGCCCATAAAACCCAAATCAATCTATATTAACCATATTCATACTATATGAGACCCTAAAATGATCAAAATATATTTTATTTATTTATCAAATAGTTATAATCAATGTGGAGGATGACCACTGAGAGGGGGTGGTCGCGTCAGAGGTGTGCTGGAGAAGGAGTTGGGGAGGCCACCTAGAAGAAGAGTCGGTGGGGGGAGGTGAGATGTCCCGCATTCGATGAAAGCATCAGTGGACGAGAGTCGGAGATGAGAGCTCACAATGGGGTTTCCTCATTTGGTAGCAACGAGGGGTACCATTGTGAGGGGCACCATTGGGGGAGGAGGATTGGGGAGAGGAGATTTCGTGAAGGGCATTGTCGGGGAAGAAGGGTCACACACAGATGGTATCCCGATAGGGGGCCGCAGAGATATGAGGAAACATCATTTTATTAAACCCTAATACTACAAGTGTAGTTTTAAGTGTGGGTATAAATTAACCTATATCCACAAACCTCTATAACTATGGATATAGGTCCGTGGCTATAAGTCATTTTTATAGCAGTGAATGCCAACACTGAAGGGTTGTTCACTACCTCAGCCCTTTCATGCTCTGCTGTCAATCCCTTTAGCTCCTGAGGGACCAACCCCCTATCAAGACAAGAATCTGTGTATCATCATCACCCTCTCTTTATCAAGGGAGGTGGGCATGGTTGGTGTGTTTTGTGACCAACCCATCTTTTAAAAGAGGCAGCAAGGGGCATGGGATTCCTATAAAAGATAAAGGACTCATTGAGTTTCAATATCTCATCAACCCAAGAGCTTCTATAGTTTGAGTGTTTTTTGAGTGATATTTTGTGAGGAACATTCCTCACATATTCGAGAGAGATATTATAAATATTTTCCTTGTGATTGTGAGGGAGTTTTACCCAATTATTACCATAGAGATGCTTTTATTTTTCCATGGTTTTTTACCTCTTTCATTTTGGGGGGTTTTCCATGCTATTTATGGTGTCTATTTTATTTTTTTTATTTTTTAATTTATTTTTATCTCATAATTATTACCTCACTAAAGGACCAATCATTTTTTGTCCAAAAAAGTGGCATTAGTGTTAGGTTTTGTCTCAGTGGTGTTTAGTTTGTTTGGTATTGATTATTCTTATAAATTTGATTAGTCTCTTGGATTGAGACTAGAATTTATCTTTCACATAAGAAAATTATTAATATTATTAAATACACTATTTTAAAACATATGAGGTTCTAGACTGATGGAATTTCTAGATGGTCAGGTAATTTTAGATCAAAAAAGTTAAAGGAATAATTTTTCATTGTGGAAAATGAAGATGTAAGCGGTGTTGTGGAAAGATAATTACCTATTAGTGATTTTTGAAATATAAATTTGTGTAATATTCCAAAAATGGAATGAGACGGAAGAAAAATTTATTTTCAAAATCCATTTGGCTTTAGAAGATGAGTTCTTATCAAGAATTGTAGAGAAACAAATAGTGAAATACATTTTAAATACTCTGATGAAGATGTATAAAGACATGTAACTACAAAAAATATTCAAAATTAAATTATATACTCATTGAATAGAGGATTCATCATTGGTGACTAACCAGATAAATAACCTCAATACATTGTTCAATCCATTTACAAAATTGGGCAATAAAATTGGGGATACTGAACATTCGATGATTCTGCTCTAATGTTTTCTAGATTCATATGATTAATTAAACATCACCCTCACTGAAAATATTCTAATGGATATATTTCTCTTTAGTGATGATTCAATCATGGTTCTTGAAGTATAAAATCTATATAATAATGATGGTATACCAACAAATTTTCACTAAGTAGAAGCTCTTGCAGTAGAAATAGGAAGGATAATGGATACTAATAAAAACTTGATTTATCCCAGCACGTTTTTCACATCGGTTATAGATAACTAATTTGAAAAAAAATGATTTTTTCAATTATTTATTCAATAAAAGATATGATAAATAAAACACCCATACCTTTCACCTACGTTATTTAAAAAATTATTTGAAAATAGTGATTTCCTCATCTGTTATTAAATAACCGACATGGAAAATAAAGGGCCCTCATTTTTGACATCGAGTTTTCAATAACTGACATGAAAACTATTTTTATGTCAATTATTGAATTAATGGTGTAAAAATAATATTTTTTTGCACCATTAATTAAATAAATAACATAAAAAATCTTTATAATTTTTATCAATGGTTGGGAGAATTCATTTTGGTTTTATTATTTCATGTGGAAACCTTCATTTTTCTCTCAAGCAGTGAAACCCAACACTTCCATCTCAAATATGAGGCCTCAAATACATTAATTTGTTGATATGTGGCCTAAAATATCTCCATTATTCAATCTATGGCCTTGAATATATTTCATTTTTCATCCACCGCCATCACCAACCATCATCGATCATCAACTACCACTTGCACCTTTTTCCACTCGGTGTCACCTTGTCAATCATCCCAGTTCTGAGTTAAATTTATGGTATGTGCTTATTGTTTCAATTTTCTATGAATATATGGTAATTTAATTTGTATTTGTGGTTAAAATTTTCCATTTATGTCATATTAAATTTTTGTTGTAATGCACCACTACCATCCACCATCGGTTGTTGTTGGCTACCGGTTGTGTAACGTCCTGACCTAAATGACCACTAAAATGGTAGCCAGACCGATCACCACCTGATCTCAAGCACACCTTCCCATATTCTAGAGGTTGTTAACTAGTATTGAAAGTCTAATGAGGCTATAATAGGGAGATTATACACTCATGATCAGAGTAGCACAATGGTATATCAGGAAATAAATAACAGACAACTGTAGAAGCAGTAATAAATGAAAGACATAACATTGGAATAATAATATCAACTGAATATAATTTTCCTACCCCAATATTAAAAAATTCACACATGTCTAGATGATGATATATAAACTAAAATAAAATACACACAACATGCAATGTGATATAGTGCAATACATAAATTTAAAAAGTAAATGAAATCCCTGAGGCTAAACTCCATGAGCATCTTGAGATAAAGCTCATTCCTATGATACTAACTTCTAGGTACAAGAATGGAAATGAAAGAAATATTCCATAGTCCTTCAAGTATGAGATTTCCCAGGTACACCGATGCAATGGTAGCTCAAGTAGGATGTGAGATAAAATCTTACTAGGCCACCACCAATGGTGTCTATAGCTAAATCCAGTTTGTGATTATAAAGTATAGCAGTGTGGTGGAAAAAATAATAATAAACAATTCTAAAAAAATAAATACTAGTTGGATAGGGTTCCAATTGGACACCAAACCAACTCTACCTACTTTGGCCCATGGTCAGAATAGTGATCTGATCAGTAATCATATGTTTATAGTTATAATATATATAATAGTTATATATTGAATCCACCTATATGGTCTAAGTACGTGCATATGTAAGTATTTATATTCCTAGAATACTGGGTGTTGGATGGATAATGGTGAAACTCAGGCATCCATAACAAGTCTTAATGATCCTATAATCCCAAGAAAAAGGTACAATCCATGCATCTCATAATGAGTGCAAGACATCATTCTCATCACTCGATATAGTGGGTGTGTCATTATGCTAACACCCAAAACAAGGGATGTGGTGCATCATGCCAACCATCCAAATATTTTCAATGGTATGAGACGTTATTCTCAATATCCAATGTAAGGGATCGTGAAACTTTATGAACAATAGAACCCTTACCATGATTCCACAACCTATATCAAAGGTGTAATGATATTTATAACAATTTACATGATGCATTACATCTCATTCATCATTTTCATCAAACCCAAATATTACCAAGGGAATTCAATTTACATTTAATTAAAATAAATAACAATAGACATGGCCTTACCACCCATTTTAATTATCCATTTAATTCATACCATTCAATTATAAAAAAAATTCCATTTATCAAGGCATGGAAATTTATAATCAAGGCATGCTAGCATACTTATAAGGTGGTTGGTCTTTGAATCAAATAGTCATAAGAAAATATATTCCATTTTATTCAATCCATTTAGGGATATCAATAGAGACCATGTACTAAGCATGCCACATGTCTAACAATAACATAAAGGTATATGAAAAAAACATCAATGTCATAAGGCCAAAAAATATTTAAATCACTAATCACCACTTTTTAGTTTAGAATACAACATGCCTCATCCAAGGGGTTTAATTATAAAAAATGACATTGTTAAAAAATAATTAATTTAGCACAACCCATAATTATATTCAACAGGTATAACTCAGTTCACCAAAAATAATAATTCTAGAAAGCTACCAAACATGGAAAATCAATTTTATGGATGAATGTAGCACTTATAAGGTTCCATTTTTAATTAGGAAACTACCAACATTGGAAATTAAAAATATAAGTCAATCCAATCCCTTGGGAGGTGCTTTATTTCAATTAGGAATTTACCTATAGGGGAAAATCTATTCACAATCTAAGATAAAATCTTAGAATATGTTCTAAGCATTTAATAAATGAATTAAAAAAAGTAAATTCGATCCAGCATGCCCAAAAGGGCCTCTGTGATAAAGGTTGTCATTCTAAAACTATTAAATAATGATCAACGAATGTATAACATGGCGAGTGTATCAATTTAAGACGATGAAATAAATTTTAAAGTGACGTGCAACAAAGGACGGCGTGCAGAACAATTGAAATATATTTATAAATCAACCGAAAATTGGGGAAAGAGCTATAGAACACCAAACTTATACCAAGAAAATTTAACTCATCTAATATAAAGGCTTAATTTAGTTCAATTTGGAAGAAATTAAAGAAACACACATCTGTCCTAAAAATTGGGAGAATGCACACTCACAAAAATATCATAATAGAACAGAAGAGGAACTGAGATAAGAAGCAAGAAAATATTATATCTTATTGATATCCATAAAAATATTTTGAAGAATCATGATTTTAAGTCTGGATCAAAAAGATATCTCAAATAATAGATTGGGAGGAGGATGAACCTATAGAAGAGAAAGGGGAATCTATCTGCTGAAAAGGAGAGGAAAAAATAATGGTTTAGATATTAGGTCAATTAAGGTAATTTTAGTACTTATTCCACAAAATATAAGTCAGACATTTTAATCATATAGTTTATCTAAACCATGCAAAAACCATGCTCCCTTCACAACCTAAGGAGGGACACCACACAGTTAAGATGCACAGTTTCCCTAACCAAGTGAAAACCTTGAAAAATCTCACAATCAAAGATGTCTAATACCTCACATGATCATGCACCTCTGGTCACACTGTTATAGAAAAACCATGAATTCTCTACTTCTCAAAAGGTTCCCTGAATAGTTACCTCGCACAGTTATTACTAATCATGCGGTAACCATACAACCTAACCTTTTTTCCCATTTTCTTGAAATCCATGCTTTGAACAATCCCCGAATGTTCCTGGGACCTTCACTATGACATATCACATGTTTACCAAGGTTTTAACAAGGATTTATATTGAAAAACAAATGATTTGTACCTTCATGAAAATATGGGTCGTTACAACCTCCCTGCCTTATAACTTATGATCACCAAGATGCCTTGGGGAAACAATGAAAACGTCACATGAACTACATGGGTTGTGAAGTATAATTCAAATGGTCATGTTTTATTCCCAAACACAATATGCATATCAAATAATTTATTAAGTTTATGGAACTTAAGTCATCAAAACTTGAGCCAATGCTTGTTTTTTTTACTGAAACACTGAAATGGTTCTTACCTAATCCCATTTAGCTAGAGACACAATCATGTCATCATCTCTTTAAATATATGGACAATGGTTCTTCCTACCATTGGTTTTAATGAAAAAAGGGGGGTAACTCCAAGCCATGGTACCTCTGTTTTTTAAATTTAAAATAAATAATCCCCTAATAATTCTAATTCTCCTCATGGTTTGATTTTGAACTGGCCAAATTGTCGATTCCCCACTGACCTCATTTAGCCAGGTCGAGCTGTATTTTTATGAAGATCCCCAAATAACACATTTTTCACTTGTATCCACCTGAATACATGTTAAAAATGGTTCTTCGAAAACCATGTTCCTTAAGAAAAAAAGAAAACAAGTTGAACCACCTTTGGCTGACCATACTCAAAACGCCCGACTTAGACAGATGGTGTAAAAACATTAAACTACAATGCCTTCTTCCAAGGCATATCATGTTTACCATGAGAATATTCACTAAAGCCCATACCAGGGTTCCAAATATGTTCCTTGATCAAACCATTACATGACCATTTGATCTATCAGGAATCAACGCAAACAAAGGTGTAACCCAGATCCAACCCATTTGAATTGTAACCCTTTAAACATCACCTCTGATCCCAAAAAAAGGTATTGGATAACCTCAGATTCATTAAAATATAGTTCAAGGAACTAACCCTAGGTAGTCTATAATCCATGTTTATAATTGAGACATCAGTAGAAGGACAATACATCCAAATTAGATCATTTATTGTGCCCAAATCATCATTTTCCTAGTGGTTAAGTCAGATGAAATTGGCTGGTGTCCTAGAATCAATCAAAACCATTCCTATATAGGAACCTAGGTATCACTCAGGACAAACCGTTCCTTGATTAAAACCACACATCCAGTACCCAAATCTGATAAATCATGTTTATTGAAATTCAAGAAAATTCTAAACATTTATTTCAATGTATAAATAATGATCTCTTAGTACATCAAGGACGAGGTCAATATAAGTGATATGGTCATCTCTTAAAGAATAATACAATAAGATGATATCGAGGGTTACAGAAAAGATTATAGAAACTTATATTACATACAATTTGAATTTATTATTATGGTTTTCAACTAACCACACCCAACTACCTAAAATAAGAATAGTCAAAACACTACTGGTCGACTTTTTTGAAGAACCGTGGCTTCACCCACCAATGAATCACTATTAATCGAATCACAAAGCCTTTACCACCCGAGGCATCCCATGATTTCTCAATATTTACAATTGAAGTCCATCTATAATGAATGGTGTTTTTCAAGTGTTGTGTACATATCCAAACACATCAAAATCGTGCTACCAAGGAATCTATGACATGTTACAATGCTCACCAACCTCACAGGCATTCAAAAAACAACATTGAGCATTTTTAAATGGTCTTCTTTAGTTGAGTTCTTTCTACTTGGAAGGATATGTATTTACTTGAACTAACATGATTCTCCCCATCTTAGGAGTGTCCTAGTCATCTAAAGGAGACATATATAAGATTTGGTGTCCTAGAACTAACTGGTTGTCCTTTTATTATATGTATATTTAATGTATTCAAATATTAAACATCTTATTATATATTTTTCATTATTCCGCACAACTATGATGTAATAATGTCCTGGAGTATTCATTGCATTTATAAGGTTATGGAAGTTCCCCACTATAATTAGAAACTTGAAATTATATAACAATATTCTTAAATATAGTTCTATGGTTGGATGACATACTATGATGGGAAACATAGAATGTAGACCGCCAGATGTTAGTACTCATAAGCAGATGAGACTTCCTCTAACAAATTATGCACTTGGTAATCTCCAAGAAATGATATTATGAGAACAGAACAACTACTAGGAATTCCACATGTTTTGTTATAATTGGATATTTCTATCTTCAATCATGTTTAATAATCCTTATACTTTAATATTATCATTAATATGTGTCACGACTCGTGCACTTTCATTTAAAGATGAAAACCGTCACGTAGACAGTTGGCGGGAAGTCGGGTATGTTGGGTGCGTCATGAGTGACTTGTTATTAATGGATAAGTTGAGGAAAAATTTTTTTATTCCATTTATAGAATTCTATATCTCGGCTCTTTGATTGAAATATAACTGTCGCACTAAATTCAATGTCTATGGGGTAATGACGAGTTTATTTCAGGTAGTCAAATAATGACGTATCAAGCATAAAAGTTGATTACACTATCATGAAACCTGCTTGATGAGATATTGTGACAAAGGGGTTATATTACACAATGAGAATTCGTATGTGGATGTCATTGTTGTGACTTTAAGTTCTTTCTCTTGGGTGCCTTGACCCATTTCTAGACAGTACTCTTGGACTTTAGGCAAACCCACCTAATTCCAATGATAAATAATCCTAGAGGGTCACACACTAAGTGTTTTTAGTGGTCTCAGTTAAATTCTATTAGAATATAATTTATAAATATTATTCTAAAGAAAATGGAATAATTTTATTCAAGTTAAAATGATTCCATAAATTAATTAAATATTTATTCATCAGATTGTGGGTAAATTATATATTTTTTGTTTTATTTAACATTTAATAAATATTTATTTACTAGTTTGTAAATTAAATATTTATTTTAGAGAATAATTTATTTAATTTATTTATTTGGGTGTTCAATAAATGGAAGTGGAGTTTGAGAGGACCAAGTCCAGAATGGTAGTAAAATAACGATTTGAAAAATAATAAATAATTATTTAACTAGTTGGCACAAATTAAATTAATGCTGCTATTATTTTGTGACACGAAATTTTATTTATAATTTCATTTTGCGCAAGTTGTCCCACTATAAATAATGACGCAGTATTATTATTAATTGAATGAGTTTTCTCTAAAGTTATGAATGTATTTAATTGCTGTTATGGAATTAAATATTGTAACTAAAACCCCATGTCATTAAATATACACATACATCTATTGCACCATGGATCGAACCACACACCTGGTGAATTGAGAATTTTTAATCCAAATAATTTATCTCTCGAGTTCTCTTCCCGCCCCTATAAAGAATGAGATATGTTCTTCAAGGCCAAAGAACAATTGATCAAGAATGATGGACACAAGACACTCGCTTCGCCATGCTAGCACCTGGAGAATGAGCGGTGTCGATCAGATGCCATCAGAGCAAGTGTGGATCATCGCTAGAGGGATTATAGTTTAGATCCTTTCAAGTTCAATGAGATAATATGGAAGCGTCATTACGGATGATCAAGATCCTCAATGAATAAAATAACTAAGTTTCAGTTATTAGGGTTTTATGAAATTAATAAAATTAATTATGAACATTATGTGAAAGATTCTCTCAAAAAGTTTTGGGCCACTTCCTTCTTTATCTAAATCTTTGATTCTATTCCATAGAGACTGGAATTCATCATCATATTGATCCTATAATAATCATTGGTCATGGTAAAAATAAAATTTGGGTGTTGTCCTAATCACACTTCCACTGTGCCTGGAGCCTTTAAGTGGTATCAGAGTGGTTACATCATAATTTATAATTCTTTAAATATTCCATTGTTCATTTATGCATTTAATAATTTAGTTGTTTCAATTCAAGTTAATTGTTCTGTAAATCTGAATCTTGAGATCTATTCCCCCTCTTTCATTTCTCGTTCTCCTTACGGAAATGATATTTTTTTTAATTTTGATAAAAATAAAACAGATGATCTCATCTGGAGGTGCCAAAGGTTCTTGGCCATACAACACCAGAACACACGATGTGTATTCGGTAGTACACGTTGTTTAGCCAAGGTTCAATCCACTGGGTTTGGTCCTCTAAACTAATCCATGTCAATGGAGTTTGTCTAAGTCTTAATGACTCCATGTGTTGACCAGGAATAGGTGGCACACGGTTTCCAGAATACACGTTGTGTGGCCCACTGGACACGATGTGTAGTCCCTTCAGGTTAGGGTTGGACCATATACCTCGTACACGGCTTGCCCGGATGGAGACCGTGTAATGAAGAACTACATGGTGTGTGACCCAATAGAGATGCTGTGTACTCTGAAGATTTCTAGAGTACACACACATGTCGTTTCCCTGGGCGTGTACTTCGGATGGACGATGGAAAATTGTACACTTCGTGTATTTGTAACTACATGCTGTGTAATCCTCCAAATTTTTTAGATTTATTAATATTTATTATTATATTATACAATCCATTGATACATGTACCATCGTGCGAGCATAAAGATGAGGCACATAACGTGATAGGTGATTTATATATAAGTGTTTAATTTAACAACTGTGTAATGTTCATTTCTACTCATTGGGTAGTTATGAATGGAAAATCACTGGGTTGCCTATAATGTAGAAGTTATGTACAAAGATAATTTTAAATGAAATTATTTTTTTAAAATTATGATGGATGAGAATCTCAAGGAAATTCAGAAAAGGGTTTAAGATAAAAGGATTGGTTAATTAAAGATGATAATTAATTAATTCAAGAGTGATTTATCTTAAACAAGAATGATTAAATAATTGAATGTTAGTTTTATTAATGCGTAAATATCATTTCATGTATGGATGATCATGATCTAGACAAAGACCTTTGTATGTGGAAGGTTTATTTTAATTTATTTATTTAAATTAAATTTGTTGGCCTTCGAGCCTTCTCCTCATTAATATGTAGGGAATATATGCCGAAGGATTCTTTTATGTAAAACCCCTTTTTACCCCTCACCTTTATGTGATTTAAAAAAGGCATATGTAATGTATGGAACTCCCAAGATAGTGGAGGCGGTTCAAGTTGGAGTTGAGATGAAACCAACCCCATGAGATATAGAGGTGGACAGGTGGAAAGCTGTAAAAACAAACCCAAAAGGTTCAAGGTGTTTCTCCCATAGGTCATGGTTAGTTTATCAACCACTAGATAAAATCACCATTATAAAATCTCATGACGATTCCCTTTACATTATTTTATTTCTGTCAATTTCATGTTTTATCATTATGGGTGTGTTATCGCGATCACATAATTAATGAAATAAACAAGCATGCAAGATGGAACTAAAATAATCTAGACTTATGCGTAAATATTATCAAGACATGGTTAATAACTTAGGTAAGTTCCACTAAATATTAACAAGAATGTGATTATGATAATAAGAAATTCAAACATAAGAGATAAAAATCCCTCAAATTAAATATTAAGTCAGACCAAGCCTTCCGTTACATGATTAAGGGAAAAACTCAAGAAAACTATGAGTTTCACCAACCCTTTTTTGGAAACTTAATTTTATATAGGAATCCCTTATGAAATTTTTCAGGTTGACTTAACCATATTAGATTAATAGGAGTAGCCTTTGCTAGACTTAGTGTAATATTAGAGAAAGGAGTTGAGTAAATCTAAAGTCATGATTTCAGGATTGGGGAGTCTACTCAACAGATCAAGGAGCTGCAAGCCCGTAGTTAGAAAAGACCTTCCTACCTAAATACCTTCTAATAGCTTGACCAACCCTTGTTGGATTTATGCGATGGGGAATATGGATCGTTTCCACTAGAATGTCATGGAAACTAGGCATTTGAAGTTTAATGGGGAGGGCCATTGGGACTTGATAAAATAGTGAGATACTTAATAAAATTTATTAATTCTCATAAAATGTAATAAAGAAAGTACTAATGATATGATATTTTAATTTTAGAATAAAAATGAAATTCTCATCAACCACACTATCCCTAAGATCAATTCGGGATAAAGACAACATCCTCACCAAGGGGAGATAGATCTACGAGTAGCCAACAGAGCCAGACCTACTTTTGTAGCTGTCGGGGACTACCACCTCACATTGCCAACTGGGATGATGTTGGTGTTAAAGGGTTGTTATTATGTGTTGTCTATTACTAAAAACATTATTTCTGTATCCAGATTAGATATAAACGGATTTTTTTCATTTTTGTAAATGAATATTTCTTCTTTTACAAAGATAGAATTTGTTTTGGTAGGGCACATTTATACAACGGTCTTTATGTGTTGGATTACACAAACAAAGTAATGGAAATCGATAAAAAAGATACTTCACATGACTCATACCACACCCAACTTCCAAATCATTAGCTAGGTCATGTAAATGAGAATTACTAGACAAAGTTACATCAAGATGGATATTTAGATTCTTTTGAACAAAAACCACTTGGCGTATGTCATACATGTTTAAAAGAAAAAATAACCAAAGCCCCATTTAGTGGGAAAGGTGAATGGTCTAAATAACTTCTTGAATTGATTCATACTGATGTGTGTGGACCAATTCCAGTTGAAGCAAGGGGAGGGTACTCATTCTTCAGAACTTTTACTGAGGATTTTAGTAGATATGGATATATCTACTTAACAAGGTATAAGTCAGATTCTTTTGATAAGTTCAAAGAATACAAGAATGATGTTGAGAACCAGCTTGGTAAGAAGATTAAGAAAATCTACTTAGACTGAGGTGGAGAATATCTTAATCAATACTTCATTGATTACATACGGTAGTTTGGGATGCTATCCCAACTCACTCCTCCATACACGTCTTAGTGGAATGGTGTGAGAGAAAGGAGGAACCTCACCCTATTGTACATGGTGAGATCAATGATGAGTCATGAGAGTCTTCCATTATCCTTTTAGGGATATGCATTATAAATAGTGGTGTACATACTAAACCAAGTACCAAATAAATCAATAAATGGTATTCCATATGAGTTCTTAAGTGGAATGAAATCCATATTATTGAATTTACATGTGTACAAAAGCGATGAGTTTGTTAATGCCTCTTCAGGTAACAAACTCCCCCCCTAAGTCACAAAGTGTACCTTTATAGGACACCCCAAGGAGAAAAGGGGATATTAACTATACAACCCCTCAGAAAAAAGGTTATAGTGGAAAGACATTCCATATTTCTTGAGAGGGAGCACATCTCCGAAAGATATAGTGGGAGTGAGATAGACTTCAATGAAGTTGAGGCTCAAAATACACAAGAGTTGGTACCAGAATAGATTCCACAAAGCCCCATAGAAGAACTGTTCTAGAGACCCAAGGGTAACATAGGAGTACAAGAGTGGTTAAAAAATCGGAATGGTACAGTTTTCTAGTTACTGAGGATATTTACTCATTATTAGTTGATAATAATGATCCTATAACCTACAAGGGAGCAGTAAGTGGCACAGATGTTTCCAAGTGGTAAGAAGTCGTGAATTATGAGATGGATTCTATGTACTAAAACCAAGTATGGATTTTGTTAGATTATCCAATTGATGTAAAGCCTGTTGGTTGAAAATGGGTATTTAAGAAGAAACTAGACATAGAAGGACAAGTCAGTACCTATAAAGCATGACTGGTTTCAAAAGGGTACAAATAGCATCAATGCATTGACTATGATGAAACCTTTTCACCAGTTTCAATGCTAAAATCCATCAGAATTATATTTTCCATTACTTCTTACCATGAATATGAGATTTTCAAAATGGATGTCAAAATTTCCTTCCTTAATGGGAACCTTTAGGAAGATGTCAACATGAAACAACCTGAAAGGTTTATGACTCCAAAGGATGCCAATAAGGTATGAAAGTTGAAAAAATCAATTTATGGATTAAATAAAACATCCAAGTCAAGAAAAATTCATTTTTATGAATCCATAACAAAATTTGGTTTTATCAAGAATGAATGTGAGCCTTGTGTATACAAACGATTTAGTGGGAGTGGAGTCATTTTCTTAATAGTGTATTTTGATGACATATTACTGATTGGAAACAAGATACCAGTCTTAACGTCTGTTAAGGTATGGTTGAATCAATACTTCTCCACGAAGGACTTGGGTGAGGAAGCATATATTCTTGGGATCAAGATCCATCATGATATATCCAAGATATCGTTGGGCCTAAGTCAAAGTACATACATTGATAAGATACTGAAGAGATTCGGTATGGAACAATCCAAGAGGGGATTTTTGCTGGAATCACATGGAATTTGTCTTTCCCAGAAATTGTTTCCTCAAACACATGAGGAAATAAAGATAATTTAAAGGACTCTATACGCATCAACGATTGGGTTATTCATATATGTCATGATTTATACTAGGCTGGATGTCACCTATGCATTGAGTGTAGTAGGTAGATATCAAGTTGACCTAAGTGACCACCATTGGATGGTAGTCAAGAATATCCTAAGTATCTCAGGGGTACTAAGGATATATTCCTGGTTTATAGAGGAGATGAGGAACTAGTCATCAAAAGATATGATGATGCTAGTTTCCAGACTGATCAAGATGACATGAAGTTTCAAACGGGATACATCTTCACTTTTAATGGAGGTGTAGTAAGATGGAGGAGCTCAAAGTAGAGTGTGGTTGCAGATTATAATGTAGATTTTGGGTATATCATAGCTTTTGAGGCAGCTAATAAAGAAGTTTGGATGTGAATCTTCATCTAGGAGGTGGATGTGATACCTTTTAGTAAGGATCCCACTACATAGTACAATGATAATACTATAGCGGTGGCTCTCGCAAAAGAGCCAAAGTCACATCAGCGGATGAAGCATATACTTAAAAAGTATCATCTCTTGAGGGATTTTTATCAGATAGGTGAATTTTCAGTGAGTAGTATTTCCAAAAAAGATATTGTGGTAGACCCCTTAACTAAATCTTTGACTTAGTAGAAACATTATAACCATGTGAGGTCTAGCGGACTGAAAGTCTTAGGAAGTTGGATCTAGTCCAAGTGGGATTTTGTAAGAGTTAGTGTCCTAGAACCAACTGGTTGTACTTTGATTACATGAATATTTAATGTATTCAAATATTAAACATCTTATTACATATTTTTCATTTTTATGCACGACTGTGATGTAATAATGTCATAGAGTATTTATTGCATTGATAAGGTAATGGAAGTTCCCGGCTATGATGAGAACCTTGAAATGCTATAACAATATTCTTAAATATAGTTCTATGGCTGGATGGAAAACTATGATGGGACACGTAGAATGTATACTGTCAGGTGTGAGTACTTGTAAGTAGATGAGACTTCCTCTCATGAAGTTCACACTTGGTAATCTCCAAGATAGGAGATTATGAGAATAGACCCGCTAGTATAAATTCTGCATGTTTTAGTGTCATTGGATATCTCTATCTACGAGCATGTATAATGATCCTTAGAAATTAATATTATCATTAATACAATTCATGACTCACTCACTTTGATTTTCTAACATAAAATGTCATGCAGACAGTTGGAAGGAAGTATGGTACGTTGGGTGCCTCACGAGTGGCATGTTATTAATGGATAAGTTGAGGAAGGATTTGTCCCTTCCATTTATAGAAGTTGATATCTCATCCATTTTATTCAAATAGAACTCTTGCATGAAATTCCATGGCTATGGTGTAACGACCAGTTTATTTCCGGTTGTCAAAGAATGACGTATCAAGCATAAAAGTTGATGACACAATCATGAAACTTGATTGATGAGATATTGTGACAAAGGTATTATATTACACAGTGAGCGTTCGTATGTGGATGTCATTGTTCCGACTTTAAGTTATTTCTCTTGGGTGCCTTGACCCGTTGCTAAACAGTACTCTTGGACTTTAAGAAAGCCCACCTAATACCAATGAGAAAGAATCCAAGAGGGTCACACACAAAGTGTTTATGGTGGTCTCAGTTAAATTCAATTTGAATTTAATTAATAAATATTATTCTCAAGATAATGGAATAGTTTTATTCAAGTTAAAATTATTTCATAAATTAAATAAATATTTATTGAATGGATTTTTGGTAAATTATATTTAATTATTTTATTGAACATTTAATAGAAATTTATTTACTAGTTTGTAAATAAAATATTTATTTAAGAGAATAAATCATTTATTTGATTGTTTGTGTTTTTAATAAATAGAAGTGGAGTTCGAGAGGACCAAGGCCGGTCTGATAGTAAAATAATTATTTGTAAGCTAATAAATAATTATTTAACTAGATGGAAGAAATTAAAATAACGCTGCTATTATTTTTTGATGCGGAATTTTATTTATAATTCTTTTTTTTCGCAAGTTAGTGCACTAAAAATAATGATGCGGTATTATTATTAATATCATGGGTTTTCTCTAAGGTTATGAATGTATTTAATTGGTGTTATGAAATTAAATATTGTAACTAAAACCCCATTTCAATAAATAGACACATACATCTATTGTGATATAGACTGAATCACACACCTAGTGAATTGAGAATTGTTAAGCTAAAAAAATTATCTCTCGAATCCTCTTCCCACCCCTCTCAAGAACTAGAGATGTTCTTCAAGGTCGAAGAACAAGATATTAAGAACGAGCGACAAAAGACACTCACTCCGCCACACTAGCACCTAGAGAATGAGTGGTGTCAATCAGAGCACGCGTGGATCACTACTAGAGGTATTCTACTTTGGATCCTTGCAAGCACAATGAGATAATCTGGAAGGGTTATTCTAGATGATCAATGTCATCAACGAAGACTATATCGAAGATTCAGGTGTTATTTTCTTTATGAAATTAATAAAATTAATTATAAACAAGATGTGAAAGATCCTCTCTAAAGGTTTCGGGCCTCTTCATTCTTTATCTAAATCTTTGATTCTATTTCATGGAGACTGGCATTCATTGTCGTATTGATCCTAGAATAATCATTGATCATGGTAAAAATAAAATTTTGGTTTCTTCCCAACCATGCTTCTGTAGCGCCCAGAACCTTCAAGATAGTATAGCCACTCAAAAGCATACTAGGGTAGATTCACCTTAAACACATGTGTGGAACTTCTCTGGGTCATCTTCACCCATGTCATAAAATTTGGCATGAAATCCAAAACCAACATGACTAGTGTTTCAAGACACCCGATCATCTTGGAATGCCATCTCAAGCATTTGGAAGAATTTCTTTAACACCCACATCACTCTACTTCAAAGATGGCACTAGAATGTACTCAATATCTTAATCCTCAATGATTCTACCAAACCCAACTATTTTGTTATATCATATAGAAACTAGAAGAATACCACGTATATAAATGCACACTACCCTGAGGTTCTAGAAGAAAGTCAACACACCCTCAATACTATCCAAATGTTTTCTTCCTTATGCATACAAGATATTTATCTGAGAGTTTTATTGCCCTATACGACCATTAACCTGGTCGACAATGTACCAAGTAATCCATCACTGAGGAAGAAGAGAGGGTCATGTGACCAACAAAGCATCCAACCATGCCCTAGGCATGTCTAACATGCTAAAAATGAGCAATAATTGATACTAATTCCCATAACAAAGGTAAAGGATACCATGAACACCCTTCCAAACTAGGGTGTCTTTTAGAAATGAATATTCCTACTATGGATAATGGAACATGAATGGTGCCATATGTTAGAAAACACACGACATTTAACAAGTCATTTTAATCTCTAAGGGTGATACCTACCTCAGTCTAGCCCCTTAAAAGAGCATAAGAATCAACCCTCTCACTAGTTCGTGCCAAAAATATTTCACTAGGCCCTATGCCTACCATTTAAGCCATTACTAAAAGGAAAAAGTCCTATGTAAAATGATCATGTTTCGGTTTCAAGGAAACTCAAGGAGATGTTTAAACTAACTGTACACTAGGGTTTAACGAAGGATACCACCTAAGATTACATTTTTATTGAATATATTGATTAAAATTCAATCATTAAACATTTAAAAGAATTAAATTATTACATAAATTAAAAATTATAAGACAAAATTAATTGGTACCTGATTTAACTAACACCTCAAGGCAGAATAGGTAAGTCTCCTAAAACTTCCTTTTAAAACATTTATCATTTATTAACATCCCATTATAATTAGTAAATTTATCATATAAATTCATTCTAGTAATTTCACTTATCCATAATGATTTTCAAAATTGGGATTGGTTAAAGAAAATTTCAATTTCAATACTACGTCTCAATAGATAAGGCGGCCTATGAGGGTCTCGTTAAGCCAACCTAGGTTCATCAAAATGAAACCCAATATTAGTTGTTTAATTATTAATGTTTCAAAACACTCGTAGTGGGTTATCTCATAAAAAATATTTCCCAACTAACCTAATTGGGTCTAGTTGTGAATTTATGAAGTTAACCATATGGATCTACATACCCATGTGATAGAGTCAAAAGCCTTTATAGAGCCAACAATCAATAGTTTAATTTTTTAAATTACCCTTAATGGGTTTTATCTGATAAGCTTAAATACCATAACTGACCTACAAAGGTCAAGTTAGATAGTGGGTCCATAAGTAAACAATTCATTTTTGATCAAAATTATACATCTTTTACATTTATAAACATTTCAAAATATATCATGGTCATATATAATGGTTTAATTATGTGGGTTTCAATCTCCAAATCTATAAAGTGCTTATACACTGAACAAATTGGCATTTGGATCCCATTAATCAAAACCAATTCACTTTATATTTTTAACTCTTTCAACTTTTACATTTTAACAATGGGCTCTAGATATATATAAAAAGATCAAAATATGATTTGAATACATGTGTTACCATTCCCCAATTTATAAAGAGACCATACAACGTGCAACTAAAAACTAGATTCTGTTTAATCACAACCAATATTTTCATCCCATGCAACCAATTATATATAAAAATCATGAATAGGAAAGTCATCATAAGCAAAAAATATAAGAACCTAATAATAAGCAAAAAAGCATGATACTTAGGCAATACATGCTAAATAATCAAGAAACATGGCATATAGTTAGCTAATCATTGCAGTAGATTAACATACTAAATAAATAATTCAAGCGTGTTATATAAAATCAAATGTTGAAGAAATATATATAAAGGTACAAAAATAAACACATCACTAAAATACCTAACACGGTATATAACAGCCAGGATAATAATCACACAAGTCATATCAATACAATCAGTAGGCCAAATCTAAATGCAACTACTTGACATGGAATATTCTTGGCATGTGAATTTAATTGTACCTATAATGATGCATGTAATGATACTTCCTTTACATATTTGGATAAGGAAAAAATACTATAAATTTTATAAATCAATAAGCAAGAGAATGTACACTAGTTACTCAAGGATAAATCATAATAAATTGTAACAACGAACACCACGAACAACAATTCCTATCCCTTCCACTTGGAATATTCCTTGTGGGTGGGTTGATCACTCGTAGAAAGGATTATTTACTAAGTTCCAAACACATTAATATTATCATGTCTATCTTCCCCAACATTAATACAAATAAAAAAAAAGAATACTCTGATTACACTTTGTAACATACTAACTTTACTGACCACTAAACTCGTAGCTCGACCACTTTCCACATGGCCTCAAGCGTGCCTCCTTATATGTCTGGGGCTTATGACTAGAATCAATGGTCTAAGAAGGTGACAGTGGGGAGACTATACCATTATGATTATTTTCAAATAATGGCATATTATGAAATAAATAACATATAATAGGAGTAGAAATAATAAATGAAATACAGTGCATTGGATGAATAATATCTACTAAATAAATCCATTCAATGCTAATATATAATAATGCATGCATGTATAAATGAAGATAAATAAACTAAAACATAATACACATAGTATGAAACATGATACAGTGCAATACAGGAATAAAGAAAGGAAATGAAAGCCTTGAGGTCAAACTCCAAGAGAATCCTAAGCTCTAGATCAGTCAAATGCTCCCAACTCCTAGGTATAAGCATGATGGTGTAAGAAATAGTCTATAGTCCTACAAATATAAGATCTACATGGGTAACCCAGTGTAAAGGTGGCTTGAGTAAGGTGTGAGATTAAATCACAGTAAACCACCACCAACTTTTTCTGTAGCTAAATCGAGTTTGTGAGTATAAATTATAGCAGTGTGAAGGTAAAATAATAATAAATAATGCTGAATAAATATGTATCAGTCAGTTCAAGTTTCAATAAGACACCTAGATGACTCTATCTAATTTATCCCATGGATGGAATGATGATATGGTTAGTAACCATATATATATAGTCATAATATATACATAGAATAATTATATATTTCATCCACCTATATGGACTAAGTTTATGCAGACATAAGTATCCATATACCTATAATACTAGGTACTGGATAGAATGGGGTGTAACTCAGGCATTCATAACCAATATGAAAAATCCAATAAGCTCAAGAAAAGGGTACAATCCCTACATCTCATAATTAGTGGGAGATATCTTTCTTGTCACTCAAGATGGTGGGTGTGTCGTCATTCCAACTCTTGAAACAAGGGACATGGTGCATCATTACCACCATCAAAATAGTGTCAATGGTGTGAGACGTCATTCTCAACACCTGATGTAAGGAAGTATGAAAATTCATTCCCAACAGAACCCTTACCATCATTCCACAACCTATGTCAAAGGATTAATCATATTTATAATAGTATCCATGATGAATTACCTCTTATTCATTATTTTCTTTAAGATTTAATATAACCAAGGTCATTCAATTCACAATTAATTAAATTTCATAAAAAGAGGCATATACATACCACCCATTTGAATTTTCCATTTAATTCATACCATTCAATTTGAACAACCCATTTCATTTATCGAGGCATGGGAATTTATAATCAATTCATTCCAACCCACTTAAAAGGTGGTTGGTCTTTAAAACAAGGAGTCATAAGGAAGGTCATTCCCTTTTATTCAATACATTTAGGGATATAAAAAGACACTATGTACTAAGTATGCCACATATCTAACAATAACATAAAGTCTTAAAAAAATCAATTCCATAAGTCCAAGAAAGATTTAAATAACCAATCACCACTTTTTAGTTTAGAATACATCGCACCTCATTTGATGGGTTTTATTATAAAGCAATACATAGTTAATAAATAATTAATTTAGCAAGAACACACATTATATTCATGAGGCATAACTCAATTAAATAAAAATAATCATTTTAGAAATCTACCAAACACGGAAAATCAATTTCATGGATCCATGTATCACTTATAAGGATCCATTATCAATTAGGAAACTACCTACATGGGAAATTACAAATATAAGTCAATCCAAGCCAAGCCCTTATGAGGTTCTTTGATCAAATTGGACTCATACCTATAGGGGGAGATCCATTCACAAAATAATCCTAATGCTTAAAAGATGTTCCAAGAATTTAATAAATTAACTATAAAGGATAAATTATAGTTCACATGTCCAAAAGGATGATCATGATTGAGGTTTTCATTCTCAAACTACTAAAAAATGATCGATTGAAGTATAAAAATGTGTGTATACCAATTTAAGATAAAGAAATGAATTTTATGAATATTCACATAAAAGGATATATCATGGAATAACGGAAAAATATCTATAAATAAATAGAAACCTAGGTAATTAGTTATAGACCACCTACCTTATAATAAGGATTCTTCACTCATCCAATATAAAGGCTTGATTCTATTTAGTTTTGATGAAATCTAAGATATGGACATCTCCCTGAAAATAGGGTGAATTATCTTGCACCAAAATAGCTCAAATGATTGGAAGAGGAACTAAGATGGGAAGTAAGCAGAGTTGACATCTTACCAAGAGCTATCCAACGCTTCTAATGGATCTTGATTTGGAGTCCAGGTCAAGAAGATATCTCAAAGCCTATCTTGGGAGGAGGAGTAATATATAGGAGAGAAATGGAGAATCCATCTACTGAAAAGGAGAGGAAGAAATGAAGGGTTTAAATATTATTTTTATTAAGGTCATTTTAGTAATTTTTTCCACAAAAAATGAGGCACATGGTCTGGCCGCATAGTTTGGCCTAATTGTGCACAAACCATGCTCCCTTCTCTATCTAAGGAGGGAACCCTCATGGTTAAGACGTAAAATTTCCCCAACTATCTGAAAACCATGAAAAATACAACTATACAAGATGACTAAAATCTCGAATAGTCATTCTCCTCAAGTTTCATGGTTATAGAAAAACAGTGCGGCCCCTACTACTCAAAAGGTGACCTGTACAGTTACCCCACACGGTTAGTACTAACTATGTAGTAACTGTGTGGCCTACCATTTTTCCCATTTTTTGTAATTCCAAGCTCTGAAAAATCCTCAGATGCTACTAGGAGCTTCCTTAGGCCATATCACATGTTTACCAAAAATTAAATAAGGATTTAAACTTAAAAAGAAACAAGTAATACCTTCATGAAATGATGGGTTGTAATAGATTGCACCTTCTTCCTATTGGTGTCGCCTTCTCAATCATCTGAGTTTTGATATAAAATTGAGGTTTGTGTTTATTATTTTGATTTTCTATGTATCAATGGAATTTTCATTTTTATTTTTTGTTCCAAATTTTCATTGATCTATCTTTATCTTTTTATTATAATCCACTACCACCATTCAACATTACCCATCGTTAGCCACCACTTGTGCCTTCTTCTTATTGGTGTAGCCTTTTCAATCATCCTGAATCCAATATTAATTTTTTTTTCTGTTTATTGATTTAATTTTATATGCATCCAATTTATTTTTATTTTGTTTAAAATTCTAATTTTCTTTATTTGTCACTTTATCTTCACTATTTTTATTTTCAGTTCTAATTATTTTCACATTATATTTATTTTTAATGGATGAATGATTATTTTTAGATTAAGGTTTGATATTTTTTTTATTAAAAAATGATAATTAAATTTGTTCAAAGTTATTTTTTATCAAATATGTTGTATTTTTTTGGGAAATATTTAATGGTATTTAATTATTATTAATGATAAAAGTAAATTTTTAATTAAAATTGAATATATGATAACTTATTTTCAATTTTTTAGGTTTGTTATAAATATTAACGAGTCACAGTTGGATTGTTACGCTATGAATAAGTGATAAATATGAGGAAGGTGTCAATTAATTTTTTGGAATATTCTAAACCAAATATTCCATGTAGTGACATGGTTTTCTATCTATGCCTAAAATGTTTAAGTATGAAAAATTTGAAAAGATTAGAGATCAAAGATAATTTAATTTATCTTGGTTTTAATATGAGCTACAACCCTTGGATTTGGCATGGTGAAATTGGGATGAATTATAGATCTATTAATGATGATGATTTTCAAGATGATAAGTCTAGTTAAATTGAAAAATGATTCACAATATTTAACTATAAGGAATTGAGAAAGAATAGACAATTTAGCATATATATGGTGATGCTGAAAATCCATTGTATCTGAGTTGTATGTAATTTATAATTTTATCAATATTGTTAAGATTGATTAACTTGATTATGAACAATGGATGGAGTGATAAGAGTTTTAAAAAGTTTCTACAGCTATTGAAATAAATACTTCATAAATACAATGATCTTCAATATTCAATTTATAAAGTGAAGAAAAATATTATACCTCATGGGTTTATGGTACAAGAAAAGACATGTCTATGGAAGGAATAAAATTTCCTATCAAATTTTCTTAAATGTATGATTTCACAGTATAATTTTAAGAAAAATCATTAGATGATTTAGCAATTACAGAGACTCCTTCTATGTAAATTTCGTATCTTCTTATAATTCCTCTTGAAATTTTTCTTTTAAAATTCAAATGATTATAAAAGGTTAAGATGGTATGAAAATGAGTAGATATGTGATGGAAAATTATTTCATCCATCTAAATTTTAAAAGTGGAAGAAAATGGATCAATGGTTTACTATATTCAAGAATGAAGGTATAAATCTCAAAATTGGATTATGAATAGCTGGAATGAATCTATATTGAATCCTCAGTAGCACACATAGTACATGGCATATTTTATTGGTAATTTAAAACTTATCTCTTGAATTTTTTTTATGTGAAGATATGTCATGTTTAGTCAAATGATCTCTAGACCAAAACATCCTGGAAATGATATTGATGTTTTCTTGTCACAATTAATTGATGATTTGAATCTTTTATGGGAGGAATGTTGTATAATTATTATAAAATTAAACATTCTAAACTATATACAATGATTATTTTCACTATAAATGACTTCCAAACATATGGAATCTTATCTGAATATAGTGTTAAGGGGTATAAAACTTATCCAATTTGTGAACAATAAACTTTTATCAACTTCAACATGAAAACAAATAGTGTACAAGGGTCATCAGAATTTTTTTTCTATGGATCACTCTTATTGAAGATTATAAAGGGAATTCAATATATTATAAGAATTTTATATTTATCTGAAACCTTTTCCCACTAATCAGTATCTAAATATGGTGAAAAACATTGATTTCACTTTTGGAAAGACACAAAAATATGTTAATGATATATATATTTGGAAAAACAATTTATATTTTTTAAGAAACTATATTGGTGATATCATGAGGTAAAAAATAAAATTGATGTTATAAATAAAGAGAGGAATATCTAAAATAGTTTTATTTTAACATTGTTAGATATTAAAGGAAAGAATAATGTTGGCTTGAATTCCAGATTAGACTAGCACTCAATCGGAATATGTTTGGAGTAATCTCCCACTAATGACATATGGTAATAATAATTTCCTCTGTATTATCATACATTATCCATGATGTATAAAATTTGTTTTTTCTTAGTTTCCATGGTATAAAAGTGTCGCAGGGTTATTATTAAAATGTAAAAAAAATTATTTCATTAAAATATTTGAAGATGACAGGAATGAAATCTCACAATTGTCACATCATAATGTAATAGCCCCTAACAGTTGCATTGCATGAAATATTACCCATTTGTGTCAAAATGTATTTCATTAAGGTGTGTTAGTTTTTCAATTAAAATTTTAACATATTGATTTTTTTAATTCATTGAAAAATTTGGATAACAATGTGGTTTCTATAATTTTTCAACTAGAAAGTTATTTTCCTACATTTTTTTGATATCATGGTGAATCTAATGGTTCATTTCATGTAAAAAATAGTGATTAGTAAACCAATATATCTATGTTATATGTATCCCTTTGAAAGATATATAAATATGTTAAATTTATATGTTAAGAATCCATTTAATCCTGGAGAATCCATTTTTTAGAAATATATTTATGAGGGGGTTGAAAAGTTCTTCACAAGCTATTTTTCTACAATGGAGCACATCAGTTTTCCTACATCTCACCATGAATGAGTCAATTATGGGAGAAAGGGGATCCAAGGATTTAAAGTAAAATAATCGATAGATGAGTAGATAAATAAGGTAAATTTATACATATGGAATAACATAGATAATTTTCAACCATATATAACATTACTTATTAATTTGTTAAAATAAATTTATCTAAAGAAGAAAGATGTGTATATTTTGAATGAGCATAAAAAAAACTTTTTGTCAATGGATTAAAGAGACTATGCGTGGTAGATCAAATGCATCAAAAATATTTAGATGGTTAGTGGGTGGTCCAAGTTTAAATTTGATAACATGGTCTGGGTATGTCATTAATTACTATAAATTTTATATGAAAGTTCAATATAATAGAAATTTTTCTCAAAATAGAAGTGTCTTGGTGTTTACATAAGAAATTCATTTTTTGAGTTCCAAATACAAAAACCCAAAATCTACATCAAGTGAATATTATAGATTCATTAAAGAAATATGGGAGGTTGATTGCATTAAATTTTGAGTTCCAATGATTAATTGAAAATGGGTTATTGATAACATTAGTGTCATACATGATGAATTCAATATGACACTAGTTAATATTAATATATTATAATACCCAATTGATCCTTTTATCATGGAAACATAGGGAAAAAATTATATGTTCTTGATCCATCCAATAAGCAGTGTTCTATCATTTTAAAAGGAAAAAATGTATGTGGGTGCTGAAAAACATGAAAAAGATACTAATTTATGTGAGATCCTTACTTTCATGGAAATACAAATATATAATATTGACAAGAACATCATAGACATGGTTTATGGCATACAAAATTATCATGAGGAAGGAATTTTGGAAAAAAATAATTTATTAATTTTCTAATATTACAGGAAACATATATTAATTTATTTTTTACTTTTTAAATTTCATAAAATGTTGGATATATTAGTTTATTTTCTTCATTAAGACACATATTATAACTAATAAGATAATTTTTCCATTTATATTAGTTTATTTTTGATTAGTTTACTATGTTTACCCTTACTTAACTTATGTATTTATTAATTTTATAGAAAAAACTTAATTTTTATGTAATATATTAAATAAAAATAAAAAAATGTATAAAATATTTTATTCAAAGAATATTATTTTTGGTGTAAAAAATTGTGTAATGCGTTGAAATATTTTTACTATTCACACACTATTTTTGGATTTGTTTTCATTCATTTATGTCATTTCATCTCTCATTAATTTTGTTAGTATTTTGTTTAACTTATTTAAGAAATATGAATAAAATATGTTAATTTTAGTTTAATTTTTTGGATCATTTTTCATTTTTATTTACTTTTATATGTAATAGTTTTTCTTGAATATTTTTGTACAAATTATTTGCTATCAATGTACCATTTTTATTCATTTGTGTCATTTAATCTCTCATTATTTTTTTCCATTCTAGTTAACAATTTTAAAAATATTAATAAAAATGTGTTTAGTTAATTTTACTTTTTTTGATCAATTTTTATTTTTATTTAATTTTATATGTAGTAGTTGGATTTTTTTATTTGTGTAATAATTTTCTAATACATTGATTTGTTGGATAATGGAGGATAAAATATTTGATCCACCGCATACTTCTGAGGAGGACCATACACATACTTTTGGGGAGGACCATACACATACTAATATTAAGGCACCTCCTCTTCCTTCTGCATGGGATATATCTACTTCTATAGGGGAAAAGTGTTTGAGGGTTGGTTAATATTACTGCACAAATTTACCAAAATTAACAGTTTCTTATAAATGGGACTCGAGGATACCAGATGATTTTTATAATAATGATATTACTAGGGGTCCAAAAGAAAAATAATTTGATAATTTTATTGCAGTTAAAGCTTGATGAAAAGTTAGTATTTTTATTTTTGATAGGATATGTGTTGGAAAAGTGAATGTATCTCAATTATGGGAGACAATTTTGTTAATCTTATCTACTATTATTTTAATTATCATGATTTTTTTACTAAAATAGGTTTTACCATTCTTGTCAAATGATATATGATTTACTTGATATGAGAATATTCAGTAAGAAATGTTTAGATTTGACTGCTAGAAGATAGAGGGATTTTAAATCAACCCTCATAAAAAAATCATTTTTTAGATAGAAAGCATCCAAATACATGCGATATATATTTATTTCTTAATGAATATACAAGGAAGCGGTTTATTGAAAGTGGATGATAAGAAGTGTTTTTGGTAAGTGAAATGTTATCTTTTTGAGGATCTTTATATTAATGATCATATGAGTGATTTCTTTATTATTAATTTTCATAAAATGAGGAGATATAATTAGGAGATCCAATCCAAAAATGTATACCCTCATAATTTATCTTGTGGAGGGAAGATGTTATTAGAAGAAAAAACGATGGATGAAAGTTTTCAAAAACCGAGACATGCGTATTTAGGATTTAAAGAGGTTAACCCTCCTCCCACTTATCTAGTCATGAAAAATGGAAGAGGGCCTGGATAAGAAAAAAGAGGCAATATCTTATGAAATATCAAAGGGTTGTAGTTGAGTGGATTTTAAAAAGTTATTTAATTTATTTTTGTTCTTTAAGTTAAATTAAAAATTTATATATTGCGATCTACTACAAATTTTTTTAAATAATATATACAATATTTCCATGAGAAGAAGTGAACACATGGTACTTTCATTACTTAGGGTTGGGGGTATATTTTGTTGCGGTATTAGGAAAGCCTGAACACTCGGGTCATGTACATGGATACCCGGTAGGTGTATTGGTAAAAAAAAGTGTTTTCTCATTTTAGAACTTCTTAAATATAAGATGTATATAAAAGAAAAATAGAATCCTTGGAAGCTAAAGTTTAGGATATGGTTGAGATGATGGGGGGTAGTAGAAGGGATTCGGTATAGTTGATGTCAGCAGGTATGCAAAGATAGTTCTGGGATACTAATTCCAATCTTCCTAATCTGCCCGTGGATCCCACTCCTATACCTCTTCCTTCTTATCCAACTCTTACACCTACTCCTCCATAGCATCCCATTTATTGTGAGTTATACATTAAGGATCCCCAATATCATATTGTTTCATATGAGATTATATATTATAATGGGGATATTGTTCATTATTAATAAATAATGATAGAGAACCTTAGGGTCACTATACAAAATGTTATAGATATATTAGTAAAAATACCATTTCCTACATATGAGGTCACTATGATTGTAAAAAGTATGGGACATTTTTTTATTTTGTCCATCTGTACTTGATCAAAAAATTAAGATTGATATATGTGTATATTATATCCTTTATTTCACATTGGAGTTAATTTTTTAACATTTTAAAGTTTATATATTTATCTATTTTTATAGGACTAATTTAAAGGTGAATACGTACTGTATAGAAAACAAAAAAAATACAAGATGTTATGAATTTTAATAAAACTTCTTCTAGTATTGATATATTATGGACATATTCAAATTTTTCATTAGAAGTTTATGACATTCCTATGTAAGCTAAAATGTGTGGGCATAAAATCACTGTGATGATTAAAAAAATATGTCATAGAGCTTGTAACTAGAGATGGGTTGGGAATAAACATTATTTAGTCTTTTTCATATAAGTTAATTAACATATATTTTTCAGTTATTTTTATTTGTTGAAACTTTATACTTATCATTGTTTTTGATTAGGTATCATTATAAAATTTATATGCAACATTATATGACATAAATATATGGATTTATGGACCCATAATTTATTTCACCTATAAAAATGAAAATGATTAATAGAGAAAGAAAATTTTATATTATAGAAAGTCTTTAAAATAATGAAGTGAGAAATAATTTTAAGAATGTATTTAACACATAAGTTTGAATATTTTACTAATTTAAAATATTATAATGAAATTCAATTATATTTAATAAATATTATTTTCAAATAAGGAATGATATTACTTTATAGAGACAATAATAAGACATATAAAAAAGATCAAATATGTAAAATAAAAGGTGATTTTTCATTTACAATTAATACATGTATCTCCAAGTACTTAAAATGTTATTTTTAATTAATGAATTCTTTTTGAATAGAAGTCTCATCACTAAAAAATAGAAGAGGAATGTTTTTACTATGTTCTAAGATTTATGTTTGAAATAATTTTAAATAGGATACTTACAAAATTATAGAATGTTAGATTTTTTATAAACCTTTCCTTTAATTTTTGATTTGTTTTATTCATAATACATATTAAATTATTTATTTTTAATTTTTTGCTTTTTTATGAATATGGACCTCATATTAGACAATAGATAAGACAATTATAAAGTGAATGGGGGAATTATTTCATAGTTATGATTAGGTTTTAGTTTATTTGTAATATATATTGTAAATGTTAAAGTTAAAATTGTAAATGGTTGTGATGCTATTGTTTTTCTTTTTCTTGTATGTTTCTATACTACTGGGAGGTTGAATTTATATATTTTTATTAAAAAAATTATTTTTGACACTGGTTATTTCATAACTAACAAGAAAATTTTAAAAGAAAAATTTATTACATTGGTTTTTGTAAAAAAAAACAAATGTGATAAATAGTATTACACATCGATTTATATATAACCGGTGTTAAAAAACACATAGAAATATGCATTTTTAGGATATTTTCAGTGACTTTTATGAAAAAACAAATGTGATAATGTGTTTATCATGTTTTCTTAAAATAACCTACATGATAAATTGTTTTCCACATCATCTATACTAAAACTGATGTGATAAATGGGTTTTCACATTGTTTTTTATATAAATGACATGGAAAACCACATGTAAATATGAATTTTTAGGATGTTTTCAATGAAGGTTATGAAAAAACCAATGTGATAAGTTGTTTTCCATTTCACTTATATTAAAACAGATGTTGAAAGAAACCTTTAAATATGAATTTTTATTCTAGTTTTTAATGTTGTATTTTCCAAAAACTGATGTTAAAAACCATATGTAATAGACTTTATCATGTTGGTTATGAAAAGAACTAAATGATAATGTATTTATAATGTCAATTTTTTCATAACTGACATGTGAAACCTCCTCCATATATATATTTATAACATTTTTTATTGTTAACCGATGTGAAAAAGTTAATTACAATGTCACTTGCAATAACATCATGGGTAATCAGTATTAAAAACCAAAAAAAACAACGTGAAAAATCCCATTTTCACATTTGGGTGTATGTTTTCGGTGGAAGGAAAAATCCTGGATATTTAAAATCGAGGAGTAAAAATAATAATTAGACATGCTATGATCAAAGAAAGAAGGCTCTTGTCAAAAAGGATTGTTGGAACAAGAAGAGTGGTGGAATAAACTCTCAAGGATATGTGGCGAGTACTTCTGGACATGAAGACATACTAATCAATGAAGTGGAAACCTAAAACAATCCATGAAATAAAACATGGAATGGGTAATAATCGCAACTCAAAGACAGTTGGAGTTGGTACTATCAAATGGAAAATGCAAGGTGGTATTGTTCAAACCTAAAACATTCCATGATTTTCATACATAGATATTACATATTTTAGATTAATATTCATTAAATTATATAAACACACACCCGAGGAATTAAAATTTATAGTTCTTTTGGAAACATGGAAGCATAAAAAACTTGTTCATAAGTGAACTACATCATATCCCACAATGTTCTTCATAACTAGAACCCTTATTAGACATATCATACACAATAAATTTCCTCATAACATGGGGAAAGAAAACATAATAAAGGGTGATCTTATATGCTTATTAAGGGTAAATAAGAAAGATATTTAAGAATAACAAGAAAATAAGGGTATAAGAACATGAGCCTAACATTTGAAAACCATGACCTTCATATCAAAGATTATAATATAGAGTCATGGAAAAAATATTTTTAGTTGATAAGACATGAATCATAAAGAAATAAAATATCATGATATATGAGTTCATAATATTGGAATAATACATAGAATAATGGTACGCACATAAGTATAGAAAATCATTTCCTTAATAATCAAGGATCATTTCCAACACTATCATAGTGAAATGGGTTCACTCCCTAAACCATCGCAGTAGTCAATGTTCACTCACAAGACTATCATAGCATATAAAGTCCCTTACTAAACAGAGTTCACTCCCCATTCCAGTCCTATCTATCTCATGAGATATAAATCATTTCCCAATTCATTATAGGGAGATATAGGTCTCACCCATCACATAATGAAAATCTTATGTATGTGTGCCACACGATCATACAAAATTCATCATAACAAAACCCATGGAATCAAATGGGTTTCATAAACACTTAATCATACCAGAACCTTTATAAAAGAGATAGTTTTTGTAATCATTTCATCATTTCATAAAAGGATAACCTGTGGAAAAATAATAGGGTTTCATAATCATTTTATCATGGTATAACCCATGGAAGAAAAAAGGGTTTCATAAAAATATTTTCATTATAAAAATAATACATCTAGAGAGATAATAATTATGGTATCATTGGATCATATCCCCTATAAATATTAAGTAACAACAAAGGATTTCATCTTATGTATAAAATTATTTTGAAAAAAAATCACTTGGAATGTTTCTTGAGGAAAATATCCTTTCTTTAAAAATCATATTTTTAAAATTAAAAATTCATAAAATATTGTGGAAATTAGTTTATTTGAAAATTAACATGAAAACATATAAATTAATCTTTTATGAAAATAATGGTCTTGACATTGGTTAATTTTTTTCATGTTTTACACATTACAATAATGATTCATTTCTCATTTTCAGTAAAATAAAAATGAGCATTATTTAGAAAATGACATGAAGATTCCATTCAAAAATTTGTAAAAAGTAAAAAATTGATAAAAATGTATTTAATGAATCATTTAGATAATTTTTTTTAAAAAAAATATAAAACATGGTTTTGAAAGGAAAATGGTTTTCAGCAGGAGAGAGAAATAAAGACGATTTTTAAAATAAACATCATTTTGAACTCTTGAGTACATAAAGAGAGGAAAATGAAGGGAAAACATTTAATCTTAACAAATAACAATAGGATAATAAAATAAATGAGTTTATTTAGATATATATCATAATATTTCATCATTGGAAGCATAATCATGATCAATCCCAATAAACGATGAGATTGTAACATAAAACACTTACCACTTTGGTAAATTTGAATCATAAGCCCCATGAATGATATATAATAAAATGGGTATTTAAATAACCATAATTTTAAGGATAATAATCATAAAATACATTCATGGTTAGTATATAAACCACATAAAATAAACATATGGTGAATATGGCATGTGTCTCCCAGAAAAATAAAAGTGAGACAGAAATATATTACATTAAGTCTCAACTTACATCATATATCTTATAAATTAATATATAATAAATATAATTTTATTATAAAACTATTATATAATTATACACACATATATTTATTATACCATATATTATTTACTTACAAATTTTAATTACCCACTTATTAATAATTCCTTGTGAAAGTTGTGTTTTGGGAAATAATTGCTTTGTTTTTCATGTATGTTTTTATTTATTATTTTTTATCCTATTAATATTATCATTGTTAAATAATATCTATAATTTTAAACATGATATAAATATCACATATAGTAATTATATATGTTTTTAGAGTAAACCATTAGAGTTATAGATAGAAAATGAAATACACTATTCAAAGAGACAGTAGGTTATACGTATAGATGAATGTTATTTCCATTTTCTCAAAGGATTGAAATAAATAAAGGTAAGTAATATATTACCATTAAAGAAAAATATTTATTTTATATATATCACATATTTTCATTATACCAGTTCTTATTACCTTTTATGTAAATATTGAATGAATCACATCGCTTCGCGAGGTGGTAGTCTTCCGTACACAAGAGTGATGTTATCGTATTCCCACAGAATGGAAAGTATGAAGGTATATTTGATATAAAAATTAAAGAATTATAAAAATAACATGAATATAATATAAAAATTTCATTGTTATATCCATCCATGAGAGGATAAGTAATATGTTCAAACAAGGGCTGAATATTCTTTCTAATTAGACGTTGCTTCCCAGGCTTACAAAGGTATCTTTACCATTTATGAGTATTATGTTTTGAGAAAGAAACACATTTTAATGATTAAAACATAAATTTTTAGGAGAAATAATATCTTAGAGTTTATCCATTATAACATTTTTCAAGAACTGGTTATATCTTTGGTAGGATCAAGGTACTTTGTATCATTCACTGATGATCATTCCATGAGATGTTGTGTGTTCCCAATTAAAAGGAAAGAAAAAGTTTTTTATGTATTCAAAAAATTTAAATCATGAGATGATCTTGATTCTAGAAATAATATAAAGTTGTTGAGGATTTACAATGGTAGATAATATACAGGTGATGAGTTTGATACTATTTTTAAATAGGAAAGCATAAATGGACAATTTATGGTGGCATACACTCCTCAATAGGAATTGTCAAAATGTTCTAGGAAGAAGAAGTGAATACCTCATGTTATGTGATAAAAAAACATCCTTCAATTTTTATTTATACGAATACACTTATAGAGATGTTAAATAGTAAACTTGCTAACTATTCTAAGATACATACTTTTTGATGACCTATAAATGCCTTTTTTAATGACCAGGAAAGATCAAATTTGGATTCAAGATCCAAGAAATGTATCTTATTGGGATACTCTAATAGTGTGAAGGTATATCGTTTATGGTGACTAAATATCCAAAAATTTATCATAAAAAATATATCATTTTTATAGAATATAAGGTGAAAATGATGATTGATGGATATATGGATAAAGAGAACACAAAAAATACAACGTTTGAGGTGGAGGATGAATCCAAGGAAGAACTGGTTTCCTATGATGTGTTATTAGAGCATGATGATCATGTACTGGTTGATTATAGACCACGATGATCAATTTGGGAGAAAATATCACTAGTTTAGAACTCAAACTATGTCATTTAGAGAAATATTATGCACTTCTCATTGATGGAGGATAGAGAGACATATTGTTTTTTGAGGAGACTCAGAGACCAAACGTATCCTCATTGATGGTGGTGACGTAGAAGAAACTTAAAGCCCTTTATATGAATAAGGTTTGGGATATTATTTCATTACCTATTAGAATGAAGTCTATCGATATAAAAATTGTCTTTAAGATCATGTAAGATTGAAGAACAAGGTGGAAAGACATCATGAGAGACTAGTGGTTGAAGGATATGCTCGAAAAGAATGTATTGGTTTCAATGAAATATTTTATCCATTTGTTATAATGATAAATATTTGGATAGTGATGTAGATGTATGATATATATAGTTTACATATAAATCACTAAGATGGGAAGATAAATTTTCTATATAGTGATTTTGATGAAAAAATATATATGCTCCAACCTAAATGTTTTTCAAAATAAGTAAAATAGAACTTGGTTTGTAGGCTGAATAAATATATGTATAGTCTCAAGTATGCATCGAGGTGTTGGTACAAAAGATTTTATTCCTATATCATAAGACTTGGATACAAAATACTTAGTTCTAATCCTTGTGAATATTTAAAAGGTTTCAAATTGTAAGGATTTTATTATTATTCTATTATATGTAGATGACATGTTGGTTGTAGGACCCAAAATATGAAGGCATGGTTGTCTAGAAATTTTGATGTGAAGGACTTGGTACCAACAAACAAGATTATTGGGATATATATTTACTAAGACATAAATAATGGGAATATATGTATATCAAAAAATAATTAGTTAATTAAATTCTCAAAAAAATTCAATGTCAAAGATAGAAAACGAATATCTACCCCTCTTCCTATTAATTTCATGCAATCCTCTATGATGATTCCTATAATTGAATAAGATAATATAGATATGTCTTGAGTACCATATTTATGAGAAATGGGGAGTATTATGTTCATTATGGTTTGTACTAGACTTGAAATTAAACATGTAGGGGGAGAAATTAGTCAGTACATGACGAATCTAGGATGGGAGTATTGGAACACAATGAAGAAAGTACTAGGAATAAGGATTTTTGATCCCTTTTTAATGGGAACCCATCATTGGTGGTCACTACTGGTCACCAACAGTGATGTCCAATGGCAGTTTTAGGCTCTAAAAAATGTTTTCTATCCCCCCATGTGCATACCCCTCTCCCTTATAAACTATATATGTCTCACACAAACCCTCCCCCTCATGAACTAGAGTTGTCACCGCTGCACCCACAGCTGTCGACACCCTTCTATCCTCCAAACCCTCACATACATCCCTCGCCATCATAAACGCCCCTCCCTAAACCAAACTAGAGCTTCTGCTTCCCATACACCCTCCAAACACTCTCTATTACTCCTATAGCCACCGCAACTGCACCTAGAGTTGTCGCTACCATCTGTCCGCCCTCATCACCTCCCACTCCTCTAACCCTCAACATATTCCCTATTAGGGCTTCAAATATCACCCACATTCCCTCCCCATACCATTTCTTACCCTCATCACACCCCTACCAAAGATGCTACCCCCACCGCCTCTAATCCTAGACACTATCGTCGCTACCTTTCTATTACTACCTGTGATCTAGATTCTGCTACCCCCTCTACTCACTGTCATCCTGGATTCATCATGATATCTAAGGTAAACCCTATGATTCTTGATTCATTTGAAATACTATCTATTCTAGGTTTTTTATTTTGATAATAACCTTGTATAGATTATCTTGGTTCAATATTGGATGCATAATTTCCTACACATTGTAATTAAATATTCAACAACCATTTGATCAACACTTTCTTTCTCATAAAATCATTTTTTATCCACACATTTTTAATAGGAAACATCAATTTATACACTATAATAGAATAAAAATAATTCTCATAATTTATATGGGTTAGGAAATGTGGAAATACAATGAAAATACACACACATGCACCCATAAAGACACGAACCTATGACCTCCTAAATGGACAGTCAATGAAACAACCTTCTAATAATGATGAAAATGATGATATTATTATTTATAAAAATTGATAATTGATATATTCAAAACAAATTTTGATAATTATGATGATGATTTCAAACATTAATATATTTTTTAAAATTATGATGAATATTTTTAAAAGTCATTTTAATTTTAATGATGATTATGATAATGATGAAAAATATTATTATTTATCAATTATTATGATAAATATACTTAAAAACCACTTTAAAACTCATTTTAATGATAAGTAAATTTGTTAAGATGATAAATATTATAATTTTAAGATTTCATTTTTACATTTTCAATAAATTTATATTTATAATTATAATATTTATGAAGAAATGATTTATTATACTAATATTTATTATTACACTATAATTTTATAGATATAATTATGTTAATAATTTTACCAATAATATAATTTTTCATCTTTAAAACATTTAAATAAATTAATTTTTCACATGAACTAACTCCTAACTTCTATTCTGCATTATTGATGACATATAACCTTCCACATTTTCTATCATATACTTCATTATTTCTCCCAACAAAAAAGGGAATTCTATCAAACAACCTCTAAAATGTAATTTAAAATATAGAATGTGTTTCAAAAAATATAATTATTTATAAATTAGAAATATATAATTAATTATAATAAATTTTATCTGTTGATATGCTACCATATCAAAGATAGTAGAATAACATAATTGTATATAGTCTAGTTTTTTATAAATAAATATAAACTAACCATACATCATGGTTTAATATATATTTATGATTTTCTTCTTTTAATAATTTTCCTTATAGGTTTCTCTCTACAAAATATTTAGTCACATACAAATTAATAATTTAAAAATAAAAGGTATAAATAATTAAATATAACTTAAAATGTGATGATCATTTCATTTGTGAATTTTTTTCTTATTTTGGATGAGTATGAATTGAATTCAACATGAAATTGTTTAGTATTTATTATATATATATATATTGGGATCTGAAATTATAAAAATGCATTTAATGTGAGGTCTTGTGTAAATGTTACTACTTGTTCTACATATATGAAAATGGGTAAGAGTTGAATTAATCTTCCAAAAATACTTACTAGAGATAATTTTAAGGGAATTATGAAATTTATTGATTTCACTAAAGGATTTCAAAGTAACTATATTAGTTTTTATTTTATAAAATTTACAAATAGATATCAATTCACATGAGATTCCATGAGGGAGCACTTATTCTTGAATGGGTTTTAGAAAAATTATAATATTTGGAATCCCCATGGGGATGAATATATTCATTATCATTATATATAAATAGTTTAGATGGATGTTGACGCAAGGATGGATGATTTGATATATAAAATACTTAGTAAAATTTTATGTGGGTTGGATCCTAAATGAATTAAAATATAGAATATTGACAATAGTAATATCAATCTGATCTCTGGTAAAAATCATGATTTGTTTTGGTTTTATGAAATACTTGATGATATACAAATTGAATTATATTATGGGTGTACTACTTAGAGTAAATTTCCATTTATCATTGAGTTATTTCTCTTGAAGACTTTTAATCAGTGGTCAGGCGCATCATTCGAGATGTTATTGGAGTTATTAAAAAAAGTAAAACCTATGAATGCTAATATTCCTAAGTCAAATTACCATGCTATTAAGTTGAAAAAGAACTTAGGTTTTATATATGATACTATAGATGAATGTTCAAACAACTATATGATGTTTAGAAATTAAACTATCTATTTGGATAATTTTATGTTCTATGACTCTTCTAGGTGGAAAGATAATAGGGGAAATTATAATCATCAATGTTAGACTGGAAATAGGGGAAATAGATTATTGTAAATAAAATGTGTTACTTTATAGTAAATATTAGATTGAAAATATTATTTATTTCATCTAAAGTTTCTAAATTAATGAGGTGTCATGTGGAAAGAAATAAGGAAAGTGATATGCTAACCCACCCGACAGACTCTTTTTCATGTAAGGATTTAAATCAAAAACACTATAACTTTTCTAAAGATAGTTTTAATGTCCAATTAGGGTTGGAATTAGACGGTTTCAATCCATCTAGTTATATTGTTAGTGAAACTTATAGCACATGGCATTTGGTGTTGGTTTTGTATAATCTTTCTTTATGGACTTGTATGAAACAACAATTTCTATTAGTTTACACTTACTTTTGGACCTATAAGTCTAAGGGATAAGATTTATGTTTTCCTTTATAGATTGATTTATGAGTTGAATGAATTTTGGGTAAATGGTGTGATGATTTACAACTATCAAATGAATGAAATGTTCAGATAGAAGCATGATTTATTTTGGACAGTCAATGAATTCCCAACTTATATAAATTTTTTAGGTTGGAGTACAAAAATGGAATTTTCTTTCCCTTACTACAATAAAAGTAAAAATTCTACATGGATTAAACACTGTAAAAAATGGGCATACATGGGTCACAATCATTTTCTTCCCCCTGAGTATAGGTTCAGAAAGGACAGAGTGACATTTTATGGTTCTAAAGAATTCAACCTAGCACAAAATATCATGATAGGTTAAGAAATATTATCGTATATTTAAGAAGAAAACATCCACATGGTATATGAATTTTAGGATTTAGAAGCTCATCCATTACCCAATATTCATGATGTGGGTATACAACATAATCCTAATTGGAATAATAAAAATATATTTTTTCCCTTACAATAAAAATAACATATTAAGGCATAATCTGGATGTCAGGCAAATTAAAAAAAAATGTTTGGGATAATATATTGTGGACCATTTTATGTTCCATTGTAAAATCAAAAGACCATGTTAATGAAAAATGTATTTAGAACAAATGGGAATAAGGAAACAATAGAATTTACAATTGGGTGATGGAAACAAGGAATACATGCCTACAACACAATATATGATGAGTAAAAAGGAGAAGGGGACATTTATTTGCATTTTGAAGATGCTAAATGGGTCTGAGGATTACACTTCTAATATTTTCAAGTGTTTAAATTTTACATTCATGAAATTACAAGGGATTAAAATTCAAGAAAATCACATACTACTTAGGTAGTTTATTTAAATCACAATTTTTGATTCTTTATCACCAATGTTTCTCAACCATTTATTCAGATGAGTAATTTTTTTATAAATATTTGTTTAAGAAATCAACTAATGTGTGATTTAAAAATTTATAGGATAGGATTATAAATACACTTTTTCACTTGGAGAAACTATTTCTTCTCTCATTTTCTAATTTTATGGTTTACTTGATAGTGTACCTAAATTATGAAGTAATGGTTGGTGGTATAGTTAAATTCATGTGGATGTATCCTATTGAGAAGTATCTGAATACATTAAAATGATTTGTATGTAAAAAATATCATCTAAAGGCATCAATATATAATGATTATTTTATGGATGAGTGTACTAATTGTTGAGAATAATATCTTATAGATGTTGAAACAAAATTAGATAATCCCTCTTAGATTCATGATATTCCAGCTAGAGAATGAAATATATTTTATACGGACAACATCGAGTTGGTACAATACCATCAATATATCTTGTTTAATACTCTATCAGTTTCACCATTGATACAATAATTGTCTTATCACTTTTATTGTTTAAATATTATTTGTTTTTTCATATATAAGTTTATCATTTAAAAATTATATTATCATTTAAAGGAAACACATTAATGAGTTAAAATAAGAGATGTATCATTCGAGTGATTACTAAATTCACCAGTCACATTATACATCATTTCATGATTGGTTCAAAGATTTTGTATGTATAAATGGATTTTCAATTTGATTCAAGTATAGTACTAATATATTTTTTGATAAATTTTAATTGAATTATCTGAAATATATAGGTCCACAACCTGCGGGAGTTAGGTGACCTACACTAATTGAATAATTTATCCAACTATATGAGGTTCCATCTATAACAGATCATCATTAAAAATATTTGGATGATAATGGATTTCGGTTTCACGTTAAATATGTAAATGAAAAATGATCAACACAAAAAAGTGGCACAATTTTTTCATCTGTTGATATTGGTAATTACTATGGTAAATTGAAAGACATCATTGAAATTGTATATGTGCACAGGTTGGAATACATATCGTTAAAGTGTAATTGGGTGGATTTATTCCATGAAAGTAAGGTCTATCAATATTACTTTACATTAGTTAACTTTAATAGTATGCTATATAGATATGAATTAGTTATTAATGAACCTTTAATTTTTGCATCATAAGAAGAACAAGTTTTCTTTGTAACCTTGCCATCTAATCTAAATTGGAAAGTTTTTGAGAAAATGTCATGGAAGGGAGTGTTTTAAATTGAATTAAATGAACCCAAGACTATTAACTTTACCATGAAAAAACTTGTTCAATAAATGAAATTTCAATATAAATAATATATTCATTGGGTTAAAGAGACCTTTGAAGATGAAATGGTCAATTTTCATGTTTAATGAAAAGTATGATTGTTTAACTGCTCTTCAGTTTAAAATCATTTTTTATAGATATTTTTATGAAATTTTTATCTATTTTTTGTGTATTTACTATCTCTATATTTTTTATATATTATTTGTGTGTTTTACTACAAATTATTTTTATGAATGCAGACATGTCAGGGGAACGAGAACTAGATCCACATCATTTTGTAGAGCCATATTTGTGTACGAGTTGAGGTATGTATGAATGTAAATGTGTTTTTATTTTTTTAATTGCATGTTGATAATATATATGAACATTTATTTAGTTATGTATGATTTTTTTTTTCAATATTATTAGACTTGACCACTTCTTCCATTCTTAGGAGAGTCCTTGGTAATGGTATTTCATTATGGAATTCTAACATGACCCTCAACGTATCATTTTATGTGATATACCATCATATAGGAATGGGTCCCCCTAAATTTATTTTCCATTTAGGCCATATCATATGAAAACCACAAAGATTTTCATTTAATACATGTGACTCGAATTTATTCCCCAAGGATACATTAGATCATCTATGGAAGGAAGTTCTTGTAAGATGATCATTTCAGTTTTGTAACTATGTTTAAAAAATATTACATTTGTGATATTTTTTTTTCAAAAATAGAATAATTTGAGTGTGCACCAATGAATTTTGTCTAGTTTTTATAGAATTTTTTTTAAATGTGGAAATATTATAATGGTGGAGTCAAGAGGGATCACTAGGTACCAAATGTGGGTGCCCCATAAATTCTAGACAGAGTCCCGACTTGCATTCTCCCATCATAGTGGCCTAACTTAGTTTCATATTTGTACACTATGGATGTAACAGTGAGTCTATTTATTTTATTTTATATATTTTGAATAATGTGTATCATTTTACTTGTTTTGAAATATGAATTAATTTAATGGAGGAGGTGACAACGTGTCTTTCCGAGAATCATGTTTTTGTGGGACCACCTCAGAGGCTTGTGACTCATCATGTATCCTAGATTTTACATGATATATTTATTATTACCTTTTTAAATTTATTATTTAATATGGTTTTGTGTTATATATGTTTATCTTATTGGTATACTGTTATAGAAGTAAGGTGCACTGACTAATAAAATATTGACGTAGATGATGAATCGTGATCGAAATGATCCAGAGGTTGAAGCTCTTATAGTAAGTTCTTATAATAATTATCAATACTTTCATATATTTCTTATACACATATATTTATATTTATATATTACAGAGGCTCAATCTGAGTTTGAGTTAACACAGCTTCCAGAGGACATGAAACAACTTACCATGCAGAGGGTTGATAATTTCATCACATTATTGGCCGTGAGGGACATGGATACATCTTGACATAGGGAACGGGTATTACCCATAGTTCAAAATATCCCATTATTCTTGAAAAAACAAGTTGTAAAATATTTCTTGATTATGAGAACTATTAAGACTAGGAGATAAGTCATCAGTTTAGACCTCCTCCATGTATGGTAACTTTGTAATTATACCATTACCATCTACATTAATCATAATAGGAATCATATCAAGCACATTTCTAATGTTAATAGAATAAGTTATATTAAATTGGTTTGCATAATAAATACATATATGATCTATGATATCATCTCTTTTTTATAAGATCTTTGGATAAATATTGAAATAAGTAATCATATTTTAAAGTATGTAAGGATTTTATAAATTATTAAAAAAGGAAGATTTCTTATCACCTTTTTTGAGAAATTATGTTCTAAAAGTCTATTTATGAATTCCCTCTTTGAAATGGTGTAAGGATTTGATATTATTATTTATGTAAACCTCTTATTAAAAATAGTAGTATTAAAATTCAATTCATGAAGGTTTTATAGTAGTTCAATTTCAAATTCCAAATCAGTAATTTTAATAGATTCTGAGAGTCTAAAATAATTTAAAAGAAAATTGGTTTATTCCCACTCATTATAGAAGATTAAATTTGAAATTAAAATAAATATTAGACCCCTATTTCCAAATTTAGAAGGTATCGGGCCTCAATTATTGTCTCTTTAAATTTTAAAAAAGCCACATTGATACTTCATGGTAAAAAAACAAGTCTATCAATAACCGGTGATCCTTCTCCACCCATTTCTTTTCAAAATATGATTTTGTGACTACATGAAGAAGGGTATCTCAATTTTTTTTCATAAAATCATTCACTTATTCCATTGGTTAATCTACCCACTTAAAGAAATAGGATATACGATGTCTTATTCATGAGTTAATCTTCTAGGTTTACCACTCTCATTTTATAACACATCAATATTATATAATATCATAGACTCTGTTAGAAATTTACTTTGCACTGATACATTAACACTCTCTATGATATCCACCCATTTCTTTTCTAGTATTTTTTTATTGTATTTACTTTGCACTGTCACATTCATGGACTTGTGATCTCAGACTATAGGATATATACTCAGGATAGAATCTATGTAAGTATGGTTATATATTAAAAGAATCATTCTCTTTCATTGAAATCATTAATGACCCCAATTTCATTTTTGAGGGCTCTTATATTATAGAACATGTTTTGGATGTTAAGTGTTCTAGATGAAATTCTCATTGGAGAATTAAAGAGAGATGGGTTAATGTAGAAACAGAACCTCATTATGATAGAGATATATATATGTTTAATATACTCAAGAAGAGATCCCCTAGGAAGTTAATAATGGAATATCCTATGATGAAGTTACAATTTTCATCCTCATGGGGTAAGATCAACTCTAGTATTCTATGGAATTTTATCTAGCTATTGAGGGTAGAGTAGTTAGAACTTCTACTAACCTCCCCACCACTGATCGTAGGCCACACCTCATGGGCCTCTCTATCTCAACTAAGACATGTTATTCACCTAGTATTATGGTTAAAAATGTTTAGTGTTAATAAATGACATACCTCCCACCAGGGGGTAAAAAATGAGCAAACGACTTTTGATTGACATGAAAAGATAGGAGAATATTACTTGAATCCTACGTGATCAATTGGAATAAACTGTGCTTAAATCCTATGCTTTTATTGGTCGGAATAATTAAAATTTCATGTTCATATTTATTATAATTTTCATAATAATGGTAAAATCATGTGTGTAGGGGTCAAAATTGACCAATTGAGCTCCGATTGACATGTAATATTAGGAAAGTTATTTTTAATTAATTTAAAATATGTAGGAAGCATTGATACATGGATTAGATACCTGAACTTCTCAGTTTGATCAAAGGTGACATTTGTCCCTCAGATTTGGATTTTAGTGAAAAATCCTACAAAAAGAGTCAATGGTAATAAAACAAACTTGTATTGACATGAAATCATGGGACAACAATCAATGACGTATTTTTGATATATAGGAATCAATGTGGCATCCATCACATGCTTGTGTTACCCAGTATGATGAAAAATGATGGATAACATCGTTTAGTGTTATTAAAATGAAATATGTCCCAATTGGGGTTAAAACCCATAAAAAAGTATGATTCACATGAAAATAGAAATATCCCCCAATTGGGGTTAAATACCATAAAAATGTATGATTTACATGAAAATATATGAGAACATTCCTTGAATCATATGTGATATATTGGAATCAACCATCCATCAATTCAATTCCTGGATTGGTCAGTATAATTAAAAGACCATTTTCACCTTTATTTTCATTTTTGTATTAATGGGAGAATCAAGTATCTAGGAGTTAAAACCTACCAAACAAGCTCCAATTGACATTAAGTATTTGGAAAATAATTTTTAGTTCATTAAAAATTTGTCGGAAGCATTGGTATATAAATCAGATACCTGAATTTCTAGGTATGATCAAAATTGACGTTTTACCACAAATTTGGAGTTAAGAGAAAATCACATAAAAAGGTTAAATACTAAGAAAATTCACTTATATTAACATAAAATCATGGTATACTGATCAATGAGTTATTTTTTATTAGTAGTAATTAATATTTCATCCATCAAATGATTGTGTTGACTATTGTGATGGAAAATGATGGGTAACATTATGTAGTGTCATTAAAATGTCCTATCCCCCATCATGGGTTCAAAAATCAGAAAAAAATACTGATTTATGTGAAAATTTGGGTGAAAATTCCACAAATCATCTATGATCTACTAGATTCAACCACACATCAATATGATGCTTGAATCAATCAATATAATTAAAAGTTCATTTTCACATTTATTATCACTTTTATAATAATAGGAAAGTCATTATATAAGGGATAAAAACTTACCAATCAAGCTCTGATTATCATAAAACCTTAGGAAAATTATCTTTATGTAATTAAAAATATATAGGAAACATTAGCACATGGATTAGATACCTGAATTACTCGGTATGATAAAAAGTAATGTTTATCTCTCAGATTTGGAGTTAAGTGATAAATCATATAAAAAGGGTAAATTACAGTAAAGTAAAATTATATTGACATGAAAATCAGGGGAGAATGATCACCAATCTATTTTTGATATGTAAGAATCAATTTTGTATCCATCATAAGCTCTTGTTTTTAGAAAGGATGGAAAACGATTGGTAATGTTGTCTAATGTTATTAAAATAACATATCTCTCATGAGAGGGTAAAAATGAGAAAAAAATTAGGATTAACAAGAAAATATAGGATAATATTCATTGAATCACATGTGATATTTTGGAATCAACCATGTATAAATATGATTCCAAGGTTTATCGGTACAATTAAAAGTTCATTTTCACATTTGTTATCATTTTTGTAATAATGGGAAAATCATGTGTGTAGGGGTCAAAACTGACCAAATGATCTCATACTGACATGAAATATTTTGAAATTGGTCTTTAATTTATTTAAAATTTATAGAAATCATTGGCATGTGGATCAGATACCTGGATTACTCGGTATGATTGAAAGTGGTGTCTGTCCCTCAGATTTATAGTTAAGTGAAGAATCACAGTAAAAGGGACAAATTCCAAGAAAAAAACACTTGAATTGACATGAAATCATAGGGAAATGATCACTGAGTTGTTTTGGATCTGTAGGAATCAACTTTGAATCCATCAAATTCTCATGTCACCCGATTTGATGGAAAATGGCAGACAACATTTTCTTGTGTAATTAAAATTACATATCTTCTGTCAGGGGGTCAAAATGAGAAAAAATGATTGATGTAAAAATCTAGGAGAACATTAATCGAATAATATGTGATATATTTGAATCAAACAAACATTAATCTAATTCTTGTATTGGGAGGTATAATTAATAGTTATTTTTAATATTTATTATCATTTTTATAATAATGGGAAAATTATGCGTGTAGGGGTAAAAAATTGACCAATCAAGCTCTGATTGACATAAAATATTAGGAAAATGATTTTTAATTAATTTAAAATTTTTAGGAACTATCGGCATGTTGATCAGATACCTAAATTGCTCAGTATGATCGGAACTGGCATTTGTCCCTCAGATTTTTAGTTAAGTAAAAAATCAAAAAAGGGTTCCAATTCCAAGAAAATAGACTTTATTGACATCAAATCATAAGAGAATGATCACTGATCCATTTTTTATCAGTATGAATCAACATTGCATCAATCAGCTTGTCGTGTTGCCTGATCTGATAGAAAATGGTAGATAATATTGTCTATTGTTATTAAAATGACATCTCCCATCAAGGGGTAAAAAAGGAGAAAATAACTTATGATTGATTTGAAAAGCAAGGAGAACATTCCTTAAATCATATGTGATCTATTAAAATCAACCACATGTCAATATGATTCCCAGATTGGTTGGTAAAATTAAAATTTCATTTTCACCTTTATTATCATTTTTATAATAATGGGAAAATCATGTGTGTAGGGGTCAAAACCAACCAAATGAGATTTTATTGACATTAAATCTTAGTAAAATGATATTTAAGTCAATCAAAATGTATAGGAAGCACATACACATAGATATGATGCCTTAATTTTTTGGTATAATTGAAAGGGGAATTTGTCCCTCGAATTTGGTGCTAAGTGAAAAATCATGTAAAAGGGGAAAATGTCAAGAAAACAAACATTTATTAACATGGAATCATATGATAATGATCATCAATTATCTTTTGTTGTGTATGAATCAACTCCACATCCCTCAAATGTTTATGTCACCCAGTATGACTGAAAGTGATAAATAACATTCTCTAGTGTTATTAAAATGACATATCTCCCATCATGGGGATAAAAATGAGAAAATGATGCCTGATTGATGTAAAAATATGGAAGAACATTCCTTGAATCATATATGATATATTATAATCAACTTTTCATCAATATAATACATGTATTGGTTGATACAATTAATATATTATTTTTAAATTTATTACCATTTTTGTAATAATGGGAAAATCATGTATATAGGTGTCAAAAATGACCAAATGAGATTTGATTGACATGAAATATTATTATAAATGTTTTTAAGTCATTTAAAATCTATATAAATCATCAGCACATGGAACTAATCCCTAAATTACTTGATATTATTAAAAGTGACATTTATCCCTCAGATTTGGAGTTAAGTGAAAAATCACATAAAAGGCGTCAATATTAAGAAAATGAATTGTGATTGACACTAAATCATAGGATAAAAATTACTGATACATTTTTTGATATTTTGGAATCAACATCACATCCATCAAATGCTCGTGTCACCCGGTATAATGGAAAATGACGGTTAATGTAGTATAATGCTATTAAAAGGACATATTTTCTATCAAGGAGTCAAAAGAAAGAAAAAGAATTATGATTGATGTGAAAGTCTAGTAGAATATTCCTCGAATAATATGTGATCTATTTGAATAAACCACACATCAATCTAAATCCCTAATTGATCAGTATTATTAAAATTTCATAATCAAATTTATTACCATTTTTTGTAATAATGGAAAAATCATGTCTGTTGTGGTCAAAACCAACCAAATGAGCTCTAATTGACATGAAATCTTATGGAAATGTTTTTAAGTAATTTATAATATGTAGGAAGCATTGTTATATGGATCAGATACCAAAATTTATTGGTATGATCAAAAGTGATGTTTGTCCCTCAGATTTGGACTTAAGTGACAAATCTCGTAAAAGGGGTCAATACCAAGAAAACACACCTTGATTGACATGAAATCATGGGAAAATGATCATTGAGCTATTTTTAATCTATATGAATCAACACTACATCCATATGATACTTTTGTCACCTAGTATTATGGAAAACAATAGGTAAAGTTGTATCATGTTATTGAAATGACATACCTCATATCAGGGGGTCAAAAATGATCAAACAACTTATTATTTATGTAGTGAACTAGGATAGCTTTCCTCAAATCACCTGTAATCTATTATAATCAATTGTGGATCAATATGATATCCAGATTCACCAATACAATTAAAATACCATTCTCATATTTATTACCATTTTTATAATAATGGAAAAATTAGGAGTGTAGGGGTCAAAACCGACCCAATATCTCCTATTGATATAAAATATTAGGGATATGATTTTTAATCCATTTAAAAACTACAGGAATAATCAGCACGTGGATCAGATATATGAATTTCTAGATATGATCCAAAGTAACATTTGTCCCTTAGATTTGGAGTTAATTGAAAATCATGTAAAAGTGGCCAATACAAAGAAAACACACTTGATTAACATGAAATTGTGGGAGAATGATAACCAAGTTGTTTTTGATATATAGGGATCAATGATGCATCTATTGGAATATTGTGTCACCTGGTATGATGGAAAACCATGGGTAACATTGTCTAGTGTTATTAAAATGACATATCTCCCATTAAGGGGTAAAAAATGGGCAAACGACTTATGATTGACATGAAGAGATATGATAACATTCTTAGAATCATATTTGATCTATTAGAATCAACTGTGTGACAATATAGTGCATAAATTTATCAGTATAGGATAATCTTTTTTTACCTTTTAATATTCATTGCTTAACTGATAAATAATGTAAACTTACATTTTAGATTAGCTTTGCCTCATTTATATATTGATGATTATTTATACAAATAACACTATAAAAACTATTTTTCTTTTTCTATATATATTAATTGAATAAATTTGATTAATAGTAAATATATTTATTTGTATTTTCCTTGTTTAATTGTTTTTTGTATCTTATCAATATATTGATTGAGACAAAAGATTGAAAAGATATGCATTTTTATGGATCATTTCATTTTTATGGATTATTATTTTTTATTTGTTGTTTTTTTCTTTGTGAGATATTTTTTATTTTAGTTATTTGATGGCTCTAAAAATTATTTAAAAAAAAAAAGGATAACTCTACATGATCATAATCTTTGGTCATATCAAGATTCCATTCCATAATACCTCTTTTAGAAACTGATCGAGTTTTCATGCAGTGAAAAATCTAATGGATGGTAATGAAATTTTCCATAATGATCATTTTAGAAACAAAGGAAATGTAGTCTTTAGATATAATAAATGGTAAATAGGGATGGATCTGATTAACCAAGATCTTAAAAAAATATTATAAGAAACATTTCATAGACTAATTGTCCTAAAATCAAAGTCTAGAAGGTGTTTTTAAATTTTTTAGATGAGGTTAATAATGGTTTCATTGAGAGTGGCAGAATTATATTTCATTTCCCAAAGGTCTATCATAAGGGCCCATATATATGACCAACAATAAGCCAGTATTTTTTGAAAAAATGGTAAGAAAACTGTTTGTCCTTGGTGATTTAGTGGAATGGATTTGTTTAAGGCTCCCATAATTTCCTCATGAGTGATATCATGCATGAGATGTAGATTCATAGTTTTAGAAACCACAGGTTTAATATAGGAATCAACTGTAGTGGTTAAGGATGAGACCCCAACTGTGTAGATATTCTAAAAAATGTAAGATAATATTTTGGATTTTTGAATCATTGGTGGTAGCTCTACCTTCATTATTGTTCAAGCTTGACATGGTGTGTTTTAGGTAGAGTTTCCACCAATGATTCGGGAAACCAAAATATTATCTTAAATTTTTTCAGAATATCTACACAACTGGGGTCTCATCCTTATCCACTAAATTTGATTCCTGTATTAAACTTGTGTTTTCTAAAACTATGAATCAGTATCTCATGCATGATCACACTAACGAAGAATTTATGGGGGCCTTAAACAAATCTATTCCACTAAATCACCAGGGAAAAATGGTTTTCTTACCCTTTTTCAAAAAATTCTAGCTTATTGTTGGTCAGATATATCATCCCTTATGATAAACCTTTGGGAAAGGAAATCCAGTCACTCCACTCTCAAGGAAACCATTATTACTCTCATCCCAAAAATTAAAAAACCCCTTATAGACTTTGATTTTAGGCCAATTAGTCTATGAAATGTTTCTTATAATTTTTTTTAAGATCTTGGTTAATTGGATCCATCCCTATTCACCATTTATTATCTCTAAAGACTATATTTCCTTTGTTCCTAAAAGGATCATTATGGAAAATTTCATTACATTTCATTATATTTTCACTCCATGGAAAGTTGATCAGTTTCTAAAAGAGGTATTATTGCATGGAATCTTGATATGACCAAAACATAGAATCATGTGGAGTTATCCTTTCTTAAGTGTATTTTGAAAAAAATGGTGTTTTGATACAAGTGGATTGAAATCATTATGAAATGAATTTGGATGGTTTCTTTTAGGGTAAAAATCAATAGAAATCTCACTTATATATTCACCACTATAGGGTCCTCCAGTTGGGGGATCCTCTTTCTCCATTACTTTTTATTTTTGTGATTGGTTTGTTCTATCATCATATTTTTTTGGAAGCAAGAAGTAATTATATTAATAGTGCTAAGGTTATTCGATGAATCCCACCCATTACTCATCTCTTATTTACTGATGATGGTATTATTTTCTCAAGTTCTACTCGTGAAGAATTCATCTTTATATTTCATTTGATATGTATATATGAGGCAACTTCTAGGAAATTAGTTAAACTGGGTAAATCAGAAATTTCTTATAGTGTAGGTGTTTCTATGAATAGAAAGGAGGATATTATTAGGTTTCAAGAATCTAGGTAGTTGAAAAACATAATAAATACCTTAATAATCCCATGATTGTTGGTCTATCAAAATAGAATATATTCTCAAATATTCTTGATAGGATAGAGAAAAAAATAGGGTTGAAAAATAAATAAGTTTTCTTAAGCGGGGAAAGAAACTCTGATTAAATCATTGATCCATGAAATTCCAAGATATATCATGTATATTTTGAAACTTACATCCACAATTTTTGACCAAATTCATGTCAATATTGCTAATTTATGGGGGGGTTATAACTATTGACGTTGAAAAATACATTGGATGGATTGGAATAAACTTTACTCCCCTAAAGAATGAAGCTGAATGGTCATTCGTTATCTTTTCATATTCAATGATTCTATTTTGGCTAAGCAAGTTTAGAGGATAATTTAACACCCAAACTCCCTATGTTCTTGGATTTTCAAGGCTAATCACTACTAGAAAAATAGGTATTTACGACGGGATCCCGTCACAACTGGCTATTTGCGACGGGGGCCCGTCGCAAATAGCCCGTTGCTGAAAACACCGTCGCAACTACACTTATTTGCGACGGGCCCGTCGCTAAAGCCTTTTTTTGCGACGGTCATTCTCCCCGTCACAAATAGTATTCTGTATTTTTGTAAAAAACTTTTAAAATACCTTTTGCGACGGGTCCCGTCGCAAATACCTTTTGCGACGGGACCCGTCGCAAATACCTTTTGTGACGGCACCGTCGCAAAAACGATTTTTAAAAAAAATTAAAAACTATTAATAATACTAGTATTTGCGACGGGCATCGTATCCCGTCGCAAATAATATTTAAAAAAAAATAAAAAACTATTAATAATACTAGTATTTGGGACGGGTATAGTATCCCGTTGCAAATACTATAAAAAAAATAAAAAAATAAATTATTAATAAATTATTTTAATTAATATAATAATAGAATTATAATTTACAAATGAAAATAATAAATTATTTTAATTACTATAATAATAGTAGAATTATAATTCAAAAATAAAAAATAATAGAATATTAATAAATGATTTAATTAATATAATAATATTACAATTATAATTCATAAATAAAAAAAATATTAATAAGTTATTTTAATTAATATAAAAATAATAGAATTATTTTACATTCAAATATTAAAATAATTCAAGTATTACAAAAAATATAATTAAATTATAATATTATAAAATTTTAATATATATATATAAAATTTTAATATATATATAAAATTTAATATTATAAAATATAAATAATATTATTATTCATATTAATATTGTTTTTTAAAAATATAATATTATTAATATTTTATAATGAGACAGAAACTACGAATAGAAAAAAAAAATATTTTTATTTCACAAATTTTATAACAGAAATACAATCTCTAATCTGAAGGAGGGGGGGGAGGTGGGGGATCTGCAGATGGTGGTGGAGGAAACTCCATCCCTAAAGCATGAGTGAGTCGGCGCATGTACTCCATCTGCTCCTGATGCTGCTGCTGCCACCGACTCGCCTGCTCCTCGTACAACTGCTGCTGGCGTCGACGCTCCTCCTCATGCTGCTGACGCATCTGCTCCTGCTCCTTGTCGGAGACTCTCTATCTGTGCAGTCTGAGATCGCAACTGATCCTCATACTATGTAGAAGAAGATGCACGAGCTCCTCTCGAGCTGGACGCCGACATCGCAGCACTGCCATAATAATCTCCGGGAGTCAGTCGAGAGACGATACCAACTACCCGGCCCTTCTTGAAGGCATATTGGGTGGCCTGCATCCATGCCGCCTCATCAAACTGACGGGCAGTGGTCTGATCTGATGACTCGGCCTGACTCTCAGGCCGGGCCTGTGACGCTGCGGCCTCATATGACTCCTATAGTTGCAATTTAAAATTAAAATTGTGAATATATTATATGCAGTTAATTTTTAAACTTGAAAACAAATAATACTGACCACGATGTGATGCTGACGATCACCTCTGAGCTCCCCAGTAGTAGGATCACTATACATCCTCCGATATACGTCGTACTCTGTAATATCGGGGTGCTCGACAGCCTATAAGAATAAAAAATAAACTGTTAATATTTATAGTTATATAAAATATTTATAAATAATGTACGTACTAGATGCTGTCTATGAGTACTGAAAGAACGACTCCTAGCTCGATGAGTCACCTCCTGTATCCCCCGATTCTGCCTCCCCACCGATGATCTCCTCTGAAAGGCACCACTCAACCAGTGCACACATAATCCATCCCATACATGGGATGAAATATACTCTAGTCGGTGTGCTCTACATGACTCCTCAAAATCTGACACTCCTGCTTTCTTCATCGCAGCTTTTCTTAAATTGTGCAAAAACTGACGAAGGCGATCATGCATGGCCACCTCCCATGCCTCGTGGATGGCGTCACGCATGGTATCCTCGATCGGATACCATAAACCCTACAAATAAATCAAAATATCAAGTTAGAAATGAAATAATTTTCAAAATAAAAATTATTTATTTACGTACGTACCAACCAATAGCCGAACATGGCCTACTTCACATCAATGGGAATCTGCTCCCATGTGGTCCACGGCTGAGATAAATAGTTGCACAAAATAGCGCTGCCCTGTCCGACTTCTATATGCGGAAAACTGAAAAAAATAATAAACATTTATTATGTGAATAGATTAATGAAATCTTAGTCAAATCCACAGGTTATCACACAGGTTGTCACACCTCCGGGTGCGCGGATCAAACCCAAGACATGGACGTCGCTCGGGGAAGGGGTCAGGAATCATCAATCGTGCAAGACCGCGCCCCCTCCGCGTACTCCCTGGAGCACCTGCAGGCTGAGGGTCATCTGCCAGCAACTCATCCGCATCGAAAGGAAGGTCAGCATCCACCAACGCACGAAATGTGGCCTCATCCATCTGAAACAGAAAATGTTAATGTTAACAAATAATTGATAATTACTATTATATATACATATATACATATTATGATTGTATATAAATACCATGGAATTCTATAAGTGTTCATCTTCATCATCATCTTCATATATGTCAATGTCATCTTCATATTCCTCCTCAACATCATCGATATCCATTCGAGTTGCAGTTGCTTCATCTCTTACCATTTCAAATTCATGTGTGACATCATTAACATCATCGTCATCACCGACTCTTAAATGTGGGGTGTCGTCATCGATACTCATGTCTCTTTGTAAAAAAGATTTATTTTGAGTACTCTCTTGAAAAACTTCAATTCTTTTCACATCAGTGAAAGCACATTCACTTTGACTAAACTGATTGTCTCGAATTTTGATTTTTATTACACTCCACCAATCAGTCAAGTCTCTTGATGTTGCACAGTACTTTGCATAATAAACTTGATATGCCTGTTGAACCAATAAGAATGGTTCATTTACTGCGAGAACACTTTTACATTTAATATCGATGATTCCATGAGTCGGATGATCACGCACGCCTCTCTCTGTATCCAACCACCGACATTTGAACATGGTTATGTAATGTTGTCCAAGATAACAGAGTTCAATGATTTCATCAAGTATTCCATAAAAGTCAACTTCATTTTCTCGATGATGAGATCCTCTCAAGCTAACTCCACTGTTCATTGTTTTTTTCGATTCCCCATATGCATGTGTGTGGAATCGAAATCCATTCACCACATATGCATTATAAGTTTTAACAAGTTTGGAAGGTGGGTTACTCAATACACACAGCCGTTTGTCAATTTTATCAGCATGTCGAGACACCTGAAAATTTGTGAAATAATTATCAATATAGTAAACTATACATTGAATGAGTTGCTAAAAGATAAAGAATTTATGTTACCAGTTTTTGAAACCACTGAGATAAATTTTTCAGTCGACGTTCTTCGAGAGCAGCTGCTGTAATTTGTGGAATTTGTTTCTTGATATGATTATCATACAACCTATAAAAACCAAAGTTATTTACTGTAACATAAATGATAGAATAAGTGATATAAACACTTACAGTACAACTGATGTCATCTCTTCACAGTTGAGCAGAACATACGTATGAGCTCTATGATGTTCATCATCTGAAAGCCAGTGTTCAGAAACTCCACCAAAACCAAGCTCTGACTGGTTGAAAATAGATAATTGATTGTCGATTTCATCAATATTCCTCTCATTCCGTCCCATTCGGTTGTGTTTTGAAGGATACTCAGATTCAAAATAATGAGAGCAGAAAAAAGATATTTCCTCTTGCAAATAAGCTTCTGCAATAGATCCTTCAACAGATGCTTTGTTGCGTACTTTTCTTTTCAATTTTTGCATGCATCTTTCAAATGGGTACATCCATCGAAACTGTACCGGACCTCCACATTTGGCTTCATATGGCAAATGTAACATCAAATGTTCCATTGAGTCGAAGAAAGACGGCGGAAATATTTTTTCCACTTTACATATAATTACACAACATCTTTTTCAAGTTTTCCTAGAGCATCATAATCTGCCGTAGCCGCACAAATTTCCCGAAAAAAATGAGACATGTCTGTTATGGAATCCCAAATCACAGAATTCAACAGACCTCTTAATCCAATGGGTAGAAGTCTCTCCATTATAACATGACAATCATGACTTTTTAATCCAGTAATATGACCATTCTTTACACATCTACCCAAATTGGAAGCACAACCATCTGGAAGTCTCAAATCTGCAATCCACTGAAAAAATAATAAACGGTTTTCTTTAGACAGTGTATAAGCTGCTTTTGGTTTCAGTAACCTTTCTGTTCTGACATTCTCAAATAGTTCCAATTCTGGACGCCTGCAAATTTGGGCAAGATCTAAACATGCATTTACATTGTCTTTGCTCTTTCCTGGCGTATCCAAAACTGTATGAAAAAAATTATCAAAACAATTCTTCTCAATATGCATGACATCTAACATGTGTCGGACCAACAAATCAGACCAATATGGCAAATCCCAAAATATGCTACGTTTAATCCAATTGTGTTCTTTCCCAAAACCAGAAATTTTCTGTTGGTTTATTGTGGGACCAAAAGTGATGGGAGGTAATGAAAATACAACCGATTTTAACTCTGAACCTGATAGAATTTTTGGAGGTCCATCCCTTTCAGCTGTTCCTTTTCTGAAATGAGATCTGTTTCTGCGAAAAGGATAATCAGCTGGAAGAAATATGCAATGACAGTCAAAATAACAAGGTTTCTTTCCATGAATGAGCATAAATGCTTTGTTCTCTCCCATACAGTAAGGACATGATTTCTGACCATGTGTACTCCAGCTAGATAACATCCCATAAGCCGGGAAGTCACTTATTGTCCACATCAATGCTGCTCTCAGTATGAAATTTTGTTTCGTTGCAACATCATCTGTACTGACACCAGTACTCCACAATAAATTTAATTCATCAATCAATGGCTTCAAATAAACATCAATATTTTTCTTCGGATGTCCTGGAATTAGTAAAGTCAAAAAGATATATGTCTCCTTCATCAACATCCATGGAGGTAAATTGTACGGACTTAAAAAAACAGGCCAACATGAATATTGACTACCATAAGATCCAAACGGACAGAAACCATCAGTGGAAAGGCCCAGTCGAACATTTCTAGCTTCTAAAGCAAAGGATGGATGCACTCTATCAAAATGTTTCCATGAATCACCATCGGATGGATGATTCAAGCTTTTATCGGTTGAAATATTCTCTTTATGCCATGACATCATTGTCGCTGTATTCTTAGACATGAATAAATGCTGAAGTCAGGATGTAAGCGGAAAATATCTCAACTGTTTTACAGGAATCAAACCAGACTTCCCATGTTGTCCTTCTTTATATCTCAGTTGCCCACATGTGGGACAACTATCCAACGACTCATTTTCCCCAGAATATAAAATGAATTCATTTGAACATGCATGAATCTTCTGACAAGTAAGTCCCAAATTTCGAACCAACCTCTTACTTTCATAGTAATTTGCAGGTAAAACATTTCCTTCGGGTAACAATGTTTTCAGCAAAGAAAATATCTGGTCAAAACAGGTGTTTGACATTCCGTTATCTGATTTGATAGCCATAAATTTTGCAACTGCTTCTAATTTTCTCATCTTGCAGCCAGGATATAATGCATCCTCAGCAGACTTCAACAACTCATAAAATTCAGACGGTCCCAACTCAGGATTTGAAGCTATATCAGCCGGAGTTTCTGTATGTTGAACAGATGAACCTGCAACATCATGTACTAAATCTTGAAACTGGGATGGATCCGAAATCAAGTTGGTATCACCTGCTCTGGAACTGCTTTCACCGTGTTGATACCAAAAAACATAATCTGCTTGAAAACCAAAACGCAAGAGATGTTCCCCCACTTTGTCAAACGTGTCAAACGTTCTCAATGCACATTTTCTACAAGGGCATTTTATCTTTCCTTCTGAAACAAATTCTAGATTTGATGCCGCAAATGATAAAAAAATCTCCACACCCTCTATATATACTGGATTTAAACCAGAACCATTTGGATTTCTACGTTGATTTATCCATATGTGGTCATCTAATAATGACTATTGACGACCTCGTTGTTCCATATTTTTCTATAAAATATAAAAGCATTACTGTTTTTGAATAATTTATTAGAAAAAATACTCAAGCAAGGGTTGAATATATTGAGAATAATTTTTTTCATAAATATTATTTATATAATAATAACATCATTACATTATTAGTATATTTTATTATTAATATTAAAATAATATAATTTTATATATTATATACAATTCTCCTTTCATCTGTGTGTTCCACATTCTGTCTCCACATGTAATATTGGCATTCACTTTCACCTCTCCATTGGCGAGTAGGTTGATAATTTTGAAAAAGAATGCCAATATTACATGTGGAGACAGAAAAAACACAGAAGAAAAGAGAATTTTATATAATATAGAAAATTATATTATTTTAATATTAATAATAAAATATAAAAATAATGTAATAAGGTAATTATTCCTAATTATTGGTAATTATTTCAAATTATTGGTAATTATTCCAAATTATTGGTAATTATTCCAAATTATTGGTAATTATTCCAAATTATTAGTAGTTATTCATAATTTTTGGTAATTATTCCTAATTATTGGTAAATATTGGTAATTATTGGTAAATATTGGTAATTATTGGTAAATATTGGTAATTATTGGAAAATATTGGTAATTATTGGTAATTATTGGAAAATATTGGTAATTATTGGTAATTATTGGAAAATATTGGAAAATATTGGTAATTATTGGTAATTATTGGTGATTATTGGTAATTATTACTAATTATTGGTAATTAATACTAATTATTGTTAATTAATACTAATTATTGCTAATTAATACTAATTATTGGTAATTAATAATAATTATTACTAATTATTGGTAATTATTACTAATTATTCCTAATTAATACTAATTATTCCTAATTATTCCTAATTATTACTAATTATTGTTAATTATTACTAATTATTACTAATTATTAATAATTATTACTAATTATTGTTAATTATTACTAATTATTGCTAATTATTCCTAATTATTACTAATTATTACTAATTATTACTAATTATTACTAATTATTACTAATTATTACTAATTATTACTAATTATTACTAATTATTAGTAATTATTGCTAATTATTACTAATTATTGCTAATTATTATTAATTATTACTAATTATTAGTAATTATTGATAATTATTAGTAATTATTGATAATTATTAGTAATTATTACTAATTATTGGTAATTATTACTAATTATTGGTAATTATTACTAATTATTGGTAATTATTACTAATTATTGGTAATTATTACTAATTATTGGTAATTATTACTAATTATTGGTAATTATTACTAATTATTCGTAATTATTACTAATTATTCGTAATTATTACTAATTATTCGTAATTATTACTAATTATTGGTAATTATTACTAATTATTGGTAATTATTGGCAATTATTGGTAATTATTGGCAATTATTGGTAATTATTGGCAATTATTGTTAATTATTACTAAATATTGGTAATTATTGGTAATTATTACTAATTATTGTTAATTATTACTAATTATTGTTAATTATTGGTAATTATTACTAATTATTGGTAATTATTCCTAATTATTACTAATTATTGGTAATTAATACTAATTATTGGTAATTAATACTAATTATAGATAATTATTACTAATTATTGGTAATTATTACTAATTATTGAGAATTTTTCCTAATTTTTCCTAATTTTTCTTAATTTTTTCTAATTTATCCTAATTTTAGGTATTTATTACTAATTATTACTAATTATTGCAAATTATTGGTAATTATTGGTAATTATTGGTAATTATTGTTAATTATTGCTAATTATTGTTAATTATTGCCAATTATTGGTAATTATTGGTAATTATTGGTAATTATTGGTAATTATTGGTAATTATTGGTAATTATTGGTAATTATTGGTAATTATTGGTAATTATTGGTAATTATTGGTAATTATTGGTAATTATTGGTAATTATTGGTAATTATTGGTAATTATTGGTAATTATTACTAATTATTACTAATTATTACTAATTATAAATAATTATAAATAATTATAAATAATTATAAATAATTATTACTAATTATTCCTAATTATTCCTAATTATTACTAATTATTCCTAATTATTCCTAATTATTACTAATTATTACTAATTATTACTAATTATTCCTAATTATTACTAATTATTCCTAATTATTCCTAATTATTCCTAATTATTCCTAATTATTCCTAATTATTCCTAATTATTCCTAATTATTGGTAATTATTGGTAATTATTACAAATTATTACGAATTATTGTTAATTATTGGTAATTATTCCAAATTATTGGTAAGTATTACTAATTATTGGTAATTATTACTACTTATTGGTAATTATTACTAATTATTACTAATTATTACTAATTATTCTTAATTATTGATAATTATTGATAATTGTTCCTAATTATTACTAATTATTGATAATTATTGATAATTATTCCTAATTATTCCTAATTATTCCTAATTATTCCTAATCATTCCTAATTATTCATAATCATTCCTAATTATTCCTAATTATTCCTAATTATTCCTAATTATTCCTAATTATTCCTAATTATTCCTAACTATTCCTAATTATTCCTAATTATTCCTAATTATTGGTAATTATTGGTAATTATTGGCAATTATTGGTAATTATTACTAATTATTTGTAATTATTGGTAATTATCGGCAATTATTGGTAATTATTACTAATTATTACTAATTATTGGTAATTATTGGTAATTATTACTAATTATTACTAATTATTGTTAATTATTGGTAATTATTCCAAATTATACATAATTATTACTACTTATTGGTAATTATTACTACTTATTGGTAATTATTACTAATTATTAATACTTATTGGTAATTATTACTAATTATTACTAATTATTGATAATTATTACTAATTATTACTAATTATTGGTAATTATTACTAATTATTACTAAATATTCTTAATTATTGATAATTATTGATAATTGTTCCTAATTATTAGTAATTAAATGAATAATTACCAATAATTAGGAATAATTACCAATAATTACAAATAATAACATTATTAGTATATTTTATTATTAATATTAAAATTATATAATTTTCTGATTTATATACAATTCTCCTTTCATCTGTGCGTTTTCTATCTCCACATACAAATAATACATGTGAAGACAGTAAACACACAGATGAAAAGAGAATTGTATATATATAAAAAATTATATTATTTTAATATTAATAATAAAATATACTAATAATGTAATAATGTTGTTATTCCTAATTATTGGTATTTATTACTAATTATTAATATTTATTCTTAGTTATTAAAAATTATTACTAATTATTCCTAATTACCATTAACTATGAACAATACTAATAATTTAAATTTATTAAGTAAGAAAACAATATAAACATAATTAAATTACAACTAATTAAGAATAATTGAAACTAATAAAAAATTAAAAATAAATATTAAATTAAAATGAACATAAATACCTTGAAAATTGATCTGCGCTGATCGTTCTTCAAAACTTTAATATTAGCTCCGAAGAAAAAAAAATTAAACTGAAGAAAAACTCAACTTTAGAAACACAAGTTTGAGAGCAGGAGAAGATAGAGAATGAGAATGATTTGAAAAAAACGGATGGGGGTATTTATAGGTTAGATTAGTTGCGACGGGTACCGTCGCAAATACCTTAGCCCGCATTTATTACGGTCAACGGGTAAATAGTTATTTGCGACTGGTCCCGTCACAAATAACATACTATTAGCGACGGGAAAATATTCCCGTCGCAAATACCTTTTACCGCCGCCGGTTATTTGCGACGGGAATATTTTCCCGTCGCTAATAGTTTTCCCGCGATTTGGCGCGCATCGCGGGAAAACTATTTGCGACGGGGAAAGTGATAGAGCAAATATTTTCAATTAATTTATATTGAATATCATTGTTTTAAACCCACAAAATCGTTCTTCTAAGATGAATTGTTTCATTTTTATGATAATGGTGTTATTTTGAGCTGAATTGTAAAAATTGGCCATTTTGGATTTTTTTAACAGTTTTAAATTATTTCGGTAGATTGGCCATAACATTATCTACACTGATCCAAATTGCGAAATTCTTTCTTTTTCAGATTCTCCACATCCAGGGCTTCATTTAATATATTTGGACCAAAATCTGAATCGGCCATATGGAAGCTCAAAAGAAGCTCACAAGTTGGCTCAAGAAAACTATTTTCAGTTCTGCCTAGTTTTGATGTGGGATCCATAACTCAACCACTGTGGGCCCAAAGCTTATGAAATTCGGTGGGTGGACGCGCAAGGAGTTTTGTATCATCTTTAATGAAGGAAGCACCGAGGGAATTGGCCGTTTATGGGGTCATTAACTCACCCTAATCCGGAGGAGTTCGTTTTGGAGAGTCTGACTGGACAGAATAAATTCTCATAGTAAAACGTCCATAACTCTCGGAATACATGTCCAAATCCGCTGAAATTTTTAGGGGCCACGGCCAAGGTAATTATGAACAACATTCATGAAGGGAGCAACGCGTGAAGATGTCATTTAATGGGGCTACAACGCGTCGACTTTCGGGGGAAGAATTCTGGCTATAAAAGGAGGAGAGCTCCACCCTCTCAAAGCATCCATTCTCCATCCCATTCCTTCTGGGACACCAAGAAGGAGAACTTTTTAGCTTTCTCTTTTATTTATTTTCTTTTTCATTGTTTTGTAATGCCTTCTTCTTCCCCATTCAACTCGATTACCCTTACCATGGTGGGGTAAACTTTTGGAGTGATTGGGGAAGGGTTGGTTTTCTACATTGTAATGCTTGAGTTCTTGGACGCAATTGAATAAATTTCTTTATTCTTCAAAGTTGTTTTCAATTTCTTATAGAGGATTTTATAATCAAGTGCGATCGTTCTTGAATATTAATTCCGTTATTGATTTTTGCCTTGGTAAAATAATCAATATCTCCCTCCACTAATTTCTGGTTTATATACGATGGAATAAACCTGGAATTAGTGGTGAAGTACTCGACGATCGTCAGTACGTGTAAAAGGTGTAGTGAATGTTCTTGATTGTTTGGGATAAACAAAACCCGATCGGGAATTGCCCATTTCAATTAAGGATATTCAATACAACTATTTTACACATGGAAGGAGAGTTGACCAAACCAAGATCTTGGTAAGGTTTTCTCTCACAATAATAATTTCACCAAGGAAGTGAGAGGAAGCGATTGTGGAAACTCACTTTAATCAACTAAGAAGAAGAGGTTTGAATTAAATTGAACAAGGATAGCATTATAATTTGGAAACCGACCCCGACCTAATCACCCTTTTTAATTTCATTGTTTTTCAATCATTTGAATTTCAAATTTCCTTTCACAACATTTTTACCCCCGTTTTAAAGTGACAACCCATTTTGTGTGCACTCCTCTTCGGGAGACATCCTAGGTCAACCACATTACTACATTTTAACTTAGGAAAAAAATTGTTTTGCCACGCCCTACGACAGGCGTGCGTCAAACTTGGCGCCGTTTCCGGGGAGGTAGTGTCACAAACTAATTGTTAATATTTGACTTTTTCAATTAAAAAAAAATCTTTTACCATGTTGTTTTCAAATGATTATTTCTTTAATTCATGGAACAATTACCCACCAGTACGAGAACCAATTATTGAGTCACCTTGGTCTATAGATTATAAAGTTTCTTTCTTGGCCAGACAAATTCGAGGAGCTCGAATCAAAATCATCATAGAGGAAGAATTCAAGGATCTCATTGAAAACCTTAAAGAGAACCTCGAATACCCAGTGTTGGAGGGTTTGGCAAGAGAATTAATTGAACTTCAGGAGTATTTTCTAGATTTTTATCCAGAAATGATCAATGTACAACACCAATAAGAAGAAGTTCACAAGGATATTGAATCCCAATTTGAAAGAATTAGTCAAAAAGTTCAAAACCTAGAGACCTCAATACAGTGGATAGCGGAACAAGTACATGCATCCCAGGATCCACAACTGGAGCCAGAACAAGAACCAGAACCAGAACCAGAACAATTGATGGAAGAATTATCCTCACAAATCCTTCAAGTTGAAGAACCCATGGAGGCCTTGATGAAATTAAAAGAAGATCCATTGATCCCATCTCAATCAATGTTGGATAAGATTGACGAAGAAGATTTAGCAATTGAAATACATATGGGAGATCAAAACGATCTGGATAACTTCTGGAATGAGTGCGAGGAACTTCTTGAGCCAACTATTCCTCATAATGTAGATGATTCAGCAACATTGAAGGAAGAAATCAACCAATCAGTGGAATTTGAAGAGAAGATAGAGGAGTCTGACTACCTACCTCTATCTACGGATATTCAACTTCAAGAGCCACCTCCCATTGAAGAACAAATTGAAGCCAAACAAGATCAGGGAGTTAATCTTTTCATAAACTCATTATCTTTTGATTTTGTTGAAACTAAATTGAGTATTACCTCCCCTTGTTTTAATTTTTCAGATTCATCCAACACTTGTATTTCCTTGGAGGGAGAATATGCATCTGAAGAGAAACATCTAGAGCTCCCCAAACCTGTTGAACATTTAATGGAGGGAGCACAAGAGAAGATCAAAGTGGATTTTTTGGTGGAAAATGAGACACAAGATACTTACTTTGAAAGGGAAGAATTTGATATTGATTCTTCATGCTTTAATTTTTTTCAAATAGAATTAAACTCTGACATTCCCTTTGATTTTTCCCCAGATGTATCATACCTTCATCAACCACTAGAGATTAAAGATGATGTTGTTCATGCGGAACCCAAGAATGAGGAGGCTCTGTACTTTATCCTACCCCCACCATGCACGGTGTACAACATTGAGAAGGGGGTGGATCTGGTGTACTCTATCTATGGAGTCCTCCTCAACAAGAACAATGAAATGAAAGCTGGGAAGAGCCACATGTGGTGGTTCAAATCAAAGAAACCTCATCCACCATCAGATTGGGGATAATCAATTACAACTGCCCCTCTGGAGGCAGTCAAAACCCAGGGCCCACTTGGGGGATTAAACCAAGTTTTATCCTTCTATTCTCATCCTATTTCTATTTTTATTTCTTTCAATAAATATCTTATGTTTACTTTTCTTATTTTATTTGTAGGTTTTCAGAGTGCAACACTTAGAAGCTTAACTCAATGTTGCACTACGAATAAATCAGGTTGTACCTCTCTTTCACACTTTCTTGATGTTGTGATTAATTTGAAAATTGGATTAAATGTTAAATCCACTTAAATGCATCGAGGACACTGCATCATTTAAGTGTGGGGGAGGGAACCTTTGTAGTATATGATTTTTATTTGATGTTTGTTTTCAAAAATAAAAAAAATAATAAAAAAAATGTGTGTTTTCAAATTTTTGTGTGTTTATTTTTCAATTTTTGGTGTCACTTTTGAGCTGAAATGATAATCAATACCATTTTTGAAACCTATGTCAATGAGTGAAACGGTCTATTTCATGAAACTGATCTTAAATGAATGCTGAAATGACTTCTTTTCAAGTTCAAATCTTTTAGAATTTCATGAAAAGTACACTGATTTTTGAAACCCATGCCATATTTCACTGTCTATATCATTGAAATAACTTTCCTGTGAGGCTTCTGAACCATTTTTGTCATATTCTTTTCATTCACCTCATTTCTTGAGAGAACCAGACCATGCTTGCTTTAACCAGAATTTGATTTATTCCTTTCAAAACTTGAGGGTTGGGGTACATGTGTTTTAAATGATTGAGGCATTTATTTTGTTTAAAGCCCCCTTTTCAAAATAATCCTTTTCATTATGGCCCACCTTTACATTTATCCTTCATTGTAGCCCCTAGTATCCATGAATTGCCTGTTAGGTTAGCCACATTACAAGCCAATTTTCCCTATCATACCTGCTCTTGAAGTAAAATTGCATGATCTTGTTGAACTTAAGTGTGGGGGAAGATGTCTTGTGATGTAATACCTCATTTGGTTATACTTTGGGTGGAAAATAAATTGTGGAAGAAATGTGTGTGATGCTGAAAAATTATTCTGTTGAAAGCTGTGCCTTTTCTGGAGCTTTTATGTAAAAAGAGAAGCTGTGCCTTTCTGGAGCTTCCAATGTAAAAAGAGAAGCTGTGCCTTTCTGGAGCTTCCAATGTAAAAAGAAAGCTGTGCCTATCTGGAGCTTTAAAAAAAATCATGTTTGAAAAGATTGAAATGTTTGCTGCTGAGCTGATTGAATGATGATGGAGCCTATTTTCAACAAAGGGGATGTAAAGGAGACCATATTTGAGTGAAAACTAGAATCTTGCAATTTTGCTTCAATAAGAGCCAAACCCTCCTTTTTCGGCCTCAGAACTTTTAACATATAAATCCTACCAACCGGAAGCCACAGAACAACCCTGAAAAGTCCTCATGAGAAACACAAGTTCTTGACTCACATCGGGTGGAGAAGTAGGAATTTATCAAACCTATGGTGACTCTTGTGTGAGTTTGGATGAGAAAAACCTTGTTCAGCCTTTACATTTGTGAGATGAGAGAAAATTCATGTGAGGTAGGTGTTTTGTGTGCATGGGATAATAAATGAAGTGGAAATATATTAAAATCTTAAATGGAGAACTTGAAATAACAGTTTTTGATGAGGCATGATATCTTTTTGTTTCTTGAAATTGATTTTATTGATCTCATTGATATGTGTTTTGATTTTGATTTGATTTGATTTTTACTTGTCCAGGAGTCCAAGTGCTAAGTGTGGGGGAATTGATAGAGCAAATATTTTCAATTAATTTATATTGAATATCATTGTTTTAAACCCACAAAATCGTTCTTCTAAGATGAATTGTTTCATTTTTATGATAATGGTGTTATTTTGAGCTGAATTGTAAAAATTGGCCATTTTGGATTTTTTTAACAGTTTTAAATTATTTCGGTAGATTGGCCATAACATTATCTACACTGATCCAAATTGCGAAATTCTTTCTTTTTCAGATTCTCCACATCCAGGGATTCATTTAATATATTTGGACCAAAATCTTAATCGGACATATGGAAGCTCAAAAGAAGCTCACAAGTTGGCTCAAGAAAACTGTTTTCAGTTCTGCCTAGTTTTGATGTGGGATCCATAACTCAACCACTGTGGGCCCAAAGCTTATGAAATTCGGTGGGTGGACGCGCAAGGAGTTTTGTATCATCTTTAATGAAGGAAGCACCGAGGTAATTGGCCGTTTATGGGGTCATTAACTCACCCTAATCCGGAGGAGTTCGTTTTGGAGAGTCTGACTGGACAGAATAAATTCTCATAGTAAAACGGCCATAACTCTCGGAATACATGTCCAACTCCGCTGAAATATTTAGGGGAAACGGCCAAGGGAATTATGAACAACATTCATGAAGGGAGCAACGCGTGAATATGTCATTTAATGGGGCTACAACGCGTCGACTTTCGGGGGAAGAATTCTGGATATAAAAGGAGGAGAGCTCCACCCTCTCAAAGCATCCATTCTCCATCCCATTCCTTCTGGGACACCAAGAAGGAGAACTTTTTAGCTTTCTCTTTTATTTATTTTCTTTTTCATTGTTTTGTAATGCCTTCTTCTTCCCCATTCAACTCGATTACCCTTACCATGGTGGGGTAAACTTTTGGAGTGATTGGGGAAGGGTTGGTTTTCTACATTGTAATGCTTGAGTTCTTGGACGCAATTGAATAAATTTCTTTATTCTTCAAAGTTGTTTTCAATTTCTTATAGCGGATTTTATAATCAAGTGCGATCGTTCTTGAATATTAATTCCGTTATTGATTTTTGCCTTGGTAAAATAATCAATATCTCCCTCCACTAATTTCTGGTTTATATACGATGGAATAAACCTGGAATTAGTGGTGAAGTACTCGACGATCGTCAGTACGTGTAAAAGGTGTAGTGAATGTTCTTGATTGTTTGGGATAAACAAAACCCGATCGGGAATTGCCCATTTCAATTAAGGATATTCAATACAACTATTTTACACATGGAAGGAGAGTTGACCAAACCAAGATCTTGGTAAGGTTTTCTCTCACAATAATAATTTCACCAAGGAAGTGAGAGGAAGCGATTGTGGAAACTCACTTTAATCAACTAAGAAGAAGAGGTTTGAATTAAATTGAACAAGGATAGCATTATAATTTGGAAACCGACCCCGACCTAATCACCCTTTTTAATTTCATTGTTTTTCAATCATTTGAATTTCAAATTTCCTTTCACAACATTTTTACCCCCGTTTTAAAGTGACAACCCATTTTGTGTGCACTCCTCTTCGGGAGACATCCTAGGTCAACCACATTACTACATTTTAACTTAGGAAAAAAATTGTTTTGCCATGCCCTACGACAGGCGTGCGTCAGAAAGCAATCCCGTCGCAAAAGCCTATTTATTTGCGACGGGTAACTACCCCCGTCGCAAATACCCATTTTTCCCGTAGTGAATTATTTTCCCCACTCAGACTTATGAAATGAGGATTTAGTCCCCCGCCCCTATTTCCTCTGGAGGAGTATCTAGGGGTCATTTATCCTTCTCAACTAAGGTATTTTTTTGAGGTTTGGGGATGGCTACATCGTCAATATTTGGAATTATCCTTAGATTCTTGGAGATTACGGGATCTTGTAAAATTCACCAATGGACACTGGGTTTGAAGATGTAACTGTGTGTAGCTTATTCAACAATGCAAGTGACAGATGGTGTTCTGACATTCTTCACATATGGTTCAATGAAATAGATATTAAAATTATTCAGATAATTCCTTGTCTCATTGACATGAGGCATGATAGTATTTACCGGTATGTGTAAATATTAGGAACATTATTTATGAATTTTACCTACATTTTTTCCCTCAACACACAGAACTAGGTTGAAAACATGACTTGGAAGATTATTTGGTACCCAGCAGTCCCCTTGGGGTTCACTTTTTCTAGTGGTTGGTTTTTGATGGTTTCCTCCCTTACAAAGAGCTTCTCTTTTTCCACAATGATCCTAATGATCCTCTCTATCCTTTATACATGCAGAGCCAGAATCCCCATCACATGTTGTTTTTAGTGCCCTAAGGCTTGGTATATTTGGAATTTGTGGTGTTCTAATGCAGCTATGTTGTTTAAGAAGTCCAGTCTCGAAGCGCTATTGATTTCTTGGGCCTCCTACCTTCCTTTGGACAAGGTGGTGTACGTATTCACAATTTCTTGGTTTATATGGGACTGTCAAAATGATTTCATCTTCAACCAAATAAAAAAAACAAATCGTTTTTGGGTTGAGAGGGAGACTTCTAGGGTAGAGACATGGAAGCATGTTGATTCTCAGAATAAGAGTCCTAGAAAAGGCCCTTGTATCACCTCATAGATTCTACCCCCTTCAGGCATTATGGAAATAAAATTGATGCTTCTATACCTAGTAATGGATTTTTTTTATAGTTATGGTATGTGACGCCTCTGGATGTATTTTTGTGGCTATTCATTAGTTGACCCATGCACGTTGGCACCCGCTAGTGGTCGAGACCCATGCAGTAATATAGCACCCCAAACACTTCATGGTATGTTTCTCTTAAATACATTCTAGTTATAGTCTATATGAAACAAAACATGGTTACTTATAGGAGATATACATAACCTATCCATTAAACTTAAATTTTCTAACTCTGCGATTTGAATTTTAAAAATCTCACATACACGGTTTTGTTCAAGATGATATTTAGAGTCTGATAGAATTAACATAATTTTCATTGAATAGTAACCTACCATTATAAATAGTAACCCACCCTTATGAATAGTAACATACCCTTACAGATATTAATATGAGTCTTATGAATGGTATCTATACCCTTGAATGTATAAATGAATATGGACACCTTAAAAATAAAGATAAATATTTTAAGTGTTTATATATTTTGACTAAATAATGATTTAATGAAATATTTAATTAATCATATTTAGAAACTTATTTTTGAAAATTTGACTTCATTTTTGGATTCTACACATTAAAAAATGGTTAGGGTGAATTTTTTGGATTTTTCTTAAATACTTGAATTTTTGATGAATAGTAAAATCCGATAATTCATGCTAAATGATAAATAATAGATTAATTGAGTCATTGATGATGATATGCTGATGTAACTCCAATTGGTTCGGATTCACATGCATATATTACTGTTCTTGGTCATGGAATACTCACTATTGGTTGTCTTGGGAGGAAATAATAAATTAATGATTATAATATTAAGAAAACTCTTCTCCCCTCCACTATATAAACCACCCCTCACCCCCTCTTCCTCCCACACAATTCAAGCTTCAGGTATTGCATAAATTCTGCCAAATACTATTCCCAAGCCCTCTTCCAATGTCTAAGACCTTCTGGTCTCACCAAAAGGCCAAAAAAAGCCTTAAAGGAGATTCTCAAGGAGGAGTACTCAAGAGGTGAACCTTCCTTCTCTTTTCTTCCAATTTCTTTTACAAAGTTCCATTATTTTGTTCTCCCTTATCACCTCCCCTCATCAAAATTCCATGATAATTCCAGTACCTTACATGTACTATATTTTCATTGTGCTAATGGAATATTTCATCACAATCTCTCTTTTCCCCCTCTTTTTATACAATAAATGCAAACAACGTTTGAGATGTGTAAACTTATCACACTTAAGGAAGACGGGTTTTGAAGTTTCATTACTATCTTCAATAGTGGTCATGAAACCTTTTAAATGGTTGAAACAGGTCATAATATATTTATTTTATCTTTATTAATGTTCTGGAATCTTTACACGTTCATAATATGAAATAATAATACAAAACAAGTTTATTGTGCACAAAACCACCAAGCCAAATCCAAGCATTTATTTTTAACTCATCAAATGAGTCATCACCATGGTATATAACCATAATCATTATAAGATAATTTTTATCCCTTTAATTTCACTAATAATGTATAGTAAACATTCTGTATGTTTAACTATATTTCAAACAAACATCCATTCATGAATACAAGTATACAATCCTTGAAACCAAGTAAGAAAATGCTTCCAAAACAATAAAATTGAATCTCTTAAACCCATCAAAAAGGCCATTAATGAACTTAATAAGTTTATATCATATCAATTACATGTTTATGAGGTTCTGTAATTATTAATTAATGAATCTAAATTTTATTATTCTGGTCCTTAAGAACAATCAAGAACACCTTCGAGCATAAGGTAAGGGATTGCTTAACTCAATTTTCATTCTTTAGGGTAAACATCTATTTCATTGGTTACATTGTTCCAAGAATATGTGTGAATGACCTATTATTGTTTTATACTATATATTCACTTATATTTTTTGGATTTTTATATGTAACACATGTCACGACCCGTCCTCGGGGCCCGTGCCGTGACTACCCCAAGCCCGCCTTCCAAAGGTCAGGGGATGGAGACTAGCACCAAGACGTAATTCCTGGTAAAAAGGGAAGGCATTGCCTTTGTAAAGTAAACAAGCACCACAGAGTAAGCAAGCGGAAAAGTAAACACTAAGTAAAAACTGTAACAAGCTGTGCTAAAAGTAAAAGGGGCCGGAAATACAAGCCCAACTGTAAAGTACGAATGAAAGGGAAAAACAGCAACTGAAAAGAAAAGCCGCAGTGTCGAGCCGTCCTCTGGAAGTCCCACCTGAAGGGTGGGTACAGATAGCCTCCACTGCTCCTTGGGTCCACCTGACCGCTCTGAGTACGTCCCGCCCAGTGGTCCACCTCCAGGTACCGTCCTGCTCTGCAAGCCTTCACCACAATCAGCGCTGTCCATCGTCTGCAACCAACACAACATAGTGCGGGCATAGCCCGTGCAGGGGTGAGTATAAGCTACTCAGTAGGTACCCCGAGACCCTCAAAGGTCTCCCGAAATCCACAAAGGATAAACCACAACGGTAAGATACAATCACGAAGAAACAACCGACACTGCTTGGGTATATGCCCATACATATACCTAAGTCATCAATCCCCGTTTGGATCCAACATCCGAGCCCAAGCACAAACCAGTCCACATAGGAAAGCAAACGTATACCCACACAGGATAGCTGAACACAATAAACAAAGGAGAGTAAACCATAAATCCACACAGGATAGTTCAACACAAGATTCAGCTCACATAGGTATACTTCTTCGAATGACGATAGAGATGATCACTGATCCATCTAAGTCGTCAGACCCACAAAGGATCGATAGGTACCAACCCCCACAATGACCCACAAAGGATCTGACCCACAAAGGATCGAAAGGTAACTAACCCCCACAAAGACCCACACAGGATCGGGCCCACACAGGACCTGTAGGCGCTGGCTCACACAGAACCGCTGAGCGCTGACCCACACACGATCAGATCCACACAGGATCTATAGCACTGATCCACGTAGGATCGCTGAGTGCAGTAGTCGTCTCAGTCCACTGAGGATCCCTACACAGTCGTCGTCGCAGTCCACTGAGGATCTCTGCACAGTCGTCGTCGTTACAGTAGCAGTCGCAGCCAGCTCTAGGGTTCCCGCACACAGCAAGCTCGTTCCGGAGGGTCTGCTCCACGAGCCGAGAGTCTGATACATCAACTAACACATAGTCCAGAGTTGATGTATCCAAAAGTTCCGTCTCGTCAACAGGAACTCAACGTCGAAGACGGCGCGTCAATCAGACGCCCGGTCTGAGAGTTATTGGATTTTTCGTCATAGGGGCCCGGTTGGTTTTTAAAGAAAAACCAACTCGACCGTACTCCACCTGCGTCCAAATCTCGGGCGGAGTATGCCAAAAGATCCGTCTCACTTAGAGGAATCCACCAAGGCCGACGGCACGTCAATCGGACGTCCGTAGATCAAGATATGAGTGTTTCCGCTCCGAGGGCCCGGTTGGTTTCGTGTACGAACCAACCCGGCCGAACCCAAAGTAATCCGAAACCTTGAGTGAGATATACCAAAATGACCATCTCGATCCAAGGATCGTGTTTCTGCTGACGGCGCGTCGTTCGGAGGCCCGTAGCTCAAGTTACAGGCAAAATACCGAAAACGGTCCGAAGACGGGGGGGTCTGGGCCCGGGCCGACCCGGCCCGACCCCCCCTGGGTCGGCCGAACTGGGTCGACCCGACCCGGCTTGTTCCTATCCGGTCCGGCCAGGGCGCGGCCCTGCCCGGCAGGCCCGGCTCGGCTCGGCCGAGCTGCCGAGCGTGGCAGCCGCGGGGCGCCGCCCCCGCAGGATGAGGATGCCGCGGCCCTCGAGGGGTCGTGCTGGACATCAGCGGATGCGGCTTCTGCCGCGTCCCGTGCGGGCGAGCCAGACCCACGCGGCCGCAGGTCTGCTGGCCGCCGCCGCCGCGCCGGCGACCCGCGCCGCCAGAGACTTCTGCGGGCCACCGGAGTTGCTCCGGTGGTCCGTTTTCCTTCCCGTCTGTGCCGCTGCTCCTCTCGGGACCCGTTCTTCTCTACGGAATCATCAAATTGCCTTTGCGGCACATTTTATCGTCACCTGCCAAATCCGCACAACAACGAAGAACGACGGAGGGTTGTCGGGCCATGTTTGTTTGGTCTGCACCCTCCGCGTTAGATGGTATCAATCGGGAGGATAAATCAACACGTGACAAACGTATCAAAACAATTTTAATAATTTAAAATTGCACTTGATCCAGGTTATTGTTTTAGAAGAAACAATCACGGGGATATAAAAAGGTATTTCTAAAATAAAATCCCTACCTCGTCAAGTTGTCGCATGCGCATTCTTCGTGGAAATTGATCGTTGCGGAAGGTGGGGACCGTCGCGTCGTCGCGGTATCCGGCGTTGCGTCGACGAACTCCGAGGACCAAGAAACAACAGATTTAATTATAAATAATTAAATCCGTGTGTTGTTATAAGGAACAAAGGAGTTTTAAAAGAAACCTGAAATCTCTTACCTCAAGCAGTTGGTGATTGGAGATTTTGTTGTGGAGGAAGGAACGTCACAGAAGAACGTCGCGGGAGAGGAAACGTCGGTGTCGCGGCACACGACATCGCGTCGTCGATTTCCGAGGTCTCGGCGTTCTTCGCGTTCTTCGAGTTCTTCACATTCTTCGCGAAGGAGGATGAAGAATTCTTGGTTTCTGCCAAATCCTGTCAACGAGTATTTTTCCAGAAGCCGTGTGTTGGTCTTATTTTATTATTTCACCAACGGATTTCAAACTGATTAAGAAACGAATGAAATTAATTCATAGAATTAATTTCAACGAATAAACTGACCATTTAATTCAACGAAGAAACCCGCCCAATTAATTGGTGCGTTAAGAAATTAATAAAACGCGTCAGTTGACTTTCATAATGAAGGATTTTCGCGGGTGCGTTACTTAGCAGAAAAGAAACGGTGGGGCTCGTGCGGGCCCCCACCTCACAAATATCCTACAAAGAGGGTAGGATATTTTTGGATAGAACCCTATCCGTATCAACTTAGCTTAAGCATCTTTAAGTGGCTTCAAGTGGCTTCCAAGTGGCTTAAGTGAAATAAAATAATGTTTGTCGTACAATTTATTTTATTTCTTAACTTTAATCCCAAAAAAATTAAAAACCACACCTGAGCAAACGCAACTCCGGAAGAGGCATTTCTAAGAGAATACCAGCGCTGCGATTCCATCGGTGCCCTCAGAATTCGATTCCGAGCACCGGTTCCAAAGTTAGAAAAACCCGCTTGTCCGTTCACTGAACGTACCCGAGCCTAACTTTGGAAAATGATTCCGGGCACACCGGGCCTCAGAATCAGGTGCCGTCAGAAACTGCGTTCTTGTAAAAATCAAAAGAAAATTAAGAAAAAAAAATTCCTTGAATTTTCCAGGTCTTTACATCACTACCACCTCAGGGCTTTACGTCCCCGTAAAGATACATCATAAACTAGGGTCACAAATGCGGGTACTGAGCATGCATCTGAGCCTCCCACTCCCAAGTGCTCTCCTGGAGGTTCCCGTGCTGTCATCTAATGCGCACAAGAGGAATCGATCATCCATGTAGGACCCACTCCTATCGATCCTCGATCTCCACCGAGACCTCCGCGAAAGTCTCCCCATCATCCACGTCTAGCTCCCCATGGTCAATGATGTGCGTCGGGTCGTGCACGTATCTCCTCAGTTGAGATACGTGGAAGACGTCGTGCACTCGGTGCAACTGAGGTGGTAGAGCCAGGCGATAAGCCACCTCGCCAATCCTGCTGAGGACCTGGAAAGGTCCGATGAAGCGTGGAGAAAACTTGACGCCTCTTCCAAATCTCTGTAATCCACGTCGAGGTGAGACACGCAAGAAGATGTGGTCGCCATCCTCGAACTCTAGTGGCCTCTGCCTCCTGTCAGCATAAGACTTCTACCGGCTCTGAGCTGTCCTCATCCACTCCTGGATGACCTGGACCTTCTCTGTCGTGGTCCGGACCATATCTGGTCCCACAAGTGCTGACTCCCCAGGGTCTGTCCAGCATAAAGGAGATCTGCAAGGTCTGACGTACAACGCCTCGTATGGTGCAATCCCGATGGTGGAGTGGTAGCTATTGTTGTATGAGAACTCCACCAAGGGTAGGTGGTCCTCCCAGCTGCGACCAAAGTTGAGGACACATGCGCGGAGCATGTCCTCGAGAGTCTGAATGGTCCTCTCTATCTGACCATCCGTCTGAGGGTGAAAGGCGGTGCTCAGACGTAGCCGCATCCCGAACGCCTCCTGCAACCCCTTCCAAAGCCAGGAAGTAAAGCGAGCATCTCCATCGGAGACGATAGACGATGGAACACCGTGAAGCCGTACAATCTCCTGAACGTAGAGATGCCCCAAGCTCTCCACTGAGCCCTACTCTCGGATGGGTAAGAAGTGAGCCGACTTGGTGAGTCGGTCGACAATCACCCAGATGGAGTCGTGACCTCTGGAACTGCGTGGAAGTCCAGTCACAAAGTCCATAGATATCCCATCCCACTTCCACTCCGGGACCTCCAAGGGCTGTACCAAGCCTGCTGGTACCTGATGCTCTGCCTTTAACTGCTGGCAGGTGAGGCATCGAGAAATGAACTCTGCCACAACCTTCTTCATGCCTAGCCACCAGTGCTGTCGTCTGAGGTCCTGGTACATCTTATCCACTCCAGGATGTGCCGCCAAAGGAGAAGTGTGAAACTCTCTCAGCACCTCATCTCGTAAAGCGACTGGTACCAAGGTACTTCCTCTGAAAAGGATGTCGTGTCCTGCTCCAAAGGAGAAGCCATCAGGTGCCTGTCTTGAGGATAATTGTGCACGCCGCGTCTCACAGTCAGCGTCCTCACGCTGTGCCTCTCTGACCCACTGCAGTAGTGGAGGGGTGACTGTGAGAGACTGAAGGAAGGATGCTCCATCTCTATCCATGAAGGATATCTGCAAAGTGGCTAGCTGCTCTGTCGCCTCCTCAAGTAGCTGGATGCCCATCCTCCTGCTGAGGGCATCGGCTACCACGTTACCCTTCCTAGGAGTATAGACTGTCTCAAAGTCATAGTCCTGGAGGAACTCGAGCCATCGCCACTATCTCAGGTTCAGGTCCTTCTGCGAGAAGATGTACCTGAGACTCTTGTGGTCAGAAAAGACTGTAAAGCGCTCGCCCATCAGATAGTTCTGCCATGTCTTCAGAGCGAAGACCACTGCTGCTAACTCCAGGTCATGGGTAGCGAAGTTCTGCTCATGCGGCCTCAACTGACGTGATCCATAGGCAATCACGGCCCGATCCTGCATCAGGACACATCTGAGTCCGGTCCCTGATGCATCGCAGTAGACTACGTATCCAACTCCCTCCTCAGGCAACCTCAAGATAGGTGCGCCGGTCAATATCTGCCTCAGCTCCTGGAAGCTCTGCTGACATCTTTCTGACCACACAAAGGGTTTCCCCTTCTTCGTCAAAGTTGAGAGTGGCTCCGTAACTATAGAGAAGTCCGGCACAAATCTCCGATAGTATCCGGCTAGACCCAATAAACTCCGCACCTCCATCACGCTCCTAGGTGGCTCCCAAGCTAGAACTGCCTCAATCTTTGCGGGATCCACTGCAACTCCCACCTCAGAAATGACGTGCCCCAAGAAGTGGACCTCATGTAACCAAAACTGGAACTTCGAGAGCTTTCCATAAAGCTGGTTCTCTCGGAGTGTGTCTAGTACAACCCGCAAGTGGTAGGCATGCTCCTCCTCTGTGGTCGAGTACACCAAAATGTCGTCGATGAAGACCACGACAAATAGATCGAGGTATGGCTGGAAGATCCTATTCATGAGGCTCATGAACACTTCTGGAGAGTTGGTTACACCGAAAGGCATAACCAAGAACTCATAGTGGCCATACCGACACCTGAAGGCCGTCTTCTGCACGCCCTCGTCTCGAATTCTGAGCTGATGATAGCTTGACCCGAGGTCTATCTTCGAGAACCATCATTTTCCCTTGAGATGATCAAATAGGTTATCAATCCTCGATAGCAGATACTTGTTCTTCACTTTCACCTGGTTCAGGCGACGATAGTCGACACACAGTCGCAAGCTCCCGTCTGCCTTCTTGGCAAACAATATCGGGGAAGCCCAGGGTGAAACACTGGGTTGGATGAACCCCTTTCCCTACAAGTCCTCTAACTGTACCCGTAGCTCTCGAAGCTCAGTGGGGGCCATCCGATACGCTGGAGTGGATATCGGGGCTGTCCCTAGGTACAGATCAATATAAAAGTCTACCTCTCTGCGAGGAGGTAGCCCGAAAACGTCATCGGGAAAGACATCCGCGTACTGATCCACCACTGCAGGAAAACTAGGACTTCGCACGTCAACTACTCCAAGGATGAGGCTAGACAACTGATGAGTGATGGGTTGTCCCCTCCTCTGTGAGAGTCCCTCCTGTGCTACGAAGGCTCCCTTCTCGCCGGTGAAGGTGAACCTACTCCCGTCGGTGCGCACACATCGCACCTTGCGCCTAATGCAGTCAATCTGTGCATAGACTGTAGATAACCAATCCATGCCCAAGATGACGTCGTAAGGCCTCAACGCCGCTACAAGAAGATCCCAGCTGAAGCTCTCGCCTCCTAGAGTAAGCTCACACTACCGGCACCAGTGTGTAATCGTCGAGTCTGCTTCCGTAGGAGTCTCTAGCTGTAAGGATTGAGCCAACGACTCTGTCGAAATCTCCGAGCTCCGAACAAGGGCAGCGACTATAAAAGAGTGACTTGCTCCTGTGTCTATAAGAACTGCAGCAAGGGTGGAATAGACACATATTGTACCTTGAATCATCTCTGGTGTGCCGTGGTTGTAGGCCTCCGCTGCCTGGAGCTGTGCCTGTCTCTGCCCGCAAGCTCCTTGTGGTCGGGGCGGACCTCCCGGTGGTGGTGGTGGCAGAGCCTCAAAGCGTCGCCCACCACCTGCTACTCAGCCAGCTCCTCTACCTCATCCGCCTCCTCCCTGAGGAACGCCACGGTCAACCCTCTACCTCTTCCTGGGTGGCCCCTCAACTGTCTGCTGCTCCTCGGCACGGTGGGTCGGGCAGTCACGAGCCTTGTGACCCTGTCCGCCGCATGCGTAGCACTGCCTGCCTCTCGGAAGACAGGCTCCGCGCTGTGTGCCCCACACTGCTGAGCCAGTGTCCTGAGGTCGTCTACGAGAGGGTCTGGTCTGCCTGGAACCCTGAGTCATCCGTCAGCTACCTGCTGCCGAAGACTCCGCTACCTGCCGCCCTGCGGTAGGTCTCGCTGTTGAAGTAGACTCAGCAAGAAAGCTCTCGTTCAGAAGGGCTCGCTCCAGTACTTCTGCCTGGGTCGGGATGCTGAGGGAGATCAGCGATGCCCTGATCTCGTGTCTCAAACGCTGCTCAAAGGTCCGGGCCCGGAAGAATGGGTCCCGTACCATATCTGTCGAGTAGCGAGAAAGATCGGTGATCTCGTCGAGTACTGGACGACTGTCAAGCTGCCCTGCCGCAGCTGAAGAAGCTCTTGGATGCGCACTGCATAGAGGGTGGCCGGGACGAACTCTGAGCGGAAGAGGCTCTCGAAGTCCGTCCAGAGAAGAGATGCCACATCGTGCACCTGGAGCATCAAGGTCCACCATCGGCCCGCTGCTGCGTGCAGTAGGCTCGCCGAGAGGATCCCCATGAGGTCTGCTGGTGTCCTCACTAGCCTGAAAACTTGAACGACCGCCTCCAGCCAGTCCTCGGCTTCCTGGGGGTCCATCTCCCCATGAAACCTGGGTGTTCACTGGCGCTGGAACTTGTGCAGAGCTCCGAGGCGACGTGCATCGTCAGCGGCTGGTGTTGGAAGCATCGGGGGCTCGGCGGGTAGAGGTACCGTCGGTGCCTCTGCTGTCAAAGGGCCCTGCACCGAGGCCTCGTCGCTTGGCGGGCTGTCGTCACGTACCACTCTCGGAACCCTAGCTGGCTGCCATCGTGGGGCCATCCTGAAAAGGAAACAGGTGCGCCACAGTCAGAACAGTATACCTGGTGAGCTGATATGAAGTAATCACAAAGAAAACTTGAAACACACATGTAATCAATGTTTTCGTGCATTAAGTCGGAAATCAGAAGTCAGGGTCCTGGTGTACGGATACGTCGGCCGCCGCACCAACACTGGACTCCCTGGACTGATAACCACACCCAATACGCTAAACACTATTGCTTCACATAGAAGAAAGATCAGAGTATGCGGTAGAACCGACCCCTCTGATACCAATTTGTCACGACCCGTCCTCGGGGCTCGTGCCGTGACTACCCCAGGCCCGCCTTCCATAGGCCAGGGGATGGCGATTAGCACCAAGGCGTAATTCCCGGTAAAAAGGGAAGGTATTTCCTTTGTAAAGTAAATAAGCACCACAGAGTAAGCAAGCGGAAAAGTAAACACTAAGTAAAAACTGTAACAAGCTGTGCTGAAAGTAAAAGGGGCCGGAAATACAAGCCCAACTGTAAAGTACAACTGAAAGGGAAAAACAGCAACTGAAAAGAAAATCCGCAGCGTCGAGCCATCCTCTGGAAGTCCCACCTGAAGGGTGGGTAAAGATAGCCTCCATTGCTCCTTGGGTCCACCTAACCGCTCCGAGTGCGTCCGGCCCAGTGGTCCACCTCCAGGTACCGTCCTGCTCCGCAAGCCTCCACCACAATCAGTGCTGTCCGTCGTCTGCAACCGACACAACGTAGTGTGGGCATAGCCCGTGCAGGGGTGAGTATAAGCTACTCAGTAGGGACCCCGAGACCCCCGAAGGTCTCCCAAAATCCACAAAGGATAAACCACAACGGTAAGATACAATCACGAAGAAACAACCGACACTGCTTGGGTATATGCCCATACATATACCTAAGTCATCAATCCCCGTTTGGCTCCAATATTCGAGCCCAAGGACAACCCAGTCCACACAGAAAAGCAAACGTATACCCACACAGGATAGCTCAACACAATCCACAAAGGAGAGTAAACCGTAAATCCACACAGGATAATTCAACACAAGATTCAGCTCACACAGGTATACTTCTTCGAATGACGATAGAGATGATCACTGATCCATCTAAGTCGTCGGACCCACAAAGGATCGATAGGTACTAACCCCCGCAATGACCCACAAAGGATCTGACCCACAAAGGATCGAAAGGTAACTAACCCCCGCAAAGACCCACACAGGATCGGGCCCACACAGGACCTGTAGGCGCTTGCTCACACAGAACCGCTGAGCGCTGACCCACACAGGATCAGATCCACACAGGATCTGTAGCACTGATCCACGTAGGATCGCTGAGTGCAGCAGTCGTCGCAGTCCACTGAGGATCCCTGCACAGTCGTCGTCGTAGTCCACTGAGGATCTCTGCACAGTCATCGTCGTTACAGTAGCAGTCGCAGCCAGCTCTAGGGTTCCCGCACACACCAAGCTCATTCGAGTGGGTCCGCTCCACGAGCCGAGAGGCTGATACATCAACTGACACATAGTCCAGAGTGGATGTATCCAAAAGTTCTGTCTCATCAACAGCAACTCAACGTCGCAGATGGCCCGTCAATCGGACGCCTGGTCTGAGAGTTATTGGCTTTTTCATCCCAGGGGCCCAGTTGGTTTTTAAGGCAAAACCAACCCGACCGTACTCCACCTACATCCAAACCTCAGGCGGAGTATGCCAAAAGATCTGTCTCACTTAGAGGAATCCACAAAAGCCGACGGCACGTCAATCAGACGTCCGTAGCTCAAGATATGAGCGCTTCCGCTTCGAGGGCCTGGTTGGTTTCATGTACGAACCAACTCGGCCGAACCCAAAGTAATCCAAAACATTGAGTGCGATATACCGAAATGACCGTCTCGATCCAAGGATCGTGTTTCCGCTGACAGTGCGTCATTCGGAGGCACGTTGCTCAAGTTACGAGCAAAAGACCGAAAACGGTCCGAAAACGGGGGGTCTGGGCCCGGGCCGACCCGGCCTGACCCCCCCTGGGTCGGCCGAACCGGTCGAACCGAACCGGGTTGACCCGACCCGGTCCGACCCGGCTGGTTCCGGTCCGGTCCGGCCAGGGCGCGGCGCGGCCCGGCTCAGCTCGGCCGAGCGGCCGAGCGTGGCAGCCGTGGGGCGCCGCCCCCGCGGGATGAGGATGCCGCGGTCCTCGAGGGGCCGCGCTGGACATCCGCGGACGCGGCTTCTGCCGCGTCCCGTGCGGGCGAGCCGGACCCGCGCGGCCGCGGGTCCGCTGGCTGCCGCTGCCGCGCCGGCGACCCGCGCCGCCGGAGACTTCCGCGGGCCACCGAAGTTGCTCCGGTGGTCCGTTTTCCTTCCCGTCTGCGCCGCTGCTCCTCCCGGGACCCGTTCTTCTCTGCGGAATCATCAAATTGCCTTTTCGACACGTTTTTTCGTCACCCGCCAAATCCGCACAACAACAAAGAACGACAGAGGGTTGTCGGGCCGTGTTTGTTTGGTCCGCACCCTCCGCGTTAGACGGTATCAATCGGGAGGATAAATCAACACATGACAAACGTATCAAAACAATTTTAATAATTTAAAATTGCACTTGATCCAGGTTCTTGTTTTAGAAGAAACAATCATGGGGATATAAAAAGGTATTTCCAAAATAAAATCCCTACCTCGTCAAGTCGTCGCACTCGCGTTCTTCGCGGAAATTGATCGTCACAGAAGGAGGGGACAGTCGCGTCGTCGCAGTATCCGGCGTTGCATCGACGAACTCCGAGGACCAAGAAACAAAATATTTAATTATAAATAATTAAATCCGTGTGTTGTTATAAGCCACAAAGGAGGTTTAAAAGAAACTCGAAATCTCTTACCTCAAGCAGTTGGTGATCATAGATTTTGTTGCGGAGGAAGGAACGTCGCAGAAGAACGTCGCGGGAGAGGAAACCTCTGTGTCGCGGCACACGGCGTCGCGTCGTCGATTTCCGAGGGCTCAGCATTCTTCACATTCTTTGTGTTCTTCGCGTTCTTCACGTTCTTCACGTTTTTCGTGAAGGAGGATGAATAATTCTTGGTTTCTACAAAATCCTCTCAACGAGTATTTTTCCAGAAGTCGTGCGTTGGTCTTATTTTATTATTACGCCAACGGATTTCAAATAGGTTAAGAAACGAATGAAATTAATTCATAGAATTAATTTCAACGAATAAACCGCCCATTTAATTCAACAAAGAAAACCGCCCAATTAATTGGTGCGTTAAGAAATTAAGAAAACGCATCAGTTGACTTTCATAATGACGTGTTTTCGCGGGTGCGTTACTTAGCGGAAAAGAAACTGTGGGGCTCATGCGGGCCCCCACCTCAAAAATATCCTACCAAGAGGGTAGGATATTTTTGGATAGCACCCTATCCATATCAACTCAGCTTAATCAGCTTTAAGTGGCTTCAAGTAGCTTCCAAGTGGCTTAAATGAAATAAAATAAAGTTTGTCGTACAATTTATTTTATTTCTTAACTTGAAGCCCAAAAAAATTAAAAACCACACCCAAGAAAACGCAACTCCGGAAGAGGCGTTTCTAAGTGAATACCGGTGCTGTGATTCCATCGGTGCCCTCAGAATTCGATTCCGAGCACCGGTTCAAAAGTTAGAAAAACCCGCTTGTCCATTCACTGAACGTACCCGAGCCTAACTTCGGAAAATGATTCCGGGCACACCGGGCCTCGAAATCAGGTGCCGTCAGAAACTGCACTCTTGTAAAAATCCAAATAAAATTAAAAAAAAAAATTCCTTGAATTTTTCGGGTCTTTACAACACATAAATATTTCATTGATGTACCATCACTCAAATGGCACAATCTTTGTAAGGGATCCTCCCTCTCACTTTTGTTCAAGAATATCTCCTATGTTGTGCTCTTTTATTTTTAATTCCTAATGATGGGGTATGTTTCTCACCTCCCCCATACTTCCCTTGTGACATATAAATAATGTAATACCCCTTTACCTCTCATTAATACCTCTCGATTATACTCGTTACCATGCCGAAATGTTTGTAAGGGGTTTCTCATCTCACTTCCATTTCTGTGAGATTTTCATTGTTCACCACTTAATTATTGTATGTGGTATATGTGTGCGGCCATTTGATATATAATAACATGATTATCTTTATATTAATTTTATTCAATGATCCATTTGAGGGTTATTAAGTTATGGTCATATGATTCGACCGATTACATTGTGGTAAGAGACATTATCTCAAAAACTATTTTGTTGTGACTAACATTGTATTGTGCACCTAAGAATCCTTTTGTGGTATGACTACTACCCATTATATACCACTTTTCATTTGAATTTATATTTACATTAAATATCTATAATCTCATTTCATGGATATGTTTGTTATCTAAATCGTATACCATTTTATATACGGTGTTTATTTGGAAAGTTATTTTAATTATGGAAATATTGATAAATCCATATACTCTACTCTATACGGATATTGAAAAGGCATATTTCTCTTGTATTGAATCAATGTATAAATAATTCTTTAGACATGAAGTGGTGGGTGTGGCCTTCTATAACCCCTCTATGCATTGGTAGGTCTCATGAGACAAATCAGTTGGCGATAAACCCTTCGAGTTTGTTTCCAAAAATCAGACGTGTTTCTACCCATAGAACTAAACCGTTTTAACGGTATTATGGTTTCATGTGCCAGATACATGATGTCCAATTAATATTCATTCTCTTTATTCATTATTTGTTATTATTATTATCCATGATGTTTTCACTATGAAAAAATCTATTGATGCAGTTTCATTCTCTGTTTATTAATGGCATTAGTTTTTCATTTATTCACCATGACATATTGATTATGTCGAATAGATTATGATTCACTCATTATTGTATTCTTTATTTCGCTATTTGTAACCCTTACTAAGCATTTGAGCTCACCCCTATCATTGTTTACCTTCAATAGGTGATGAAGAGAATGTCATTTATTGAGTTCATGTGGTTGCAGTTTTTAGTTTTGTTATATATTGTATCTTTTAACCTTTTTCAATGTAATTTGTGTTATATCTATGTATATAGTTTCTTCAAGACTACTAAAATTATCATTCCTTTCGTATTTTTATTCCTTATAACCATGCCAATATCACAAGTAATTCACCGTCTCTAGTCTAGAGGGGTCGAGGTGTTACAGTTGGTATCAGAGGAAGTTTAGTAGAAAACTTGGAAACTGGAGTAGTAAATGTATAGTAGGGAACAAAGCCTTAAGGTACTATTTGAGGATAAACATACAGGAATGTCCTGGTATATTGGTAAGGAATAGATTATGCGGATATTTTAAGAAATATGTCCCTGTCCGGATACGAGAAGGTAGAGGTGGCTCTAGCACAGATGTATCTAGGGGTAAAACAAAAAAAACCGCTTTGAGCTAGACTCGAAGGGGAAATGGAGCACGGAAATGGGCCTTTCTGCACTCTTGGTTATGAAACTCCTAGGGGATATGCTTAGGATAATTCACATTTTCTATAGAATCCATTATGAAGGAGTTTAATGTAAATTTTTCCTCAAAGAAACCATGTTTATAAGATTATCTATGCATAGAATTTCAATCTATGTTGAGTGATTTTCTATTTGAGATTCATAAACTAATCTAGTGTATCCCATTATTTAGAAATGGAATCTATTGGAAGAAGGGTAATAAATACTCGTGGGAAAGATAGGGATCTCCCTACTGAGTAATTCAATATTGTCAATATTGGAGTAGATCATATCCTAACTATATTGGGACAACTTACTCAGGTTGTAATGAATAACAATTCCACACCTGTGTTGGATTGTTTCATGTAGCAGAAGCCCCCATATTTTAGAGGGACTACTAACCCAGTGGTTTCTGAGCAATGAATCAAGTCCCTTGAAAATATATTCATGGCATTAAGATGCAATGAAAATGAAAAGGTAGTACTAGGAGTATATTGTCTCAAGGGCAATGCTGATCAATGGTGGCCCTTGATTCAGAATACCATGGAGGAAGAAGAAATAGAAGATATGGAATGGAGGACTTTTAAGGAAATATTCTTCGAAAAATATTTCCCCCATGAGAAACAAACTTAAATGAAGAAGAAATTAATTATCTTAAAATAAAGGGAAGACGACAATATTGTAGAGTATGATGTTACTTTCACAAGGTTGGCCAGGTATGTCGTAGATTACGTATGTGACTCAGCAGACAAGATTGATCATTTCTTTGAAGGTCTTAAGCCAAGTCTTTAAAGGGAACTACCTTCTTAATCATTTTCATCATATGATGAAATTGTATCAAGTGCCATCAAAACAGATAAGGAATTTGATAGATCAAAATTTTCAAAGTAAACCAAGTTAAGAAGTGGTACTTTGATAACAAAGGAAAAGGAGAAGCACTAAAGAAGAGAAAGGGATGAAAGCTATTCCCATTATGTGAGAACTGTGGAAAGAATCATCTCAAGAAATTCTTGAAAGGCATGGGAGTCTGCTATAACTGTGGAGAAAAGGGTCATTGATCTGATGAATGCAAGGGGAAGAAACAATTCAATTATATTCAATCCTACAATTACAGAGAGATGGGAAACTATGAAAATTAGTGTCCTAAGAACCAAGGAAACATGCCATAGAAAAAGACAAGAGAACAAGGGAGAGCCTATGTGATTACAACCGTGGAGGTTGAAATTCTTAATGACATGGTGGTAGGTACTTTAATTGTTTCCTCAAACTTATCCAACTCTTTATTTGATTCCGGATCATCGTATTCATTTATATCTTCTCATTTTACCAAGAAAATTAGATATGTCCAATTTGATTTAATAAAGGAGTTGCCAGTCCAAACTCCCAGGGGATGTATCATTGAAACAAAGGCATGTCGACTAGTCCCCCTCCAAAAAACAAAATGTGATTTAGTTTCTAACCTTATCATCATACCAATGACTGAATTTGATATAATTCTTGGTATGGATTGGATATCAAAATATGATGAAAATATTTATTGTAAGAAGAAGGAAGTTACAATTTTTGAAAATGGTATAGAATCCATTGTCTTTAGGGAAGAAACTTTGCCACATGATTCTAATCTAGAACCTCCCCCAGTAGCTCTACTGAATGCAATACTTGGAGAGAAAGATAAACCAATATCTATGGGCGAGGAAATAAATATTAAAATTGAAGATATGCACATAGTGAAAGAGTAAATTGATGTATTTCGAGAGGATTTTCCTGGACATCCTCCAGAGCGGGAAGTTGAGTTCTATATTGATTTAATTTTTGATGCAAGACCTATATCAAAGACTCCTGGCCACTATAGAATTAGTAGATCTAAAGAAACAACTATAGGATTTGAGTGAAAAAGGATTTATTCGACCTGGTGTTTCTCCATGGGGATCCCCTATCCTCTTTGTCAAAAAGAAGGATGGATCCACGAGGCTTTTCATTGATTACAGGGAAATCAATGCTATTAAAATAAATAATAAGTATCCTCTGCCCCGTATTGATGATTTATTTGATCAACTTCATGGATATCAATAATTTATGAAGATTGACCATCGATCCGGATATCATCAACTGCGTGTGAAGAAGGAAGATATTCCAAAGACAACATTTTGGACCAGGTATGGGCATTACGAGTTTACAGTGATGACTTTTGGACTTATGAATGCACCATCTATTTTCATGGATTTAATGAATAGAGTTTTCAAGGAATATCTTGATAATTTTTTTGTGGTATTCATCAATGATATCTTTATGTACTCAAAAATTTATGAATACCAATCACTTACAGATTATTCTGAAAAATCTTAAAATCAATAAATTATATGGGAAGTTTAGGAAGTGCGAATTCTGGACTCAATCAGTTTCTTTTCTAGGCCATATTGTTTCTAAGGATGGAATCCTAGTTGATCCTGCAAATACAAAGGCAATCCAAGAATTTCCCACGCCAACAAACATAACCGAGGTACTCAGTTTTATTGGCTTAGTAGGTTACTATCGGCATTTCATTAAAAATTTCTCCCTACTGGATAACCTGGTAACCAAGTTCACACATAAAGGATTTAAGTTTGTGTGGACAAAATAATTTACAGAATGCTTTGAAGAATTGAAAAGAATATTTTTCAATGCTCCAATTTTGACTCTTCTATCTGGAAGTGATGGATCTGTAATATACAATGATGCATCCAAGAATGGACTCGGTTGTGTCCTTATGAAAAATTATAAAGTTATTGCTTATGAATCAAGATAGTTGAAGACGCATGAGAAAAATTATCCAACTCATGATCTTGAGATAGCAGCCATAATCTTTGCTCTGAAAATATGAATGCATTATCTCTATGGAGAGAGATGTGAGATTTATATGGACAACAAGAGTTTGAAATACATTTTCACACAAAAAGAACTCAACATGAGGCAAAGAAGATGGCTCGAGTTACTCAAAGATAAATATTGTTCAATATACTGCCACCCATGAAAGGCGAATAAGGTGGAAGATTCGTTAAGTAAGAAAGATCATGGACTTCTGACTCAAGTGAAGATTGAGAGAGATCCTATATTTTGGATATGCTAAAGATAGATATGGTAATTGTTAAGGAAATGGAAACATATTTCCTCTTTCAAATTATTTCTAAACCATATTTATTAGAGAAGATAAAAATCTATCAATCTGATGATGAGGATCTGCACAAGAAAATTAATTCTGTCGAGGATGGGAGACTGGATGACTTCGTGTCTGAATGAGTTTTGAAATTTGGGAAGAGGTTATGCGTCCCATCAGAACCTGAGCTAAAAAGGGAACTATTAGATGATGCTCATAGCTCAAATTTCACTATACACTCAGGTAGTACCAAGATGTATAGAGATATGAAGTAATATTTTTGGTGGGATAATATGAAGTAGGAAATTGCTGACTACATGTCAAGATGTCTAGTTTTTCAACAAGTGAAGGCAGAGAGACAACATCGCAAAGGAGTGATGAAACCTCTACCTATTCCTATATAGAAGTGGGATAACATTATGATGGATTTTTTCACCGTACTACCAAGTACACCTAGAAGGAATGATGCAATATGGGTATTTATTGATCATATCACAAAATCAGCACATTTCCTTCCAATAAGAGAGGATTTACCACTTGAGCGCCTGGAAAGAATTTATATTAATGAAGTTGTAAGACTTCACGGTTCACCTCTCTAGATTGTGTCCGATCGAGATCCCCGGTTTACATCAAAATTCTGGAAAAGTCTCCAAAAGGCTTTGAATACTGAGCTTCGTATGAGTACTGCTTATCACCCCCCAACTGACGGACAGTCTGAAAAGACTATTCAAACGTTAGAAGGCATTCTTAGGTCATGCTCTCTTGACTTCCAAGGTATATGGGATCAATACTTTCCTTTGGTGTAATCTTCATACAACAATAGTTTCCATTATAGTATTAAAATGGATTCATATGAAGCATTATATGGAAAGAGATGTCGAATTTCAACTTGTTGGGATGAAGTTGGTGAGAGGAAACTTATAGGCCCAAAACATATTGAAGAGACCATGACAAAGGTGAAGAAAATACAAGCCCATATTAAAGCATCCATAAGTAGGTAGAAGAGTTATGCTGAAAACTGAAAAAAAGGATTTTGAATTCTGAGTGGGAGATCATATATTTCTGAAAGTATCTCCATGTAAGGGTGTCTTAAGGTTTGATAAGAAAGGGAAATTGAGCCCCATGTACATCGGACCATTTGAAATTCTGGAAAGAATGAAAGCTGTAGCTTACCATTTAGCGATGCTGCCAAATCTCTCCAGAGTTCATGATGTGTTCCACATGTCATTGTTAAAGAGATACATTCCGGACCCAACACATGTACTCACATATGAAGAAATTGAACTGGAACCTGATTTTTCATACTGTGAAAATCCTATCAGGATTCTTGACACAAGGGAGTAGGTATTGAGAAATCGGACAAATCGTCTAGTAAAGGTTCTTTGGAGAGACCAGAATATGGAGGAAGCAACATGGGAACATGAGGTTGTTATTAAAAATAATCACCCACATATTTTTAGTGAGTTTCATACATAAAATTTCGAGGACGAAATTTCCAAAAGAGGGAATAATGTATCACCCCAAACACTTCATGGTATGTTTCTCTTAAATACATTCTAGTTATAGCCTATATTTCATGAATCACTGAGCTTATATAGAAAAAAACATGGTTACTTATAGGAGATATCCATAACCTAGCCATTAAACTTAAATTTTTCAACTATGTGATTTGAATTTCAAAAATCTGACATACATAGTTGTGTTCAAGATGATATTTAGAGTCTGATAGAATTAACATAATTGTAGGTGAATGGTAACCTACCCTTATGAATAGTAACCTACCTTTATGTATAGTAACATACCCTTATAAATAGTATTATGACTCTTATAAATGGTATCTATACCCTTGAGTGTATAAATGAATTTTGACACCTTAAAAATGAAGATGAATATTTTAAGTGTTTATATATTTTGGTTAAATAATGATTTAATTAAATAATTAATTAATCATATTTAGAAACTTATTTTTGAAAAATGGAATTCATTTTTGGATTCTACACGTCGAAAAATTATTAGGGTGAATTTTTGGGATTTTTCTTAAATAATTGAATTTTTAATGAATAGTAAAATCCGATAATTCACGATAAATGCTAAATAATGGATTAATTGAGTCATTGATGATGATCTGCTTATGTAAGCCTAATTGATTCGGATTCAGATGCATATATTACTGTTCTTGGTCATGGAATACTCACTATTGGTTGTCTTGGGAGGAAATAATAAATTAATGATTATAATATTGAGAAAACTCTTCTCCCCTCCACTATATAAACCACCCCTCACCCCCTCTTCCTCCCACAACACTCAAGCTTCAAGACTTGCCTAAATTCTAACAAATACTCTTCCCAAGCCCTCGTCCATGTCCAAGACCTTCTTATCTCACCAAAAGTCCAAAAACAAAGGCCTTAAGGAGATTCTCAAGGAGGAGTACTCAAGAGGTAAACTTTCCTTCTCTTTTCTTTCAATTTATTTTACAAAGTTCCATTATTTTATTCTTCCTTATCACCTCCCCTCATCCAAATGCTCTGATAATTCCAGTACCTTACATGTACTGTATTTTAATTGTTCTAATGGAATATTTAATCATAATCTCTCTTTTCCCCCTCCTTTTATACAATAAATTCAAACACTGTCCGAGATGTGTAAATTTATTACACTCAAGGAAGACGAATTTTGAATTTGCATTACTATCTTCAATACTGGTAGTGAAACCTTTTCAATGGTTGAACCAAGTCCTAATATATTTATTTTATCTTGATTAATGTTCTAGAATCTTTACACGTTCATAATATGGAATAATAATACAAAACAAGTTTATTGTGCACAAAACCGCCAAGCCAAATCCAATCATTTATTTTTAACTCAACAAATGAGTCATCCCCATGGTATATAAACATAATAATTATAAGATCATTTATATCCATTTAATGTCACTAATAATGTATAGTAACAATTTTTTATGTTTAAATATACTTCAAAAAAACATCCATTCATGAATACAAGTAAATAAATCATGAAACCAAGTAAGAAAATGCTTCCAAAACAATAAAATCGAATCTCTTAAACCCATCAAAAAGGCCATTAATGGACTTAATAAGGTTATAACATATCAATTAAATTTTGATGAGGTTTAGGAATTATTAATTAATGAATCTAATTTTTATTATTTAGGTCGTTTAGAACAATCAAAAACACCTTCGAGCATAAGGTAAGAGATTGCTTAACTCAGTTTTCATTCTTTGGGTTAAACCTCTATTTCATTGGTTACATTGTTCCAAGAATATGTGTGAATGACCTATGATTGTTTTATACTATATATCCACTTATATTTTGTGGATTTTTATTTGTCACACATAAATATTTCATTGATTTATCTTCACTCTAATGACACAATCTCTGTAAGGGATCCTCCCTCTAACTTTTGTTTAAGAATATCCCCTATGTTGTGCTCTTTTATTTTTAATTCCTAATGATGGGGTATGTTTTCTCACCTCCCCCATACTTCCCTTGTGACATATAAATAATGTAATTCCCCTTTACCTCTAATTAATCCCACCCAATAACACGTGTTACCATGCCGAAATGTTTGTAAGGGGTTTCTCATCTCACTTCCATTTCTGTGAGATTTTCATTGTTCACCACTTAATTATTTTATGTGGTATATGTGTGCTGACATTTGATATATAATAACATTATTATCTTTATATTCATGTTATTAAATTATCCATTTGATGGTTATTATGTTCTCGTCATATGATTCGACCGATTACATTGTGGTAAGAGTCTTTGTCTCAACTACTATTTTGTTGTGACTAACTTTGTATTGTTAACCTAATAATCCTTTTGTGGTGTACCTACTACCAATTTGAGATTAATTTTCATTTGAAATTATATTTACATTAAATATACATAATCTCATTTCATGGATATGTTTTTTTTCTAAACCGTATACCATTTTACATACAGTGTTTATTTGGAAAGTTATTTTAATTATGGAAATATTGATGAATCTGTATACTCTACTCTATACGGATATTGAAAAGGCATATTGCTCTTTTATTTAATCAATGTATAAAGAATTATTTGGACATTAAGTGGTATTTGGGAACCACTATATCCCCTTGATGCATCAGTAGGTCTCATGAGACAAATCGGTTGGCGACAAACCCTTCGATTTTGTTTCCAAAAATCACACGGGTTTCTACCCACAGAACTAAAATGTTTTAACAGTATTATGGTTTCATGTACCAGATACATGACATCCAATTAATAAGAATTCTATTTATTCATTATCAGTTGTTATTATTATCCATGAGGTTTTCATAATGACAAAATCTATGGATGCAGTTTCATTCTCAGTTTATTAATGGCATTAGTTTTTCCTTTATTCACCATGAAATATTTATTATGTCAGATTGATTATGATTCACTCATTATTGTATTCATGCTTCCGCTATTTGTAACCCTTAATGAGCATTTGATCTCACCCATTTCATTATTTACCTTCAATAGGTGATGAAGAGATGGTCATTTATTGAGTTCATGTGGTTGCAGTTTTAAGTTTTATTATGTATTGTATCTTGTAACCTTTTTCAATGTAATTTGTGTTACATCTATGTATCTAGTTTCTTCAAGACTACTAAACTAATCATTCCTTCAGGATTTTCATTCCTTCTAACCATTCCAATATCACAATTAATGCACCGACTCCAGTCTAGAGGGGTCGGGGTGTTACATTATGGGTCAGATTGTCTCTCGTTATTGAGAGGGAATGAAAATAAATTATAATCATGTCAGATTGTCTTACTATAATCAATTATATCCATAAAAAATATAGAGGATTCCAATCATTTGGTTTGTGATTAAGAAGATCTGGTCCCTTCTCTGTTATTTCTTATATTTCTCTTTCCCCTTTGTAAAAAGGGAGGGGAATAGAGCATCTCACCTTTTGGCTACTTGAGGTCTCTCTAGTGTTAAACATGTCTGGTCATATGAATTTCCTCCTTGGATTAAGTCACTTGTAGTCCTCAATCTTTAATCTATCTAATTTTTATCGCTTTGTTCAAAAAATTAAACTCCTTGATAAAGAAAATTTTTCTAACTTGAATTTAAATTATGCTCTAAAATGAGTTCCACCAAACATTAATTCATCAAAATGAATTAAATCCAAAAATGGTTTGAAACACGCACTACTACAAAACCCATAATAAATAGTGGCGACCTTTATCAGTGATAGATATAAATGTAGAAATAGGTAACCTTAATCAATGATTTTTTAAGCACTGATAATGGAAACCTTTTATCAATGCATTTTTTTAGCATTGATAAAGGCCACTATTTATCAACTCTTTTATTTAGTGTTGATAAATGTGGCATTTTCAGTGCATATTTAGCATTGATGAAGGGCTATCCCACATAACTTCATCCCACATCAGATTTCATGTTTTTCTGGGGGCATGCTTTTTAATATTGGGCATTCCTATAACACAAAGTGTCATGGTAGTAGGGGATTGACAACCACATACACCTTCTCACACATGGGTCTCACGTGTCGGTACCTCAATGTGTCATACCACCTACCCAGCCTGTTATTCCCACCCATACATGTGGGATCATGTGCACCTATACACAGTCTAAATTCTCACCTGGACTAGACCCCCCGTTTTTAATGTTTTTTATATATAATTATTCAGTTTTATATTTAATATTTATCAACATATGTAGTATTTCCTTAAATATGATTTATATAATACAAAATATGCATGTTTACATTAAATAAGTCATATATTTAGTGAAAAATGGTTTATAATTAAAAATTAACATTAGTTAAATAATTGACTAATTGTATGAGGTAAAAGATATATAATTAAATTCCATTTGTTTTTTCAAGTTAATATATATCAAACATGTGGTGAATTAATTTCACAAATACATAAACATAATTAACACATTTTTATATAGAATGCACACACATAATATTTCTGTAATTTATTCAATTTTTAATATTCATTTTAGAATTATATTCATTAACATGATATATTTAATATATATTATCTTTCTAATAGGTAATATTTATTCATTTTTTATATTTTTTTTTCAAAATATACTATTTATTACTATTTAATATTTTTTAGAATTTATTCATTTTTAATATTATTTATTCATTAATATTATTAATTTTTTTTAATATTTTGAAACTTATTCACTTTAAATTTTTCTTTCTTCACTATTTTTGTAATTGTTTCCATTTGTAATATTCATTTATACATGTTTATTCACTAACGTTTAATGTTTTTAATATGGTTAAAATTTATATAATTAATATGTATTCATTTTAATTTTAACATATGTATTTATAAATGTTTATTTTAATTTTTTTAATAATCTATAAAATTAATAAAAATTATTCATTTTTAAATTTATTCATTCTTCCTCTGATTTATTTCATTAATAGTCATTCAATATTATATAATATCATTGTTCAATTTAACATATATCAAACTTATGATGTGTATATTTATAAAAATTAATTTCAGACACACAATTATATAATTAATGAAATATTTTATTGAAACACACAAATATAAAATATATGTCCTTTATCAAAATTCTAATATTGATTTTATAATTTCATTTAGTAACATAATATATTTTATATAATATTTTTTAATCTGTAAATTTTATTTATTCATTTTTAATATTATTTTAATTAATATTATTTATTGCCAACCAGTATGTACCTAAGTGGTAAAGGATCTTGATTGGAATCCAAAATACCTTGGATCAAACCTGGGCATGGTGGATTTTCCAAGATACTATAGCAATATTATAGTAGTGGTACTATTCATCCAATTTTTGTCTATATGCCACTAATTTGGGCCTTTGGGCCACAAGGGATTCAGGACACCTCAAGACTTTGGGCCCTCGACTTTTGGGCCATAAGGAACATGAAATAGCCCAATATGAACACATAGAAGGAGACCCCAAAAGAGGATTCAAATCATATAGAATCCACTAAAGCAGATGTAACCAAATTTGAAGAATGAGAGTGTATGATAATTGTCTTCAGTACCCGGCACTGTGCAGCATTCCATGAGGTAATGTTAATCAATAATCCATGTGAGGTGGGTTTCTAGGTGCCTTAAATGGTGCATATTCTAAGGAGGGGAGGCTCTAGTGTAGTTTGGTTGGGGCCTTCGGGTCATGTATTGGGCATTGTGCCTCTAGGCCTTTGGGTCTATACTCGGCGTTATGTCTCTATGCCTACGTGTCATGTATGGGTTCCCTCTTAACCCTTGTTAAAAGGTGGAGTATCCAAAAAATAAATAAAAATCTAAGGCCTTCGGTCCATTCAAATAGTTAATATTATTTAATCATTTCTAATATTTTTTTTGAATTTAATCATTTAAAATATTTATTTATACAAATTTATTTATTATGTTTTATTATTTTCAATGTGTTTTAATCTTCATTACAAAATATATCCATATTTTTTTTAATAATTTGTATAATTAATAAAACTTATCCATATTTTTAATATTTTTAAATTATTTTCATTTTTAAATATTCAATTTCACTCAATATTGACATTCATGCATCTAAGATTATATATTCATTAATAATTTTAAAAATATATTTTTAAATAAATATTTATAAACAAATATATGTATATTTATATTAAAATATATTTATAAATGTATATTTACTATATTTATAAAATTATATATTTATAATTATAAATAAATATATATAGATTTTAAAAATAATTTATATAATTATAAATAAATAATTATATATTTAAATAGTTAGAAAATTATATTAAATATATTTAAATAATAAATATATTTATTATATTTATTATTATGTACAATTATATATGAATAAATAAATATATATATATATATATAATTATATAAATATATATAGAGAAAGGAAAAATTCCAAGGAAACAAAAGAAGATGGAAGGTCAAAATAGGGAAATAAGTTCAGAAGCATCAAACATCCAAGAAATCATAAGTGAAAGCCTCATTGCCCCCCTTGCCAGACAGTGCAAAAGTGAGATCAGTCTAAATGTTGCATCACCCCCTCTGTCAAGAACTTGCACCGTGATGGAAGTACAACATGTCAGAGCACCTCTCTGACCGACACATGAGTGTGGAGAAGAGCCGGATGAAAGGTGTCAGCAAACCTTTCTCTCAAAAGAGCCGTCCACCCAGACAAAGCATGAAATCAAGAAATGTCACCTGATGTGATGCGAGACTAGACAAGAAAACACTGAGAAAAAGTCAATGGCAAGGCATCCATTAGTCCATCAAGATGATGAACAATGGCTGGATGATGGATGTCAACACACCCATCCCTCATTTGAGTCCACCCACCTAGTGACAGATGCAAAGATGTGCCACACCATATGAAACTAGGCAAGTAAGTGCTCACAAAGAAATCAGCAGCTCAAGAGAAAACAAAGCCATTGAGACCAGATGAAAACCTGGATGAAATTCAAATGAATCACTCTTGAAAACCAAACTGAGAACACCACACATTATAAAACAAAGAAAACCAAGCACCAAAACTCAATCCAAAGAGACTGCATCCATCACCCAAATCAAAACCTTTGAAGGTAGGAAAGTCACTAACCAAGCAGAAACAACATCACATCCCGAGACGGAAGCAACCAAATAATCACGACAAGCATGAAAAAATTGACCCCCAAAACAGAATCTTCATACCTCCACTAATCCATCAGACACCACCGCTCAAAGGATCCCTAGCCACTCGGAGTCCTTCACCTTCATGCAGAGGATCGTTGAAGACGCTTCTCGAAGAAACTCCACCACCTGGAGCATAGAATGGCGACGCATAACGCAAGACGGTCTAACTCGGGTAATCCTCAAACTGCATTTGAAATATATAAAAATAATTATATTTATAATTATATATTTAAAATTCTTTTAATATTTTTATAATTATGTAAATAATTATTTTTTATAATTATATATAATTATATTTATAAATACGTATTTATAATTGTTTAAATATATTAATAATTATATAAAAAATTATTCCTAATTATATGAATTTAAAATTTATACATATATTAATTATATTATTAAATAATAATTATATAGGTCTTTATCAGAGCTATAATATTTAGCACTGATAAATACATATCTTTATCAGTACTAAGAAAGCGCTAATAAAACTACAAAAAAAATATTTCTTAGCAGCAGTTTTAATAACCACCTCTAAATAAATCACATTTAAAAAAATTATAAAATAGCGTCAGTTACAGTAAATTACTGCAATATTTTTTTATTTTAACGTTTAGTAGTGGTGTTATTAAAACCACCACAAAATGTTTTTGAGAAACCTAATTTATACCCCTTCCCCCTCCCCCTACTCCCCAAGCCCCCCCCCCCCCCCCGCCCTAAGCACGTCTGCCCTCCCTTATCCCTCACGTCAATACTCCCCCTTCTTCCCCTCATTGCTTTCCGCCCAACGTCACCACCACTCCCCCCGTTATTCTCCCCTCTCTTCCATCACCACCCCCTCACCGTTGGCCACTCCCCCATTCTCCCCTGAGCACCCCCTCTCTCTCGTGTCCCACCGCTCCCCAACGCCGGTGGATGCTACCCCTTCTCCCCCTGATAACCCCCTCTCCATTTAGCCCTCACAGCCACACCCCTTTTCCCCTCACCCCTACCCCCTGATCCCCACCCCAAAACTCTCCCTTTCTTCCTCAAAGTGGTCATCGCTGGTCATTTTCCCCCTTGCAGGTGTTCCTGACTGAGCCCTAACGACTGCTACCCGATCCATCACATCACCTAATAAATTTTAATTTTAGTTACCTAGAATATTAATAAATTTAATTGATAATTTTATTTTGGAATACTAAATTATATTTATAAAAAAATTGAATGTTTAATAGTTAGAATAATGTTTCATAGTTAAAAATATGATTAAGTTACATGTTTGATTATTAGGAATATTAATATAATGCCATAATTTTTAAGAATATTAATAAGTTTCATATTTAATATTTAATTACATAATTTATTTTATAATTAGTAATTATAAATTAAAATATATTATAATAATTCTTTAATACTAAAACTTTTGTTTAATTAACATTTTATTTATTGTTATTTTGTATTAAATAGATCCAAAATGAAATATAGTTGTGAGAAAAACATTTTTTAATATTCTAATAATTTGAAAACATTTATTTGGTGTTATATTAAATGTTTTAAAACATTTTTTGGCATTTTTATATTGGATTCTATTTGATTTCCCGGAATTATTTTGAAACATTAATGGTTTTAATTGTTAGTGTTTTAAGAAACAAATGTGGTTTCTTCTTGGGTTGGAAAAAGTATTTAACAAAGGTTTTTCATGTGTCTGATTTTTGAAAAATATAACAAAATATTATTTAATGATGAAATTCTTGTGATATTTTAAAGAGGAAGTGGTGTTTCTGAAATAAATTTTGTCTTGTTTTCTAAATGAGGAAAAACTATTTTATGTTTTCAAAGTGGAAAACATTTTTTTGGTATATTTACATTTATGAAATATGTTTTGGGCCCTTTATTTAAGGTTTTTTCTATTAAAGGGAAATAGGAAATCTTTTAATAGTGTTTTAAATGTGTTGGGTTCTATTTTTAGGCATGTTTCTTGGTTTAATTTGAATTCATTTGATTTGAGTTGTGGATTATTGCTTCTTTGAGACTATGTTTCTTATTATTTTAATTTTTATCCCTATAATGTTCTTGAGGAAATGGGTGAAATTAATAACTTTAGGATAGTACATAGGGTGATTCCTTTTTCTATTAAAGTGTAGTTCCATTTTAAAATAGTTATGGTTATCATTTTTGGGTCTTATTATTCCCAGTCCTAGAGTATATAAATCTTCTTTAGTGGTTCTTGATTGGTGAGATATTCTGGGTTTTATCCTTTATTTTTTCATCAATGGAATGTGGGGATCATGATGGTGATGATTTGGGTTTTATCCTTGATTTTTAAATGAATTTACATTTACTGGGAATATATTTTATATTTGATAAATGCTTTTTTTTCAAGCCAAACTAAAAGAGACTATTTCACAAGATATCAAAGTGTCAAGTTCTTGTTTTGAGATACAACAAATCTTGATTTTCATAATTATAAAATGAAGATATATCTATAGAAACAATTATGTTTATGCAATATAAAATAAAAATTTATAATGTAAACAGTAGAAAAGTTAGAGATCTAATGTTGAATTGAATCATTTGGATGTTGAGTTTTTTATGTGTCCAATCAAGACCCTACCCCGGGATAGCTGTAAACATATTTTTAGTGTTTTAAAACACTAAAAAATTCTTGGAATGGTCAAAATGATAGAAAACAGAATTAGATTTTTTTGAAATCATTGGAAAACCATTTTTGAATTTTTTTGACCTTTATATGCAGACAACACACCAATCTAATGTGTGGTGTGGTATATATGACTTAGTAAACACTTCTTAAAGGCACAAAAGCCTTTAAAAACAAGTGTCAGGGGGTCAAAACCAAGAAAATAATGTCTTATTTCCCTAAAATTAGGGTATAATGACCCTAGGTTGAATTGTGAAATATAAGAACCGACGACACATCATTATGAATTAAAGTATTCATAGGATGTTCATAATTGTGTTTTTAGTGTTTTGAAACACTAAAATGTGTTTGGAATAGTCATAACAATTGAAAAAGACCTTAGATTGATTTAAAATCATGGTAAAACCATGTATAAGTTATTTTTTATGTGTACACATAAAAAACATGTCAATATGACTTGTGGTGTGGTGGGAATGACTTGATAAACACTTCTTAAAGGTAAAAAGCCTTTAAAAACAAGTTTGGGGGGGGGGGGTAAAAACCAGGAACACAATTTTTTATTTCCATGAAATTAATGGAAAAATGATTGTAGACTAAATTTTGAAATTTTGGGACTAACAACACATCATTCCAAATTACGATTTTCTTGAGATGGCCATAATCATGTTTTTAGTGTTATAAAACATTAAAACATTTCTGGAATGGTCAAAATGGAAGAAAAAGACCTCATATTAAGGTGAAATCATGGAAAAACCTCTTCGGACTTATTTTTGACTTGTAAGAATAAATAACACATCAGTACGACTTGCGGTGTGGCTAGAATGACTTAGTGACCACTTCTTAAAGGTACAAAATCCTTTAAAAACATGTATTGGGGGGGGGGGGTCAAAACATGAAAACAATGTGAGATCATGTTGAAATTAGATGATAATGACTGTTGATTGAATTTTGAAAAGTAGGAAGTAAAGGTACATCATTGTAAATTATGGTTTTCCCGGGATGGTCGTAAACACATTTTTAGTGTCTTAAAACACTAAAACATGCGTGGAATGGTCAAAAACATAGTAAATGATCTCAGATAGACATGGAATCATGGAAAAACCACTGATGAGTTATCTTTTACATGTACATGGGGAAAACACATCCATCTGACATACAGTGTGGTCAGAATGACTCTGTAAACACTTCTTAAAGGCACAAAAGCCTTTAAAAATAAGTGTTGGGGGTAAAAATAAGGAAACGATGCTAGATTTCTCTGACATCGAGGTATAATTATCATAGATTGAATTTTGAAAAGTATAAACTAAAAATTATTCATTCTGAATTATGGTTTTCCTGGGATGATTGTAAACTTGTTTTTAGTGTTTTGAAACACTAAAATAAGCAAGGAATGGTCAAAATGATATCAAATAACCTCATTTTAAAGTGAAATCATTGGAAAACCACTTTCGAGTTATTTTTTATGTGTACTCATGGACAACATGTCAATACGATGCGCGATGTGGTTGAAATTACTTGGTAAACACTTCTTAAAGATACAAAAGCCTTTAAAAATAAGTGTTGGGGGATCAAAACTAAGATATTTATGTCATATTTCCCTGTAATTTGGTAAAAATGACTATAGATTTAATTTTGAAATATAGGAACTGACGCCACATCTTTCCGAATCATGGTATGCTTGGGATGACCATAAATGTGTTTTTACTATTTTAAAACAATAAAACTTGTGTGGAACAATCAAAACAACAGACAATAGACTCATATTGATGTCAAATCATGGTAAAATCACTGATAAGTTATTTTGGACATGTACGTATAGACAACACATCAATCCGATGTGAGGTGAGGTCAGAATGACTTGGTAAAAAATCTTAAATGTACAAAATCATTTAAAGACATGTTTTAGGGGGAGGCAAAACTAAGGAAAATATATCAGGTTGCTTTGAAATCATATGAAAAATATCACAGAATGAATTTTAAATATAGGAATCGGCGAGACATCATTCCGAACTATGGTTTTCTCTGGATGACCATATACACCTTCTTGGTGATTTAAAACACTAAAATGTGCATGGAATAGGAAATGATGTCTCATTTCTCTAAAATAATGGGATAATGATAATAGATTGAATTTTAAAATTTATGAATTGAAGACACATCATTTCAAATTACAGTTTTTCTGGGATGGTCGTAAATGTGTTTTAGTGTTTTAAAACACTAAATTGTGAATGGAATGGTCAAAACCATAGAAAATGACCTCAAGTTAACATGTAATCATAGGAAAACTGCCAATGATTGTTTTTGAAATATAATACATGTTGCGATATGAAATTCTATAAAATTTGTTTATTAAGTAAATTTCAAGCACTCCAAACATCAATATAAAAATTAATTAGAATATTAACTTATCCCTTTTCGGTTTCAAGTGTTGAATCATATCCTAAATAGGAAAGTTTATGTTTTCAAAGTGTTTTTCATTATATATTATTTGTTTTATATTAAAATTTATTCTATTTGATTAAAAAAATAACAAATTTTATGTACAGAATTATGAATATATTATGTGTCTTTTCTCTTCCTCATTTCATTTCTTAAATGTTATGGTTTTCATTATAGGTGGTAGATACTGGAAATAGGTAAGAGGTTGACCATTCTGATCCACAATATTCTTAACAATCTAGTCATGATGGTTCTTAGTTTCTGTGGTATGTTAAAATTTTGTCAATTATTCCACTATAATTCGGATTTTTTATGTTCATTTTGAATTTTTGTATTCTTCTTTTTTATAGTTGATGAGATTACATGGTCTATTTTAGTTGATGAGATGATTTGGAGGTTGAAAGATGCAACAGAGGTCATGATGTGGATGTATATTGGGAATGGGTTGTTGTTGGACATATTTTACATGTATATATTTATGAATGATGTATTAGTTGATATATGTATTGGTTCACTGAGACTGAGGTTATGATGACTGTGGATGTTTATATATATATGATTGTGGATGTATGGATTATGTTTGATGGGTTTATCGTACATTCATGTTTTAGTTTATTGCATTTCAGTTTTTTAATATTTATAGTTTTTTTAATATTATAAAAAAATATTATTTAACAACGGTTTTAGTAACTGCCCATAAATAAATTAATTAAAATATGTTTAGTGGTGGTTACAATTAAGTGATGCTAAAACAAATCACCTCCAATATAGTCAGAAGTGGTTAGTTTCATTTTATTTATATTCCCCCAAAAAAATTTTATATAAAAAAACACCACTAAATAAACAAAAAACCGCCACTTAATGATCCAAAAATGACACATAATAAACCCACTGTAAAATTGATGAAATCACCGCTAAATGACTAGCGACCTTACAATACGTGGCACTTTTAATAACTACCTCTATATTATTAGGAGACGTTTTAAAATGCCACTATTCCATAAAAACCACCACTAATTAACTTTTTTGTATTGTAAATAACGGGTTTATCAGTTCTTATTATGTGAGCACTGATAAAACCCTTCACGGTCTTATAAATGTAACCCTATCCAAACTAATTTCTCCTGCAACTTTCAAGAACTCAGATAATTCTAGCTCTATCATCGGCCCATCAACCTTATTTTTGATGAATCAAACCTATCAAATCCTGAAATATGTTATTATTTTTACTCTTATCTTTGTTATCAGTTTCATTATATTGTCCTTAATGCATGTTGATCACCTCCATCAACATTACTAATATAGAACCATTGTGCATAGACATGTTGCGCATACCTGATATAGCTAAAATCATATTTTCTCCTTCACACTTAAGATTATCTAATTCTAGATGCATGGATTGCTTCTAATTCTTTTTCATGAAACCTATTTCCCATAGGTCCTCCTTCTTCACCATGTAGATATATAAGATTTCAGTTTTTATTCCCTTTTCTATGTTTTATTCTTCTTTATGAGCCACTATCATCCATGTAACGATAAATATATTATGCTGGCTATTTAGAAAACAATTTGTGGGGTGGATTTTTTAAAATTATATAGGTTTATGTTTTTTTATTTTAGGAAATGGGAGGGACCAACTCCACTTCAATTTTCATTGACTGGAAAATGGGTGACCGATATTTATCGATAGTTAAATGTCCCATATGATTTAAATTACTCATTGTTTTTTGGATCTTTGAGTTAATCATACATGACATTTGGACAAAAAAATGGCGGTCACCTGATCTTTTCCACTCCTTCCACATCCTGAGTTAATTTTGGAGCAAGGGATTGGATCAAACTTCATTTTTCTTTAACTTCTTCTTAGACTTTCCTTTTATAAATAGAAGAACTTTTTCACCCATTGAGATTGTTATTTTTAGATTTATACACTCATCAAGCTTCATAGGGTCTTCAATAATTTTGTCATTTCCCTTTTATATTTCTTTAACTTCTCACACAAACATATTGATGTTAAAATTGAACTTTTTCATATTATTTACTAATTTTAAAAATATTTTCAAAAAAATTTCATTTTTTCTTTCCCTTCTATTTAACCTCCTCTTCCCCCAAATTTTTCTCTTCGAAAAAAAATTTTAATTCTTCATTCTCTTTTAATAACATTGATTCATTTATATAATGAGAGGAATAAATATTATTTATTCAATGTTTTAGATCTTATATTCATTAATTTCTCTTTATTCAACATTGAGGACTTAAAAATAAAATCCTTCAAATCTCAGTTAAGTAAAAAATCCATTTCTTATTTTTCATCATTTTTGACACCATTATCTTTATCACTAGGGAACTCATCATTATTCAATTTTTAAATTAATAACCCCATATCTAATTTACTTAATGTTTTGACTTCAGTATCATAATCACCACCTGGCATGCTATGTACAAAGTGAATAAATGATTAAACATCAAATCGTCACTCTTGTTGATTTCAATCACTTGCTTCTTTTTCAGAACCTTCTCTATCTATCTAATCATATGAGATATCATCAAATTAATCATACACAATATCTTATTTTGTAAATTTCTTACTATGATTGCATGGATCTTCTAACTAAATGAGGATGTGGATAAAAGGATCATTTTTGAATTGTAAAAACTCTATCCACTTATCATGAAAGGTGGTTATTTAAGATGATAAGTAGGTGGGGTTTTACAGTGCACAAAATGAAATATGATCTATGTTCTAGGTATGATTCCTACTCCCACGGATTAAAATAAAAAAATTCTACCCATTTTCTTCCATTACTAGGAAGAAAAATCCCTATATTTTTTATATTTACATTTGTGTGAACATCTACAATAATTATTTTAAAACACAAATCTCTAATATCATGTTCAGTTAAAAATTCCTTCTTGTAATAATGATACAAAAAAATAGTGTACCCAATATAAAGATTTAGATCATTATTAAGTAGTCTAATTTACCTTATTTTTTATTCTTAGAGCCCTAATTCTATAAATTTTCACTTTCAATAGTTGTTTCACATTATTGAATCAATTAAGGATTCCTTCCACTTTCATTTTAACCTCAGTTCCAATTATATTTTTCATCAATTTTTTTAGTAGCTTGACCACCAACCATATGTTTACAATAGGTTGTTTCTTTTCAGACCACCCTTGTGTAAAATGATAATTCTCAGGAATCTTCACTAATAAAATTTAATTTTTGGGTTTCCTTTATTAGAATTAGCTATAACTTTCTCCTTTTATTATCAATATCTTATGTGTATTTATTTTATTTTTGTAAAAAATTAATATTTTATGAACCTAATAGGATGGATATAAATCAAAAATGGATGTAGAATAATCATATAAAAAATTAGTATGAAGGTGGAGTTAAAGAGTTCATCAATTTTGTAAGGGGTCATACAAACAACCCTTCTTAAATCCTTTTACTATGTTTATGTTATTGTTATTTAAGAAAAATTAGTCCATAAGAATTAGAAGAACACTTTATTTTTCATGGAATAGATCAGAGATATAAATGTTGGACTAAACATGGGGAGAAACTAAATGTATACACTGATTGGGATGATACTGATTTTGATGGATCATTAGATATGAATGTAAATCATGATAGATATTTTATGGAATAAATGATAGTGTAAATTGAATATGACCTTCATGATTGTACAAAGTTGTTTTAAAAGTTAAAATGTATTCTAAGAGACCATTGTATACTGGATGTACTAAATACGTAACATTATTAGCAGTTTTGAAGTTATATAATTTGAAAGCTGGAAATGGATGGAGTGACACCATCATTACAGAACTACTTGGTATTCTAAATGATATACTACCAAAATAAAATGAACTTCTATGACGAAAATATGATGCTAAATGAATTATATGTTCAATGGTAATGATCTCTAAAAAATTAATTCATGTCCAAATGGCTGTATATTATTTCACATTGACCACGAATTACATAGAAAATTCCCTAAGTGTGGCATGCATCAATAAAAGAAAGATAAATCAAGTCTTTTGAAAGTTTTATGGTACTTTCCTATCATTACATGGTTTATAAAAATATATGGATGTTAGGAAACTACAAGATAATTTACATGGAATGGAGATACAATAATTGAATATGGGAAGAAACGTCATCCAATAGACTCTCCAAAGTGAAATTAAATTGATTATGAGTATCTTGAATTTTGAAATGACTTGAGAAACCTCAATGTTTTGTTATCTATAGATGGAATAAATCCTTTTGGTGTACAGAGTAGTACTCATAGCACATATCCAGTTATTCTGGTAAATTATAACTTTCTACCATTGTTATACATGAAGTGAAATTACATTGTGTTGTCTCTTCTTATATCTGGACCAAAAAACATGATAATGATATTGATTTTTATTTGGCTCCATTTATAAAATATCAAAAACCGATGTGGGACACAAGTGTTACATTTTATGATTCTAACAGAATTAAATAATTCACATTGAGGGACATGTTGTAAAAGATGACAAATAACCTTCCTTCTTATAATATTTTTAGACTATAGAATTAAAGGAATGTTGGGGTATCCCATTTTTGAATATTTCACACACTCAGTTTGGTTGAAACATTCCTCATAGACTTTATTTTTAATACATTGAAATTTTTTACCACGACGACATAAATACTGATCCTGAATGGAAACATTAAGTGGGAATAACAAATAAGGCACAACAATATCTCCACTAACATGTGATCAAATATTTGATAAAGTAAAATATATTAACACTATTTTTGGTAAACCATTTTTTAAAAACCTTATGAAATCATGTTAGAAAAAGAGATCAATTTTTTTGAATTGACATACTAGAATTGTTTGTACATCGTACTTTTTCATGATTCCATGCATGCACAAAAAAATGTATTTGAGGGTGTTATTGGCTTGTTACTAAATATTCCTAGAAAAAAAATATGGAATCATGTCTATGCTAGACATTTTTGACATGGGGATAATGGAAGAGTTGGCACTAGTGAAGTGTAAAAGGTGTAATTTTCTTCCTCCAGCAACTTACACTCTTTCTAGAAATAAAAAATTAAAATTTTTGGATTTCTTTAATGGTGTAAAAGTTAGACAAGGTATTTATCAAATATTTATAATGTCATAATAATGACTAATTTGATGTTATAATGTCAAAAATCATATGACTTTCCTGTTTTTATGCAATATTTTATGCCCATCACTTTACATTGCATTCAGCCAAAAAAATGTATGACATAAATTAACTAGAATATTCTTATTTTTCAAATACATGTGCAGTAAATTTATAGACCGAGTGAAGTTTAAAATCATGAACAACAAGATTACAGTCATGTTATTTAAATTAGAAATTTCTTGACACAATAATTCCTTAATATAATGTTCTATTTGATGATTCACTTGGTTAGAGGGGTTCAAATATGTGGTCCAATAAATTATAGATTGATGTACCCTATTGAACAATATATGAATATTTTGAAAGGATGAATCAATAATCAAAGTTTTCCATAAGGTTTTATTATAGATAGATATATTGTTTATTAATCCATTGAATTATATATTGATTACCTATCAGTTGTTGATATCATCGGTCTCCCAAAGTCTCATCACATCAAATTCCTTATAGGGGAAAGGATTTTTAGTAGAGATATTGTTGAAATTACAATAAAAAAGTGGAATTATAGAAACCATATCCTTTTACATATAACATTACATGATTTTAAGCATAATTATACATCAAAGTACAAGCCAAGGATTTTAAAGTCTAGTATCTTGGAAGACTAGGTACATAATCAAACATTATAAAAACAAATTTTTATTTAAACTCCATAATGAGATCATACCATCCATTGTGCTCATACATCTACATAGGATAACCTGGAGATAACATGAACAATGGGATGAGCTAAAATCCTAGTAAGATAATAACCATAAGAACAAACCATTAGCACATGGGATAGAAGGCATGCCATGATGATATAAAAAGGCATGTAACATATCATAACATATAAACATGGGATAATTTAAACATTGAATCATATTAATGTGGAAGAAACATAAAAAATGAATTTAGTACGAGTCAAGTTTGACTTCCAAGACTATTTCCCATAGTAGAGCAAGCTAAGGCTAACCTCCAAGACTGTTTCACATAGTAGCAAGCACTAAGGCTAACCGCCAAGACCATCGCACATAACGTCTCATGAGACTCAAATTTACCCAATGAATTGGAGATTTATCTGGGTTAAACCATATTACATTTCATGAATATGTTTTCCACATAAATAGTCATACATAATCAATCATACTTAGACATAAGGGTTACCCGTGGAAAGAATTGGGTACCACAATCATGACATAAAGCGTAATCAATGGGCGTATCCTGAAAGTGTCCATGAAAGAAATGAATTATAACATACATGGATATTCATAAGGTAAAATAATAATATATCATGGTAAGTGATATCAAATAGAGGTGACAACATGTAAGAAATGTACCCAAGAAATTTTAGCATTTAAAACATTTTTGTATGGGTTTAAGTAAAATACTATAGATATTTCAAAATAGAAAAGGGAAAATTATTTTATATAAAACCATAAGTGAACCGATAAGGTTTTCATAATAAAAATACAGAATTTATAAAGAAAATTGTGGCTTAAAATTGAGTATAGAATTCACTTGAAATTGGGTAACAATTTGGAAAGTTCCCTTAAAACGAGTTTGCTTATTGGGAAGTATTGAGGAGGGATTCACTTAAAAGCATGTATATCCACAAAAGATAATTAGGGATGGTTCTTACCAAATGATTTTGGAGAATATAAATATCATGTATAATTTTTACATAAAAATAAAAGACAACTTCATTTGGGTAAGAAGAAAGATAGAGAAACCTGAAGGAATAAAGGCAGTTCGAGTAGAATTCCTTAAGGATTATTGGCATGGTATCAAGTGTAATTAAGAGGGATTCATGAGAGAGAAATGGGTTTCTCATCATTTATAAATCATGAGGGAAGTATGGGGGAGGTGTTAAATTATACATCATCATTAGGTATTTTACATAAAATGACATAGGATATAGGACATTCTTGAATAAAAATTGAAATGGAGAGGATCCCTTACCTTATGTCTAATGGTGATCTTTACTTGGACTTAATGACCTGAAAAATCAAATCAATATGATTAATTAAAAATTATAGAACCTATTATATATGAAAAATATTTTTCACAACCTTTTTAAGTTCATTTATAAACATTTTTATTGGTTAAGAGGTTCAATTTCATTGTTCGGGTCTATTTGTTTGCTTGGTTTTAATGATCAGTTCATGTTTGGATAAACATGTATGATGAAGTTGGTTGTCCAGAATTGAAGTTATATTTTATTATTGAACATCCAGAAGGTTACATGGTAGAAATTTTAATTTTTTTACTTATAGTTAAGTTGAATCATTATATAAAACTTTAGTGACATCCTTATGGTTTAATTGGTGGTTTTTTGACCACAAAGAACACATTTAGTTTTATAAAACAAAACCATTTGTGCAAAAGTATTCCCGAACAATAGATGAGGAATAATAAATTTATTATGGTCTGGTTCAATCATGAAAATAGTTTCATGACCAGAATTGAATATGGTAATGGAAATTGATAACTTGTTGTCCTTGATTGTGCTAAATTAACACATCTCAAATGGTGCTTTCATTAATTTCAAATAAAAGATGGTGAAAGGATATAAGGTAATGAATTATCCCATTAGAATAATATAATTCCAGAATAGGTATTTTACTAGATTAATCATACCTTATGGGTAAGGGAGGTTAGGAAAGAAACAAGAAAAGAAAAGTACTTAAAAGAAATAAAAGAATTGGAAAGAGGAATTTATCTCTTTAGTTTACCTCCTTTGAGAGACTCTTAAGGGGAGAGAATTTGGTATATTGAAGATACTAGTGGATTTTGTACATGGGGAAGGATATTTGGAAGATATTTGTGCAGAATATTGGTAAGTAACATGGCTTGAGAAGAGTGAAGAAAAGAGGTAAGGATGGGTGGTATTTATAGTGGAGGGAAGGAGGGTTTTCATAATATTATAATCATTAATTTATTATTTCTTCACAAGACAAGAAATAGTGAGTACTCTATAAACTATAATAGTAATAAATGCATGTGAGTTTGAACCAATTGGGCTTACATTATTAGATCATTATCAATGACTCAATAAATCCATTATTTAGCATTTATCGTAAATTGTCGTATTTAACTATTCATAAAAAATTCAAGAATTTTAGAAAAATTGAAAAAATTTACCATAACCATTTTTCGACATGTAGAATCCAAAAATAAAATCCATTTTTCAAAAATAATTTTCTAAATATGATTAATTTAATATTTAATTAAAATCATAATTTATTCTAAAAAGCAGTTTTAAAACATTTATTTACTTATCATACTTTCACTTAAATCTTATTTATATTATATCATAGATAATGTTAATATTAATTAGGGTATTCAGTATTCATAATTCATAAGGGTATTTTAATATTCAAAAAAATTAAGTTGGTCATATTAAACTCCAAATAACTTACTGATCGCAATCATGTATATCAGATTTTCCAAATTTAAAACACAAAATTGACAAACTTATGTTTAAAGGTCACATAGTACTTAGTAGTTCATTTTGTTGTGATTTCATGTGATTTTATGACATATTTATAATAACGGGATTTCCATTTATAAAAAATTGGGTCGTTATATTCTTCCCCCTTATGAAATTTCACCCTTAAAATTTCGTTTTACATTGTATTCCATAAGCAGGTGTGGGTACTTTTCCTTCATTGCCTCCTCTAGTTCCCATGTTGACTCTTCGTACTTCTGGTTTTTCCATAGTACATTAAACTAGTGAGTAATCTTGTTACATAGAACTTTATCTCAATGATCCAAGATCTTCATTGGCTACTCCTCTTAATAAAGATCATCCTCCAACTGTACCACCTCTGAAGAGAGTACATGTGAAGGATCTGGTATGTACTTCTTTAAGAGGGATACATAGAAGACATCATGTACTATGGCCATGGTAGGTGGAAGTGCTGGTTGATAGGCCACAACCCCACATGATAAAGAATCTCTAAGGGGCCGATGTACCTAGGACTTAACTTCCATTTCTTTCCAGACCTCATGACCTTCTTACATAGAGATATGTATAGAAATACCTTGTCTCCAATTTTGAACTCAAGGTCTCATCGACATTTGTCTACATAACTCTTCTGTCAACTATGGGATTCCTTGATATGTTACTGAATGGTTTTCAGCTTCTCCACCATTTCATTGACCATTTCTGGTCCTATAATCTTATGCCCGCCAACTTCATCCCAACACATCGGTGTTCTACACATTTTCCCATAAAGGGCTTCATATGGTGCCATTTGGATGCTGGAGTGGAAACTGTTTTTGTAGGAGAATTAAACCAATGGAAGATGTTGGTCTTATCCTCATTTGAAGTTCATAGAACATGCTCTCAACATATTCTCTAGTGTATGAATTGTTCTCTAAGATTTGCCATCAGTTTGAGATTCATGGGCCGTACTAAAGTTTAGTTCAGTGCTTAGAGATTGTTGGAGACTTTTCAAGAACTTTGAGGTGAATCTTGGATCACGATCATATACAATAGAGAGTGGTACTCCATACATCCTTAAAACTTTTTTATGCAAATCTGTTAAAGTTTATCCATTGATAAGTCCTTGAGAATTGTGATAAAGTGAGTTGTCTTCATAAAATGATCCACAATAAACCATATAGCATTGTCTCCTCTAGATGTCTTTCGAAATCCTGTGAAAAATTCCATAGTGATGTTCTCCCACTTCCATGTTGGTATGGGTAGTTGTTGCATTATCCCCTTAGAATTTTTCCTCTCAGCATTCACTTGCTGAAAAAATAGGCACTTTGATGTATATCCAGCAATCTCCCTTTTCATATTTTCCCACCAAATGTTTTCTCTAAGATCTCAATACATCTTTGTGCTCCCTAGGTGAATAGAGAAGGTCGAGCTATGTGAATCATTCAAAATAGCCTTCTTTATCTCTAGATTGGATGATACACATAATCATGACCCAAATCTTACAAATCTTTCCTCATCAATTAGGAACTCTAAGAATTTCCTATTTCTGATAGCTTTCACCCTTTTCAGAATTTCCATATCTTTTATTTGAGCATACTTTATTTTATCCATAAGGGATTGTTGATAAATCATTTGAGAAAGGATTGATGATGTTCCTCCCTTAACAATTACTATGTCTATCCTATGTAAATATAAGAAGATTAGATCCTTTTCAATTCTCATCATTAATAAAGATACAAGATCCTTTCTACTTAGAGCATTTGTCACCTTGTTTTCTTTACCGAGATGGTAGTGGATTGAGCGGTCATGATATCTGATGAGATAGATCAATCTTTGTTGGTTCATATTAAGCTCTTTCTGTGTGAATATATATTTTAGACTCTTGTGATAAATATATATCTCACATTTCTCCCCATAGAGATAATGCCACCAGATTTTCCACGCAAAGATCACAGCCGCCAACTCCATATAATGTGTGGGATAGTTTTTCTCATGGATTTTAAGCTGCCTTGTGGCATAGGATATCACTTTATCATCTTTCATTAGAATATAGCCTAATCCATTCTTTGAAGCATCACTATACACCACAAAAGAGTTCTCCATTTGTCAGGATTGTGTGTACTGGTGCAGATATAAGCCACTTTTTCAACTCCTTGAAATAGTATTCACACTCCTATTTCCAAAAAAACTTTACTCCCTTCCATGTCATCTTGGTCATTGGGTTTGATAATCGTGAAAAGTTCTTCAAAAATCATCGATAATAACCAGCTAGACCCAAAAAGCTTCAAGTCTCCATAACATATTTTGGCCTCGGCCACACTTCAATTTTCTTTTCCTTGGAAGGGTCCAAAGATATCCCTTTTTTGGTGATAACATTCCCCATGAATGATAATTCCTCCATCTAGAACTCACATTTTTTGTACTTTGCAAATAGATTCTCCCTTCGTAATGTCTTTAACACAGTCTTCAAATGCTCCTCATGTTCCTTCTTTCTCTTGGAGTATATCAAAATATCATCAATAAAGACTATAAAAAATTTGTTTAGGTAATATCTAAAGACTCTATTCATTAAATCTAGGAAAATTGCAAGAGAATTAGTGAGTCCTAAAGGCATCGCTATGAAATCATAATGTCCATACCTCATTTTAAAGGCAGTCTTGAGAATATCTTCCTTCCTCACCTTCAATTGGTGATATCCTGACTGAAGGTCCACCTTAGAGAAATAAAAGGCCCCACAAATCTGATCGAACAAGTCATCTATCAGGGGAATGGGATAATTGTTCTTTATAGTGATTTTATTAAGCTCACGATAATCAATGCAGAGCCTCATTGATCCATCCTTCTTCTTGATGAAGAGGATGGGAGCACCCCATGGTGAAGCACTAGGGCGTATAAAATGCTTCTCGAGAATCTCCTGTAACTACTTCTTCAGCTCTTCCATCTCTACGATGGTCATTCTATAAGGTTTCTTTGATATAGGAAGAGATCCAGGAATAATTTCAATTGAGAACTCAACATCTTGGTCTGGAGGAAGACCAAGAAACTCTTCAAGGAATTCATAAGTGTAATCCCTCATGATGGGCATGTCTTCAAGCATGATTCTCTCCTTTTTATCTATCATTTGGTCTAGATATGCTTTCTCATAAGGAGGCAATATCCACACTTGAGATGATGATTATAAAAGAGATTCATCTTCCTCCTTACACTTGTAATGAATTGGAGGATGCTATGGAATGTGAAGAGTGACATCCCTTTCCTGAAAGTTGATGTTGGCTTTGTATAAAGATAGCCAATTCATGACTAAGATAACATCTAACTCAACTAAAGGAAGTATGAAAAGGTTTTCTGGGAGGTTCATTCCACAAACATTTTTCGGGGAGGTGTTATAAACCTTGGATGCAATAACTTCCCCATTATCTATTCTCACAGATAAATTTTCCTCTATATTTTTAGGTCGCATTTGAATAGTTCTACTAAACTTGAGAGATTAGAAAGAATGTGTAGAAATAGAATCAAATAGTACGTCTTCTATTCTTGAATGAATAACTAGTGTACCTATCACCACATCGTTGTCTATATCCACCTTAGCAATAGTGATAGCATAAAACCTTCCATTTTTCCTCGGAGGATGTTGTTTATTTCCTCCGACAACCCTTGGATTAGGGATTTTTTTTCATAATGTTCATGCTTCTTGCAGTTGTAACACTGCACCACTAGATGAGTTTTTATCTAAACCTTCATTTCTTCTTCCAAATTAGCTTGATTTTTCATATCCCTTTAGCAGTTCTTGTATAGATGTCCCAGCTTTCCACATTTGAAGCAATTATTGGTTCTATTTATACAGTTCCTAGGATGCTTCTTCTCACAACATTTACAAGTGGGATATTCAGGCTTCTTTCCATCATGGGATTTTTTTGTTGAACCACCCATGTTGTTCTCCATTTTTTTCTTCTTGTCACTGAGCCCATGATACCACTAAGAGTCTCCAATCTCTATTTCAACCTTAAGAGAACAATGGACAATGTCCTCATAACAATTGAAGTCTTGAATCACCAACACCTTCCATAGAATAGGGTTTAGCCTACTAAAGAAGCAATCCAACTTTCTTTTGGTGTTAATGACAAAGCTAGAGGCATACCTTGAAAGACTTGTAAACTTTTCTTCATACATTTGGATGAACTCATCTTCCTTCTATTTGATACCGAGAAACTCTCTTTCCATCTTGAGATAGAGGGTTTAAGGAAAATATTTATTAAAAACATCCTCTGTAATTACTCTAAATCCATGGAATCAATTGCCTCTTGAGACTTTGTACTCTTGATCTGTGTCCACCACTGATTAGCTTCCCCATCCAAACAATAGACTTCCAGTACAACTTTCTCTTCTTCCAAGCACTAGAGGATAGAGAATATCTTTTAAATGGAGTTAATCCACTATTCCATGAGGAGGGGATCGGAAGATCCACTAAACATGGGAGCCCTTTTCCACATGAAGTATTCTGTGGCAACTTGATCTTTCCTTGGTGGAAGCAGGCATTCCACATGATTCAAGTTATTATTCATAACTTGAGCCAGCTGAGCAAGTACTATAATGAAGTTTTGAGAAACCATTCCCATCACATCAGAAATATCGTTAGGGAAATATTCACATTTCCTATCACATTGGTTTTTGAAACCTGTTCTTCTATTTCCCTCCATTAACTAAGAAAAAGAACGCAAAATTATAGGGCTTGAATACTTAGTTATTGAACATAAAAAGAAAAATTTTGAACATAAAAGGATAAACTTGTAGAGGAGAAGTATATCCTAACTTGTGATTCCTTAGGTTAAATATAGGTTATCCTCAATCTATTTACCAACTTATATTCTTATGGGATTTTTTATACCCATATAATGCTTTGTACTAAGCTCATGAATTTACCAAATCATATCCCCTAGGAGTGTCAAACCAAGATCGAAGCAAGGCCCGTTGTCATGTACCAAGATACCTCGAGTCATGTCCGAAACTCTTTTTCGGCTTTATCACTCATAGGTACATCTGTGCTAGAGATGCCTCTTTTTTTTGTATCTATACATGTATGTATTTTCATGATAAACCACTTACTATATACATACCAAAATCTAGGGATGTTTTCTTATACTTTATCTCATCCTTAAGGTTCTCACTAAGGTGCTATATTCCTAATCTCTAAAAATAGCTAGACCATCCTATGATAGAAACTATAGTAACCCTAGACTTTTACATATAGGATTAAATTATTGTAATAATAATTATAATCAGAGTACAAGCCAAGGATCGTAAAGTCTAGTGTCTTGGAAGACTAAGTACATAATCAAACATTAAAAAAACAACTTTTTATTTAAACTCCATAATGAGATCATATATTACATTGTGATCATACACCTACTTAGGATAACCTGGGGAAAACATGAACAAATGGATGAGGTAAAGCCTAGTAAGGGAGTAACCATAAGAACAAACCATTAGCACATGGGATAGAAGGCATGACATGATGATATAAAAAGGCATGTAACATATCAAAACATATAAACATGGGATCATTTAAACATGAAATCGTATAAATGTGGTAGAAAAATAAAACATGCATTTAGTATGAGTCAAGGCTAACCTCCATGACTGTCTTCCATAGTAGCATAAGCCAAGGCTATCCTTAAAGATTGTTGCACATAGTAGAAACCGCCAAGGCTAACTGCCAAGACCGTCACACATAATGTCTCATAAGACTCAAATTTACCAAATGCATTAGAGTGCTATTTGGGCGCACCCATATTACATTTAATGAATATGTTTTCCACATAAATAATCATACATAATAAATCTTAATTAAATATAAGGATACCCATGGAAAGAATTGGGTAACACAATCGTGACATAAATCATAACCGATGGGCGTATCATGAAAGTTTCCATGAAAGAAATGAATTAGAATATTCAAGTAAGATCATAAGGTAAAATTGGAAAATATCATATTAATTTATGTCAAAAATTGGTGACAAAATTTAAGAAATGTACTCAAGAAATTTTAGCATTTAAAACAATTTTATGCGGTTTTAAGGAAAATACTATAGAGCTTTCAAAATAGAAAAGGGAAAAACGTTTATATAAAATCAGAAGTGAACCAAAAATGTTTTCATAATAAAATGTATGATTTTATAAAGATAATGGTGGATTTAAAAATATGGTATATTTCACTTGATATTGGTTAACAATTTGGAATGTTCCTTTAAAACGAGTTTTCTTATTGGGAAGTATCGAGGAGGGATTCACATAAAAGCATGTATATCCCCAAAATAGAATGATGGATGGTTCCTGAAACATGATTTTGAAGAATATAAATATAATTTATATGTTTTACATTAAATGAAAAGACAACTTCGTTTGGGTAAAAATAAATATAGAGCAACGCGAAAGAATAAAGATAGTTTGGGTAGAATTCCTTACATGTTATCAGCATGGAATCAGGTGCACTTAAGAGGGATTCATGAGAGAGAAAGGGGATTATCATCACTTATACATCATGAGGTAAGTATGGGGTAGGTGCAAAATCATACCCCATCATTAGTGATTAAACATAAAATGGCATATCATAAAGGACATTCTTGAATAAAAAGTGAAATGGAGAGGATCCCTTACATTAAGTCCGATGGTGATCTTTTTTTGGACTTAATGATCAGAAAAATAAAATTAGGTTCATTGATTAATAATTCCATAACATATTATATATTTAAAATATTTATCATACATTTTTTAATTTCATTTGTAACCATTTTTATTGGTTAAGAGGTTCAATTTCATTGTTCGGGTCTGTTTGCATGCTTGGTTTTAATGATCGGTTCGTGTTCGGATAAACATGTATGACGAAGGTTGTTGTAAAGAATTTAAGTTAAATTTTATTATTTAAAATCCATAAGGTTACATGGTTGAAAAGTTAATTTTTCTACTAATAGTGAAGCTTAATCGTTATATAAAACTTTGGTGACATCCATTGGGGTTAATTGGCAATTTTTTGACCACAAAGAACACATTTTGTCTTATAAACCAAAACCATGTGTAAAAAAGGATTCCATAACCATAGATTAGGAATAATACATATATAATGGTCAGTTAAACCATGAAAATTGTTTCATGAACATAATTGAAGATGGTAATGGAAATTGATATCCTGTCGTCCTTGGTTGTGCTAAATTAACACATCTCAAACGGGGTTTTCATTACTTTCTAATAAAAGATGGGGAAAGAAGAGAAGATACTAAATTATCCCATTAGAATAATATAATTCCATCACACGTATGTTATTGTATTTATCATACAATTTGTGTTAAGGGAGGTGATTAATGAAACAATAAAAAAAATAACTTAAAAGAAATAAAAGAATTGGAAAGAGGAATTTACCTCTTGAGATTACCTCCTTTGAGAACCTCTTAAGGGGAGTGGATTTAGTACATTAAAGATACTAGAGGTTTTTGTACATGGAGAAGGAGCTTGGGAAGTGATTTGGGTAGAATATTGTCAAGGAATAATGCTTGAGATGAGTGAAGAGAAGAAGTAAGGAAGGGTGGAATTTATAGTGGAGGGGAGGAGGGTTTTCATAATATTATAATCATTAATTTATAATTTCTTCACAAGACAAGGAATAGTGAGTATTATATGACATAGAATAGTAATAAATTCACGTGAGTTCGAACTAATTGGGATTAAATCAGCAGATCATCATCAATGACTCAATAAATCCATTATTTAGCATTTATCATAAATTATCTTATTTTACTATTCATAAAAAATCATGTATTTTAGAAAAATCCAAAAAAAGTACCCTATCAATTTTTGGACATGTAGAATCCAAAAATAAAATCAATTTTTCAAAAATAATTTTATAAATATGATTAATTAATATTTAATTAAAATCATAATTTATTCTAAAAAACAGTTTTAAAACATTTATTTACTTATCATACATTCACTTAAATATTATTTATATACTATCATAGGTAAGGTTAATATTCAATAGGGTATTTCACTATTAATAATGGTAATAATTCTATTCATAAGGGTATGTTAAAATTCACCAAGAATTAATTTGGTCATATTAGATTCCAAATAACTTTCTAATCGCAACCGTGTATGTCATATTTTCAAAATTCCAAACACCGAAATGGAGAACTAATGTTTAAAGGTCACACAGTACTTAGTAGTAAATTGTGTTGTGATTTCATGTGATTATATTACATATTTATAAGAACATAATTTCCATTGATAAAACATTGGGTCGTTACAGGGTGCAAGCCTACCTTTAAATTTTATATCATAGTGTAGAGGTTTCTTCATACATTGAAGCCCACAAAATAATTCTTATAAAATTTAATATATCAATGGCTGAAGGATGGATATAGAAAAATAAATAGTTTATAGGATGGTTCTGAGTTAATATTTACAATGAGTTATTAGGAAATCCGTATTAAATTATCGAATGAATTATATGGTTATCCAGGGGACTAAATGAAAATGTTATATATTAATTTTTTTTTTGTAAATAATGGTTATAAGTTCTACACAAAGGAAAAATATGATGAAACACAATGTAATTACACTTGGTGGAAGTGATGTATGTATACGGTTCCAAGGATATAAATACAATTTAAATGAATATTTCATATTTTAGTATCAACGAATAGATATACAAGTTAGATTATACAACATTTAAAGTGTTGACTTTCAATTTCAAATGGGTTTAAAACATTAGTGTAGTGGAAGATAATTAATTGGGACTTGTGAAGGTGAATTTCACAATGGAAGGGCATACAGATGATCTGTTCATAATGGCATCACAAGCAATGTAGGAATTTTATGTCTCAAATCTGGAAAATAAGAATTGATCAATTGTCCAATTGGCGATTAAAATAATTATAGGGTTGGATGAAAATTCTATTGAGGATGTACCATTAATTGTAAGATCAAAATCATTTCATGATAGTTCTAAAGTATATAATGTATTTTATGTTATATGGGACCACAAATAGGTGATTTGGATTCTCGATAGAGGTTCCAAATCCCTTCAACCTTTAAAGAAAATAGATATTTCAGTGAGAAGGTTAAAGTGTTTTCTAATATACTATGATTTTCCTCATAATATTATGTGTTCTCTACTATATTTACTTAATCTAAATAAAACCGTTGACTACTCATATAGATAATGACTTATGAACCTGATGATGTTATAAATCTCAAGTAAGGATGGATGGTTGATACTGAAACTGCAGAATTATTTTGGAATAAAAAAATGTTGATGGAAAAAATAATGACGACATAGTGTCTCTATATTAAATAAAATTATCAATGAAAGGAGAACACGTATAAAATATTAGATTGGATGGAATCAACATGGCCAAACTTTTTACCCCAATATTTCAATGTTCATTAGTAATATTGGAGTCAAAATGAGAATGCATGTGATGATTGATATAGATATGTGGCACCATGTCCAACTTGTGTTAAAGGATATCCTTCGAGAATATATTAATGTAATGTTACGATATACTTTATATATTTTACAAAATAATTATATATTGAAACTTTGATTTTTTTCATTATCTCTTGTAGAGTTTGTTTATTTTAGATGATTTCATTAAGAAATATGTCTCAATGGGTGCTGTAAAATCTCACAGAGGATTCCAATTTTTTTACAAAGAATCAACACAAGGATGCTGAGGGGAAAGTAAATTCACACCCATAAGTTATGTATTCACACATTATAAAGTATGATACATATAAATCTTTCATTAGTCACCACGATGAGAAAACATTTTAGGTAAAATTTTTCCAATAATATTTTTTTTGAAATTATTTATTTTATCCAATATGATTCCAAATTGTTAATTTATAAAATAGAAAATGTGTGTTAAAAATAAAAAATGTTAAACAAAACCAATTTACCCCTACCATAAAGTAAGGATGGGGTATGCTCAACTTGAAAAGAAAATGGTATATATTTTAAATCTACAATAAAAGTTTTATGTGATCTGAAACAATAAATTTAATTTGTTTTTATACAGATTGACGAATCAAAATCTGAATCCATATTCATCTAATTTCATGTGATATGGAAGGAGGCCTGTATAAATAAATAGGGTAAACTAGTTGACGAAAACACATGAGAAGTATGTGAATCAGGTGTAAGTATTACATAATAGTAATTTAGTATGCTTTATAATGGTATAACATATAATTTATATTTTGGTTTATATGTTTTTATATGATTTAGATAAAAGAATCACCATCATCTATACCTAATGGGAAACCCCTTTTAGTTTCTTTGAAGTAGCCAAAACAATATGGCCACATTATAGGTGCGTGTTTGGAGTGTCACCAAAAACTTATTTCAAGAAGATAGATATGATGGGAGATACATATGAGATGATCAAAGGACTACAAGAAAAAATATATGCTTTTAAATATATTATTTTTAGATCGGTTTTAGTGGACCAATTTAGGAAAAATAATCAAAGTTAGTTGGTAGTGGAACAAATATCTGTGCATGAAGAGCCACATAAACCCACTATATTTGAGTTGAGTTATTCCCCTCAACCACCTACGTTACTTAAGGTAATCAATTTTATTTACTCTTTCTAAATGTGAACCAAACAACTTATGATAACATTATATTACTAAAATTCTACAGGGTGGAGTTTTTTGTGATTTATATCTATCAACACCCACTCATCGCCATGTTGTTAGGGTATGGTTTATAATATCACTAGAAACATGCTACATAGTAAAAACTCCCAAAATATCACATGAGAGTGGGGATTGAAGTATTTCATGACCTGATAGCTAAGTTTCTAATTCCACTTTATCATTTAGATTTTACAATGGTTAATTATATTATAGGAACATTCATAGAATGGTCATATAATCTTATAAAGATATATGGGGAATGTCCTTAACAAATTTTTTCAAATAAAAAACCTTTAACAGTTGATGAAAAAGGTTTGAAATGAGTTATGGTGTTACATATGGATAAGATGCTGGGAAAATGGAAGGTCATATCAAGACAATCCATTAAATCAACCAAGAAAACAAAAGGACCCTCTGGAAGTACCTTCTCCCCTCCAGTTCCACTATAGTATATGTTAACATTACAAGTTCATGAAGAAACCAATCTCAAAGATGAATATATTTCCTATATTCAATAATAAGAATAATTTTTTGTAAATTTCATTACATACATTATTGGTATGGATAATATAAATGATATTATCATGTTTGAATGGATGAGAGTCTCAATTGTGAATACATATATGAGTTATATTTTCATAATCCATCTATCCCAAAAATTATCTACTATGTTCATTAAAGTTAATAATTATTCATGTTTTCTATAGGAATTTATATTGCTACTATATAAACAGAAAATTTTATGAAGCATGATTTAGATTTATTAATCCTTATATCATTTCTACATGAGAAATTTATTTTAAAGTTGAAGAAATTAATAAAAAAAGTTAAACTAATAAAGGTGTTTGAGAATAAAATAATGGAAGATGGACTCTTCTTGATGTCTATGATATAGGGGTAAAACTTGTAAATCTAATCATATAAAATAAATTTTTCTTTTTTCATTACTTATTTGTTTTTGTTTTTTTAGAAAGTATTCGATGTTTATCATAATCAATTTGAATACCCCAAATACTTATTTTTTGGATCCAATGCATGGATTTCCATCAAACCAACCAAACATAATGTGTATTGTGAATTTTTAATGAACTAAAATCAATATTTTACAAATAAACTTTGAATTACAGGTTTGATATTTTTTTTAATGATAATTTTTTATGATGGGGTGATATAAAATTATATTCTAAATCATGGTATGAGGTCAGTGGATGAATATAATATGCCTATGGATTTCTTCAGATGGAAAAATATTAAGGTATATATAGAAATATATGACTATAAAAATATATTTAAATATAATTTACTTATTTTTGTCAATTTTTATGTTGTGTATGAAGAAAAATATCAATGACGATTATGGATATCATGTTTTAAAATTTATGAAAGTTATCATATACCATAAAAAACTAGAATCCTCAAATAACTAAATTATGACGGTAATGAAAATTTCATTAAAAATTATTAATAATTTTTTGTCTATATTTTCTATGTGCAACCAAGATTTCCACCAATACATGTGCTCAAAAGAAGAAGTATTTTTTTAGAGATGAGTGAGAAGAGTATATTGTTTCAAAATGTTTACTGAAATAAAATTTAGGTGATTACCTATTATTTTTCTGATCTATTATGGGATATAACCTTTTAGATACATTTGGGTTGTAAATCATAAGTATTTTAATGCTAATATATTATTTTTGGAATGTTTATCAAGGAGATGTATAATAGATGGTTATGCTCCACAGATTCTAACAGAGGTAGTAAAATGTTTAAAGCTTCTTGTTCTCATGAGAGATTGATGTTTGAGGTTGAAACTAAGATAGAGAAGATAAGGAAATTGTTCAAGAATTTATAATGACATCATGAATAGGTGACTTCCTGCTACTTATTTAGTTATTTTTTTCATCATTTTATCTGTTATTTTTAAGTTAATTTCATTATCATTTTTATTTGATACTTATTTATATTTTTTTCACAAATATTTGGGGAAGAAATAATTTTCTTTAAACTATATGAAATAAGATAGAAAATATAGAACATGTTCCTTTCATATGGAAGAGGAAACTGTATTCTTCATGAAACATGAAGTGAATCATAAGGATGCATCTATAAAGGGATTATGAAATAGTTGAAGGAAAATAATGACTTCCCAAAAGATCCATCATGAAAACTATCTTGAACAGTGTAGGAAATATTCACACCATAATCAGTCACATCTCAATCTGATACACAGTGTGTTCGGTATGACTTGAAGTGTATGCCTTTTGTTTATAAATTACATTTTAGTTCAAAACACACATCACTTAATCAAAACCAATAAAATACCTTCATATATTTTGGATACTTTAGGATAATGATCCATAAGTCATTTGTGATGTATAAGAATCAACTGCATCATAATCCGATACACGGTGTGTTCGATATGACTCAAAGTGTGTGTTTTTAGTTTAAATTGATATTTTAGTTCAAAACACACGTTACATGCTGAAAATAAAAAAACCACATTTATATTGTTTTTGTACTTTATAAAAATGATCCCTAAGTCATTTTTATATGTACGGAACAACCACACCTCAATCTGATACATGGTGTGTCTGGTATGACTCTAAATGTATGTTTTTAGTTTATAATTTACATTTTAGTTCAAAACACAAATCACATAGTCAAAATAAATAAAAAGAATTCATATTGTTTAGATACTTTAAAAAAATGATACATAATTCATTTTTGACATATAGGAATCGACATCATCTCAATCTGATACACGGTGTGTTCAGTATGACTCAAAGTATGTGTTCTCAGTTTAAAATTAACATTTTTGTTCAAAAAAAACATGAGATACTAAAAAATGTGAAAAAACACTCATGTTGTTTTTATACAATAGAAAAATTATCTATGGGCCATTTTTAACATGTGTGAATCAACTACAGCTCAGTCTAATATATTTTGTGTCTACTAGGACATGAAGTGTATGTTTTTAGTTTAAAATTTACACTTTATCCCAAAACACACATGACATACTCAAAACCAAGAAAATGAATTCATATTATTTTGATACTTTGGGACAATGATCCATAAGTCATTTTTTTGTGTATAATTCAACTGCACCTCAATCTGATACACGATGTGTCCAATATGAATCAAAGTGTGTTTTTTTAGTTTAAAGTTGACATTTTAGTTAAAAACAGACATGACATGCTAAAAAACAAGAAAACACATTTATATTTTTCTGATACTTTATAAAAATGATCCATAATCCATTTTTAATGTGCAAGAATCAAAAAAATATCAATATGATAAATTGTGTGTTTGGTGTGACTCGAAATGTCTATTTTTTGTCTAACATTGACCGATTATTTCAAAACACATGCCACATACTCAAACCCAATTAAATGTATTCATATTGTTTTTATAGTTTATAATAATGATCCATATCACAAGTGCGATGTGTATGAATAAAACTCACCTCAATATGAGACATGGTGTGCCTAGTATGACTCGAAGTGTGTGTTTTTAGTTTAAAATTTAAATTTTAGTTCAAAACAAATGTGACATACTCAAAAATGAGAAAAATAATTCATATTGTTTTGATACATTACTATAATTATCCATAAGACATTTTTGATGTATATGAGTCAACCACAAATCAATCTATCAGTTGATGTGGCCAGTATGACTCAAAGTGTGTGTTTTCAACATAAATGTGTCATTTAAGTTTAAAACGCATGTCACATAGACAAAATCGATCAAAAAATCTCATATTGTTTTCAAAATATATGAAAACAATTCATAATTTATTTTTGACGTGAAGGAATTGACCACACATCAATCTGACACATGATGTGTCCAATATGTCTTGAAGTGTGTGTTTTTAATATAAACATTTCATTTTAGCTTAAAATGTGTATCACATAGCCAAAATTGAGAAACAAATCAGATTATTTTTAAACTTTAGGAATAATATATATAATTCACTTGTGACATTTAAGAACTGATCGTATATCAATCTGAAAAATAGGGTGTTTGGTATGACTCAAAATGTGTCTTTTCAATATAAATGTTTCATTTTTGTTTAAAATGCACATCACATATCCAAAACTGAGCAATCAAGCTCGTATTGGTTTCAAAATTTAGGTAAATGACCCATAATTCATTTTTGACATGTATAAATTATTCGTACATAAATCTAATAGAAAATGTGATAGTTATGTCTCAAAGTGTGTGTTTTTAGTTTAAAATTGACAATTTAGTTCAAAAAACATGCAATAGACTCAAAACCAAGAAAATACATTTAGATTGATTTGATACTTTATAACAACGATCCAAAACAAATTTTTGATGTGTAGGAATCAACCTCTTCTCAATCTGAGACATTGTGTGTCTAGTATGACTCGAAGTGTATGTTTTGACTGATCTCACCAATTCATTTTCTGATAAGGGGGCAATGAGGTTTTCTCTGGTGCTTTCTTTGATGTTTGGTTCTCTTTGAACTTGTGGGAACATTATGAGATTTGTGTCTTTATCTTTATTGACTTTCTTATTTCTCGTAATGGGATCCCTCTTCTCCTAGTTTTAAAATATAGTTTCTTCTTTTTTGTTTAATATAGGGGGCTTACCCCCAACCTTTTAAAAAAACATGATGTAGTCGGTGTGAATCGAAGTATGTGTTTTCAATATAAAAGTGTCATTTTAGTTTAAAATGTTTTTCATTAACAAACCCAAGAAAAATATATCAGATTTTTTTCAATCTTTAGGACAACAGTCCATAATTCATGTGTGATGTATAGGAATCGACCATTTTTAAATCTGACAGAAGATGTGGAAGGTGTGACTTGAAGTGCATGATTTCAATATATAAGTGTCATTTTAGTTTAAAATGTGTTTCACACAGCCAAAACCAAAAAAAATGAGATCATATTATTTCAAACTTTATGAAAACGATCCATAATTCAATTTTAATGTGTAGGGATCGACCACAGGTCAATTTGACAAATGATGTAGTTGGTATGACTTAAAGTGAATGTTTTCAATATAAAAGTGTCATTTTAGTTAGAATCATGTTTCATATATCAAAAATAAAGAAAATTAATTCATATTATTTTCAAAATTTAGGATAGGGATCCATAATTCATTTGTAACATGTATAAGCCGCACATTATTCTGACACATGATGTGGTTTGTATGACTTAAAGTGCGTTTTTTCAATATCAAAGTGATATTTTAGTTTAAAACGCATATCACATAGCCAAAACCAAAAAAAAATGAGCTCTAATTGTTTTCAAAATTTAGTAAAGTGATCCATAATTCATTTATCACATATAGGAATCGACTTGAGGTCAATCTGATGCATGTTGTGTCCGGTGTGACTCAAAGTGCTTGTTTTCAATATAAAAGTGTCATTTTTGTTTAAAACAAGAATCATTTATCCAAAACCAATAAAACAAGCTCAGTTTTTTTTCAACCCATATAATAATGATATATAAATCATTTTGGATGTGTAGGAATTTTCTGAACATCAATTAAATGCTTGATTAACTGATAATATCATTAATATATATATAGAAATTAATAATATAATTTATCATATTTTGATTATAAAACATTAAAATTATTGTTTTTTATTTTTTCATTTACTATCACTAAAATCAACATTGGTTTTATTTTAGGGACATGATTTTGTATGGAGGTTTATCTTTGGATAAAGTTTTCTATAAGGGTTACAATTTTGTATATTGGTTGTAATTTTTTTCAATTAATTTAAATATCACATCAATATAAACATTTTTTATGTTAATTTTGAGTTGAAATGATAGTAAACTATACTATTTGTTTTTCAATCTATTTTTCTATATATTTGTACTAATATTTTTTTGGTTTCTAATTTTTTTTATTGTTATAGGGCTATTGTAGGGCTGTTGTCGCTTTGCAATAGCTGTATGGCCTTTATTAGAGATACCAAAAGCGTGGATAAAGGCCCCCTTTATTACTATAACTGATAAAGTCATCCTTTATCAGCACTACAAAAAACACCAATAAAGGATCTCTTTATCAGTTCTAGTAAAAGTGTTGATAAATGATACTTTTATCAGATCTCTTACTAGAATTGATAATGATCGAGTGATTTTAATGACGCTTATGTTGTCAATGCTTTTTTGCACTAACAAAATTCCTTTTTAGCGCTGTTAAAATAATTTTCTATAGTAGTGACAAGGGACTTAAATATATCGATATTAATTTTGAATCATATGACTCTAAATGATTTACAAAATAAACCCTTGATGCATTAAGAGTTTACTTGAAAATAGACAAATTAAACAATAATATTAACAAATCAATCATTTCATTTCAAATTTCAAAAATTTCAACCTCCATAACATAATATCACAATGGGTTCACCCCAATAGAATATGTCACAGTTGTGGGTGTTGAATTTTTCAAGATAGATTTTCAAATGAAACTAATATTATTGTTAGTTAACTTTTTATGTTTTATTAGGTTTAAAGTCTCATTGTAATTCTATACTATTTTTTTTCTCACCTGTTATTTTCTTCCGATCATTTTTGGTTACCCTTATGTGAGTCTTTATTTGTTTTTCATACCCTTACGTGAAGACTATGAAAACCCTTACATAACTTGTATATGGTTTCCACTACCCTTACATGAAACATGAAGGGTTTCTTTACCCTTGTAGAGCAGTCATGTGACCTTTATACATGGGGTTTAGATTTACCTTCACGTAGAGGACCTGGAAATCTTACCTTAAAGTATCATGAAATCTACCTTTACATAGAGGTTACTTGACCCCATGAACATGACACAAATTTTTTTTAAAAAAATATAAATTTGGAGGTTATAATTATTTTTTTAAGCAATTATAAATTTGGACCAAGTTTTCGTGTCTATCACCGACACCATCAGATCATTGGTGCCCTCTTTTTCTTCATGTTGATTTTCCTTTGTTGGGAGAGAGGGAAATCATGTGGCTCATTTTATGACAACTCTCAGGAAATGTCGGAGGTCTTGTTTTTTTCTTTCATCTTTTCCCTCAAAGTTATGTACTTTGGATTTTCCTAATATCTATGTGGAGGTTTTGTCTTAAAAAAATATAGGGTGGTGTTGTTGTCTTGGAGTAGGGTCAAAATTGATACTGAACCATGTTAAATCCATGTGTTCACTACCTGTTATTTTTTTCCATCACTCGTCTTAATTATCATATTCCTTCATTTTCTCTTTATCCCTTTTCAATATCATTACGTTATGTAATTTTCTTTCTTGTACGTGATCTTGGGAATTTTATTGGGGCATACCTATGTGGGTTTACTTAATAGTGGGTGTGAAAACAAGGGGTCACTATTTATAAATTTCTTATAGTATCAATTTAATTCGTTAAATGACTCGCTAAGCCCATTATAAAAAATTCATAAAATTTTCCCTTGTCTTTTACAACTCCAATTCCCCCCTCCCTTGTCGCGAGGCTCCTACCCCGCATGACTCCCCTCCCGACCGACTATCTTCTCCCCTAACACTCCCCTATAGTGACCCCGTCGCGACACCCCTCATGCATGGTTCTTCCACCCTACTCCCTTGTCCTTCAACTTGAGGGTTTTTCTATATATAATAAAAAAATTAAAAAAATATGAAAATAAATAATTTGGGAAACTATTTTCCAGTCTAAAGGTAATTTTGAGCTTAAAGGTAGGGGTTGTCTGAAACAACATGTTCTTTCAAACTATTTCAATCAAGGCGCTTGACAACTCATTCTATTTTTTTTAAATTTTTTAAATTTTTTCAATTTATATATATATACATACATACATACATATATATATATATATATTAAACAAAATTTTAAACAGTATTTAATTGTTTTTTTATTCAGCCTTACTATGAAAAAAGTTTTTGGAAAAATATCACACTCTTTAAACCCCCACCCATCCCACCCTTTTATAGGGGAGTCATCCTTGTCATTACATCCAATTTTTCTACTTAGGACTCATATTTCCTCTTTCCAACAAATTAAAATAACAATATAATATTTTTAATAATGAATTAATAATAATACTTAAAAATATAATTAAAAGTATAAATAACTATTAATCATAAATATATAATTATGGTTAATTAATTATAAATAACTATAATAATGTAATTACAAATTAAATAATAATTTAATAATTAACAATGATTAATCACATTACTAATTGAATTAATAATATAATTTATAATTAAAAACTATTTAATTAACAATTTAACTTAACATATAATTTAAAATTATTTTAGTTGGGACTTAGCTTAATGGAAAGCACCTCGTAACACTACATCAAAAAATGAGGGTTCAAAAACCATTAGATGTAGGTAATATAGTAGTACTGTAGCGTACTGTAGCAGTAGTGGAATTATTGACAGGTGACAATGTAGTGGTGGGGGGAACTGTAGCAGACACTATAGTGGCGACAACATTATAGTAGGAATTGTAACAACTTAGGTACTATAGCAGCATTATTCACTGAAGGGCCTTTGGGTAAAAAATTTGGGCCTTCAAGGCCATGTAATGGACTTTCATGCCCAATGGGCCAATGGGCCATGTAATGGGATTCATGCACACCCGACCTACACACCATGTACTGAATAAATAAGGCTTAATGGGTGGGGTATCCCTTGGGGAGGGCTATGGTCTGCCTTTCTAACATGTGTGTGAGATGTTTGCATGTTTAAAAGTAATTGTAACCCTTACACCAAATATATATATATATATATATAATTTAAAATTATTATTATTATAAATAAAATGTAATTGGTAATTAATAATGTAGTTAGTAATCAAATTAATAATTAGTATAAATTATTAACAATGTAATACAATTAATAATTATTAATAATGTAATTCAATTACAATAATTAATAATATAATTAATAATATATTTAAAAATTAATAATATAATTAATAATTAAGGACTGTTACATATCTAAGAAATACAAAGACGAATAATACATAATTAGTAATATATATATATATAATAAGAACATAATTAAAAATTATTAATAATGCAATTAATTATCATTTATTAATATAATTAATAATTAATAATATTTAATATTGTAATTAATAATATATATATATATATAATAATATATATAATAATAAGATCATAATTATCAATTATTAATATAATAATATAGAATGTAATTAATAATAATTTATATTCCTTAATAATTAATATTCATTAATAATTAATATTTCTTTAAAAATGATTAAAAAAATTATTCTTAATTCTTTATAGCATAATTAATATTCAATAATTGATAATACCATAATTAATATTCATTAATAAATAAAAGTAAAAAATCCTTAATAACAATTAATATCCAATAATATTATTTTTTTAATTAATATTCATGAATAATTAATAATATCCATTAATATTTAATGTTTATAAAAAAAATAATATTCTTATGTATATATAAGTGAGGGTCGAAGCCATTTTTATTCAAATGAAAAACAAAACAAAACATGGAGGATGCAACCAATAAAGGCATAACAGCCCCACAACAACAGTAGGTCAAAGACCAAGTCCTTTTATAAGTTTGATCGAGGCATCACGACTCTCATTGTGAATAGCCATCTAATTGACTCTTCCACACCCATAACCTCTATCTTTTAGATGGTGTCCTCTTATCCAAGTCATTGTACTTTTCCAAGGTTCATCATGATCATTTTAATCTTATTATTAATTAATATTCATTAATAATCACTATTCATTAATAATAAATATTCAATAATAATTCATTAATAATTAATATTCATTAATTAATAATAAATAAATAATGATATTATTTAATTAATATTCATTATTAATAATTAATAATTAATTTTCATTTATAAATTTACATTAATTAATATTATTTGATCATTAATATTCATTAATATACATTAATAATTAATATTAATTAACTAATATTCAATTATAATAACTAATCGAAACCAGCTGGTGTCAAGATCCTTTTATCAAGGAGGATACATTTTTTTAACTAGGTTGAGAGAGAACTCTTACATTACTTGAAGACCAAAAGACACAATGGCCAAAAATACATACCCAAAGGCCCTGATTTTATAAAACCTAGAGGCCTAGTAACCCAACCCATATTGATGCTGCAACCATTGTTCATGCATCATAGAGCTTGACACCACTTACATCTCTACGGTGTGGATCATTCAACTACATTATAGTGCCCTGCAAGCCACACCTCTATGTCCTGGTACACTCTCTTTCATCATGGCTCCCTACACACCAAACCCATAATGCTTGTGTTTCTCCATGACATGCCTAACATTGTAGCACCTGCCTCACTCCTGTGAAAAATTCCTCAAACATGGGTTTTTCAGGGGATAAACCCCTAACCTAATCGATTCCCAGAAAGGGGTGGCACCAATCAAATACCACCTTGCTGGCAATAATCATAATTAATATCCCTTTATAATTTTGAATTAATGATCCATTTATAATAATTAAAAAATTATTATTATTTTTAAAGTTGGGGATGAAACATCTTTTTATTATTATACTAAGAAAACAAATCTTTCTTTTTAGATAGTGGGAAACACATTACATGGACCATGAAACCAAAGACATAATGGCCCAATGATCATGGCCTTGAAGGCCCAACAACTAGCCCTATGGCCCCTAAAACATGCTCGAAGTTCCATGACCTGTAGACCCAAGTACACGGTCCAAAGGGCCCATGTCCCATAGGCCAAAAAGATGGCCCTAAGGACCAACCGCTACTACCTGGACCTAGCCTATGAATACTCGAGCCTTCCGGACCATACCCAGCATTTTCCAATGCCTACTCTCATAGCTAGAGGTCCCCCACCCAGCCAACCTACAATTAAAAAAAATAATAATTCTTAATAACAAAATTACTTATGAATTAATTAAAATGATTAATTATTAGTAACGATGTAATTAATATTCAAAAATAATATAATTAATAGTAAAATAATTAGATCTCTCATATAATATGGGGGGAATGTCAGGGGAGATTTAGTGATTCTTGGTGATTTCATGGTGAAATATGATGAGGTCTTATGGAGAATATGTTAGATTGTTACTTCAATCCCAAGGATGTGTTCATCCCACCTTCAATGGTGGTGGAAATGGGAAGTGATGTGGGCTAGGTGAGTCAGTTGGTTCTAGATGATGCGATGATGATTGAGAAGCATAACCCTATTAGAAAACTATATGGCTTGAAGAAAATTTCTTCAAGAAATAAGTTTTTTTCTTCTTATTTATAGGATGATTTAGTTTTATAACATAAAAGAATTACAAGAAACAGATCTACCGCCTTCATGGAAGTGAATCTTTATATTTTTTAAGCCTATCTTAAAGAATGTAAATTTTCCCTCCTCACCCGGATCTAGGATTTTTGAACCCCATGGAATCTAGATGACCTATATAGTCGAATTCAACAATGCTATGGATTAAGTGAATGTCGATTGGTTGCAACCTTTAAGGGTGTGTTTTATATTTTTTTTACTTTGAAGGACCTTCAACATTTTGTGTGGAAATTTGGGTCGATCCCTTTGAAACCTAGCTACCTCACACTCCAACAATGGGATCCAATTTTGAGTCTGTTCATGGCTAGGGGTTATTTACAAACGTATAATAGAATTAGTGGTTTGAGTTGGTTTTTTTTTTCTTCCATCGATCCTGTCAGAATTTGTTTCTATAGTGGGGACTCTAATCAAGATTGACAAAGAGACCAAATGATCCAGGTATGGACACTTTTCTCAAGTTTTGGTGGATATTGATCTTTCATATGATATAATTGAAAAATCCTTTCTAGTTGCAGGTGATTTTAAGTTGGAATTGTCCATTTAATTTGAGTGGTTTCCTGAATTTTGTGTCACCTACTTTTTTATTGGCCACTCTAATGTGAAATTATGTTATGAATTATATTTTTCTCATTGTACTAATTTAGGATATGTTTTTATTTAAGGTAAGAAGTGTCCAGTTGATGATAATAGATAGGTCTTCAGGAAGAAGGGTGTTTTCCCCATCTATGTTGGTGAGAAATCTTCATTTGTAGATGTTTACAAGTAGGTTTTAGTGTGTTTTTATCCTACTATAATGATCATTGGACCTCAATTTGTGATTCTACAGGCCCTTAGGGACATGTCTAAGAATATATTGAACCAAGGTTCTATAGTCTAGAAAACCAAGAAATAATTTTGTGGTGCGGCCCTCAATGGGACGACTATTGGTACCTCCTTTCATGGTGTTGTCATGAAAATAGATGTGGATCCTGGGGATTTTTCTTGAAGGAGAAATGAACATTATTATGGGACTCATATGAAATATCATATGGTCATGCCTCATTCTTTGGTTCAAGTTTATGCTGATGTCCAAAATGTCAAGGACCAAAGTATGCATGACACTGGTGGTGGAATTCATCTATAGAGACATATGGATAGGTCTCAGCACATTCAAGGCTCTAAATTTTCTACTATCTAGATCACTAAGGAATAGGTTCTTCATGACACGGGTGGTGCTTTTACGGATCTCAATGTGGTTTTTGTTGGATCACTTGATGGTGCAGGTGGTTTGAGGGCATCATGGGCTAACGTAGTTGCTGAGGAAGAGAAAAACCAATATGAGCATGAGGTTACTATTTAGGATTAAGTAAATTATGATATGAGACATGAGTTACTTGTGTTTTCAAATAGAAAGTAAAAGGCCAAGTTGGTTGATGATGTGTGATTTTCATTGGTTATGCCAAGAAATCCCAGAGCTCCGTTAATTTTGTATTCAACTATTCAGACTGAGGATCATGAAAGAGAGAACATGTTCAATGAATATTCTAATGATTTTTAGATTAAGTTTAATTTAAATGAATCTTTGATTTCCCCTCTATATGGGACCCCACTTATGTTGGAAATCCAAAAAAGTGTTGAGAAGCAGTTTTCCCCCTTGCCGATTGAGCGTCTGATTATTTCTCCCTCTTGTAGAAGTGTTGAGAATGTGGGTGTAGACTTATCTAAATCATTTTAATGATTTAAAAAATAATGTATATGTTTCCTTTGGTAGAGTCTCTGAGGAAGAAAGTGATATGATATAGGAAAATAATTCAAACATTGTAACCCTGGAGGTCCATGAATGTGAAAGTCCCATTGCAAGCATCATCAAGGGAGAAACTAAATGGTACTTCCTGAAACGTGAGGTAACCTTCCCATCAATGGATCTAGAGGTATTTGGATACAATGATTATATTGCTGTGAAAAGGTTATTATCTATTAAATTTTATGATAGACTTGGATCCAATCCAAAAATGGAGTTTTTAAATTTATTATGGAATGTCAGGATATGCTGCACTCTGGATGTTTCAACTACATCATCATCTAATGAAGAATGTGTAGCCCTTCAAAGGGTCAAGAAATAGCGGTGTGTTTGACACCCAAAAGACAAAGGATGATATCCTAGGAATTTGGGATATATATTTGTTTATTTTTTTTCTATTATGGGAACATTAGGTCTTATTGAATTTCTCTCTCCTTCCTTGTAATTCTTCAGTTTATTAATTAATTTTGGGTTCGTGCATTTAGATTTTACAAATCCATGGCTGGTCTGTCTGAGTAAAATAGTAAAACAATGTATATAATGAAATATGATAATGTCATTCATAATAATTTAATTAGTTATTAACATTGTAATTAATTATTAATAGATAAAATAATTCAAAACATTTCAAGGATAACGACCAAAGTCCCTAACCCATTTAGTATAAGAAATAAAAAAAATAGGTAAAAAAGAAGAGGATGGGGTAAAACAAGAAACACTACCCTTATCAAGAAATTAAAATAAAAATGAGTTCACAAGACATGATAAAATTTCTTTTTCTTCCCTATGGAACACATATTTTTAGGTTTTCCTATGTTATACCTCACTCTCTTAAATTATTTTAATGATCAGAAACAACTTTTGGTGTTTTAACCATTTTATTTAAGTGTTATTTTATCCTTTATTTTTAGACATCATCTTAGGGAATCAATGAAACAAACAAACATTGATAGAAACAAGGTCTATACCAACAGTTTTGAACCATTGGTATATGATGGATAACGGTGGGTTAATCTATCGTAGGTATAGGCCTATACCAACAGTTTTTAGTAAAACATTGTTACAGGACTTCTAGAATTTTAGGTTATCAATTTTTATAATAGAACTGTTGTTATAAGTATTGAGTTATACCAACTATTTATAAATCATTGGAATAGACTTATATGAATGAATATATACCAACTATTTCATGAAACCATTTGTATAGAGGTATACCAATGGTTTTGAAACCATTCGTATAGAACTCCCATAAATTTCCAAGTAGCATTACCCCCACCCTGCGCAAGAATCCATCAAAAATCACAACATCACCCCCACCTTGTTGAATTACCTACAGAAATAAATAAACAATTTTAACAAACATCACAAAGAAATATAAAAAAATTATAACACAAGAAACTAATTAATACATTCAACCAGTGATAACACACATTCAAACATCACATATATTCATTCACAAAATACCATCAAACATGAAATGTCCTAAATATTAGTAAAAATGTAAAGGACTGATATCTCCCTCATCACCATCACTATCATAACCATCTTCCTCTCCATCATCCTTGCCATCATCCTCTCTATCATCTGCACCGTCTTCCTCACCATCATTTTCAACATTGCAATATCCATCACAATCGTCATTTCTATGAACTTCATCATCCAACAAAAAAATAGGACCATCTATTAGTGCACCGTATAACATACACATCATCTACATATATATATCACAAGACATGGTAGTATCTTGTGGAAGTGATGAATATAAGACTTCCAAAATTTTCATAAATTCTTCCTTGGCCTTTTGAGTCTATTCACAATCCTATATGACCATTTTTACCTCTTCTACTATGCCCTAAGATTTTTTCTCATGTTCATGAGTCGTTTCCAACTCTATGCTTCCAACAACAATATCTAATGTGGTATAATATCTAGTCAGGACAATACTCTTCTGTTAGGACCAATATGGGCCTATATACCCTGAGAGGGGGGGTGAATCAGGGTGTGGATATTCTTTTCTAAAATTCTTATTGCCCCACTGGATCTTGACCTCTTTATTACAAGGGTCACTTTGTTTGCTCTTATGTGTTTATGTTGATCACTTCTCTTTATCTTTATTTGATGGTTATGATTTAGATGCAATGCAGGGAAGCAACTGGGCAGACACAGAGATTTTTACTTGGTTCACCCTTACTAGGCTACGTCCAAGGAGCATACAACGGTGACGTGCCGCTGTATCAAATCCACTAAGGCTCACTGCCAATAATGTTAGGTCTAGATCACTTCTATGACCAGGATCACTGCCTTTACAATGTTTAGGGTCATCTCACTGATTTCCCAAGGGTCACTCCCTATTTATCTCTCTCTGGCTCACTACCAGTGGAGATGATCACCTTATTTCTCTTCCTTTTCTCACTGCTCTAGAAAGGATCCACTCACAGTTTATAGACTTGTTGGTCTCTTCATTTGCATGAATGCATGCATCCTCAACTGTTATTAGATGATCTGTTAAAGTCCTACCTTCATCCACTGATGAATATCCCTTTGCATCTTAACCACTGGGCAATTCCTTTGGAAAGACCTTCGCAAAGCACCCTACTTCGTGAAGCTCCCAATTTTGTGAAGATCAAACAAGCCTTCATGAAGCACCTTACTTTTCGCAAAGCTCACAATTTCACGGAGCTCAAACCGTTGAAAATCTCAAGCCTTTGCAATGATTAGGATGTCGCGGAAATCAAGTCATCATAAAGCAACTTCCCTCATGAAGCTCACTGAGCCAAAGCGGAGCACACGACTTTCGTGGAGCTAGAATAGCCATCGTGAAGCGCTTCTTTTGCAAAGCACACTACCTTCGCGAACTTCCTTCGCGAACTGAGAGAAAATTATTTTCTCATAAAATTATCTCTACTTCTCGCAAGGGGGTCAGCCTATATTTATAGGAAATTCCACCGACCCTCGACCCTTCCGCGCGAAGTCAGCGCCACATCATTTCCAATCGCGAAGCTCCTAAGTTTCCGCCGGAATTCTGTCAAAATCGTGAAGCACCACGGAAATTTTCTGATTGCAGAGCTCGTCTTAATTACGAAGCATTCAATCATTCCCTTCATTCCTGTGCTATGAATCTCCCTCGAAAATCCCTTCACCGCCGCGATGCGCTTCAACTCTTCCATTTTTTAAGCTTGTCGTAATCACGAAGAATCACCGCCATCATTCTTCTGGTCTTCCTGAAATCCAAAACATGAACCCTCTCTTCATGTAATTCATGCCATTAACATATTTAATTATGATCTTCATGGAAATCCTATTTTTGCGATTCTCACCTACCTCCAAATTTTGGACACCAAAAATTTGGCAAACACTGGGAAACGACACCACCTTGTACAGATCTTTTGTACCTACTCCAGATCATCCTTTCCTTTGTCATCATTATTTGTCAACATGGATTGTCAACAACTTCTCTAGAACTCGACAATTCTTCATGGAAACCTTTTTTGTCAACAAATACAATCAACCCAAAAATTCTACAATTTTACCTTGAGGGATTTTTTCCCAACATCTTCTTTGGTCAACAACGTACTCTTCTATCATGCACATCTCCCAAAACCTAGTGCAAATGATGGTTTGGCCCTAATTTGTCAGCTTCCTACTCATCAAGGGCCACCAAAGAACACTGTTAGAAATATAAATTCATATATTTAGTGAAAAAATAGATATTAAAATTTGAAATCAAAAAATTAAAACTTACAATCTGTTGTTCTGTCGGTTTTTTACCAAGATTCCATTTTTCTTCTTTCTGCTCGAGAAAAACAATTTTTCTCAAGGAACAAGTCCTTAAATATTCAAAACCTCCCTCTACAATGAAACTGAATATAAAGAACCATAATTAAGAATAGGTTATTAGTAATGAATTCCATAACTAAAATCCAACGAATATACTCAATGATGCAATATGATTTTCTATAATGTTTGATTACTATGTGCTAGTATGATATGAGTTGGTTAACAAAAGATATTTTACATATTAAATTGGGATAATTGAGAATATGATTAAATAATGAATTGATAAATTATCATAAAGTGGAATTTATCTATTCTTATTTTTATATATTATTTCCATGAATATAAGTTCAATATAATTATAGAATAATGGAAATGGAATGTCTTTATTGAAAGAAAAATACAAATATTATACCATTATATCTTATAATGAAAATAAATTATGGTAATTTTATTTACTAGTGTTTTATAAATATACTTATATCAGTCTAATTAGTGGGTTCTGCTGGATCCCTCAACTCCAAGTGATTTCTAACATGTAAATGTGTGGGACCCAATATCTTTTTTGAAGTCTCTGAATGTGTCATAGTAGAAGTTGAATGATAATGAACGTAGAAGGTCAGGAGAAAGGCAGTAGAAGGAAAAGAAGATGGAATAGACATATGTGGAAATGTATAATGTGGATGAGGAGTAGGATTCATCATCAGATAAGGGAAATAAAGGTGGGGAGTATTAGATATAAATGGTGAAAAAACATATGCGACCTAAATATCTCGAGTGCCTCTAATAAAACCATGGGATAATAGGGTGTTCTGTATAGTATATCATGGGAAGGTATATGGTGTGATTGGATACGATGATTGGTACATGTAACTCTAGTACTTCACCCGCACATCATATGGATATGCACTAGTACCACTAGACTCATCGGAGAATAACTATCTCATAGGTGGTGGATCCTAATTAAAAGTTTTAAAAAATTAATCACATGACATTATATGTTATATATATATATATATTTGAAATAAAATACAAAAAACATGAACTAAAGGAGGGACTCCCATCTCTCTTGTACGAAGATTATTTTCTTCCATCATTTTCCTTCATATCTCTTCAATTTTTTTCATTTCCAACATTTGAATACAAATATAAAATTAATTATAAATTCCTAACTAATGTGTAATATAAATAAGAAAGAATATGGGACATGACTTAATTAAGAAATACCAATTTTCAAACAAAATAAAGTTTACATAGTGATATAATAAAATCATTTTATATTTCATGGGAAGAATATCAAAACATAAAATACATGTCACAGAAAAACCAATACGTTCAAATTATCATGTTTAACATGGGTAAGATATAGTATTATTCTATTTTCAATTTGATCCAATTCAATTTTGGTTAGTTCTTTTCATTCATTTTGGTCGATTCATTAGGTTATTTACCCATTTTTTGGGTTAGGTCATTTGGTTCATATTTTGGATTAGGTCATTTTTTCATTTTTTTGGTTAGGTCATTTTTTCATTGGTTTTGATTCTCATTTTAATTAGTTTAATTTGTTTCAATTCAATTCATCTTTTTTTAAAATTTAATTGTTTCTGTTTTTTTAGCTTGGTAGGTTCTGATATAGTTCAACTCAATATTAAAAAATGAAAGTCAAAGAAAACTACAATCAATATATATTGAAAATGTACATGAAAGTTAAGTTGGATAAAAAATATTTTTAATAAATAGTAAATCAATTTGAAGAGTACTAACCATAAAAAAATAAGTTGAGCTATACTAAAATAAGTTAGAACATAGATGGATTATTCTATATATTTCCCACCAAGAATTCAGATTCATAATATACTCTGATAATTAAATTGTTGGATTCTTCATAAGTAATAAACTGATTGGGGATAATGGGAGTAGGGATGGTGACAATTTCCTCATCACCATTATTAAAAATTTGTCTTGGTATTACTTAAAAAATGATACAAATTCAGGTCATAGATGATCTTTCACATAAAAAATGTTTTTCCCATTTATGCCAATATATATGGCTTATTAGTAGCAAGAGTGTAAGTCGTGGAAATAACTCGAAATACAAAATAATTAATAAATGTGTCATGCCTCATCATTGAATAGATCCACATTCATTTAATTATAGTGACTCGACCATGAGAGTAATAATCCAATATTTGAATTTTATCAATAACTATATAATAAGAAACATTTTCAAATCGAGGTATAATATCTAATACACTAGAATAACAGTCTATTGTGGTAGTTACCATAACACTATATTGTCTTTTTCTCATTTTTATTTCTCATTCAATGATAATAAATTTGAACTCATTGATCACCATTGATTTTCATTCACGAACCACAGAACTAGGACCAATTGCCAAATCTCTTACTTCCTTAAATATAGAGTCAATAGAAAAAATCAATACCTGAAATATAAATGAATATTAAAATTAAATGAATATTAATTTTATTAATTTTTTATAATAAAAAATTTTACCATCATTTTTAACCGAGAAGAAAACTCTTTTATATATAAATTCCTTAACCTCATCAAAGATAAATAACAATGATTTATATTTATTATTTGTTTATGTTCCCTATAGAAAATATAGAAATAGTTTAATTGATATGTATAATAACATGATATTAGATAACATATACATGTTTAATTTATTTACTTGATATAGTAATTGAACAAATCACATTTAAAAAATATGTGTGATGTGTCATATCCCACTCTTCATGGCATAATTTGTTCAATTTATATGATCCAGGAATTCCCCCTATTTGGGGAAGTGATAGATAATTGGGGTCAATTTTATCATACTTCTATTCTTCATTTCTCATTGTTTATTCCATATTGTAGTCACATCAAACAAATACACTAAACATAAATCCATACATTCTTGATCTAAGTAAAATTCATAATAAAACCTTTTAGATGATTCATATTCTGAACATACTACTTCAATGTGTACATATTTCATTCATTTGGATACATCCAATGAAAAGAAACAGGTCCTCTAAGAAGTATTTTGGTTGTAATATGGACAATTAGACGCAACATTCATGTGAAAAATATTAGAGGAAAAGTTTTATCTAACATACACAAAATTAATGGTTCATATTCTAACATTTTTTTGAAATAAATACTTCAAAAACTTCTTAGAGAAAATATCTCTATAAAAATGACACAACCAAATAACTATCACCCTTATATTATTGGATAGTAGATGCTAGATTTCTATTGGAATCAACTCATACCGAAGGATGTGATAATCATGAACCTTTAATGATTTTAGCTTCAACTCTCTTTTATTGATCCATTTTGATATGTTTATTGAATAACCATCAATAACTTTAAAAGTATCTATTACTTCCAAAAATTTATTTTTTTCTATAGGATTCATCACATAATAATCACACATAACTTTCTATTTATTTTCACTCATACACATAGGATGCAATTCTAGTCTGATACCCTAATCCACAAAGTCACTCTGAGATCGTAAATGATCTTTTGTCTTTCCCTTTTCATTTAGAAGAATTGAAATCAAAATTTCACTTTTTTTTAATCTGAATTATGTATAAGAAATGGCGTAAAAAATTGGTTGAGAAATAAGGAAACTCGAAGAAGATAATTTTCTTATTCCAATTGCAATTGGTTTTAGTGGAAACATTTTTCCTATTTCTAGATTTAATCTGTCCCTTCCCAAATTAAAAAATAAAATCTTCCAATTCATTAAGCACATTAGTTCCAAACATACGCTGAGGTGGATTTTCGATCTCTATGGTATTGTCAAACCTTTGATGATTATTCCTATATAGATGATCCATTGGAAAGAATCATCGATATCCCATAAAAATAAACATTTATTGATATTTAATTCTTATGTATCATGTTTTCATCATACAAACTAGAAATTAATGTTTTACCTTTATGCTCTATCCAAAAATCATAGCATAAGAAGGAAAAAAATTATCGTCCACATAAATGTAACACGCATTTGAAATATGTCTTTTGAACAAGCATCGTATGTGAACACACCCAAATTTCAAATATGATTCGACTATTTTATTAAAGGTTTCATATATACATCTATATCATTTCCAAGGTCATATGGTCCATATATAAGTATACTCATGAAAGTGAATGATTTTTTATACACATACATGGAGGAAGGTTATAAATCTATATGAAAATCGGCCATGTGCAGTGAGAAGTAATCATATTACTATCATAACCTGACCCACAGGGGATCGTCTAGCTAGCAGAGACCATTACACAACTACCCCAAGCATGCCTCTATAAGAAAAGGTCTGGAGACAAGTTCCTAAAGGAATAACTAAAATTGGAGGCCTTTTAATAATTTACCTGTACTCACACTCCCAAACATTTCCATACAGAAGCGCAGAGGAATAATAATGTAAAACAGTAACATCTATAGTAAAATTCATGCATGTTATAACCTATTAGGAATGAAAAAGAGTATGATAATGTATTATAAAAAATAAAGGTAAAATTAAATGCCCAATAAGAAAATATGTCACAACATTAAAATAACTAGAAAAGTAAATGATCAGAGAGCCCAACTCCAAATCTCTAAGCCCGAGAATCGTATACGGTCTATGCACCTGAGTATCCATATGAACCTCAGAAATCACCTTTGACTTGTATGCCATCTTCATAAGACATGAAACATGTGGGAAAATCCCATGTAGGGGTGAGTATATACATACCCAATAGGATTCCCTATAAACTAAAGAGGGACTGATAGAAGACATGATAGAAGTAGTCATCTCATTATAACGAAGGCATGACAATCAGTACATGAGACAAAAACCATAATGAAAAACCCAGATATGCTCAACAAGAATCCCAAACAAGATAGATAGGGGATCTCTATCTCTAAAGCATAGGTAAGAAAAATAGGTCTTCTTGCATCCTTAAAAAGGGACCATATCTGGTTCCCAACATCTCACTTGTTTATCCAAAGAAGTAACCATGTGGAGCCATACATTATCACTATGAAACATGGTCTAGGGGATATAATCTTTAGGTAGAGTACCTATTCAATATTAAATAAGAGGGTTCTACTCAGTAGATAGAGGAAATACTCCCTAGTGTGTCAGTGGGTACCATTTATTAGATAGAGTACATGCTCCCTAGTTAGTGAGGGGGTACCAATCGGTAGGTTGAGGGGCCATGCCCTGGTGTCATGGGGTACCACGCAGTAGATAGAGTACTCGTGCCCTGTTTTGTCAAGGGGGTACCACTTATTATATAGTGGACCTATGCCCCAGTGCGTCATGGGGTACCACTGAATTAATAGAGTACATGTGACCTAGTGCATCTAGGGGTTACAACTTAGTAGATTGATGATCAACACCCTGGTGCATCAGGGGGGTACCACTTAGCAGATATAGGACACATGCCTTGGTGTGTCAAGGGGGTACCACTCAATATGTAGAGGGATCATGCCCTATTTCATTATGGGGTATAACTCAGTTGGTAGAGGACCCATTCTGTAGTTTATTAGGGGGTATCACTCACTAGAAAGATGGTATGTGCCCTGGTACATTAGGGGGTACAACTCAGTAGGTAGAGGACTCATACCATGGTACAGTATGAAAGTACCACTCAATAGGTAGAGGACCCATACTCTATTCCTTCAAGGGATAAATCTCAGTAGATAGAGGACATGTTCCCTAGTGCATCAGGTGGGTACCACTTAATAAGTAATGGACTCATGTCCTACTACATTAGGGGGCACCAATCATTAGATATTGGACTCGTGCTTTTATTAGGGTAGTAGCGGATCAGACTTCTGTCAGCCAAGTGTACCTCGATGGGTCGGGTCGTGACACTTCCCAAATGGATTAAAACCTTCACATGATAGACCCAGCCTCAAATTACACATTTCTATTGTAAAATCAATATATCGAGCATCAAATGTCTCCTATTCAAATCCATCTGCAGGATGAACCAACTCATTATTATCCTTCTTTCTCTTAGTATTGGGATATTTCATATTTATTGATATTTCATTAGAAATGAAAATATTCTAGAGTCTAGGAATTAATGGAAAGGGATAAATTACTTTCTGTCGCACACATGATAGTATTCTATCAGCATTTGGGTGCCATCGAGATGTGTCACATTTTATACAACCATTTTATTCAACTGTTTCCTTTAAGAATAAGACACAATCTTTTAGGAAAGAATGAATTTTGTTTTTAGAAAATCCAAGTTTTTTAACTAACTTCCATGTCATATAATGGTTTGAAGGAATATTTACATCATCTAGAAGTAAGTACATAAAAAGGTAAGACTATAATCGATGGTAGTATTAGAAATCCCATACATGGTTTTCCCATGAAATAGTCGGATTACAAATTCTAGATTTTTCATTTTACCACATTTCCAATATACTAAAGTTGCAGCAGCATCATTTGACTTTTTCACCATGTAAAAATCATCATTTTCATTACATGAATCATGTTTGATTGAATAAAAGACTTCTTAGGTCAACATCCTTTCTTTCTCATGATGAAAAATAAATGGAAATCATTCATCTAATCAATACTTCAATCCAGTCCGCTCACTCAGATCATGAACATTTTGAGATTCAATTTTATCCCCATTATGATACAAGACCGAGTAACTTTTTTAAAAATCATATTTGGTTATATGGTATCTAAAATTGTCATTACTTAACCAAGGTCTTCCAAAATAATTATAACATGATCAGTGTATGTGGCCACTATCAGAAGCATTGTTAATGAAAAATCTAATAATCTCTCTAACTTGTTTTGAAAATCACTTGAGATATGATCAATTTCATACATCTAACTTCTATAAATTCTCTAAAAAACATTATATGTCATATCATAAAATCAATTAAATAATATTTAAGTTAAACCAAAAATATATTTATGGAAATGAGAATTGTTCACATTATATGAAACCATAACTGATAGACTAGTCTATATGAGAATCATAATATAAAAAAAAATACTATATGTATAAAAAATACTATAAATATAAAACCATGATATTAAAATCCATTATATAAATGAGTAATAAGTATACATAATACTACAAAAAAATGTGTGTTATAATGTCTGTTTTCATTTTTTCTCTTATTCTATTCACTTTTTAACTTATGTTATTCTTAATCTATAAATTAATGTATAAAATATTACTATTTCTAGGTAAGAATATTTTTCATCACAAATAAACTATTAATTTAGGTTGAATATATCTGTAATTCATGGTTCCTCATATTGAGGGATGTTAAAGTGAATCCTTCCTCCCCTTGAGATCAATATAAAAAAGGAACTTCTATTGTATGAGTTTGGAATGTCATCATGGTGAGGGATGAAAAAAGTGATAGGTTGAGTGTTATGGAAAGATAAATTTGGGAGATAATATTTATTAGTTATTGATAGGAAATTAGTATAGGATCAATAGGAGTGACACATATGTGATGATGAAACCATTTGACTTTCAACTCACAGAGTAGTATTTGGAGAACCATATGGTGGGAGCATACAATTGTCTACTTGAGGGTATAACTCTCATTAAGAATTTTATTTTTTCCAAATCCATCAAGGTTCAAGGATTTAATTATGATAATGTTCCTTATGAAATATAAATACAAATGGGATTTATTTAAATGATTTTTAATTGAATGAATAAATTGATGTGGCATAAATGACCTACAGATAGGTGCCTCAGTGTCTCTCCCCTTCATCAGGGAATAGTGACAAACTAACTTCTAAATTATTTAATTTTTATTTAATCACACCCACGATAGTCGTGCAATGTGGTAGCAATAGAACAAGAATCAAAGACCAACAAAAAAAAAGATTACAATCATAACATGAGGCATACCACTCTTTAAGGATGCAAAAATATAACAAAAACAAAAAAAATAAAGGATCATAGAACCCCCAACCTTCTATCCCTCCACACCATTTTAGGTAAGAATATAATCTAGTAAAAACCCAAAATTATATATATCATGTAGAAAAATAAAATAAATAAATAATGAAAACCCATAAAATTAAAAATTTATCCTTCAATATAAGTATGAAAAAACCTTGTTTCAACAACCAAACCAGATTTAGACATACCAAAAGAAATAAAATGAGGGGAAAAATAATATACCATGGTTTATATACCTAGAATAAAAATTAAATTGATGGTTTATAGAATACCTAAATGATTCTGAAGCCACTGATTTAATATTGAAAAATAATGAAATTAAAGAAAGATAGATGGGAGATCATTGCGTGTTGGGAAGAAAGTGGAATGCCAAATTCTATTAAAGATGTTATCAAACCAATATTTATAACCTTCCAAAGTGATAATCCAACCCATTTTTATAACTATTCAAATTGATAAGTTATTATTTTAACTTCACCATATTTAAAAGTAATCGTACAACCCTTATTTGTAACCTTTAACATGAAAAAAATTATTACACAACATAGTTAAAGATTTTATCAAAAACCCATTTAAAAATGTAACACCAAAATATTTTATGGTATGTATCTCATTAAATCAATTCAATTTATTTGATAGATTATATCTTAAATGAACTGTGATATACTATTAAATATTAAAATGAACATTGGAATAGTAATGTGACTATTAGGAATAGTGATGTGTCCATTATAATATTAACCCCACCTATAAAATTATAAATAAAATTTAGTTATCTCATAAATTAAAATATGATTTATTTATATCATTAAATAAGTAAATAAATGATAAATTAACGGTTGGAATAATTGTAAAATGTAAATTCTTATTTAGAATTTTATAATTAATTTAATTATTTAAAAGGAACTTAATTTTCCTTAAATAGATTGATGAATTAATATTTTGTTTTATTATAACTATAAGATAATTTTATGAGAGCATAATTAATTTTTCAAAGTGTTTTAAAATCGGTTATAACATTAAAATCGATATTTTTCAAATAAATGATAATTTTATTAAATTTATCATATTTAGAAAATTATTTTCATAAAATGGAGTCCATTTTTGAAATCTAAAAGTCAAAAAATGTTATGGTAAATTTTGATAATTTTTTGAAAAAGTTAATTTTTTGGTGAATAGAAAAAATTAATTTTCTATTAAAAAAATACTTTATTTTTGTGACATCGTCAAGACATAATTATGATATTAAAAATATTAAACTTATGGAATAGATAAATTTTGATAATATTATAGAAATATTTTACAAAAATAATTTAGTTTAGGTCAATTATAATTTATTTTATGATATGTATAAAAATCATTGTTATTTTCGACGCAGTGCCTACGCAGCATTAGGAAATTCAAATTTGGTGCCTTATAGATAAAAATTGATTGATAAAAATTACTTTCATGAATTTTTTATTAATTTTTATTTATAATTTATTTTTTTAGTAGATATTTTATAAATTTAGAGTTATATAATATTAATATTATCCAAATGCAAGTCCAATGCTTGTGAAAGGCAAGAAAAGTCAAATTAACAAATTAAAGAAGTTTTCTTGACATGGATATAGGAAAATATACATAATGAATGAATATAAATTATTATATTCAATCCAATTAATTTATTTTTATGATATAAATTTATTTTTAATTTTTATATATGAAATAATTAAATTTAATTATTATGAAACGCTTATGCGGTGCTTGTGCAAGAAGAAGAAAAAATCAATAAAATGATTTTAATTAAAATTATAAGAACCATTAAATGACCCAAAAGCATGGATAAATTTTTTTGGTTGACTATATATCGACCATTTCTATTAAATGGTCTAATTAATGATCATTTTGATCCACTTTTATAAGATTATGATCCTAATAGTATTTATTTAAAATAAATTCAAACTGTTCACACTATAGATTTTAATTAGTATAATATTTTAATATATGGTTTCATAGATTTGATTTTGACCAAAAATATTAATTTAAAAGATAATAAATTTATCTTAATCATAATAATTTATTTTTATTTTTTAGGAAACAAATAAATATACTAAATTCTGTCATAATTATGATGCAATAATTATTAATTTAATGGAAAAATCAAATAAATTATATTAAAAATATTAAAATAAATAAAATTTAAAAAAAGTTAAGTGAAAAAATAATTTTATATATGAATATGATATGTCTAGGATATAATAAAATATTTATTTCTAATTTGAAACTTTTTTTATGTTTTTAAAGTCAGTAATTAATAATATTAAATTTGACAAAAATTATATTTCATGAATATAATATTTTATTAAATTATTTAAAAATCATAAAAATATTGAATAAGAAAAAAGGGTGTAATATGATGTCTAAAATTTTATCCCCTGTTTTTTTATTCCATTTGTAAGTCTTGGGACCTAAGATAGCCTAAATTATATTTTAATATTTTTCGTAATTATTAAATTACCCCTCACCTCGATTATAAAAGGGACTCTTTACTTCACTTAATTTCTTCACCTTGAGCCTTACTTATAAAATAACCTCCAAAAAATTATTTTATCCTCATCCCTGTACACATTCTAGTTTTTTTGGTCTCAAAAAAAGACCAATTCCAATTTCCTTAAGGAGGTTCTCAAGGAGACGACACTCAAGAGGTAAAACCCTGCCTCTTCCTCTTTTAATTTAATTTATATTTTTATCCTACCATAACTTCCACTATAAAAAGTGGAGTGATAACTAAATTATGAAATATATACTATAATTTTGTTATTTAAATGTAATATCCTTCATCAAGTCTCTCCTCTTCTCCATTTATTCTAAAAATGAAAACATCATCTGTGATGTGTTGATTCACCACCTTCATGGACGATGAGTCTTCATTTTTTATTTCCAAATTCAAGTCTGGACATAAAAACATTTTTACAATTTAATAATATTATAATATATGTACTAAAACTTATTAAATATTCTATAACCGATATATAAATACAGTATTAAATAAAAAGATACTAGATTGTGATGGTCGTAAAAAGCACCAAAATAAACTAATCATTTTTAATTAATATTTTATCTAATGAAACAACCTCATACAATATATACAAATGATATATGAGGAAATTTAAAATTATTTAAGTAAATTAATACTAAATAATTTCACTTCTAGAGAATTTATTCTCATTTTACAATAATTCCCATATTTATACACAAGGGAACTGACCATAAAACCATTAAACGAACACACCGAAAACAAAAAAATTAAACTGTATAAATCATCAAAATGGACAAAAATGAACTTTATAAAATTATAATATATAAAATATATGTTTAATTGTATCTTAATTAATTAATTAATTAATATAATTTTATTATCTATGATATTAAGTACAAGTGCATAACACTTTCATATATAACATAAGGATTTTCTCATCTTACTTTTATTTCTATGAGATATTCATTATTCACCACTTATTTCTTATGTGTGGTGTGTGTATACTGAAATTTTATATATTATATCATGAATTTATTTATGGTACTCAATGTTTCATTTTAATATCATTAATTTTATGGGGCATACAATTCTACTGTTTGCATAATGGTAAGGGAATTCTTAACACAATTTACATTATTTGGGTTAAACATATACTCCAATGATTATGTCATGATATGATTACGTGTAAAATGAATTTTTATTATCTTAAGTTGTATTTACAGTTTTTATGTGTATTTATAGATAATAAACATAATATATTCACTTGGTTAACACTCACACTTTCTTTTGAAAATACTCTTTTAAATGTTTCTTTTTTTCAAAATTTAAGAGAAATGTTTTTTAAACTTTTACAGCATGAGAGAATTTTCCTAATTTTATTATTCCTTAATGTTTTCATGAATCCTTTACAATTTTACAAGTTTATTTACAAAGAAATTTTTTTCTTTTATAATTTCACTCTTTTTAAATAAATGATTCCAAAGTAAAAAATGGTATTCTCTCAATAATTATTCAATGATTTTGTTAGAGTATTTTCATCTATGTTAACACCCTCTATTAAATCTTATTATTAATTGGGGTTGATATTTTATGATTATATATACCATATTTTATTAAATGGTTTATGATCATTTTGACTGGGGATATACTATCTTAACACCATTCACCATATTACTCTAGATAGTTTATAATTATGTTTACTAATTGGGGAAATTATTTACATTTCATATGCTAGTTTCAATATGAATTTATATGTGGTTTATGTTTCTCCCCTTTCATATGAGGAATGTATTGGACATAGTAAGTGTTGTGTGGGGCCCTCTATAACCCCTCGATGCATCGGTTGGTCTCATGATACAAGATAGACCGGGCTTTTACCCATTTATCTATGGTGTCTTGGACAAAGAATTAACAATATATTTATGATGACCTGAATTATAAATTACATCATTATGATATTAGTTATTTATAATCCATGTGATTATTATAATAGTAGAATATCTATGGGTAAGTATCACTTTCATGAGATTATTTATATGTTTTTATTTGATCAACTTTAATTACTTCCAAAATATGATCAGTATTATGTTTTAATGAAATGTGTTTTTAGTTACTCACCTTGTCTTACGGTTTATTTTTATTTATGATAACTTAAAATTTATTGCTTACCCTAAATGAAAATCTAATCTCACCCCATTCTTATATTTTATTTTTCCCCAAGATTCTAACATATATATTATGATTGACATGTAGGGATAAACTAGAAGAATAGGGATGTTTCTAAAGGTGATTCTATGTTGTACTTCATTTCAAGTTGTAATTTAAAACTTATGTTTGTGTCTGGTTTTAGAATTCAACTAAACTATTATGTCCTTTGGAATGAGATCTATTGTTCATAGTACTAATGTAATAAAGTAAGTCACCAGCTCCGAGCTACTGGGGTTAGGGTCTTTACAAAAATCATTGACGCCTTTAAACAGTATGGAAATGTATTTGTCACACTCAAATATATATTTTATCATCGTACCCTTATATTGTATCATATATTTAGTACTTTCTTATCTTAATTATAATTAATGAAATTTTCACTATACAATTGACCATTTCATACAATTCACAATATCATCTTGACAATAAATAAACATTGTATATTATAATATCATATTTCAAAATTTCCATAATTATTTTCATAATATAATTTAAGACTTTGTTAAAACATTTCATAATAGGTTCATATTTTATTTATATATAAGTATAGAGTAACTAAATTAAAGAAATACATGAATTACAATCATATTTACTATAAAATTCAATAAAAATTACAATTAAAACTAACCTTAGTTAAATGAATCTGTAATATGATAAAAAGAATCTAGTTATTCTTTCAAACCTAGAAAATAAATGAAAATAATTGTTACCATAATAGATTAAGTATTTATAATTCACTAATTTTATATTCAATAAGAAGCGAATGAAAACCATAACGGAGGATAGATTGTGAAATATGGACAAGAAGACCAAATTCCATAAGTTATGGATCTGGATGGGAGTGAAATGGGAGGAGGGGATGCCACACAATGGGTAAATGGGTTTGGCTATACCAATGGTTTTTTAAAACCATTGGTATAGCCAATCTTTACTAATGTTTTTTTAAAACTGTTGGAAAACCATAACATTAGGAGGATATACCAATGGTAAGTTAAAACTATTGGTATAGGCTTAAAATTTTAGGCTATACCAATGATTGTTTCAAGCCATGGGTATATCCCCAATGTTATAGGTATTTTTTCTAGTATTAAAAGGAATTAAAATGGTTTTAGAGGTACATTTTGAAGACCCTTATAGAGAAACAACATCAACTACCCCATAGTATAACCCCAGCCGATTAGTAGAATAAATGAGTGAAGGTTTTGGGTAAAAAAAGTGAATATTGTGGGAATAAGGTTAATATTTCCTTTAATATAGAGTTTTATGAACCCCAATGAGAGGATATTTCTTGTTAAATTCATAATTAATTTATTTAATATTAGAAGAAATAACATACAGGGGCTTAGGATATATCTTCATTGATGTTGTTGATCTTTTGAAAACCCTTTCGGATTACCTTCATTGTGTTGTAAGGATTCATGTTTCGAATCCATCTAGAAGTAATCCTCATGTTCTTCATTAACATCTGAGCAATGAAAATTTATTTTTGGGTGCTATCACTATTAATCAATTATCTTTCATTGTTTTTCTTGATCGCTCCATCATCCTTTAGGCTAGAAGGTTTTTATATCATTCTTAATATGAAGAGAGGATGAAAATTTGAGGGGGATAAATCTATTGTGCACAAAAAATCTCAATTCTCAATTTTTGATAATTCTCTCAATATAAAGAACCATCGATTTATAGAGTTATGGTTTAGGTCAAAAATAATTACTTAATTTTATGTCCACTCTTAAATAATATTTTATCTTTAATAAACCTCGTGCCACATAATAATAATTATAATATTATTTTATGGCATTATCCAACCAACGTAATCATAAATAATATTTATCATCTTGTAAGTAAATATTTATCAACAGACACAGTCTTAGTCCATTTATCCACCTCTACATTTATTGAATACCCAAATAAATATTTAATCTAAATATTTTTTATCAATAAATTTTTTATAAAAATGTTTTTTAATTTTTAGAATAATATTTATTCCATTTATTAAATTCAAATAGAATTTAATCAAGATCAATGGAAACATTTAGTGTGTGACCCTCTATGATTTTTTCTCATTGAAATTAGGCAGAGTCACCCAATGTTCAAGATTAATCTCTAGCAATGGGTTAAGGAATCTAATAAAAAGAACTTAATATCACAATAATGACAACCACATACAAATGGTCACTATATAATATAATCCTTTTGTCATAATATCTCATCAATAAGGTTTCACTTTTGTGTCATCAAAAAATATGTCTGATATATATTTTTTATTTGTTCTGGTTGTTGTGGAAACATGAAGTGGTGGGTGGTATATTAAATTTATTTTAACAATCATTTCCTAAAACCATGGGTGAGGAGCTTGCATGTCAAATTTTTAATTAATAATTTAAAATCTAAAGAAATAAATACCTAAAATTAGGGACTTTATTCATTGATGAATGTTAATCATCCAAAAAGACCATTTCATATTGCCTTTGTTACGTTGTTAGGATCCAAGGATGATATACCTCTAGTGGTGATCCAAACATGCTCCAATGATCTCTAAGAAAAACCAATCGATCTCCAAGTTCTATCATGGGGAATCGAATGTCTTTCATTGTTTGTTCTTGATTTCTCATTCTTTGATCTTGAAGAAATATCTATTTTGTTTATTTTTCTTGATAGGGAGAGAGAAGGAGGAGTTGGTAGAGAATAAATTGTATGAAAAAAATATTTATTCTCTATTTTGGATGCAATACATAATAGACATAACCATCTATTTTAAGTGTTACTGTTTATGTTAAAATATTATTTAATTTCATGTTGGCCACTAAATAATATTATAATGATTAATAAAAACTTTGTCACATAATAATAATAATATTATTATTTTGTGTGCCAACTTGGCTAAATTGATAAATAATATTTTCCAGTCTATAAATAAATATTTTATCACCTAAAGTGGTCTTGATCCATTCGAACTCCACAATTTTTATTGAATACCCGAAAAAATACATTATTCATAAATAAATATTCACATAATGGAAAATAAATATTTATTAAATATTAAATAAAATAAAAAACATTTTTTTCACATGCTGATGAATAAATATTTATTTAATTTACATGATCAATATAATATGAATAAAATTATTCCGTGGCCTTGAGAATAATATTTTTTCCATTAATTAAATTCAAATAGAATTTAATCGATATCAATAGAAACACTTAGTTTGTGACCCTCAAGGATTCAATATCATCTGCATTTTTCAGGCTTCCCTAAAGTCCAAGATTACTATCTAGAAATGGGTCCAGAAACTTAAGTGAAAGAACTTAATGTCACAATGAAGAAAACCACATATGAACACTCATTGTGTAATATAACCCCTTTGTTACAATATCTCGTCTTGAAGGTTACATGATGGTGTCATAAAACTATATGCTTGATACGTATTTATTTGACTATCAGAAATAAACACATAGTTAAACCATGGACATAGAATTTAAGCTATGGTTATATTCAATTCAAAAAGATGAGATATCAACTCCCATAAATATAGAAGAGACAAATCCATCCTTTACTTATTCATTAATGACATGTCAATCATGACACACCCAACGTACCCTACTTCCCACCAATATATGGAGTGATGATTTTTGTCAGTAAATCTAATTACATGAGTCATGACATGTATTAATGATAATCTTAATATCTAAGGACCATTGCACATGCTCGCACATAAGAATATATGATGAAATGAAAACATACAGAATTCCTACTGGCATGTTTGTTCTCATAATATGCCATCTTAGAGATTACCAACTATGAACTTCATGAGAAGAATCCTCATCCACATACGAGTAATTTCACCTGATGGTGTAAATAATATGTGTCCCGTCATAGTACGTTATCCAACCACATAACTATATTAAGAATATTTTCTTATAACTTCATGGTTCTCATCATAAAAGGAAAATTCTATGACCTTATCAATGAAATAAATAATCTATGACATTATTACATTAAAACCAAGAAGAAAAATAAAAAATATGTAATTAGATGTTTAATTAATATTCAATATATCAAATATACATGTAATCAAAGTAAAAACACCTGGTCCTAGGGAACCAACCCCAACATCTTTAACTGTCTGAAATAAATATGTTGATACACCATGGCCATGGAATTTAGGGTGACAGTTCTATTCCAATAAAAGGGATTATTCATACACTTATGAGTAATCAAACATGATAGTCACGTTTTATGTTTCCCATAATAGAACATTATCCGACTGTAGAAATATATTTGAAAATATCTTTATAGAACTTCAAGTTTCTCATCATATTGGAGAACTTCTATGAACTTATCAATGCGACAGATAACCTAATACATTATTACAATAAATTCATTCATAAAAATGAGAAATATATAAAAATATGTTATTAATATTCCAATCACAAAATATATATGTAATCAAATTAAAATAATTTATTCTAAGGACACCAACTCCAAAAAACTCTCACTTGGACTAGAGCCAACTTTCTATGACTTTTAGTATGCTATAACTCACATGATAATCATGTTTATACCATATCAAGGCTTTATTCAAGGGGTCCACCATGTTTTCTTTTGTTTAAAAACTACTTTCAAAAACTTCACCTTAATGATAAAAATCCCTCAAGAGATTATTCTTATGAAGTATGTGCTTCATCTGCTGATGTGACCTTGGCATATTTTTAAGAGCCACCACTGTAGTATTATCATAATAGAGTGTTATATGATCTTTTTTAAAGTTACTACATTAAGCTCTTGAAAAAAAAATTGTATCCTAAGTGAATATTTTTCTACCTCAGAAGCCAAAATATAATAAAACTATGTGGTAGAATCTGCAACAATAACCTTCTTTGATCTCTTCCATCTCACAACACCTCCATTCAATGTGGACTATGTATCCCATTTTCAATTTCATATCATCTTGATCTGTTTGTAAAATATCATGTACATATCCCCTGATGACTGGTTCCTTATCTCCTCCATAGAATAGGAACATATCCTTAGTATTCCTTAGATATATATGGGTGATTTTGAAGGTCATCCAATTGTGTTCACCTTGGTCATCTTAATATCTTCCTATCACACTTAATGTGTAGGGGACATCTATCCTAGTAAATACCATAGCACACATGGATGACCTAATTGCAGATTTTTATGGAATCCTTTCCATTTTATTTATTTCCTCATGAGTATGAGGATTTTTTTTGGAAAGATGAATGTCACATGATAGTGGATATATTTCCCTCTTGTATTTTTTCATATTGAATCTCCTTAGTATCTTGTTAATATATATAACTTAACTTAGGATGAGAAGCCTCTTGAATCTATCATGACGGGTCTTGATACTAAGAATATATGTTTAATCTATTAAGTCCTTCATTGAGAATAATTTATTCAACTAGGATTTAAGAGACTATAAGATTGATATTTTATTTCCAATAAGTATTATTTTAGTGACATATACTATTAAGAAAATGATTGTTCACCCACCAAACCACTTATAAACACATGAATCATATTTATTCTTTATGAAACCAAATTATATTATTGATTCATAAAATAATTGTTCCATGACCTATATCCTTTCTTTGATCCATAAATGGATCTTTGATAATTGAATAACTTTTGGGCATCCTTTGAAGTCACAAACCCTTCAGGTTGTGTCATATAGAAATATTTATAAAGATTCCCGTTAAGTAATTCTATTTTAAAATCAATTTTCTAAAGATCATAATCATTGAAGTCTATAATGGATAGTATAATTTTTATGGATTTCCGAATATCGATTGGTTAAAAGTTTTTGTCATAGTCAATGCATTGACATTGTTTAAACACTTTCTCAACTGGATGTGATTTATAGGTATTGATTTTCCCATAAATGTCTAATTTCTTCTTGAATACCCAATTAAAAACAGTAGGATTTATATAAATTGGATGATATAACAGTATCCATACTTGGTTTTGGTATATGAAATCCATTTTATAATTCATGGATTCTTACTATTTGGAAACATATGTGCCACTTACTAATTCTCTTTTGGTTAGAAGATCATTATTATCAACTAATAATGAGTCACCATCCACATTGACTACAAAACCATACTGCTCTACTTCTAAAAACTCTCTTATAATTCTATATAGTACTTCTGTCTCTAGAAAATATTCTTATTCCATAGGGTTTTATGGAATATTTTCCTCTACCAACTCTTATATACCTTGAGCTTCGAATACATAAAATTCTATCTCACTCCCACTATCTCTTTTATATATGTGATCCCTCTCAAAAAATATGTTATGTATTTACACTATTACCTTTTTTATGAGGGTCCTTATAGGTAATAACCCCTTTATTCTTTGGGGTATCCTATAAATGTACATTTTGTGTCTTACGGTGAAATTTTGTTACCTGAAGAGGCCTTAACAAACCCTTCACAACCCCACACATGTAAGTATGACAACATGGGTTTCTATACATTACAATAGTGGTATGATATATGATAGAGATAATATTTTCATTATTTTTCATATGTATTTCATTGATTTAATCCCTACCAATTTATTAATTTAATCGGAATTGCATCATTTTAGCATTTTTCATGAATCTTGGGATAAAATGTGAAAATGGTTTAATTCTAGAATTTTAATAGTTTTCTATCACTTTTGAATTTCTAGAATAAAGATTAAAATTTGGATCCAATTATATTGATTATTTTTTAGGATTCTTTTGTTCATGGGTTGCAAGTTTTTCTTCTAGGACTAGAGCTAATTCGAAATCCACCGGACAAGAAAAATCAATCAAGTTGAAAAATAATTTTTATCAAAATAATGGACCCAACAAAATTAATTGAGGCATAACTCAGGATAAAGGCATCTAAATAAGGCGATTATAGCTTTAATTGAAATAGTATTATAAGTATAATATCCATATTAAATTTTTTGAATAGATTCACTCATTAAGGAAGTCATTTAACATGACAAAGTGGATAAAGTTAAAGATCCTCTTCATCCAAAAAACTTTTTCCTTAGTTAATTAAGAATAAATTTTTTTAAACTTATCTAAATAAATTTACATTTTTGTGTTGAATTTCCAATAGAGAGAGTAAATTTTTTTATTAATACAACTTCCTAGGAATCAACTATTTACTATATGAAATAAACTCAAAGTTTCAATGGATAGAAAGTGGGGGGAAAATTTTCCACCCCTCAAAACTATAAATATGTCCATCCAATTCAATTAAAAGGGGTTGAAAAGTGTGAAAGAGGGGTTGTACAAGAGTATTGGAACCTTGAAGAGATTTTATTTTATATTTTATATTTTATAAGTTTTGTAATGATCTCTTCTTCCCCATTCAACTCTATTACCCTACACATAAAGGTGTAAAACTCATGTCTGATTAGGGAAAGGTGGTTCCTTTCGTAATATTTTGAGTCTTGTGATTTAATTTGAAAATCAATTTTTTCTATTGAATTATTTCTATTTTAAGTGATGTAAAATTCTCTAAATTAGATTTTTTTAGGGTTTTGTTTTTATTTATTGTTTACAGGTTTGGTTGAAGTTCTTTAAACTCCCTTAGCCTATTGCACCTTGTCTCAATTGAGAAACTTTTTTTAGGTGGTGAGTGTCTAGTGATCATTGGAACATGTGTTAAATAATTGAATTGTTTCTAGATTTATAATTATAAATAATTCCTGATTGGGAATTTAAATAGTGGTTTGAGAATGGTTTACTAATTTTCATGCACACAGGAGTGATCTTCATTTCTTCCTTCAACTGAGGGTGACTGATAACTCGATTGAGTATTATTTCATTTATCCTTTAATAAGAAGAGTAGGGAAATAATTTTTATGACCATGATGACATTTAAAAGGTTGATCCTACCCTAAACCCATCACTCCCTTCATCAATTTGTGTTCAAAATTTATTTTATTACTTTATTTATTTTTAAAATCAAAAAATTTCAAAAACAACCTCCACTTATTTCTCTAATTTCAAGTGAAAACGTTATTGTTGTGCACTCCTCTATGGAGAAAACCTTAGTTAACCACTTTACATAATGTCTAAATTAGGAAATAATTGTTTTTGTCACACACTATGATAGGAACATGTGAAAACATGTCTCCATTTCTTGGGAGTTATTTTCAAAAATATTTATTTTCTCTCTTAAAAATTTCATGACTAGAACCACAAGTACCGACCCTTTCCCCCTAAATCCTGAAACTGAAAGAACCTTTTTGACTAGAATGGGAAAACTTAATTTTCAATATGAATTTGTGGAAATTCATCTTTTATTATTGAGTGAAACTTTAACTATTTACTCTAAGCCTATTATCATGGATAGAAACCAAAACCAAACATTTATAGACCTCTGTGCACCATAATTCCTTGATCAAATCAATCAAATTTCCATGAAAGAGTTACAAAATGACTTTGAGATAAAATATAAAAAGATCCAATTTCTTCAAAAAATTTATGAATTGGAAGGATAAGACCCAAAAAAACTTATTGAAGTGTTTAGGTATGTCTACTCTACATTTAAACCCAGATGAGTAGTTGTGGATAAGGTAATGTAGAAGTTATTCTCGTCCTCATTGTAAGGAGCTGCTGAAGAATGGTTGTATGGCCTAAAACCAGGAGATGTTGTTGATTTAAATGAATTAGTGAGATGTTTCATGCAAAAATTCTTCCCTATATCCATAATCACACCAATTATAAATGAAATCTATTCCCTCAGACAGTCCTCTAGATAAACCCTTTACGAGTACTAGGAAAGATTTAAGAAGTTATGTGTCAACTTCCCAGAAGAAGGAATCGAGGAGCATCACTTTATTGTATTATTTTTCAAGGATTATAGGAAAATTACAAAAAAAATTAGATAAATCAACTCATGGCATATTAATTGAAAAGTATCCAGAAGAATCTAGGGGCTTGATTGAGAAGATTTCCCATAACTCACAACAGTTTCTTACAAGAAGTACAGACACAAGATGTGACAACCTGAATAATGAAAGAATAATTCCTTTTCATATTTATTAATATTTATGAATTAAATAGTAATTTTAAAATAAAATTGACACTATTTACAATATCATACATTACATTAAACAATTATTTTCTTCAAAATCTTGAGTTGCATGCAATACTAAGTTATACCAAACAAAAATAAACTATTAATATATATTTTTTAATATGGAATTTATTGCCTAGTTGTTTTATCAGTGGGAATGAATATTAATAACTATATTATGTTTAAACATGTTTATAAAATGTTTTTACATTCATCCAATAGCTTTTATATGCATAAGATAAGAATAAATCCAATTTTACTCTTAAAAGCTATATTTTTTAAAAAATTGGTTTCATTGCCTTTTAATGGAGCACCTATTTTAAAAATAAAATTTGAAACCTTAATAATTTTTACATGAAAAAATAAAATAAATTTTTTAATTTGTATTATAAAAAATAAATTTGGGTGATTTTTTGGTATTTTTCAGAGAAGTTTCGTATTTTGATGAATAGTAAATAATAATAAATTTTAATTGAAAACTGCTTGTTTGTATAACTTATTTATATATTTAAATTATTTTTTGAATTATTTTTAATCTATAATTAGATAAATTTTATATCATTTAATAAAATTTTAATCATTTTAATCATTTTCATAGTTATTTTAGATATAAAAACATCACAAACTTTTGAACATTTTCACTTTAGAAACCCTCTCTGTCGTCCCACCTACAGGATTGATTTTAAATTAATTTCATCCACTTTTGTGGTTGGAATTTTAAAAAATGTATTCCATATTTTTAACTCTAATAATTTATAAAAATAATAAGTTCAAAATATTTTTTTACCAAAAATATTAGTGAATGAAATTAAAATTAATTACAGTGATTAAGGTAAAAATGTGTTTACTTAGTGGTTAAAATTTAATCATAAGAGTCCAAATGACCTATAAAATTGTACAAAACCCATTTTATAGTAATTATTATTCCATATAACCTCTTTTATATAATTTTGATCATTATTGGAGTCACATGATGTAAGTGAGACCTCCCAATTGTCTTTACCTTTTTATATTTATAAGAATGACACTCCTCCTCCACTATAAAAAAGAACTCACCCTCCCCCATTTCTTCACAACTATAAATCCATTTTTTTATCAAAAATCTAACCAAATAAGCTTCTAAAATCCCTCACATAACCCTAGATTCTTCACCTTGGTAGAAAATACAACCAAGGATTCCCTTTGGTGCAAGCCAAAAGGAGTTACCTAAAAAAGAGGTAACATTCTTCAACATGAATTTATGTTTTAAATATTTTTCCACCGATTAAATTATTCTTATTCCATGATTATATAATAACATAATTATCCTAAATATAATTATATTATGTTATGTTAAATTTTCTACCAAAAATTACACATACTTTCATCATATTGGCAACATAATTATCCTTCGCGTGTACAACGGGCTACAACCTCACGAAAAGATGTCATTCATTTTTCCTTTCCAACCTCTCATGATTAGTATTTATGATGGAAAACTATTTTTAAATTATATATATTATATTTATAATATCTTCATACCTCTTTAATTTTTTTATAACAAATACCTTCCTGGTTTCCATTTTGTGGGAATACAATAACATTGTTTGTGGACTTGTGGACTACCGCCTCCTCAAAGCGATGTGATTGGTTCAAACATTACATGGATTGTATTAAGGGTGGGTTTAATAAAAATATGTGAAATAAATATAAAATATATGATATAAATGAAATAATTAAATTTCTCTAAATATAATATATCATTTTCATTATTTCCCTTTTCACACACTAAAAAACAAAAAAGTGATAGTGTCGTTCATGGACGTGTGGACTACTGCCGCCTCGACATGATGTGGTTTTTTATATCATAAGAATTATATATATAATTATATAGGATTAATAAATTGGTATTTATTATATAATGAAAATTATTGATAGATAAATTTTACTTTCCTTCTTTCTATATTGAACATTGAAAAATGAGAACGTTACTCATGCGTATGCACGACCAACCATCCCCACGATTTAAACGTTGTTACATTTTTGATAACCATAATTAATGATTGGTTTTAAAAGAATAATTTATTTATAAATATTATAATTATTTCTTTATTATTATTCTGGATATGTTTATATAATGAACCCTTTTACCCTAGTCGACATACCTAAGTCATTTTTGACAGATGAATCGAATTTGCTCAAAACACCCAACAGAAACTTAATTGTTTAAGTAGTTTTATACAAAATTGTAGTAATTGAAATAAAAGTAACAATAAATTTGAAAAAAAAATTAGTAAGTAAACAATTAACATAATTTTATTATTTTGGAAGATAAAGACACTTGTGATAAGTCAGACTCAAGGTAAGGGATTTCATCTCAATCCCCTTTCATTGATGCATATTTTGATGTAATACATCCAATATATTTTACAAGGTGTATATAAATCCCATTTGACATATCATATCATAAATTTATTTATTCTCATGTAATTTAATGTTTTTTTAATATTCTTCTTTCATAGGGATTATGTTTTAATTGTTCAAAGTGGCATGAGACACTTTGAACGTTTAAATATTTACTTTCAAAATATTTTTCTTGATGTCAATATTATTGATATTATTTTGCATATTTATTTCTATTGATATAAAATGATTATAAAGGAAATTTATGTATATTTTTATGGTTCATTCAAATTTTTTAAAAAGAATATTTTTACATGTTTTATATGGAATTTTTTAATAAACATAAAAAAGTAATGTTTTATTATAAACGTAAACGATGACAATAACATTTCTGCTGCCATGGCTATTATTTGATTTCTAGCTTCCTTTACAAGCTAAAATATTTTCTTAAATAAAAATATTTCTTTTAATTTTTGGGTATTCTGTTACTGAAAATGGGTTTTGAAAATGAATTGATTATTAAAATAACTTGAAATGATTTCATAGGAGTGAAAATGAAATATAATGAGTGAAATTTTGGAAATTGAATTCTTTTATGTGTTTTGATTATATAATGATACTTCAAAATTTGATTGGTGGTTTTTTGATAAACCAATTATGGGTGGTTCTATGATAAAACAACAATGGGTGGTTATATGACAGCCCTCCAATACATTGGTTATAGAATTTGGTCATATGGATATTTCATTTATAAGAGTGACATGTATGGAAGTCAACTGCATGGTTATTCCATTTATAAGAGTGAAAAGTAAAATAATGCACAAAGTTTCCTTTATGTGTTTTCAATTCTTTCTATATGTTTTATGATAATCTTGTGATTACCAAAAGGGTAATAAATGATCTTATTTTCAAAGAAAACTATTTACTACTTCTTAAGGGTGAATAGTATTACATTATAATAATGTTTTCAGTGATTTTAATTTTCATCGATGTAAAAATAGTTTCCTCCTTTTTATATCCCTTACTGAGATTTTTATTCTCATCCCATATTTTTTAATAATTTTCACATGAATTAAATATGAGTACGGGATTGGAAGAAGTCATGTTGAATGTCCTGAATAGTTTTCATAAAAGAGATCATGTTTTATTTTAAAATTGTTAGATTATGGAAAAAAATAGATACTTTTTAGAATTATATGATTTGTATTTTATGGTTTTTATGTGTATGAGTTATGGACCAATTATCTAAAACTCTAAACCTAAAAAATAATCAATGTTAAAGAAAGTAAAATTATTCAATAAAACTCAAGAATATGTAACATTTAAGGTTAGGGTCTTATAGTTGGTATCATAGAAAAGGTTTAAATAAATTTAGAGGTTAGGATAGTGTTAATAGCATTGCATTTTAATATTTTACTTTATATTTAAGTTATAATGATATATAATTTGAAGATTACCATGTTTCTTAGTCTAAACTTTGTTTGTTCAGAATGGTTTTCCATATAGGAAACAAGGTATCTATAGTGGGAAGGAACTAATAAGAAGATATCATTCCAAATTACTAACCCTATATGGTTGGAATCAAAATAGAAAAGTTTTTTGTGGTAATGGATTAGTTGACTAAGGTGATAAATGGTGGTGGTTTCCATACAATAGAACAAATAGATTTACCACATAAGATTATGACAATATTGGATCATTTTACGCATAAACATCCCCCATCAATCAAAGGATCATTTAACCCTGTGCTAACTTAAGTATGGATTAAATCCCTGGAAAATATATTCAATGCCATGGGTTTCTTAGATCACTAAATGGTATATCTTAAAATTTTCTTTTTTGAAGTTTAAGTTGACCAGTGATGGTCAATGGTTAAGAATATCCTAGAAAGTGAAGAGATTGATTCCTTAGAATGGGTTTAATTTAAGAATATTTTCATTAAGAAATATTTTTTTAAGGTATTTTATCTTAGGATAGAAAAAAAATTCTTGTAATTATGACAAAAGGAGGAAGATTTAGTGGGTGAATACAAAAAAAACTTCACTTCACTAGTAAGGTACATCCCAAATTTTATCCAAGATATTTATAGTAAGATAAATCGATTTTACTTAGGATTAAATCCAAGATATCAGAGGTCATTAAATTCCCATGAGTTTAGGAGCTATGAGAAACTTATTATATATGCAGAGAATGTAGAAATATAGTTTTAATATGATCATGTGTCCCATGAAAATAATCAAAATAATAGGTCTAGTTGGTAGGCAATGTGAAAGTATTCATCAAAGAAGTTTGGAATTAAGAAAACAAAACTCCTATATTGTGAGAGGTGTGGTAAAAATCAACCTAGAGAATGTATTTTAATTTATGGGAAGTGCTTTAGAAGTGGTAATTTTGGTTATATGTATTGTTATTGTAAGAAAGATGACCATTAAAGTAATGAGTCTCTAGTGATAAGAAGTTTTAGTTTCAACGAGTTAAGACATTATATATCGACAACGATTTTTATTACATTACTATTATATCATTTTAAAGAAAACAATATAATAGTGTTAAAAAACCAGAATACAAAGGTTTAGTGTATTGGAAAAATTATGACCAAACATAAAATTTACATAATAAAACATTAACATTATTTAATTCCTTCTTCTCTGTCTTTTTAGTGTCCCTCATGTACTCCTTTGTATAAGTAGTCACATGAGGATATACATCAAGGAATAGGGTGTTCTAAAATCCCTGTAAGAGGATAGATAATAACATAAATCAATATAACATGGGTAAAAATAATCATCATAATCATAACATAAGTAATTATAGGAAGCATTATATAAAGGCATGGAATGTTTCAATTCATAAAAATGAAACTTCATGTCTTATTAGTCAAATATCACACATAGTTGTGAACAAAGATAACATCATGTTCATGAATAACATATGTGAATAATCATAAAATCATAATTTTGAATAAATATAGAATCATTTTCACACATATTTCACCTTATATCATGAAATAAAACACATTACCCAATTCATTGGAGCTCTATATATTTCCAAGAACACCCCTCACATCATAACATTTACATAATCATGCATGCCACATAGAACATAGATGAATGTTAGACATAAAATAACCCATGTAAAGGAATGGGTTTCATTTAATAAGATGTAAATTATTAAATAAACTTTTCATTCAAAAATTATAAATGGATATGAATATTTGGTTTAAGAATCATCACACTTGAGTGAAGACGAAACAATCTCAAGATAAGTCAAAATGTGTTTTGGAAAGAAGAGTTCTTTTGGAAAATATTTTTATTTGTCATAAAATATGAATGGAAACATATATATCAAGAAAAGAAAAGGTGAAGGAAAATGAAATTATTCTTGGGGATTATTAAATTCACATCCATAATGAAATTTGGCACAAAAGAGGAATAACCTAAATAAAGAAAATTGGGTTCGAGAATCCTCATACCATATGTATGAATACTTTATTCACATTAATATCCCAGATAATCAAATTAAATTCAATAATTAATAAATATATAACCTATAATACATTTATATGACTTATTAAAATTTTATTAAGTTCATTTATAACCATTATGATGAGTTATCAGGTTCAATTTTTTTTCATTCTAAGAGTGTTTGTTTCTTGGTTTTCATGATATGGTTGCTTATATACAAGTATAGAAGTTCATGTAAGATGATAATAAATATCCAGAATTAAAATTATACGTTACTAGTGAAAATAAAAAAGTTTGTTTGGTCTTATATATTATTATTTTTTCATACATGTGGATGCTTCATTGGATAACATGTTAATGATAATCATTTAGATTAATTTTGGTAGTTTTCAATCACAATGAACTCGTTTTATTTTATTATTTAATATTATGTATATATATTAGTTCCAAAAAATAAAAATGGTTATAAAATAAATTTTAAAATCTTTTTCAACCATTATAATGGTTTTATGACCAACCATGAAGGCGTTAAAGGAAAATGAAAACTTATCATCCTCAAAGGTGATAAATCAACACCTCACGGACGATGTTCCCATTTTTTAGAATAAAAGGGAGAGGAGAAGAGGTTTGATGATGGATTATTCCATTAACATAATAAAATTATAGTTTATATATTATAATGGAGTTATCATTCCACTTGGATGTGGTAAGGTGAAGATAGAATAAATAAAGAAATGAAATTGAAAGAAATTAAAAGAAAAAGAAAGAGGATTTTACCTCTTGAATTCTTCTCCTTGAGAACCACCTTAGAGAAATTGGATTGGGTATTTTGTTGAGACCAAAGGATCCTAGACATGGGAAATAGGATTGGGAAGCTTATTTGGTATAATTTTTACAAGTTTCAAATCTTGTAAGGTGTGAGGAGAATATGTGGCGAGGGGTGGTATTTATAGGGGTGGAGAGGGGTGTTTTTTTATTATTTTATTTATTAGTTTATTATTTTGGCTAAAGACTATGAATTGTTTTTATTCCCCAGAATACATAAAGTAAATAGGGAAGTATTATTTGATATAATTGTGCTTACATAATCCCTACCTCAAAAATGACTCAAAAATTCATGTATTTAGCTTATATCGTAAATTATCGTATTTCGCTATTCACCAAAAATGCAATTATTTTAGAAAAATCCAAAAAATTCACCCTAAACATTTTTCAATATGTAGAATTAAAAAATAAACTGCATTTTATGAAAATAATTTTCTAAATATGAGAAAATAAATTTTTAAATAAAATCATAATTTATTAAAAAAAATATAGGTTTTAATATTATAATCGATTTTACAACACATTGAAAAATTAATTAAGGTCTCATAAAATTATATTATAATAATAAGTCAATAAAAATTAATTTATTAATCTATTTTATGAAAATTATTTTTCTTTTAAATCATTTTATTAATTATAAAATTGTACATAAACATTTATGTTTTACAAAAATACCAACACTTAATTTATCATTTTTTAAACATTTATTTAATTGTACTATGATTTAATTATATCATATTTTTATTTACGAGATGAATAAATTTTATTTATATTTTCATTAGTGATGTTACTATTATATTGGATGGATTACTATTCTTAATGGTCATGTTACTATTCTAAAGGTCAAGTTATTATTCCATTAGTATAGGTTATTTAATTTCTATGATTATCACATCTTTCATTCTTTATTTATGATAATGATATTTTTATTAGGATCTAAATGATATTTTTGTGTCTTATACTATAATTATAAGAAGGGAAACATTTCCATTGATAAAATTTTGGTTCGTTACACATTTTGGCAATGTGTTTTCAAAGTTTATTACCTAGGGTGGAGACTATCGAGAATGAAAGCAAAAGTGCATGAAAAAACCTTTTTCTACTACCACATTTGATGCTGGGACATCAAATGAAGTGGTGATAGTTATGTTACTAGTTTATTAAAATTATCCCAATACTCTATTTGACTATGGATTTTCGCATTCTTTTATTTCAAGGAAATTTTCAAGTAAATTGTGAATATCTACCCAATGTTATATACAAATTTTAGTAAAAACTCAGGGTCAAAGTATTAAAGAAACCAAGATTTATATGAATTTTTCTATTATAATTAGTGGGATGGTATTTCCTTTAAATTTGGTTTAACTTCCTATAGTTGAGTTTGATATCATTTTGGGTATGGATTGGATTTCATTTTATCATGATAAAATAGATTGAAAATTGAAGAATTTATTATTCAATGATTTAATACCTTTGATAACATACCAAAAAGCTGAGAAATTAATGAAATGCAATAGTTAAAATTATCTAGATCATGTTGTTGAAAATAAAGAAATAATTCTAATTAGTGACATTCCAATAGTGAATGAATTTACAGATGTTTTTCGTAATTAATTTCCAAGTGTTGTTCATGATAAGGAAGTTTAATTTACTATTCATTTTGTGCTTGATGATAAGCCTATTTATATACCCCCTTATCAAATGGCTCAAGTAGAACTTTTGGAGTTGAAAACCCATTTGCAATAATTTCTTGATAATGGTTTCATTCAACCCAGAACATCTCCATGGTGTAGTCCTATTTTATTTGTTAAAAAGAAAGATTGTTCCATGAGACTTTGCATTGATTATAGAGCCTTGAATAACATCACTGTTAAGAAAAATTATCATTTAACTCATATTTATGATTTATTTGATCAGGTGTAGGGATCTTGGTGTTTTTTGAATATTGATTTGAGGTTTGGGTTCCATCAGCTGAAGGTGAAGGAGGATTATATTAAAAATACAATTTTTTTGATGATATATGGGAATTATAAGTTTATAGTTGTTCCATTTGGGTTATCTAATGCACCTTATTTATTTATGAATATTATTAATAGAGTCTTCCCTTGGTTTTCAGATCATATTTTTATTTTCTAAAGATGATATTTTGGTATATTCTAAAATCCATGTGAAACATGAAAGGCACTTGAGTATTTTTTTCAAACATTAAATGAAAATAAAATATATGGAAAGTTGAGTAAGAATTAATTTTTATTGAAAAAAATTTCATTCCATGGTCATATTGTTTCTAAATATGGAATAAATTTTGACCCTACTTAAATAGAAGTTGTTAAAGAGTTTCCAAGACCTACCAATGTCATAGAGATTTTTAGTTTTATTGGATTAGAGGGTTATTAACATTTTTTTTGAAAACTTTTCTCAGTTATTTAGACCACTAACTAAGTTATCATGAAAGGGAGTTAGGTTTATCTGGATAAGAGAATGTGATATCTGGTTTCTAGAACTAAAAAATGATTGGTTAATTGAAAACTCATGAGTTAAATTATCCCACACATGAATTTAAAATTTCTGTTATTGTTTTTGCATTAAAAATTTGGAGGCATCATTTGTATGGAGTGAAGTGTGAAATATATACTGATCACAAAATTTTGAATTATATATTCACTTAGAAATATTTGAACATGAGACAAAGAAAATGGCCAGAACTTGTAAAGGATTATGATTGAACAATTCATTATCATCTTGGAAAAGAAAACACGGTGGTTGATGGTTTGAGTAGAAAAATTAATGCTACATTAACCATGTTATATTTGGAATGTGACCCTTAGGTTAATGATTATTTTAATTATGGCCTAGAAGTTGTGAATGTAGGAACATACTATACTTTATTTTAGGTTTCAGTGCATTTTACTTTGTAAGAAACAATTAAGATGGATCAAACATTTTAAGAAAAGGTAGAATCCATTAAGAATCGTAAGTTTCCTGATTTTAATATTGATGAAGAAGGTTTTTTAAATTTTTTAAAAATATTATGTGTGCCTTATGATTCCCAGTTAAAGAAAGAGTTGTTGAATGAATCTCATAGTTCCTTGTCTCCGATTCATCTAGGAAGCACTAAGATGTAAAGAGACCTTTGGGGTATTACTGGTGGGATGTAATGAAAAGAGATATTTCTGAATTTACCTTGAAGTGTTTGAATTGTAGAAAGGTTAAAGTAGAGTGATAGTTCCAAATGGGTATGCTTCAACCATTTTCAATATCGAAGTGGAAATGAGAGAACATGTCAATGTATTTCATGGTAGGATTTCCAAATACTTCTCAAGGTAATGATGTAATTTCTGTTTTTATTGATCAATTAACTAAATATTTACATTTCCTTCCCATTTGAGATAAAATGTCTATATATCAACATTCTTGAATTCATTTAAAAGATATTTTTAGGTTATATAAAGTTCATCTCTCTATTGTATCAAACCATGATCCAAGGTTCCCATCTAAATTTTATAAATGTCTTCAGAAGTTGTTGGGTACTGAATTTAATTTCAATAAATTTTTCATCCTCAATATGTTGGATACACTGAGTGGACAAATCACGCCTTTAAAGATATACTTAGTTACTGCTCAATATATTACCAAGGAATTTTTCATCGACAACTTTCTTTTGTTTATTTTTCTTATAATAATAGTTTTCATTCCAAAAAACATATGGCACCTTTCGAGGCATTATATGGAATGTGGTGTCAAAAACCACCATTTTAGGATGATGTAGGATAAATTAAGTTGATGGTACCAGAGTTGGTATAGGAAATGATAAATAAAGTTCAGTTGATTTAATGACACATGAGGACAATATAGAGTAGGAAGAAAAGTTATACGGATAATCGAAGGAAATATATTTCCTTCGAGGTAAGAGATCATATAATTCTAAAAGTTTCTCTATGGAAAAGTGTGATACATTTTGGTAAGAAAAATAAGATGAGTCTACAGTTCATTGGACCATATGAAATCTTAGATAAAGTTGGATCACTTTCCTTCCGAGTGACTTTAATTTTTATCCCACGTACACAATGTATTTCATGTTTCAATGTTAAGAAAGAATGTACTATATTCATATCATTTTTTGGGCCCTAAAGTAGTTCACTTGGTAATAATAGAATAATTATTATTTATATTTATTAGTATTTATGAATTGAATATAAATTTTACAATAAAAGGGATGTTATTTATAATAGATTACATGGAACAAAATAATGAGTTTATTTGGAATCTTGTATTGCACGCAAGACTGAGTTATTCCAAATAATAATATAGTATTAATATTATTATTTTAATGTGACAGTTATCTCTTATCCATTATATTGAAAGGAATTAATAGGACTGAATATATTATGTGTAAATATATTTATAATTTTTTTTACATTCATCTAATAGATTTTATAGGAATAAGATAATAAAAAATCTGGTTGTACGCTTAAAAGCTTTGTTTTTCTAAAAAGAGGTTTTGTCAACTTTTAATGACATACCTAATATAAAAATAAATTTTGGTGGTTTTATAATTTTTATATGAAAACATAAACTACATTTTTTAAATCATAAAATCCTAATTAAATTTGGGGGATTTTTTGGAATTTTTCAAGAAAAGTTTCATATTTTGATGAATTGTAAATAATACTAAATTTTAATTGAAACCCATTTTTTCATATAATTTATTTATATAGTTTAATTATATTTTGAATTGTTTTTAAAGTAAAATTATATCAATTATATATCATTTCATCCAAATTAGTTAATTTGAATGATTTTTATAGTTATTTTAGATATAAAAACTTAGCAAACTTTTGAACATTTTCACTTTTTTAACTCGTTTTGTTATCCCGTCTGTGGGATTATTTTTAAATTAATTTATACAAATTATATGGTTTTAATTTATAAAAATATATTCCATATATAAAATAATCATAATTTATATTTTATAATAATTTCATATTATTTTTTTACCCAAAACATTAGTGAAATTAATTAAAATTAATTACAACGATTAAGGTAAAAATGTGTTTGCTTAGTGGTTAAAATTTAATATTAAGAGTCCAATAACCTATAAACTTTTAAAAAATTAATTTAATGGAAATTATTAGACCATATACCCTCTTTTATCATATTTGGGTCATTATTGGTTGAAGATGATGCAAGTGAGACCTCCCAATAGTGTTTATCTTTTTATATTTACAAGAATTCCACAATTCCTCCACTATAAAAAGGAACTAAACCTCCACCATTTATTCACACCTATAAATCCATTTGGCACATTAAAACCCTAACCAAATAATATCCCAAAATCCATACCCTCACCCTAGAATCCTTACCTTGGGCATAAATCCAACCAAGGAATCCCTTTGGTGCAAACGAAATGCAGTTACTTAAAAAATAGGTAACATTACTCAACATGAATTTATGTTTATTTATTTCTTCACCAATTAAATTTGACTTATTAAATGATTATATAATAAAATCAATATAATAAATAAACTTAGATATTTTATGTTATAGTTTTAACCTACACTCACACACACTTCAATCAAATGGGTAACGAAATTACCATTCATGTTTATAGCAGACAACCACCTCACAAAATGATGTAGTTTGTTTTTTCTTTACCACTTCTCATGGTTGAGTATTATAATGGAAACACTATTTTTATATGATATATATGATATTTATAATATCTAAATACTTATTTAATTTTACTATAACACATAACATCATGATTTTTATTTTTTGGGAATACGATAACATCGTTTGTGGACATGTGGACTACCACATCCTCAAAGCGAGGTGATTTATTCACACATTACATGAAATTTATTAAAGATGTTTTTAATAAAATTATGTTACATAAAGAAAATCTATATTATATTCATAAAATAATTATATTTCTATAAATATAATATATCATTTTAATTATTACCCTTTTCACACACTAAAAAAATTGATAACATCTTTTAGGGACATGTGGACTACCGCCTCCTCGACATGATGTGATTCATTTTAAATAACAATAATTATATAAATAATAATATATATAATTAAATTAAATTTTATTTATGAAATAATTATAAATATTTAAAGTTAAATTTAACTTACCTTCTTTCCATAACGATCATTGAAAGATGAGAACGTTACTTATGTGTACGTACAACCTACAGTCTCTATGATTTTAACGTTGGTTCATTTTTCCTAACCATAATTGATGATTGGTTTTAAAATAATTATTTATGTATAAATATGTTAATTATTTCATGATTATTATTCTGAATATGTTTTTATAATTAACCCTTTTACCATAGTCGACATACCAAAGTAATTTGTTATAGAGGAACCAAATTTGGTCAAAACACCCGATGTAAACATAATTTTTTAAGTAGTTGTATAAATAATTGAAGTAAGTGAAATAAATGTAATGATAAACTTGAAAAAGGTTTTTAATAATGTAAATATTTAACATAAATTTATTATTCATTAAGATAAATACACGCGTGATAAGTTAGCCTCATGGCAATGTATTTCGTCTCACTATCCTTTGATTAAGGCATAATTTTATGGTATACACCCACCTTATTTTATGAGTTTTATATACATACCCTTTGAAATATCGTATGATTAACTTATTTATTCTCATTTTATTCAATGTTTTAGTTGAATTTTATTATTTCTTGGGGTGTATGATTTAAATGTTGAAAGTGGTATGGGACACTTTGAATGTTTAAAGATTTAATTTCAAAATATTTTTCTCCATGTCAATATTCTTGATATTATTTTTCATATTTATTTATATGTATATAAAAATATTATAAAGGACATTTATATATATTTTTAATTTTAATTAAATTGTTTTCAAAAGGAATATTCTTACATGTTTTATATTAAATTTTTTGTTAAATGAAAAAATAAAATTTCTATTATTAATGTACATGATGACAATGAATTTTCCACCTCCATGAATATTATTTGATTTATAACTTATTTTAAAAGATTACAAAATTTATTAAAAGAAACTAATTATTTTTATTTTTATATTTTTTTATTGAAAATGGGTTTTGAAAATGGATTGATTATTTCAATAAGTTGGAATGTTTTCTTAGGAGTGAAAATAAAATATTATGAGTGACATGTTGAAAATTGCATTATTTTATGTGTTATGATTATATAATGGTAATTGGAAATTTTATGGTTGGTTACATGATAAACTAATGATAGGTGGTTCCATGATAAACCAATAATGGGTGGGTCCATGATAACCCACCAATGTATTGTGTATGAAAGTCAATTGTATGGCTATTCCATTTGTAAGAGTGACATGTATGGAAGTCAACCACATAGTTATTCCATTTACAAGATTCAAAAGTATAAAAATTTCCAAAGATAACTTTATGTGTTTTTTATTCTTGGTACAGTTTTTATAGTAATCTTGTGATTACAAAAAGGGTAAGCAATGAGCTTATTTACAAAGGAAAATATTTTCTACTTCTTAAGGGTGAAAAGTTTTACTTTATGATAAAGTTTTCATGGGTTTTAATGATAATAAATGGAATAATGGTTTCCTTATTTTTATACCCCTTACTAATCCTTTTATAGTCATCCCATATTTTTTATTTTTTTCATATGACTTATGGATGATTAAGGGATTCAAAGAATTCATGTTGAAAGTCGTGAAGAGTTTTCATAAAAGAAATCATGCTTTATTTTAAAACTATTAGATTATGAAAAAATGGATACTATTTATAAGTTTCTAATTTTTATTTTAATTTTTTGATGTGTATGAGTTATGGATTAATTCTCTAAAACTCTAAACCTGGAAAGATCCTCAATGTCAAAGAAAGTAAAATTCTTGAATAAAACTCAAGATTATGTAATGCTTGAGGATGGGTCCTTATACAAGTGGTATTCATGAGGTAATAAATTCTCATCCATAAACCTTATTAGAAACAATGATTGAAGACCTAACTAGATTGGTGAGAAAAATGTCCTTGAAATAATTGAGTGAACAACAAGCACCGACTAAGGTATATGGTTTATGCTTATCATCGGATTATTTCACTAAATAGTGTTCTGAAATATAGAGAATCAAAAGTTTTTTAGAAACCTTTCATCCAAGGCAGTTCCAATAAAATAAAGGATGTAGAGATCTTAATTAAGTCTAATATATATTTGGAAATCATCAGAATCAATATAATACCCATACCAAAACCAATACCAAAACAAACCCCTATTCTAGAAACAATTCCAAAACCCACCACCATTTAAAAAAATAAATATTATAAACAACCTTATTACCCCCAACCACCTAATTTCCAAATAACCTATGAGAAACCATCCACCAGGACACAAAATCATGTGAAATATCTATAATACAAGGTTGAGGGCCTAGAGGATAAGTTTGATAAGCTGAAAAACATAGTGGGAATTCTTATCGAAATATTGTCCAAAACCTAGGAAAAATAATAGTTAAAATGGTTCCAAATCCAAAGGATAATTTTTTAAGGATAAAAAAAGAAGTAGAAAATAACTCCCACCACCATACACCATTTATCCTGAAATAAGACCACCTAGGAAGAAGGAAAATGAAGTTATGAATTCTGAAAATTCTATGAAAATTCACTATGAAGAATAAACGAAAGAGGAGGAGGAGAAGGATAGGACATGGAGTAAGAGACAATAAGCACCATTTCAAAGGAAAAAAGGTATAATAAATAATTACCCCCAAAATTTCCATCATGGATGGTATAATAAATATATTTCAGGAATAAGTGCTTCATAACGAAAACCTAGACACCTTACAAAAAGTGGAAATTAATATCCCCCTACTTAAAGAAATCAAAAAAATTCCAAAGTATAATAATTTTTTTAAGGATATTTTCACTAATAGGAGGATACTTCAAGGTAATGAGAGGATAAACTTGGGAAGAAGTGTCTTAGACCTTATCAGACCATAGTTTTCTACCAAATGTCAAAGATCTAGAGATGTTTTCCATTCCACGCACCATTTGATCTTTATATTTCTCTAATTCTTTGTGTAATCTAGGTTCTTATATTAATTAATTTAAACACTAAGTATATACTTATTTAAATATGGGATACTTGAAGCCCACGTGAGTGGTGGTCCATCTGGAAAACAAATCCATAGTTTTCATAGAAAGAGTCCTTGAGGATTTCTTTATTAAAGTCAAAGATCTCTTATTCCCAGTTGACTTTAATGTGATAAATATGCACAAATACAGGATACCATCACACTCACCCATCATTTTTGGGATATATTTCTTAAATATGACCAAACCCATCATTATTATCCTTGAAGAGACACTCACCCAGGAGTTTGGAGATAGCACTGTCCACTTCAATATTTTTGAATCCATGAGGCACCCATCAGATGATCAGTTTCTATTTCACTCTCCCATGAAGTTGGAATTGAACCAATTGAAGAATCAGGTATGTAACATGAATTATCATCCTTAGGATATAATTTTTCCATTTTAAATATCACTAAACATGTGGATGACTAAAACAATAGAGTTTATAATTTTATGTGGGAAGAAGAGGTAAAATATGATTTCATTAATGATTTGTTAAAAGATAAAGAATATTATATGATTATTTGTGTGGAGGAAGTCCAAACATTGGATGTATTGAACATATATTTAATTTTATCTCTTGAGCATCCCCCTGATTTGTAATTAAAACCACTCCCCACTAATTTGAAATATTTTTATCTTATAGAGGGAGTTAAATTACCCATAATAATTGAGAATAATCTTTCAAAAACCCAATAAAAATCTTTGATTGATATTTTGAGAGATAATTTCCAAGAAATAGGGTGGATCTTAGGTTATATCCCAGGAATAAACTAAAAATATGCTCATATAGAATTATTCTTCAAGGACATTTCAAACTTATCAAATAGCCCCAATGAAGGTTCTATCCCACCTTGATGGAGGTTATGGAGAAGGTGGTTGGAATGATATTGGAAGCTGAGATCATCTAACCCATTTCAGATTCACAATGGGTTATCTCCTTCATGTAGTTACAAAAAAACTAGCCTAACCACTATGAGGAATGAAAAGAATGTATTAATCCCTATGAGAATTCAGAATAGATGGAGAGTGTGCATATATTTTAGGAAGTTGAATCAGGTTACTCAGAAATATTATTTCCCCATTCCTCTTTATTGACCAAATATTAGAGATATTTGAAGGGAGAACTCATTATTTTTTTTGGATGGATTTTTATGTTATTTTCATGTACCTATTTCTCCCTAGGATTAAGATAAGACTACCTTTACTTATCCCTTCAACAAGTTTTCATATAAAATGATTCCATTTAGATTATATAATGCTCTAATTACATTTCATAGGTGCCTGATAAGTATTTTTTTTATCACATTGAATATTTCTGGGTAGTTTTCTTGGATGATTTCAAAGTTTTGGAAATTATTTTGATCATTGTTTGAAAAATCTGGAAAATGTTTTGAAAACCTATATTGAAAAGAATATTGTTTTAAATTTTAAAATGTGTAATTTAATGGTTGAGATTGGAATTTTTCGTGGTCATTTCATTTCAAAAATGGTCATTGATGTAGATAAATCAAAAATTGAAGTGATAAATTCATTTCCTTAATTAACTTGTGTGAAAACATGTTAGATCATTTTAAGGACATTAAAGATTCTAAAAGATGTTTATTAAATATTTTAGTAATATTTATCTCTATATATTCATATTAATTTTGAAATATGCTGATTTTGAGTTCAATGGTGCATGTAGGGAAGCCTTTGATGAGTTGAAAAGGTGATTTATTACACCAATGGTGATGCAACTAAAAAATTTGGAAGAACCATTCAAGCTACTTTGTGATGCTTCCAACCAAGTAGTCAGACTAGTCCTTTCTCTGTAGATTGATGGAACTCCACAAGTCATTGCATATTCCATGGGAACCTTAGATGTGGATCGATTCAATTATACAACCACAAAAAAAGTTTTTAGGAGTTCTTTTTCATTAGAAAGATTTAGATCATATCTTATTAGAAATAAAGTCATTGTGTTTTTTGATCATATAGCTCTTAATTACTTGATGAAGAATGTCGAATCAAAACTGGGGCTAGTGAAACGGATGCTCTTGCTTTATGAGTTCAACATAGTAATTAAAGAAAAGAATGGTGATGAGAACCAAGTAGATGATCACTTATCTATAATTCTTAATACTTATAAAATTGAAATTCTATAAAAAGAACCACTCGATGATCACATTCCAAGAGATAAATTGTACTTGATACAAGGATAAGTGTCTTGGTATTCTAACATGGTTAATTATCTAGTTACATATCAAGTCTTATATCATTTAAATTCCCACCAAATTCAAAAACTTAAATTTTAATCCAGATATTTAATTTGTGATGATCCATTTCTTTGGAATATTTTCAATGAACAAGTGATATGAAGATTTCTTCTTGTAATTGAAATTGATTTTGTTTTTGAGTCTTGTAATATGATAGCTTGTGGAGGCCACATTGGAACTCAAGCTACAAGGAATGTTTTAAAATATATATTTTATTGGTCCACCCATTTTAAAGATTCTGATAGATTTCGAAAAAGGTTTGAAAAATGTTAGTTTTCTATAAATGTTTCAATAAGACAATATATTACACAAAATACACTTAATTTTTGTGATATTTTTGATTTCTAGGGGATAGATTTTATGGGAAATTTTCCTGATTTCATTTGGAAATTCATATATCTTACTTTCAGTTGATTATGTTTCAAAATGGTTGGAATAAAAAGACGCCATGAAGGATGATTCTAATGTTGTCTATGATTTTGTCAGGGGTAACATATTTTTCACGTTTGGAGTTACCAGATCCATAATCAGAAATTAGAGGAATCACTTTTGGAATTGAAGATTATAGGTTTTTTGAAGTAGTTTGTGGTGCATCAAAAAACATCAACTTCATATCATGTATAAAAAAATGCTCAAGTTGAAGTGTCCAATAGGGAAATAAAAGGAATTTTTGTAAAATAGTGTTAAATCGAATAGGAAGGATTGGAGTTAATGGTTGGATGAAACATTATGGGATTATAGGAAAGCCTATGAAACCTCAATTGGAATGAGTCCATATAGGTTGATTTATGGGAAAAGATTTCACCTACCTATGAAATTGGAACATAAGGTGTATTGGGATATGCAGAAGATAAATTTGGATCTTGAAAGCACTAAGAAAGGGAGAATATTTCAGTTGTAGGAGATAAAAAAAATTACATGGGTAGATTTTGAAAATTCCAGGTTTTAGAAAGAGAGAAAATGTCTGGCTCATAACAAGTTGATTTAACCTAAATAATAAAATCCTAGAGTCATAGTAGTGTAATTCAAATCAAGACTCAAGATGATACCAGGTAAACTTCCTTCTAGATTGGAAGGTCCATTTATAGTTACTCATGTATATCCTTTTAGATTTGTGAATATTTTGAAGGATAGAGAACAAGATCCATTCACTGTTAATGGACACATGCTAAAAAAATCCATGGGACCATTCCACCACAGCCACTAGAGGAGATCACACTCCTCTAATATGATTATCAATAAAATCCATCATGTTATACATATCCATTACACTTAATTTATTATTGTAATTCAATTAAAAATATGATTACAAGTTAAATCTAATTTAATTAATTGAGGACACTACATAATTTAAGTGTGGGGGAGGAACCTTTGTAGTTTAGGATTTTCAAAAAAAAAATCTATTTCTCAAAAAAAAAATGTTTTTAAAATTTTTATGTGTTCTTTTTTCAATTTTTTTTAAATTTTAGAGCTTAGATGATTATCTTTTCCAGTTTTGAAACCCATTTCCATGAGTGAAAAAATTAATTCCATGAAATTGAGCTTAAATGAATGATGAAAGTGAATATGTATCATGTTAAAATCATTGTAAATTTCATGAAAATTCCTATGGGTTTTAAATCTCATGTCACATTTCATTGTATTTATCTTTGAAATCACTTTATCACAAGGATTCTAAACCATTACAATCATATTATTTTCATTCAACTCACTTCTTTATAGAACCAAACTACTCTTTCTTTAACAAGAATTTGATTTATTCCTATAAAAACATAAGGTTTTTAGGTACCTGTGTTTTAAATTTTTGAGGCATTTCTTTGGTTTTAAATCCCCTTTTTCAAAAGAATCCTTTTTTATTTTGGCCTTCCTTGTAAAATTAATCCTTTTTTCCCTTAAAATCCATAAACACCCTATTTTTTCAGCCATATTAAATTCCAATTTTCACTCTCCAACCTTCCCTTGAAGTGAAATTTCATGATATAATTTAACTTAAGTGTTGGGGGAATTTATCTTATGTTTTTCTACCTCATTTGGGGATACATAGGATAGAAAATAAAATATTGAAGATATGATTTTTCTTCTAAAAAATCATTCTATTTAAACATTTTCCCTTTTGTAACTTTCATAATAAAAGAATCTAAGCCTTTATAGATATTACAAATGAGAAAGAATGTTGTACTTATCTAGAGCTTTCAAGAAAAATTATGTTTGAGAATATTGATATTTTTTCCATATCAATTCTGAATGGTGTGAAATTTACTCTATTTTTCCTAATTATGGAGATTATTCTCTAAAAGGGGGGTGATTTGGAGACCATACTTGAGTGAAAATTTGAAACATTCAATTTTTATTCAAAAAGAGACAATACCTCCTTATTCAGTCTTGGAATTTTTGACATATAAATTCTACCAACTAAAATCCACTGAACAACCCTGCAAATTCCTCATGATAAACACATGTCCTTGACTCACATAATGTGGATAAGTAGTAATTTATCTACCCTATGGAGACTATTTCATGGGTTTGGATGAGAAAATCCTTTTTGAAAATAGATATTTTTGAGATGAGAGAAGACTCAGGTGAGGTAGGAGTTTTTTGTGAATGGGAGGAGAAATAAAAAAGGAAATATATTTAATTATATGAATGGATAACTTTAAATAGTGGTTTTTATGGGGCATGATATCTTTTTTTGGTGGGGAATTGGTGGAACTCATGGTCATGTGTTTTAAATTTTCGTTGATTTGATTTTTAGGCTTACTTGTCTAGGAGTCCATGTGCTAACTGTGAGGGAATTTATAGAGATAATATTTTCATTTTTTTATATGTTTTTTAATTATTTAATTCCTAAAAAATTATTAATTTTAACTAATTTGCATCATTTTAGTATTTTTGGTGAATCTTGGGTAAAAATGTAAAAAATGCTTGATTTTGGAATTTTAATAATTCTCTGGCACTTCTAGATTTTGAGCATAACATTTATAATTTTTATCCAATTGGAGTGATTCATTTTTAGTATTACTTTTTTATAGGATGTAACTTTTTATTATAGTCCCAGAGTTAATTTTAAATCCACTTGCATAGAAAGATCAATCAAGTTTAAAAATCTTTCAAGAAAACATAATGGAACCCACCTCAGTAATTGAGACATAAATCGAGCTAAATACCTCCAAATAAGGTGATTATAGGTTTAATTGAAAGATGATTAAAATCATAATTTTCCCATTAAATTTCAAAAAGATATTCACTCATTATGTTATTCATTTAATGTGACAAATTAGAGGAAGTTGAATAACCTATTCGGCCATAAATTTTTTTTCTTCGGTAATTTAGGAATAGTTTTTTTGAAACTTTTCCAAATAACATGATATTTTAACGGATAATGGAAAATATAGATAGGAAAAACTTTTCTAAAGACACGTTACTAATAGTCATCCATTTACTATGTGAAATAAACCCAAGATTTTGGTAGACATAAAGTGTAGTGAAATTTTTCCACCCCTCAACCCTGTAAATATATGCATCCACTTCTATTCAAAGGGGTTGAAGAAGGTGAAAGAGGGGTTTTACTATAGTATTGGAACTTTTAGAAGATTTTTATTTTAATTTTTATTTTTAATTTTTTCATAATTATATCATCTTCCTGATTCAACTCTATTACCCTTCACATGGAGGTGTAAAACACTTGGGTAGTCGGGGAAGGGTGAGTTTTCCTTTTGTAATGTTAGAGTCTTATTCTTCAATTTAAAACTAAATTTTTTTATCAAATGATTTCTATTTTTAGTGGTTCCAAATTCTCTTAAACTGATTATATTTTTGGGGTTTTCTCATTCATTATTTACGGCTTTGATTGGATTTCTTTAAACTCCCTCCACCTAGCACAATTTGTGTTAATCAATTAGATTGTGTTAAGTTGTGAGTTTCTATATATAATTAGAACATGTGTAGGGTAGTTGAATTATTTCTATATTTACAAGGATCAAAAATTCATTATTGGGACTTTACTTAGTGATTTGGTAATGGTTTAATGATTTTCATGGACACAGGAGTGGTTTCCATTGCTTCCTTTAACCATGGGCGATTGAAAAATCAATCGAGGATTCATTCATCTATCATTCAATAGAAAGAGAGGGGGGATGGTTTTTAATACCATGATGAAATTTTAAAATGTGATCCTACCCTGATTCTATAACTCACTTCATCATTTTTTTCCAACCTTTATTTTATTGATTTTTTTCTTTTTAAAATCAAACAATTTCAAAAACAATATTAACTTCTTTCTTTAATTTCATGTGGAAAAAGATATTTTTTTCACTCCTATCTAGAGAAAACCTTGGTTAATCACTTTAATATATTTTAAACTTAAGAAATATTTTTTTACACCCCATGATAGGAAATGTGTCTGTATACTATCTTTTACTTCAGTTGGAACTTAGTTTAGAATTTTTATAATCATTTACTACATGTATCCACAAAAGGATATTGGAAGACTCACATGACACATCATGGATATCACCATGTCCAATAATTTGGGGTTCCTCCTGTCACTTAAACCATTCCAATAAGGTGTATAAGGATGATTAAGTTGATATAGAGTCTCAAACTCCCATAAATAATCAATGAAGTCTTTATTAAGATATTCTCCCCCATGGTATGAGCAGAGTTTCTTAATCTTCTTACCAAGATGGTTCCCAACATCATTATTATATTCTTTGAATTTATAAACATTATCTAACATATAAAACATCAATTATACATATACATATATACTAAAATCATTAGTAAAAGTTAAGAAAAATGTGTACCCACCTCTTTCTTCAATAAGAAATGGTCTATACACATCTGTATGAACTAATTTAAGAAACTATTTGGAACTCTCACTTTTTACACTAAATGTTGATTTGGGATTTTTTTACATGTAAACATGAGTGACGTACACCAAGTGGTTTTAGGTCAAATGAATATAAATATACATCTTTGTGTAATTTAGTCAAATGTGTTTCCTTTGCACGACCTAGTCGGTGATGCCAAAGATTAGTGTGGTATGATTTATCTAAAGTAGTTTCATTATCAATAGATATTACTTAGTTCGTGTAATCTAACATATAAAGACCATTATTTAAATGAGTCTTAACATAAAAAATCCTTTTATTATAAAATGTGAAAAATTTATTCCTAAACTTTAAAACAAATTCATATATATCAAGTCAAGATACAAAAATAATGATTTTAGTAATAAATGGAAAAAAATATTAATATTTCAATACCAGTATTATTATGGTTGGAATAGTGAGTTAGTATTCCCTGATAGCTACAACATCAAGTTTATATTTATTGGATGCTAATAGATCTACCTCCCCTTGTTTAATTCATCTGAATATACTTGGTTCCTTTATTTAAATAAATATGTTATCACCAAAAGTTGTATCTAATACCTAATTTATTGAAATAGATAAATTGCACTAAATAATAAATTTACTTGAATATTCCACTTACTTATTTTCCTAGGTGCAATATTTCTTCTAGTGACCCTTCTTGCCACATGCGAAACAAATGGAATCCAGTTCCCTTTCTTGTCCCTTGATCTTCCTCTTCTTGGAAGGGTGTGAAGAAGCTTTGGTCTTAGAGATCTCCATATCCTATTTCCATTATTTCACTATAAAGTGGAAGGATTTGTGTGCTTCATATTTTTATATACTTGGTGAAGAAGAATAAGTATATCTCATATATACTCTTCTATGTTGTTCATGTTAATTTTTTCAAAAAAGATTGAGAATATCTGAGGGAGGGATATAAGAATGAGATCAATTCCCAGTTCTTTAGGGATTTTAAACCCTAGAACCTCTAAACTCTCAATGTATCCAATTATCCTTAATATGTGAGGCCCAGATAGGGAACCCTCTCCAATATTTATATGAAAAAAGAGCCTTACAGTTCTAAAACCATTCCAATCTAACTCTCTCCAAGTATACACCATAGAGATGCTCAAACATGCAAAAAGCATCCAGGTTTTTGTGAGACTTCATGAGTTTAATAGACATAGATGAAAACATTAAACATTTAATATTGACCACATCATTCATATGTTTTTCATAGACAAGTAACTCTTCATCACTTGCCTCTGTGGAATGTGGATTGGACATCGAGGATTCTAGCATGTAAGATTTTAGTTCATGGCACAACATAACTTGAAGGCATATGAACCAATCCTAGAAGTTACTGTTAGTGAGGAGATGTAATTTCTCCAACATAGATCATAGGGATACTGTTTATGATGAAATTATCATTTTCTAAAATCATAAAAGTGTAGACAATTAATAATTTTTATTGAATAAAAAATTTGTAAGAAATAAAAATTATTCATTTTATTAAATATCCCACTATTTTATCAATACCCAATAATCCTCGCCATTGAACTCGAAAAGTCTAGTTGTTAGGAAATTCTAGTGAAAAGGATCCGTATTCCCTTTCACATAACCCCAATGAGGGCTGGTCAAGATACTTGTAGGTATTTAGGTAGGCTGGTATTTTCTAACCATGGGATTGAAGCTCCTTGATCTGTTGAGTAGACTCCCAAATCCTAAAATCTTAATTTTGATTTCCACAAAACTTTCCTCTAAGTAACATCAATTATAGTAAGGGATACATATCTTGATTTAAAATGGGTAATCAACCCCTAAACTTCATAATAACTCTGCATTAAAAGTAAGTTTCCCAATGAGGGTTACTCAAACACATAGTTCTAAGGATTTCATTACTAATAATGTAGTGGAAGTTCAATTATAAATTAATATATTTTCTAGGTATTTTAATTTATTATGCATAAATTTAATGTTATTTTACCTTTACATAACTTTTTAATATTATGTGGATTTTACTTTATTAACCATGTTTGATAATATATTTATGCATAATAAATTTATTTAAATTCTATATTTTCATATTAATTCATTTATTTATAGGATAGTGGTATTACATCGATAAAATAAATAATGCATAAGATAGAAATAAATAAATAATAAATGAACCTATCATGATTTTATCTAATGGTTGATTTATTTAACGGATAATAAATCAATATTTATCCTTGGAGAATAACTCCTTGTTCCAGTCATGGCATGAGTTACAACATTCCACCTATCAACCTATATATCACCTAAGTTGATATCATTATGGTTTTGCCTTTAACCACCTCCATGCACCTTTGGATACTCCATTTATTATATGTATTTATAACTCATGTGAAGGTGAGGGGAACTAAAGGATTGATTAATTTATATTACCTAAATAACTATGGACGCATAGGTCATACATAATAATGGAGTTAGGGATAACATGTTGGCCATCATATTTAATTTAATATTAAATAATTACAAACACATTCAACAAATTAAATTATAACATCCAACACATTCATAGGGCTTGGTCAAGCTCATGAATGGTCATAAATGAAACGTATAAGAAAAATTAAGATGATTAACATTCATTTATATCCATTATTTATTATTAATATAAATGAGTTTTTATAAATTAATTAATTATCTTTCATCTTAATGACTATCTGAATTCATATGGAGATACCCATTATAATGGCATTTATGAAAAAAAATGATAGAACCAGAAATCACATATTTATTACAATAAATTAAGTAAGAATTTAAAATTATTTAAAACTATTATTAAATTTTTAAACACAATATGTTTCATTCAATAAAATAAGGTTTTAATGATGTGATTTTAAAATTTAATGTTATAAAATTTTGTCATTAATTGGGAGACTACACTGTGTGTACTTATGAGATACATGTCGTGTACCGTAGTTCTCGTGTACCTGAGTTACACACCTAAGGCTTTGGTCATGTACCCAGGCTAGAATACAAGACATGTAGAAGCTAACTACACATCATGTATCACTCTTTACATGTGTCTTCATAACCCACCAAAGAACTCAGCATGTTCTTTGGTTCTGACTACATAATGTGTATAGGCCAGATAGATACTGTGTATCTCTCATGTCGTGTATCCACCTAACTCATAAAATGGATCAAAATGTATTTTGAAAATGGGAAATAATGAAATGAACATTGTTTACACTGCATAAACATCATTCATATCATTAATTTTCCTATTTATCAGTCTCATAAAATTAGATCATCTATAATGACCACACGAATTGCGTGAATTTTTCCACTAACTCTTGCAGACTATATGATATTCATGCCATCTACACACCATGTAATCCGAAAACCCATGTTCTATATTAGACTGGTCTATATGTAGTGTGAAATAAATTCACCATGTCTAGTTACTACTGTTAGTTTGTGTATCCCGCGACACATCTAGATACGGTGTACTTGGGTACACAACATGTTCTCTTGCTACAGGTCATGTAACTGTAAGATCCCAAATTTTTTTGGAGTTATCTTGGGCACATTTTCCAGGTGCTTAATTGTTTTTACTTAGGTATATTTTATGGGAGTTATGTCTTGGGGTTTGTTTGGGTGAATTCTAAGAAAATTTTAGAGAAAAGAGATTATGCACTGTTGGTGCACGGTTTGAACAAACCGTGAGACTGTTTAGGAGAAACAATGCGATATATGGTCTTTGAGGTTGTAGATTCAACATGGTTAAAGCACAATTTGTGAAGTCTTATGAGGTAGCCATGCGAAGTTCCCCTTGAATCAGTGTCTAACACAAGTTTGGACTAACCACGCGACTAAACTGTGTGAGGGTCAACCGTGAGATCCTAAAATTGTGGATTTCACTCATTTTCATATTTTAATTACCCATTTCACCTTCTATGCTTCCATATAATAGGATTTTAATTTCTTAAGATTAATGTAAGGTTCTCCTATTTACCTAGTGGGATTCCAAGGCCTTACAAACATATTTCTTTGAGATTTAAATCCCAAATTTAAGATCTTCTCTTCTCTCGGTAAGTGGATTTCATCCCAATGCTTCTCCCATTATTTCTTCTATCATTCCTTTATATTTTCATGGAATATATCCTCTATTTACATAGATATAAACCTATGTGTTGAGATATATATATTTGATTTTCCATCTAGATCTAGATTTATGAGATCTTAATGTCATTGATCTTGATTTTGGTCTAGGGATTTAGATCGGGAACTTTTATCAATGTCGTTGTGATACACAGATTTTGGGGATTTCCATTGGGAAAACATCCATAAAATAATTGAGGTAGGTGGAATAAATATAATTCCCATATTAATGGATTTTATATTTATATGAAATATTATAGAATTTATAGAATATTTTATCAATTTATTTTCTTGAATTGGATTTATTATATTGGCCAATTGAGTTATCAAAGGTTGGATGAAATTAGTGGTTAATTGAGAAATTAATCATGAGGCTAAGGGTTTCCCTTATTAGATAATTAATTTGGGGAAATTTGTTAGAAGATATAGGGGTTTTAATCTAGAAACATAATGAAGGGATTAATTATGAGGTTTTAAAATGTCTTAGTTGAGATAATTAATCTTGGTTAATTATGTTCCTTTGATAATATGATCTAGATAATTAATTGAGGGATTAATTATAGAAAGTGGATATTATAATGAGATAATTAATTCTGGGAAATTAATTATGCAATCTGAATTTTGATATTTATTAATTAATTGACGAATTAATTAATGGTTTGAAGTACTTAGTTAATTTTTTAGTAAACTAATGATGTGTTTAACTAATTGTTGGGTTAGTAATGAGAATGAGGTGGATAATTAATTGGTAAATTAATTATGTGATAAAGAATGGGAACATTTACATTCTAAATTGAGAAGTGAAAATGGTATCATGGTCATAAAACTTATGAGTAAAGAGAATGGGAACATGGTCATTCTAAATTGAGAACTATACATGTTAACATGGTCATTATGCTAGTGAGTAAAGAGAATGGGAACATGATTATTCTATTAAGGATTAAGCATGGTAACATGATCATCATACTTATGTTTGTGATATTATTAAGTTTGTAAATGTGTCTTATAAATGTGAAATTAAAGAATGGAAATAATGGTACTTTGATTTATGGCCTCATATGAGAATATTTAAACTATGGCATGAGTCGAATCAGGCACTGATATATCATAGCACCTTAAATAATTTGAGACTTGGCTAGAAGCAGATATTAAGATATGGTATTACCTAGGGAATTATTTGGGATCTAGTATGAGATGAAGTTAGTATTGAGGTACGGGTATCCTTGGGAATCATGGATTTAATATAGTTAGACAAGAATAAATGAAAATATAATAATCTATTTATTTTTTCATTGTACATATTTCTTATAGAACTATATACATTATATTTTGATTAGAATTTTTTAGACACCATTTTTGGTGGGCTACTGAGTTGTACTCATTCCTTATTCGGGCTATCTGATCAGTACCTAAATAGATTATATTGTTTCAGGACTGGATAAGGGAAAAGGCCTGGGATAGGTGGATGATTGGGGATGAATCTTGGAGGAGGGAACCATAAATGGTTCAGGACCCACTTAGGGAGTCATAGTTTCTTTATTTTTAGTTTCATTTTAGACACTTGACACTAATATTAGCATATCATGTTTCCCTTTCTGTTGAGTATTGTGTTTCCTATTTGGTTATCTAGTGACATGAGTATTTTTCTGGTTATATATATGCTTCTTCATTTGTTCATTTATTTCATCTATCATTTTACTTTGATAAATGAGGGTATAGTCTCCCCATGAATGACTTACTAGACCCTCACTATTATTCAGAATCCTATAGCATACAGGGAGGTACGCTTGAGGTCATGTGGTGAACCAGCTCAGGGAACCGTCACGTGGCACCCAGGTCAGGACATTACCAAGTGGTGTTAGAGGGTGTACTCTTTATTTTTCTTTTGTCTTACTATTTTGGGAAAGGGAGATAAAAGACTAAGTAGAGTCAGGGATTGGTAGTGGGCTCATACATGGGAGTTTCAAACCCATGTATGAGGGAAAACCCAAGTACTCAGGGTGAGATTGATGTTATTCCTGTTTTCTGTTACGGTTGAATATCATTTCCCCTTGCATGACTCACTTGTGGTGTGATGTGATTATTTTTTTGAGAATTTTTGAGTATTGATTTGTAGACCAGAATAGCATGAGATTTGGGTCTGTAGGCATCATTCTAGGCACACAGGGTTATTGTGACATGAATCATTTTAGGCACGCATGGGAAAATGGGTTATGGGTAAGTTTTTAAACTTGAACTATTTTCCATGTTTTTGAGATTAAAATGAAAAATGGAGCCTAACATGAATTGATTAGGATTTTAAGATGATGTAAAATGATAATAATTGGGTGTCTAAATGAGAAACTTGATTATGACGGTGTGTTTACCCTTATTTATCTAAACCTTAGAGTAGGATGGTTAAGGGTAATGATAGCACCTCAGTATTGACTGTGTGGTGAGGCGGGGTAAAAAGACTTGTTATGATTATTCATCTTACATAAATGTTATAAGGTTGTGTTATAAGACCTGAGATGTGTGTTTGGTATTGTAGAGAGTATACCTCCATGAGGCTTATTGAGGAGATGATTGAGGGGAATCCCTTGAAATGTTTTTCCAATTAGGGATCTTGAGGAACCGATTGTACCAGCTAAAGATGAAGGGGAGAATTTTCGGGATAACATCGCTCGATTAATGTATTTTAGGGAAAGATATTGAGGGTGGGTTGTGAAAATTATGTATGAGTTGACAAGGGTGTTTTAGTTAAATCACCCTATTACTTTCACCAGAGATGGTGGAACTGAGGGAACTGGATTCTAGGTTGATTCCATAGAGAAAATACATGACCATATGGAGACTCTAACTGAGATGATGTTCATGTTGGCCGCTAATATGCTACAGGGATCAGTGAAGTGCTGGTGGGGAATTCATGTATGAACTGGATAGACTAACACCATGTTATAGAAAGACATCTTGGAGTGGTTCTTGGAGCACTTTCATCCAGAGACACTAAGATAAGTGAAAGTTGATGATTTCATGCATCTAGCCCAAGGGATCATGTCGTTGACGGAATATAATGCACGCTACATAGATCTGTAATTTTTTTCTCCAAAGTTAGAAAGAAATGAAGTAGCTATGGTGAAATGTTTTCAGGATGGACTTAAGTGTGAGATTAAGTCCCAAGTGAATATCTTCAGGATAAAGAAGTTTATAGAAGAGGTGGATCTGGATCTCTTAGTTGAATGGAATCTGATGGAGGACTCTAGTGCTGGACAGATAGTTGTTACTGGATGGTTAGGAGGTGCGACTTTCAAGAGTACGAAGTGCCATTATGAAAACTTTTTCCAAGGTAGTGGGAAGCAGAGTACGTAGACAGGAGGGTCGATTGTATTGGACCTTACTGAGTGATCTATTGTCAGTGTGGTAGGCTGTGACACTATCTTCAACACTATATATGACCAGTAGTAAAGTTTCTATCTTACAGAAAGATGGGGCATCCACATAAATTCTACAGTTTATAGCAATATACTGGTACTAAAGGAGCATTCAGGCATAGTCAGAGTGTAGGAAGAGGATCTTCTACACCATATAGGTCTTTTAGTTGGAGTTCTACTAGATGAGGTGGTAGAGGTAGTGGATGTGGTGGTTCTGAGCAGGAGCGCCCACATCAGTAGAGTGGTGCTACTCATGGGAGTTAGACAGCATCACAAGGAATAGGGGTTTCACGATTACAAGAAGTAGAGCCTACACTTGTAGATAGCGAGTTTGGACAATTGACAGTGAGGGGTACTATTATATTATCTTATACTTTATCTAGTTCCTTGTTTGATATTGGTGCCTCTCCATCCTTTATATTTTCAAAAATTGTTAATGGTTTGAGCTTGGCGGTGGAGTTTTTGAGAGGGGTAATGACTACAGATACACTATTGGGGGTGCAGTCTAGAGATATCTATCTATGCAATGGATGTTCACTAGAGATCTGGGAATATAGTTTCCTCTGGGATCTCTATGTTCTTGATATGATAGGATTCGACCTAATTATTGGTATGGAATAACTAATAACCTACTAATCCCACATTGATGGTTACCATAGGAGGGTGTCCTTTGTGCCTCCTAAGGGAGACCAATATATTCATCATGGAGAGTAGGATATCCAGCTAGGCCGAGTAGGGCCAATTAGTCAATAACTGTGACATATAATAGACCAAGTTTCTATTCTATTATTTAATGACAGGGGTATTAGGAAAGATGTCCTCCCAATAGTAGTGGAACTATTTCAAGATGTGTTTCCCGGAGACTTCTTAAAACTACCACCTAAGAGAGATGTTGAATTCACTATTGAACTCATGTCATGGGCTATGCCTGTGTCTATTCCACCATACAGAATGAAAACAACTGAGATTCAAGATATTAAGACTCAATTGGAGTAGTTGGAGGATAAGGGATTTATCTGTACAAGTACGTCAGCTTAGGGATCGCCAATTTTTTTTTCGCAAAAAAGGCTGGTGGGAGTTTATTCTTATGTTTTGATTACCAGAAGTTGAAAAAAAAATTAATGTAAAAAATTGATATACTCTTCTATGTATCGATGGTCTAGTAGATTAATTGAAGGGAGATTGTGTGTTTTTAAAAGATCTATTTGAGATCATAGTATCATCAGTTGAGAGCATGGACTTCTGATATATTGAGGACTTATTTCAAAAACAGGTATGGCCTTTATGAGTTTATTGTAATGTTTTTTGGGTTAACAAATGCACTAGCAGTGTTTATGGCCTTGATGAACAAGATATTTCATCCTTATCTGGATCAGTTTGTGGTGGTATTTGTGGATGACATCTTGGTTTACTATAAGACTCATTATTATCAATCCCTGCATCTTGAAATCATCCTGGGTACACTGAGAAAGCATCAGTTATATGCCAATTTATCTAAGAGTCATCTTTGGATTGACGAGGTACACTTCTTGGGGAACATCATCTCGGAGGAAGGTGTGTCAGTAGACCCAGATAAGGTTTAGGTAGTGGTTTATTAGGAGCATCCCAAGAATGTTTTTTATATCCAAATATTCTTGGGATTAGCTGGATATTACAAGAGACTCATCTAGGACTTTTCCTATTTAGAAGTGCCTCTTTTGGGCTTGACCAAAAAGGGATTAAAGTTTGAATGCTTAGAGGCATGTGAAATATCTTTTTAGGAGTTAAATAAGTTCTAAAACCCATCATCAATTTTGATCCTACCTGAGTCAGGTAAGGATTATATGTTTTATTATGATGCTTCTAGGATTGGACTTGTAGTTGTGCTGATGTAGGGAGATCAGGTTTTGGCATATGGGTCTCGCCAGTTGAGGCCTCATGAATGGAATTACCCTACACATGAACACGAGTTGGCAGTAATAGTTTATGTTCTTGAGTGTTGGAGACATTATATTTTGGTAGAAAAGTCTATAGTTTATACAGATCTCAAGATCTTGAAGTATATATTTTCACAGCGTGATTTGAATATTCGGTAGTAGGGATGGGTTGATTATATGAATACTTTTTATTTTGAACTGGCATATACACCTAGGAAGGGAAATAGTGTGGCTGATGCCTTGAGAAAGAAAACTCATACACAAATGGTTTAGGAGTCCAATGGGAAGTGAAAAAATGATTATGTTGCTGGATGAAATGCATGTGGGGGTTTAAGAGAGTCTAGAGCAGATGACTCTAGTTTTAGTTGTAGTGGAGTCTATGCTTCTGATATAGATTAAGGATAGACAGTATGAGGATCTAGAGTGCTTATCCTTGAGGGAAATCTTTGAAAGTGGGGATACATATTCTTATTTCTTGATTGATTAAGATGAGATCATCTATGTGAGGATTCGAGTTGTTGTGCCTACAAGCATGCAAGAGGATCTCATGAAGGAATTTCATGAATCAAAGTGGGTGGTGCATCCCAGAGTAACAAAATCTATCATGAAATATGATGAAATTTTTGGTGGCCATGCATGAAAAAAGAGATACCAGGGTTTGTGATAAGATGTTTTACCTGGTAGTAGGTGAAGGTGGAGAATCAATGACCTAGAGGTTTACTAAAACATTTTCCTATTCCGAAATGGAAGTGGGATGATGTGGCCATGGATTTTGTGGTGGGTCTCCTGAATATTCTTAAGAAAAATGATTCTATTTAGGTCATTGTGGATCTAATGAAAAAAATAGAACATTTTCTACGTTTAAGGGAAACCTTTACAGTAGAATAGTTGGGAGAAATGTACGTTCGGGAGATAGTCTTTCTGCATGGAGTGTCATAGACTATAGTTTCAGATCATGATTCATGCTTTAATTCATGCTTTTAGTAGGTCTTGTAGAAATCTCTTGGTGCCTAGGTATTATTGTGTATGAATTTCCACCCATAGATAGATGGAAAGTCAGAACATACTATACAGGTACTTGGGTATATGCTACAGGAATGTGTAATTTACTTAAGTGGATCTTGGGAAAAGCACTTGGCTTTAGTGGAGTTTCCTATAACAATAGTTATCTGGAAACTATAAAAATGGAACCATATAAGAATCTTTATGACATTTCATGTAGATTACCACTATGTTGGATGGAGGCTGGTGAGTCAGAGTTATTGGGACTAAGTTTCATGCAGGAGACATCAGTGCTATTATAGTTGATTCGAAAACATATGGCTACAGATCAGAGTAGACAAAAGTAGTATACTGATAGTCAAATACCACATCTTGAGTTTATAGAGGGTGATCATGTATTCATTCAATTCTCTCCTAGGTTGTGTCATTGTATAATACAAAGGAAAGGAAAGTTAGTGCCCAGGTTTGTTGGACCTTTTAAGATAGTGGATAGAATCAGGCTAGTGGTGTACCAATCGGCTCTCCCACAGAGATACAGTTCTATGCATGATTTTTTCCATGTATCACAACTATGGTGGTATCATCACGATCCTTCTTTTGTGATCGATTTGGATGAGATTGACCTTGAGATAGATGCCTCCTTTTAGGATCTTTTGATAAACATGTTGGATCGTTGTGAGAAAGTGTTACGAGGAAAGACCATGTCGATAGTTCATGTGTTATGGAAACATGGAAATGTGCAATAGGAAACATGGGAAAGAGAAGAATATAAGAGGCCTCAATGGTCTAATCTTTTGGGATCAGAATATTAGAAAGGATTGAAAGTGTATCTTGAGGATGAGTTGTTATTAGGTGGGGTGATTGAAGATACTAACATTTTCTAGAGTTATCTTAGGAACTTTTTCCATGTAATTTTTTGTTTTTAATTGAGTACCTTTTATGGGAGTTGTGGATTGGGGTGTTTTTCAGGTGAATTCTAAGAAAATTTTGGAAAAAAGGGACTATGCACAGTTGGCACATAGTTTGAACAAACATTGTGACCACCTAGGAGAAACCATGTGATATCTATTCTTTGTGGTAGTAGATTAGCATGGTTAAAGCATGGTTTGGGAGTCTATGTGAGGTAGCCATGTGAACTTCCCCCTTGAATCAGTGGATAACAAATTGTTAGCACATAGTTTTTCTTACCATACGACTAAACCATGTGAGGGCCGGCAGTGAGATCCTAAAATTGTATATCTCACTCGTTTTCAACTTTTAATGACCCATTTCACCTTCTATGTGGCCCTAACTCAGGATTTTACATTACTAAGGGTAAATTTAGGTTCTTACAACAATAAAAAGGAATTATAAGGCTTTAAAAACATCATTCATTGAGATTGAAATCCCAAATTGAAGATCTACTCTTCTACCAGTAAGTGGATTTCATCCCGATGCTTATCTTGTTCATTCTTCTATCATTCCTTGATATTTTACTTGAATATATCCTCTATTACCCTAGATTTAAACCCATATGGTGAGATCTATATCTAGTATTGTGGATCTAGATATAGATTTATGAGATATTGATGTCTTTGATCTTGATTTTGGTGTAGGGATTTAGATCCGCAACTATTATCAACATTGTTGTGCGGATCATATTTTGGGGATTTCCATTAGGAAAACATCTGTCAAAAAATTGAGGTAGGTGGTCTAAATATAATTCCCATATTCATTGATTTGATATGTATATGAAAGATTATATAATTTCTAGCATCCTTTAGTAATTTATTATCTTGAATTGGGTTTATTAGATTGACCAACTGAGTTATCAAATCCTGGTTGAAATAGGTGATTAATTGGGGAATTAATCATGAGAATAAGAGGCTACCCTATTAGATAATTAATTTGGGGAAATTTATTATTATATATTGGGGTTGTAATATAGACAATTAATTGGGGGATTAATTATGAGGTTTTTAAATTTCTAAGTTGAGATAATTAATTTTGATTAATAATGTGCCTTTGGTAATATGATCTAGAAATTTAATTTTGGGGTTAATTATAGAATTTGGAGATTATAATGAGATAATTAATTCTAGAAAATGAATTATGGAATATGAATTGTGACATTGATTAATTAATTGAGGAATTAATTAATGGTTTGATGTACTTAGTTAATTTTCGAGTTAACTAATGGAATGGATGTGTTTAACTAATTGATGGGTTAGTAATGAGATTGAGGTGGATAATTAATTGGTAAATTAATTATGTGATAACGAATGGGATCATGGTCATTAAAAATTGAGAAGTATAAATGGAAACATGGTCATCAAACTTATGAGTAAATATAATGGGAACATAGTTATTCTAAATTGATAAGTATACATGGTAACACAGTCATTATGTTTGTGCGTAAAGATAATGGGATCATTGTCATTCCATCAGGAATTAAGCATGGTAACATGGTCATCTTATTAAATTTGTGATATTGGTAACTTTGGGAATGTGGATTATAAATGTGAAATTATGGAATGGAAATAATGGAACTTCGAGTTATGCCCTCACATGAGAATATTTGAACTCTAACATGAGTCAAATCAAGGACTGAGATATCATGGAACCTGGAATACTTTGAGATTCGGCTAGAATAAAGTATTAATATATGGTTTTATATAGGTAATTCTTTAGGCTCCAGTAAGAGATGAAGTTAGTATTGAGGTATGAGTATCCTTCGGAACCCGGGAGTTAATGTAGTTACATAAGAATAAATGAAAATGTGATAAACTATTTATTATTGCATTGTAATTATTTCTTATAGAACTGAATACACTATCTTTTTACTAGACTTGTTTTAGACACCATTGGGGGTGGCCTACAGATTTTTACTCACACCCTATTCGGGATGACTGATTGGTACCCAAATATATTATATTGTTTTAGGACTGAATATGGGAAAAGACATTGGGATGGGTGGATAATTGGGGGTAGAGCTTGGAGGAGGTAACCAGACATGTTTTAGGACCTTCTTGGGGAGTCATAGTGTCTTTAATTTCAATTTCATTGTAGAAACTTGACACTTATATTGGAATAGCATGTTTCCCTTTTAGTTGATTATAGTATTTCCTATTTTATTATCTTGTGACATAAGTATTTTTCTATATATATATATTTCCACATTTTTTCATTTAATTCCACTGGAATTTTACTCTGATAAATGAGGGTATAGACTCCCCATGAATGACAAACTATCCCTCACTACTAGTCAGAAGCCTCTAGCATATGGAGAGGTGCGCTTGAGATTATGTGGTGAATCGAATCAGGGTACCATCACTTGGCACTCGGGTCGGGACGTTACAGTAACCCAGTTTTGAAGGATAAAAATCTGGCACTTATCGATGGAATCTCCCATTATTCTTAATATGTTCTTTGACCTTTAATAAAATGAAGCACTAAACAAAGATGATTAATATATCAAAGAAATTTAATTCATATTGGATAACATAATGAATAATATGAAATGAAATATTTAACCATAATTGTGCATAAAGACCAACAATCAAATAAATAATTATAAATTTTAAACATGATCACTTTGATACCACTTGTAGGTTATGGGTGTAGTTGAAGATCCTATGGGGGGAGTAATATTTAAATTTATTTTAATATAGAATTTCAAAATATCCAGAGAGGATATTTTTCATTAAATTCATAATTAATTTATTTAATATTGCAATAAATGATATACTTAGGAATAAGATCTTTTTTCATTGATGATGTTGATATTTCAAAAACCCCTTTTAGATTACCTTCATTATGTTGTAAGGATTAAAGTATAGAATCCCTTTATCGGTGATCCACACATGCTTATTTGATATATAATAAATTCTAATTAATTTTCGAGTACTAGCGTGACAAAACAATTATCTTTCATTATTCATCTTTATCACTCCCAGATCCTTTGGGGTTGAAGGTTTTCTTCTTGTTCTTGATAGGAAGAGATAATGGAAACTCAATAGGGAGAAAACGGTTGTGCGTAATGATTCTTAATTCTCAATTTTTGATAATTCACTCAATAGACAAAATAGACTATTTGTAGAGATGGGGTTTAGGTTAAAAATAATTATTTAATTTCATACTATCCCTTCAAATAATATTTTAATATTAAATAAACCTCATTCCACATAATAATAATAATAATAATAAAATTATTATTATTATTATTATTATTATTTTATGGCGCATGACAACCTGTGAAACTATAAATAATATTTACCTCCTTGTAAATAAATATTTATTAATAAACATGGTCTTGGACTTTATTCTCCTCATCATTTATTGAATACCCAAATAAATATTTAATTTAAATATTCTATTCATCAATAAATATTTATGATTGATAAAACATGAATAAAATTATTCCTTAGTCTTGAGAATAATATTTATTATATTCATTAAATTCAAATAGAATTTAATCAATATCAATGGAAACCCTTAGTGTGTGGCCTTTTAGGATTATTTCTTGTTGGAGTAAGGTGATATCACCTAAAGTTCAAGATTCCTATCTATTAATGAGTCAAGGCACCCAAGAGAAAGAACTTAATGTCATAATGATGAAAACCACATATGAATGCTCATTGTGTAATATAATATTTATTTCATAATATATCCTCAATCAAGTTTAACGTATCTATCATCAACCTATATGCTTGATACGTCTTTCATTGAATATCTGAAATAAACACATCGATACACTAGGGAAATGGAATATAGGATAATTTTTCTATTCCAATCAATGGGTAAAGATATCAACTTCCATAAATATGGAAGGGAAAATCCTTCCTCTACTTATCCACTAATGACATGTCAATCATGATGTACCCAATATACCATACCTCATCACAAATATATGGCTTCATTATTTTCATCAATAAATATAAGTGTGTGATTGATGACATTCATTAATGATAATCTTAAAATATGAGGACCATTATACATGCTTGCTGATATGAATATCTGATAACACAAAAACATGAAGAATTCATACTTGTGGGAATGTTATCATAATATCCCATCTTAGAGATTTCCAAGTGTGAACTTCATGAGAAGAAGCTACCTCATATTCTTATTAGTATTCACTCCTAAAAGTAACATTCTATGTGTCCCAACATAGAATGTTATCTGACCATATAACTATATTTAATAATATCATTATCCACTTCAAGGTTCTCATCATAGCGGGGAACTATTAGGACATTATCAGTGCAATAGATACCACAGGACATTATTACATTAAAGTTTTTCAGAACAATAAACAATATGTTATAAGATGTTATTAATATTCAAATCATCAAATATGTGTCTAATAAAAGTATAAAAACTGGTCCTAGGACAGAAAATATAATAAAGATAAGCTCTAATCCTTTGGGGATCTCACTTGCTACCTAGTAGAGTGTCTCTGGCTAGTCGGTGGCACAGGACAAAAACCCCCTAGCTACTCAAAGTCCACTGACTACCTGGTGAAGCTCCCTAACCATCCAGTGAGGTTTGGACACAACTAGATTTCTTAAGGTAGCTTAGTGGCTACCCAGTGGAATATAGTGGTGGCCTGGTGGAGTCTGTAGTATCCTAGAATCCTATAGCAAGACCCTCAGCAAGCTGCTGGCATCGGATGGCTAGGTTATAAAATCAAGACAAAAAGTAAAAGAGAGTATTTATCATGGTATTAAATAACTTACTTGACGCATAAACTCATTAAAAGAATCCTAAATACCCATGTATCCTATAAATACATCTTATGGGAGGATTGAAAAGAAACTAATATGATTTGGACAGATGTTTATTAATAAATAAGCAGATTAAAGGAATCATTGACTACAAAATTACTTCCATTATTCCTCCTTTTGAGATATCTTTATACTTATTTCATTAAACACTTTGATCTCCCATATTTATCTCTTTTTTTCATTCAAGTTCATCTTCTATATATTTCTAAACAATTGAGATAATTTCTTCAAATGGTTTTTTTCTAAGAAAACATCATTTCTCTTTCTTTTCGGGTTATTTGTAACTGCTAAAACCAATGTTTTTTTTTTCAGTTTTCTTAGAAACTACTAAAGTTAAGGGTTTGTGTTCTTTTTTGGTTTCAATTATACTACTAAATTCATGGACTATTAATTCATAAACCCTCAATAAATTGAGGTGGGAGATGTATGGGGCTCATAATTGAGTTATTTCCAAACTCCATTATCACATTTTTTTCCTTTTATTTTATTTACTTTCATATCTTTTATTTTTAAATTTATTTCATTCAATTAATGAATTTATCTTTAATTGCATCAATCACTTAATCTATTAAATTATATAAATAAATCTATTTCTTAATGAATTTATTTTTTTATACTATTCTTATTCTTTTGATTTTCAACACACTTTTTAAATTCCATTTCTCTTACTTTGATTCTTTTAATTTATCACTAAATTTTATAATTATATTTCTTATTTTAGTTTTAATTTTTAAAATTCAATTCATCCCCACTTTATAAATTACTCTGACCAAAAATTGGTATCAAAGGTGACCTTGTTTTTATAGCTTTTGTTTGGGCCTTGTTTTTTAAATTTTTTGTAGATCTTGTTTTCAATTTTTTTTATAAAAATATTAATCAATTTTAGGGAATTATATTTAAAAATGTCTTCAACCTCTAAACCCCAAGGTGAATCCAAAGGAATCTGAATGGGTATGTACCCTTTCTTTGATGTAATAGAATATAGTTTTTAGAAAACCCGCATGTCTACTTTTCATGGAAGCATAAGTTATTCTATTTGTAAAATTTTTATACATGGTTACACAACCACTAAAGAATCAAAAGAAAAATGGTCTTCTGATGACATTGGAAGTTTTTAACCAGAAAACAAATCCAAATTTATTTTCATTTTGGTTTTGACTGAATTGAATTTATTCATGTATCCACTTGTAAAATTTCCCATGAAATTTAGAAATTAATTGAATCTAATCATAAAGGAATTAATAAATTTAAAGATACTAGACTTGAAATATATAGACAAGATTTTGAAATTTTTATTTTTAATTATAATGAATCAATTTATGAGATTTTTACTCTCTTTTCTAACATTTTCAATGGTATAAAATATCTTGGTGATGATATTTCTATATATAACATTTTAAAGAATATAATTTGGGTTTTTACATGTTCTTGGGTACCCAAGGTGATAAAAATTCAAGAATAAAAACATTATATAAATTCTATTTTAATAACTTATTATATCACTCATGATACTTATGATATTACCATGAAGTGACACAATAAAAAATGATAATATTAAAGGAAGATGAGATAATTTATTTTAAAGAAACCATTATTAAATCATCTAGAAGTGATTGCGAGATAGAACATCTTGCTATGAAATTTAATAAATTCTTGAAGAAAAAATGATCCTTCTACCATGCTAAAAAGAAGAATAAATGAAAAGAATATTAGGTAACTTTTTATCATTGAAACAAAAATGGAAACATAAATATAGATTTCCAATTTCCCAAAAATAAAACTAAGAAAGGAAATTATGCTCTAAATTTTTCTACTTTGAGTATAAGTGATGACTCCCTCACTTATTCTGACACAAGTGATGGAAGTGCCAAATGTATCATGGCCAAATTAATGTATGTGATGGAGTTAATTCTCCCACTTATTCCACTTATAATTCATCCACCTCTTCATGTTCTTCAATAAAATTAAATTATGAAGAGTTAGAGGATGGATTTTGTGAACTTAGTACAAAAATTCAAAGAAATAAAAAATAAATATAATCATTTTTTTAAAGAATAAACACTCTAAGGAAAATGATGAGTTACCTTTGAAATTAAAAGATAAACCTAATGTTGAAAATTTTTAATGAAAAAATAGTGATATAAAAAATTATATTTCTCTGTTTAGGAAAGGTGATAAAAGTTAAATAAATAAATTTTTTCTCAACGACATGTGAAACAAATTGTTTTTAGTTCCATAAATCAAGTAAGAACCTCAAAAAACACTACTACAATTGTAATAGGATGCTCACAAACTAAATTTTATAGTTATTGTATAAATACCAAGAATTTTATTTTTGAATGTGATTGAAAAAATGATCATTATCGCAATCCTAAATCAATTAATATCTCTTATAATAAATTATTTATGAATTCTTAAATAAAATATTATTCTAAACAAGTATGGAATCCAAAATATTTTTTAGCTAACACACGTGGACCAAATATTTGGGCCTCAATGTTGTTAGTTTCTTGATCATTTTTTAATAAAAATGTCTCATTATCAAATCCTAAGGAACCACATGGTCCATGGATAGCGAATCCACAAGACACATGTGTAGTGACCACTCAAAGTTTAGTCATCTTTAAAAGCTCGATGGAGGCTACACCAGTTTTGGTGAAAAGTTAAGGAGTAATATCATTGGTATAGATACTATTGGTTTTAGAAAATATTATTTTATTAAATAATTTTTATATGTTAAAGGTTTAAAACATTATTTTTAATGTATTATTCAATTATGTGATAATAGTTTTAAAGTCTCTTTTTAAAATTATTTTTGTAAAATCTTTGATTCTAATGGAAAATTTTTATTTTCATATTCTCATTTTCAAAATTATCATGTTATTTATTTAAAATAGATTTAAAATAAAAATATTAAATAATTAAGTGAAAAATATAGTGAATTTGGGGATTTGGAATAGGTTCCTTGGTAATTATAGAAGACACACACTTGTCAAACTCAATTGAAATCATCTGGTACAAGATTTACCTAAACTGTATTTAAAAAATAACATTGTTTTTTAACCTTTCCATCATCAAAAAAAAAACAAAAAGTTCACTTAAATATAAAAATAAGTATCTACCTATAAGTAACTTGAGATTATTCATATTGATCTTTTTAGATCAACCTAATTTTTAAGTATTGTAGGTAAATCTTACACTTTTGTAATTATCGATTATTTAATAAGATATACATGAGTTTATTTCTTGACTCATAAAAACGAGTCTTGTAAATTATTTATTAAATATTCAAAGAAGGTCAAAAATGAAAATTTTTATAAGATCATATCCATTAATAGTGATCGTAGAGGAGAGTTTGATAATAAATATCTTGATAAATGTTGTACTTCATAACATTATGATCATTCATTTTCTACTCAAAGGACTCAACAATAAAGTAAGGTTTTTGAAAGATGAAAATGAAATCTTTATGAAATTGAAATAAATATTTTAAATTAATTTAAACCCCCTCAATATTTTTGAGTTAAGATAGTCAATACCACTGTTTTAATTGAATTGTTTTCTCATAAGACCTTACTTAAAAATACCCCCTATGAACCTGTGAAAAAACAAATTCCCGAAGTTGTATTTTTTAAGTATTTATATGTAAATTTTATATTCTTAATGCCAAATAAAAACATGGAAATTTTGACCCCAAATAAAATAAAGGTATTTTTATTAGTTACTCTAAATTAGGTAATGAATACCGAGTCATTAATAAAATCACCGAGTCCTTATAAAAATAAATTCACATCAAATTTGTTGATAATTTCTGAAAAACTCTACCCCAAATTGATAGTGTTGAGGTTAACCTAGAAAAACCATAAATAAACCACCTTATTCTAAAGAAATTTATGTTGTGGAAGAACCACCATATATCCCATTATCCAAAGCACGGGTGAAATCCAAAGACCATACCTTAGAAAAAAATTTCAATGATTTGCAAGATGATACTCGCACTAGAATTTTAGTTTTAAATTAGGTTAAACATTGTGTATTTTCTCAAACCTAGAACCCCTAAATATGGATGATTCCATTAATGATGAAAATTGGTTACTTTCTATGTAATATGAGTTAAACTAATTCAAATGGAATAACATTTGGACTCTTGTTGAAAGATGTGATGATCATCCCATTATTGGTACTAAATGGGTTTTTAAAAATAAATTAGATGAACAAGGAGACATCACTCATAACAAAACTAAACTCATAGCCAAGGTCTATAAAAAAGATGAAGAAATTCATTATAGTGAAACTTGTACCCCTACCTCTAAGTTTTAATCCATTGGAATACTATTAGCATTTTTTAATCATTTTAATTTAAATAATTTTTAAATGGATGTTAAAGTTACTCTTTTGAATGGTTTTATTTTCAAAATGTTATTTGTCGAACAACCTCCTATTTTTTAAGATTCAAAATTTTCAAATCATTTTTTAAAGTTAACCAAGGATATTTATGGTTTAAAAAAATCTCATTAGGCATGGTATCAATGGATGGATAAATTTCTTTTATAATTTGATTTTAAAATGGGAAAGTTTGATTCAACATTGTTTTTAAAATTTATTTCAAATGATTTATTTATTTTTCAAATTTGTGTCAATGATATCATTTTTTGTTTTATAAAATAATATATTTACAATTAATTTTATGATATATTGAAAAACAAATTGTATACGAGTTTTATGGGTGAGTTAATTTTTTTTCACATTTTTCAAATTTTCCAAAAATAATGATATGTTTTTTCCAAGTCAAAGAAAATATTATAATTAAAATATAATGTTTTTGGTATAGATCAATAAATTGAAACAACTGAAACTATGAGTACTTATTATAATCTAACATTTGATGAGGTCGATTGGCAGGTTAACAAAAATCTTTATCGAGGGATGATTAATATCCTTATTTAACTTACCATGAACTGAAAATAAATCATGTTTAGTGCTTGTCTTTGTGATAATTTTCAATCTAATCATAAAGAATAAAATTTAAAAACACATAAAAATAATTTTTAGATATTTAAAAGTTTATAAAAATTTTGGTTTATTTTATCCAAAATACAATTATTTTGAACTTATAAGGTTTTCTAATGTCGATTTTAATGGATATCAATTAGATAGAAAAAGTACAAGTGAGGCTTTTCACCTACATGAAAAATAAACTATCTCTAGGATAAATAGGATCAAAATTTTGTTTCTCTTTTTATGGCTGAAGTGGTATATATATCCTCTGGAAGTTTTTTCACCCAAATTATTTGGATGGAACACACTCTCTTATATTATAGACTAGATTATAATCAAGTACCTATTAAGTATGACAACACTAGTGTTATTAGTAATTTTATAAATCCAATTCAACACTATCACACAAATAAAATTGTCCTTAGAAACTAATTTTAGAGATATTACTTCAAAAAAAAGGTAATATCATCCTTGGGTTCATTAAAACCAGTCTTCAATTAGTCGTTATCATTACCAAAAACTCCTTTCACTATATCATTTTGATTTTATTAAGGGGGATTTAGGTGTCATATACTTGTGACCCTTATTAATTAACTAATTAAATCTTGAGATATTTTTCAATTCATTATTTTTACATGTATTTATCATTTCTAAATATTGTTTAAAAAATATTTTTAAAAATTACATTAAGTATGGTAAATAAAAGTGAGTGTAATATTATCAGAAAATAAATTCATGTCTAGACTCAAATAGGTGGATATAGTTTTGAAATATATGTACCTAGTGGATATAGCCTCAAAAAGAGATGGTTGGGTTTTTATATTCACCCTAGGCATGAGTAGTGGGACTTTATTATACACCTGGTATTGAAATCATGAGGAATATTCTCTAGATTATTCCCATAATTTTTCTTAACCTTAATAATGGATGGGAATTTCAAATTATATTTTTAACTCTTTATTTACAAATGTTTCATGTTTTAAAGTTTTTTAAAAAATATATTTTAATAATTTTAAATACTTTATGTCTTTTTATCTATCTCTTGAATTTCATTATTTTATGGCTTTATATATTTTTAATACATAAATAAAGGGGGATATTATCTTATAAATTCTGAAATATTATTATAGGATACAACCTATTTCAATCATTTTTTTATTTAAAAAATTATAATTAAAAGTTTTATTTCAATCTTGAGCATAAAATTTATCTAATTTTAAAAAACTTTGAAATTCATTCTATACTTTCAAAAAAAATTATTTTTGGAAAATTAAAAGGATTCTTAGATTTAATGAAATATTAAATTATGTTTTTGTCTCTATATAAGGATCATTAATGATGAGTAATGTAATTTATTTTTATATCTCATTTCTTTTACCCTATTTATAAGTTATTTTTGATCATCACAAATGGGGATAAATTTATGTTAAAGGTACAATGCTTATTGATTTTAAAGTTTCAATTTGTTTACATATTCTTTCAAATGTTTCACAAAAGTGTTAATTGAAATGATTCACAAAGGGTGATAAGCTTTTTGATTTTGGAGATTTTTATGAGAAAATTATGTTCCCAAAATCTTTTTTTAATCTATTTTAAATAGAAATTGTTTTTAACTTGTATTATGTTAAATCATTTTAAAATCCAATTATATTAATATATTGATTATTGAAAATGATATTCTCATCTCATTTTAATTTTATTATGAAATATTGAAATTAAATTTAAAATTTTATTTGGTATATTACAAATTTTTGTGATCATTAAAACGGGGTGTAATGTTCTACCTTACTATCTAAGTTTATTTCAATGATCAAAAACACATTTTAGTGTTTTAACGACATAATTTAAATTTTATTTCATCCTTTATGTTTAAATATCATCCTATGGAATCATTGGACCAAAAAAGTCTTTAAAATGGTTATAGAGGGCGACTTTGAAGACCCTGACTAGGAAACAACACCAATTACCTGATAAAATTCCACCGCCTAGACCATAGAGTAAAAACAATGTTCCAAAACTTCAGGTTGCTCACTGGCTACCCAGTTTAGTGTCACCGGTCAACTGATGGCACTGGAAGAACCTCCCAAGCTAATGGAAGTCCACCAGCTACCTAGTGGAGCTCACTATCCATCTGGTGAGGTCTGGATAGAATTTGGATTCTCTAGGAAGCTTACTGGCTACACAGTGGAATCCAATGACTACCCAGTGGAGTCTAAAGAAGCCTGGAAGCCTATTGAAATCCAACCATCTAGTCGGTGGGATATAGTAAGGAAGTCAAAAGGAACATTAATCATGCTCTTCAAATCTTTCCTTAACTCATTAACTCCTCTAACTCAACCTAGAGACTCTAAAATCCAATAAATACATCATGTGTGAGGATTTAAAAGTAATTATAGTGATCTAAAATTAAAATCATTGATCTATAAGAAAATGAAAACTATCATTTACTATAAAATTTATTATATTTTTCCACCTCTTATGATCTATTTGTACTACTTTATTTAATCACTTTGATATCCAATATTTATCTCTAATTCTCTCAATTTCATATTCTCTATATTTCTAGATAATTTAGAGACTTTCTTTAAAGGGTTTGTGGTTAAGAAAACATCCTTTCTCTTTATTTTTGGGTTCTTGGTAACTATTAAAACCAATGCCATTTTTGGGTTTCTTTTATACTGCTAAAGTAAAGGGTTTGTTCTCTTTTCAGGTTTCTTACCTACCATGAAATTCAAGGTCTATTAATTCATAAACCCTTAATAAATTGAGGTGGAAAACATAGAAAATCATAATTGATAATTTGGAGAACTCCCTTATCAATTTATGTTCCATTTATTTTAATTGCATTCTACATATTTTATTTTTTAAATCACTTTCATTCATTTAATAAATTAATCTTTAATCATATAAGTAACTTAATATATTAAATTATATAAATAAATATATTGATCAATTAATATATTATTTATTATATTATTCTTTTAATTTTCAAAAAGCTTTCAAAATACTATTATTCTTTGATTATTTTAATTTATCACTCAATTTCATAATTGTATCACTTATTTTAGTTTTAATTTTTAAAAGGAAATCCCCCCTCTTTCCATAATACATCGACCAATAGCCTCTTCACCATAGATAACTACCTCTTCTTCATGTCTTGACATAATCCTAAGGTTCAATAACATCATTATAGAACATGTCAAAAATTTCCATCAGAATGAATCTGAAAATTCATTTTTAAGACAAATCTTCAATGTTCAACTCTGAGTTGGATTGGAGATTGTTATCAATGTTGGAGGGTATGAATTCTAATACTTCATTATATTATTTAACAAAAAATGATTTAGGTATAATTTTTTCCAAAATATACTCAGTTTTTATATCAAACAAATTTGAATGTTTATCACTGAGTCCCTAGGAAAACATTTCAAGCTCAAGATATTTTTGGGGGTTGATTCTAGAATTTTTGACCCTATCCTCCTCACATTCCACTTCTAATGATTTAAAAAAAATTTCATAAGTGGATTTCATAGAAACCAATAATTGAGGGGGTAGAGGTTACTTAGAATAACCCTTATCCACAATAGTTATCCCAGTATTCATCAGTTGTGACCCTTAAAGCCCCCAACTCACCCTATATGAAGATTAGAAACTCTACCTAAAGGGGAGTTTCATTCTGAGAGATTTGAATAGGAGAAGAGGTAACATGGTTAGATTTTAAATGTAGAACCATTAGGAATCCCTATTTATCTACCATCTTCTTCTCAACCTTAACTAGTGTAGCCTTAAAGTACTAAGATGACGAGCCTTCCAAAGTATTAGGTACCTTAATATGCCCTTGAAAAATCGAACAAAGAGACCTTGTAGTTCCAAACAGTGTGATAAACCCTATTGGATGACCACACTACCCAAATGTAGACCCCCTAGGCTATGAACCCTCCTCATTTTTGACTTGTAGATTCCCTAAAGGAATAGTGCATGTTGCCTCCCTAGTTTTCACATTCTATAAAAAATATCATCATCACCAATTCCTGACACTAGTGTACCATATAATGTCTACTTTTTTATGAAAAAATGACTTACCTTGTGTAATCACATCTATCTTAGAGTAAGATCTAGGTTCCTGCCCACCATTAACCTAAAAAAGGAGAACTTTAGGCCTTATTGGTGGCTACCCCATTGCTTAGGTCATTCATCCCTAAAGCCACCTATGATTTCTTCCCATGAATAGAATTCCCAGATATCCCTTATACACATGTGCCAGAAAACCACCTATGAAATTGATCCATTGCCAGTAGTTTTGTTTTTCTTGTTAAATATATGGTCATAATTCCCAAGAATTGAGTAGAAGTTTTATATGAAAAACCTTATACAAGTGAATTTTCCATTTCCTATGAATTTTTAGTCTAAGAAGAACTTAGGAATTCTCTCATAATCAATAAACTAATCAAATACATTACTGAGTGTTAAAATCATAATCTTATCAACCAAATTAGAGCATAAATCTACTTCAATAAGAATGTATTCCTAATGATAAAACCTAGGAGTTTCCGTATTCATATCCATTTTTATAGAAACTCCAATAGCTAGATAAAATTCATGTAATATTTTACTGTGCCAAATCACCCAATTCCGACCATATATGTCGACCCATAATTGAACTCAAGTTTTACTAACCTCTATGGAATTAAAATTGCATCCCCACTCCTGAATATAAAGAGTGTCTAACCAAAGTGATGGGGATCCAAAACCTTAATCCCTTATCTTTAGACCTTCTGAGGGAGAAATTATATGGAAGAATCCACATCCCATAGAAACTCATCTCTAATTTTTGAAACCCCAAATTATAGAGATTCCCACAATAAGGCCCCATAGTTTCCAAGTATGTGGTCCCTCTGAGAGAAACAGTCTAGTGATAATGGAATTCTTACCTAGATCATGTTTGTCAACAATAACATCCTGATTTTTTGAAATGTGATCAGTGTTTCCTTTTCGGTGAAATCTTCTAATGGTTGCATCCTAGGATAAGATATCCACCTCTAATGAAAGTACCTTCAGTTTACCAACTCTTTCAAAGAAATCCCATCTTATGAAGGAATAAAGGAATTATTGATTCCCTTTGAATCTCCAATTGACTGAGATGTCTTTGGGCAATTTACCCTAGATGGAAGATCAAAGCCCAGAAATTGTGGAATAACCAAGGATGATAAAGAACCCTAGTTGATACAAGAATCGCCGTCACGAAGCTCCATAGACCACAACATCCTCCTTTAATTGATAAAATAATTAATAATTACATAATTATTACTATTTCTTGTAATACTTAAAAATAATGTAATTAATAGTGTGGAATATCTATGGTTGATGAAGAACCCTAGTTGTTATAGGAATTTCCATCATGAAGCTCCCCAGACCACAACATCCTCCTTTCATTGGTAAAATAACTAATAATTTTATAATTATTAATAACATAATAAATAATTATATCTTTATTAATAATATAATTAATTTTTATTAATTTTTAATGAATAAAAATTAATAATATAATTGATAATTATTAATGTTACATGTAATAGTTAAAAATAATGTAATTAACAATGTAACTACATTTAAATTTCATGTTTTGAAACAATAATATATTATATCATTTTAATTATTTTGTGTATATAATTTTTACTAAATTTTTTATCATTTAAAATATTTTTATGTGTACATTCCATGTGTTAGATTACATTTCAATTTTATTTATATTTTATATTTGATAAACTTCCAAGGTCACCTGCTTGAAACATAATATTGTTTCAAGTAGTTGAATTTGAAATTTTATATAATTTAAAATATAAATACAACTGAAATGTAATATAACACATGAACTATGCACATAAAAAATAGATAAAAATTAAAAAAATTAAAATATGAAAAAATATAATTTAAATGATAAAAAATATTTTTTTCGTAAAAAAAATATATATATATACTTTCAAAAAAGTTAAATTCATAAAAACTATATTTTATGTCAATTAAATTATTTTTTGTTTATTTCATTTAATAAATTTATAATTTTTTTGTTACTTTTTTGGTGGAGTCTGGATGTTAAATTATATTTCTTTTGTTTTTATATTTTATAATCTTTCAAATTCACCTGCTTCCAACATAATAATGTTTCAAGTAGGTGAATTTGAAATATTATAAAGTATTAAATATAAATCCAATCTATATATAATTTGAAACATTGACTACGCATATAACAAATATTTGAAAATATAAATAATTTCATAAAATAATAAACATAAAAAATTAAAATGACACAAAGTAATATTGTTTTTAAACATAACATTTATAATCTAAAAGAATACAAGTAGGAAACTTTGAAAGATTATAAAATTTGAAGTGTAGATACAATCTAAATGAAGATAAAAAAATTGACTAGACACATAAAATAAGAAAATAATCCTAAATTTTGGGTCATGTAAATTATTAATTTCATTATATTTATGAATTTTTTTTATTTCAACTATTATTTATATATTTATTCTATGATTTAATTTTCATTTAAATTGTACTGATATTTGTTATTTTATAAGCATTAAAAGTTACCAATATGAAACATAATATGTTTGGTTTTTTTTTAATTAGGAAACATTCAAAAATTGTAAGATATAAAGTATGAATATAATCTAGCTAAAATTTAAAACATAGGATAAAAAGATAAAAAATAATTAAAAAAATCATCAAAATAATAAACAATGAATAATATATATGATACGAAACATTATTTTTTTTAAGGCCAGATATGGGGCTCATATGTTAAAAAACAAATATAGAAGCATATAAGATTGAGTTAGACAAAGAAAAACCACCCTCATCAATTGCAGGCCAGTCACAAACCCAATGTTTTAATAATCTCATCCTAATCACAAAGTCTCTCATTGTGTTGTGCCACCCAATTAATTCAACCATTCCACATCCTCAACCTCTTGGATGAAGAACTCTCCTTAGAGTCTTCACACATTTCCAATGTTCATCAGGGTCTCTAGATTCCTCTGATTCACTCTCTACAACATCTGTTTGAACCTCTTCCCTCTTAAAGAAATCATAGAGCAAGGTATCCTCATTTCTTTTTCCCTTATCTATGAGGGTTTGAACCCCATTATCCTAGATTTCTTCTTCCATATAAAGGACTTCCATGGTGATGAAATTGCTACCTATATTATTCATTTTCTCCCTGCCACTCTGTTCATCACCTTCTCATTATTCGATATCATTTAGCGAGTCAATAACTCTAATGATATTGGATATAGTCACACGTTCCTTAATTAAATTTTCATGTGGTTCTTGATCACTAGTTGTGACTAGTGTCTTTCCTGCCAATGCAACCACTCCCTGTACAATTGTTAGCACTGGAGACCCAAATGTCTTACCCTTTGTGTTTGAACCATGTGAGGACACCAAGGGAGTTGGAAGTCCTTTATCAATTATAGTCTCCTTAGATTTGAATATTTCCACCTCACTAATTATAATAGAAGTAGAGATAGCCATATTCTTCTTTAATTACAGAGGAGAATACATTTTCATTTTACCTTTCCTATTTCTAGAAGAGTTTATTTTATGCTCCTTCTAAAGTTGAGAATCATTATTCAATTAAGATTCCAACTCTAATTTAGATTATCCATTAAGTTCATCATGAGGTTCCTCAAATCCTGAAACAAGAGAATCACAAAATGAGGTTTCAATAGGAGATATTTTCTTCCCTTTTGCAATGTATGCATAGCTAGAATCCTATCGCATAGTATCAAGACCCTCATTCCCCACTCTAGCATTAAGAGAGGAATTGTGTGACAAAGGGGGAATAAGACTTCTTTGAGTTCCAAAAAAGGCCAGAAGACCAGACTTATCCATATATGTAGAGCCAGATTTATGAGTGATCTTCTCCAATTGAGTAGTTCCTTACTCGATAAGAAAAACCTCATATGGATACCCATCAAGGCGCACAACCCCAAAATTTCTATAAAAAATAGAAGGCTTTCCTCCATCCTGAAATTATCCCTTCCCAGTATTTTTAAAATGCTATCACATTGAAATCCATGAGAGTTACAACCAAGGTATTTTAAACACAAAATATTTTTAAAGAATATGATTTTATCATGCCATCAATTAAGGAAAAAAGAACAAGTAATGAATCTTCTGCAATTCAAATCATCATGTCAAATAACCTTGCAGTCCATAAAAAACAATGGGAAAATCTCAAACCCAATTCTCAGTTCAAATTCATCATCATTAGTTAACAGGGTCACTTTATCAACTAAAGAAGAATTAAAATCAACTTAAACTAAAAAATGATCATAATTCTTAAAACTAACTGCCTATGTTTCCATATCCATTTTTATGAGGACGCTAATGGTCAGTGTGATATCATGAAAATATGTGGGTTTCAAAGTATACATTTTTAATATATATACCTTAACCCAAAAATGAATAGAGGAATTACATACCTCTAAAAGATTAAAGGTGTGATCCCACTCATGAATGTAAAGAAAACACATCTTGAAGGAAACTGATCCAAAACCCAATTACCTCATCTTCAATTATTCAAGGGTGGATAATTCTTAAGAAAAAAAAACCCATTGATATAAATATCAAGTTCAATAATCCCTAAATTTCTAAGAGGCATGCCCCTAGATCTCCCATTTTCCATGGTTTATAACACCTTAGAAAAATAATTTGAGTGATAATGGAATGTTTACCAATCTCTAATCGTTCTATGATAGAATTTAGATCTGTCTCCACAGGAGAAACATTTTTATTTCTATTAAATCCTTGAGAGATAGAACCCTTAATGAGAGAAAATTTGCGCCTGATCCCATTATCATGGATTCTAGAATCTACAAAAATCACACCATATACAACCTTTTTACCCACCTTTACAGCAGCAGAAAACCTATGACCATAACAATTCCCATGTTCAAGTAAAATTTCATCTAAAGAAGGAACATATGAGGGGTCCTTGACCACTACATGGTGATTCTCAGTCATGACACCACATTTGGTAAGACCTCAGAACAAATCTCTGCCTAGCATCAATTTGGTTTGTTTATGTGACATTGGTTTTTTTCTCAGTGAATCATACTTCATGGTTTGTGTGCATGGATGGGGGTGGAATGTATTCAGAGGTTTGATTGAATGGATAGTGTATTACAGGTTCAAAAAGTGTGTATGAGTTATGCTCGACTCCCAGTGGGGGGCCTTGACCAAGCCCAAAGCACGTTGCATGTTCCCCATCTAAGCAATTAATTTGAATTCCCCTATTCATAATATGAATAGTATCTATGTCTTGTGGTATTTAAGCCTCTATTATTTCCCTCAAGTAGAGAATTAGTACCAACCAGGGGCACTTCTCGACTAACGCCCTAGGTGTACAACAAAAAACATTATTGTTTCAAAACATAACATTTATACACTTCAAAAGTAATTAACATTAAAAGATTATAAAATATAAATTATAAATAGATTATAAATGGAATTTAAGACACACTTATAAAATATAAAATAACTAAAAATATAAATAATTTCATTAAAATATTAAATAGAAAATATTAAGTATTAATAATTATATAATCTATATTAGGTAGAGGGGGTTACAAACCAAAAACAATACACACTTAGACATCTCCATGGTTCAAACATCATCCCTCACAACAAATAATGAAAAACACTCATTTAACTTATTTTATCATATATTTGTGACATGATGATCCAAGTTCTTGATGATCTGAAGGCCCTGATGATTGTGATAAAAAAATACCTTTAGATGAGATGACATGAATGTTCAAAAGATAAATTTTCGTCATGCCATGACACCTGTCTTTTGGTGTATTCCCCCTCCCCCATTGGTAATAATCACACCATGATAGTTTTTTGGAAGTCCCCCAACCACCACCAAGAAGTTAGGGAACCCCTTCATATCACATTGGGAATCCATGTGGGAAGAGGGCTGCTTGATAGTTTCTAATGCACCCATCGCTATTTGGAGTTTCCCACCAAGTGGTGCCTACATGATGTCCCAAAACACTGCCTACCAAGTCACTTTGTTCCATATTATTGGTTTCATTATGTTGATCATCACATGGAAGGTCACCCCTTTATCCCACATTAGAAGTCTGGGTGGGTAGAGAGCTGATTAGTAGGCATCAATTCACTCATCACCCTTTCAAGCCACCCGTCTGATGACGTCTGTATGTTACTAAAAAAACAATTATCAATATTTTATCTAATACATAATATATAAACATAAAAATAGTTGAAACCATATATAATTTAGTGAAAATAAAAAATAAAAAATAATTTGATCAATGAAAAATATTATTCAAAAAGATATATTTTTATCGTAAAAAAGTATTCATAACCATACTTTCTATAAATTAAGTTATTTTTTAATTATTATTTTTAATAAAATAATTATTTTTTTCATTAATTTTTTGTGTGTATATCCTATGTGTTAAGTTAAATTTATATCATATTTATATTTTACATTTTATAAACACTCAAACCCAAACATAATAATGTTTTAAATTGATCAATGGGAAAAAATATATAATATAAAATATAAATAAAATAAATATAAAATCCACCAAATCGATTGTGTATATAAAAAATAATTGTAAAGTAATTAATAAAAAATAATTCAAACATCACAAAATAGGCCATATCCGTACATATGTAGGTCCATTTTAGATTTCCATTTTTGGTTCATTTTTCTTACATATATATTTTACAAGCCCTACCAGTTTTTAAAAACGGGTCAAGGAAAGTACACGGGCTTCATTCGTGAGGCATGGGATTAGTTTGAGATGCAGGAAACTACTAAAGGTTTCCATATATGAATGCACGGAAGGGGATTCTTCTAGGATGATCATCCAAGTCATATTTCGGATCAGATGGTGGAAAACGGGGATGGTTTCCAAGTAGGAGGTCTGTAGAATTGGGAAGATGGGATAGAGGTAGTGTAAGGAGGGTATTGGTGACCTACAGGTGATTGCAGGGAAGATTCACAGGGTGGTTGTGGAGAGTATATCAACATCCTCTTCATTTCCCACTTGAAATAGACTAGAAAGTTTTATGCAGGGATGGTGATGTGTTCCTTTCATGGTAATTTCACCCCCCCTGACAGCAGCAGTAGACCTAACCCCCTTCTCCCCATGACCCAATCCTCATTCTGCATCCACCTAGACCTGATTCCCCATACCTCTATCCATCCATGAGTTAGATTTCATAGGCCCTGTCTCCCCAACCTCCATGTTGTCGTTTTCCCTCTCCTCAGCTCAGTGAACTTATTTCAGAACATCCAATTAGTATATTTTGAGCAGGAATATTTATTCATTTATGTTGTTTGTGTTTTTTATGTTGTATTGAATCATTTTTATGTTGAATTTGTGTTTTATTGAATCAATACCCTACCCTGGTCAATGATGATGTTAGGTGATATTTAATTTTGATTACACTTTTCCATTTAAACATTTATACCCTTATATTTAAAGGTATAATAATAAGAGTGACAATCCAATACTTATAGAAAAAAATTGTCTTAATTTACCTCGAAACACACCTTATTATTCCAACGGTTTGGAAGAATTTTTATAATATTAAATTGAAAACTAATCAGTTGATGGTGTAATAAAATTTCTATGTAGTGATTGTAAATTCAAGTGATGGTTGAATAAAAATGAATTATATGAGAACTTTACATTGAAATAGTTTTGTACTTGATATATATGTTTGATTTGGCATGGTGAATCAAATGTTATGGAAATTAAAAACAATGGTTTTCCTATCAACAAAACACAAAGTGACCCGCTAGGGGAGAATTAAATTCAAAACATGATAAATGACACATTAGGCTTTATAGGATACAATGCCCAAGATTTTAATAGATCAATAGAACCTTCAGTTGATCTTTAGCAGGTTAATATTTCTTAGAACTTCAATGACAAAAAATGGTTTATGAATTAATTAATGATGGAAAACAATAATTGAATGAAGGGTGTGCCAAGTATTCAAAGTTGTATTTTCTACTTACGTTTTATCATATAAAGTGTCTCTAAAGAATTATTTTAAAAGTAATGCCTATGATTTTAGAGTTTCTTCATGATGAATTTAGTGAAGCTAAGATCCCTATATCATTTTATGAGATAAATAAAATCATCAAAAACTTGGAATTGATTATAAAAAGATTCATGGATTCCTTAATTATTTCATGATTTATGGGAGAGAGGGTCCAATAAAGTATAATGGATAAGATTTCCTATAAATAGATAGAATTAAATGAGAAGTAATGAGAGTAAAAATCAATGCAACTCCATGAAGAAGAAGAAGAAGAAAACTCTTTCAATGGTATTACATTACTTTCCTTAAAAATACGCATGTAAAGACTATTCATATCATCTAAGACTATATAATTTATGAAGTGGCATGCTAAGGATAGTAAAAATGATGTATTTATGAGACATACAAAAGATTTAATATCATGGAAGATTTTTTATTAATTTTAGCCATATTTTTCTTTGGATCCTAGGAATGTACGTTTAGGATTATCTTCTAATGGTTTTAACCATTTTGGTAATTTAATTGCTAATTATACAATACGGTTAGTAATTTTGATCCCCCATAATCTAAATCCATGTATGTCTATGAATAATAATTATTTAATTATTTATAGGATCATTCCTTGAAAGAAAATGCCTGGAAATGACATTGATGTATACTTTAAGCCTCTAATCAAAGAATTGGGATGATGGCATGGAAACATATAATGATTCACTAAAAAAACTATTCAAATTTCATTTTTCTTTAATGTGGAAAATTAGTAAATTTCTTATACTATAAAACTTATCTTATTATAATTATGATACTTTTTTGTCTTTTACAATTTTTAATTTAGATTTTGAACCTAAAAAATTACCTCATAATAGAAAATGTTGTTTATGTGTCATTGTTGATTTATTGATTAGTCTCATAAACTCAAGTTTAAAATGATAGAATTAAATAAATATATTGAATTGAGAATGTCCCTGAAGGTATTATCTGCTTCAAAAATTTAGGGAAAACTAATGACTTTTACTGTATAATTTGGAAAATGTAATCAATTTAAAGAAGGGGGAAATGGTATGAGGAACAATATATGAAGCATCTGGAACACAATAATGGAAGAAAATGAGTTTATTTTTCAAGAATCCTTATTGATAGTTTAATTTGATACATCATAATATTTACATGATTCTTATTGAGAAGAAATTTTTTGATAATATAATTTCTATATTTCGTAATGAGTAGGGTAAATCAAAGGATCGCATTAATGCCTGTAAGGATATGGAATTATTGAATATAAATCATGGTTTGTGAGAAAATGAGAATGGAATGTATCTTTTTCCTATTTTTACAATGAAAAATATTGTTAAATATGTATTCCTTCAAACATTAAATAATGTAAAAGTGCCAAATGGATATTCAAGTAACACTTCAAGGCATGTTAACTTAAAACATCAAAAGTTACAGGGATTGAAAATTCATGACTCAAATTTCAAATGGAGTAGTTTTTATCATTTGGATTTTGTATTATGTTACCTAAAAAGTAATTGTAGTTAAATTTGAGTTGTGTACCTTATTTAGAGATCTCTGTGGAAAAAATATAAATCCAATATAGCTTGATAAAATTCAAGAAATAATTGTTTTCACAATTTTTCATTTAGAGATTTTATTTCCCCCTTTATTTTTCATAGTCATTATTCATTTGACTATTTATTTGGTTGAAGAAGCTAAACTTGGTGGACCAATATGCTATCAATGGATGTATCCAATTGAGAGATATGTTGATATTATTATTATTTTCATTAGTAAGTTTATTTTTATTAAATCATTGTGTAAGTTTTTTTAATATGTTTATTATTTTTTCTTTAGGAACTAAGGTCATTTGAAATCATGTGTGAGGAATAAATCTCAACCAAAAGGCTCTATTACTAGAGGTCGCATATCCAAAGAGTTTTGGAAATTTTTTCTTGTTATTTGGATGATATTTATACTATATTCAATCATGTTGGATGTGTTGATACATCCTCATTAATTCTCATTCTAAAAACCATTCATCAGTATTTCAAACTATTAGATGACCAGTTAGAAAGGGGTTAAATTTTACCCTGACTGGATTGGACTTAATAAAAGTGTATATGTTTTTTATACATATTAGTCATATTAAAAATTCATTTATTGAATTATTGAGATTGAAAATAAATATACAACTAAGGGATCAAGATCTAAATAAGCTATAATTAACAAAAGTTGTTAATAAAAAGATTTTTTAATGGTTCACCCATTGTGTAAGTATATACTCATAATCATATTATTAACATGTAGTTATTTTTTCTATGTTAAAACAAACACCTTATATATTCTTCTATAGATAATGAATATTGAGAATTTATCTTAAATATAAAATGATTTCAATTTTTTGGATCAAGGTCCTCTAAGCCAGGATAATAGATTTGATTTATATAATATCACGACTTCAAGATTCGTAGAATTTACTATGAAGAATGATTAAAAACTAAAAATATTGGTGTATTTTCAGTTACAGAGGTGATATACTATGGAAATATGATTGATATAATCAAATTAAACCATCATGGTCAATTTTTGGTTGTCTTATTCAAATGAAAGCCAGCTAACACTGATAGGGGTATAATAAAAGATGTGTTATATTTTACTTTTTTTAACTTCTGTCACTTGATACATACCAATTATCATGAAAATCATGATCCATTTAGCTTGGATTCACAATATAATATGGTTTATTATGCGTATGATGAAATACATTAAGGTTGGAGTGTTGTTGAACACTTAAAATATAGATATTTGTATGGCATGGGAAATGAAGGTCAATTGGTGCTTTGTGATAGTGAACCTCATCAACCACAAAATATTCAACAGTTTTTTCCTGAAAATATTGAAACAATAGAATTTTTAAGAGAGTGTGAAAATGTAGTACACATAGAAATAGATATTTATAACAATTAATATAATTAATATGATTATTATTGAATATATAAATTATTAATTAAGATATTAATATAATTTCTTATTTATAAGTGTTTCATACATATATACACTGTTTTATTTTTTCCCTTTTTGTAAAAAACTTTTAATTATATTTTTTATACATTGAATATATTCTGAACTATTTGAATTTCAGGAATGTTGAGAACAGAAAAAATTCAGGATCCTAGCCGATCAACATCTCGAAGCACACCACCACTACCATCATCTTTAGTAGATCTGTGTGATTCTATTATACCAGAGACTTCTAGTGAGCCAATTGTTTTCCTTGATATTTTTTTATCCCACCTTATGACGACCCTATGAAAATGGATTAGTTTTTCACCCCTCCATCTAGGGAATATTATCAAGTTACCATTATTGGTACGTATTTCATTGTACAAAAAACTATATATTCTATTAATTGTTTATGCATTTTCAAAAAGATAAAGATAACAATATGAAAGGTATAAATATGAAAGAAAAATATGTTTGGGACCTAAAATAATTCAATATTATGTTTCTATTTTATGATTTTAGGGTTCCTAATGGTGATGTTTTTGGAATCTATGAATAGATTCTTAGGCATCTTTCTTGCAAGAAGGTAAGAATTCTCATTAATTAGAAATATTTGAGGAATATTCCCATAGCATGAAAAAATGAAGAGATTCATAACCATGTAAAGGTAATACTATTTTAATATTCATTGATAACTAACTTAAATGACATGAGTAAAATTATTAATATAATTATAAAGTGTTATGTTTTTTATTTCTAGAATTTTTTCATTTTAACGTACCTACCTTCGTTTCACACCCATGGACCCTAAACATTTTGGGTATGAAATGAAGAGATTTTTAATGGAGATTATGGTATGAGTTTAATGAAATATCTTTTAGCTATCAGAAAATGCATGAGGAAGTTCTTGAAGGTTTATCTTGTGAGTAGTGAAAGATTCTTGTCGATATTAACATAGATACATCTCATGAGATTATTGCATATTTTACAATATCTTAATAACATAAAACCTATAAAATTATAATTTGTATTAACGCTGATTTTTTTAGGAATTATCAAAAAAAATAATTTGAACCCTAAGAAACAAGTCATTCCTCATATTGTTGGGTCTCATAGTTTTTTTATAAAAAGAGCAATATTGGTTGTATTTATCCATTATTATTTATATTGTTTTATTATAAGATAATGTTTTTTCTAACTTGTATTTTTTTATAAAGTAAAATGAATTAGGTCACTCTGTTTGTTATATAGATATGTGGATTAAATTTCATAGGAAACTTGATGATATTTTTGTGAATGAACCTAATAGAGAGTTAGAGTAAGTACTTTTCATTTTTATTTAATATTATTTCGTTACTATAAAAACATAATGATGAAGAATATATTATAATATCAAATAATACTTAAACCCAATTAAATGGTCCCAAATATACAGATCAAAGAGTAAAAATTAACTTTATTGGTGATGTTTGATCCATGCTGTTGGCCCTAATTAACTGGGTTTCGGTTTTGGTTTTTTGTTATAATTTTTTTCATTATTATGTTTTTAATTTAATGAAACAACATTAAATAGAAATGAAAATTTTATTAATTAGATAATATTATAAAGTATAGATAATTTAAAAAATTATTTTTTTTGTTGTTATATTAATAGGTTAAAATTTAAGAATCCCATGCCCCATGGGGTGAAGTTCAGTGGTTGTGCCCCAGCTGTACCTGTGGTAGTGAGTTAAGGAGGTCCTACTTTCAAACCTCTGTGTCTGCGGCTTTATTTCCTTTGTACCTCCACCCCTGGACCTACCATGTATAAAATTAAATAATCATGGGATGTAAACCATTAAAAATAATCATCATTTTATGAGGAAAATATATTTTTAATCGTTTTTGGGAAGGATAATCCCTAGAGTTTACAGGGGATGGGTTTTGGTAAAACAACATTAGTTGTTTTTGGTAGGGCGTCGTCATCATTTACTACTACACCAAGTGGGGGTTCGGTCAGTTTTGTTAATTTATAATAACAATGATAAATTTCAAGGTTTAATGAAAAGGTACAATAAAATTACTCTTATAGGAAAAAAAAAGATCTGTGGCAGTCATCAATGGAACATAATTTTGTTTTTTTATTTTAAAGGATGACGGGTACGGTTCTTAGGGAAATTTTCAATCATATAGCTCATTTTGTAAAGGTAAATTCTAAACTCAATCCATGACTAATTAATCTATTTTAAAAGATATAAAAGTTTTCAAAAATGTGCATCGAGTGGTCAAAACAATGAAAACAATCTTATTTTCTTAGTTTTGGCAATGTGATGGGTGTTTTAAAGTAAATTGAAAATTTTATATTGAAAACATGAAATTTGAGTCATATCGACCACATCTTGTGTCATATCGATGTCCGTTCAATTCCTAAACATAAAAAATGAATTATAAATCATTTTCCTAATGTTTGAAAATAGTAGGAGATTGATTATTCAATTTTAGCTATCTGGCATGCGTTTTAATGTAAAATGACACTTTTATATTAAAAACATGCACTTCAAGTCACACTGAGAACATCTTGTATAGGATCGATGTGTGGTAAATTCCTACATATCAAAAATTTGTTATGAATCATTGTCCTTAATTTACAAAATAATTCAAACTTTTTTTCTCATTTTTTGACCATATAGCATGCATTTTAAAGTAAAATGACACTTTTATATTGATAATAAGAACTTCAAGTCATATCTATTGCATCATGTGTTGGATCAGTGTGAAATTAATTAATACACATCACAAATGAATTATATATCATTTTACTAAATTTTTAAAACTATACAAACTCGTTTTATTTATTTTGGCTATATGACAGGTGTTTTAAAGTAAAATGAATCTTTTATATTGAAAAAACACACTTTGAGTCATACAGAACACATTGTGTATTTGATCAATGTTCAGTTAAATCCTACATTTCACAAATGAATTTTGGGTGATTTTCCTATCATTTGAAAACAATAGAAACTATTTTTCTCAGTTTTGGCTATATGAGAGGTGTTTTAAAGTAAAATGATACTTTTATGTTGAAAAAACACTTTGAGTTATACCGACCACATCATATATCTAATCAACATGAATTCAAATCCTATATGTCAAAATTGAATTATGGATTTTTTTTTCTAAAGTTTGAAAACAATCTGGACTTGTTTTCTCAGTTTTTTCTATGTGATAGATGTTTTAAAGTAAAATGAAACTTTTATATTAAAAACACACACTTTGAGTCTTTCCAACCACATCATGTGTTTATTGGCTATGAAATAATAAGAAAATGACCATAGATTTATTTTTGAAATGTAGGAACTGACACTACATCAATCTAAGTTTCGGTTTTCCCATGATTTATGTAAATGTGTTTTTTTTGTTTTAAAACACTGAAAGGTGTGTGTAATGGTAAAGACCACAAAAAAAGAGCTAGGATTGATGTGAGATCATGGTAAAATAACATTCTAATTATTTTTTATTTTTACAAGTAGAAAACACATCCATATTACATGAGGTGTGCTTGCAATGACTCAATAAGCAGTTTTAAAAAATATTAAAGTCCTTAAAAACATGTGTTAGTGGTGTCAAAACCAAGAAAAATGTGTCATAAAGCTATGAAATTTCATCACAATGACTTTAGAATTATTTTTTTATATATTGTAACTTAAACCACTTCAATCTGAGTTTTTTATTTCTTGATATGATAGTATACACATTTTTAGTGTTTTAAAACACTAAAACATGTATGTAATCATCAAAACGATAAGAAACGACATTAGATTGATGTGAAATCATGGTAAAAGAACCCTTAAATTATTTTTGATGTGTAAGAGTAGAAACAACATCAATATGATGCACAATGTTCTCATATTCACTCAATAAACAGTTTTAAAAGATACCAAAGCCGTTAAAAACAAGCGCCATGGGGTCAAATCCAATAAAATGGAGTTATATGGATGAGAAATCACAGTATAATATTTATATATTCATCTTTAACATGTAGGAACTTAATTCATGTCATTATGAGCTATGGTTTTCCCAGAATGCTTGTAAATGTGTTTTTAGTGTTTTAAAACACTAAAACATGTGTGTAATGGTCAAAACAAGAGTAAAATACCTATGATTGATGTGAAATAATGGGAAAACCACCATTGAATTATTTTAATGTGTATGAGTTGACAAAAAATCCATTTGATGTGTGGTGTGCTCGGAATGACTCAATAAGTAGTTTTAAAAGTTATCAAGGTCTTTATGATCATGCATTATGGGGTCAAAGCTAAGAAAATAGTGTCATATGGTTGTGAAATCATAGGAAAACAATAATAGATTTATTTTTGACATGTAGGAATGGAAACTACATCAATTTGAGTAATGGTTTCTCTAGGGTGCATGTATACTTGTTTTTAGTGTTTGAAAACACTAAACCATGCATGTAATAATAAAAAATATAGGAAACAGCCTCAAATTAATGTGAAATCATGGGAACACTACCTTTTAATTATTTATGATGTATAAAAGTAGAAAGCACATCCATTTGACATGTGGTGTTCTTGGAATGACTTAATAAGAGGTTTTAAAAGATATCAAAGTTTTTAAAATTGTGCGACATGGGGTCAAACCAAGAAAATAACGTGAGATGGTCAAGAAATCATAGGAAAAATGACAATAGATTTATTTTTTACATGTAGGAACTAAATCCATGTCAACCAGAGTTACAATTTTCTGGGGATGTCTATAAACATGTATTTACTATTTTAAAACACTAAAACTTGAATGTAATATCTAAAACCATAGAAAATGACCTCTGATTGATGTGAAATCATGGGGAAACTGCTCTTGAAATTTTTATGTTTTTTATGAGTAGAAAAAATGTTTATCCAATGTGCGGTGTGTTTATAATGACCTGATAAGAAGTTTTAAAAGATATCATAGATTTTAAAAACATCTATTAGGGGATCAAAACTAAGAAAAAGGTATCAGATGGTCGTGAAATCATAGTAAAATGATCGTATATTGATTTGTTACATGTAGAAACTTACTCCATGTCAATCTGAATTACGGTTTACTAGGGATGAATGTATACGTGTTTTTAGTGTTTTAAAGCCCTGAAATGTGCATGTAATGGTTAAAACCATAGTAAATGACATCATATTATCATATAAACATTGGAAAAACACCGTTTAATTATTTGTGAAATATAATAAATGATTCCATATGAAAGTCTTGAAAAAAAAAATTAGTAATTTCAAGCACACTGTAAATTGATTTAAAAAATGATTAGATTTTCATATACTTATCCCTTTTGAGTTCTGAGTGTTTAGTCATATCTTAAATAGGTAAGTTTATATTTTCAAAGTCTTCTACAAGATATATTTTTTTATGTTAAAATTTCTTCTGTTTCATCAAAAAAATATCCAATTTTATGCCAAAAAATTATGAATATATTCTGTGTCTATTCTCTTTCACATTTATTTTCTAAAATGTTTTGGTTTATATTATAGGTGATATATAATGGTATTTGGTAGGAGGTTGGTCGCTCTAGTATATGAAATTTTTCAGAAGGTAGTTGTGATGGTTCTTATTTTTTTATGGTATAGTTAAATATTATCAATGATTCTACTCTAATTTTAATTTATTTATCTTAGTTTTGATTTCTATCTTATTTTTATTTCAGTTTATGACATGATGTGGTCAAATTCACATATAATGGTTTTATCTATAGAGTTAGATAGATACAGTGGAGGTCTTAGGATGGATGTATTTTATATGTATTGATAGTGGTTTTGGACATATTTTATACTTATATATTGATTATTGAGGTTATAGGTTTACTGGTGGTTATATATATATATATAAATGTTGATGTATGATTGTGGATTTATAATGATTATATTTTGCATTTATGATTTATTTTTTATTGTATCACTGATTTTTATAAATGGATATTATTTTTTGTTAAATATTTTTTAAACAAAATATATATATTTTTAATTTATTTAGCTGCAGTTTCTGATAACTGCTGCTAAATAGTTTTTATATTATGTATTTAGTGATGGTTCCTAATAACCACTGCAATAGTCTTTAGCAGTGGTTATGTTAATTTTCACCATTTTATTTCTGGTTGGTTTTTATTTAAAAAACCACCTCCATGTGAATTAAGAACCACCACCAAATAACCAAAAAATGATAGATATAAAAACCACTGCTAAACTATATAAACTACTGCTAAATTATTGTCGACTATAAAATATGTAGCAACTTATGTAACTGTCTCTAAAAAATATAGGGTCGGTTTAAACTGTTGTTAGTTGTGAAAAAACTGACATTAAGACCTCACTTTTTCATAATGTTTCTATAAAGGAATCAAGCGTTTGGATATCTTACATATGTGAGAAACTGCCATTTTTTTTATTTTTCATTTTGGATCCCTTAGACACATGGAGAAAGACTGCGGATTGAATACAAAGGATGAGAAAGGTTATATCAATATGAAAAATGATCCATGGCTACGTTTAGGAAATCTTTCAATGTCTTTTTTCCAAACAGAATAAAGGCAAAGGAACATGGATAATATTTCTATGGTGATGTGCGCACAATCTGCTCCAGGTCATAACAATATCATTATGATAGGATCACCAAAATTGGTTGCTGATTATTACAACCATATGCAGATTGAGGGTTTGAAGAGCCATGCCACCTGTGCTATCATGTAGGATCAAGGGAAGTTCAGTAGAAACCATATTATATCTACGATGGAATTAGATTAATCTCCTGATACACCTGTATAACCTAAGAGGTGTTGGGAGCATAAATTATTGTCCCATTAGTGTATTGATAATCATGAGATAAAAATAATGTGAAAATTTAGAAATAAATGACACCAGATGTAATGTGGAAAACCCCCAAAATAAAAGGGGTAAAATACCACTAGAAAAAAAAGAAGGATCACTATAGGTAAATGTGGGTACACACTCCATCACAATTACAAGTAGAAAACCCTTAGAAAAATCTCTCTTGAATAAGTGGGGAAAATTCCTCACAAAGACTGATTAAATGAGATCTTCTAATGATGTGAAGATGATGAGTGTTGTTGAAAACAAGGGATGTTGTTTCCTTTTATAGGCTTCTGATATCCCCTCTTTCTACCTCTCCCACTGATGGGTTGGTGGGGTTGTCCACCCACTACACACAAACCTGTATGCCTCCCTTGAAAAAATAAGGGAGACCAATGTCTGTTGAATAAACTAATGACACATCTCCCACATGGAGATTTGATTAAGAACCAATCACATAACCACGCATCATTTTTATCTACCAAACATTCTTCTCACATTTCTTCAAGTCCACTCAAGGATCATCACTATTTGAACTTATCAGAGTTAATTGGATTCATCAGGAAATATGCTAAATTTTATTTAGTATGAATTTTCTACATATCCACAGCTCATTCATCCACCACATCTCAAACAAAGTGAATTTTTTCCACAATTTTCTTTGTCATGTAATGAAAAGAATGATTCCTTGCAATGTGCAAGGTACTCTTACTATCACAAAACAATGTTATGTTCTCTTATATGTTCCTGAGCTCCTCCAAAACCTTCTCTTTAAAATCACATATTTTCAAGCCTTTGTATCTACCATGTACTCTGCCTCTATCTTGGATAAATCCACAATTGAATGTAACTTTGAAATCCATCTCACAGATCCTCCTGCAAGAGTAAACACATAACCAATAGTTGATTTCCTCGAGTCAAAATCACCTGCAAAATCTAAATCAACATATCCCCTGATAGAAAAATCTGATCCTCCGTAACATAATATATCATTTGAGGTTTCCTTGATGTATCTTAGGATCCTCTTTATTGTGCTCCAATGCTCCCTTCCTTGATTTTCCACATATCGACTAACTACTCCCACTGCATGTGCAATGTTTGGTGTAGTAAAAACCATAACAAACATCATACTACCCACTTCTAATGCATACAACACTTGAGAAATTCCCATCCTCTCTGCTTCACTACTATGACCCATCGTGGAGGATAACTTGAAATTAACGGAAAGAGGGGTAAATATTGGATTGCAATATTGTATGTTGAATAATTTCAAGACTCTCTGTAAGTAATTATTTTATGATATCCAAATATTTCCATTATTTCTATCTTGGTTAATCTACATCCCAAGAATCTTTTTTTCGGGTCCCAAGACCTTCATATCAAAATCCCTAGACAATGTTCTTTTGTCTCTTCGATGTGATCATTTTTTAGGCCTACAACCAACATATCATCCACATAAAATAGAAGAATTATGAAATAATTTCCATCTGAACCCTTGAAATATGAAAAAGGATTCAAATGAAGCCTATTTTATCCAAGGCTCGTGATATAGGAATCAAATCTATTGTACCAACACCTCAGCACCTGCTTGAGACCGTACAAAGATTTTTTCAACCTGTAAACCAATTTATCGTTGTATTATTTTGAAAACCCTTTCGTTTGAGCATATATATCTCTTCATAAAGATCACTATAGAGAAAATAAGTCTTCACATCCAGCTGATCTAGGTGTAAACTATATGTAGCACATACCACCAGAACTAATCGAATAGTCATCGGTCTAAAAACAAGAGAAAATATTACATTGAAATCAATAAATTCCTTATTATAAATTTTTTTGACCACTAGTCTTGCATGATATCTTTACACCTAGTCCTTTCCATCCCACTTGATCTTAAAGACTCATTTTTTCTAATAGCCTTATTTCTATGAGGTAATAGAACAAGATCCCAAGTATTGTTCTTATGAAGGGATTCAAGTTCCTCCTGCATCACTGCCATCTATGAGGATACATCTGTACTCTAGGTCCCTTAAAAAAATATGGATCTCTATCATCCATAAATAATAAGTATGAAATATTTATCTTAGTGACATAGTTTGAGTGACATGTTGCTGCTCTCTTCTCCCAAATTGACCGTTGTGGTCTAGATTCAACCGGTACTTGATCTTTGTGATCTAGTAATGCCTTATAAGAAACTGGTTCTTCCTTGAAATTGTCCTCTACTATGACTATTTTAGTTTCTATATTATACTTCTCTATGTATTGATCATTTCTCATTTTCACCTTTTCTTCTATAAAAATGACATCTCTATTGATGCTAGGTTTGTAGGTATTGGGGTCCCACAAACGATACCCCTTCACACCGTCAACATACCCCAAGAAGATACATTTCCTAGCACATGAATCCAACTTCGATCATTCCTATTCATTAAACATTTCATATACAAAACTACCAAAAGTATATAACTAAGAATAGTACGTGGGATTACCAGTCCATGTCTCCATCAGTGTCTTTAGATCAATCACCATTGATGGGGATCCAGTGATCAAAAAACAAGTGGTATTCAATGCTTATTCCCAAAATGTTTTGATAATTCTTGTAGTCTTCAACATCGCCCTTGTTCTATCCAATCAAATTCTATTCATCCACTCTACCACTCTATTCAGCTTAGGAGTGTAAACCACCATGAATTGTCTCTTTATTCCTTCATGTATACAAAAAGTATCTAACTTATTGCTTGTATATTCTCCACCATTATCATCCCTCAAACACTTGATATTCTTTCTAGATTCTAGTTCATTCTACACTTTGAATGTTTTTAAGACTTCAAAAACTTATGTTTTCCTCTTGATTGGGTACAACCAACATCTCTTGGAATAATCATCAATAAAGGATACAAATTACCTTTCTCATCTCATTGATATAACTAGATCTTACCAAATGTTGGAAGGAATCAACTCTAAGATCTCCTGACTTCTTAAAATGGGAATCCCAAACCTTAACCTATGTTACTTGCTCAAAACACAATTCTCACAAAATGGTAAGGATACCTTTGTAATCCGAAGAAGAAAATTCTGATCTGCAAGAATCTTCTAGCCTTGTTTTTAATATGGCCAAGATTTTGATGCCATAATGCCTTCAATGCTTCTGTTGAGGTAGTTTATGTGACAACTATCTTTGCCTCATTTTACGTTTCACCTATAAGCACATACAGGTTCTTCGAGATCTTCTCTACCTTCATCACCACAAGTGTTCCCTTAATAATTCTCATCACTCCATTTTTTTGTGTGTGTCTTGTATCTGATGTCATCAAATTTTCCTAAAGACAATATGTTCTTCTTCAGACCCTTCACATGGCGTACCCCTTTCATGGTTTGAACAATACTGTCATGAACCTTTAATTTTTTGGTATATAATCCAATTATCTTCAAGTTGTGATCATTCCCCATGTACACAGGTCCTTCCTGGATGGTTTCACACTGATCAAATCATTCCCAATGAGATTTCATGCGCCATGTTTCTCCCGATTCAATTATCCTTGCATTGTTGAGATGCTTACTACTTTTGGTAGTCATCGCTTCTTCACTAAAAAGAATGTCTCCCTTTCTAGAAGTACTCATCACATTCCTCTGAGAGCTCTTTTCACTACTCATCTTGTTCCAAAAATCCTTCTTGATGTGCCCCTTCTTGACAGAATTAAAACAAGTGACATTCTTCTTCTTACTCCTCAATTTGGACCTACCATGATTTTGGCTCCCACTAGAACCACACTCCATCGTCACATCTAGTTGTCTTTTATCAATTTCTAGTAGGAAATTATCCTTCCACAACACTACATGCATCTTTATTTTCTATAACAAAAAATTATTCCCATTGAATTTTTCAATCTCGAATTTCGCTTCCATATGAACACACCATAAGTCCAAAACATCCTCCATTTCATAATGGTGTATTAAATAATTTCAATAAATTTTTTCTAATGTGAAAGATAATATGGAGTCGCAATCATAGAGAATACTCAAATTTAAGAGAATTATTAATACCTGAAAATGTGAAAAACATCGGGTTAGAATCTTCCCTCTAATACCACTTGTTCGAACTGTAAAATATTATCCCACCGATGTATCGATAATCACAAGATAAAAATAAAGTGAAAATTTCAAAAATAAATGACACCAAATGTAATGTGGAAAAACCGTCAAAATAAAAGGGTTAAAAACCCACAGGCAAAAAAGAAGGATCGCTATGGGTAAATGTGGGCACACACTCCCTCACTATTATAAGGAGAAAACCCTCATAAAAATATCTATTGAATAAGTGGGGAAACTACCTCATAAATACTACTTAAATAAGATCTTCTAGTGATGATAATCTGATGATAGATTTAGAAAACAAGGGATGTTATTACCTTTAATAGGTTACTACTATCCCCTATTTCTACCTCTCCCACTGATGGGTTAGTGGGGTTGGCCACCCACCATACATCAACCCCCCTACCTCCCTTAACAAAATAAGGTGGTGGCCATTATCCATTGAATAAAATACTAGCATCAATTTATCCTTAAACCTCCTCCTAACCTAAAGAGGATATGTTCTGATCTTCCTAAATGGTATATTCTTTCGGATATCAACCCTCCCTTACTCTTCTATCTTCCAGGAAAAGATATATTTAAAAATATGATCATCTCCCTAACTAAATAGCTATCTTGGAGAAGGAAAAGTAGAGCAGACAACATCATATATCTTATTACTATGTAACTTAAAGGCTCCAAGAGAGGTATTAAGGCTTTAAAAGTGAATGATAGATATTATAAATGGTGAAAAATGGTCATGGATGGTTCCATTATTTATTATTCTGAGGTAATGGATGTTATGACTCATCCCCACCTATCCCAATGAAAATATCAAGTTGGAACTATCATCAGCTTGGAAACTCAGACACAGTTTTAATTCTCCAATGTTGGAGCACAAAAAGTTACCCCAATATTATTTTCATATCCAAAACCAAGTTATATAGAAAAGAAATGAATGTAGTGAAACAAAATTAGGTTTTCATAGATTCCTATTGGTGTCCCATCAAGGTCACTCTAGGGGCCTCTGTCTTCGCTAGAAGGAGAACGTGGATGTTAGAATCAAGAATTTCTCTCTGAATCATATTGCATCACTTATTTTCTAGTTGGATGTTCATGTCTGGGTATTTGTGGGTTTCTATGGATGGTCATCTCAGAGGGATAAGTGAAGATCATGGGATATCCCTAAGTCTATAAGGGAGGCCATTCTTGGGACTCTCTTAATTAACAGCGATTTTAATGAAATCATGTTTCAATATGAAAAAAAAGGTGGGGATTGTAGACTATGTACTCTGATGGGGGACTTTTTCAGGCATAATAGGTAGAAAATATCTCTAACTTGGGGTACTTGGGTAACACATTTACATGGTTTCATGGGAAGTCAGAATCCACTCACATTAAAGAGTGATGAGGTAGGTTTTTCTGATCAATAAAATGGATCATTCTCTCTAAAATCCTCTAGGTATCACACCTTTCTTCTAAAATATCGAATCACTACCCCGTTCTTATTTATTTTTCCAATTATTATTAGTGAACAAAGCATAAGTGTCCTTCTAGGTTAGAAATTTTTTATACTAGGGATAAGGTCTATAAAGAGGTGGTTTGTGTGTGTTGGATGGATGGGGAGTCCGAGGTTAGAATAAAAATTCATCAAGTTTTATCAAAGTTGAATTTATTAAGTGAAAACAAGTTTTTCCATCCTAACCTCTAGTTTGATGAGATTGAGAAAATATTGAATAATATTTATTCCCTCCCCTCTTCATATGAAGTTATATTTAGAATATCAACCCTTAAAGAAGATATAGATGTAGATCTCAGGATTAAAGAAATATTTTTTTCCTTGCATGTACGTAAGGATCACATAAAATTTGGTCAATCTGATGCACTTTACTTTCATAAAAAGGCTTCTATGTTGTGCCATAAGAATTTTATTTCTTATCTCACTACTCTTGAAGGTATATCTACATTGAATGATAATTATGTCCATGATTTTATTCTTTTTTTTCTAGGAGATCTATTTAGGTGGGGAGACTTCTATCTCTATGGATATTGATTCTTGAATTACTCCAGTGATCACAAATATTATGATCTTACATCTTGTTCTTGATATTAAAAATGATGAAATTCTTTTTTCCATCAAGAAAATAATTCTATAAAGGGATCAGGACCTGATGGATTCCATGATTTATATTTTAAAAAATATTATCATATCATCTAACATATATCTCTGATCTCATGAGAGACTTATGGACGGGTAAAGAAAATTTTATATCCATCAAGGAAATATTTTTTACCCTAATTTATAAGGTCAAAAAGACTTATTTGGTTTCATACTTCCGGAATATTAGTCTTTGTAATGTTACTTATAAAATATTCTCAAATATTTCGATCAACCATTTACATGGTATGTTGTCATCTATTATTTCTGAGAATAAAAGTGAATTTGTTCCCAAGAGGATTATTTATGATAATTCTATTATCACTCATGAAATTTTAAATTCCATGAAAATGAGGTATGCAGCTAAAAAGGGGTAATGTCATGGAAACTTGACATGACTAAATCCAATGACAGAGTGGGGTGGTCTTTCCTTCAATCTGTGATGATTAAAATGGGTTTTTTCTGCAAATGGTTCAAAATTATCTTTCAATGTATTGATTTGGTCTCTTTTAGTATTCATATTAATGGGGGCCTCACTCGGTGTTTTACCCTATCCTGGGGACTCCATTGGGGGGTTCTCTTTCACCTTTCTTATCTATCATGGTGGTTGACGTTTTTTTAATCTTATTTCTATGGAAACCAAGGATAAAATAGTTCACAGGGTGAAGGTTTTCAGAAAATCTCCACCCATATACCATAAAGTTTATGCTTATGAAAATTTAATATTCAGAGGGCCACCCTAATGGAATGTGTCTATATTTCAACTTATTCACAAGAATTAGAGCACTTTCATGAAGTTTGTTAATCATTACAAATTGAAAATTTCCTTCAACTTAAGTGTTCTCATGAATATGAAGGATGACCTCCATAAGTTTTATATTGTCTGGGTGGTTGAGAATCATCAAAAATAACATGGTATCCCTACTATCTTTGGACACTCAAAAAAAGAAGTGTTCTAAGGTATTTTGGATAGGGTTGAAAAAAATAATTCAGGGGTGTACTAGAAAACGGTTTCCTAAAGTGGGAAATTAAATCCTCATTAAATTCATGGCTTAGTTAATCCCTTATTATGTTATATCCCTTTTGAAACTCCCTAGGTTTATTATTAACCAACTGTACTAAACAATTTTTGGTTGGGAGGAATAAAATACACTGGATGGAATGATCCAACGTTTCCTCCCTAAAGAATGTAGGGGTATGTAGTTTCAAGATTTTAATCACTTTAATGAAATTATTCTTTCCAAGTAGGGTTGGAAAATTCTAGAGAATCCTATTTTTTTTGTTCTTAGGTCCTTCGTACCAAATATTTTTCACCATTGGATTTATATAGATCAAAGTTAGGACCTCATCCTATTTTTTTTTTGAGAATCCTATAGGGTTCACAAAAAATAATGAATAGGGGACACTACTGAAGTATTGCTGATTGGACTAATGTGAATATTTAAAATAAATCTTGTCTAGTTGATGGAAATGGCTCCATGGAAACTTCACTTATTAGTACTAGTCATGAAAATACACGGGTGTTATCCATGTTCAATTATGAAAACATTGGATGATGTATCAAAAATCTAGACTCCTGGTTCAATGAGTGTGATAGAAATATTATTATAAGTATTCCTTGTGAAAGGAATATAGGGACCAAACAATTCTGTTGGAGAAAAGATAACTCTGGTTCATATACGACCAAGTCTGAATACAATCAAGCACTAGAATCGTCGAACTCGGATGTTGTTGTGTCACACCCCAACAAAGGTTTCCCTTTATTTTTCCCCTTCTCTTAGAGTTGGATATTTTTGTTGAGGTTTGGGTTGAGTTTCTAGCATATGTTTTCAATTTTTGGAGGTTTTTGGTGGTTTTTGGCCCTCTGCATGATCTATGCATGGTTTGATCCAAACCATGCAAGGTTAAGGGGAAACTATGCGACCTCCTTGTGGTGTTAGGGGAAACATGAATGGGTTTCACATGGTTGGGATAAATCATGTGGCAAGTTTGTGAGAGTTTCTGACATTTTGAGAGAGATTAGTTTCATAGGTAACACACGGTTTCTCAAACCCTATGGCCAGCCCATGCAAGGACCCCTTCTCTCCAATAGGTATCACATGATTAGCGCACGGTCTGGCTAACCTAGCGGAAAAACCATCTGGTCTTCACAGGGTTTAAAAAAAGAAATGTTTTAATAATAATAATAATAATATTATTATTATTATTATTATTATTATTAAGATTATTATCAATATTATCATTATTAAAAATCCAAAAAATGGTCACTCTCTCCCCTTTCCCCCATTTTTCCATGCACCCCATCCTTCCCCTTCTCCTATGTCACTCAACGTCACACCCTAAGGGCTCCTAACCACATTCCATTTCCTCCTACCCTCTCCCTCTAATGGTTTTTTTCCTTTTAGTTTCTTGTGATATATCTTTGGTAAGTTTTTCCTCTCCTCTGTCATCTTCTTCATCTGTTATCTAGGTTTCCTTTTCTCTTAGGTGGTGTGTGATGGTCAGTCCAAACCCTAACTCGTTCTGGGGTGTTGTTCTGTTGTCTCTTGGTTCTTGGGGTTTAGGAAGTCTGATTGAGAACCATTATTTACATGGTTATAAAATTAAGTGGGTTCTCTATTGGTTTTGGGTAGTTTTTTTTCCACTTTGATTCTTTGCCTCAATTTTAATTTTTGTTTTTTTTTGTTTTGAGTTTCCAACATTTTTCAAGAGTGCTTTGTACCTCATTGTAGTGGATTAAGACCGTCGTTATCAAAGGTGAATTATACGTGTATGCATAGGTAGACATATATATATATAAATATATAAGTTACCCTTTTTATATATTCACTCATCAAAGTGTGAATATATACATTGTGGATAGGTTTGCTTATATATATATATATATATATATGAAAATGCATACGTGCATAAGTGTAAAGGGGTATATGAAAGTTTAAGCATATATATAGGGACCCCATTATACATATTTGTCCATGAAAATGTGTACATAGGGGCTAGGTGTCCTTATATATATGAAAAGATGCATATGTGTGCATGTGTAAAAGGGAAGATTTGGGTTTTCATGTCCAACCACTTAGATTTTGAGGTTGGTTTTTCTATACAATGGCCTTTATATTTAAAAAATTATTGATTTCTTTATTTTCAAACCTTTTTTCAAACTAATTAGTTATATATTTTTTTAGAATTAATTTTTGACTTGAAATTAAGTGGTTTCCTCTTTGTATTATGTTGTATGTAATGGTTTTACTAAACCTCGTACACCAAGTGTTTGTTAAAATACCAATTTTGATTTAATAAATTATTTTTGGGATATCAAGCATGGTTTTGGATTAGTAAATGTTTTTTAGTTTCCAAATGGTGAATCAGGTTTCTTAAATGGATTCCTATATGATTTTGGGTTCATAAATGGTTTTTATAATCCTTTTTGGAAATGGTTTGACACTCAAAGGTTTTTTGAGGATCGTTTGGAACCTTCATAAATTGGTCCTTTTGGAAAACCTCCCTTATGATGGATCTCTTTCCTTGATATGGATGATAATGGGAAGGGGAGGTCCTCGGTATGGGAATTTCCTCATTTGTTGATGGTTTGAAGGAAAGGATATCTTCCATATGGTGACTTGAGGGGTGATGCTTGGTTTTGTGGCTTATGCTTATGATTTTTATGTGGTTGGTTTGTTTGGATCACCCCTATTTTCTATATGACATGGTAACCTTTCATAACTAGCAGAATTTTTTAGAAAATTTTCTATACTTGTTTATATTTTTCTCTGGATAGTGTCCCTTAGTATGGACCTTTCTCTTCTTTGGGATTATGACATTCGATTTGGCCAGGTAGCGTAAGACCTAGCATTTGGGTGAGTTGATGGAATTGAGTTAGGTGCACATATGGGATAAATCAGGTTTTATTATATTCTAGATTATCCTCTCAGCTCCTAGGTACTCCCATGTTCCTCTGGAACTTATTTATATATGGTGGATAATTTAGGATCCTCTTCTATTTTGGTCCCTTATGTAGTGTTTCCATTTTCCCTTGTAGTAATATTGTTTCTCTTACTCTCTTGTGTGGTGTTCCTCTTTACTAAAATTGAATAGTTAGTTTTTAAATGTTTTGTAGAAAATGGTTTACAAATGTTTTACACACTCTTTATCTTTTTAAATAAAAACATCTCTCTTCTTACATTTTCTCTCTTTCTTTTAAATTATAAGGTATCGTCCTTTTGTAAAAGAAACTTTTTTAAAACAAAAATGGAAATGGGTCGTTATTTTCTTTAAAAAGGAATGTGTGAAAGACCAAATTTTATATAATGTATTTCAAAATTAAAATTTATTAATCGTATATTTAAAGGAAATACATTGAGAATAGATTACTTGGTCATTCCTACTATGTTTTAATACTCGCACCTATAATTTTATCTTTTTTTTAGTTTCTGGTGCTACTTTTGACTTCGAATCATTCACCATGGTGTGACTTTGGTTTAGTGGTTGGTGGTGACCCATAGGGTCACATGGAGGTATGTGTGGTTTTATTTATTTCCACTTCATGTTTTTATTTTTACGATTTAGTTTATAATCATTTATTTTCCAACTATATTTTGGGATATATCATTCCAAATGGTTTTATATTGATGCCTGACACCAGTTACTAGTCTAGGAGGATAAGGAATGCCTCTCTCCCCTTATCGCATGCTGACTCAGGTGACCATTTTGGGGTCGAATCAGTTTGGTTTATGAAAAAATGGTATCAGAGAATCCATTTTTATTTTGGTTGTTAGGTTGGTTGGATATTGGGACTATTGGGACTCAAGAGGTTGGTGTGGGAAGGAAGTCAAGAACCCATTCTCGTCTTGAACCATGAGTTTCCTGGGGTAGTCTGGGATTTGAGTCTTTGGTTTAGTTTGTATGGATAGGGGATGAAAATGGAAGTGATTTGGTGTTACATGATGATCTTTCATAGAGTATTTACCATTTTGTAGCCTGAGTGCACGTTTTAAGATACTTTATGTGGTTGATTTCTACTTGGATCATGATTTTCTAATCCATGTTGTCTGGTCAGGCATAACCACTTGTTCCTTATTCTTGGAGTTTTGGTGTGAGTCATGTTTTGGTATTTTTTGGTTAGTGTGAGTGGATTTCAAAAATTAAAATGGTTTTTAGGAAAGGGTTTTTCAAAAGTGAATTTTTTTTTTCGGTAACATGGTTTTGTTGAAATGTGGGATTTTATTGAAAATGGTTTTCAAGTTTGAATGAAAATGATGGTTTTAAAAGAGGAATTTGGCTTGGTTTTGTGATTTTTGGTATTTGAGATGAGTTTTTTTGTCTTGGAATGTTCTTTTTATTTAGTTTTTATCATGATTTGGTGGAGGTTAGGTTTGATTTAGATTTTTTTTGAGTTTTTTTGTTTTTCAGGGTATACCACCAGGAAAGTTTCCCAAGGTTTCCAACGAGTTTTGTACGGTCTTTAGCCCTATCCAGACTCTCAATGGAGTGGTGGAATTAAATTATTCTCAGTTGTTGCCTATTTTTAATAGTTATCAAGGTCTTTAAGAGGATTTAGAGTGTCTTTAAGAAGTTGGGAGTGTTTTCGGGTCGTCGGAAACTCCAGAAGCTGTGAGAGTTTGTGTTGTTCTGAGTTTGTTTAAAGGTGCGGGTTTGGATTGGTGTAAGGTGATTGTACCACCATCATTATAAGTTTTCATGTCTCAGGAAGTGTTTAAGACCAATTTCATATGATTATTTATACCTGATGAGGTGAAATAAAGAAATTCATGGAGCTCTTGAGTATTCAGCAAGGTCAGTGAACAGTGAAGGCCTATTGTAACGACCTAAACTTTTATGAATAAAATTCCCTTTATTTTAATGTATTAGGGATATAGAAAACACATGAACTCTTTTTATTATTATTATTGGATCTTAATTACCATTAATTATCATTAATGTTGATAATATAGTCATTGAACAGTGATTACATGACTAGTGTAATTATAGGATTTTAACAAAACCATTCAACATAGACAAAGGAAGTGATGGCCCCAACTAGTAGGATCATTCCCTTTTAATACCATTTATCAAATATTTCTATGGAGATATAATTTTTGGTATTTTCCCTAGACCAATACCAAGACTAGATCTAGCAACTCAATCATGATTGAAACCGTTTAAGGGATAAGTTCAAGCTCATTGAGATCATGGCCCAATCCATGTTCACCGAATGACCCTAAGAAATCCCCACCATCGCACGCCATACTCTTAGGGAATATTATGCTGTAATAAAGGGATATGTAACAAGACCCTATTATTAAGATTATGCGAATTATTTTCTTATAGAATAAAGAACATACATTCATTTTATTTTTATTACTTTTTAAATGAATTTTAAAGAACAAATAGTATTTTTAGTTAATTTTCAAATTAAATTAAAAAATTTATTTTGAGGAATTAATGGATTTTTTAACTAAATAATATTTTAATAAAAAAATTACTAAATCTCTTTTTATTAAATATAAATTATTGTATAATTTTTATGAATACAATTGTCATTTTTATTAAGGTTTGAAAATGGTTTTTTTCAAACTCGTGAATTTTTAATAAATGTTGGTTTTCATTTTAAAAATGAAAATTCAGATGTTTAGAAAATTATTTTTATAAAATAAATATTATTTTTTTAAAAGTATTTCGAAATTATCCAATAGTGAATTTTTCATAATTTTTTGAGATAGTCAAATTTTTGGGTAAAAATTAAATATCGAATAAACATGTAATGTGTTTTATGACATCATAATGAAAAAATAGTGATGTAATAAAATACTATAAAAGAGCTATTCGGTCAATATATGTTTTTAATTTAAAATATTGTGATTTTAGATTTTTTTTGATTAATTTTATAATGAATTAGTGGACCCTCCAAGACTTATAAAATATTTTAACATTTAAAAATGATTTCCTTGAGAGTGTGACTCACCTTCACATAAGCAAACTAATATTTTAATATGTTCTAACCTTGGCCTTATTAAATATTTTATACCACTCCCCTTTTTAAGAAACCATGGGAAAAACCCATGGTATGGTATGTGGTTTGAATATTATAATGTGTAGTGTCCAAAACCTAAATAATAGAGAATTCCCTCTCCTTTCCTATATAAACCAACCCAATATCTCATTCCTCTTCACTAAAACCATTTTGAGCTCGACCAACCTCTGCCCCATACTCCACAGAGTCCTCCCAAGGAGTCCACAAGCTCTCAAGAAGCCTTTCTCAAGCCTTTGGGCTCACACATCCAAGTAAGGGATTTCACTCTTCTCATTTCCATTCAAGATACTCTTTTACATTATGCTTCTTAAGTTCCCTATTTATATGTGGGGTTATGATGTTCCACGGCCCCCATACTATCCATTTAATTTATGTATGATGAGATCTTCCTTTCACTGTCATCAATCCCCCCTATGATCCTTTAAGTACACTTGTTACTATGCCGAAATTCCATAAGGGATCTTCCACCCTCCTCTTTTATTAAGCATTCTTTTCATGTTATGTCTTTTAATTTATTTAATTACTATTTTGGGATGTGTTAATAAATATCCTAATTACTTTCCATTAGATGTATAAATGGTTATATCCCCTTTCACTCTCATTTATTCCTCTTATAAACCCTTATGTGCACCCATTACCATGCCGAATTTTTGTAAGGGATTCCTTCCTTTCTCATTTTTATCCAAGTTTATTTATGTCGTTATACCCTTTTATTTTCAATTAAAATTGTTCGTGTATTATTTCTCACCTCCCCCATACTTCCCTCCCTATTTTTTAATGATGAGATACCCCTTTATCGCTCATTAATGCCTTTTGTGTACACCTATTACCATGTAGAAATTTCACAAGGGGTTTCTCTCTTCATATTTCCATTCAAGTAATTCTCCCATCTTATGCATCTAAATTCCATTTTATATATTGGGATATTATGTTACACGATCCCTTTACTTTCTATTTCTTGTATAAATAATGAAATACTCATTTCTCTCTCATTAACCCAACTTATGAATTCCCATATTATGACGTTATACTACGAAAATTGCACCATGATTTTCCAAGCCAAAATCATCATGTAGTGAATATCATACTCATTTATCTATCAATGACATTCACCTTTTTTCATATATAAATATTTAATGGTACTTACATGTATGTATTCCACATTCCCTAATCATTGAATAACTTATTATTCTGAATTATTCCATGTTATATGATCCATGTGGCACACTTATGCATGAAATGAAACGTTTATAAAGGGTGTTCCCTAATAGCACTCCAATGCATTGGGTAGTGTTTCGTATCATGATAATCCATGTGAAATTAGGGTTTACTCATGATAATTAAAGTGAAATTATGGTTTAATCATGCTAATTCATGTGCAATGTGGGTTTACTCATGATAATTCAAGTGCAATGAGGGTTTACTTGTGCTAATCCATGTGTAATGAGCCTTGGCTCATTCTAATACCATGTTGTATGTTGTTTCCACATTTCCATGTTATGATAATCATGTCATATCATGCCTTTATGTTCATTCTTCTCTTGTACTACATTGATATGCTTATTTCCAAACATTTACTTTATTATCCATGGTATGCCTTGTTTACTCCCTTACTGGGCTTTATAGATCACCCTTTTCTTATGTATGTCACCTTGTTATCCCATGAAATGCTAAGTAAGAAGGTATGTTGTGTTCATGTAAAATAATTTTTCAGTAAAGATTTTTTATTTTTTGTCTTAAGTTTTCATGTAATGTTCCAAATTTCCCAAGACACTAGACCTCTCGATCCTCAGAGTTTTCTTAAGTTAAAGTTTCTGAAATAAATCATGTTTAAATATGTAATAAAGAGCGGGGTTGTTATAGTTAGTATAAAAGTATAGTTTTAGTTATTTTTGGGATTAGGATTAGAAAACCCTAATTAAATCCTTAAGGATAAGACTAAGTATAATAATAACATCCCTAAATTTTGGTGAGTATAGAGTAAGTGGATTATCAAGAAAATACATCCCTTTTTGTATACGAACAAGTAGAGGTGGCTCTGTTATAGATGTATCTAAAGGTAAAACCTGAAAACACTGATTTGAGGTAGACTCAAATGGGAACTCGTGCATAAAAAACGGGCCTTTATTCACTCTTGGTTTGACACTCCCAGGGGATATTCTTTGGAAAATTTATAAGCTTAGTACAAACCATTATTAAGGGAACAAAAAAATACTATAAGAATATATGTTAAGAGATAGATCATAGATAATATAGATTGAAGCCTAGAGATTTATAAGTTAAGGAGATAAATATAATTAATAAGTTGTCCCTTTAATGTCAATGGATTTCCCTGTATGTGCTAAAATGTTTAAGATACTCATCCTTAATATTCATTTTATTCTATCCAATGGCCATTTATATGAGGAATATGGATAACAACCGATGCGAAGGGCCACATGATGAATGTACCAACGAGACTCCCAATCAAATGTGATCTCAAGTAGGATATATCGTGATTATTCCAAACCATATATCAAAAATAATGATTAACAATTGGAACATTTTTGAATGCCAAAGGAAATCAAGGAAGATAAAGATGACATCTCATGAAATTCTATCTAATAAAGGTGATAAGGTAAAGAAGATCCAATTTCCTTTATACAACAAATGTGGAAAGAGGCACCAAGGGGAATGTCACAAAGGGACTAGGAGATGTTTTAAGTGTGGAAAGGAAGGGAACAAATTATCCAATTTCCATTAAATAATGGATAATGTGATGGATGGAAATAAATTTCCATCTAAGGCATCTTACACGATTATATTTCATAAATGTGGAGAATTCAGACGTTATCTAAGATGATGTTCTATTGCAAGTGATGAGAAGCTCGATGAGCATCAACAATATCCACGATCAAGGGAGCATGAGAAGTATTATGGTAAGATGGATAATCATGAATGAATTACATGTAACCACTACTATAAATTAGTGTATGTTGTAATGTATTTCAATTCATTTCCTATTATAATATCTTTTATTTTTTCTAAAAAAATTGAGTCCCCTGCAGAAATGATATTAAATCATTAGGGAAAAACTTCTATAAGTGTTTTATCACATGTTGAAGTCTATGGAATGTTCTTCTTGAAAATAGTACAAGTCTCAATTTAATGGAATTTGAGGCAAAATGAAAAAATCATTGCTTATACCTCAAGGCAGTTGAAAATTCATGATAAAAACTATCCCACGCATGATTTGGAGTTTCCAGTAGTTATATTTGCATTAAAAAAATATGGCAGAATTATCTCATTGGGGAAAAGTGTGAAATATATATGGATCACAAAAATCTCAAATATATATCCACACAGAAAGTGTTTAATTTGCACCAATTAATATGGTTAGAGCTGATCAAATACTATGACTCTTTAATCCATTACCACCTTGGTAAAGAAAACAAGGTGTAAAATGCTCTAAGTAGAAAGGACCCAATGATTCTATCATTGATGAGAATCGAAAAAGATCCAATATTCTTATTTTTGGTGAAGATGGACATGGTAAAAATAAATAAGGGAACAACATAAATCCTTTCAAAAATTATTGCTCAATTATCTCTTTTGGAAAGGTTAAAGGATGCTCAAAAGGATGATGTGGGAATTCAGAAGATAATGGAAACTATTCGAAAAGGTAAATCCTCAGAGTTCAATGTTAATGAAGAAGGAATTATGAGATATGGGTCAATACCATGTGTTCAATAAAATATGGATTTAAAGAAAGAACTTTTGGATAATGCACATACTTTGAATTTCACCATTCACCCAGTAAACACAAAGATGTATCGATATATCCAAGATAATTATTAGTGGGATAACATAAAGAAGTAGATCGATATGTATACATCAAAGTTCCTATTATGTCAGAAAGTTAAGGCTGAGAGGTACAAGTCTAAGGGTATGTTGTAACCATTACCCATACCAATATAGAAATGGGAAAACATCACTATGGAATTTTTCACTGTACTTTCGAAGACATCCCAAGGAAACAATGTTATCTAGGTTGTTGTGGATAGTCTTATAAAGACTTCACACTTCATTTCAATTTGAAAGGATTTCTAATTAGATCAATTGAAACAAATATAAATGAGAGAAGTGGTAAGGTTTTATAGAGTACCACTATCAATTGTATTCAATCGAGATACAAGATTCACCTATAAGTTCTAGAAGAGTCTCCAACATGCTTTGAATAATGAGATGAACTTTAGTATGTATTTTCATCCTCAAACTGATCACCAATATAAGAAGAAAATCTAAACACTTGAGGACATTTTTACAACACGATCGATGGACTTAAAAGGAGGTTGGGATAAATATCATCCTCTGGTTGAGTTCTCCTACAACAAAAGTTTTCACTCAAGCATCCAAATGGATTTTTATGAAGCCCTTTATGGGAAGAGGTGCAGAACATCGGCAGGTCACGATGAAGTTGGGGAGAAAAAACTTCTTGGTCCAAAAATGTTCAAAGAAATGGTAGAGAAGATTAATACCATCCAACAACACATTAAAGATTCTCATAATTGAAAAAATATCTATGATGATAATCATAGATGAGTCCTAGAGTTTGATGTTGGAGACATGATATTCTTCCTCATATCACCATGGAAGAGAGTTATGATATTTGTGAAGAATGGAATGCTTCGTCCAAGGTACATCGACCCTTTTGAGACCCTTGATCACATCGGAAAAGTGGCCTATCAACTATAACTCCCACCAAACCTATCCCAAGTACATGATTTATTCCATGTATCACTCTTGAGGAAGTACATACATGACCCATCGCATGTACTCAATCCATAGGTGGTACCATTGAGAATGAACTCTCCTGTGAAGAGAAGCCAATGAAGATCTTAGATCGTAGGGGAAAATTTCTACGAAATAATACAATTCCCTTCATCAAAGTTTTGTGGAGAAACCACAAGTTTGAATAATCAATATGGGAACTAGAGGAAGTGATGAGGCAGAGTTACCCTCATTTTTTAGTGTGGGAAAAGTAATCATCGAGGGAGAAATTCCTAAAGTGGGGAATTTTGTAACAACCTGAAATTTAATGAATAAAATTACCATTATTTTATTGTCTTAGGGATATAGAAAACACATGCACTCTTTTTTTATTATTGGGCTTAAATGACCATTAATTATCATTACCTTTGATAATATAGTCGTTGAACAGTGATTACATGACTAGTATAATTATAGGGTTTTAACAAAACCTTTTGACACAGACAAATGAAGTGATGGCCTCGACCATTAGTATTGTTCCCTTTGAGTCCCATTTATTGAATCTCTCAAGGGTGATGGTAATTTGGAGCTTTTCCCTAGACCAATCTCAAGCTGAGATCCAAAAACTTAAGCATGATCGAAACCATTTAAGGGAGAAGTTCGAGATCATCAAGATCAAGGCTCAAACCATGTTCACTGAATATCCACAAGAAAGCCCCACCATCACAGACCATACTCTTAGGGAATATGTTGGTGTAATAAATTGATATGTAAAAATACACTAGCATTATTATTATGTTCATTATTTTAGTATAGAATAAATAATATACATTCTTTTTATTATTGTTACTTTGTAAATAGTTTTTAAAGAACAAATAGTATTTATTGTTAATTTTCAAATTCAATTAAAAAATATATTTTGATGAATTAATTGATTTTTGAATTAAATAATATTTTAATAAAATATTATTAATAAATTACTTTTTATTAAATATAAATTATTGTATAAATTTTATGAATATAGTTGTCGTTTTTATTAAGGTTTGAAAACTGTTTTTTTCAAACCAATGAATTTTCAATAAATGTCAGTTTTCATTTTAAAAATAAAAATTCACATATTTAGAAAATTATTTGGATAAAATAAATATTAGTTTTTGAATTAGGATGTCGAAATTATCCAATGGTGAATTTTTCATAATTTTCTGAGACAGACGAATTTTTGGGTAAAAATTAAATACCGAATAAATATATAATGTGATTTATGACATCATAATGAGCCAATAGTGATGTAATAAAATAATATAAAAGGGTTATTCTTCCAATATATGTTTTACCTTTAAAATATTTCTATTTTATATTTGTTCGATTAATTTTATAATGCCTTAGTGGACCCTCTAAGACATATAAAATATTTTAACATTTTAAAATGATTTCCTTAAGAGTGTGACTCACCTCCAATTAAGAAAGACTAATATTTTAATATGTTAGGACCTTTTACTTATAAAATATTCTATTACACTCCCATTTTGTAGAAACTGTGGGGAAAATCATGTTATGGTTTGTGGTTTTGAATATTTTAATGTGTAGTGTCCAAAACCTAAATAATAAAGAATTCCCTCTCCTTTCCTATATAAACTCACCCAATCTACCATTCCTATTAACTAAAACCATTTTTATCTCAGCCAACCTCTTCCTCGTACTCCATAGAGTCCTCCCAATGCACCCCCATGCTCCCAAGATGTCTCTCATAAGCCTTTGGATCACACATCCAAGTAAGGGATTTCACTCTTATCATTTCCATTCAAGTTACTCTTTTACATTATGCTTCTTGCGTTCCATATTTATTTGTGGGGTTATGATGTTCCATCTCCCACATAATATCCATTTGATGTATATATGATTATATCTCCCTTTAACTATCATCAACCCCCCTATGATTCTTTAAGCACACCCTTTACTATGCTGAAATTCCATAAGGGATCTTCCACCCTCCTCTTTTATCAAGCATTCTTTTCTTGTTATGTATTTTAATTTATTTTATTCCTATATTGGGATATGTTACTAAATATACTAATTACTGAACATTTTATTTATAAACAATGAGATCCCCTTTCAATCTCATTTATTCCTCTTATGAGCCCTTATGTGCACTGGTTACCATACCAAATTTTCGTAAGGTATTCCTTCCTTTCTCATTTTTTATCCCAGTTTCTTTATGTCATTATACCCTTTTATTTTCAATTAAAAAATTTTGGGTATGATTTCTCCCCTCAACCATACTGTCCTACTTCTGTTTGAATGATTAGATCCCCCTTTCTCACTCATTAATTCCTTCTGTGTACACCTGTTACCATACTGAAATTCTGTAAGGGATTTCTCTCTTCTTATTTACATTCAAGTATTTATCCCATATTTGGAATCTAAATTACATTTAATTTGGTGGGATATTATATTCCATGATCCCCTTGATATCTATTTCATGTATAAATTATGAGATACCCATTTCTCTCTCATCAACCCAACTTATGAATTTCCATATGACGACGTTATGTTGCCGAAATTGCACCACTATTTTCCAAGCCAAAATCATCGTGTAGTGAATACCACACTCATTTCTATACCAAGGTTATTCTCCTTTATTCCTATATAAATATTGAATTTTACTTACATGTATGTATTACACATTCCCTAATTGTGGAAAAACTTATGATGTTGAATGATTCCATGTTATATGATCCATGTGGCACACGTATGCATGAAATTAAATGTTTATAAAGGTGTGCCCTAATAGCGCTCCAATGCATTGGGTAATGTTTATTGTCATGATAATCCATGTGCAATGAGGGTTTACTCATTCTAATTCATGTGAAATTAATGTTTAATCATGATAATTCATGTGCAATGAGGGTTTACTCATGCTAATTCAAGTGCAATGAGGGTTTACTCATGTTAATCCATGTGAAATAAGACTTGGATTATGCTAATAATAAGTTGTATATTGTTGTCACATTTCCATGTTATGATAATCATGAAATATCACACCTTTATGTTCATATTTCTATTTTTATCCATTGATATTCCTATTTCCTAACATGTGCTATATTCTTCATGTTATGCCTTTTTTACTCCCTTACTGGGATTTATAGCTCACCCTTTTCTTATATATGTCCTCATGGTATCCCATGCAATGCTAATTACAAAGGAATGTTGTGTTCATGTAAAAAAAATCAATAAATATGTCTCATTTTATGTCTTAAGTTGTCATTTAATGTTCCTAATTTCCCAAGACAATAGACCTCTCGATCCTTGGAGTTTTATTAAGTGAATGTTTATGTAATAAATCATGTTTAAATATGTAATAGAGAGAAGGGTTGTTATACCTATATTGATTGTTATAAAGATCTGGTTTCTCTATCTCCTGAGATCGAATCATAGAATTAGTTTAAAGTTCCTATTTTCACTTATGGTCATTATCCAGAGATCAAGGGGTGAGTTTTATCATCCATTTATGTTATTTTTAGAAAGTCTGTGGATGAGGCATTTCTAGAAGAGGTGGTTCTTGGAGTGCATTCTTTGGCAATTGGCGAACCAGTTTCTCTTGGTTCTTATAATGGTTCTACATATGATGAGAGGTGTATGTTATAGGAACCTATTCTTGAAGAGTATACTTTTTTAGTTTCTTCTTCTCACTCATTGTACCATTCACTTGTGTGTTTCTAGTGTGGTCATTTTGGAAATTCAAAGCAGTCTTGCAGTATTTCTCCAAAGACTTTTCATTGAAGTGGTCGTTTGGGTCATCTAGATAAGTTCCAAAAGTAGTGATTCCAAAAATTTAATTCTCATATGAACATTTTTACCACTTGATTTTCGGGAATTAGTTGCTTCAAGACATAAATAATCTATCCATAGGATCTGGAGTGATGGTTTTCACGCAGTCAGTAATCATTAGGTGTGGGGGTCCATGGTCTAAATTTTTTCTCCAGATCTAGAGTGGGAACGGTTTAAGTTCCTCTGTTGAATTTTTTCTAGTTCTAGAAATTTCCTCTTTGGTTATAAAATTATTGTTGGCCTTGTATATTTTTTAACCGCTATATGTTTTATTGTGCCTTATGGATGTGAGTCCTTAAATGGTTATCTTATCAAGAGTCGATTTTTGATTCATGTTTTTCTCATTTTTTTAGATACTCATGTCTTATGGAAATGATGAATTGTGTTTTGGTTTGCTACTTAGTTTAGAGTTTCTTTCATTGGACCCCCTTGTGCGGGGAGTTGGTTTGTGGGGGGAGTTCCCAAGTTGGTCTGTGTTGGGCTTCCCATGTCGGTTTGAGCTGGTTGGTCTAATATGGTTGGTTCTTAAATGGTGGGAAGAACCACCATAGATCTTTTTGTGGTTTCTTCTATAGTTGGTTGGTGCTTATTGGTTTCTTATAGTGGGATACCTTTCTCATATCTCTATAGTCATCCTTATTGTGGGTTTCTCAAGATTTTTTTGGGTGTGACTTGTGGAATTGAAATGTCACACTGAGGTTCGTGATTTTGTCTAGATTTTTTCATTTTTGGGATCCTCCCTTGCTCCTCATTTGACTTAGTGACATTATGGGAGATAAATGATTTATGGTGGGGAGAATTGTCGCACCCCAACCACAATTTCTATTTATTTTTTTCCCTTTCTTGGAGCTGGATCTTTTGTTTATGTCCGTGGTTTTTTTTCAATAGAACTTTTCAACTTTTGGAGGTTTCGGGTCATTTTGGCCCTATGCACGGTTTGCACATGTTTTTATCCAAATTGTGTGAGTTCAAGGGGAAACTATGTGGTATTCTTGTGGTGTTAGGAAGAAGTTACTTGAATTGTGCATGGTTGGGAGAAACTTTGTGACAAGCACACAAGAGGCTATGTGTGACGGTCCCTTCTTTCAAGTAGGGTGTGCATGATTGGAACATGGTCTGGAAGACCGTGCGGTCTGCACAAGGTTTAAAAAAATAATAAAATAAAATAAAATAAAAATATATGTTTTATTAATAATAATAATAATAATAATATTATTATTAAAACCCACTAAAAGGGTTACCCCCTCCCCTTTAACCCATTCAGTCATGCACGCACCTCCCCCCCCATTTTCCTCTCTCGCTTGATACCATGCCCAGAGGGCTCCTGGTCATGCACCACAACTGCCTCCCCTCTCCCACCAGCATCTGTTTTTCTTTCTGGTTTCTTATGTGATCTCTCAGGTATGGTTTGCCTCTCCTCCCTTCTCTTCTTCTTAATATTTCTTGGTTTCCTTTTCTCTAGGGTGGTGGAAAAAGGTTTTTCAGAACCCTAACCCATTTGGGGGTGTTTTCTTGGTTGTCTGTTGGTTCCTAGGGTTCGTGAAGTCTAATTGAGGACCGTTCATTCCATGGTTATTAAAGGTTATGGGTTGACCATGGGTTTCAAGTAGGTTTTGTTTTGTTTTGATTCTTTACCTCAATTTTAATTTTTTGGTTTTTGTGGTTTTGAGTTACCAAAGTTTTTATATAGTTTTTTGGACCACATTGCACTGGATTCAGGTCACTATTGTCAAAGGTGGATTAAACGGGTATGAATAGGTATCCATATATATATATATATATATATATATATATATATAAGTTACCCCTTTGTATATATTCACTCATAGTAGTGCGAATATATGAATTGGGGTTATGTGTGCTTATATATATATATATATATGAAAATACATATGATTTTAAGTGTAAAGGGGTATATGAAAGTGAAATCATATATGTAGGGACACCCTTGTATATATTTGGCCATAAAAATGTGTACATAATGGATAGGTGTCCTTATATATATGTGAAGGTTCATATGCATGCAAGTAGAAAACGGAATATATGGGTTTCTATGTCCAAGAACATTGAGTTTGAGGTAGGTTTCCCTATGAATTGGCCTTTAATTTTAAATTATTATTGATTTATTGATTTTCAAACCTTTTTTTGTACTAATTTGTGATTTATAGTTTATAGATTATTTTTTTGACTTGAAATGAAGTTTTTGATCCCTTGTATTATATTTTATGGATTGGTTTTACTAAACCATGCATTCCAAGTGTTTGTTAAAATGCCAATTTGGATTTCATTAATGATTTATGGATTCTAAATAATTGTTTTGTCTTAGTAAATTTTTTTTGGTTAACAAATGGTGAATTAGGTTTCTTAAATGGATTCATAAATAGTTTTGGGTTCATAAATGGTGTGTTTAATCCTTTTTGAAAATGGTTTGTCGCTCAAAGGTTGTGTAAGGCCCATTTGGAACCTTCTTAAATTGATCCTTTTTCAAAACCTCCCTTGGAATTGATATCTTACCTTTTTATGGATTCTAATGGGAAGGGGGTGTCCTCAATGTCAAGAACCAGGGCGGGTCGCCATCCGACCCGGCACCTGACCCGGTCCATGACATGACCTGAAGGGCGTTCCCAATCCCCACAGGCTGGAACAAGTTCCCAGGTATCAAAACATTACATGGGAACGATTTACCTGAAATAAAGTATATAAAGACAACTAACAAGATAAACAAGATGAAACTGGAAATAGACAACCAAACACGCCTTTAAACTATAAATAGGTTCAAAGTCTACAATTCAACTAAAACCCAAAATGAACAACAACAAAGATAGAGAACGAAAACTCTAATACCAACCTCCAAGTGAATACCATCAGCAACCAGAACCACCATCACTAAGCACGATTCCTCTACCTAGAATACACAAAAACAGGGTCTACATACACTGAAAGGTGTATGTAGGGTGTGAGCCAAGAGCCCAGTAGGGTACCACCAAATAAAAGGTTCGATGTCACAGCATGAAAAAGATAATTTAACAAGCTCATTTAAAACCATACTTTTAAAACATTTCTAAGGAAAACATTTAAAAGTTGAGAATGAAAATAAAGGAACACTGAAAAAAAAACATTTCACAAATTCTACTAAAAAATGGAAGATGAAATTTATAAGGAACATGAACATACTCAAGTGGTCCTCCATATGCCGACAGAAGGCACCACACTATGAATAGTAGAGCATTGCCGGTAAATATCCTAAGGTTTATCTAGCTAGAGTGGGACCCTAGAACCTCGTGTCTCGGTGAAACGTGGCTTAGAAACCACAACCCTCAGGAAATGTGGCTTAGAAGACCACGACCCTCAGAAAACGTGGCTTAGAAGACCACGATCCTCAGAATTCATATGTTTAGTTAGTGTTGCAATCGTCAATCCAGTTAAGTGAAACAGGGACGATACCACTCTGGATCACCAATTCACTATTTCTAGTCTTCCCACCTAGATACTCGAGGTTTTCCCTTGTGCTCAATCAAGTTTCACATTCACATAGTATATATCGCTTTCACATATCTCAAACAAAACAAGACATTTCCCACAAAATACACCACTTGCATACCCAAACACCATTTCAAAAATACACGCACGCAAAAATACCTTTCCAAAACATATTTTTCGTTACTTTATCATTTCGCAAATCCCCTTTTGGAAACACTCAAATAGAAACATAAACAATTTGCACAACTTAGAAAATAATATTAAATTACACAACAAGGGTTGACATAATAAAACATCACCAAGTGACACAAAGAGGGATTACACCAAGAAACATGTCTCATTTTATATAAACATACTACTTAAAAAACATACACAAATCTTCCAAAACTCCACTTTCACGCCATATAAATAAATCAATAAATCATTTAGAATATTATTTAAATCATTTCAAAATTAACCAAGAAAACATTACACCAAAAACCACTTTATCCCATATAGGGACGTCACTTTAGAACCAAATGCTCAAGGTAATGATATCAAAACATGTTTTCCATCATTCAAAAAATATGGAATTTAAATTCAAATGTTCCCAACAAGGAAACACACCCAAATTGACTCGGTTTTCTTTGAAAATCACCATATAAATATAAACACACCTCGAAGACTTTGAAAACGCATTTCACACCTACCAAACAACCCCAAAAATCCTTCCAACCATGTTTCGCGTCAAAAACACCACTTAAATAAACCATTCCTCAATTTATAAAAAAATATCAACCACATGCCACACTACCTCACTTAAAATCACACAAGTTTTTACATTCAAAAACCATTTTAAAATCACTTTCACATCCGAACCCTTCTAAAACCCCATTCGCACCCCTAGAACATACTCAAGGTTCATAATAAAAATCAACACGTCAAAATAGTTTACCTTCTTTTGAAAAACTCAAATTAATCCCATATGCACCACAAGCATTCTTGAAAACACAATTTTCACACCTTAAACAATTAACAAAAACACATCTAAAGATTTCAACCACACAACGTGCATAAAAGACATTGACATTTTCTAAAAAAATCAAATTCATCAAATATGCATATCGAAGCATGTTCAAAATAAAATTTACACCACACAATTTATCATTATATCACATTATAATTTAATTAAGTAGCAATCTAAATCATCTAAAGATGCTATGGCATGGAACCGCTTACCTTGGTGTCAAAGACTCCAATCCTCAGCTCAAAACTTCAATCACTTACTGTTTTCACCACAAATAACCTAATGCGAACCCAAAAACATGAACTCAAACCATAAACTTAAAATTAGAACCCTAAAATTAGACCCCCAATGAGAGGAAAAACACTACAAGGAATAAATAGGCTTACTGGAGGGGTGGCTGCTGGACGTAAGCTGGCGAGCAAGTGGGGTCGCGGCTAGATGGGGAGTCACGGGCGGAGGACATGCCAGACCTAGCCATGCCGGAAAGAGGATGTGACGTGGATGCGCTATGAATCGGAGCGGGTAGAGGGTGAAACGGCAGAAGGCTGAGGGGAGTAGGGGGGGTTCGCGTGAGGGGGCGGCAGTTCTGGAAGTCGCGGGGTGCAGATGGTCCAGCGAGCTGGGTGCGCGAAGATGGTGCTGGTCGGGAGAGGAAGGAGTGTGCAAGGGGAGGGAGGTGGGTGGAGTCGGGCAACATATTTTGGAAGCAGGGAAGGGGGTTTCGACGGGATACAGGGGGTAAAAAACGGGAGACCCGCATACCCTAAGGAAAACAGCAACAACAACAACAAAATAAAAAGAAAAAGAAAATAAAACCTAAAAATAAAGAAGCTATAGTAATAATAATAATAATTGGAATTGTATTAATAACTTAAATAATTTATCATCCTTAGAACTAATAATAATAATGATGAAAATATCCTTTAATATTAAAATAATCTATGAAATTTTTATCAGATTTCTTATTTTATTTTATTTTCATTTTATCCCTCTTTTAAATTTTATTTATTTATTAATAACTCCTTTATTTAATTAGTTGAACATAGGATAGGCATATGAGGAACTGAACAAGGTTGTGTGGTGACCCAGGCAATGCTGTGTGGCTTCAATAGTGGCACGTTGAATGCTGTTAAGGCCAAAACATGCATTTTTATATAGGAACTCAAAAAATTTAAGTTGGTCTTCAACCCGAACTGCCCCGTACCCAGAAAATTGATAGAAAAATTTATTTAAAGATGATGGGTGTAACAATTCTCCCCATCATAAAGCTTTCCATCCGTAGAAAGCCACAACTTGGACCGAACCCCAAAGTTAAAAATGACACCCCATTAAAGTTCAAAGAGAATCCCCACAAAAAGAGAGTGGAAGGAGGAAAACACATCATGATTAGAGAAAGCGTCTAAAATGACAACCTCAAGAGACTCATAAAAAGATATCCTGATATGTATCGCCCATCCCAAGGAGTTAGAACACCACCATTTGATTAATTAGGGATAATAACTCTCACACCCACAAAATCTATCTTCAAAAAACAGAACACCTCGAGCACCAAAGAACGAAAACCACGTCGTTTGACTGGAACAAACAAATAAGACCAAGCATGTCCAAGGAATACTCTTATCACCTAGCACCTAGTCCTCTCTATAAGCAGAACAAAAAGGCCAACATGGAAAATCCTGGAGGGGCTCCCCACCATTAGAAACCTACCAAAGCCCGAGACATGACTAGAAAACTGACATGGGAAGGCCTGAGAAGACTCCCCACCATTATGAATATAGAAAACACTGATTCATTCTAGAGACATTTGAGCGAGACCCATCATAGGTCTCCCCACCATTTGAGCTGACAAAAGATACAAAACCTTAAAAAAATTGACGGTGAACAAGAACCCCACCACAAGGGGCGGGGAGGGTCGGGTCCAACTACCGGGCATCAAAACCATGGCCAGAGACATACCAACATCTCCACATCCCTGGATGAGCACTATTCAAATTTGAGACTGATTTACCCAATATACTCCCATACGAACCACCAAAAGCAATTACATTCAGTGGGATGAAACCCCCATAACTTTAAGGTAACGAGACGAACACAACTCCTCATATCCTTGAGAAACCCCACACACCCAAATGGGTCATTCAAAATGTAACCATAGGAAACAATTTAAACCTCTTTCACCTTTAGTACCGACAACATAAATAAGGTTGGGGTCCCATACACTCTCGGGGTTTTTGACCATGTTCCAGCTTCACTCTAAGGCCTATGGATAGATCCCTGATGTTTGAAGCATCTCCTACCTCGTGGTCAGGCATGGAAGACTCTCTAACAAAGCTTCTCCTTTTGGTGTCACACGCAGCTACACCACAATCGAGACAGCACCAACAAACACAACACACCACGACATCCAACTACTCACTCATGGTATATCCACCCAAAAAGGGGTTTAGATGGTGTACATTCATCAACTCTTCGCCTTAACCAAGAAACATAAGAAGGGAAAGACACACGAAAACCACTCCCCTTTGAACAAAAAAAATTAACACTCCCCGAGAGGACACACCCCTATGAGAATAGATATTCCCGAAGGATCCTATGAAATCCACCATTTCTCTTCAAATAGAACTCACACTCCAAGAAGTAACAAAACATGACCCTTGCAGCCAATGAAGGTACTAAAAATCCCTTCAAGACACTGGTAAACACTGATAATTCTGAACCGCTTTCACCCTTCCCAGCTCGAATTTCCTTTCACCACTTCCAGGGGAAACCTCCAAATGCAATGATGTCAAACTCCATACCTGACAACTAAGACAAATCAAAGAGACCAAATCTCCCTTAAACTCCTCTCATGCCTATCATGCCACTGTGATAGGATTTACTTAACCGAAAAGGATAAGGGACAAGCTTAGCACTATCATTAAAAAGGGAGAGTCCTTGCTTTAATCAAATGGAGGGTTGGCCAATGGCAAATTACTTGTGGTCACTCTTCAATCGCATGTTAACACTTTATGGGGGCATACACTAGTTAATAAATAAAACCATGGACCCAGTCAAACTGGTCCAATGTCTAAGATATATTGCAAGTGAACACTAAACATGCATGGGGAACCACTACAAGGGATTCCTGAATCACTTTTCAAAATAATTCACAAACTATGTGCTTGCACACCAACTTACAAATAAAAATTCAAAATCAAGACACAAATCATTCAAAAAGGATTCTTAGCTGGAGACACCTCACATCCAACATTTCAAAAACACAAGGACATGCCACACAATCACCAGCTACTAAAACACCAAATTCTCATTTAACAAAACTTTTTGAAAATAAGAAAAGCTAAAGGGTTGCACAAACACCAATGGTGTCCCATGGGCCTCACACATGCATGTACCCATGTCGCACCGACACACAACTCATTTCCATAGAAGAACTCATTATCTTGTGCCATTAACCATTTCCCTTTTCATGTACACTCATACATGTGGTTTCCCATGAGAGCACCAAGGATCAAAACCATACCCTTTTTCTTTTTCAAAACCCAAAACATTTAACCCACACTTTTCAAACCTCAAATAGAATTTTTTTTTTAAAGTACTTCATTCCAAAACATTTCCCAAGACTAATTAATTTTTACTTAAAAACCATATTTCCATAAATCTAAAACAAAGAGATGAATAATGATGCAAGAGGGAACTAGCGTCAGTGGGTGACTTAGACATATGGTTGGAAGCCATACGCCAATCACGCCACCGCCTCAAAAAGTATTTTAGGACAGTGTCCCTGACTCCACAAGGCTTTCCAGGCCATGTGAGCTCACTGAGACCACTGACCCTACTCTCTCTTCATTTCCCCTAAACAATATTAACCACAGAGACTAAATACTCAAACAGACCTCAACTTACCTTGGTAACTCGAGTCCCGCCACAAGGTGTGATGGTCAGGCACCTTACTCGTAACCAGGACGCCGAGTCCCAACACCCTTAACTTTGGTCTACCCTGACTCTATCCCAAAATAATACGACCCAAGAGGGAAACCCCCTCTGATACAATTTTTTTACGAACTAGGCCAGGTCTCCATCCGACCCGGCACCCGACCCGGTCTGTGACATGACCCGAAGGGAGTTCCCGATCCCCACTGGCTGGCACAAGTTCCCAGGTATCAAAACATTACATGAGAAAAATTTACCCGAAATAAAATATAGAAAGACAACTAACAAGATAAACAAGCTGAAACTGGAAACAGATAACCAAACACGCCTTTAAATTATAAACAGGTTTAAAGTATATAATTCAACTAAAACCCAAAATGAACAACAACAAAGATAGAGAACTAAAACTTCAATACCAACCTCCAAGTGAAGACCGTAAGCAACTAGAACCACCATCACTAAGCTTGATGCCTCAACCTATAATACAAAAAGAACAAGGTCTACATACACCCAAAGGTGTATGTAGGGTGTGATCCAAGAGCCTCGTAGGATACCACCAAATAAAAGGTTCCATGTCACAACAACAAAAAGATAATTTAACAATCTCATTTAAAACCATAATTTTAAAACACTTATAAGGAAAACATTTAAAAGTTGAGAATGAAAATAAAAGAACACTGAAGGAAAAAAACATTTCACAAATACTACTAAAAAAATGGAAGAGGAAATTTTTAAGGAACATGCATATACTCAAGTGGTCCTCCGTATGTCGACGGAAGGCACCACGCCATGAATAGTATAGCACTGTGGGTAAATCCCCTAATGTTTATCTAGCTCTTGTGGGACCCTATAACCTCGTGTTTTAGTGAAACGTGGATTAGAAACCACGACCCTCAGAAAATGTGTCTTAGAAGACCACGACCCTCAGAAAATATGGCATAGAAGATCATGACCCTCATAATTCATATGTTTAGTTAGTGTTTCAATCATCAATACAGCTAAGTGAAATAAGGACAATACCACTACGAACCACTAGTGCACTATTTATAGTCCTACCACCTAGATACCTAGGGTTTTCCCTTATGCTCAATCAAGTTTCACATTCACATAGTATATATCGCTTTCGCATATCTCAAACCAAACAAGACATTGCCCACAAAAGTCACCACTAGCATACCCAAACACCATTTCAAAAACACACGCACGCCAAAATACCTTTCCAAAACATATTTTTCATTACATTATCATTTATAAAATCCCCATTTGGAAACACTCAAAGAGAAATATAAACAATTTGCACAACTTAAAAAATAATATTAAATTACACAACAAGGGTTGACATAATAAAACATCACCAAGTGATGCAAAGAGGTCTTACACCAAGAAACATGTCTCATTTTATATAAACGTGCTACTTAAAAAAGCAAACAAAAATCATCCAAAAAACCACTTTCGTGCGATCTAAATAAATCAATAAATCATTTAGACTATTTGTTAAATTATTTCAAAATAAACCAAGAAAACTTTACACCAAAATCCACTTTATCCCATATAGGGACGTCACTTTAGAACCAAATTCTCAAGGTAAGGATATCAAAACATGTTTTCCATCATTCAAACAATTTACAATTTAAATTCAAATGTTCCAAACAAGGAAACACGCCCAAAGTGACTCGTTTTTCATTGAAAATCACCATCTAAATATACACGCACCTCGAAGACTTTGAAAATGCATTTCACACCTACCAAACAACCCCAAAAATCCTTCCAACCATGTTTAGCATCCAAAACACCACTTAAATAAACCATTCCTCAATTTATAAAAAAAAGATCAACCACATCCACAAGTCCTTACTTCAAATCACAACAGTTTTTACATGCAAAAACCATTTTAAAATCACTCACACATCTGAACCCTTATAAAACCCCATTAACACCCCTAGAACATACTCAAGGTTCATAATAAAAATCAACACTTCAAAATAGTTTACCTTCTTTTGAAAAACTCAAATTAATCACATCTGCACCTCAATAATTCTTGAAAACACAATTTTCACACCTTAAACAATTAGCTAAAACACGTCTAAAGATTTTAACAAAACAACGCGCATAAAATACATTGACATTTTCTAAAAAAATCAAATTCATAAAATATAAAATTAGAAGCATGTACAAAATAAAATTCGCACCACACAATTTATCATTAGAACACATTATAATTTAATTAAGCAGCAATCTAAATCATCTAAATATTCCATGGCATGGAACCACCTACCTTGATGTCGAAGACTCCAACCCTCGGCACAAAACTTTAATCGCTTTCTGTTTTCACCACAAATAACCTTTTGCGAACCCGAAAAAATGAAATCAAACCATAAACCTAAAATTAGAACCCTAAAATCGGACCCCTAATGAGAGGGAAAACACTACAAGGAAGAAATAGGCTTACCGGAGAGTGGCCACTGGACAAAAGCTGGATAGAATGTGGGGTGGCCTCTAGATGGGGAGTCGCAGGTGGAGGACATGCTGGACCTAGCCATGCTGGAAAGGGGATGCGACGGGGAGGTTCTGTGCATCGGAGCGGGTATAGGGTGCAACTAAGGAAGGCTAAGGGGAGTAGTAGTGTTCACATGAGGGGGAGGTCGGTCGGGGAGTTGTGGGGTGCGGATGGTCCGGTGAGCAGGGTGCGCAATGATGATGCTGGACGGGAGAAGAAGGAGCATGCAAGGGGAGGGAGGTGGGTGGAGTCAGACAGCAGATTTGGGAAGTAGGGAAGGGGAGTTGCGATGGGATGCAGGGGGAAAAAATGGGAGACCCGCAAACCCTAAAGAAAACAACAACATAAAAAAAAACCTAAAAAGAAAGAATTTATAGTAATAATAATAATAATAATAATAATAATTTTAATTGTATTAATAACTTAAATAATTTATCATCCTTAGAAATAATAATAATGATGATGATGATATCCTTAAATATTAAAACAATCTATTAAATTTTTATCACATTTCTTATTTTATTTTATTTTCATTTTATCCCTCTTTTAAATTTTATTTCTTTATTAATAACTCCTTTATTTAATTACTTGAACATCAGATTGGCATGTGAGGAACTGAGTGAGGTCGTGCGGTGACCCAAGTGAGGCCGCGCGACTTGGACAGCGGCACACTGAATGTTGTCAAGGCCAAAACATGCATTTTTAAATAGGAACTCAAACATTTTAAGTTGGGCTTCAACCCGAACTACCTAGTACCCAGAAAATTGATAGAATAATTTATTTAAATACAACAGGTGTGACACTCAACATTGAAATATCCTCATGTTTTGATGGTTTAAAGACAAGGGGATCTTCTTTAGGGAGACTTGGGAGTGATTCTTGGTTGTGTGGATTATGTTTGTGATTTGTATGCGGTCGGTTTTTTTGGCTCACCCCCAATTTCAATATGACATGGGAACCTAGCATAGCTAATAGATTTTCCAAGAACTCTTACTCCAATAGTTTAGATTATGCTCTGACTAGTGGCCCTTAGTATGGACTTTCTTCTTCTTTGGGATTATGCCCCTCTATTAGGCTAGGTAGGGTTAGACCAAGCATTTGGGTGGGTTAATTCCATTGGGTTAGGCATGCATATAGGATAAATTAGGATTCGGTATGTTTTAGATTACCCATTGACCTACAAGGTACTCTCATGTTCCACTGGCACTTATTTATCTATGGTGTATAATTTATATGCCTCATTTGGTTTGGTCCCTTATATAGTGCTTCCTATTTCCCTTGTTGTGAGATTGTTTCTCACACTCTCTTGTGTTGTGTTCCTCCTTTCTAAAAGTGAATGGTTGGTTTTTTAAATGTTTTGTGGAAAATGTTTTTGAGAATGTTTTACATAATATTTCCCTTTTAAAAAAACATCACACTTCTTACACTCCAACTATTTCTTTGAAATGATAAGGTCTCCTCATTTTGGAAAAGAAACTTGTTTTAAATAAAAAGGGAAATGGGTTGTGATTTTCTTTAAAAAGGAATGTGTGAAAAAAATAATTTTATATAATGTATTTCAAACTTCAATTTGTTGAATATTTTTTTAATGGAAACTAATTGGTAATAGATTAATTGGGAACACCTTATAAGTTTTAATACTCATCATTGTAGATTTATCTTTTTTTTAGTTTCTAGTGTTATTTCTGTCATAGACTTGGTCATTGTGGAGTAAGGTTTAGTGGTTTGTGGTGACCTACAAGGTCGCATAGAGATATTTATAATTTTATTTATTTTCACTAACAATATTTATTTTTATTATTTAGTTTATATTCATTTATTATACTATTTAATTATGGGATAAATCATTCTCAATGGTTTTATCTTGATTCCCAACACCCGTTTCCATCCTCGGAGGATCTGGAATACTTCTCGGGTCATGTCACAGGCTGACTTGGGTGACCAGTTTAAGGTCGAGCTGGGTTGGTTTGTGAAAAAATTGTATTAGATTAGCCTTTTTTTATTTAAGGTGTCAGGTATCTTGGAAATTGGGATTGTCTAGACTCAAGAGTTCAGTGCGGGAAGGACATCATAAACCCTTGTTTTCCAGAGCCATGAGTAGTTAGGGGTAGTCTGGGATTTGATTATTTTGTTTGACTTGTATGGATAGGGGATGAAAATGGAAGCGAGATTGTGTTACGCGATGAGATTTCATTAAGTAGAAACCCATGTGTATCCTAAGTTCATAGTTCAAGATACTTCTTGTAGTTGATGCTCACCCAGGGCATGGTCTGTTAAGCCATGTCGCTAGGATAGGCATAACCACTAGTTCCTTATTCTTGGAGTTTTGGTGTGAGTTATGTTTTGTATTTGTTTTGGTTGAAATGAGTGGATTTAAAACATGAAAATGGTTTTTAGGAAAGGGATTTTCAAAAGTAAAAATGGTTTCTGGGAACATTGTCTTATTGAAAATTCATAATTTTTTGAAAATGGTTTTGTAATTTGGATGAAAATTATGGTTTTCAAGGAGGATTATGCATTGGTTTTGTGATGTTTCTACTTTGATCCTAGTGTTTTTTCTTGGGATATTATTTTGATTAAGTTTTTATTAGGCTTTGGTGGAGGTTTGGTTTGACGTTGGTTTGGATTGTGTTTTTTTGTTGTTCAGAGTATACCAACTAGAAAGTTCCCTAAGGTTTCCAGTGAGTTTTTTTAGTCTTTAGCCCTACCCAGACTCCCAGTGGATTGGTAGAGTTGATTTATTCTCATTTTTTTCTTTTTTTCCATGGTTATTGAGGTCTGTTATAGGATATGGAGTGGATTAAGGAATTTAGAAGTGTTTTTAGTTCATTGGAAACTCTTAAAGTCATAATAGTGTTTGTTGTTATGAGTTTGTTTTAAGGTTTGTGTTTGTATTAGTGGAAGGTGATCGTCCTACCGTCATTGCAAGTTGGATTGTCTTGGGATATTTTTAATACTAATTTCTTTCTATGGTTATTACTTGAGGATGTGAAGATTAATAAAGTGATGGAGCTCTTGAGTATTCATCAAGGTGAGCATATGATGAAGGCCTATGTTGATCATTACAAAGGTATGGTTTCTTTCTCTCCTGAGATAGAATTAGAGAATCAGCTAAAAGCTCCACTTTTCATCTGGGGTCATCTTCTGGAGATCAAGGAACGAGTTATCTCATCCATTGAACTTCTGTTTGGGAAGATCATGGATGAGGAATTTCTAGCTGAGGTGGTTCTTGGAGTGCATTCTATGGTGGTTAGTGAATTAGTTTCTCTTGGTGCTTATGTAGGTTCCCTATCTGGTGAGAGGTGTATGTTAAAGGAACCTATTCTTGAAGAGTCTCCTTTGTTGGTTCCTCCTATATTGTAAAATAATTTGCTTGTGTGTTTCAAGTGTGGTTGGTTCAGACATTCTAAGTAGTCTTACTGTATTTCTCTAAAGACTTGTCATCAATGTATCCATTTGGGTCATTGGGAGAAGTTCTTCAAGTGGTGAAACGAGAATAGAAAGTCTGTGATAGAGGTTGGGAGATCCTGAATGTGAGGTATATGATGATTCAATACATCAGTACTCTAAGAATAGGCTCCAGGGTGAATATTTTCATGTAGTCAGAAATCGTTGGGTGTGGGGGACCTTAGTCCAGCTTTTGTATTTAGTGCTAGAGTGGGAACAGTTTAAGTAACACTATTGTAGTTTTCCCGATTATTGAAAGTTATACTTTGGTTTTAAAAGGATTTTTGTCCTTGTATCCTTGTAAACCTCTATAGTTGTGATTATTCCTTATGGATGTGAATTCATTAATGTTTATCCTTCTCATGAGTTGGTTTTTTATTCATTTTTTGATCAATTTGGAGATGCTTGTGTCTTGTAGAAATGATGAATAGTGGTTTGGTCCACCGCTTGGTTTAGTGTTTCTTTCATTGGGGCCCCATTTTAGTGGGTTTTGGTTTGTGTAGGGAGCTACTCGGTTGGTATGTGTTGGGTTTCCTATATCTTTATGTGCTCGTTGGCCTAATTCAATCAGTTCATAAATGGTTGGGAGACCCACTGTGGATCTTATTGTGGTTTCTTCTAGAGTTGGTTGGTACTAGTTGGTTTCTTAAGGGGAGGATACCTTTCTCATCTCTTTTTTGTTCTCCTTTTTGTAGTTATCTCTAGAGATGTTTAGGTGTGACATGTGGAGTTGAAATGTTACATCGAGATTCGTAGTTTTTTCTGGTTTTGTTTAGTTTTGGGATCTGGCATTGCTCCTTGTTTGGCTGAGTAAATTTATAGGGGGAAAAATTGTGGTTGGGAGAGTTTTTACACCCTAAACATGGTTTCTATTTATTTTTTTCCCTTTCTTGGATTTGGTTCTTTCGGTTCAGGGTCAGGTTTATTTTTTAGTGAAAGTTTTCATGTTTTAGAGGCTTTCGGTGGTTTTTTCCCTTTTGCACAGTCTGCGCACAGTTTTATCCAAACCATGTGAGGTCAAGGGGAAACCATGAAGCATCCTTATGGTGTTATGGAAAAGGTACACAACTAGTGATAAATTAGGAAAACCCATGTTGAAATTATGCGAGAGGATCTATGAGAGGGTCCCTTCTCTCTAGTAGGGTACGCATGGTCGGTGCATGGTCTAGAAAACTATGCAGCCAAACAGTGTAGTATTCCCAAGGTTAAAAAAATGTGTTTATAATAAAAAAATTATTATTATTATTATTATTATTATTATTATGATTAAAAGACCCCTAAAATGGGTAACCTCTCCCCTTTCCCCATTTGGTCACTCCCCCACCCCCTACCCATCCCCCTTCTCCCCTCTCACTCGACACCATGCCCAAAGGGCTCCTAGTCACGTGCCACTGCCTCTACCCTCTCCCTCTAGTGGCAGTTTTTCCTTTTAGATTCTTGTAAGATCTATCATGTAATGTTTTCCTCTCCTCAATCATATTCTTCATCATTTTTCTTGGTTTACTTTTCTCCCAAGTGATTTGTTTAGGTTGGTATGAACCCTAACCCATTTTGGGGTGTTGTTTTGGTTGTATATTGGTTCCAAGGGTTCATGAAGTCCGACTGAGGACCGTTGTTTCTGAAATTGTCAAAGTCAGTAAGTTCACCATGGGTTTTGGGTAGGTTTTTTTTTCAATTTTTATTCTTTGCCTAAATTTTAATTTATGTTTTTTGTGGTTTTGAGTTTCCAATGTTTTTCTAGAGTGATTTGGACCTTGTTGCGTTGGATTTGGGTTGTCCTTGTCAAAGGAGACTTACACAGGTATGCATAGGTAGGCATATATATATATATATGTAAGTTAATCCTTTGTATATATTCACTCATGGAAATTAAAATATATACATTGTGGATAGGTTTCATTATATATGTATATATATATATATGAAAATGCATACATTTGTAAGTGTAAAGTGGTATATGAAAGTGTAAGAATATATATAGGGACCCCCATGTACATATTTGGATATGAAAATGTGTACATAGGGGAAATGTGTCCTTATATATATATGCAAAGGTGCCTATTATTACAAGAAAAAAAAGGGAATATTGGGGTTTTCGTGTCCAAATGAATTGAGTTTGAGGTAGGTTTCCTTATGCATTGTCATTTAAATGTAAATAATTAATAATTTATTTATTTTCACAACTTTTTTCAAACTAATTAGTGATATATAGTTTTTTGAATAATTTTTTAACTTTAAATTAAGTGGTTTCCCCCTTATATTATATTGTATGGAATGGTTTCACTAAACCCATCACACCAAGTGTTTTTAAAAATGATTGTTTTTATTTTATAAATGATTTGTGGTTTCTAAATCATGGATTTTGGATTAGTAAATGTGTTTTGGTTTCCAAATGGTGAATCGGATTTCTTAAATGGATTCCTGAAGGGTTTTGGGTTCATAAATGGTGTGTTTAATCATTTTTTGAAATGTTTTTTCACTCAAAGGTTGCTTGAGGCCTATTTGATTCCTTCTTAAATTGGTCCTTTTTGAAAACCCCCCTTGGGATGGATCTCTTTCTCTGATATGGATGCTAATGTGAAGAGGAGTTCCTCAGTATGAGACTTTCCTCATGTGTTGTTGGTTTGAAGACAAGGGGATCTTCATTAGGGAATCTTGAAGGGTGATGCTTGGTTGTGTGGCTTATGCTTTTTATTTTTATGTGGTTAGTTTGTTTGCCTCACCCCCACTTTCGATATGAAATGGGAAACTGGAATTGCTAGTGTAATTTCCAAGAACATCCTATGCACTAGTTTATATTATGCTTGGGCTAGTGGCCCTTAGTATAGACCTTTCACTACTTCATATTGTTCCTCTTAGTTTGGATAGGTAGGGTAAGATCGAGTATTTGTCCGGGTTGATGGAATTGGTTTTGGCACGCCTACAGGATGAATCAGGTTTTAGTATGTTCTATATTATTCTCTGAGCACCTAGGCACTCCCATGTTCCTCTATAACTTATTTATCTATAGCGGATAATTTAGGTTCGGCATCTGGTTTGGTCCCTTGCGTAGTTATTCTCATTGCTCTTGTTGTGAGATTGTTGGTTCTTATCCTTTGTGTCATGTTACACTTTGATAAAAGTGAATAGTTGGTTGTTTTAAATATTTTTTGGAAAAAAATTTGGGAATTTTTTAAAAAATCTTGTCCTTTTTAAATAAAAACTTCACTCTTATTAAAATACCTCTCTTTTTTTTAAATTTTTATAGTCTTATAATTTTGGAAAATAAATTTGTTTTAAATAAAAAGGGTAAGGATCATGATTTTCTTTAAAAAGGAACATGTTAAAACCCTAATTTTATATATTTTATTTCAAACCTAAAATTTATGGATCTTTTAATTAAAGGGAATGAATTGGGAATATGTTACTTGGTAATGCCTAGTGGGTTTTAATACTCACTCTTATATATTTATATTTGATTGTACTTTTTGGTGTTGATTCTGGATCAGACTAGGTCGTCATGGAGTGACTTTGGCTTAGTGGTTAGTGGTGACTTACAGGGTCACATATAGGTATGTTTAGTTTTATTTATTTCTACTACTAGTGTTTATTTATATTGTTTAGTTTATATTCATTTACTTTATTTCTATTTTTTGGTCTAAATTATTCTTAATGGTTTTATCTTGATGCCAGGAACATGTTTCCATCCCGAGTGTGTTGGGAATGCCTCTAAGGCCTTGTCACGGGTTGGATCAGGTGATCGGTTCCAAGTTTACTTGGGTTGGTTCGTGACATGATGATTTCTAAAAATACTTTGGAACCTTTGAATCCCTCCCTAGACATGTTATTTCTAGTGGAAATCATGCTCTATAATTCTGTATGCTAAAGAGTTCTTAACGTTTCACTACACATCATAATATCTGATATGACTTGTCACACCCCAACCATAGTTTATCATTTATTTTATTATTTTCTTGATATTGGTTCTTTAGTTGGAGGTTTAGGTCATGTTCTCAGCTAGTTTTTTTGAATTTTTGAGGTTCTAGGTGGCCTCTGACCCTATGCATGGTTTATGTGCTCAGTTTATGGGTTAACTGTGTTGAATGTTGAGGATGTGGGTGTTTCCAATTTAATTTATTATTACATAGTTTGTTTTTCATGACATGTTCATATTTGGTCCCTAACCATGTGATTCATAGGAAAAACCATGCAGCTCCTTTTTTGTGTCAGGGTCAAAGAGCATAACTTCTGTATGGTTAAAGGAAATTGTCCAGCAACCATGTGAGGGGTTTTTCAATTTTTGATAGAACCATAGTGCATGGTTAGCATCTTATGTTGTTTTGGAAAATGGTTGGAAGATCTTATTTTGTGAAATCCCAGTTGGCACTTATGTTTGGCTTAATGTGTGATGGGCACCTCTATGTTAGTCCTTCTGAAGAGAGGGTCATCAGATAGGCAATGTCATATTTTTTTCTAGACAATAATGGCGGAATTAATGGGTTATTATTTCATGCCATGCATGTGAGGACCTCCTCATTCTCCATGTACTGTTATCATGGGATTTTTATGTGTCATATAGAGGTTTGAGTGATGGTTTCTTATCAACCTTGGTAAAATGGGTTGGTAACCCCTGGATTTTCTAAGAGGCTAGGTGGGATATGCCACTGATGAAGCTATTTTAGAGTATCCAGTTAGTTATTAACTATGAATTTTCACCATACACCACCAAGTGAGTCTGAACCGAGTAAATCTGGGTATTTCTTCTATATATATTTAAGAAATTACCATGATTATTATTTGTATGTTTTGTCTCATTCTACTACACTTTTTTTCTACTTTATTAGTTCTTTCTTTCTCTCAATATTTCATTTATTCTTCTGGTATTGATTTTGATCACCTGGTTTGGTAGCTTCTCTTAGTATGGGATTTCTAATTTGGGTTTTCAAAATGGAAACCTATTTTGAAATGTGGAAAGCAGTCTATGTGTGTTGTTTTAAAAGGGGGAAGGTTTTGTTTGGATCTTTAAAATGATAAAAACTTATTTTCTATATGTATCTAACAGTATCATTTTTGTACTATTTCAGGAAAGGAAATTTATGGACTCTATGGTGCTTACTTACTGAGCTATTTATGATCACACCCAACTTGTGCCACTTGCTATTGGTAGACCTGATATGTTTTGATGGTTCAGGTTTCGGGTTCAATTTTTCCTTTGGATAAGGTTGGTCCTATGGTTTGTGGTGACAATGAGGTCACATGAAGATCATGTCAATTATGTTTTGATTTTTTTTGATTTTTTTTTATTTTCTATTTTGTTCGAATGTAGTTGTATGTAGATCCTATTTATGAATTTATTGAGATTTATTTATTATTGTTCTATGTTTTTTTCTATCTTATGGTCATTTGATCCTATTTTTTTGTGATAAATTATTTCCATGGGTAGATCTTTGATGCTAGATACTAGTTTCCATCCCAGGAGGATCGAGAAGACCTCTCGAGCATTTTCTTAGGTCGAGTGAGGTTTTTGGTCAGTTAGCAGCCTAGCTTGGTTCATGACATGCCCACTCTTCACGGTTATATCAAAGTCTTTCATGCAAGCTGTTTTTATTTCTATGGTACTGAGGATATTTGGCATGCATGGAATGTTGATGCTAATTATTTCCTAGAGTCTAGTTTTTCAATTCTACTGGTGAAGTGGTCCCCATACCTCCACGTGGAGTCAGTGAGAATCTTATATACTATGGCTTGGATGATATGGTTTAGAAGAAATGATTTCATTTTTAATAAGAAGTTAATATTGAGTTCCTTTTATATTGATTAGACCATCTCATATTGGATACTAGGATACAAAATGACGTGCAGCTTAATGTCGTGGGTGAACAATCTTCCTCAGGCTCTTGGAAACATCCTCTGACTAGAGCTTCTCCCATTTTAGTGTTTTTTAATGGTGTATTATGAGGTAACTTCCCCACTTATTTAAGATATATATTATGAGTATTCTTCTTATAATTGTGTGGTAGTTTGTACCAACTTATTACAATAGTGATTCTTCAATTTTTCCATGGTTTTATACAGCTTTAATTTTGGGTATTTTGCATTCTATATATAGTGTCTATTTTATTTATTTATTTTTAAATTTATTTTTATCTTTTAATTATCACCACACTAAAGTCACAATCATTTTCTGTCCTAAAAACTGGCATCAGAGGTAGGTTTTAGCCCGATGGAATTCACTTTTTGTGTATTGATAATTCTTAAAAATTTGATTAGGCACTTTGATTGAGACTACAGTTGATATTTCACATTATAAAAATATTATTAATATTATTAAATGCACCATTGTAAAACATTATAGGTTGTGAATTGATGACATGTCTAGATTGTTGTGAAATTTGAAGTCAAAAAAATCAATGGGAATAATTTTTCATTGGGAAAATGACGATGTAAGTAGTGTTGCACAAAGATAATTTCATATTGACGATTGGAGAAATAAAAAATGGTGTAAAAATGATGAATGGAATGATATGAATGATAATTTTATTTCTAATATCCATTTTTATTTAGAGGATGAGGTATTTTTAATCACTGTAGAGGAAAATATGAAGAAATAAATTTTAGATACTCTGATGAAGTTGTATGAGGCCAAGTCACTGCAAAAAAAAATCTTATAGAGAGGACTATACACTCTTCAAATGGTGGAAAAATCATTAGTTATTGGCCACATAAATACCCTTAGTGCTATTTTTTCTTAGTTTATAATGTTGGGATAAAAAATTAGGGAAACTAAATGTGTATAGATTCTACTCTAAAGTTTTCCAGATTTATATGATCAACTCCTCATTAACCACACCAGCAATATCCTGAAGGATATGTTTCTATGAAATGATGTTACAGATATGGTTATTGAAGAAGAAAGTCAGTGAAATTACACGAAGGATATATAGAGAACTTTTCACTAATAGAAGTATCTATCAATAGAAAGAAGTAAGGAAAATGGAGTGTTGTTTTAGTGGACTCCAAAATCATAGTTGGTCTAAATCATGGAGTAATAAGAAGATTGTCACATGTTATGATTATGGAAATAAGGGGAATGTCAAGAAGGTATCTTGGAATAAGATGAGTGTTTGAATAAAATCTCAAGGAAATTTGGCGAGTAATTATGGACATAAATACATGCTAGTCAGTGAAGCGGAAATGTATGTTGGTGGTAGAGAACATCTCAGCGATGCATGGATAATCTACTCTGGGGAAACATATCAAATGGAATCTCGATGGGAATAGTTTGATCATTATGAATCTATTCCAAAATAAATCGTGTACATGGGTAATGATCACGCCTAGAAGATCATTGGAGTTTATACTATCAAACTGAATATGCATGGTGGTGGTGTTCTAACCATCCTAGGATTAGGCCACGTGAAAGGCCTGAATATGAACATATTGTATTTGGGACAATTTAATGACATCAGGTGTAATAATATCATTGAAAATGGAGTGATAAATATTGTGAAAGGTTCACTTTTCAGGATAAGGGTGGGGAATATCTCAAAGAAATTTTACATGATACTTGGTGAAACATACAATGAGGTGGAGATAGTTATTTCATCGACTACCTCAATGGAAGTGTTGATAACATTATGGAATCAAAAAATTAATAATATTTATAAATGATGCCTGGTGATTCTTGCTAACTAGAAGATTCTTCCTGAGCTTACAAAGGTATCCTTACCTTTTTTTGAGCATTGTGTTTTGAGTATGAAACATAGGTTTAAGATTAGAACATCAACGAAGAGGAGAAAAGAGATATTAGATTTGATCCATTATGATGTTTAAAAAGGACTATTTATATCCCTAGTAGGAGAAAGGTACCATGTATCATTAATTGATGATAATTTTAGAAGATGTTTGGTGTACCCAATCAAGAGTAAATAATAATTTTTTTAAGACTTCAAAAAAAATTAAATAATAGAAGGAGAAAGATTATGGAAATAATAATAAGTGTTTTAGGAATGATAATTTTTGATAATATACAAGAAAGGAGTTTGATATATTTTTCAATAGTAATTCATAAAGAGACAACTTATAGTGGTGTTCACTCTTTGGTAGGAATTTCTAAAATTTTCTAAGTAAAATAATTTAATATTTCCTATTATGTGATAAACCAATCTCCTTCAATGGTGATTGATATGAAGACACTAATAAGGACGTGCACAGGTAAACCTACTGACTATTTTTAGTTACATACTTTTGGATGTCCTATATATGCACTCTTTAATGACTAAGAGATATCAAAGTTGGATTCAAGATCCAGGTAATGTATCTTCTTGGGTACACTAATATTGTGAAAAATTATCATTTTTGGAACCCAACTTTCCATAAACTTATCATCAACATATATTTAATTTTTATATAAGACCAGATAAAAAATAAAATATATGGAGAAATAGGTAAATAGAATACAAAAACTACAATAGTTGAGGTGGGGGATTAATCCACAGAAGAACCAATTTCCTCTATGGAATTACTAGAGTGTGATGATCAAGTATTGGTTGAGTATAGACCATGATGCTCAACTTGGGAGAAATGAGTACCAGTATGGAACTCATACTGTGTCCCTCAAAGAAATATTTCATACTTATTATTGATGTATGATGGAGAGTCGTCTACTTTTTTTGAGATGACTCAGAGTCCATGAGTATCCTCATGAATACTGGTGATATAGGAGAAACTTGAAGCTCTACACATAAACAATACTTGGGATATTATTCCATTACCTCATAGAAGGAAGGATATTGATAATAAATTAGTATTTAAGATCAATCAATATGGAAAAACCCAATGGAAATATATCATGCAATAATGGTGGTCAAAGGATATGCCCAGAAGGAAGGTATTTATTTCAATGAAATGTCTTCTCCTATTGTTAGATTAATGAATATTCAGATAGTTTTTGTGATGTCTGCTATATATAGTATATATCTATATTACCTAGATGAAAAGATAACATTTCTCTATGGTGATCTTGATAAAGAAATATATATTCTCTAACTAGAAGGTTTTGGATAAGAATTAAAAGAGAACTTGATTTGTAGGTTGAATTAATCTTTGTACAGTCTCAAGCAGGAATCAAGGTGTTGGCACAACCAAGTAAATATTCCATTGTTTTGTGACTATCATAGTGCCTTTCACATTGCCTGAAATCCTTTATTTCATTCTAGGATGAAGCACATTGGGGTACAATAACAATTTGTTCAAGATTTGGTGTAGAAAGGAAGTGGGAACCTGAAAAAAACTCATAATAAATAAAATATCGAAGATTCCATGATAAAGGAAATTGAATCTAATAATTTAAAATGGTACATATTCTCAAGAGTCCTCATAGAGATGTGAACAATGTGATTTTTCATATCGAAAGGAAGTGTGGAGATGTGATTTATTCTCAATAAATCTCCAAATGGGAGATATTTCAGCATCAGTCCTCCTCTTTGTCAAGGGGGTAGGTGTGGTTGGTTTGGTGGGTGGCCAACCCCACCACCAACCCATCTTGTAGTGGAGGATGTAAGGGTAATGAGAAGCCTATAAAAATAATTCAATCATCTCATTATCCCAATATCTTCTTCAGTTTTAGTTTTTTATTGGTATTGTGTGAGGTGGTTTTCCCACATATTAAAGAGAGATATTATGATTATTCTCCTTATAATTTTAAGAGGTTTTGTACCCACTTCTTACCATAATGATCATTTTATTTGTTAATGGTTCCTCACCCATTTCATTTTGGGGGGTTTCACATTATATTCAGTGTCCATTTTATTTCTTCATTTTCACTTTATTTTTATCTTGTAATTATTGATGCTCCAAAGGGACAATCATTTTCATTCATAACACTTTGCTCCCCGACTATGTTAAGAATTTTCAAGATATGAAATCCCAAATGCATGACTCTATGTAGAAGGCACCATTGATACGGAGCATGATAATGTTCCACTCTATGATATCGAACATGTAGATGTAGCTGATTGTGGCCTATAAGGATGAAAAGATGGTCATGGGTGGGTTTGAGAAGGCGGTATAGGGAAGCCTGATGTCCAATTTCTTGATTGAGTTGTATATGGTGGGGTCCTCCTCACATATATATCCCAAACACAATTTAAAATTAAAAAAAAGGAAAATATATATATTAGAGGAGTTTTGTTTTTTAGGTGAGAGGATTTTTTATGTGGAGTTGTTATTTTTTATTCAACAAACAGCGTGACTCTCATATTCCAAGTGCTACAAAACTAGGGTTTGAATAGTGGGTTTTAGACCTGCAACTAGAGAATTCCTTTGGGTCAGATTTTATTTCATCCATGGTGTTCTTTGATCTTATCCTAGTTTTTTTCATCTTCACCTTTTATTCAGAAATATAACACCTACTCTACATTGTCATATCTATTTGGTTTTCTTTTTTTCTTCATTTCAGGTTTCCTTGAGACTGTACCCTATTTCTGCCTTTGATCCGCTATTTTATCTAAGTATTATTTTTGGGAACTTTCTCATCTTTGGGAGTCACTTTCATGTACTATTGATTATTAGTGGATCCTGATTTTTGAACTACATCCCATGGTTTTCCTTTTTTTTTGGGTTTTCCATGTTAAAATTTTGTGGTGTCAATATTTATTTTATTCACACATTTATTTGTTCATTATGCATCCTCTTTAATTTTATAGCTTGTTTTATGGGAAATAAATTTATTTCCATTTCGTGATCTCTTTGGTTTTCATTTGTGCATTCGTTTCTTGCTTCATTTCTCTACATATGGTATCAAAGGTTTTGTTCTTTATTTAGATAAATAATGGATTCCAATTATAGTCAGATGATTTTTTTGAATGTTACAAACTACTCTATGTGGCCATTAAAAATAGGGGTTGTTATTATTTTCAACTGAATGCATCTTTTAGTGTTTAGTACTCAAAAACCATAAATAATATTTTATGAATAATCAAAGTCTGAGCATGAGATGGTTTATGGTTTCATTCATCAATGGGTTGAAGATAATGTGATGAACCATATTGTCAATATATCTCACACCAAAAAAAATTGGGAGAATTTTGAGAACCTATGCTTCCAAGATAAGAAACAAAAAATTGATTCTCCTAAAAAGATTATAAATTTGAGGTACAAATAAGATACATCTATTTTTTCTTGTTTGAGAAAATATCATAGATGTTTTTTTATTAATTTTCTATAATAGGTATTACCTTTTAATATGTGGTTTTATTTTATTTTTTTTCTTAATAATTTACATGATTCATGGGAGAATTTTCATTTTAATCTAACCGGATATTCTTCTAATGGTGTTGTGACATTAATTTTTGTTAATTCTTCTATCTTGAATGAAAAGGTCAGGAGACGTACTTAGGAGAAATATTTTTTAGAAATTTTAGTCATATAGAATAGGGGATATGTCTAGAAAAGAATCATGGATTGTAGTAAAAGTAAGATAAAAGGTAGAAGTAACTCCATGTCAAAGAAAAGAGAATTTGAATGTCATCATTATGGTAAGAAAGGACATGTTAAGAATTTTTTTTATTACCTAAAAAGAGAAAATAGAATAAAATTGAATTAGCATAATAAAAATGGTGATGGGGATGATCATGTCTCCACTGCTACATGGGGTGATCTTTTTATTTTTTATGACTCCATTAATATTAATTCTGTTGATTCATTCTAGGCTATTTATAGTAGTGACTAAGGCAATCCTTAAATCTTATAGCCTAGGTAGTTTTGGGATTTTAAAGATGGGTAATCATAGTCATGATGATGTTGTAGATATATGATTTTTTTAAGACCAACATAGGAAGTAAATTGATTTTTAGGAATGTTCAACATGCACCTGAGATTCATATAAATCTTATTTATAAAAGTGATCTTGATAATGAACGTTTCATCAGTACTTTTGGTGGTGGAAAATGGACGCTTTCCAAGGGTTCATTGATTGTGGCTCAAGGGAATAAGTTGTTAGGTTTGTGATGGACTAGATATTCTATTTCTCGTGATATTGATTTCATTGTTGAGTGTAGTGTTTCGTCCAAGTTATGGAATAATAGGATCATCCATATTAGGGATAAGGGTTTTGGTTGTTTGGCATAGATAAATCTACCTCCAGATTTTAATAGTGTCAAATTGAACACATGCAATCATGGTATGGATGCAAAACAGAGAAGAGTGAGTTTCATCAATCATCCTTTACACAGGAAGTCATAGGTACTTGAATCGGTACATTATGATGTTTGTGGACCTTGTAAATTTAATACTTTTAGTGGCAGTATTTATTTTGTTATTTTTATTTATGACTACTCACATAAGATTTGGGATTATATTTTGAAGGGAAAAAGCCAAGTGCTCAGTGTTTTTAAGAAATTTCAGGTTTTAGCTAAGAGGGAATCTAGTAATAAGTTCAAATTTATTCACACTATTAATGGGGGTGAGTTTTATGGTACGTTTGATCCGTATTATAGGAAGGAAGGTATTCGACATCAAAGGAAAAATTATAAGACACCTCAACTAAATGTTGTAGCTAAGTGGATGAATTGGAATTTGTTGAAAAAATTTAATTGTTTGCTTTCAAAAGTAATGTTTCCTGAAAATTTTTGTGGTGATGATTTATTTACTTTTGCTTATATTATCAATTTATCACCTATGGTTTCTTTAGAGTTAGGCACTACTGACAAGTTTTGGTATGGGAAAAAGATCATGTATGATCATTTATGTGTTTTTGCTTGCAAGGATTTTTTTTCATGTGCTAACAGATGAGAGATCCAAGCTAGATGGTAAGTCATGATAGTATATTTCTATTGGTTATGGAAATGATGATTTTGGGTATAGGTTCTATGATATTTCTCTGAAGAAACTTTTCAGAATCCATGATGTAGTGTTTAAGGAGGATTAGACTATTATAGATATTGACAAGGGAGATAAATTTTCTTCTCCAACTTCTAATGTATTTGTGATTATTGAGCCCATTTCTGATTCACATTTACCACATATTGTTGATTATAGTTATTTTGTTGTTGTGAAGAATGAATTTTAGGGTGAAAAGGTTGGAGTTGATCTTTCTGATTCACCTTTTATCTGATGATCCAATTTCAAGGGTTATTAATGAACCCACAATTCCACTCCAGAGTTCAAATCAGCATCATACCATTTCTACTCAGTATTCACCTGATGAGTTTGTTCTATTCATTGAAGGGGAGAAATATAATCTTTTGATGAGGTGATGAAAAGTTAACAGAAGTATAGATGGGTTGCAGAAATGGATGATGAGATGAGATGATTGCATGAAAATCATAATTTTGAGCTAGTGAAATTACCCAAAGGTATGATTTCTTTGAAAAATTGGTGGATTTATTAGATTAATGTTCCATGATACAGGTAAAGGTTATTATTAAAGGCCTTCATCGGAAGAAATATATTAATATTGATGTTTTTCTACCTATTTCCAAAATGTATTTCATTCGGGTTGTTATTGGTTTGGTTGCTAGTTTGGATCTTCATATTGAATAGATGGATGTGAAGATATCTTTCTCCAATAGAGATTTAGAGGAGGATATTTATATAGAGAAGTTATAGGGTTTTATTAAAAAGGTAAATAGAATCATGTTTGCAGGTTAAAGAAGTGTTTGTATGGTTTGAAACAAACTCCGAGTCAGTGGTATAACAAGTTTAAATCTATCATTTTTTATCAGGGTTTTAGGAAAAAATCATTTGATCATTGTGTTTTTATTTAGAGATTTACTGATGATGATTTTATTATATTGTTTCTCTATGTTGATGATATGCTTATTGTTGGCCATGGTGCTTCTATAATTGAAATATTGAAGAAGAATCTTTGTTAGTATTTTGGGATGAAAAACTTGGGGCTAGAATGATAGATTCTAGGAATGTCGATCTCCCATGACATAAAGGAGAAGAAAATATAGTTATCTCGAGAGAGATATATTGATAAGGTTCTTAAAAGATTTTCTATGGATAGAGAGAAAGTGGTTATTACTCCTCTAACTTTACATTTTAAGCTCGGTACCTATTATTCACCTTATAATAATGAAGGGATAGGGTAGATGTAACACATACCTTATTCATATATCATTGGTTGTTTTATGTATGTGATGGTATGCACTAGACCAGATATAGCTCATGCAATTGGTGTGGTCATTTGTTTTCTATATAATCTAGGCAGAGATAATTAGAGAGCAGTGAAGTATTTATTTTTTTGTCTTCTTAGTACTTATGATCTGAGATTATATTTTGGAAGTGGGTAACCTATTCTTTGTGGCTTTATGGATACAGATGTAGTTGGAGATATGGATTTGAGGAAGTCTACTTTAGGCTATTTGATAACTTTTTTAGGGGGAGTGGTATCTTGGCAGTCTAAATTATAGATATGTGTTGCTTTATATACCACAAAGACTGAGTTTATTGAATCTATAGTGGATTGAAAATAATTTTTGTGGATGAAAACTTTTAATCAAGATCTCAATTTTAATTAGGGAAAGTATGTTTTTTTTATAGTCAGAGTGCTATTTGTTTGGGAAAGAATCCCAATTTTAATGGAAGTTCAAAACATATCGATGTTTGGTATCATTGGATCGGTGACCTTCTTGATTCAAGATAGTTGGAGCTCAATAATATCCATAAAAATGAAAATGGGTTAGATATGTGGGCCAAGAGTTTACCCAGAGTTAAATTTGAGACTTGTCGACTGATTGTTGGGCTTGAAGTTATCCCCACTAGAGTTAGAGGGGGAGTTTGTTGGGGTCCTCCTCACATGGAGACCCCATATACTATTTAAAATAAAAAAAGAAAAAAAATATCTTGTATGAGTTATGTTTTTGAGGTGCGAGGTTTTTTTATGCAGAGCGACTATTTCTTATTTGATAGGTAGTGTAGCTCTCTTTTTCCAAGTGTTGCAAAAGTAGGGTTTGAGCTGTAGTTTTCAGATATGCAACTAGATAATTACTTCATGTCTAATTTTCTTTTATCTATGGTATTATTTAATCTAATCCTAATGTTTTTCTTCTACAATTTTTATATTTACATCGAACACATTCTCTACATGATTAGATATATTTGGTTTTCTTTATTAGGTTGTGTTCTTTATTTCTGGTTGGCTTTAGACTTCATCTTCCTTCCACATTTGATCCAATATTTTATCTGAATATTATTTTCAATATCCCACTCATATTTGGGAGTTTCTGCCTTGTACTCTTGATTATTAGTGGATCTCACTTTCTGAACTAGGTCACGTGGTTTTCCCATTTTTTGGGTTTTCCGTATTAAAATTTTTTGGTGTCAACATTTATTTTCTGCACACATTTATTTGGTCATTGTGCATCCACTTTAATTTTTCTATCTTGTTTAAAGTGAAATAAATTTATTTCCGATGTGAGTTCACTTTTGTTTTTGTTTTCACATTCTTCATTTTTAGTCTTTCCCATTAATACAGGTAGATAATTAAATCAGTAATGCACTGGTGCTTGTGAACTATTATATGGAAAACATTACAGCATGATGATCTCCGCCTATAGACGACCTCGTTAGAGGACTCCACTATTTTGAAGTATATTATGTGGAAAAATTGATTCATGAGTTATGTTTTTTATCAAGATATAGTTAGTAATGAATTGAAATTGAAACATTTTATGCAATTATCCTTATGATGATAGAGATGGAATAATTACATTGGTTTAGGGAGGGAGAAAAAAAATGAAAATCTACACATGAATGAAAGACGGCTCAAACATGAGACCTCTCCCACCACCACCAAGGCTTGAGTGACAGAGCCACTCAACCTTACCTTGTGGGTCAAGATATAAAATAATCATAAATATAAAGTGTAAAATTCATGAGAAACGGAGGCATAGATTAAGGTGTCCAACCATATGTGTGTGGTTTCCATGGATGGTTCACGTGTTCCCCAAAATTTTCCATAGGTTCTACAAAACCTTTTCATATACATATATATATATATCCACATTAACAAATAATAAACATAATAAATGGTTCGAAATGAAACTCCATATTAAAAAACATTTTTCTAATTCAAATTTTAATTATGCTACAACATGAGTTCCACTGTAGTTTAATTCATCAACATGAATTAAATCCAAAAATATTTTGAAAAAAGGGCACTTTAATATATCTATATTAATTTTGAATCATAAGAATCTAAATTATTTACATAATAAACCCTTGATGAATTAATAATTTACCTTAAAATGGATAAATTAAACAATAATACTAACAAATCAATCATTTCATTTAAAATTTAAAAAAATTTCAACCACCATAAAATAATATTATAAGGGGTTCACAGCACTAAAAAAAGTCAAAGTTTCAAGTGTTTAATTTAACATGATAGATTTCAAAATTAAACTAATATTTTCATTAGTTAATAGTTTATTTTTTAGCATGTTTAAAGACTCGTTATAATTTTTTATTGTTCATTTTTGACTAATTATTTTGTTTTACTCATTTGTGTTTACCCTTACATAAGGCCCTGTTTCTTTTCCTTAACCTTACACAAAGTCTATGAATACCCTTATATAACATGTATATGGTTTCCACTACCGTTACATGAAACATGGAGGGTTTCATTACCCTTACATTGTGTTCATGTAACCTTTATAAAGGGGATTCATATTTACCTTCATGTAGAGGTCCTAGAAAGCTTACCTTCATGTATCAGCCATCCATTCTCTTGAATTCCATTGATCCATTTCAATAGATCCCTCTCCTAAATCCCTATTTCTTTTTTGAAATTTCATATTTTAGTTGGTTTGGAATCATGATAAGGTTTTGAAAAGTCATTTGAGTGTTGAATTTTGAGATAAAGGGTCAGAAGAAGCCGATTGGAGATAGAGATTTTTGAATATTGATGCTAAAATATCACCATCCACTAACATTCAATGGATGGTGGGTGGCCACCAAATATGACCATCCTGTAAAGAAGAATCACTACAGGGGTTTGGTGCCACATGAAGATTGCACCAGACTTTTGAAATCCTCTCTCCTATACTACTATTTATTTTGGTGAAACTATGTGGGCAATGGTTTGGGAAATCTATAATATGTGTATACATGTTTGAATATGAAAATATTCACTACATTCCCCATGGATGTAGGTCATCCAAACAAACCACATTAAATCGTGTGTGTCCCTATTTTTTTTTGATTCCTCAGCTTTTATTCATGAGTTTATGAGCCAGATTGAGACTGTTTTTTCACAGTAAACTAGTATCAGTGGTTTGAGTTTGATTACCTAGGAAGAAATCGTGCATATTGTCTGTGCTTCTCCTTTGTTGTCCGCAATGCATCCCCTAACTTCTTAAATATGAAAATCCATATCAAAACTAGGTACTCGTCCTTGTTTATTCCCTTCACATGGCTGATCCCATCCCAATTATATCTATCTTGTGTCTTTTTTTCTCCTCTCCATTGAGTTTTTTTCATCAAAGTGAAACCAGATCCATGATAAGGGGAGGTCCTGTGCATGGAATAAAAAATTAGTGCCTTTGTTTTTTAGTTTCACATAGAAGAAGAAAGAAAAAAATGAGGGGCCATATGATTTGAGGCTTGCCATTCCCCACTAAAAAAAGAAGGTTTTTTTAAAAAAATGATTGGAAATTTAACATATTTGAAAATTTGGAAATAAAATCATGATTTCATTTGTGGTAAGTTTGAATTGTTTAAATAGTCAATTTAAATTTTTTTGAAAATTATGGATTCATTAGTACTATCTATTTTTGGAAATTCTGAAATTTTTTTATAAAGATTCACAAAATAGGATTGAAATCAAGGAAAATATCCAATTACCAACATCTGAAAAAAGATGAGTGTGCCTACTGCTATAAAAAGGGGCACTAGAAGAAGGGTTTTTCCAAAATTTGAAATCCAAAAATGAGTTCTGTATATAAAACTATGGATGTTAAATATTCAAATTTCCACATTTCCTTAAGGACCAACCACATTAAAGGTTGGATTCTTGATTCAGGTTTTTCATTCCATATGTGCAGGAATCGAGATTAGTTTTCAAACCTTAAAAAGTGAGATGAAGGAGGGGTGCTTATGGACAATGAACACCCTTTCCACATAAGAGGTATTAGAAAAATAAATTTTAGGATGCATGATGTTACAACTCATCAGATTATGGATTTAAGATATTTATACACTACTAAAAAACTGGGTTTATCCAGCACTAGGGCTTTAAAAGTGCTCGCTAAAAGCACTGTTAACCCCCCCCCCCCTTCTCAGTGCAAGAAAAATCATTGTTAAAGGGAAGATTTAACAATTATTTTTTTAGCACTGTTAAAGGGGTTCCTTTATCAGTGATTGTAAAAATGCGCTAATAAATCCCCCCTATCAGTTCTAGTAAAAAAACACTAATAAAACAGGCTTTTACAGTGCTTTTAAAAAAGCACTAATAAGGAGGGTCTTTATGAGTGCTTCTAAAAAAGAACTCATAAATTGGTGGTATTTATTAGTTTTTTTATAATTGTTGATAAATCCCCCTCCCCCTTTATCATTTCTTTTTTACTAACACTGATAAAGGATATATTTTATAAACAAATCATTAACGGACACCCGTAGTAAATGTTATGGCCGTTTGGAGGCATTTAGGACATTTTTTAGCATTAATAGAGGTGATAGAGGGTTATTGTGGGTCATTGAGGCATATAGCTCATCGTAGGATTTTCTTTGGTATGTGGTATAGGAAAAACTGACACCTAGTTCATAATTTATGGTCATCGAATGTGAAAAACCCTTACAACCCCTAAATCCCTAAAAACCCCTGAAAGGATGATAACTTTCAATCCAGAAGTCTATTTCAGCTCCACAACTAGTAAAATAAAAGCTTATTAAATGATTTAAACCCAATTTATATTCAAATTGTGTGAAAATTAAATAAATATAAGTTATTATACTTTTAAAAAAGTCAAAAATCAAACTCAAACTTCGAACGGGCATAACTTTTGATCTGGGTGTCTGTTTGGGATCTACCACATATTAAATCAAATACTACGATGATCTCTACTCCATTTTGTTTTGGGAACATCTCTTTGATCATCTTCCCCATTTTTCCTATAAAGGCCCAGAAGGCCTTTGAGACTGAGTTTTTAGTCTCCAACCCCGATTTCTTTAAATTCAAACGGGTATAACATCTGATCTGGGTGTCTGTTTGGCCTTTACCACATATAATATCGAATATCGTTTAATGATATTTTATTTTACTAGTTTTGGAGCTAAAATGGACTCGTAGATCATAATTAATGGTCATTTCATGGTTTTTAGGTGTTTTAGGGTTTTCAGACTTTCTTAATGCTTTTATGTGTTTTAAGGGTTTTTAAGGTTAATATCCATTTTAAAAAATATAAATAAATAAATATGTATTTAAAATATATATATATATATATATATATATATATGTAAACATATATATAAATATATGGATTAAAAATATGACAAAATATATATAAATATATAGATGTTTCATAAAATGTAAAACAAAATAGTATATAGGGTAGTGGAAAAGGCGCTGGTGTATATGAATGAACTCAGAACACCCTGAGATGGGAGGGGTGAATTAGGGTGTCAATTTTTTCTTTTAAATGGATAGATCATTTTCTCGAGTTGGTAAGAACCAGTTAAACATTTCTGAAGAGGATGTGCAGAAAACAACCAATCACATGCAAAGCAATGACACAACGATTTTACTTGGTTCACCGCTAAGGGTTACGTCCAAGGAGCATATGTTGATAGTGTGTCAATTATACCAAAAATCACTAATATTCATAATTTGTGCAGTACCAAAGTTTAGAATAGCCACTCTGTTCCAGGCACACTACCTTTACAAGGTTTTAGGGAAAGTAAACTACGTCCCTCAGATCACTTTCACTGACTCCCCCTTGCTCACTGCGTTGGAAGAATCTTCACTCAGTTTATTGGCTTGAAGGTAACTTCAATGGTTTATCATTAAATCATGTATCCTCATGTTATCACCCATAGATGTAATTTACTTTCCCACACTTTAATAGGTTATGGTAATTAATTTCGCAAACTGATTTGGTCAATTTTCAAGCTTCCATGGGTGTTTCACGTACCACTTTACCACCTACGTGTACTGAGTAGCATGTATGGTTCACGGATTGCCTCCTCTACATACCACTGTTGTTTCCATATACCATCCAACTCCACCATGAAATGCCCTGCTCTGCGTACTGCCTTACTCTGCGTACTACTCAGCTCCTCCTAATATCGTCCTACTCCACATACTACCTTGCTCGGCCGCATACTGTGAGAGCTTCCTCTATGAACTACACTCTCTTCCACATAATATTTTTACTTATGTGGATGGTTATTTTTGTGTACCATATTTAACCCCATGAACTACATCGGACTTCACCATATTTCTTTCCGAAATTTTAATCTTCAATCCCATTGCTTAACAAAGGGGATTACTGCTCCTTATATAGGCACTAATGTATTCTAAAAATCTATTAAACTATTATTTACAAAATATTTGATTTTGGTATATCCTCCACCATGTACTACTCATGTTTCTTAAACCATAGTAATCTCGTGATCCTTCATCATTCTGTGTACCGCATGCCTTCACCGCGAATCATCTCCACAAACCATTTTCATTTCTATGAACCGCTATGCGTACTGTTCCCACTGCTAAGTATGGGGTTGTGAACCATTTCTAAAACATGGTATGTGATCCATGTTCCAAGTTATGTGGTTCCCTTATTTTTCCTATTTTCTTTTTCATTTCACATACCATTCAATCCTATGTGAAAACCCTTCATTTTCCAACATCAAACTTCAAATTTTTAGGCCCAAAAATTTGGAAAACACTGGGAAACTATACTACCTTCAATACCACTTTTGGATTGAACTGTATGATCCCTTTCCTTGAAATATTCTTGGTTATCCATTAGAGTATTGACAATAAACACAAACCATACTATATTTCCTGTAAACAATAGCCTTGGTTTCAACAATCTTCCCCTTAGGGTTTGTTGAAAATATACAAATAAATTCAATAGAGCACCAACCACTATCAAAACCTGAGATGCAAGAATCAACTCATCCAACACTCTAAGTCTAACTGAGTAATTCTTGGTGCAAAAACAAGATATAAGACATGAATTTTATTCTCGTGTGTTTGTAAACATAATGATCTCCCATTGTAACAATTTTTAAATTCTCTATTCATTTTTTAAATTCTTTATTCTCAACCTTTAATCTCCATATTAAATTTATCCATTCTCCCCCATTGGAAATAAACCCAAAAAATTTAATCATGACTTGTAGAGATCAAAAACATGCTCCCCCTAGAATATATATATCCCATAAAAATGAATCACTTCCACAAATGGATTAAAATAGTTAAAAAAACCAGGGAGATGGGAATTTCGTAATATCCTTATGCACTGGGAGGTGGCTAAACACCGAGGTTTAACCGATGTTTCTCAAACACATATGCTGATAGTGGCTTGGTCATAATGCCAGCCACTTGCTCATCGGTTCCCACATTGTCCATTTTGATCACGCCTTGTTCAACTTTTTCCTTGATGAAATGATATCTGATTTCAATATGTTTCATATGAGAATATTGAACAGGATTTTTTTAAGATCCGTCGTTCTCTTGTTATTATAGTAAATCAACTTTGGTTGTTTCACCTCATCACTTATGTCTGTTAGTTTCTTCTTCATCCAAAGTAACTGAGTGCGTGCTTTTGTTGCAGATATATATTCAGCTTCAGCTGTACTAAGAGAATTACTTTTCTATTTCTTGCTCATCCAACCCACACATTTCTTCCCAATATAGAATGCTCTAACACTAGTGGAATTTCTATCCACTACATATCCAACCCAGTCAGCATCATAAAAATCTGATAGTTCACTCTCTCTTCCTGCATCAAAGTAAAACCCTTAATTATGAGTACCTTGAATTTACCTCATGATTCCTTTCACTACTTCCATATGTGCTTCCTTTGGATTACTCTGAAAATGGGTCGCTAAGCATATTACAAATACAATACATGGTTGTGTCATTTTCAGGTACAGTAATCTTCCATTGATTTTCCTGTACATTGTGGGATCCACGTACATCCCATCCTCATGCTTTTTGAGTTTTGTTACAACTAAAATTGGAGTCTCTATTAGTTTGTAATCTTTCATATTAAATCTCTTCATCATCTCTTTTGCATACTTTTCCTGAGAAACGAAAGTGTAATCCTTCCTCTAAATCACCTGCATCCTTAAGGAGTATATGAGTTCACCAATCGTTGACATTTCAAAATCTGATTTTATATTATTGGAAAATTCATCCATTGAACCCTTCCTACATCCACCAAAAATAATATCATCAACATATACCAATACCATGAACTGATCCTTTTGAGAATTCTTCACATAGAGATTGTGATCCACTCCTATTTTAAACTCAAGTTTTCTCAGATAGGAGTCCAACCAAGATTACCATGCATGTGGTGCATGTTTCCAGCCACTGAGAGCTTTCATTAATTTGAAAACCTTTGGTTCATCATTGTCAAGCAAGAACCCCAAGAGAGGTTCAATGTAGATTTCTTCTTCCATTCATCCATTTAAGAATGTTGTATTGACATCCATTTGATACACTTTATAACCTATTTTAATTTCCACGATAAGAAACACACTGATTGACTCCAGCCTTTCTACTTGAGAAAATGTCTCCTCAACATCAATGCCTTTTATTTTTGAATATCCTTTATAGACTAAGTGTTCCTTATTTCTGATCACATTTCCATGCTCGTCAAATTTTTTCTTGAAAATCCACTTTGTACCAATCACATTGTGACCTTCAGGTCTTTTGACAATATCCCAAGTATGATTTTTGTTATTTTGATCTAACTCTTCATCCATTTCTTTCACCCATGACTCATCCTTTGCAGCATCTTCAAATGAGGATGGTTCTACAACTGAAAGAAATGCAGATTGTGCATTATTCCTCATTCTCATTGTTTATGTAGGTTCATTCCAATCCCTGATAATGTTGGACTGATCAATCTCTGCTCTTTGAATTCTCCTTTGGGGTTCGACTGAATTCTCTTCAGCTATGGCTTCCTCTTCTGATTCTTCTTCTAAGTCAACATCATGATTTGAATCCTGAGAGTTTTTTACATATTCCTCTACCTCTATATCTGTATTAGCATTTGTTCCATGTTTACATTATTCTTCTTATTCTATCACATTATCATAAGAATTCCTTAAAGAGTTTTTGTTTTTCTCTTTAATGATCTTAACATCACTACTTTACAAAAGTATTCCCAATAACTTATTAAAACACTTGTAGGCTTTTCTGTTCATTGAGTATCTAAGAAATATTCCTTCTTCTGCATTGTCTCCACATTTCCCTTGATTTCCTTCTTTGTTTTGAATGAATCATTTGCTTTAAAAACATGAAAATATTTCAAAGAGGGATTCCTTCCATGCCATAATTCATATGGTGCTTTTGTCTAACCAATATATAGCACTGTTCAATTTTGAATATACATTTCTACTTGTACTACCTGTTTCTAGTAATGTTGATGAATATGAATCTCAATCAGCATAGTTCTGGCCATGTTGTTTACCTATCAATTCCCATGCTAAAAAAACCATTTTTCTATAGTGTTCTCATAGAATCCACCTCATGATATATCTCATGATTCTCTAGATAATTTTCAAATTAAATGGACGTGTATTCCCCTCTATTGTCAGACTGTAGATTTTTTATCTTCCATCTAGTATCATTCTCGGTGATTCGTCAATTGGTTTTCATGCAATCAAGAACTTGTCGCTTCTTGTGTATAACGATCACACATTCCATTATATTGTAATCATCTATAAAAAGAACAAATTACCTTTATCCATATGTTTTGGAAACATTTATCGGGCCACATATGTCTGTATGGATGAGGTCAAGGAGATTAGATTATCTTTTCTTCTTTGGCAGGTAGCAACTATAGACCAGTTTCCCTCACATGCAAGCATCACAGGTCTTTTCTCATTTATGCTTCGGATTAGGGATACCCATGACTATCATTAGCATAGATATATTTTCCATGTATTATTGATTGATTTTCCCCAATATCTGATGTCATAAGTTGTTTTCTTCTTCAACTGTTAGGTAGAAAATGTTCTCTTTATTGTCAATGAGATATAAGTTTCCATCTGTTCTACAACCTTTCATGAGATAATTCCCAGAAATTCCTCTTATAGTACATCCATTTTGATTGAATGTCACAATAAGACCTAATTCACAGAGTTGAATCACACTAAGAAGATTGTGACACAGACTATCCACATAAAGGACTTCAGTTTTCTTCAACTATCTATTAGGTAGCTCGGTACTTCCACTCCCTTTGATCTTAAAATCACCATCGTTACTAAATATAACTGTTCCATCCACCTTTTTCTTGACATTCTCCAATAGGTATGCATTACCCATCATATGGTATGAACATCCACTATCATGAATCTAGGGGATGTTGTTCTTTGTAGATTTGAGGGATACTTCTGCATGATTGGATTTTTAAATTTTTCTCTTTTTTTCCATGAGATATTGGGTTGAGTGTAGGACACCGATGGACTTTCAATTCTATTTTCTGTGTACATGGGTTCTTCAAATTCAAATTTATCTTCCAGAGAAGAAAACTTGTTTGAAAGAGAAACACTTTCTTCTTAATTAATATTAACTTTTTTCTGACTTCGGTATGAGGTTTCCATGTCATTACTATGCCTACAATAAATAGCTTTATGGACAAAGTTAGAACAACAAAGACAATATCCCTAAAAATTATTTCTTATGAAGGTAGTAGGATATGGAATTTTTCTCCTTTGTTGAACTACTATCCCTCCCTCATTCAGATAGCTACTTTTCTTTTCTCAAAATGACATGGTTTAACCCATATATCCCCAGAACTGACACTTCATGAGATGAAATGTCTTCTCACTTCTATTTTTCTGCATGTCTTCTTCCGTGGGATGAAAGTTTGTATGTCTTTTATTCCTAGATTATCAAGGATAGTATTTTGTTCTCCTTTCAACTTGATTTATGGGCATCTTTTTCAACACTTCTGGTGAACTTTCAACATGATCAACTTTCATATTTCCTTTATTCTGGTCCACATTATTTAATATATTTGATGTTCTGACATTGTAACTGATTCAACTATTTCCCATACATGCGAGTCTTTGACCACTCAGAATCGTTTTAACTCCATCAGAACCAATTTTTCTCTCTCCTGTAGCTCAGCATTTTAGAACCTTCCAAATTGAATTTTATTCTTTGATTCTTTTGAAATTGATTCACTCTGAAGATTACTCCTAAGAGTAACAACTTACTCTTCAAGACCCTTAGCAGTCTTAGACTTTTCTTCCAGTCTAGAGGTAAGTTCATTGATGACCTTTGACTTCTTTTGAATTATTAGATTCAATTCCACTAAATCATCTATTCTTTCAAGGATTTTAGACTGTAATTTCATAAATTCTTCCAGTCGTTCAATTTCAGCTTCAAGATGATCAACATATTTAGATGATTCTTCCACAATTTCTTTCCACTTATTGCAAATCATACATTTAATATTAAGATTTCCAATATCATCCTTAAGTTTTAACTTGGGATTATTATTAGTTTACAACTAATTATCTTCAGTATTATCTTTTTATGGTTTTGATTTTTCAATGGTGGCCATCATGGAATCATGTTTTCTAGATTTAAATTTTGGTTCCTCTTCCTCATAGAAATCAGTATCCTCGTATTATTCTTCACACACAAAGCTATTTTCCTATAGTTTCATTAAAAAAATTATGTTTCCCTTTTTGAAGAATATTTCCTGAGGCTTCTTCATGTTTGCAACTTCACTCTCTTCATCATAAAATTTTCTTCATCATTGAGAGGCTATGTGCCCAAATTTTCCACAATGAAAAAAATCTAGAGGAAGTTTGCCTTTAAATTTTTCTTTTCTCATATTGAGCTTCTTGGTAATGAGAGAAAGAATTTATTTTTCCTCATCATCTTAATCTCCAATATATTCTGAAACATTCATTTTTTCCTTGGCTTTGAATGAAATTTCCTTGCTCACACGAGTCGTAGCTTCTTCTAGTTTGATTCAAATTTAATATGCCGATAGATTACTCATCAAATCATTAATAGAAAGTGTGAAGATATCTATTTCATAAAGGGATGACATCTTTTCATTGTAAATGGGTGGAATTATTCTCAATATATTCTTTACTATGTCAATGTCTTTGATTTCTTTTCCCATGCCTCAAATTGCTCCTATAACTTCAGTAATTTGATTGAAAAAGGAGTACGCACTTTCATCAGGGTATATCTTCATATCATCAAACCTATTGTGAAATAATTGAAGTTTAACCTCATTAACTTTTCTATCTCCTTCATAAATATTCTCCATTTTATCATACATTGGCTTCACAGATGTGAAACTCATTACCTTTAGATAAATCTGATCAGAAAGAGCTGTAGTGAGAGCATTCGGTGCTTTTTCATCAACATAAAGAAATTTTATATTTGTATCAGTCATTGATAGTCATGTAGGATTAGTGACTTGTATTCCATATTCATTAGAAAATAATACATCCATTCCAAGAGATATTAGGTGAGATCACATCCTATTTTTCTATATCAGAAAATTACTTCCATCGAAGAGGAGAACTCCCCTAACATTGACTGGATTCTCCATGACAGTAGAAGACAAATTCAACACCAGAAACCACACTCTAATACCACTTAAAGGGCCCCTAAACACTCTGAGAGGGGAGGGTTTAATCAGTGTGTCATATTTTTCTTTTAAATTGATTGATCTTGTTCCCACATTTGTAGAAGCATGTTAAACCTGTCTGAAGAGAAAGTGAAAAAAAACAACCAATCACATGCAAAGAAATGACACAACTATTTTACTTGGTTCGGAACTAAGGTCTACATCCAAGGAGCATGCTCCGACAGTGTGTCAGTCATACCAAAAAACACTAATCTTCAAAAGTTTTGGATTATAAGAGTTTAGCACAGTCACTCGATACCAGGTGCACTGCTTTTACAAGGTTTTAGGGAAAGTACACTGCATCCCTTAGATCACTTCCACTGACACCCCCTTTCTCACTAAGTTGAAATAATATTCACTCATTTTATCGACTTGAAGGTCACTTCAATGGATTATCATTAAATAATGCATCATCAACTATAAATGGATTCTCTCTTGAAGTCCCACTATCACCCATAGATGTAATTTTATTTCATGCACACTGACAGGTTATGATAATTAATTTCGCAAACTTATTTGATCAATTTTTAGGCTTCCTTGGTTGTTCCACGTACCACTTTAACTCATCCACATACTAAGTAGAAGGTATTGTTTGCGGATCACCTCCTCCTCATACCACTACTGTTTCTACATACCGTCCAGCTCCTCCGTGAAACTCCATACTCTGTGTACTTCCATACTCTACATACTACTCGACTCCTCTGCATATCTCCCTAGTCCAAGTACTGAGAGAGCTTCCTCCATGAACCACACTCTCTTCTGCGGACTATTTTTCCTTATGCAGATGGTTCTCTCTATGCACCGTCTTCTCCTCCATGAACCACTTAGGACTTCACTGGATTTCTTTCCGAAATTTTAATCTCCAGTCCCACTGCTTAACGAAGGGGGGCACTAATGGATTTGAAAAATCTATTAAACAATGATTTACCAAATATTTGATTTTGGTACAACCTCAACCACATACTTCTCTTGTTTTTTGAACCATAGAAATCCTGTGAACCTTCAGAATTCCATGTACCACACGCCTTCACCATGAACTGTCACCCAAAACCATTTTTGGTTTTGAAAACTGCTCTACATACCATTCTCGCTGCAAGGTATGTGGTTGCGAACCATTCTGAGAACATGGTACGCGGTCCATGTTCCAAGGTATGTGTTTCCCTTATTTTTCTTATTTTCTTTGTCGTATCACATATCATTCATTCCTATGTGAAAAACCTTAATTTTCCAACATCAAACTCTATATTTTTAGTCCCAAAAATTTGGAAAACACTGGGAAAAGATGAAACCTTCAATAATTCTTATGGATTGAACTGTATGATCCCTTTCCTTGAAATCTCCCAAAACATCCATTAGAGGATTGACAATAAATAGAAACCATATTCCATTTATAGCAAGGAACATCCTTGGTTACAACAGTATAATCTAAATCTTCCAGGTTCAAAATTCATTAAAGGCAGGGGCGCATGCTAAAGTGCTGGTAAAGGTTTGGGGGAATCACTAATAAAGTGGGTGGGGGCACTGATAAAGAAGGGGGGCACTGAGGCATAGGGCATGAAAAAAAATTATACCCTTTATAAGTTGGGCCTTTATCAGTGATTTTTATGAGCGCTTTTAAAGCTAACCATTTAACATTTCATACATTATCAGCGCTTCTATAGCACTGATAAACCTTTTTTATAGCACTGTTAAAGGCCCAATTTATAATAGCGGTATCGAATTGGAAAAGAAATTCATAGTGCTTAGATTGTTGGAAAACCTTTTTTATCAAATAACCATTGAATATGGATTCATGAAAGTTATCTGTGGTGCATTCCTTACAATAAAATTTACTTGAAAATTTGATTTGTATTATTTTAATGATGACATGGTTACAAGTGGATCAACAATGTTAGAAGAGAGTGAGCTAGACACTTCCAGATTGTGACACATGAGACTTGGGCATATTGAAGAAAAATAATTATAGATTTAAATAAAGAAATAAAATTTTAAAGGTTCCAAGATTTTAAAATTATACTTTTTAGAGCCTTGTGTAATGGGTAAAAAAATAGGGTAATTTTGATCACTACAAGACATCGTATTGAGGGAACACTTGATAACGTCTATACCGATGTATGGGGACCATGAAAAAATGATTCATTGGGAGGTAATAATTATTTTGCAACATTTATTGAGGTGTATCCAATGAATCATATGGATGTAGTGTTCAATTTCTTACTAAAGTGAAAACAATGACTGAACATTAGGAGAGAAGGAAAATCAAGTAACTGTGATTAGATAACGGTGAAGAATACACATCAGATCCATTCAAGAATGTTTTTTAGGATGAAGGTATGATGTGACACTTTATAGTTTCTAAAACTCCACAGTAGAATGGAATCCCAAAATGGATGAATCATACACTTGTCGAAAAGGTATGGTGTATGTTATCTTTGTCTCTTTTGAAAAAATCCTTTTTGGAAGAATCATTGATGTATGTAATACACATCATGAACCGATTACCTACTTCTGTGATTGATAGTAAAGTTTTGAAAGAGGTTTAGTTTGGTGAGAATATTTTTGATTATAACAGACTCAGTATCTTTAGTTATACTATATATTTTCATGTTACAGACTCGAATTTAGATCTGAGATCAAATAATGTCATATTTCGTGGATTCAATGATGGTGTGAAGGCTTTTAGACTATGGGATTCAAAAGTGAAGAAGATCATTCAAAGTCTTGATGTCATATTTAACGATTCAGTGATGGTAGAGTAAATTGATTATGGGAAAGAGATATATGACTTATTTAAAATTGATGTATAGAAAATTCCACCATCGACTGATCAGAAGCCACATGAGATAGAGTGCAGTGAGCATATAGATATTCCTACGGGGGAAGAAGTGCCACTATAGTGGGATACTCATCATCATAAGAGTATCACAACTAGTAGAACATGAAGGACCACATAGATACCTTCTAGGTATGATGATACAATTATATATTCTCTTTCTATAATTGAAGATGATGTTCCAGAAATCTATCAAGATGTTTTGGATAGTAAAGAAATGAACCAATGGAAGTCGACTATGGAAGAAGAAATAAATTCATTACATCAAACTCAGACATGGGATCTTATTCCCCCTTCGAAGAACAAAAAAGTGGTAGGGTGAAAATGGGTGTTTGTGAAGAAGGAAGATGACACAAGAAAGAATGGTGTCAAGTAAAAGGCTAGACTCGTTGCTAAGGGATATGTACAGAAGGAATGGATATATTACAATGAGGTATTTTATTCTTTTGTTAAGAAAGCATCTATCTGGTTTTTTGGCTTTGGTTGCACGGTCTAATCTACAGTTAGATCAACTTGATGTTCACTACCACAGATTGTGGCTAACGCAACACCTGCTTTTATCAGTGCCAAACAGAAACACTGATAAATGGGTTACCTTTATTAGTGTTGAAAAAATTGATGATAAAGGTGTACCCTTTATTAGCACCATTCTTAGCGTAGATAAAAACTTTTAATAGAAAATATTATTGGTATATATTAAATTAACATATTTATATTCAAAAAATAATGTTTATTTATATACATTAATTAAAAAATGCATGCATATAAATAATATAAATATGATATATTAATATATATTTTTTAATAATTAAAATATATATATAATGTTTTGAAAAAATGTATTTATAAAATTATAAATAAATATATCTATTTAAATAATTATAAAATTGCAATAAATATATTTAACTAATAAATATTTTTAAATAAATTTATATATTTAAATAATTATAAAATTATAACAAATATATTTAAATAATAAATATACTTATTATATTTATAATTATATAAATTCATATATACATGGATATATATATAATTATATAAATATATATAATTATATAAATATATTTATATCTATATACAAATATTTATAAATATATTTATTTATAATTAGAGTTATAAATATACATATATATGTATTTATTTATTTATTTAAATAATTATAAAATTATAATAAATACATTTAAATAATGTATATATTTATGATATTTATAATTATATAAATTTATATATTATTAATTATATATAATTATATATTTATATATAATTATATAAATATATCTAATAATATAAATATATTTATAAATAAGTAAAAATATTTATAAATATATATATTTATAATTATAATTATAAATATATATATATATATTAAATAAGATTTATATTATAATAAGAATATATATAAATATTTAAAGTAATATATAAATATAATTTATATAACTTTTAATAAAAACTGAATCTTATTTTCATAATTTTATATATATAAAATTAACAAATTTATATTAGTCAAAATGTTTAATAGTTGATTTATATACATTAATTACAAAATGTGTATATAATTAAAAGAAATATAATATATTAATATTTTATTTAAATAGCTATATAATATATAAATGAATATATTTATTTTGATATATATTTATTTTGATATTAAATAACTTAAAATATATGTATATGTATTATTGTAATAGTGGGTGCCCTAAACCCAACTTGAACAATACTTTTGATTACCATATCGTGTATATAGTTAGATATACATGATGTACACTTACCATTATAGTGTAGATATTTATGAGTCCACTATTTAATGGTAATGTCCAAGATTAATTATCATATCAAAAGGTTATAGAAGATCCCATGCTCTAATGAGAACCTCGAGATACTATGAGTTTAATCTTAAACAAAGGTAATATGGTCAGGGTACATATTACTAACTAGAAAGAGTAGATGTATGACTATCAGTTTCTAAGGGATTATAAGCATTGATACTTCTTCTCATGAAGTTCGCACTTGATATTCTCTACTAGTGAGATCATAAGGACAAATCCTCCAACAGGAACACCACATATTTTGGGTGTAATTGGTTTTCTATATCTACGGACATGTGTATTGGTATCCTCACTATAGATCATTATCAATGTGTTCCACTTGATCACATACTTTGATGTAAGGTAAAAACCATGATAATGAAATCTTGGTGAGGTAACTTGTGTTGGGTGCGTCATTGGTGGTATGGAATTGGTTGAATGGTCAAGAAAGGATTTGTTGCTTCGGGTTGAGGAAGTAATATATCTCGAGCCTTGTTGATTATGATGATAGTACCTTTATAAATCCTTGTCCAAGGTAGTATAGTGGTAAAAACATCCAGTTATATCAACAAATAATAAAGCAAGAAAAGGGTTATGAAACAATTGTGCATCCTACTTTATGACATATCAAAAGACAAAGAGATTATAGTACACATTGTGTGTCCATATGTTAGTTTTCATTACTATGTATTTCCTTATCTATTTAGGAGCCTTGATGAGTTTCTAGACTTCTCTCGTGGTCTATGGATTCTATTCACTACTATTGAGATAACTTCCTTGAGGGTCACACATAATAGCTTATTCAAGAATCTACCCTATTCAGTTAAATATGTATATTGGACATGGTGGGCCCCAGCATGGGGTCTGAGTGTTGTCCAAGTTATCGATAACTAATAAGTAAATAAATTTATATTATTTAAGTAAATAATAATTGGTATTTAATTTATTTACTAAATTCATTTACAATTTAAGTAAATATGGGGAATAATATTAATCGAATGAATATTATATTAGTATTCCATGTTCATTTAATATTGAGCAGGAATGATGAGTCGACTTAAATAAATTGGGTTTTAATAATATAATATAATTTATATATATTAAAGGTATGTAATAAAATAATAAATAATGTTGATGTAGTTTAGTTCTTCATAATCATTTATTTAGTAGAAGTTAAATAAACGGGAGTCGGGGAACCCTAACGGGTATTTAGAATATCCACTATTAATAGAGAGAGAGGATCTCACCCAATGAACTATGCCTGTAAATTTTTCCAGAGCCTCTCTCTCCTCTTCCAATTCTTATAGAGAGATAGAGAGACTCTCGATCCAAGCATTCAGATCGTGTTCTTCCTCACGCATTTAATTCACATTGATGCGGTGATCTTTTAGACGTCAAAGGCATCGTCGGATCTTTGCGCTAGCACCCAGAATTCAACAATCGACACTCCTACAGATTTTTGAAGCACATGTGGATGATCTAAAGGGGTTTTATTTCAGATCCATCATTCAATGATCATTGGTGAAAATTAGAGATTGGTCGGGGATTAAAATTTGAAAAAAGGTATGTCTTAGATTTATGTTTTTGTTACTAGGGCTCAGATCGTCGTGACGATAAGTCTCATCATCTTGATGATGAAAATTTTTAAAATACCCAGCCCACTAGATTCCACTACAACCTCGGTACCTTCAATTTCTATCAGAGTGATCACATAAATTTTCTAAGCCTGGATAAATTAAGTTTCTTTAAATTTAAGAAGAGGGTTTAATTTCAGTCCCAATGAAATAAACCGCGAGTCGATCTAAGTTTCGATGACCATGTTATGTCCATATGAATTTTAATTTTGGAACAAAATTGGTTGATGTATCGAGTATTAAAATATAAGAAACATATATCATATGTTTATTATACAACAATTTGGATGGTTAGTGGTGTTTTTTATGTCAATCGACCAATTATGACTGTGGGACGGTGGCAGTATAGTGTTTTACAGCCACCCTTTCATTTCACTTAATTGAGGAGTCAAAATATAATAATATAAAAATTACTATTATTAGTATTATTATATTATAAAAATATTTCTTATTATTATATTAATAGGTTGTATGGGTAGCCTTTAGAAATTTTGGGTGGAATTGGTACAGGTCAGCAAAAAAACAAAAGAAGAAATATTATGGTGGGGTGACCAGCCTGTTGAAGTCAAAAAAAAAATTAGTCAAGCTTCAGGTGGAAGCTGGCTAGGATGGACCCTGCACGTGGTCCCCTCCTCCGATTAGGCACTCACTCGAGCCCACCAGCCACCCGGCCAAATGAAGCTAGCCCACTGCCCGCTGGCTTACTCACATGGTCGCCACCTCACTACCTGTCTCTAGAGTCCTCTTGGTTCTGCTCTACTAGAACTGTTCCTGACCAACCACCCCCCCCCCCCACCCGGTTCACCTCCTTACTATCGGTGTCCCATGGCTAGATCTCAGCTCCTCCTACTCGGTGTGATAGACCAGAATCACCCCAAAAGTGGATCAGGTATGTCTGCCCAACCCAAAATGAGTCTGGGCTGAATTGTGTGGCCTAGAATAGCCATTCATGGGCTTTTCATGGCCTGGAATGGGCATGTGTAGGTTCAGATCAACCCGCACAAGCCATGTACCAAGTTTCAGTGTCCGGGTTAATTAAAATTTATATGATTAATTAATTTAATTTCAAAATTTAATTAAATTTGTTAAAATATTAATTTAATTTTTTAAAATATATTTTTAATACCCAAAAATAAATTTAATTCAATTTTAGTATTAAATTGAATTAATGAATTAATTTAATTTCTGCTATTAAAATTAAATTAATATTTGGATAGAATATTAATTAAATAAATTATTTGAATTTTTAATTCATTTAATTTATTTAATATCCATCATACTTAAATTATTTCACTTTAAATTTTTTTCTTACTCTTTTTTTACCCACTTACTGGTTTTGAGCTTCAACCTGTGTTTGTGTGCATATTATTATTTGATTAATTATTTGAACTGAGTACGATATTTATAAATAATTATTTAATTGATATGGTTTTTGCATTGTCTATTTCAGTCAAAATGTATAAGGTATTGTCTATACATCATGGTTTGTATGTACATTGCACCCCTAGCCCCCCTCGCCTACGAGCGAGTACACTTGTACCTTGACGAAGATAATGAACGATGTGGACTCCACCAAGACAAAGTGGTATTACATGAGGAGGATAGCGTAAGATGAAAACAATTCCAAGTTGAGGTGGTAATCCATACATTATGTGGACCCCACCAAGATGATGTGGTACTCTAGATGTGAAGTGGACCTCTCCGAAATGAGGTGGTACTCTACACGAGCAGTGGACATATTGGATGAGGTCGATCTGCATCACAAGTCAAGTGACGACTCGGGTATGATAATTCTAGGTAGTTTTAGATTCTCAAGTATTTCCAGGTATTAGTTTACTTTTATGCATTTATCTATTATTTTATGCATTTTATAATAGTGGGAAAATGCATAAAATAATAAATAATTAAATGCATAAAGAAGTGATGAATTTTTTTATATTATTGTCCATTTGTGAGAATTAAAACATAGATGAACAAGATTAATAGAAATGGATTTAATTCATAAAGATAAAAATAAAAAAACCCACAAAGAAATATTAATTCATTGACCACCTTTTATCATTCAAATTTGGACAAAATCAGGTGTTTTGGGTGCTCATCATCCAAAGTTGAGGGTGTCTCTTACTACCAGGGAGTTCTTATGAGAGTGGTGTGTTGAATTAACTAAAGTGGTAGTAAGGATTTTTCAAATCCTACTTTCTATCATTTTAGATGCATGAATTGAGTAAATTTAGATATGATTTTAGAATCTAGTAATTCACTCAACAAATTAAGGAATCACCAATTAATGTGGTCGGCTAGTCAAACGCCTACCTTAAACCCTCCGAGTAGTGTCATATCCAAATACTGTAGACTTTGAGAGGAGGTTTGGGGATTATTTTTACTATAATACTCAAGAGATAGAGTATTTTGATTCTAGTATAGAGGGTTCCTAGAATTTGATAAAATATTGGGAGACATTTAATGATATAATTAATCAATAATGTATAAATTGGTAGTCATGATAGAAGTAAAATATTTTCAAATTTTTATTTTTTGTAAAAAATGGAATGTAATACTAAAAGAAATAATATGATAAATCATAAAAAAAATAAATGTTCTATCCAGCATGAATTTCCAACTATAGTACATGCACTTATGCACAATACTACTATATTAGAAATTCAAGGTGTCGGAGTCCCTATACCTGTTAAGACACCTCAGGAAGCGAGGGTGTAATATTGCTTATAGGAGACACATGTCTTACTCATATAATGGTTATTTCATAATTTTATCACCAACATATAAGGTTTTTTATGGTTATAACATCAGGATGTGGATGAGTACACACGTTGTCTCATCTCCGATAAGATTTTGAGGAGAAAGTGAAGTGAAAATTTAATGAGTGATAATTACATTGGATTTTTGTAAATATGAAAGAAAAATCATGATATTTCAATTCATTCCACTCTTAAATATATTTCACCCATATAATAAATTTTCTTTTAAGGTCACAAAATTAATAGGATGGAGTAATTGATTCATTACCATTTTGGTAAGGTTCACCAAGTAATAAGAATATTAAAGATAGGTTAATATTTAGTTCTTTTGGTGAAGAAATTGAAAGGAAAGGTGATTATTCCAATGGAAAGAGTAGAACCAAATACACATTTTCAATTTACTTTAAAGATAATAGGTATTAATAGGATATTATTTTCATCTCACAACTTGAAATAAATTTTATAGAAGTTTAATCGCAATAATCTTAATTAAAGAGGAAAGTTACCTGCTTCTTCTTCAATGAATATTCATCAATTAAATGTAATGTTTCATTCATAAATCTTGGGTATTTAATAAAATATTTATTTCATGTATCTGTATTGAAATATAGTAACCAAGTAAGTAATAGAAACATTACATGAAGTAAGTTGTATTCTCTAAGCAGTTGAGAAAGGGTGATTCCTAAGTCAGCGGTGAGAAACACATAACTTCTAATTTCTAATTTGATGATTTAAGTCAAACTATTATTGAGTATAACGAAAAAATTTATCTCATATGTATATTGTACATAAGTATAAATCATTACAAGTTTGTGAATGAATGTTTTTTGTGGTGTCTTATACTCAAAAAATGGTTCAGTGGTACTTGAATCATATTCAATGTGTGATGAATATAAAATGTAATTATTTTACCCAGTTGTGGAAAGATAATTATTTTTCAAGAAAAATTAAAAGTGGATTTCAATTATATACCTAGTATGGTATTTATACTCATTAGATCTAAATAATTTTTTTATTATCGAAATATTTATCTTGGAAAAACAAACCTTTAGAAATAAAGGTATGCAACCAAGATTTCGGAATTAGTTCAGCAAGAGAGTGTAAACCTTTCCAAGGGTAAGCTAGTGGTAAATATACTTTATAAGGTTATTTTAAGTAATTGATGAATGTGATAGTAAATTATATGCATGGTAAAAATATATAAGATTCTTTGGGTCAATGTGCCGAAGAATATCTTGACCAAGCATACATCGATCAATATAATGTAGTGTGGATTAATTCTTAAATGCACATTACCTTATATACATCACAAAATTGATGTTAATAATGAGGATCGATGATAATTCTTACATTTTAACATTGGTCAACAAAATGTTGCATGGATAAATTTTTTAACACACATTTTATACATCATAGATATGATGTAAGTAGTATCAATGATTAAAATTGTAGAAACCACCATTATATTTCAAGAGGTTCTTTGCAAATAATGGTGATATCCCACAACCATATTCTAACTACAATGTAAAATGGATATAATATGAGTTATAGTATGATGGAAATCCATTATTTCATAAAGTACATCTGTTTAGATGCAAAGAGTTTGTTAGGATATTAACAAACTTGAATCAAGTAAAAAAAATTGTGCATCTGAAGTAATAATCCTAAAGGTTTCTTAAGATATTACATAAAACACTAAGATAGAAAAATGGTATTCAATTCATAGAATACATTTCTATATAATGGTGCACAACTCTACTTGAGATAGTAGGAGAAATATTGACTTGGGTTTAGTCAATGTCAAATATGAAAAAATAGTTGTCATAAGAACTAATTCCACAAGTGCATGTGGGATCGGAATATTCCAATGACACATACTACATAGGAAGTTTAGAACCATAGTGATGGTTTTATATTCACCATGGTCGGTGATATATTATTCAATGAGAAAAATAATTCCTACAAGGAAGAAGTATTTCGAAATCAACTAAGATTGACAAGGTTAATTAAAATTCAATAATGGATTCCATGTATCAAAGTGAAAAGGGGATTTTTATATTGAATACTATAGTGGGTATTTAAATTATATGATACATGGATGGTAAAATTTTTGTACCAATAATGATTGATCAGTTATACCAAGTTGATATGCCAAAACACATTATAATTTTACTTATCATAGCTAATATCTATGATCATTTTATTGAGTATTGGATGTCATGACCACCAATCATAGAAGGTGTTTATATGACACAACCATAAAGGAATGGTCACATCACATAATGCTAATAAAGGTTCAAAGTTACTGAAATACTATTTGGGATTAAAGTAAGCAATAGGATCATATAATATTCTTTTATACTGAACGTTTTCTATGTGTCTACTAGAGGTTAGTGAGACCTCTATAGTTTTCTAAGAGTAATATGTTCGAAAACATGTGGAAAACAGATATTGGTCTTACATCTAGTTGAGACCAAGTTGAAATTATTTCTCCAGTGATTGACTTAAAGTAGAAACCTAAGTTGTAAGGAACATAATATACTGATGTAGATCTAACGATTGTATGTAGCTAGTCAATAGTACATGTAGTGACATGGTATTGGAAAAATACAAGTTGGAAAAATTCAAGAGAAGAATTGTTTTTAGTGTCACATGGCATAAATCCCTCCAAGTTGACATGTAATTGCATAGGAGGGGATTAAGTGGTGATTTGAGTTGCATACACTTCAAAAATGGATTAATCACATATTTCATGATATGTACATGAATAGATATTTCCATCATATTCTTTTTTATATGAAAATATCAGATATATCCAAGAGAACTGCAAGTAAAGAAATTCAGAACTATCTAATTGTATTTAGGCAAGTACAAAAGATATGTACCTGGTAAGTGGATAAGAAGGGATACTAATTATGGTGAGACACAAACTAGTATTATTTATATCAATGTGATTTATTATCATAGTTAGGATAAGGTTATGAGAAAGATAAAATCGTAAATTTTAGTGGTAGCCATACTTATAAATACTGAGTACATTGCAACTTTTGAGGTAGCTAAGATGTAGTTACTAAATGCAATGATTTTTTCCAATTCATGGAATCACACCTAGTAAGTGAAGTATTAACATGATGATGATTATATTATAAATATTATCCAAGATTTCAAGTTATGACAATTGAAAAAATGAGAAATTCTTGGGGTTTCCATCTCTTGATAAGTTTTACTCAATGAGATGAGGTCACATATAGTGGAATAGTCATGTGATGGAAATGTGGTAGACCCATCAACTAGAGATGCTCTCAATAAAAACATGGTTTTTATCATGTGAGAGATAACAAGTACAATTATCAAGTTAGCTCTAGTACAAGTGAGAGTATTGTAATAGTGGGTTCCCTAGACCCAACTTGAACAGTAATTTTGATTACGATATCATGTATAAAATTAGATAAACATTATGTACACTTACCATTATAGTGTAGATATTTCTACATCAACTATTTAATGGTAATTTCCATAGATTAATTTTCATATCAAAATGTTATAATAGACCACATGCTATAATGAGAACCTCATGTAATATGGTCTAGATACATCTTAGTGATTGGAAATAGTAGATATATGACTATCCGGTGCTGGGGGATGATAATCATTGAGACTTCTTCTCATTAAGTTTTCACTTGGTAATCTATAATAGTAAGATCATGCAGACAGACCTGCCAATAGGAACACCACATGTTTTAGCTATAATTGGTTGTTCCTATCTACGAACATGTGTATTGGTCTTCTCACTTGAGATCATTATCAATTTTTACCATTTGATCATGAACTTTGATGCAAGGAAAAACATTATAATGAAATTGTGTTGAGGTAGCTTTTCTTTGGTGCTTCATTAGTGGTATGGAATTGGTTGAATGGTCAAGAAAGGATTTTTCATTTCTAGGTTGAGGAAGTAATATATCTTGGGCCTTATTGATCAGGATGATAGTACCTTTATAAATATTTTTCCAAGTTAGTTGAAAGATAAAACCATCCAGTTATATGAAAAAATAATAAATCAAGAAAAGGGTATGACAAAAGTGTGTGTCCTTCTTTATGAGATATCAAAATTCAAAGATATTATTGTAAATAGTGTGTGTCCATAGGTTAATTTTAATTTCTATGACTTTCCTTATCTCCTTAGGGGCCTTGATGGGTTTCTAGAATCCTCCCATGGTTTATGGATTCTAGTAACCACTATCAAGATAAGGGCCTAGAGGGTCACATGCTATATCATATTCAAGAATATTACATATTCAGTTGAATAGGTATATTGGACATTGTGGCCCTCACCATGAGGTCCGAGTGTTATCCAAGTTATATATCACAAATAACTATATAAATTCATATTATTAAATTAAATAATAATTGGTATTGAATTTATTTATTAAATTTATTTACAAGTTAAGTAAATACGAGGAATAATATTATCCAAATTAATATTATTTTAATATTATAGTTTTGTTTAATTTTAAATAGGAATGAAGAATTTAGTTAAATGACGTAGGTTTTTATCACGTAATATGTTTTATATATATTATAGGTTTATGATACAATAATAAATAATATTGATGAAGTTTAGTTTGTCATAATTATTTATTTAGTGGATGTTGAACAAATGGGGGTTGAGGAACTCTATCAGGTACTTAGAACATCTACTATAAATAGAGAGAGAGGCTCTCACACAATGAAATATACATGGAAATATCAGCACAGGTATTTTTATTGAGTTATTACCTACACATTGAAGGCATGTCGATGAGGTGATCTTCAGGATGTCAAAGGCATCAACAGATCTTCTCACTAACACCTGGAATTCAATGATCGATGCTCCTGCAAATTTTTTAAGTGCATGTGGATGATATAGAGATGTTCAGATTAATATCCTTCATGCAACAATAGTTGTTGAAAAGAAGATGTTGAGTGTGGATTTTGATATTAAAAAGGTATGTTTTAGGTTTACATTTTTATGGTCTGATTAATTTATGTGAGAACCTCAGACCATACTAGGGCTTGGATCATTGTGACAACAAGTCTTGTCATCCCAACAATAAAAAAGTTTAAAATACCCAGTCCACCGACTTCTATTGTGACCCTGATACCTTCATGTATAACTACATGTATGTATGTGTATATGTTTATATACTTGTGTGTGTGTGTGTGGATTTGTCTGTACATATGCATGTCTAAGGATTATGGGCTTGTATTGAACAGGCCTTTCAAGGAATAGTTTATTAGGGTCTTTGGGCCTATATATTAAGGGTTTGATAACCTATATAAATATAAATAAGAAGGCACAATGGTTGTGTTATCCCTTGGGTGGATATGATCTTCCAATCATCCTGTGGGTGTGAGGTGTTTGTGTGTTTCACTATAATTGTACCCCCAATCACCTACTATATATATATATTGATATAAATATATATTAGTGATTCTTCACTTGGATTGGGTGTAAGAAAAATAACACCCCTCTGATAATAGTGAAAAGGCCCCTCCCTTGGCTATAACCACTTCTTCTAATGGTTGTGTGTAGGTTTTGGGTGACAAGGACCATCATGGTACCTCCTCAACTCTGATCTAGAAAACTTGGAATGACATTTGGAATGGAGAAGCGGGACAAAGGGTGTACACCACATGATGATGTTGTCTCTAATTCTAATGATTATGAACAATATGAATTTGAAATTTCCATTCAAAAGGAAGTGGATAGGGAACTATTGAAATAAAAATATTTAGCTTCATCCATGAAGGGTAAATCAAAGATGGTGGTGGTATCCTCCCATTCAACCAAGAAAAATTGGTGGTTAAAACTAATCTTTCTAATATTTCTCAACATCCCTATTATTTAGCAGTGTGGGGAAATTCACCTCGGGTAGGTAAGAAAACTTATTCATCCAAGTTAGTGGATAAAGAAGGTTTTTAATTGGTTTCATTTAGAAAGTCTAGAACTCTTCCGGTTCATGGAAATCCTTCAACTACCATAATTTAAAGTATTATAACTTCATCCCCAGTGCTTTAGATGTAGCCTTATTCTTGAACTCTTATTTATAGATGAGTTGGGTCTTCTCTATCATCAGGTAAAATTAATATTAACATGAAAGATTTGTAGGCTTTAGGAAGGTCGAGAAGATTGCAGGATGAAAAAATATAGGTGGACTCTCTATAGTGAGGGGAGAAAGGAGTGTTTATATTAGCATGTAAAGAATCTTCCTCTAATCCAATTATCAGGTGATATTATCTATAAAATAAGGATGTCTTGGAATCTAATGTTCAAGAGTCACAGGTAATAAAATTGAAAGGATCTCCTCATAACACTGTTGATAGAAATGAACCTATTGATGCACCAGAAAGATGAGTTCACATCACCCCCATAGATAAAGAAATTGTGGATGATGTCCCTTCTAGGAGGGAGATGGCTCAATAAGATGATGGAAGAATAGATTTGGATGTAAGTGACATTGAAATCCTATTACAATAGGCGGTGAAGAGGTCATCATCCCAAATGTCAAGGTTGTGGGTGTGGATGAATATGTTAGAATGAAATATGTGATGTGGAATGAAGGATTGGAGCTAAAATCATAGAAAACCTAGGGATTTGATTTTTCTTTTGATGAGGGTAGTTTTGTCATATCTGACCTTATCTTATTTCTACTCTATTTTCTATCTTTTAATACAGGGGCATTGTCCAAAACTTTTTAAAAAAATAAAAAATAAATATATAAATACATTTATAATTATATAAAAATATTTTTAAATATATTTATTTATAAGTATAATAATAAATAAATAAATAAATATTTAAAAAATTATAAAATTATAATAAATATATTTAAATAATAAATATTTTTGTTATAATTTTATAAATTTATATATTTATTTATTAATAATTATTTATATATAATTATATAATATGTATATAATTATTTAAATATATATATAAATATATAATTATATTTTTAATTATATACAAATATTTATAAATATATTTTTTAATAATTATAATAACAAATAAATATATATATATATATAATTTAAATAGTTATAAATTTATAATAAATATATTTAAATATTAAATATATTTATTATATTTATAATTTTATAAATATATACAAATATTTATAAATATATAGAAATATTTTTAAATATATTTATTTATAATTATAATTATAAATAATTATATATATTATTAAAATTAGATCTTTATCAGTGTTTTTTAGAACTGATAAAGACTAATTTTATCAGTGCTTTTTTAGAGCTGATAAAGAGTAGTTTTATCAGTGCTTACTATTTTATCGCTGATAAAACTACTCTTTATCATCACTTTTTTGAAAGCACGGATAAAATCATTACCCAATATTATAAAAATAACCCTAACAAAGTCACCTCTCTCGCACATTCAAGTTATTGTGAAACCCTACTGCTGCCACTGGCACTCTTTCTGAAGCCTACTGCCACAGTCGCCATTACCACTCTCATTGTACCCCTTTCTCTAAGAATCTATCCTATCCAAATCCAAGGTATGTGTCATTCTATTTATTTTTTTAGTGCCACCAGATCTTTTCGATAACCACATAATGAAGTTTTCTCATTTTTTTTATGTGTCGTGTATCCACATACTACACTCATGCACCAGATTGCACCACCCATCATTGATTCCAAATAGATTACATATCATTTCAAAATTACCATGATGTCCAAAACCTACCTCCCCTGCTTGAAAACGCATATCCTCCAAGTATATTCACCACCCACCATTGTTGGGGTATTCTATAATCATCAATATCCCATTTCCCCCTCTCATCCCTTGTCTTTGGTGGTCCTCAAACTCTTCATGAACTCATCCAAATTAGTGAAAATGGTTCCCTTATTCCAATCATCCCTCATCCCATAAAATATTTCCAAATATATATTACTTATTTGATATTGTTTAATTATTTGAAAATAAGTATTATAGTTAAATTTTAGTATTGACGAATTAAATTGAATTTATGATTGCATAATTTTTAAAAGAAACGAAAGAATTTTAGGGAAGTGAAATTTAGTTTGATCCTAAAAAATATGTTTGATATAAAACATTCAAATGAGAAAAAAAATTAATGTACCAATATATATGTGTTTTTTCTACACGTATAGTTATTTTAACCATGTATTTAATAAGTTGTGTTTAGATTTTCAATTTTATATTCTTGAAATATATGGTATAAAATCTTTCTAAAATTATAAAGAAAATTTTATTGTTAGATACTTATATTAATGAATTGAATAGATTTTCATAATATTAAATATATGAATAAAATACAATAAATGATGGAGGACCTGGAGAAGGTACCTTTGGAACTTTTGGATAGTCATTCCCTAATTCATCCACGGAGTGGGAATCTATTCTCATACACCCAGAGCTACCTCACTGATCCACAGATATCTTAAATTTGAAAAATATCAAGTAAAACACAGTTAAGGAATTAAAGGTATTTCACTTCCTTTGTTAACTACTCAGGAGGTTCTTTCACATTCCTTAAGGATCGAGTTTTGCAGCGGATCATTAGGAAGGGTTCTACTGCAGATGTCTCTACTTCGAATGGCACCATTGCAGAATGGATTAACCTATGTAATCATTCCTTTATTTCCCACATTTTTCTTTCAAAAGGTATGAAACTATATAAAGTGGTATATCTTCTAGCTATATTATCTTTTATTTGGTAATTTTCTGATTTCCAATGAATCTCTCTTGTTTGGGGGGTTTTTACAAATTTTATTTCCATCTACTGAACTGATGAGTCAAGTTTGGAGCTTATGATTGATAAATTGTAGGCCAGGAACCCTAATATGTCATGATTGGAACCTTAAATTAAATATAAATTATTTTAAGGACAAATTTTCATAGATTTGGATCAGAATTCATGGTTTAAATTGGGTCTTATGGCACTAGGAAATTTTATTTGACATTTCTTCAATAATTGGAAATCTGATTAGAATGGGTCTTAAATTGAGTCTTATGAAAGAAGCCTATTTTTTTTGTGATGTATGCCAAATTATTGCACACTATGTGTCTAACTATAAGAAAGATCTTATTTTCACCCAATTTCAATTAAAAGGACATGATTTCCAGTGCTGTCAAAGAAATAATACTAATGAAATAATTCAAAAATTTAATAACTAGGGTATAAATCATACTACAAATATTGTTACTCATGTTTTTGATCCTATAATTTAGGACTCCCCATGTAAAAAACCTCAGGTAAATATCCCTCCTCAAATAACCAAATGTGTTTACATGGTTGATCCTCTTCAAAGTAATAGATTCACTAATAGTCCTAATATTAGGAAAAATAATGCTCATGGAAGTGACATGGTATAGATTTCTTTGGACCAAGTAATTGAGTTTCCCATTAAATCATCCGCTGACATGGATGAAGAGGACCCTTTGAAAATTTTTGGTTTTTATTTCAAGGATTCTCTAGTTTGTGACTTAAGATATGAAAATGATGGTGAATTTTCTAATGATAGTCAACCTGACAGGGAATAATCTACTCAAGTTAATGTGGACAAGAACTTGTGGCAGGTGCAAAAATGGTCCCTAAAATTCATAAGGGGACGGAAAAATCTAAAGTTGTCACTCATAGACATAAAAACTAATCCTTGGGTTCAAGGTAAATATGTTCTAGTAAAATAAACTTAGAAGGAATCTGATCATCCTGCATATACTTCCTCCCTCCTCTTGTATCTGGCCTTCCAGTGGATTTAGTTGTACATTCATCTGTTTTTACTAATGGTATGGATATTGTTAGGAAATCATTGACTAAAAATTTCAGTCCCCCAATGGTTCTTCAGGATTCCTATACTATTTTGGTAATCTCACAATCTTCTGAAGTTTATTCTATAACTCTATCCTCGGGAACAGTTGTTGTTCAAAGGGCAGTGGAGGCCCTGGTTCTAGATAGATCACAGGTTGAACCTTCCCCTGGTGTTGTGAAATCTTCTAGTTTCTTAAATTTATAGAATTCTACTCGTATTTATAATAATTCTTCCAAGCTTATGGAAGTCTATGTTTCTACATATTCTACTCATTTGGGTTCTGAAGGAGTAATTTTTCTCACTACATCTGTTGGGAAGGGTGCTATAGAGGACCCTTTTTCCTATATCCAGCTACAGGTAGAGCCTACCCTTGGAATTTTGAAGACTCCTAATATTTTTAAAAGACAACACTCAATTGGTTTTATTGTTGTATCTTTTATGAGTAAGGAGGTTTTTGTTACTTCTAATTCTTCCCCCTTTATATAAGGAGTAAGCAAGCATGCAGTCTTTGATAGGAAGGAGGCTGGAGCTTGTTCAGCAAACATAGTTTTTGTTCATCCTATGAACAAATCGCATTCAATGGTTAAAACTTCTAACACTTTTTATTTTTTACTTCTATATGTAGTGGAGAATATTAAAATTTTAATGGTCGAGTTATTGATGTTAATAATATGGACGCTACCAGTGATGATGGTCTCTCAGATGATGAGGGCGGGCCATGAACGTAGGTCAAAACATGGAGGAGAGGGTGACTTCCTCATGGTCTTGGTGGATATGTCCCCCTCCATAGAAAGAGCACCATATCCTGAGCCTCTTAATCATTTATGGTCTTTTCTTTGGTTTTTTTGTTTGTGGTCCTTTTTATGCTTATACTCTCCTCCTTTTACTTTTGTTTTTTCTTTAATAAAAGGGACCTCTGAGCTCTAAAATTTTCAAAAAAAATACAATAAATTTCAACTAAAATAAAATACCAATAAGTGTTATATAACTTGTTTTTTAATGTAATTATTAAATAAATTTTGAAATATTTTATAACATTATATGATTTATTAAAATAAATATTTTGATTTATCATTAAATCTATTCATATATTTCTTAACTCTATATAATGAATATTACTATTTAATTATATTTAAAAGGATTGGATAAAAATTGTATTAATATAAAATTCAATTAGATGTTAATATATTTTACATAAAAAATTAATTGGTAAAAGAATATCATACTAAATTTTAAAAAAACATTATTATTGATTCCTAAATTCAGTTAAATATTTATTAATATATGAAGATAATTAGAAAACTCAAATTAAATTATATTCTCCATGATCATTTTTCTAAAATATCAATAATATTATAATATTGATAAACCTTTATGTTTTTCCTTCTTGGTATGGCCACAAATATAAGGTGTATCTGATCTTCAACATCAGTTATTTTTTAGAACTGACATAAAATATCATCAAACATTTCTTTCAATGTAAGTTATTTTGAGAACCAACATCTAAAATCATATATAATATTTATTATTTTTATAATTGATGTTATAAGAGACTTTTAATTATGGTTTTAAAAATAACCAATTTCAAATTTTATATATTTTTTTTAAAATAATATTTCAATACACATAACTCCCTTGGAATAAAAAACTAGATGAATGATTTAGTAAATTTCATAAAAAATGAAAACAAGAAAAAAAACTCAATTTTGTGGTTTCTTTTCCTTTCTATTGGTGGTTTCCTATGAATCTAAATATCATTTATTAATATTTATTTTCCTTTCAATTAATAACTCATGCAATATTTTAAACTTCTTTTAATAAATTTCATGAAGAATATTTAACATTTATACTTGATCTGAATAAGCCATATTCTTATAAAAACAAATCATCATATATATATATAAAGACAATAAATCATAAAAGAAACAAAATAATGATAAAATATTATAAATACCATGGAAAAGTGAAGGAATTAAGAATTGGTGGAATGATGAATCATTGAAATGATCAAGGAGGTATAAATCAGGAATGTAGAATATGGGGGAAGAGAAATTTATATATGGTATTGTAAAAAGTGTGCTCGTGACATGATAAATTTATAAGCGGGAAAATAAATTGAATGGGTTTTTTGTAAATAAATTGAAACATTATTAGTGCACAATTTTAAATTTTACTTTTAACATTAGTTATTTATAAAACTAACATCAAAACCTTGGATTTTAACACTATTTATATATTAATTAATGTTAAAACTCCTTTTATCATTGGTTATTATATAATAAACATCAAAAACCACCATGAACACTCCTTAAAGTATGTTTCAAAAAGTTTAGTGGTATCTATATTTGTAAATGCAATGGGATGAGTGGTATATATATTTATAAATGCATACATGTGTAAGGAAATAGGGTGGTATCTATATTTATATGATCATATTAACTTTTATAGACCTCCATGATATAGAGAAACTCACCTTCTATATAATATAGATTGTTAATAACACCATGGAAAGGGAATATCACTACCTCCATCTAACCCATAGGATATCAATCATGACCCCACTCCCACAACCTTAGCCTCACAAGAAGTTAATAGCTACTAAAATTTATTCCTTAGAACCAAATACTTTTCCATTTCATGGAGTAATTAATGTCTTTATTTGAATGTTGAAACTACAATGGTCATCTCAGCATCAGTGCATGCAAGACCCTCTAGCTGAGCCTTCTCATAGTCTCACCAATCAAGGATCCCCTTATAGAGAACATAATGACACTACTACTTTTTTCAAATTTAGATGGAAAACTAATAAATGTTATATGATGATTCACCAACTCCCCAACCTGGGAACATTTAGATTTAAGGAGACAACCATCATCTGCTTCTGCTTTATCTCCCAAATAGTTATTATTTCATTTTGTTTTCTAAGACTCATCATCCATATCTTTTGTACATTTACCTATGTTTCTTGAACTAACCTGAGTAGTATCCATCCCATACAAGGTATCTATGATCATTATGGATGAATTTAGAGGATAAAACGTACCACTAGTGGAGTGATTCTTTTCTTAAATTCCATTACCAATTTTCTTCAAATCATAGTGAAATTATTTGAAAACATTCAAATGTTGGGTTACCCTTATTTGAAATGAACCTTTTGTGTATTTATTTATTTATTAAAATATTAATATTACTGAATAAAATAGGATGTATATGAATAAAAAATGTATGGATTCCAATCGTCTGAAAAAAGTGTATGAAGATGGGGTGAAAGAGTTAATCAAATTTTCCAAAGAGCATGCATATGACCATTCTCATATCAATTTTCCATGTTTATGTTGTTTTTACTCAATAATAATAAGTCCATAGGAGTTGGAAGAACATGTGGCCTTTAATGGTATAGATCGAAGTTATAAATGTTTGACTAAACATGGAAAAAATGTGAATGTAGCTAGTGATTGGGATAACATTGTCGAAAGTCCTCATATTCACAAGACAAAATAAATTTATTCAGAAATAACTAGGAAACATAATTAGTGTCATAATATACAAATATATCATGAATATGTGACTTCATACTACTTATATAGTTTATTTTATCATCATTTTATCTACTTTTTTAGTTAAGTTCCTCATCATTTTTATTTGATACTTATTTTGTTAATTTTCATACAGATCATGAATAAATGACATCCTAAATAAGGATAACTCACTCATGTACTATGACCATGAACTAACGGATAAAAATACATGGTTTAATAAATCATACATTAATTTGATACACGTTGTACCCATTATGAATCAAATTGTGTGGTTTTAGTGTAAAATTGACATTTTATTAGTGTATTGTTTCATATTTATATTTAATTTATTTCTTTATAGTATTACTAATTTAAGAATTTTTTTCATATATATTTGGATTATTTTTCTTGAGTTGGGGTGGTTTTTTTGAAGCTTCTCTTACTCATGTGATATTGGTCTTTAAGGCTACAATTGAGATATTGGAAACAAGGAAATGGGTCAAGAATGTATACAGATATCATGAAAAGGTGAATTACTGCTAATTATTTTTTTAATTTTTTTACCTTTTTTATAATATTTTAAGTTACTTTTATTATCATTTTTATATAATAATTATTTATCCTTTTTAATATATTTTTTTGGAAATCATATTTTTCTTTTGATTTTCTGCAACAAGCCAAAAAAGAGAGAATATGGTGCTTTTGAATAGAGAATTTTAGGAAGCATGGGGTTTTCTATTCCATAAAAATGGAACATGTTCTCTCTCTACTAAATTGTTATGGATATTTGAAATAAATATAAACATCACATACTCAATCATCCTCCCCTCAATTTGATAAACAGTGTGCTTGGTATGACTCGAACCGTATGTTTTTAGTTGATAATATAAATTTTAGTTCAAAACACACATTACATACTAAAAACTGAGAAAACATATTAATATTGTTTTTTAATTTAGTTAAATGATCCATAAGTCATTTACAATGTCTAGTAATTATCCACACTTCAATCGGACACACAATGTGATCGGTATGACTCTAAGTGTTTCTTTTTATTTAAAATTGACATTAATTTTAGTAAAAAACAAGTGATATACTCAAAACTAAGAAAAAACATTTATATTATTTTTATACTTTATTAAAATTATCTATAATTCAATTTTAACATGTAGTAATCATCCTCACCTCAATTCGACACACAGTGTGACAGGTATGACTCCAAGTTTATCTTTTTATTTAAAATTGACAATAATTTTAGTAAAAAGGAAAAGTGAAATACTCAAAGATAAGAAAATGAATTTGGATTGTTTTTATGCTTTAGTAAAATTGTCCATAAGTCATTTTTTATGTTTAATAATTAGTTTCATCTCAATATGATACGCAGTGTTCTCGGTATAACTCCAAGTTTTTTTATTTAAAATTGAAATTAATTTTTGTAAAAAAGGAAAGTGACATACTCAAAACCAAGAAACATCATTCATATTGTTTTGATAATTCATAAAAATTATCCATAAGTCGTTTTTTTATCATTAGTAATTAGATTAACCTCAATCTGATACATGGTGTTCCTGGTATAACTCATAGTGTCTGTTATCAGTTTAAATTTGACATTTTAGTTCAAAAAGTGTTTCACTAACTAACATCAAAGAAAACGACCACTGTTTATCTTGATAATTTAATAAAATGATCCATAAGTAATTTTTTGATGTGTAGGAAATAATCTCACATCAAACTGATGCATGATGTGACTGGTATGACTCAAAGTGCACATTTCTAGTTTAAAATGACAGTTTAGTAAAAAACACAAGTGATATACTAAAATTTAAGAAAATAAATTTGTATTGTTTTAAAAAAATTATTAATAAGTCAATTTTTATGTATAATAATTAACTTCACATTAATCTGATGCACAATATTATCGGTATGACTCAAAGTGTGCCTTTTTAATGAAAATTGACATTAATTTTTGTAAAAAAGACAAGTGACATACTCAAAACCAAGAAAATGAATTCATATTGCTTTGATACTTTAATACAATAATCCATAAGTTATTTTTGATCTTTATTAATCATACAAACCTCAATCCAATACACAGTGTAACCATTATGACTCAAAGTGTCCATTATCAGTTTAAAATTGGCATTTTAATTCAAAAAGTGTTCCACTCACTGAACACTGAGAAAACGCACTCCAATTATCTTGATAATTTAGGAAAATAATTAATAATTAATTTTTTATGTGTATAAATTATTTTCACATCAAATAGATGCACAATGTGGCCAGTATGACTCAAAGTGGGTGTTTTCACTTTGAAATGACTTTTTAGTAAAAAAGAAAAATGACATACTCAAAATCAAGAAAATGATTGTGGATTGTTTTGATGCTTTATGAAAATGATCCATAAGTCATTTATGACATGTAAAATTAGTTGCACCTCAATATGATTCACAGTGTTACCAATATGACTCTAAGTGTGTCTTTTTATTTAAAATTGACATTTTAATAAAAAAACAAGTGACATACTCAAAACTAAGAAAAAACATTTGGATTATTTTAATACTTTATGAAAATGATCCATAAATAAGTTTTGATGTATAAGAATCATTTTAACCCCAATATGATTCATGTTTTTACCGATATGACTCTAAGTATGTATTTTTCTTTAAAATTGACATTAATTTTAGTAAAAAAGACAAGTGGCATACTCAAGAGCAAGAAAACGCTTTTGGATTGTTTTGATACTTTAGGACAATGATACATAAGTCATTTTTTATGTTTAATAATAAGATTCATGTTATTATGAAATTATATATATATATATATATATATTGGATACATTTATTTAAGGTTTATTTATGATTTATTCGATAATGCATTGGGTTTTGGTTTGTTTTTGCAAGAATTACGAATGTTGTAATTAAAGAAATAAATATTGAAGAAGTTCCAAAATAGGATTTACATGGAATGTATCACATACAAGACATGTATACCACATTCAAATCATACCTCCAAGGCCTCAAACCAACTCGTGAAGCACTTGCATGATGTGAAGACAATATATAGCTTGTGAATCCATTACATCATGTTCAACTTTCAATGATCATAATCCTGTGAAAATTTAAACACATAAATGATGTGTAGAGATTTCATGATGTGAATACTTTGATGGCTCTCCTGGTCAAAGATACAAATTGATTCTTCAGTGGGAAAATTGGATCTCAAATACACAGCATGTAACCAACTTACAAAACGTGCAAATATCAAGACAAAAGTCAATTAAGATAGTATATGATGTTTATGAATTACACATCATGCACTTCTCAAGACTAATAATGTTCTGAGAGATTTATCATGCATATGATCTTGACACGATTTCTTTTTCTCTCATTTTTCTTCCACTTTTTTCATCCATTTCATACTAAATTATATTACATTCATTTATTTAATAGTTTTACTGAATCCCTATGTGTTTTTAATCATTCTTCACTCATTGTTCATTTGTTGCAATACTATTTTCAAGGTTGATGTATGTTTCAAAACCTCTCACAATTCTTCATCAACACTAGCATTGTTCTTCAACATTTCTTCATTCTTAGTGATTTTTTTGGTTGTTTCTTACCTATTTTGATTCTGATTTCTCTTTCTTCCATTGCATCTTCATTGTGAATAGGTTTTTCATCAGATTTGTGTTGATTTCTAATTATTTAAATATTTATTCTTTAGTTTGAACATCATGTTTAATATTTTCTTTCTTTTGATTATTACCACCATGTGTGGCTAATCCATCTAGGGTTAGTGGTTGAGAGTAGTTGTTTTTCCAAGCCTAATGAATCTCTAAGTTGAAACTTGGAAATCCTATGGAAAATAATTTGGTTAATAATAATTGTTCATTACATTCTTTTGAACAACATTTTCCATGGGAAGTTCAACTTAATAAACCTAACCTAATTGTAGTCGATAAGGACTATGAACATTATTCTATGACACTTTATAATGTATTGACATGGGTTCCATACACTGTTTCCCCAAGTCGGTGGGTTACGTGACCTCAATTATGCCTCCCCATACACCAAAGGCTAGAGACTAGTAGTGAGGGACTAATATCAATCATGGGGATACAATACCCTCTTTATCAAAGTAGCATAATAGTGGAAATAGATAAACAATAACCAAATGATATAGCCAATAACCCAATGAAATCAGTATCACATGATGACAAAAATAAGAATACAATATCCAAAACTAAGAAGAAGATATTTCATGCCAAATATGTCTCAAGTGTCAAATGAAAATAAAAAATAAAGACACACTAAAACTCTCAAGTGGGTCCCGACACCATGTCTAGTTCTCTCATCCATGTTTCATCCCAACACATCTATATAACATAGTACTCGTTCCCTTATCCTATCATGAAAATAAGTAGTCTATTTAGGTTACGATGAGGTAGCCCGAGTAGGGTGTGAGTATAAATCAGTGGTCCACCACCAACAGTGTCTAAAACAATATCTAGTCAATAACAGTGTATGAACTTGTATAAAGAATAAAGTACAATTCATAAGTAAATAGTTATTACATTTCATTATTCTTTAATTAACCACATAAACGCTCAGGTTGTTAAGGACACTTGAACCCTCAATACCTACTTCAGCCTATGCTGGAGTTTGAACCATATCACAATATCATGGTTATCATTTATCATTTAATTTCAAATTATAACATGACCAATTGTAACTATATTCCAATACCAAATCATGAGCGTAGAACATTGTGTCTAACACCCTGTGGGTATTTATATCCTCAATCCTTATCCCACAACTCAATAATAACATATGGGTATTTGGAGCCTCAATCTCTATCCCACACTCATTAACACATATGGGTGTTTAGATCCTCATTCACTATCCCACACTCATTAACACATATAGGTATTTAGAGACTTATTCATTATCCCACACTCATTAACACATATGGGTATTTTGAGCCTCAGTCCCTTTCCCACACACATTGACATATATATCACAAATATCATAATATCACATAATAACCCAATTTCATATACAACAAGGTTATGCATCAATAACCTTCTTATAAACATTATAAATAAATTTTATCATTTCACTTTATCACAATAAAAAATAACTCTTTACATTAATCGCATGGAATAATATGAACAACTAATCATTAATCCATTTTGTAATATTTAAATCATATAACCCACTACCCCATTATGGTCAAGCCAATCATCTAAAAATTTCTATTGTCAATTAATTCATAATCACATTAATTAACCAATTATGCAATCCAAATTTCCCATCAATTCCACAATCAATAAATTTAATTAATTAATTAACCAATTAATTAATCTCATTCCTCCAATTGAATAATCACAATTACTAAATTAAATTTTTTACCAAGTTCAACTTATCTCATATTCACATGGAACACCAATTAATCAATTTTTTGATTACATAAATTAATTAATTAGTTAATTTATTCATTCAAGATCCAATTTTCAATTGTTCCAATTTAAATTTCACAACACATATATGTTTTTGGAATTCAAGACTATGGGAATTAGATTTAGACCACCTACCTCAAAATTGATGACAACTGCTCGCCAATGGAAAACCCCAATTGAAGCGAAACAACCACGGTCATGATGAAGAATGATATATAGATCCAAAACCTAGATCTAAGATAAAAATAATTAATATCCATTAAACTTATATCTAAACCCATCACCAATGTATAAAAACTATCCCATTTTTATCTAGAAAGAGAGATAGATTAGAAAGGAAACCATGCGGGATGAGAATCTCTTACTGGAAGGGGTGCATATCTTTAATCTGGGCTTCAATTCACCATGAGCAGAGGTTGGAAGGCCTTGGAATCCATCCGGTAACCTCTAAAAATTAGATAAATCGGTTTATCATCTAAATATGGGGTTTCGGGAAATAATACGGTGGTTTGGGAAATTTTTAATGAATTTTAAGGGGATTAAATTTCAACATGCATGATTTCCCTTACATGGATCATGGTTTTTCCTTACCATGCGCCTAACTATGAACCTCCTCCCAGGGGGTTATATGGTTACTACTAATAGGCTGCATGGTTTTCCAAACTATGCATCAACCATGCAATCCCCCTTTTCCTAGGGTTGCATGGTTTTCTAGGGTAGGGCGCATGGTTTGGGTAAATCGTGATCCCACCATGAACTACCCAAAATCCCTCAAAAAAATTATAAATTCCACCAAAACTCACCCAAGATAAAACCCATACAAGATATACTCAAAAAAGGGAAAAGAGTACCTATAAAAGTGCTCAAGACATCATTAGAAAAGGTCAGGATCTTACAATATCCCCACCTTATAACAACTCGTCCTCAAAATGTACTCCCAAGAATATCTAAGATTCTGAGGTAAAAATATTGGGCCACTGATCCCACATATCTACTTCTCTCTCCCAAGTTTCCTCTTGAACACACCCATGTTTCTACAAAACATGAACTATCAACATGGTCTTTCCCCATAGCTCCTTCTCATTGCAATCCAACACGTGTATTAGATGTTCCTCAAAGGACGCATCGGTATCAAGTACAATATCATCCATGTAGATTTAATTTTAAGGGTCAAGGTGATACCAATGATATTTTGACACATGAAAAATATTGTGCATACCACTAAACCTCTGTGGAAGAACCAATTGGTATGTCACCAGCCTGATTCTCTCTACAACCTCAAATGATCCAATAAACGTGGGTTCCAACTTTCCATGTCTTTGTATATTTTTTTAACCCAATCTAGGTGAAACCCAAAGGAATACATGATCACCCTCTATAAACTCTAGGGGTATTTGATGTATATTTTTTATATGAATTCTATTTACTCTAAGTCATAGCCATATATTTCTCAATCAACTGAAGTTACTCTGATGTCTCCTGCATGAGACTTGATCCCAACAACTCTGACTCACTTACCTCTTTCCAACATAAAGGTGATATGCATGGACTACCATAAAGAGCCTTATATGGTTCCATATTTATAGTTTCATTTTAACTGTTATTATAGGTGAACTCCACCAATGTTAGGTTCTTATCTCAAGACCCATCAAATTCTAGAAAACACACTCATAGCATATCCTCATCACCTGAATAGTAAATTCTGACTGCCCATCTATTTGTGAGTGAATGTTGTACTTAGTAAAACCGGTGTACCAAGCACCTTCTGTAAGCCCTTCCAGAAGCATGAAGTAAATCATGAGTCCCATTCTAAAACAATACTAAATGTCACGCCATGAAAATGGACTATTTACCAAACATAAAAATCTCCTAACTATTCCACTGAGAAAGTCTTCAATATAGGTAAGAAATGTGCTACTTTCGTTAGTCCATCCACAATCACCCAAATAGAATCACTCTTATGAGACTTACCCAGGAAACCTGCAACAAAATACATGGTAACTTCTTCCCACTTCCATTCTGAAATGGGAAACGGCTATAGTAAACCACCAGGTCATTGATACTCAGACTTCACCTATTGACCGATGTACCATCATGTCACAAACCCTGCTATATAATTTTTTATTCCTAGACACCAATACTATTGTCTTTGGTCATAGTTCATTTTGGTCACACCTAGATGCACCTCCCACTTCGAGGAATGAAATTCAAACATCATCTCCTCCAGTATGCTCGTATGCATAACAACCTAATTCCTAACATAGATGATTTCATCCTCATCTATGGTCCAATCTAAAGGTGACTTAGAATAAACCACATTTCCTCAAACGGAAGCCTCCTTTAGGTTCCCCTCAGCTATGAGAGCACGATCCTCCACCCTAGAAAACTTATTTATCCAAAAGATTTTAACCAAACACTTAATCTCACATTTAATTCCATCCTAGAAATTCCTTATCATAGTTGTCTCATCCCCTTCCAGTATTGTATAAAATCAATGCAAGTCAATAAAATGACCATCATATTCCATCACAAACATAATCCCCTATTTTGGTGGTTTGAACTTGGATTCCCTATCCTTTCTTAGTGTCTCTAGATAAAATTTCTCGAATAACTTATCTAAAAGTTCCTTCTATACCATGCCATATTCCTACCCTTTCCGAGCATGAACATCCCACCAGCACTTTTTTGATCCTTGTAACTTATAAGAAACCAACTTGACTCTCTTTCATAAGGTGTCTCTAAGTCATCAAGTATTTTCTAGATGGACTCAATCCAGAACACAACCTCCTTAGGTCCACCCTCTCTAGTGAAAGTAAAATGGTGTTGTAACTAAAGCTCCCGTGTCAGGTCGGATATACTCTTCACAACCCGCTCTGGATCTCTCTCTATAAAATGTATGAAGTGGGAAAATTTCTCATCGAACTGCTCTCTGACTCCTTTACCACACACTATTGGGGCCTCAGGTTCCACTACTGGAGGATCATCTCCATCCATTTCCTCCCATCATCCTCTCAACTAGCATCATCATGGAGGCATATCTCTATAATTCTAAACATGAATCTCAGAACACATATCGCAACATTATCAAAAGAATGTAATAGGGATTCACATAAGGCCATAAAAATTCATCCCCTTTTTCCCTCCACATAGTAAAAACTTAGTCTATATCACTACCCTTAACCATACTACATATAGGTCATGGTTAACAAAGGTTAGCCTCATTATAATTTCCCTATTTATCATTATACACCCAATTATTAACCTTTTTAACCATTTTAAAACTTTTCATATGACATTATAAACCGTTTTTTAGTTCAATTGCACAAGCAATGAAAAAAAAAAGTAATTTCAACAAATTACTCAAAATCTACTTTTCCTGTGCATGCCTAAAATGATTCATGTCACATAATAATCCTAAGTTCCTAGAATGATTCATGCATACTCAACTCTCATTCCATATCGGGCCATGAGTCAAATCTCAAAAAATATCAAAAACAATTATCACATCACACAACAAATGTATCACCCAAGGTGAAATAAAATTGAAGGATGCATAGATTAACATGGTTAGGAAGTGTGAAAACATCCATAGGAGAATAGGGGTGTGTTATTTTATTTTATTTCTTTAGATAAAGTTTTAGGGGATTACAACAATTAAATATTTCAATATTATTGGAATTAATCATGTTATATAGATGAAAGATTTTCAGCAGCCTAAGGGTTGGTTTGGGGTGGTTCATCAACCCTTGAAAAACTTTTTAGGAAAGAAGGAAAGAAACAAACACACAAATAACAACAAAGCAATTGCATAGTAGAAATAAATTTCTTTCACTTCAAACAAGACTATAATAATTAAGAGGATGAACAGTGACCAAATAATATGTGCATGAAAAATAAATGCTGGCACCTGAAATTTTAACATGGAAAACCCAATGAGGGAAAAAACATGGGACCTAGTACAGAACTCAAATTACTAAAATCAATTAGTACACATTAGAGACTCCAAAAAATGAATGTGATCTCAAAATTATAACTTTTTTATACAGTAGAATAAAATAATCATGGAAATATAGGTATAAGTGGATCTGAAAAAATTACATCATCCATGAAATAAGAGAAATAATAAATCTAACCTTATAGATATGAAGATCATCAACTGAATAACCTGGTGCTGAAAATCACCAAGATTAGAATAAAATTGATTTTTGATCAAATCCAATCACAAAAATGAATATTTCTCCCCATAATGACTTTTTATTCCAATACCTAACTACTACCTCCTTTTAAATGAAAAAAAATTTACATCAAAGATTTGTAACCCCTTAAAGAAACACATATTTGACCTTTTTATTTTAAGAAACCACATGGTGCACCAATTATGGAGGCGCCACAAAAAACTCCCCCTCCAACACAATTGGGGATCACCACCAACCCTACAATCAGTTAGTAAGTTTCAAATTTTCCTTTGGGTAAACTCGTGGTCAACATGTCTGACCCATTATCATTAGTGTGCATCCTCTCAAGATTTAACAGTCTCGAATCAAGGAAGTTATAGATCCAATGATACCAAACATTAATATGTTTTAACCTACCATAAAAGGTGTAATTCTTTCCCAAACAAAAAATCACTCAGACTATACAAAAATAAACATACCAATCTTGATTAAAATTGATCTCTCGAATAAAAAATTTCATCCACAAAAATTCTTTTCATTCCTATGTAGCTGTAATAAACTCTACGTCTGTTATAGATAAAGTAACACATCTCTGCAATCTAGACTTCCAAGATACAACTCCCATAAAAATTATCAAATATCCTAAAAGAGACTTCCTCTAATCAATATCTCATGCCATATATGAATCTATAAAGACACAAAGTATAGGTTCCCCACTACCAAAACACAATCTCATATCAGAAGTACCAAGAAGATAAAGAAATATATAGTTCACTGCTCTCCAATTCTCTCTACCTGGATTATATAGAAAATGACAAACCACGCCAAATACATGAGCTATATCAGGTCTAGTACATATCATCGCATACACTAAACAGCCAATGACAGATGATAAGGTATGCATTGCATCTCCTCTCTCTCTTCACTAGTAGAAGTTGATTGACTAGTACTAAGCATAAAATGTAAATAAAGATGAGTATTAACCACTTTCTCTATGTCTGTATAAAATATTTGAAGAACCTTCTCAATATATCTCTTCTGAGATAATCATAATTTCATAGCCTTTCTATCATGGGAGATCGATATGCTAAGAATCTGTCGTGTTGGCCCCAAGTCTTTCATTGAAAAATACTAAAAAATATCCTTCAATAATATTTCAATTATAGAAGAATCATGGCCAACAATGATCATATCATCAACATAAATCAATAGTATAATAAAATTATCATCATTAAATCCCTAAATAAAAACAAAATTATCAGAATATGACTTCCTAAAACCCTGATAAAAAATGAAAAATTCAAACTTCTTATACCACAATCTCAAAGCTTGTTTCAATCCATTCAAACTCTTCTTTAACCCGCAGACATGATTCTCATTACTTGTTTCAACAAAACCCTATATTTGATTCATATAAATTTCGTCCTCTAAATATCCATGGAGGAAATTTATCTTCGCATCCATCTTCTCGATATGAAGATCCAAACTAGCAGCTAAACCAAGAACAACCTAAATGGAATAAATTTTGACAATAGGTGAAAAAATATCATCAAAATCAATACATTTTTTCTAAAAATCCTTTAATAACTAATATTTCCTTGTATCATGGAACTAAAGTGGATTAATCATTTTTAATTTGATAAATCCATCAATTTTTCATATCTCTCTTACCTATAGGTAACTTCACCAACTCAAAAGTATGGTTTTCATGCAATGATATCATCTCATTATCCATTTCCACAACCCCTCTATCCTTTTGATCACTTTCCATTGACTCATCAAAATATTATGGTTCTCTCCCTTTAATGAGGAGTGCATAATTATCATGAGAATACCGAGTAGAAATGGCATGATACTGAGATGACCTCTACAGTGGAACTGTGGGTTCATTAATAACCCCTAGAACTAGATCATCAGAAACAAAAGGTGCATCAGAAATATCAACTCCAACTTGTTCACCCTAAACATCATTCTGCACATCAACATGATCATGCGAATCAATTATATGAGGTAAATTTAAATTATAACCATTCTCAAGACTAACCAATCCATCAGAAGTCGTAGAAGTATATTTTTCTCCCTTATCAATATCTACAGTAGTCTGATCCTCCTTAAACAATGCATCACCGTTTATGATGAATTTCTTCAAATCGAGATCATATAACCTATATCCAAACTCATCATGTCTATATCCACTAAAAATATGTTGTTTTAAATTACCATCTAACTTGGATCTATCATATCTAGTCACATGAACAAAATCATTGCAACCAAAAATTCATAAGTGATCGTACCTGATCTCTTTTCCATACTAAAATTTTTAGGGAGTGTATGTCTACAAAGAAACCGTAGGTGATAAATTAATAATATAAACAACAATAAATAAATCCTCGCCCAAAAAATTCCTAGGAAACTTTTCTTCCAAAAGAAAACAACAAACTCTTTCTAAAAAAGTTCTATTCATCTTCTTAGCTACACAATTTAGATGAGGTGTCTTGGGAGGTGTCTTCTAAAGCTGAATACCTTTCTATCTATAATAGTGATCAAATAGGCCCCAATACTCACCCCCATTTTTAGTGAGAATGCATTCTAATTTCTTACCACATTCCCTCTCAGTAGAAACATGAAATTTCTTAAAAACACTGAACACCTAACATTTGGAATTCAAAACATAAACTCAAATCTTACGTGAGTATTCATCAGTAAATGTCACAAAATCAAGACCTCAAAAAAGGTCTTAGATTTCAAAGGACCACTAAAATCATAAAGTACTAATTCAAGTACCTGTGAAAACATGTGTAAATGAATGCTGTTGAAACCCACCATGCTCTGTTTTCTAGCCACACAGTGATCATGCATGTCCAATTTGGCACTCTTAAAATCTAGAATAAGATTTATCTTGTCCAAACAAAAAATCCATTTCCCACTAATGTGGATGATCCTCTTATTCCATAACTTGGGAGAAACACAACACTCAACAATGTAAGTACTATCACAAGAAATAGAACTTGTAGTCTGGTACAAACCTGACTACTTCTTCCCTTGAGAAACAATAAAATAACCCTTGGAAGAATTCCATTGGACATCACCAAAAGTACTGATAAACCCTTCATCTTCATGAACATTGGTAGAAATAAGATTCAAGTGAACCTTAGGAGAATGTCGAAAATTCTTCAAAATCATCTTACTTCCTATGATGGTCTCTAAGAAAATAGTCTTGATACCTAAAACAATATCATGATAATCATTACAAATCTTCAAAATCCAAAAATTACTTGGTTTGTAATATGAAAAGAACTCCTTCTTCAATGTCATGTGAAAACAGATACCACTATCAAAAACCTGGAAAGAATCATCAAAATCAATATTAATGGAGTCATAAACAATAACAAGATCACCCCTTGTACAAGCAGTGACACTATTATCTCTATCACCATTTCTCTTCTGATGGGTTTCCTTCATTATGTTTCCTATTTTTAGCTAAGAGAAAAAAATAACATGTTCTTTCTTACCACAATGATGACATTCAAACTCTCTCTACTTTGACCTGGAATTGCTTCTACCATTTTTCTTACCTTGATTGTTTTATCCCTAATTCTTTTACTACCTTCTCCCCATTTTCTCAAGGACTAAAATATCTCAAGAATATTTCTCCTGAGTACATCTCCTAAACTCTTCATTAAAAATAGTATATTTAACAAAACTAAATTTTATAGCATCGTTAGGAGTAGATTCAGTTAGAGTAGCATGTAAATTCTCCCAAGAATTGGGTAAAGTGTCAAGGAACAAAAGTGATAAAACTAAATCTTCAAAATTAATACACATACCATTAAATTGATCAAAACACCCCTGATACTCACTCAAATAGTCAGAAATAGATGTACCTTCTTTTTACCTCAAATTAATCATTTTTTTAGAAGAAATATTTATTTTTTTCTATCTTGGAAGCATAGGTAGGCTCAAGATTCTCCCACAAATATTCTATATGAGAAATGTTGACAATATAGTTTATTGTATAGTCTTTGAACCACTGTTAAATGAAACCACAAACCATCTCATACTCAAAAATAATTTATTTATCTGACATTTTTTATGACTTCTGAGTACTAAATGCTAGAAGACACATTTTCTTGACAAAAAGAAGATACTTCATTTTTTAATCACCATATATGGTAGTTGGTACTATTAAAAAAATAATCTAATTATAATTGGATTCCATAATATATATAACATAAAAACCAAACCCTTTGATACCCGATGTTGGAAAGGAAGGAAAGTGATGAATGTGCAAACAACAACAAAGAGAACACACAGTGAAAATAAATTTCTTTCCCTTAAAACAAGAATATAATAGTTAAGTGGATGCGCCATGACCAAATAATATGTGCATGAGAAATAAATGTTGACACAAAAAAAAATTAACGTGGAAAATACAATGAGGGAAAAACCATGGGACCTGGTCTAGAAAGAAGATCCACTAGAATCAACGAGTACATGGTAGAGACTCCAAAAAAGTAAAGGGATCTCAAAAGTATAACTCTCTGATATAGCAGAAGAAAATACTAACAGACAAGAGTGGTAGAAATCAGATTTTACAAAATAACGTCATCTATGAAAGAAGATAAAATAATAAATCTGACCACAGAAATCTGAAGATCATCGACTGAATAACCATATGTTGAAAATACCCAAGATCATAAGAAAACAGATTTTCAATCAAATCCAATCACAAAATGAATCTTGATTCTCGTAATGATTTTGTGTGCCAAAACCTTATCGCTGCCTCCTTTTAAAATAAAAATGTTGGCATTAAAGATTCGTAACCCCTTAAAGAAACACGTATTTGACCTTTTTATTTTAGGAAACTATGTGGTGTGATAATTGAAGATGTGACCCAACAAAAACTCCCTCGAGGCCAGCTACATCCATGGTTCATGAGGCTTCATGGGTTGGTTTCCAACTTCAGAAAGAAGTTTTTGCTGAAAAAATATCACAAAAATCACTCTCATAATTGGGAGTGGTCCCCACAATTTTTCCCTATGTGGGAAATAGTATGGAAAATCAATAATATGTGTATTCATGTTTGAATATGAAAATACCCACCGCATTCCCCATAGAATTAAGTCATCCGACTGAACCATGTTAAATCATGTGTGTCCCATTTTTTAATTTCTCTGTTTTTGTGCATGAATTTGAGAGAGAGATTGGGACCACTTCCACATAACATAGGTGTCTTCCTCTACTAGAGGCACTACTACCCGTGAATATTGTATACAAGAGTGTTCTCTATGTTGTAATTTTTTATTTAAAATTTGATTATTGTGAAGAGAGAAAATTATTAATTGAGAGATTTATCTCAACATTAATAGAGGATTTTATCCCAACATTAATGGAGAGTTAATTCTCAATATTAATGGATAGAAAATTTAATATTGAATACATTAATTGGAGTTATGGACTTGGTGTCTATATAAGAGGATGTGGTATCATTTTTTGAAGGGGGTACATGTATGATGTAGCTGGTGAGAAAGAATCGGGGAGGGGTTGTTGTGTTTGTGGTATCCGGTGCGAAGTGATAATGATGAGAATGAAGTGAAGATGTTGATTACTTCAATAATGGAGTGTCGATGGTGATGATTGAAAGCATTGAAGATGGAATGTGATGATAGATGATAATGGTACCATGTATTGGAAGTCCTCTTGGTTACAGAGAAAAAGTGGCATGTCCCAATTGTGATGATCGACAGTACATCAAAATGGTGGTTTCATGTGAGTATGTCAAGAATCCCTTCGGGTGTTTTGAGAAAAATCCTTCAGATGTGTTGAAAAATGCCTTCGGTTGATGTGAAAAATTCCTTCAGGTGATGTGTAAAATTCAATTAGGTGATAAAAGGCCTTAGGGTGATAAAAGGCCTTCAGGTGGATTTTCTGGTGTGTGTTTTGCGACTGATTCCGCTGTGACATTAGGATCTGCCCCAATACCCTCATGTTGTGTTTTGATAGAGATCCAGATAGTGTTGTTGTTCCTTGGTGTTGATAATGATAAGAAATCATGTGTCCCCATTTATATTAACCAGTTATTAAATCAGGTTAAGGGTTAGGTTTTTCATATGTTTCTTTCTAGGTTTCATGTTGTTTCTTTCTCTTCTTAGTGATATCTTGTGCTATTTGTTCTCTCAAATTGTTGTTTTTTATTTGACACTACTACACATATTACCTTTAATAGAGTGTAAATATAATTTTAAAAGTGCTAAAAAACCATTGTTAATTGCAGTGATGATAGAGGGTTTTCTTTATCAATGCCAAAAAAGCAATAACAAAGCCCTAGCCGCCTGCAATCTGTTATTGATATAATATCACGCCCAGAAGGAAAAACTACAATTTCAAATGATATATACAGCCTATAATTTCAAAAAATTCTATAATTTCAAAAAATGCTATATAAATTTAATTAACATCATGAATACAAAAATTTCCTTTCATGGAATATACAAAAAAACACTACTATTACATTTTAAACAAAATTTTTCTTAATTTATATTTACAATTATCCAAAAAAATATTCTAAAACATTAATATTTAATCTTTTGATGCCCTTCATCCCCTCTCAAAAATTTCCACCCATGGTATCATTTTCCCAAAAAATCATATCAACCTAAGAAAAATATTATGCCTATATAAGAAAACAAATATTAGGTTAGTAATACTATAAAGAAATAAATTAAACATTAATATGAAATAATACATTAATAAAATGTCAATATTTAATAAAAATGATACATTTGGAGTTATACTGGTCCCACTATACATCCTATTGAGTTGGGGTTGATTCATAAATGTCACAAATGAGTTATGGATCATTGTCCTAAAATATCAAACAATCTGAATGTGTTTTCTTGGTTTTGAGTATGTCACTTTTTCTTTTACTAAAATTAATTTCAATTTTAAATAATGACACATTTAGAGTTATACTGGTCACAATGTACATCGGATTGAGGTGAGGCTAATTCCTACATATCACAAATTACTTATGGATCATTTTTCTAAAGTATCAAAACAATCTGAATGTGTTTGCTCAGTTTTCAGTATGTCAGTTGTGTTTTTTTACTAAAATGTCATTTCAAACTGGAAACATGTATTATAAGTCGTACCAGTCACATAGTACATTGGTTTGACATGATACTACTTCATACACATCACAAATAACTTATTAATCATTTTCCTAAATTATTAAGACAATCAGAGTTCATTTGGTTGGTTGATAACGAGTGACATGTTTTGAACTAAAATGTCAATTTTAAACTGATAACGGACACTTTAAGTCATATTGATCACACAATGCATAGGATTGAGGTGTGGTTGACTTATACACATCAAAAATGACTCATGGATCATTTTCTTAAAGTAATAAAACAATCCAAATGTGTTGTATTGGTTTTCAGTATGTCACTTGTTGTTTTTACTTAAATTAATGTCAATTTTTAATAAAAAGAGACACTTTGAGTCAAACCAGCCACACCATGAATCATATTAAGGTTAGGTTGACTCCTACACATCATAAATTACTCATGGATAGTTTTCATAAAGTATCAAAACAATCTGAATGTGTTTGATAATTTTTTAGTATGTCACTTTTTATTTTTACTTAAATTAATGTCAATTTTAAATAAAAAGAGACACTTTGAGTCATCTCGAACACACCGTGAATGTTACTAAGGTGATGTTGATTCCTAAATGTCAAAAATTAATAATATATTTTTTTACTAAAATACAAAAATAATATGAATGAATTTTCTCAGTTTTCAGTATGTCACTTGTTATTTTTACTTGAATTAATGTCAATTTTAAATAAAAAGAGACACTTTGAGTCATACTGGTCACACCATGCGTCGTATTAAGTTTTTTCTAACACATACACATCAAAAATGACTCATGGTTCATTTTCATATAGTATAAAAACAACATGAATGAATTTTCTTGGGTTTTAGTATGTTACTTATTTTTCTTACTTAAATTAATGTCAATTTTAAATAAAAAGAGATACTTAGAGTCATATCGGACACACCGTGTGTCTTATTTAGGTGAGGATGAATCCTAAATCTCAAAAATGACTGATACATAGTGTTAATAAAATATAAAAACAATCTGAATACATTTTCTCAGTTTTTAGTATGTCAGTTGTGTTTATTTACTAAAATGTCATTTCAAACTGGAAATACGCATTTTGAGTCATACCTGTCACATCATGCATCAGTTTGACATGATACTACTTCATACACATAAAAAATGACTTATGAATCTCTTTAATAAATTATAATGGCAATGATAATGTGTTTTCTTGGTTTTCAGGGAGTGACATGTTTGGAACTAAAATATTAATTTTAAACTGATAATGGACACTATTAGTAATACCGGTCACACCGTGTGTTATATCGAGTTGTGGTTGACTCTTACACATCAAAAATTACTGATGTATCATTTTACTAAAGTATAAAAACAATTATAATTCATTTTATTTTTTTTAAGTATGTCACTTGCTATTTTTACTTAAATTAATCTCAATTTTAAATATAAAGATGCACTTTGAGTCATACTGGCCACACCGTGCATTGGATTTAAGTTTTTTTGATTCCTACATGTCAAAAATGAATTATTTATCATTTTAATAAAGTATAAAAACAATAAAAATTCATTTTATAATTTTTTTAGTATTTCACCTTTTCTTTTTACTTAAATTAATGTCAATTTTAAATAAAAAGACACACTTGGAGTCATATCGGTCACACAGTGCATTTCATTGAGGTGAGGCTGACTCCTACACATGAAAAATGACTCAAGGATTGTTTTTATAAAATATAAAAACAATATGAATATGTTTGGTCAGTTTTCACTATGTCACTTGTTGTTTTTACTTAAATAGATGTCAAATTTAAATAAAAAAATACTTTGAGTTATACTAGACACACCGTGAATCATATTGATGTGTGTCTAATTACTATACATCACAAATGACTTATAGATCATTTTCATAGAGTATTAAAATAATCCGAATATGTTTGATTAGTTTCCAGTATGTCAGTTGTGTTTTTTTACTAAATTTCATTTCAAACTAGAAACACGCATTATTAGTCATATTGATCTCATCGTGCATCAGTTTTATGTGATACTAATTTATAAACATCACAAATGACATATCAAGACAATTAGAACATGTTTTCTTGGTTTTCAATGAGTGATGTGTCTTGAACTAAAATGTCAATTTTAAATTGATAGCGGACACTTTTAGTCATACCGGTCACACCATGCATTATAATGAGGTGTGGTTGACTCCTACACATCAAAAATGACTCATGGATTGTTTTCCTAAAGTATAAAAATAATACAAATGTGTTTTCTCAGTTTTTAGTATGTCACTTGTTGTTTTTACTTAAATTAATGTCAATTTTATATAAAAAGAGACACCATGAGTAATACCAGACACACCATGTGTTTTATTGAGGTACGACTGATTAATAAATGTCAAAAATGACTAATAGATCAATATTTTAAAATATCAAAACAATCTGAATTTGTTTTCCCAGTTTTTAGTATGTCACTTGTTTTTTTTTACTTAAATTAATGTCAATTATAAATAAAAAAGACACTTTGAGTTATACTAGCCACACTGTGATTCATATTGTGGTGAATTTGATTCATACACATCAAAAATTAATTATAGATAATTTTCCTAAAGTATGAAAACAATATGAATGTTTTTTCCCATTTTTCAGTATGCCAGTTTTTTTTTTTTTAATGTCATTTCAAACTGGAAACACGCATTTTGAGTCATACTAATCACATCTTGTGTCGGTTTGATGTGAGACTACTTCAGAAACATTAAAAATTAATTATGAATATATATCCAAAATTATTAATAAAATTGGAGTGTGTTTTCTTGGTTTTCAGTGAGTGACACATTTTGAACTAAATAAGTATTAGATAAAAATGATAAGGAAATTAACTTACAAATAGTAGATAAAATGATGAGAAAATTAATTAATTACATAAAAATACATAGATTGAGTCATACCAACCACATCATGCATTACCATGCTTTCTAGTATCTTTCTTTGTTTAAATAGAAACATTTCATTGTTAACATTTATCACTTTCCTTCAAGTTCCTTCCACTGCCTTTTAAGGAAAGTGATAAATGCCAACAATACAGGGGTGATAAGGTTTTGAGGGAGAATAAGTTTTTGGAAGACATTGTTTGCATGAGTAGTCAAACATTTAATTTAGATTGTATTTATGTTATAGAGAATAGATAATATTATGAGGAAAAACATATTATATTAAAAAATTACCTTCTCATTGAATTCTGAGTTGCAACCTCAAAGTCCAATATCTCACGATCATGATCAGTTTAGAATGAACCACCCCAAATCGAACAAAGGAATCCACCTATATAAGAAAATAATTCTTATGTGAGTAATACTAAAAAGAAGTAAATTAAACATAAATGAGAAATAATCCACTACTTCTATGGAAGTTGCATCTTCATGCAATTTGTATACATTCTTCCATCAACCATGTTGCCCATTCATTTTTTAGCGCATCTATATCATCATGTGAATATGAGTCTTTTTTAAAGTAATATTAGTACTAGAAAAATATAAATACACAAATTATTAATCAATATTTTAAATTAAATGGTAATTATCTTTGAAAATTCCTCTTCAAGGATGCTAGTTTGTTCAAGGAATATGATCTCTCTTTTAAATTTATAAACATAATAACCAAAATATTTTCCATTGGTTTTTTTCGAACACTGTAAAAAAATTGATGAGAATAAGTAATTTTTTTATATGTGTTTGGATATTGAAATCCTATTATATATACCTTGATACTTATTGAGTCATTGAACTTGTCCTCTTTCTTTTAATTATCCCCTAGCCTCATTACTTGTTTTTTACGATATTTATACACCACCCTATCATAAGAGAATCCTCAATAAAAGATAATATAAATTATATAACTTTATATTTAGTACTAAAACATTGGATGTATTGTATTAAAAATATAAAAATTCCATCATATGTGGTTGGTTTGTTGGATATCCATGCATTGAATCCATGAAATAAATCTTTGGAGTATCCAAATTTACATCATTGAGCATCCAATGCTTCCTAAAAACACAAAAATGAATAATTAATGAAAGAAATTAAAATATATTTGTAATGATTAAATTATAAAGTTTTACCCCTGTATCGTTGGTATTAAATAGAATCAGTCATCAAAAAAATTATTTCAAGCTATTTGATCGGACCTGCCACTATTTCATCCTTTTTTTGTATCTATTTTTGGTTTTTCACTATAGGTGATGTGAGGACTAATGAGTATAAATTATTTTCATGGGAAAATCCCTTAAATTTTTTTTCATATATATGCCTTCTAAAAACATGAAATGTATTTAGTCATAATTAACACAATATATCAACTTTTGGAAAATCAAATCATAAAAACATACCTCATGTATACATTTAAAACTGAGATGCCTATCTAATCATAGTCAAGGATTTCAATTCAATATCAACACCAATGAAGTATTGATCTTTCTATCCATGCATATTTTCTTCATAATCAACTATGTGATTGAAACCATCTTTTACCTTTGTATCCACATGAACCTTGAATGATAGTAAATGTAGATATAGAATGGATGGGGTAATTGTGCTTTCAGTAAATCTTTTTGATCAGTTGGTTGATCCTTTTGATGGTTTTGAGTCATTCTGACATTTCATCCCCTTCCCTTTTTCTACTTATAATAAAATTAATCTTTTTAGACATTTTTCATTAATTTTTTAAGGTTTAGATTGAGAAATAAATTTGAAATGAATACCTTATTGTCAAAATGTTTTTTTACAAGATGTGACGGTCATGCGATGAATGTTCCAATAGCTTTTTTGACCATATAAATATCTTCCTCATTAATTGGAACAAGTAGATATATTCTTGATTCATGGGATACATTGGTCGAAACTTACACATGACCTTTCGTAAGTGGTCTATTGTGTAGCCTTCCCTTTTGAATATTGAACACTGTCTCCCTCTCTACAAGGCGATGGGTGGGTGTTGCTAGATATAAATCATAGTCCTTATCACCCTATAGAATATCAATACGGGAAAGGTATCAGTGTCTATCTGATTCATATTTCATAGAAACATTTATTAAAAGACTTATTACATTGTCTAAGACATCTCTTTGAGTGGAATGGCTAGCCTCATATCAAGTGGTGGTTGGGGAGGGATCTCTACACAGTGGTTGTTATTGAGTTTCTTCTTCTCCTTGCTTCCCCCTCATAAAAGTTTCCATAATCTCTATTTTCTATTGGAATTGTAATTCAAGGGTAGATATTATTTCTCCAATATATTTTATTAATTCACTTTGATCCTCCTCTTGTTTTATTTTCTCAAAATATGTTTGGGATGTCACCCCAAAACCCACACCTTTGACGCAGACATACTGTTATGGCTACTTTAAGGCCACCAATGGTATGTGTTCATCTAGTATAGGTGTTTTTGATTCCTATGACTATACTGAATATAAAATATAGTAAAATTAGTTATCAATATTATATAATAGTGATTTAAAGAAAAACAAATTTTTATTATGTAATACTTACACATGTTTCCCACACTTTTTGTGTGTTTTCATCTATTAGTATCTCATCTTTATTTACACATGCCTCATTCTATAGCACATAGTGTGGGATGGAAGTGGATTTGGATTTGGATTCATCAACATTTATATAACCATAAAAACATAATTATGGTTTCGTTTCATGTCACATAAAATTATTATGGTAGATTTAAAATATGTACCATGTTTTTTCAAGTGAAGTGTACCCCATACTTACTTTATAGTAGTGGTATGCTGGTTTTTCTACTCGTTCCTTATTTCCAACACTTAGTTTATGTTACATAAATTAAAAAAACAATGTGATGAATACACATATCATCAAACATTCTATTACTAGTCTCAATGTACCTAAAAAGACACATCTACAATATGGACATTAAATGCATCCCACGCTTCTTGGGTTATCAGGTGTTCATAGATAAGTGGCGGGTGTGGGTTTATTTTCCTTTCAGCATCTTTAAGATGATGTCTTGTTAGGATTTTGCAAAATCCAATGTTAATCATTCCAAAAATAATTAATACATATTTCTTGTGGGAGTCATATACCATAAATGCACTCTGAAATGGATGATGAAGAGTAAGTCAATGTTTCATTATTTTATTTATTAGTAAAATAAAGAAATGATATCATAATTTTACCATAATCTCTTCCCACATCAGTTTCTTAATCCCGGGCACAACATGGTTCCACAAATCTACATCAATCGGTATGTGTTTCCGAATTATGATTTCAATATAACTATTAAACATGGCCTTTTGAGGATAACATGTTGGCCTCATGCACTCTATCCGGCCTTTAATTTGATGCCTTTGACTTTCACCTTAATGATTTTTTCTAATAGCCTCAAACTACGATGCTCCTATTTTTTCTACATTGTCGGTCCTTTATCACCTACCATTTCCCCAAAATCAACATCATCAATATGTTCCTCTGTAGAAGTAGCATCGGCATGGTCAAATGGTTGTTTTACCTCTTCACTAGGAGTAGTAGTAGGTTAAAAACATATTATTCCCCAAGAATGGGAGCACCATCACTTGCAGAAGGTCATTCCTCTGCACTGCAAGCAGTAATAGGTTGAGAGACATGTTGCTCCTTGGGATTGGGAGCCCCAGCATGTGTTGAATTCATTATCTATAGAAGTGGTTTAACATTTAATTAGAGTACATAAATGTAGCAGCAAATGGATAATAACATGAGGTAACATGATTTATATTAAAAAAAATGTAACCTGGTTATTGAACTCTATTTTTCTTATTTAAAGGCTAAAGGGATTTGACCCCTCTATCGATGATCCAAATCCCTTTATTGTGTTCTCCTCTAACATAAAAAACACCGTCTACATTGGGATCATTGCAAAATTATTGTGACATCCCAATGAAAGGTTCATCCTCAGTTGAATTTTCATCTAACTCTTCAGTAGTTTTGGTTGATAACAGAACAAATGACCACTTTCAGTTTGCGGGATCTAGAACATAAAATACTTTTACTTCTTGTGATTCCATTATAAATGATTTGTCTTTGTACACTTCCTTATTGAAATCAACTTTCATGAATCCCAATTCATCTATTTTAATAACACTTCTATTATCAACTCACTTGTATTAAAAAACAGGCACTTGGGATATTGTATAATCCAACTCCCATATTTCTTTTATGATTCCAAGGTATGACATATTCACGTAAATTGGATTTTTTCCCCTTAATACCAAAAACATGAATCTCTTTAGCCACGAGTGTAACTCCACTATTTTTCATTGTATTGTCTTTATCAAGCTCATTTTTATAGAACATATAACAATTAATTACATAACCATTGTAAGATAATACATACACACTTGGTCCTATGCCTAGCCATCAAAGTGGTTCTAAAATTGAATCTATATTTTCATCTAAATCCTTTAAAATATTATCTTGAAACCATCCTATAAACTATTGATTATGTGTATTTGATATCTATCTTTCAGCCCTTTATGGATTCAAATGCCTAATAATTTCTTTGTGGGTTTTAACATATGGGGAAACTTCCAAACTGCTATTCAAAACATAAAGGTGGGAATGCTCACAATCTGTAATTTTTATTGTGAAAACATCTCTTCTATAAATTCCTTCACTCAAAATCTACCCAGGGTGATGATATTTTAGTATACCAATTCCTTTTACACCAGATAGGTATTCGGTATAGAATTCAATGTCTTCCTCAACAATATATTTCTCCATAATACAAACCTCTATCTAACTTCAATTTTTAACATTCACTTTCAAAATATTCATATTTTGTTCAATGGGGTACATCCATCTATAGTGTACATGACCGCATAGTTGAATATCTCTCACTAATTGAATCATCATATCAAATAATGTTGGTGGGAAGAATATTTCCAATTCACGTAATATGAAAGCAATTTATCTTTCCATAGTTAGCAATTTCATCATGTCTATAATTTTTTTGTATATAGCTTTTAAGAATAAATAGATCTTGGTTAATGTATGATATAAATTCTTATTAAAAATGAAACATAAAGCTATAGGCATTAGATCTTGCATCAAAACATGGAATTCATGTGATTTCAGTCCCTTAAACTTTAAATCATTCATTTACATGATGTTCTCGATATTTGATGAATACCCATATATAACCTTTATGTCATTCGAGAAGTTTAAAAACTGATATCTCTCCTTCCTAGAAAGAGTGTAAGTAGGTGGAGGAAGAAAATTTTGTTTTTCACCCTGCACTGGAACCAACTCTTATCGTATTCTCATGTCAACCATGTCTAACCTAGCCTTAATTCTATTCTTTTTCTATTTCATTTAGAAATGTTTCAAACACCCTATCACATACATTTTTTTTCAAAATTCATAACATCAAGAAAATTTTTAATATACAAAAAATTTCAATATGGTAATTCAAAAAAAACTGATCTCTTGTTCTAACTAGTTTTCATAAGGTTTTTCAAATATTGTTTACCAAAAGCAGTGTCCACAACTTTTACTTTCTCAAATAGTTGATCACCTATTAGTGGATATGGTGTTTTACATTCTTCTAAAATTCCATCAAATGATATTGTCTAAGATTGGTACTTACTCCATCGGGGTAGAAATATTAGATGTCTTAGAAACACAGTTTTCGAAGAATGTTTCAACCTAATTGATTGTGTACCTTGTTTACAGATGGGACACCCTTGAGTTTCTTTAATTCTATATCCTGAAAATTTTCCATAATTAGTAAATTCATTTATCATCCCATACAACATGGATCTCAATGTGAAATCTTCATTTCTATAAGAATCACACAACTTAACACCTGAATAACACAATAATTTCAAATACTCGATCAATGGGGCCAAATAAACATGAATATCATTACCCAATTGTTTTGGTCCTGATATAAGGATAGATAACATGATTTATTTTCGTTTCATTCATAACCATGGTGGAATGTTAAAATTTTCCAACATAACTGACCACATACTATGAGTCCTTCTTTTAAAACCAAAAAGATTCACTCCATCTGTAGATAATGCAAGACGAAGGTTTCTCTGCTCATTTCCAAATTTAGGATACTCATGATTAATTCTCTTCCACTGAGGAGAGTCTGTCGGGTGATGTAGTTTACCATATTTATTTTTTGTATCTTCATGCTATGTCAATCACCTTTTAGTCTTGTCATTTCCAAATACGTGCCTAAACCTTATAATGATTGGAAAGTACCATAAAACTTTCATAGGACCAGATTCATCATTCTCGTATCAAGAAGAACCACACTTTGGCATTCTAGAACTAATTTGTGGTCCTTACAATACTGTATATAGTCATTTAGGAAGACATTTATTCTTTCAGAGATCATACCCATCGATCATAGAATTCATTTAGCATCATATGTTCATCTCATAAGCTCGTTATCTTATGGGAGAATATCATTTAAGAGATAAAGTAGTTCTATAAAATTGGTTTCACTCCATCTGTTTCCTACTTTCATATTATACAGCTTTAGTATGGATTGAAATGTTATATATTTAGTGCAACCACCGTACAATAATGTATTTTAATAACACTTTAACTTATCAAATAATTTTGGGAAATCATGAAGTTCAGCTGCAACTATCCTTGTCATTTCCTCAATATGATCTGCATCATCATTCACATCTATAATGACATCCTTGATACAGTCTTTTTCATTGACCACACTTATAATCATATCATATGATCCATAAAATGTAGTGTTATCCCAACCACTAGGTATATTCTATTTTTCCTTGTGTTTATTACAACATTTATAACTTTGATCTATTCCATGGCAGATCAAGTGTTCTTTCAACTCCTTTGGACTAATTTTTCTTGAATAATAATAGTTTAAACATGAAAAAAGGATTTGAGAAGGGTTATATGCATGATATTTTGAAAACTTGTTGAAATATTTCACTCTATCTTCATACTCTTTTATTAGATGATTGGAATATATCCATTATTTATTCATATCCATCCTATTTTATTATGTAATATTAATATTTAATAAAACAAATACACAAAACTCTCATCATAATACATCTTCATATAGTAGAAATTATTTACATTACACTTCATGAGAATTGATTCTATAATGAAAGCATTGAAATTACAGTTACACTATCTTGGTGCCTACTTAATCCCAAAAAAAATCTATTTGAGACTGGAACCAAACCTTCTATTCCATTTGGCATGAAACCTTCTAATTGATCTATGTACATATATTCCTCCAAATCTCCATGAAGGAATATAATCATAACATCCATTTGTTCTAGAAATAAACCTTCAATGGAAACCAAGGTGAGAACAATATGACTTATTATATGCTTTATAGTAGGAGATAAACTCTAACTGAAATCTAATCCTTCTAATTATTGAAATACATATACCCTTTCCATGGTGTTATTATCGATCTACTTGTCTTCCCTATATAATGTAATGGTTTTCTTAATTCTATGAAAATCTAAACTTAAAATATTATGGAAAAACTAAATTTCATATTTGCTTTCAAAACTATTTATAAAATCATAGTTGAAATCCCATTAAAAAAACCAACCATTTACACAAATTTCTCTTTAAAATAACACACCCTTTTTAAAATAAACCAATCAGTTCCAAACACTCTTTTAGAAAACCCCAATTTATTTTTTAAAGAATTCAAGGAAACTTCATGACCCAAAAATATTAATCATTGAAAATGAGAGACAACCCTCTATATTTTACAAATTTTCATTTAAAACTTTACACACCACTTGTTAAAATGAAACTAGCTTTACATACGCTTTCAAAACATTCACATCCCTTTGTGAAAGCCAATCAGGTGAGTTGAAAAACACATGGCATGAAACCTAATTCCATTCCAAGTGTTTAAATCATTTTAAATATATTAAAAAAAAGGTATGTTGAACACATATATTTTTTAAGAAACATTTAAAAACACTTGAATCATTTTAAAAGAGCCACTTAGGCATTTTCACAAAGACAAAAATCCCAATAAAGGAACTTTATAAAGGATGTATTAATAAAAAATAACCAACATTTTATAAAATATAAAGATATAAAAGTTTTATCATGTCTCTCATGAATAAATAGTATGAATCCTATAGTTTATTCCAATAATACTACTGAGGAGTGAATAAGTGATAGATAAAGACATAAGTGTCACTTGTACATGATACTTTTGAACATAATGTCACATATCTTCAAAGTGGGCAACCATCTTCCACTTGATGCTTAAATCATGTAATACCTAAGCTTGATCCTTCCAATATGGTACATTATAAAAAAAATCCCCTTCTTGAGGGTATAAATTAGGTCAAAGTTAAAGTAATATAGGTAATAAAACCTTATATGTTATCAATGGTTTATTTCACTTTGTGATTAAATATATTTCAAACATTTTTTTAGTGTATTCTAAAAATATCTGACCTTAAAGATAATACCAATAAAAATACATGGAAATAACAACTATTTCCAAATATATGAAAGGATTTGGGAAGTTTCTCTTATGTTTCCTTAACTTTATGTACCCATAAGCAACCACATGACCATCATGGACTCGAACTATTCAAATCCTGACTCCTGATACGTAATAATATAATTCCTACTCATTACCAAACTCATTTATGGTTAAGATTTTCGTTTTCATCAATCTCTCATTAAGATCTTAGAAGTACTTATCATGAACATCTAAGAAATGGAACCATACCACACTCTTGGATAAGGCCTTCTTAGAGCTTCCAATTAAGAACAATCCTAGTTGGCCCTCTAGTAATAACTATAAATACATCTAGTAACTTTTCAATGATAGTAGGACATACTAACTGATGTTTCTCTCTATCATCCAAAATTACTCTTGATAAATGGGCTATGATTCTACCCAACTACAGAAATATAGGTCCTACATGACTAGTTTTCATATCCAAATCTTCTATATTGACATAATCATCACCATAGAAAAAATATAATTCCACCCATTGATGAAAATAATTGATATAGTAGATACATCACTATATGGGGATTTTAATTGTAGTCACAAACTAGACTCATAGTTTTCATGTCACTGGAACCTACCCTTACCATTTTTGTGTCTATATTAAGTGGGAATTAATGTGTTTGAAGGTAAAATTTTCAAATAGCTGTGATACATTATCTGCATCCATTTTTTATATATGTGAAATTTTTATCTCCCTCTTGTATATACCTCCTACTTTCAATCAAATTATACATGACCATAGGTGAGTGGGTAGTGGTTGGATCACCTAAAAGGTAGTACAAGCCTCATCCTCAATAGTCTGAGTCTATGTGATCATTGACCTCTCATAGTACTTATGCAATACATCACAATAGGTTGGTGGAGGAATCCATTAATGTTTGAATAAAATGCATCCCATGTAGTATTATTTATCCTTTAGCTTCATTTTGCTAATTGGGATACCAAATCTAAAACTTCCCATGGTTTCATACCTTAAAATAAAGAGATTCTCGACAAAAAAGAGTTCTTACAAAGCTCTATCCTTTCTGAAAGCACTCCATCTGAAGTTGAGACATGCGTTGTAGACCCTTTTTGGACTATACGCTATGCAACTCGATTTTTAGGGAAGACGAATGACCCCCCCCTGAAATACCAGAGAAAGAGGATGAATCTTTTGATTCATCTTGATTGCAAGTTGTGCCTTTAGCTTTGTCATTTGAGATCGGCCGATAATGGTGACTCGGAGTGAAGGAAAACAGGTTCAGGCTCCTCGGGTGACCTAGGATATACCGATCTTCAGGGAGCATCGGGAACTCCTCCCTTTCTTGTTCCTCCATCTTCTTTTGTTTATATTTATGACTATATATAATTAATATATTCTTTTTAATTTCATTAGTATTTAAATATATATATATTTATTTATTTATTTGTATTTATGACTATAATTAAAATATATATTTATTTACAATTAAAATTATAAATATAATAAATATATTTATTATAATTTTATAATTATTTACATATATATTATTTATAATTATAAATATAAATATTTTTATATATGTATAAATATTTTTATGTATTTATTAATATATTTCTATAATTTTATATATTTATAAAATTATAATTATTATAAATACATTAATTATAATTGTCTAATTATTTAAATATATATATATATATACATATATATATTTATAATTATAATTATAAATAAATTTATCTGTAAATATTTGTGTATAATTATAAATATATTTATATGTATATATATGTGTATATTAATATTTAAATATATATATTTATAAAATTATAATAAATATATTTATTGTAATTGTATAAAAAGTGTTTATATATAATTATATATGTAATAAATATATTTATCATTTAAAAATTTACAATAAATATATGTATATTTATAATTATAAATATAAATATATATATTTAAAAGGAATTTATATATAATTATAAATATAAAAATATATTTATCATTAAAAAAATTATTATAATTTTATAATTATATATATATATATATATATTAGGTGTTTGGAGGTACAATTACGTTAAACACACACACACACCACACACACAGGCCTGGAAGGCAGGTCATAGCCCACCAAGAGATCACCCACCCAATCAGCTGCTTTATTACATACTATATTTTTTTGTCTCGAAGGCCCAGTGGGCATGAAGCCCATTACATAGATGGTAACCCCGAAATTTTTAGCCCAAGGCCAATTCTGTGAATAGTGACCTAGCTACTATAGTACCGCTACAGTACCTCAACTGCTACAGTTCTCTCAACAGCACCACTACTGCTACAATGTCGCCCGCCACCGCTAGAGTGTTGTCGTTCAATAGGTCTGTCGCTACTACGGTACTGTTATAGTAACCTGCGCTCTATGGGTTTTGAACCCCCATTTTTATGTAGTATTATGGGGTGCTTACCATTATTTAAATATATATATATATAGTTATATTTAAATATAATTATATAAATATATTTTAAAAATTATTTATATATAACTAAATATTTATAATTATAAATATAATAAAATATTTATTATTTAAATACATTTATCATGATTTTAAGTATTTATGAGAACATAATAGCTTCATGGGAACATGATTGAATCATATACACTGGGTAAAGTATAGATTATAAACGAGTCATAATATATATGGAAAACATGAATAGTAATGAGTGTGTAATGTATAAATGAAAATTCATGATGAATACATAGCATATGAACGTCAATTATATTCATGAATCAATTGATCAAATTCATTGTAAACATATATTTATTTATATTTATAATAATCATTATACATATTTAAAAGTATTTATATTAATTTATTATTTAATGAAATTTATTATATATATATTTGAATTATTAAAATATATATATTAATTGTAAAAATGCTTTTTTTATTTAATGTGTACAAATAAACATTATTTTTTAATATAAATTATTAATATTTTTTATTAAAAACTTTTATCATCGCTAAAAATGGCACTGATAAAGGGTGCACCTTTATTGGTGTTTTTTTAACACTGACAAAGTGTAGATTTTTTAGCACTAATAAAAGCCCCCTTGTAAGAACCCAGTTTTTCCTACGAAAGACTTTGGAATATTCTTGATGTTATTCTAGAGCAGCGCCTTCAGATGGCGTGCGATTCCGAGCCTCGAAGTGGCCGGAATTAAATTTTCAGTGCGTTCACACTGGGCACGCCAAATAAATGACATAACTCCTAAATGGTGATCCGGATCAGGGATCCGAGTGTACGGATGGGTCCAGAATGGGATTTTTACCCTATAAACGACATAAAACTTGTCGGCGCGGGATGTTTGGACCCCTCGCTCGCTTTCGGAACGTTAAACGGATAAATTAATTAACTAATTTATTCGTTTAACGGTTAAACTCGAGTATCTCTTAAACGGTGTCTTGGATTGGAAAACCGAGGGTAGCGTTGAGTTCGGAGCGTGCCTTTTACCCTAGGAGGGGTATAAGTTCTACAGGTGCGAGCCGTCAGTGAAAAATGGCCCCAGGGGTGTTTTCGTAATTTGGCGCCCTCGGGTGTTGAGTTCAATAACTTTCAAACGGAAGCTCAGAATCAAATTTTGAGACCACTGTTGTGCTCGGGAGGTGGTGTTTACCCTAGGGGGAGCTTAATCTTGACAGCGCCGGAAGTTTTGGACGCGGGTGTTTTGGGAGTCGGGACTTTTAATTAAAGAGTTTATTTATTTAAACTCTCCCCCTTCTCCCCTTCCTCCCCATTGACCCCTCCCCCCTGGCGAAACCCTCAAGCTCCCTCTCCTCCTCCACTCCGGTGAGGCAGCTCCGGCAAGGCGACGGTGCGGCGGCGGATCCTCTGTGAAGCTCCGGGAAACGCCCAAGAGGTAGGAGGTTTTGGTTGCGTTTTAATTTCCGAACATTATTTCAACCCCAATTATATGCATCGATTGTTGCTTGATCGTAGAATCAAAGCCAACGAGCACGTAGTAGTTTTTATGCTCTTTTCGACGCATCCTTCGGATTTGAATTCCGAGCTCCGAGCTGCCTGCAGCGGTCCGACGAAGGTTTCGGGAAATTTAGGAGTTTCTAGGTGTTTATGGCGGGTAGGCGCGGCGGCCGGCCATACCAGGCGGCGGCGCGGTGAGCCGGACGGCGGTGGAGCGGCTCCAGGCTGAGGCGGTGTCTCGGCAGCGGGGCAGCGCGGGCGATCGGCAGTTGGGGTTGAGACGGAGCGGCCGCGAAGGAGGCCGGCTGAGGGCGCCAGTCGTATTCGGCGTAGGAGGAAGGACCTGCGCCGTGCGGGTCTTCCTGGGGTCAACGAAGACCGTCTTTGGACGGTCTGTTTCAGAGGAGGCAAGGACCCACCTCATGCGGGTCCTGCATTGCGACGGAGACCGGCCATTTGGTCGGTCGGTTGAGGAGGGTCGGACCCGCTCGGGTATGGCGGTTTGAGGCGGGCCTCGGCCAGCGGGCCACGACGGACTGGGCAGGACCAGCGGCTGGGTCGTGGGCCAGCAGCTCGGACCGGGCCGGCCGGGGTGGACCGGCCCGGTTAGGCCTCCTTGTATTCGGGGGGGTCATATCTTTCAAACGGCGCGTCCGTTTGACGCGCCGTCTGTGGCGATGAGTTCGTATCGGCGAGGCGCTCTATTTAAGGTGAGTTTCTGGATTTTTGGATTCTGTGCCTGAAGACGGGCGACCCGAGGAGCTTTCAATTAATAATAATAAATTGTTATTTAGGTTGCGACAGACGTGGCTCGTGAGCCGGACGTCCGTTTGACGTGCCGTCGGAGGCGCTATGGCCCTGGAGTTGAGACGGACCTTCCAAAGTTGGTTCGGAACCTTTGCTGTGAGGTTTCGTTGCTTAGGGGCACGAAACGTTTAATGCGGATAATTAATGAATGAATGAATTAATTAATTATTCTTGCGTCGGACCTCACTCCCGCTTGGGATGTCCGATTGACGCGCCGTCAGAGGCAGCATGATCCCAGTTCTTGTGTGGAATTTTTGAAGATATTTTCAAAGCGTTCAGGTTGGAGACGAGGTGCGGGCCCCATGGGGCCTAGTTCGCACGTATTACGGTGAAACACCACTTTTTCACCCGACATCCGTTTGGGGTGTTTGAGTACCCGTGTCTGGATGTTTTTCCGAGGGGATTGCAATGGTGCAATCTTCCCGCTCTAATTCGGCACGATGGTGCGGGGCCCATGAGGATCGTTTGGGCGTTGACAGTGATTTTCCATCTCTATCACCAGGCGACCGTTTTGGAAAGTGAATAGTCCATATTGTGTTCTTTTTTGAGGGGATCGCAACGGTGCGCTCCGTTCGTTGTGTTTCGGGACCGGATTGGGGTGCCACGAAGCACCGATCGTGTGCGGTGCGCCGGGATGCCCCTTTTTCTCCGGATATCTGTTGCACTCATGTGAGTAGTGATTTTGACATGTTTTCCTGAGGGGATCGCATTGGTGCGATGCGCTCGACTGTTTTAGGGGCCGAGGCTCGGGATCACGGGACGCCATTCGGGCGTAAAGCGGTGTGGGATGACTTTTTTTTCGGATATCCATTGGAGGCGTGCGAGTATTCGATCTCGCATGCTTTTTCGCGAGGATTACAACGGCGTAATCTGTTTAGGTGAGCAGAGCCTCATATGCAATCTTATTAAATGTGGAAATGTGAAGGTGCCCTGGGGGCAGTTCTTCTACTGTGTTCATAGCGGATCCTTGGCGTGTGGTCGTGTGCACTCCCGTGTGAGTGAATTAATGCTTGAATAGATGTGGTTGGTCGTGCCCCAGTCATTGAGGTGACAAGTTGGAGATGTTACGTCACGCCTTCACGTTGACGTTGGATGTCGTGTGCACGATAGCCCTTGGGCTGAAAGTGAGGTATACTCTGGGAGTATACGGGAGTGCTTAGAGGTACGTGTGGTTTGTACCTGAGACGTTTGTGCACTTGGTTGGGGTTAACTTGGGGCCACACGTCGTGTGGGCCCCAGGTGCATGTCATGCTCTGCTTTGCGTACTTTGACCTCTCACGACATAGAGGGTCCCTCTGCGCTCGTTTGTTTGACTAGTAGGGTTGAGTGGTCTCCCCCTGGTTTCATTCTTGATGGATCGGCTGGTAGCAGTGCTAGTGACACCTAGTGATGGAACATGCACTGAACCCCTTTGGGTGAGTTGTACTGGAGTTGGGTGGTTGCGCGATACCCACTACGTGTTCGTTTGGCCAGTGGTGTACCCTCCAGTAGAGATGGATAGAGAAGTTATGAGTTTTACCCTCTAGCGGGGCTGGGCAGTGGGTTACTCATCGACTTCTATGGGTTTACCCTCCAGCAGGGCTGGGCAGTGGGTTGCTCACTGACTTCTAGGGTTTACCCTGCAGTAGAGACTAGGCAGTGGGTCACCTGACACTCTTAGGGTGTACCCTCCAACAGAGACTGGGTAGTGGGTCACCCGACTCACTTAGGGTCTACCCTCCAACAGATACTGGGCAATGGGTCACCCAATGACCTCTTAGGTTCTACCCTCTAGCAGGGCTGGGTAGTGGGTCTCCCATCATCTAGTTCCGGGTCTACCCTCCAGCAAGGCTGGCTAGTGGGTTGCCTGTCGACTTATTCCAGGTCTACCCTCCAGAGGGGCTAGGTAGTGGGTCGCCTGATGATGTATTAAGGTCTACCCTCCAGCAGGGCTGGACAGTGGGTCGCTAGATGATGTATTAGGGTCTACCCTCCAGTAGGGCTGGGCAGTGGGTCACCTGATATCTGGTTATGAATTACCCTCCAGCAGGGCTGGGCAGCGGGACACCTGTTGGCATTCCAGGCTCAGTCCTTTCTACTAGGCTAGTCTGTGGCTTTCCTTCGTGATTACCAGAGCGGGACCCTTGGTTATATGCGTCAGTGTTGTGACGACTTTGACTTTGAGAAGACCTATCGACTGTAGGGCAGTGACGAGGTGTGGTTTGACTTTCCCTAGAACTCTCAAGTACAAGGGGAGCATTCCCCCACCGAGACGCATCCTTGTGACGCGACCTAAAACTTTGTGGGCGAGTCAGTGCCACCCAAAGCAAATAGTGTCGAGATGCGGTGGTTTGATCCCCTTGACTTGTAGTTCGAGGAAGACGTGCGGGATGCTGGGCATCGATGATGGTGTTTACTTTTGGGACTGTTGGCTACTCACTTTTCTTGGGCTGAGCTATAGGACAGAGATCCCCTTACGACGTTGTTCGGGCTTCTTACTGAGCATAAGGATATGTATATAGCTTGTTCCAGTACCCACTTCTTGGGTTTGGTTACTCTCTTTCTAGGAGAGGCGAAGACGCGCGGGGTATGCCACGTGCCTTCCTTGTCTAGCTTCTCGTGGTTAGACGAGTCTACTCTCCTTCTATAGGTAGCGAAGACTCTATGGGAAGTTCAACTTATCACCATTTCCATCTCCTTGTGTCTGGACGAGTCTACCTTTTTTCCTCTTGTTGGGTTGAGCTGGACTCTTCACTGTTCTATTTACTGCACTTTCAGCTATACTCCTCTACTATTCCCCGTTCGCTCTACTGCTCACCCATCGGTACCTCCTTTGTTTCTCCCTCGAGCCTTCGGGGTATCCTACTGAGTATTTTTATACTCACCCCTGCTTGGTATTTGCCCACACTTGGTGTGCCCTTGCAGATGACGGACAGGTTGGTCGTGACGTTAGAGGAGCTTAGGAGCTTGGGAGCTTGGATCGTGTGCGGTGGTCGGAGTCGGGTACCAGGCAGGGAACCCTTCCAGCTGTTTACTTTTGTTCACCTGTTGCCGGGTTGTGGCACTTTTCTGGTTGGGCGCGTGTTTTCCCTTTTTCTTTTCAGTTTACTTTATGTACTTGCTTTGTACTTTTAGAGTTTGATGAACATTGTGGTTTATTTATAGCAGTTGCCCTTTTCTTTACTCGTCTTTTCTTTTACTCTGCACTGTTGCATTGAGTGTTCTGCGTGTGTGTGTACAGGTACTTAGGCAAAGTCCTCCCCGAGTTTTTGTGCCTTCGGTGCTGGTCTCCAGCCCCTGGCCTATAGAGGTGGGCTTGGGGTAGTTGTGACTCGAGCCCAGGTAGGGTCGGGTCGTGACAAAGTGGTATCAAAGGTGGTTCGTTCCTTGGGATGTTGTGCGGACGTCCCTAAAAGAGGAATTGGTTGGGATATAGGGCAACAATGTTGATGTGTCTCGAGAGCGTCTCTTAGGCTAGGGAGTCCAGTAATGGTGCGGTGGCCGACGTATCCATTCACCAGGACCCTGATAACCCGCTTGTCGACTCAGCATGTTGAGACACTTGTTGCAGGGGAACTTGTTTGTGGATCACATAGGACTGAGTCTTGACTGTACTTCTTGAGTCATCTCCCCATCATTGTTATCGGTATATACATATATGCTCATCTGACCGCGACACTCCTTGATAATATTCAGGATGTCTCCGTGAAGACATCCAGCCACGATACCATCTTTGGTGTGTGACGACGACCCTGTGAGCTACGAGGCCATAGTCCAGGACCCATCATGCGAACCCCTTTTCTCTGGGTGGGCCGGTAGCAGCACCCCCACCTGTTGAGCAGCAGACAGCTTCAGTGGAGCAGGCTGAGTTTCAGCGCAGTTTGGGCGCGCTCTGTGAGTTTCAGCGGCAGAGACTGCTGAGGTTCAGTGGTGAGTTAGACCCTCAGGCAGCAGAGGTTTGGCTCGAGGTAGTGGTTTGCCTTTTCAGGCTTGTGTAGACGCTGACAGATTAGAGAGTGGCTTTGGCAGCCAACCTTTTTCGTGGAGCATCTTGGCGTTGGTGGAGTCTGGTGACTCAGCTTCTTGACGAGTCGTCGCTTTTGTGGGGTGAGTTTTAGTTGTTGTTTCGTGAGGATTTTTTCCCCTCCTGCTTGCACTCCGTTGGGATTCAGGAGCTCCTGCAGTTTCAACAGAGAGGGATGACGGTGGCCGAGTACACGGCTAGTTTCGCAGACCGTGCACGCTTTTACCCGGACTTGGTCCAAGACGACGACTCCCGAGTGCGAAAGTTTGAGCAGGGTCTCTGCCGAAAGATTTGTGCTGTCATAATACCCTTGGGAATTTTCACATATGTCGGGGTGTTAGAGCAGGCATTGGTGACAGAGAGCTTCCTGTCACGTTTTGCGGTTGGTTGTGGCAGAGGGCATGACGGAGCCGAGACGTCTGTTGTAGTTAGCAGGCGCTAGAGGACAGGACCTCGATGCAGGTGGCCTTCCCACTTCCGATTTCAGAGATTTGGTCGTTTACCACTGTGGCGAAAAGGAACAGGGCCTCAGCCGAGGATGCCCTTCCGTAAGTGGATCCCGGGTCGTGGTCATACACCACAGTGGCGCCGGAGGGCACCAGTGCAGCCCGAAGAGAGTCGGTGCTATGCTTGCAATGGGCGAGGTCACCTAGCATGGGACTGCCCAACCAGGCATCCAGAGAGCTTCAGGCAGGTAGCAGGTGCACCACCATGACAGAGGCAGCGTCGTGATCGGAGTAGCAGCCAGAGAGGTGGTGCTAGCAGAGGAGCGGGAGGAGCTGGTAGTGGGGGACGACCTTACGAGGCCTTCTCATCACCGCTAGGCGGTCCACGTCAGGCTCTGGGAGCTGACAGTTGGGACCACGAACAACCGTGAGCTTTGGATGTCTATGATCCTGCAGAGAATGGGGTGATAAGAGGTACACTCAACAGCTCTTCTATTTCTTGCAGTAGAATTGATAGACTCTGTGTGTGGAATGCTTTCCTCCCTGCTCCTTGCTTAAGGTGTTACCAGGGTGGCACAGGGCGTCGGTGTAACCTTGTGTTGGTATGATAAAAGGTGTGGGACCTTTTCCTTTAGTCGATGGTGTCGACTCCTTCGATTTCGGGCATGTAAGAGGGCCTTGGATGTGAGACATTGACTGTGAAACCTCACGTGACCAGATATCCTAGGGTGTTTCACCATATGGATATTATGAAGGAGGGAATCACCGGGCCTTATTCCAGGTGCGGGTGGTGATTCCAGTCATGGCGTGCGACGTAGAGTTTTGTTCAGGGACGTGAGCTACCCCTGAGGTCCTTCGGACTGTTTGAGACCGTGTAGAGGGATGATGAGGTTCTCTACCGCCTTGCCCTAACCCCAAGGGCTGGATTGAGTGCATGACGTCTCCCACGTGACTCACCCAAGAAGAGGTGTGCGTGATCCTATGCACGACATCGGAAGGGTTGGCCTCACGTGAATGGATCAGTCCTTTGGTCTGTGTGCGGTGGCGCAGAGCTGTGCATGAGTTCTTCTGGGTACGGAGGAGCCGGGTGCGGGCTGGGTACCCTGAGTTTTTTCCCTGGTTTTTCTTTTTGGGGACAAAAATCTTGAAGGAGGGAATGATGTAAGAACCCAGTTTTTGCTGCAAAAGACTTTGGAATATTCTTGATGTTATTCCAGAGCAGCGCCTTCAGACGGCGTGCGATTCCGAGCCCCGGAGTGTCCGGAATTAAATTTTCAGTGCATTCACACTGGGCACGCCAAATAAATGAGATAACTCCTAAACGGTGATCCGGATCAGGGATCCGAGTGTACGGATGGGTTTGGAATGGTATTTTTACCCTAGAAATGACATAAAACTTGTTGGCGCGGGATGTTTGGACCCCTCGCTCACTTTCGGAACGTTAAATGGATAAATAAATTAATTAATTTATTCGTTTAATGGTTAAACTCGAGTATATCTTAAATGGTGGCTTGGATTGGAAAATCGAGGGCACCTTTGAGTTCAGAGCGTGTCATTTACCCTAGGAGGGGTATAAGTTCTGCGGGCGCGGGGCGTTAGTGAAAAATGGCCCCAGGGGTGTTTTTGTAATTTGGCACCCTCAGGCGTTGAGTTTAATAACTTTCAAACGGAAGCTTAGAATCAAATTATGAGACCACCGTTGTGCTCGGGAGGTGGTGTTTACCCTAGGGGGAGCTTAATCTTGACCGCGCCGGAGGTTTTAGACACGGGTGTTTTGGGGGTCGGGACTTTTAATTAAAGAGTTTATTTATTTAAACTCTCCCCCTTCTCCCCTTCCTCCCCATTGAACCCCCCCTAGAAAAACCCTCAAGATCCCTCTCCTCCTCCACTCCAGCGAGGCAGCTCCGACAAGGCGACGGCGCGGCGGCGGATCCTCCGTGAAGCTCCGGGCAACGCCCAAGTGGTAGGAGGTTTTGGTTGTGTTTTAATTTCTGAACCTTATTTCAACCTCAATTATATGCGTCGATTGTTGTTTGATCGTCGAATCAAAGCCCATGAGCACGTATTAGTTTTTATGCTCTTTCCGACACATCCTTCGGATTTGAATTCCGAGCTCCGAGCTGCACATAGCGGTCCGGCAAAGGTTGCGGGAAATTCAAGAGTTTCTGGGTGTTTCCGGCGGGTAGGCGCGGCGGCCGACCATACCAGGCGGTGGCGCGGTGAGCCGGACGGCGGCGGAGTGGCTTCTGGCTCAGGCGGCGTCTCAGTAGTAGGGTAGCGTGGGTGGTCGGCGGCTGGCATTGAGGCGAAGCAGCCGCAGAGGAGGCCGGTCGCGTTCGGCGGATGAGGAAGGACCCGCGCGGGTCTTCCTGGGGTCAACGAAGACCGGCTTCGGCCGGTCTGTTTCAGAGGAAGCAAGGACCCGCCTCATGCGGGTCCTGCATTGCGACGGAGACCGGCCATTTGGCTGGTCGGTTGAGGAGGTCCAAACCTGCTCGGGTCCGGCTGTTTGAGGTGGGCCGCGGCCAGCGGACCGGGCCGGACCCGCGGCTGGGCCACGGGCCGGCCGGGGTGGACCGGCCCAGTTAGGCCTCCTTTTATTCGGGGGGCCATATCTTTCAAACGGCGCATCTGTTTGACACGCTGTCTGTGGCGATGAGTTTGTATCGATGAGGCGCTCTCTTTAAGGTGAGTTTCATGATTTTTGGATTCCATGCCCAAAGGCGAGCGACCCGAGGAGCTTTAAATTAATAATAATAAATTATTATTAAGTTGCGACAGACGTGGCTCATGAGCCGGACGTCCGTTTGACGTGCCGTCGGAGGCTCTATTGCCCTGGAGTTGAGACATACCTTAAAAAGTTGGTTTGGAACCTTTGTTGTGAGGTTTCGTTGCTCAGGGGCACAAAACGTTTAATGCGGATAATTAATGAATGAATTATTTATTTATTTTTCTTGCGTTGGACCTAACTCCCGCTTGGGATGTCCGATTGACGCACCGCCAGCGGCAGCATGATTCCAGTCCTCGTGCGGACTTTTTGAGGAGCTTTCCAAAGCGTTCGGGTTAGAGACGAGGTGCGGGCCCCATGGGGCCTAGTTCGCACGTATTACGGTGAAACACCACTTTTTCACCTAACATCTGTTTGGGGTGTTTGAGTACCCATTTCTGGATGTTTTTCTGAGCGGATTGCAATGGTGCAATCCGCCCGCTCTAATTTGGTACGATGGTGCGGGCCCCATGAGGATCGTTTGGGCATCGACGGTGATTTTCCATATCTATCACCGGGTGACCGTTTTGGACAAGTGAATAGTCCATCTTGTGTGCTTTTTCGAGAAGATCACAATGGTGCGATCCGTTCATTGTTTTTCAGGACCGGGTTGCGGGTCCCACAAAGCACCGCTCGTGTGTGGTGCGCCGGGATGCACCTTTTTTTCCGGATATCCGTTGCACTCATGTGAGTAGTGCTTTTGACGTGTTTTCCCGAGGGGATCGCATTGGTGCGATGCGCCCTACTATTTTCGAGGTCGAGGCTCTGGATCACGGGATGTCGTTCGGGCATAAAGCTGTGTGGGACGACTTTTTCATCGGATATCTGATGGAGGCGTGCGAGTAGTCGATCTCTCATGTTTTTCCACGAGGATTACAACGGTGTAATCTGTTCAGGCGAGCGGAGCCTCATATGCGATCTTATTAAATGTGAAAATGTGAAGGTGCCCCGGGGGAGGTTCTTCTACTATGTTCGTATCGGACCCTGGGCGTGTGATCGCGTGCACTCCCGTGTGAGTGAAGTAATGCTTGAATAGATGTGGTTGGTCGTGCCCCAGTCATTGAGGAGTCAAGTTGGAGATGTTACGTCACGCCTTCGCGTTGACGTTGTGTGTCGTGTGCACGGTAGCCCTTGGGATGAAAGTGAGGTATACTCTGGGAGTATACGGGAGATCTTGGAGGTACGTGTGGTTTGTACCTGAGACGTTTGTGTTCTTGGTTGGGGTTAACTTGGGGCCACACGTCGTGTGGGCCCCAGGTGCATGTCATGTTCTGCTTTGCGTACTTTGACCTCTTGCGACGTAGAGGGTCCCTCTGCGCTCATTTGTTTGACTAGAAAGGTTGAGTGGTCTCCCCCTGGTTTCATTCTCGATGGATCGGCCTGTAGTGGTGCTAGTGACAACTAGTGATGGAATAGGTGCTGAACCCCTTTGGGTGAGTTATGCTGGATTTGGGTGGTTTCTCGATACCCACTACGTGTTCGGTTGTCCAGTGGTGTACCCTCCAGTAGAGATGGCCAGAGCAGTTCTGAGTTTTACCCTCCAGTGGGGCTGGGCAGTGGGTTACTCATCAACTTCTTCGGTTTTACCCTCCAGTAGGGCTGGGCAATGGGTTGCTCACTGACTTCTAGGGTTTACCCTCCAGTAGAGACTGGGCAGTGGGTCACCCAAAGCTCTTAGGGTGTACCCTCCAGCAGAGACTGGCCAGTGGGTCACCCGACGCACTTAGGGTCTACCTTCCAGCAGAGACTGGCCAGTGGGTCACCCAATGACCTCTTAGGGTCTACCCTCCAGTAGGGCTGGGCAGTGGGTCGCCCATCGTCTAGTTCCAGGTCTACCCTCCAGCAAGGCTGGGCAGTGGGTCGCCTGTCGACTTATTCCAGGTCTACCCTCCAGCGGGGCTAGGCAGTGGGTCTCCTGATGATGTATTAAGATATACCCTCTAGCGGGGCTGGGCAGTGGGTCGTCGGATGATGTATTAGGGTTTACCCTCCAGCAGGGCTGGGCAGGGGGTCACCTGATATCTGGTTATAAATTACCCTCCAGTAGGGCTGGGTAGTGGGATGCCTGTTGACATTCCAGGCTCAGTCCTTTCTACTAGGATAGTCTGTGGCTTTCCTCCATGATTACCGGAGTGGGACCCTTGGTTATACGGCTCAGTGTTGTGACGAATTTGACTTTGAGAAGACCTCTCGACTGCAGGGTAGTGACGAGGTGTGGTTTCACTTTCCTTAGAACTCTCAAGTACAAGGGGCACATTCCCCCACCGAGACGCGTCCTTATGATGCGACCTAAAACCGTGCATGCGAGTTAGTGTCGCCCAAAGAGGATTGTGTCGAGGTGCGGTGGTTTGAGCCCCTTGACTTGTAGTTCGGGGCAGACGTGCGGGATGCTGGGCATCGATGATTGTATTTACTTCTGGGACTGTTGTCTACTCACTTTTCTTGGGATAAGCTACGAGACGGAGATCCCCTTACCACATTGTTTGGGCTTCTTGTTGAGCATAAGGATATGTATATACCTTGTTCCAGTACCCACTTCTTGGCTTTGGTTCCTCTAGTTCTAGGAGAGGCGAAGACGCGTGGGGTATGCCACGTGCTTTCTGTGTCTAGCTTCTCGTGGTTAGATGAGTCTACTCTCCTGCTATAGGTATCAAAGACTTGACAGGAAGTTCATCTTCTCACCGTTTCCAGCTCCTTGTGTCTGGAAGAGTCTACCTTCTTTCCTCTTGTTGGGTTGAGATGGACTCTTCACTGTTCTCTTTACTGCACTTTCAGTTGTACTCCTCTACTATTCCCAATTCGCTCTACTGCTCACCCATCGGTACCTCCTTTGTTTCTCCCTCGAGCCTTCGGGGTATCCTACTAGTATTTTTATACTCACCCCTTCTTGGGCTTTTCCCGCACTTGGTGTGACCTTGCAGACGACGGACAGGTTGGTCGTGACGTCAGATGAGCTTAGGAGCTTGGGAGCTTGGACCGCATGCGGTGGTCGGAATCGGGTACCAGGCGGGGAACCCTTCCAGCTGTTTACTTTTGTTCACCTGTTGCCAGGTTGTGGAACTTTTCTGGTTGGGTGCGTGTTTCCCCTTTTTCTTTTCAGTTTACTTTCTGTACTTGCTTTGTACTTTTAGAGGTCGATGCACATTGTGGTTTATTTGTAGCAGTTTCCCTTTTCTTTACTCATCTTTTCTTTTACTCTGCACTGTTGCATTGAGTGTGATGCGTGTGTGTGTATAGGTACTTAGGAAAAGGCCTCCCCGAGTTGTTGTGCCTTCGGCGCTGGTTGCCAGCCCCTGGCCTATGGAGGCGGTTTTGGGGTAGTTGCGGCTCGAGCCCGGGTAGGGTCGGGTCGTGACACCCCTTTTATCAGCACTTTCTACTTAGTGCTGATAAAAGTCAGTGCATCCCTTACCCGGATCTATGGTAGTGTGTGTATTTATAAAATTGGCACGAACCATGACAAATACATGTGTTCATTTCCTATTTTCTTTCTTTTTATAATTCATCTTAATTTTCATATTCTTTTGTTTCTTCTTCATCGATTTTTAAAACCATCACATGGTGGAATTTTCTAGTTTGTGCATGATCTTGGGAATTTTATTGGGGCATACCTATGTGGGTTCACTCAACAGTAGGTGTGGAAATAAGGGATCTCTATTTTTAAATTACATAATAGTATCAACAGCATCCATCAAATGACCTGTTAAGCCCATGATAAAAAAAATCCATAAAATTTTCCCTTGTCCTCAACTACCCCAATTTTCCCCCTTCCTTGCCACGATGCTCCTGCCCCGTGCGACTTCCCTCCCGACTTATCCCCTGACACTCCTCTGCAGCGACCCCGTCACGACACCCCTCTTGTCTACCGCTGCTAGAACCCTACTCCCTTCTCCCTCACCGTGGGATTTTTCTACATATAATAAAATTTTTATAAAAAGTTATGAAAATACATACGGGTGATTTTGAGGCCAAAGGTGGGCTTTGTGTGGAACAACCCCTTCTTAGAAACTTTTTCAGTCAAAGCGTTGGACACTAACTTCTATTTATTTTTTTAGTTTATTTTTGTTTTGTTTTGTTTATATATATATATATAAACAAATTAAACAAAATTTTAAACTGTATTGAATTGTTTTTTATTCAGTTTTATTTGAAATAAAGTATTCAAAAAATATTACACCCATCCACCTGATCCACCCTTTTATAGGGGGTCCATCTTTCCATTCCTTTATTTTCTATGTGGGTCTCACATTCTATCTTTCCAACACATTCAAATAATAATATAATATATGTAATAATTCATTAATAATAATAGTTAAAAATAAAATTAAAAATATTAATAATTAATAATAATAAATATATAATTATGGTTAATTAGTTACAAATAACTATAATAATGTAATAACTACTTAAATAATGGTGTGATGATTAATTATATTAGTTTAATTAACAATTTAACTAAACATATAATTTAAAATGATTATAATTATAAATAAAAAAGTAATTAGTAATTAATAATATGACTAGTAATAAAATTAATAATTTATATTAAGTATTAATAATTTAATGCAATTGATATTTATTATTAATGTAATTAAATTAAAATGATTAATAATATAAGTAATAATTAAGTATAGTTATATATGAACCGAAACACAAAGATGACTAATAACGTAATTAATAATATATATATATATATATAATAACATAACTAAAAACTATCAATATCATAATTAATTATCAATTATACATATAGTTAATAATTAATAATATATAATACTATAATTAATATATATATATATATATATATTAGGTGGTTGGGGGTACAATTACATTCTAACACATACACACCACACACACAGCCCTAAAAGGAAGGTCATAGCTCCCCCAAGGGATAACCCACCCAACCAGCTACTTTTATTACATCATATATTTTTTACCCGAATGCCCAGTGGGAATGAAGCCCATTACATGGCTCATAGGCCCCAAATTTAGGCCCAAAGGCCCATTCTATGAATAGTACTCATTTGAAATAGTACCTTCTCTAGTACTGTCGCCGCTATAGTGTCTGTCGGTACTATAGTACCCGTCAATGCTATAGTACTACTATAGTACCCTGCACCCAATTGGTTTTGAACCCCCAATCTCATGTATTATTACAGGGTTTCTTTAATAATAATTTATATTCATTAATAAGTGATATTAATTTTTTTAACAGGTCTAAGATAAGGTTCAAAAACCCTATACCATTTATTAAAATAAAAGTCCGCAAATAAAGAGAAGAGTCAACATGGAAGAGCAACCCATAACAAAAATGAAAATTGTCAAAAGATGCAATCAACAAAAGGCCCAAAATGATACTAAAAATCAACTTCAATCTCACGAGTAAGGTTGGGACCCCACCAACCCCAATCACGTGAGGCACAGCCTCACGGATGTCAGTCACACTTCCAGGCCTTTTCTCTCTATCAAGGCTCATGGTCTTCATTTGAAGAATGTTCAGCAAAGTTATCTACACCCATATCTCTAGGGGTTGCTTCATGTAGCTGCTCTTGCTTCTATCATCCATCCCTAACTCCCTTAGTGCTCAATGACTCTAAGGGATCCTCCTTAGACAATTTAAGTACTCCAAAAGGATTGGAGATTGATATCTTAGCCATTCTTATAACTTCATTTTTAGAAGCCTGGATACTTTCCATAACAACTCCCTGCACCTCATCTTGATAATTATCATCAAGAAATTCAACCCTCCATGATTAAATATGAGCTTCAACAACCTTCTCAAGAGAGACCCCTCTCTTCTTACATACCTGTTCCAAAGAAGCATCCTAATTTGGACCACTAGTTCTCGGACCTACAGAAACCACTTCCAAGGACCCTACTGCAAGGTGCACCTCCTTAGTGACCCCATCCTCAAGACCTCAAGAATCTATCCTATAAATTCTATTATGATCCTTTTCAATGGTATCCATTAAAATATACTGATTAGTGACACCCGACTCAATAGACTATACAAAATGATCCTTCTCCAGAGGAGGTAATGGGCAACAAACATCCCTGACATCAATCTTTCTGGTCTGATCCAAGGGAGGAGATGAAGGACACACCTTCATAGGAGTTCCAAACACATCCTGGATATTAAGATAAGTATCATACTCCTCACTCTAGGTTGATACCTTTCCAACCCGATTAACCAGAGAAGTAGCATAGATCATGCTTGAAGCTTCTAACCCCTTAACATGGCCTTTAGATAGATTTTGAGCCGACACTAGATTCATCAGTGTGGAAATTTTAGGACCACTAATCATGGTAATATTGTCTTCATCACTATCTTTGATCCTTTAAGTATTAGCACTACATTTGGAAAACCCATCAGAGTTGGAATCAGGCACTTCCTTAATAATAGAAGCAACAAAAATGCCACTTCGTTTGGTGTGATCCAACATGGGATCAGAATCTACCTGATTATTAAGAGGGGAACAACCTACCATTTCCAAGGTTCTCTTTCCCTCATAACCATCCAACAAACCCTTCCTCATAGAAGCAACATTTCTAGGAAAACTTTTTGCTAATGCCTTTTCAATTAATCCCTAGTTTTGAGAAGCATTTCTAGACTTTGATTACTTATTGACCTCCTTATCTAATTTTTATTACCTTTTCTAGATCTTAAAGAAATCATCCACTCTTGAAATAGTTGATGCTTATAAAATTTGTTTAATTGCTTCATCAGATGAATTTTCAACATCATTTAGTCCTTCTTCCACAATCTCCTCCCATGACTTGGTAGTTTGCTTCCCATTAAGATCCAATTTCCACACACCAGCAGAGGCATGCCAACCTTGAGGTTTTAAGGTAGCCATATAATAAACACATTACCTCTAATAAGGGGTGGTCTCCATTGGTGTAGACTTATCCCTGATGAATACATTTTCAATAGAAGGCTCAACAGGTCCAACATTAGAGAGATCATCCAAAAAACCAAATGCACACCCTAACCAGGATAATGGCCTTACCCCTCTCCCTTCAAGACCACACAATTGTGTGTTGTAAATGTGGGTTCCCTTTTAGAATAAAATTTCTTATATACTGTTAGATATACACGATGCATACTTACCATTATAGTGTATAATTTTTTGGGTCCACTATTGAAATGGTAATGTCTATAGATTAACTTTCATATCAAAATGTTATAGTAGATCACATGATATAATGATAACCTTGATGTCACGACCCGACCCTACCCAGGCTCGAGCCGCAACTACCCCAAGCCCGCCTCCATAGGCCAGGGGCTGGCGACCAGCGCCGAAGGCACAACAACTCGGGGAGGCCTTTGCCTAAGTACCTGTACACACACACGTAGCAAACTCGATGCAACAGTGCAGAGTAAAAGTAAAGACAAGAAAGTAAAGGGAAACTGCTATATATAAACCATAGTGTGCATCGACCTCTAACAGTACAAAGTACCGTGCTGAAAAGGAAAAAGGGGCAAAACACGCACCCAACCAGAAAAGGTTCCACAACCTAGAAACAGGTAAACAAAAAGGAAATAGCTGATGGGTCTCCCACCTGGAACCGGCCACGACCTCCGCACGCGGTCCAAGCTCCCAAGCTCCTACGCTCCGTTGATGTCACGCGCCACCTGTCCGTCGTCTGCGAGGGCACACCAAGTGCGGGCAAAGCCCAGGTAAGGGTGAGTATAAAAATACTTAGTAGGATACCCCGAAGGCTCGAGGGAGCAACAAAAAGGAGGTATCGAAGGGTGAGAAGTAGAGAGAATAGGGGAAATCAAAGGGAGTACATTAGAGATTGGAGTAAAGAGTCCAGCTCAACCCAACAAGAGGAAGGAAGTAGATCGTCTAGGCAAAAGGAGCTGGAAACGGTGAGAAGATGAACTTCCCATCGAGTCTTTGCTACCTATAGTAGGAGAGTAGACTCATCCAACCACGAGAAGCTAGACACGGAAAGCACGTGGCATACCCCGCATGTCTTCGCCTCTCCTGGAAGGAGAGTAACCAAACCCAAGAAGTGCGTACTAGAACAAGGTATATACATATCCTTATGATCAAACAAGAAGCCCCAACAACGCCGTAAGGGGATATCCATCCCGTAGCTCAGCCCAAGAAAAGAGTGTCCAACAGTCCCAGAAGTAAACCATCGATGCCCAGCATCCTGCATGTCTGCCCCAAACCGCAAGCCAAGGGGCTCAATCACCGCACCTTGACATTATCTTCTTTAGGAGGAACTGACTCGCCCGCACGGTTTTAGGTCGCATCACAAGGATGTGTCTCGGTGGGGGAAAGCGCTCCTTGTACTTGAGAGTTCTGGGGGAACATCAACCACAACTCATCACTACCCCGCAGTCAAGAGGTCTCCTCAAAGTCAAAGCCATCACAACACTGACCCGTAGAACCAAGGGTCCCGCTCTGGTAATCACGGAGGAAAGCCTCAGACTAGACTAGTAGAAAGGACTGAGTCTAGAATGCCAACAGGTGTCCCCCTACCCAGCCCTGCTGGAGGGTAATTCATAATATGATATCGGGTGACCCACTGCCCAGCCCTGATGGAGGGTAAACCATAATAAATCATCAGGAGACCCAATGACCAGCCCCGCTGGAGGGTAAACCATAATAAGATATTGGGTGACCCATTGACCATCCCTGCTGGAGGGTAAACCATAATACATCATCAGGCGACCCACTGCCCAGCCCCGCTGGAGGGTAGACATGGAATAAGTCGAAAGGTGACCCACTGCCCAGCCTTGCTGGAGGGTAGACCTGGAACTAGACGACGGGCGACCCACTGCCCAGCCCTGCTGGAGGGTAGACCCTAAGAGGTCATCGGGTGACCCACTGCCCAGTATCTGCTGGAGGGTAAACCATAAGTGTGTCGGGCGACCCACTGCCCAGTCTCTGCTGGAGGGTAGACCCTAAGTGCGTCGGGTGACCCACTGCCCAGTCTCTGCTGGAGGGTATACCCTAAGAGCGTCAGGTGACCCACTGCCCAGTCTCTGCTGGAGGGTAAACCCTAAAAGTCAGTGAGAAACCCACTGCCCAGCCCTGTAGGAGGGTAAACCCAAAAAAGTCGATGAGTAACCCACTGCGCAGCCCCGCTGGAGGGTAAAACTCAGAACTGCTCTGGCCATCTCTATTGGAGGGTACAACATTGGCCAACCAAACATGGAGTGGGTATCGCGCAACCACCCAACTCCATAACAACTCACCCCAAAGGGGTTCAGTGCCTGTTCCATCACGGGGTGCCACTAGCACCGCTACCGACCGATCTATCGAGAACAAAACCAGAGGGAGACTACTCAACCCTACTGGTCAAACAAACGAGCATAGAGCCAAGGGAAAAACTCCACCCTGCCAGTCAAACAAACGAGCACAGAGGGACCCTCTATGTCGCGAGAGGTCAAAGTACGCAAAGTAGAATACGGCACGCACATGGGGCCCACACGACGTGTGGCCCCATGTCAACCCCAACTGAGCTCACAAACGTCTTAGGTACAAACCACACGTACCTCCAAGCGCTCCCGTATACTCCCAGAGTATACCTCATTCCAGCCCATAGGCTATCGTGAACACGGCCCCCAACTTCAACACGAAAGTGTGACGTAACAACTCCAAACTGCCACCTCATCGGCTGAGGCACAGCCCACCACACGTCTTCACTCACACGGGAGTGCACACGATCACATGCCAAGGGTCCGCTACAACCACAATAGAAGAACCGCCCTCGGGGCACCTTCACATTTCCGCATTTTATAAGATCACTCAAGAGGCTCCGCACAACCAAATGGATAGCACCGTTGTAATCCTCGTGAAAAAAAATGCGAGTTAGACTACTTACTCTCCTCAAACGGATATCCGACAGAAAAGTCACCAACACCGCCTCACGCCCGAACGGCGTCCCGTGATCCCGAGCCTCAGCCCCGAAAATAGTCGGGCGCATCGAACCATTGCTATCCCTTCAGGAAAACACATCAAAAGCACTACTCACTTGAGCGCAACGGATATCCGGAAAAAAAATGCATTCCAGCACACCGCACATGAGCGGTGCCACGCGGGACGCGCATCCCAGTCCCGAAACTCAACGAACGGATCGCACCATTGCGATCCTCTCAAAGAAGCACACAAGGTGGACTATTCACTTGTCCAAAATGGTCGTCCGGTGATAATGATGGAAAATCACCATCGACGCCCAAACGACCCTCATGGGCCCCGCACCATCGTGCAGAATTACAGTGGGCAGATTGCGCCAACGCGATACCCTCGGAAAAACACCCAACATTGACTGCTCGCACGCCTCGAACGGACGTCTGGTGAAAAAGTTGCTAAAAGCTGCCCGCAGCTCAAAAGACGGGCCGTGGGGCCCACACCTCAACTCCGACTTCAACGCCCGGAACCACCCTGGAAACCTCCGCCTCGACGCCAGGGTTCCAACGCCGCTGATAGCGCTTAAATCGGACGCCGGACGCGCCCGTGCCGCTCAAAACAAGATTCCTGAAAAAACGACATTTCACTTAAAGACACGTCGCGCCTCCGAGGCCCATCGTTTCGGGAATTAAAAATTCCCAAAACCATCTCAAAAACTTTTCCTCGACGCCAAGAAGGCTCTGCCATAGATGGCATGCAAATCGGACACCCATAGCGGAAAATACGGGTGTCCGAACACCGAGTGGGCAAGGCCCCTGGGGCTGGACCGGCCGCGGCTTGGCCGCGCGGGCCGGCCGCGGACACGCGGTCCGTGCACAGACCGTCCACGAGGGCCGGTCGTGGCCGCCGCGTGAAGACCCGTGCGGTGCGGGTCTTTGTCGCCGCACGGGGGTCGCGCACCGCGACCCCGCGGTCGCCGCTCCCTGGCGACCGCCGCCTCGCCTCGCCGGGCGCTCTGCCTGATCCCCGGCCTCCTCCAGACACCACCCCCTCACCCTGGCCAGACGGCGCCTCACGCCGCGACACCCACGGACACCCCCCTGCTGCCGCTGCGAGCCCCCGGCCGCTTGACGCTCAGCCAATCCGCCTGCCGCCCTGCCCATCACCCAATTTCCCCCAAACTTCGGTGAACTTCCGTGAGCAGCTCGGGACTCGAAATTGAAATCCGAAAGATGCGTCGGAAAGAGCATAAAATCTACTACAAGATTATGGGATTTTTTCAAGGATAAAGCAACAAATTGATTCATATAATCGAACTCAAAGGGAAGTTCAGAAATAAAAACGCAACAAAACTCTTCTACCTCTTGGGCGTTGCCCGGAGCTTCGTCGTCGAACCGCCGCCTTGCCGGAGCTGCCTCACCGGAGCCGCCTCGACGGAGGTGGAGGAGGAGAGGGAGAGGAGGGTCTGCCAGTGGTAAGGGGAAGAAGAGGGATGGGGTTAGGGTTTAAAAAGTAAAAAAATTAAATTAATTAAATTTTAATTAATTTAATCCCCAATTTTGACCCGCACCCGAAATGCCTGACGGGGTTAAGGTTAAGCCTCCCCTAGGCCAAAAACCACCTCCTAATCACAACGGCGGTCTCGGAATTTTAATCCAAGACCCCGTTCAAAAGTTATAAAATTTAACGTCTGAAGCCGCTAAATTATGAAAACGCCCCTGGAGCCATTTTTTACAAACGGCCCGCGCCCGCGAAACTTATTCCCCTCCTAGGGTAAACGGAATGCTCCGAACTCAACGGTTCCCTCGGTTTTCCAACACGAGCCAGCGTTTAAGAGATAATCGAGTTTCACCATTATACGATTAAATTAATTAATTAATTTATCCGTTTAACATTCCAGAAGCGGGCGAGGGGTCCAAACGTCCCACGCCGACAAGTTTTATGTCGTTCCTAGGGTAAAAACCTCATTCCGGACCCATACGTACACTCGGATCTCTGATCCAGAACTCCGTTTGGGAGTTATCCCATTTATTTAGCGTTTCCTGTGTGAACGCACTGAAAATTTAATTCCGGCCACTCCGGGGCTCGGAATCGCACGCCGTCCGAAGGCGCTGCTCTGGAATATCATCAAGAATATTCCAAAGTCTTTCGTATCAAAAACCAGGTTCTTACATCATTCCCTCCTTCAAGCTTTTCATCCCCGAAAAGAAAAACTAGGGAGCAACACAGGGTACTAAGCCCACACCTGGCTTTCCCATCCCCAGAAGAACCCACGCACAGCTCTGCGTCACCTCACATAGACCAAAGGATTGATCTGTTCACGCGAGGTCGGACCTTGCCGATGTCGTGCACCCACTCCAAAATTTGGGGTTAGGGCAAGGCGGTAGGGTACCTCGCCATCCCTTGCACGGTCTCAAACGGCCCGAAGGATCTCAGGGGTAGCTCACCTCCCCGAACAAACCTCTACGTCGCATGCCGCGACTGGAATCACCGCCTGCACCTGAAACAAGGCCTGGTGATTCCCTCTTTCAAAATATCCATATAGTGAAACACCCAAGGATATCTGGTCACGCAAGGTTCCACAGTCGATGCTCTCTTACACGATCAAAAGGCGAAGGAGTCAACACCATCGACTAAAGGAAAAGGTCTCGCGCCTTTTTCCTTACCAACATAGGGTTACACCCGACGCCTTGTGTCACCCTGGTAACACCTCAAACAATGAGCATGGAGAAAATCCTTTCACACACAGAGCCTAACAATTCTACTACAAAACGTTGAAGAGTCGCAAGGGGTACCTCTCATCATCCCATGCTTTGCAGGATCGTAGACATCCAAAGCTCGTAGCTGTCCGTGGTCCCAACCATCAGCTCCTGGAGCCTGACGTGGACCGCCTAGTGGTGATGGGGGGATCTCATAAAGTCGTCCCCCACCTCCAGCTCCTCCCGCTCCTCTACTAGCACAACCTCTCTGGGCACTACTCTGATGACGGAGCTGCCTCTACCGTGGTGGTGCGCCTGCTGCCTGCCCAAAGCTCTCAGCAACTCTGGGCGGGCAGTCTCGTGCCAAGGGACCTCGCCTGTCACAAGAATAACACCGAATCTCTCTGGACTACACTGGTTCCCTCTGGCGCCACTGTGGTGTAGGACCACACCCCTGAGTCCGGTTGTCAAGAAGCCACCAGCGTTGAGGTCCTGCTTGCCGACGCCTGCTAGCTGCGGCAGACGTCACAGCTCCAACGTGTCTGTTGCCACCACCAACTCCGGAACGTGACATGAAGCTCTCTGTCACCAGCGCCTGCTCTAGCACCCCGACATATGTGGAAATTCCCAAGGTTACTACGACAGCACGAATCTTTCGGCGGAGACCCTCCTCAAACTTCCGCACTCGGAGGTTGTCGTCATGGACCAAGTCCGGGTAAAAGCATGCACGGTCTGCAAAACTAGCCGCGTACTCGACCACCGTCATCCCTCCCTACTGAAACTGCAGGAGCTCCTGAATCCAAACGGAGCGCAAGCAGGAGGGGAAAAACTCCTCACGAAAAAACAACTAGAAGTCATCCCACGAAAGCGATGACTCGTCAAGAAGTTGAGTCACCAGACTCCACCAACGCCAAGCTACTCCATGAAAAAGGGTGGCGGCCAAGGCCTCTCTCTGATCTGTCGGCGTCTGCACAAGCCTGAAAAGGCGAACCACTGCCTCGAGCCAAACCTCTGCTACCTGAGGGTCTGGCTCACCACTAAACCTCAGTGGTATCTGCCACTGGAACTCACGGAGCGCGCTCAACCTGCGCTCAATCTCAGCCTGCTCTGCTGAAACTGCCTGCCGCTCAACAGGTGGGGGTGGTGCTACCGGCCCACCTGGAAAAAGGGGCTCGCATGATGGGTCCTGGACTATGGCCCCGTAGCTCACAGGGTTATCGTCATGAACCAAAGCTGGTATCCTGGCTGGATGTCCTCACAGAGACATCCTGAAAATTATCAAGGAGTGCTGCGGTCAGATGGGCATATATGTATATACCAATAGCAATTATGGGGAGTTAAATCAAGAAGGATAGTCAAAGACTCAATCCTATGTGATGCACAAACAAATTCTCCCTGCAACAAGTGTCTCAGCATGCCGAGTCGACAAGCGGGTTATCAAGGTCCTGGTGAATGGATACGTCGGCTGCCGCACCATCACTGGACTCCCTGGCCTGAGAGCCGCTCTCGAGACACATTAACACTGTTGCCCTATATTCCAACCATTTACTCTTATTTTAGGGACGTCCGAACAAAGTCCCAAGGAACGAACCACCTCTGATACCACTTTGTCATGACCCGAACCTACCCGGGCTCGAGCCGCAACTACCCCAAGCCTACCTCCACAGGTCAGGGGCTGGAGACCAGCACCGAAGGCACAACAACTCGGGGAGGCCTTTGCCTAAGAACCTGTACACACACACGCAGCAAACTCAATGCAACAGTGCAGAGTAAATGTAAAGAAAAGAAAAGTAAAGGGAAACTGCTATATATAAACCACAGTGTGCATCGACCTCTAATAGTACAAAGTACAGTGTTGAAAAGGAAAAAGGGGAAAAACACGCGCCCAACCAGAAAAGGTGCCACAACCCGTCAAGAGGTAAACAAAAAGGAAACAGCTGACAGGTCTCCCACCTGGAACCCGGCCACAACCACTGCACGCGGTCCAAGCTCCCAAGCTCCTACGCTCCACTGATGGCACGCTCCACCTGTCCGTCGTCTGCGAGGGCACACCAAGTGCAGGCAAAGCCCAAGAAGGGGTGAGTATAAAAATACTCAGTAGGATACCCAGAAGGCTCGAGGGAGCAACAAAAAGGAGGTACCGAATGGTGAGCAGTAGAGCGAACAGGGGAAAGCAAAGGGAGTACAAAAGAGAGTGCAGTAAAGAGTCCAGCTCAACCCAACAAGAGGAAGAAAGTAGACTCGTCTAGGCACAAGGAGCTGGAGACGGTGAGAAGATTGACTTCCCATCAAGTATTCGCTACCTATAGCAGGAGAGTAGACTCATCCAACCATGAGAAGCTAGACACGGAAAGCACGTGGCATACCCCGTGCATCTTCGCCTCTCCTGGAAGGAGGGTAACCAAACCCAAGAAGTGGGTACTAGAACAAGGTATATATATATCCTTACACTCAAACATGAAGCCTGAACAATTCCGTAAGGGGATCTTCGTCCTGTAGCTCAGCCCAAGAAAAGAGTATCCAATAGTCCCAGAAGTAAACCACTAATGCCCAGCATCCTGTACGTCTGCCCCGAACCACAAGCCAAGGGTCTCAATCACCGCACCTTGACACTATCCGCTTTGGGCGGCACTGACTCGCCCACACGGTTTTAGGTGACGTCACAAGGACGCATCTCGGTGGGGGAAATCTCTCCTCGTACTTGAGAGTTCTGGGGGAACATCAACCACAACTCATCACTGCCCCGCAGTCGAGAGGTCTCCTCAAAGTCAAAGTCGTCACAACGTTGACCCATAGAACCAAGGGTCCCACTCTGGTAATCATAGAGGAAAGCCTCAGACTAGCCCAGTAGAAAGGACTGAGTCTGGAATGCCAACAGGTGTCCCCCTGCCCAGCCCTACTGGAGGGTAATTCATAATATGATATCGGGTGACCCACTGCCCAGCCCTGCTGGAGGGTAAACCAAAATACATCGTCAGGCGACCCACTGCCCAGCCCCGCTATAGGGTAAACCATAATAAGATATTGGGTGACCCACTGCCCAGCCCTGCTGGAGGGTAAACCATAATACATCATCAGGCGACCCCCTGCCCAGCCCTGCAGGAAGGTAGACCTGGAATAAGTTGACAGGCGACCCACTGCCCAGCCTTGCTGGAGGGTAGACCTGGAACTAGACGACGGGTGACCCACTGCCCAGCCCTACTGGAGGGTAGACCCTAAGAGGTCGCCGGGTGACCCACTACCCAGTCTCTGCTAGAGGGTAAACCATAAGTACGTCGGGCGACCCACTGCCCAGTCTCTGCTGGAGGGTAGACCCTAAGTGCGTCGGGTGACCCACTTCCTAGTCTCTGCTGGAGGGTAGACCCTAAGAGCGTCGGGTGACCCACTGCCCAGTCTCTGCTGGAGGGTAAACCCTAGAAGTCAGTGATCAACCCACTGCCCAGCCCTGCTGGAGGGTAAACCCAAAGAAGTCGATGAGTAACCCACTACCCAGCCCCGCTGGAGGGTAAAACTCAGAACTGCTCTGGCCATCTCTAATGGAGGGTACAACACTGGCCAACCGAACACAGAGTGGGTATCACACAACCACCCAACTCCAGAACAACTCACCCCAAAGGGGTTCAGTGCCTGTTCCATCACGGGGTGCCACTTGCACCACTACCGGACGATCTGTCGAGAACGAAACTAGGGGGAGACCACTCAACCCTACTGGTCAAATAAACGAGCACATAGCCAGGGGAAAAACTCCACCCTACTTGTCAAACAAACGAGCACAGAGGGACCCTCTACGTCGCGAGAGGTCAAAGTACGCAAAGTAGAACACGGAACGCACATGGGGCCCACATGACGTGTGGCCCCACGTCAAACGCAACTGAGCGCACAAACATCTCATGTACAAACCACACGCACCTCCAAGCGCTCCCGTCTACTCCCAGAGTATACCTCATTCTAGCCCAAAGGCTATCGTGCACACAACACCCAACGTCAACGCGAAGGCATGACGTAAAAACTCCAACCTACCACCTCATCGGCTGAGGCACAGCCCACCACATGTCTTCACTCACATAGGAGTGCATGCGATCACACGCCAAGGGTCCGCTACAACCACAGTAGAAGAACTGCCCCCGTGGCACCTTCACATTTCTGTATTTCATAAGATCATGCAAGAGGCTCCACACAACTAAACAGATTGCACTGTTGTAATCCTTGCAAAAAAACACATGAGTTAGACTACTTACTCGCCTCAAACGGATATCCGACGGAAAAGTCACCAACACCGCCTCACGCCCGAATGACATCCCGTGATCCCGATCCTCAGCCCCGAAAACAGTCGGGCGCATCACACCATTGCGATATCCTTGAAAAACACATCAAAAGAACTAATCACTTGATCACAACAGATATCTAGAGAAAAAGATGCATTCTAGCACACCGCACATGAGCGGTGCCATGTGGGACCCGCATCCCGGTCCCGAAACTCAACGAACGGATCACACCATTGCGATCCTCTTGAAAAAAGCACACAAGGCGGACTATTCACTTGTCCAAAATGGTCGCCCGGTGATAATGATGGAAAATCACCGTCGACGCCCAAACGACCCTCGTGGGCCCCACACCATCGTGCGGAATTACAGTGGGCAGACTGCACTAACGCGATGCCCTCAGAAAACACCCAACATTGACTGCTCGCACGTCTCGAACGGACGTCCGGTGAAAAAGTTGCTAAAAGCTGCCCGCAGCTCAAAAGACGGGTCGTGGGCCCACACCTCAACTCCGGCTTCAACACCCTGAACCACCCTGGAAACCTCCGCCTCGACGCTAGGGTTCCAACGCTGCTGACGGCGCTTAAATCGGACGTCGGACGCGTCCGCGCCGCTCATAACAAGATTCCCAGAAAAATGACATTCCACTTAAAGAAGCGCCGTGCCTCCTAGGCCCATCGTTTCGGGAATTAAAAATTCCCAAAACCATCTCAAAAACTTCGATCGACGCCAGGAAGGCTCTGCCGCAGATGGCATGAAAACCGGACACCCGTAGCGGAAAATACGTGTGTCCGAACACCGAGGGGGCAAGGCCCCGGGGGCTGGACCGGCCGGTCCGCCCGGCCTGGGCCGGCCACGGACACGCGGTCTGCGCGCAGACCGGCCAAGAGGGCCGGTCGCGGCGGCCGCGTGAAGACCCGCAGGGCGCGGGTCTTTGTCGCCCCACGGGGGTCGCGCACCGCGACCCCGCGGTCGCCGCTCCCTGGCGACCGCCACCTCACCTCGCCGGGCGCTCCGCCTGAGCCCCGGCCTCCTCCGGATGCCGCCCCCTCGCCCTGGCCAGATGCCGCCGCACACCGCGACACCCTCGGTCGCCCGCGGACACCCCCCCTTCTGCCGCTGCGAGCCCCCGACCGCCTGACGCTCGGCCAATCCGCCGCGCCACCCTGTCGATCCCCCCATTTCCCGCAAACTTCGGCGAACTTCCGTGAGCAGCTCGGGACTCGAAATTGAAATCCGAAAGATGCGTCGGAAAGAGCATAAAATCTACTACAAGATTATGGGATTTGTTCAAGGATCAAGAAACAAATTGATGCATATAATCGAACTCAAATGGAGGTTCGTAAATAAAAACGCAACAAAACTCTCCTACCTTTTGGGCGTTGCCCGGCGCTTCGCCGTCGAACCGCCGCCTTGCCGGAGCTGCCTCGCCGAAGCCTCCTCTCCGGAGGTGGAGGAGGAGAGGGAGAGGAGGGGCTGCTAGGGGGAAGGGGAAGGAGAGGGGTGGGGTTAGGGTTTAAAAAGAAAAAAAAATTAATTTAATCCCCAATTTTGACCAGCACCCGAAATGCCCGACGGGGTCGAGGTTAAGCCTCCCCTCAGCCAAACACCACCTCCTGATCACAATGGCGGTCTCATAATTTTAATCCGAGACCTCGTTCAAAGGTTATAAAATTTAACGTCTGAAGCCGCTAAATTACGAAAATGCCCCGGGAGCCATTTTTCACAAACGACCCGCGCCCGCGAAACTTATACCCCTCCTAGGGTAAAAGGAACGCTTCGAACTCAACAGTGCCCTCGGTTTTCCAATCCGAGCCACCGTTTAAGAGATACTCAAGTTTCACCATTAAACGATAAAATTATTAATTAATTTATCCGTTTAACATTCCAGAAGCAGGCGAGGGGTCTAAACGTCCCACGCCGACAAGTTTTATGTCGTTCCTAGGGTAAACACCCCATTCTAGACCCATCTGTACACTCGGATGTCTGATCCAGAACTCCGTTTGGGAGTTATCTCATTTATTTATTGTTTCCAGTGTGAACACACTGTAAATTTAATTCCGGCCACTCCGGGGCTCAGAATCGTATGTCGTCCGAAGGCGCTGCTCTGGAATATCATCAAGAAATTCCAAAGTCTTTCGTAGCAAAAACCGGGTTCTTACACTTGAGATACCATGACATTAATCTTAAACATAGGTCATATGGTCTAGATACATCTTACTGAATGGACACAGTAGATGTTTTACATTCAGGTTATAGGGGCTCTTAAGCATTGAGACTTTTTCTCATGAAGTTTTCACTTGGTGATCTCTATTAGGGAGATCGTGAGGACTGACCTGCCAATAGAAACACCACATGTTTTAGGTGTCATTGGTTTTTCCTATCTACATATATATGTATTGGTCTCATGACTTGAGATCATTATCAATGTGTTCCATTTGATCATGTACTTTGATGAAATACAAAAACCATGATAATTAAATCGCGATGAGGTAACTTGTGTTGGGTGCGTCATTAGTGGTATGACATTGGTTGAATGGTCAATAAATGATTTTTCGTTTCTGGGTTGAGGAAGTAATATATATTGGGCCTTGTTGATCAAGACGGAAGTACTTTTTGTAAGACCTTGGCCAAGCCAATTGAGGGTAAATTCAACCAGTTAGATCAACAAATAACAAAGTAAGAAAAGGGCGAGGAATGAAGTGTTCATCCTTCTTTATGAGATATCTAAAGTCAAAGAGGTTATATTACATAGTACGTTTTTGTAGGTTGGTTGTCGTTGCAGACTATCCTTATCTCTTTAAGGGTCGTATGGGTTGCTAGACTTTGCTCGTGGTCTGTGGATATCATTCATTGCTATCGAGATAATGGTCTAGAGGGTCACACACAATAGCGTATTCAAGAATCCTCCCTATTCAGTTAAATATGTATATCAGACATGGTGGGCCCTACCATGGGGTTCAAGTGTTGTCCAAGTTATCGATCAGTGATAAATAAATAAATTCATATTATTCAAGTAAATAATAATTGTTATTGAATTTATTTTTTAAATGTATTTACAAGTTATGTAAATAAGAGGAATAATATTAATCGAACGAATATTATTTTAATATTCCAGGTTCGTTTAATATTAAGTTGGAATTATGAGTCGAGAAAAATGACTCGGTTTTATCATGTAATATATTATATATATTACAGGTATGTGACAAAATAATAAATAATATTGGTGTAATTTAGTTTGTCATAATTATTTATTATTTGATGTTAAATAAACGGGGGTCGGGGAACCTTATCGTGTATTCAGAACATCCACTATAAATAGAGAGAGGCTCTTGCACAATGTAGACTATTCATTTATTTTTTAATGAGAGCCTCTCTCTCTCTCCCTGATTTCTAGAGAGAGTCTCTCTCTCTCTCTCTGAGTAATGATCCAAGAATGCCTTCAAACATTGAAGGTAGAGGATCGCGGTGATCGTCAGGATGTTGAAGGCATCGTCAGATCACCGCGCTAGCACCCAGAATCTGACGATTAATGGTTCTACAAATTTTTGAAGTGTGTGTGGATGATCTAGAGGGATCCTGTTTTGGTTCCTTCAAGAAAAGACCATCAGAGACAAGAAGATGTCGACCACAACTTCATATCTGAAAAAGGTATGTTTTCAATTTACATTTTTTTGTGATCTAATTAATTACACAAGATCCACAGACCATATCAGGGTTCATATTGTCAGAGACGATAAGTAACATCGTCTCAATGATGAAAAAATTTAGAATCTTCATCCCACCAACTTCTGCTACAACACAGATATGTTCAATTGGTATCAAAGCGAGCGCGTAAATTATATGTGTCAAGAAAAAAATTAAATTTTCTTTAAATTTATGTAGAGGGGTTAATTTCGATCCCAATGGATCTGACTGTGCTTCAATTTGAGGTCGAATTTCCAATTTACAACCATCCGAAAAAAATATTATGGATCATTTTCAATTTGATCTCATGTATTAAAATTCAAAGGTTAATTTCGTTCATCCTGAAAAATAGTCTAAGCTTCAGCCGAAGTTCAGCGACCGGAAATTAATACCGGCCAGTGGTTATTCTTTCCACTGTATTAGATAATAATAAACATTATTATCATTTTATTATATAAGTATAATAATTATAATGATAATTATTATTATTTTTATAATAATAATAATTATTATTATTTTAAAGTCTATATATATATATATAGACTGTAATTTTTTAAAATGACCATACTTATGGAATTCTCCATACACGATGAATTATACACACAGGAAAACAAAACACAAAAAAAAATTGTTTACAAAGGGCTGGAAAATTGAACTGGAGAAGAAAAAAGCAAAAAAAATAAGGGAAAAGGTGGGCCGCCTAGTTGGCCACCCTGCTCGACCACCTATCCACCTCCACACACGCCGACGCCCTCCTGGTCTTTCACGGCAGGTCCCGCCACTGTGGGTGACTCCTCCGAGCGGGTAGATATGGGCCGAGCAACATCAAACCACCACAGGGTCCCCCTTGCTACGTTGCTGCCCTAGAATGGTGTGCCCAATGATATCCTCTGCTTCCCAGTGAAGTGTCGACCGCCTAAGTGTGTGCTCCACCCTCTGGCCAGATTCCGACCACCTCACACAGGCGACCACCGAATGTGCTGCAGCTATGAGGTACCCTATTTGGTTGGACCATATACATATCGAAAGTGGTCAGAGTACGTTTTCCCCATGAAGTACAAGTCTGGGTGGACTTTCCAAGCCCAAAACATCGTTGTATGAGATTTTCTTGGCCCCAAATGGGTATCCGTGGGTTCGGAATGACCCGCATTGGGCCTACATGGTGTTTTGGGGTCCGATTTAATCAAATTAATATAATTAATTAATTTAATTTTAGAATTAAATTAAATTAATTAAAATATTAATTTGTGATTTGAAAATAATAATTTTAGTACTCAAGAAAATTAATTTAATTTTGGTATTAAATTGAATTAGTTAATTAATTTAATTTTTGACGTTATAATTAAATCAATTAAGGGACTGGATTTGAATTAAATAAATTATTTGAATTTTAATTCATTTAATTTATCAAATAACCCCATACTTTTATTTATTGTAATTTAATTTTTATCGCACTATTAATTATACCGACCGGTCTTGAGCAATTGACCTAACCCGTGCATGTTTTCTTTATTTAATTAATTATTTTTAAACTGCAGGTGATGTTTGTAATTAATTAAATGGTGGTTTGTGCATCGTCTTTATTTTTTGGTCAATGTATTTAAGGGTTGACCCACCCAATTTTATCTTACATACATTTCACCACTAGTTTCTCTCACCTGCGAGTGAGTACATTTGTATTTGGATGAAGACAATGTATGACATGGACCCCACCAAGATGAAGCGGTATGCCTTAAGGAGGATGATGCACCATGTGGACCCTGCCAAGTTGAGGTGAAGTACATAAAGAAGTGGAAATACTAGATGGGGGAGAGCTGCATCAAGATTTAATCGAGAACTCGAGTATGACGCCCCTTAGGTCGTGGTTGGTCCATTGAATTTAAATGGATCAACCAACATTAGTTGCTCAAGTCCATTCATGTGGTATATTTCATTTATGCAGATATTTATTATTTTAATCATTATATAACAACAGGAAAATACATAAAATAATAAATAATAAAATGCATAATGAAGCGGTGAATGTTTTTTTCTATTAATGTTCAGTTGTGAATGAGACAACATAGATTAACAAGATTAACTGAAATGGATTATATTCATCGAGAAAAAACACAAAAACCCTCAAAGAAATATTAAGTTGTAATAGCCTTCCATCATTCAAATTTGAACAAAATCGGGTGTTTGGGGTGCTCGTCATGCCAAAGTTGAGGATGCCTCTTACTACTGAGGCGTTCATATGAGAGTGATGAGTTGACTTGACTAAAGTGGTAATAAGGATTAGCCAAACCTAAATTGTTGTCATTTTAGAGGCAAGTTTTGAGTAAATTAAGTCTTGAATTTAGAATCTGGGACCTCACTCAACAGATCAAGGAACCATGAGTTAATGTGGTTGGCCAGTCAAAAGTCTACCTTGAACCCTCTATGTAGTGGTATAGCCAAATCTTGTAGACTATGAAGGGAGGTTCAGGGATCCTTCCCACTAGAATACTCATTAGATAGAGTATTCTGATTCTATTACAGAGGGTTCCTAGAATTTGATAAAATACTGGGCGATATTTTATGATATAATTAATCAATAATGTCTAAATCTGTAATCAAGATAACGAGTACAATCTGCTAGAATTTCACTTTTTTAGAAAATGGAAAGAAATACCACAAAACACTATGACAATATTGGACAAAGTTAATGTTCAAACTAGTATTAATTTCCATGTGTAGTGAAAATGCTTGCATACAATACTACAATATCAAAAATTCAAGGTGCTTGTGTCTTTATACCTGTTAATCCACCTCAGGAAGGGAGGGTGCACAATTGCTTATAGAAGAAAAATGTATAAAGAAAATGATGATTATGTCATAATGCTATCACCAATATTCGATTTTATTTGTGGTCACTACATCAATACATGGATAATATAACATGTAGTCACATCTTTGATATGTTTACAAGGCGAAAGTGAAGAAAATATGAATGGAAGATAATTACATTGGCTTTGTGTAAATATGAAAGATGGATCATAATCTTTCAAGGAATCCCACTCTTATACCTGAATACTCAAGTTTCATTTAATGGTTATAAAATGAATAGGTTGGAGTAAACGCTTCATTACCTTTTTGGTAAGGTTCTCAAAGCAGTAAGAGTATTAAAGATATGTAAATCTTTAATTCTTATGGTGAATAAGTTGAAATACAAGGAAATAAGGCCAATAGAAATACCGACGCTAAAGGAACCTTTAAAACATCCTTCAAAGATAGAGGTTGGTTATTAAACATGAGATTATTTGTATAGAATAACATGAATTTAATTTATAGAAGTTTAAACGCAACGAACTGAATTAAAGAAGAAAGTACCCACTTCTTCTTCAGTGCATAATCATCAATTAATGTTTCTAACATGATTATTGGGTATAAAATACAATATATTAATCACATATGTGTATTTGAATATATTAACCAAGTAAGTATAGAAACATTATAAGATGTCAGGTGTATTCTTCAAGTGGATGATAAAGTGTGATTCTTAAGTTAGCGGTGAGAAACACATAACTTCTAATTTCCAGGTTAATTATTTAAGTTAAACTATTATTGAGTATAACCAAAACATTTATCTCATGTATCCATTGGATACTAGGAGACATTGTTCCAGGTTAAGGAATAAATTTTGTTTATGGTATCTTATATCCAATCAATAGTTCAATGATACTTGAATCATAGTTAATAAGTGATGAATATAAAATGTAAGACTATTACCTAGTTGTGAAAAGATAATTCTTTATCAAGTAAAACTAAAAGTGGACATCAAGGATATACCCATTTTTGTATTTAGACTCAATAGAGTATAATACCTTAGGTATTATTGATGTGTATACATATTTAGTTTGGAAAATGAAACTTTTAGAAATAAAGGTATGCCATAAATCTTTTGGAATTATTTCACCAAGAGAGGGTAAACTATTCCAAGGGTAAACTGGTGGTAAAAATATACTTCATAAGATTACTTTAAGTAATTATAGAATGTGATAGTGATGAATATGATTTTTCAAAAGATATAAGATACTTTGGGCCAACATGCTGAAAAATATCATGACCAAGCATTCATTGATCAATATAATGTAGCATAGAGCAATTCTTAAATGAACATTACCTTATCTATATCACAACATTGATTTTAATAAGGAGGATCAATGATAATTCTTACATGTTAACATTGATCAACAAAATGTAGCGTGAATCAATTCCTAAATTCACATTTTATAAATTAGAGTTATGATGTAAGTAGTATCAATGTTGCAACTTATAGAAACTTCCATTATATTTCAAGACGTGGTTTGAAAAAAACAATGATATCCCATAACCATATGCTAACTATAATGAAAAAAGTATATCATATGAGTCATAGTATGATAGAAATACATTATTTCATAGGACATGTGTTTAGATGTAAAGATTTTGTTAGGATATAAACAAACATACATCATGTTAAACACATTGTGCATCTATTTAATTACCCTAACTCTTGCTTAGGATATTACATAAATCCCTACGATAGAAAATTGGCAGTCAAGTGATAGGATACATTTCTATATAAGGGTGTAAATATCTATTTGAGATAGTGGGACGAATATTGACTTGGGTTTATTCAATTCTATAGATGTACAAATAGTTGGCATATGAACAAGTTCCACAAGTGCATGTTGAATAAGAATGTTCTAGAGACTGATACTATGTTGGAAGGGTAACACCATGGTGATGTTTTTATATTCACCACAGTTAGTGATAAATTATTAATTGTGAATAATTATTCCCACAAGCTGACAGTATAGGGAAAACAACTAAGATTGACATGGTCACTTAAAATTAAATAATGGATTCAATGTATCAATGTGCACAGGGGATTATTATTTAGAATACTGCGGTGGGTATTCAGGTGAATCGATACATGGATGGTACAAGAGAAGTTCCAATAAGGCTCGATTGGTTATACCAAGTTGTTATAACTAAATCCATTAGAATTTTACTTATTGTAGCTAACTTATAAGATCATTTAACTAGCCATTGTATTTCAATATCAACTTTTGTGTAAGGTGTCTATACAATGAAACCGGAAATAAATGATGACATCATTGGATGCCAAAAAGGGTTGCAAGTTACTGAAATCTTGTTTAAGATTAAAGTAAGCAACAAGATCATAGAATATTCATATGGAATGAATGTTTTCCATCTGTCTACTAGAGGTTAGTGGGACCACAATAGTTTCCCAAGTAAAATATGTTTGGAAACATATTGAAAAAAAATATTGGTCTTACAGTGATTTAATAACAAGACAGATGTAATAATCTAGTGATTGACTTAATGTAGCAACTTAAGTTCTTGGGAACAAGATATACTGAGGTAGATCTAATGGTTTCTTGGACCTATTCAATCATACATTTAGTGAAATAATATTGAAAAATAAAAGTTAGAAAAATTACAGAAAATAATTGTTTCCATTGTCACATGACATAAATCTCTCTAAGTAGACATGCATGTGCATAGGAGGATATTAAGTGGTGAGTTGAGTTCCATATGCTTCAGCAATGGATCAATCACATATGCCAAGATATGTAAAAAATATGATATTTCCAACATAAATTTTATGGTTGGAAAATATTAGTTATTTCCTAGAGAACTGCAATTAAAGTAGTCGGTAATATCTAATTGTACTTGGGAAAGTACAAAAGATATGTACCAGGTAAGTATAGAAGAAAGGATACTAGTTTTGGTGGGACACAAACTAGTATTCCTTCAGATCAATTTGAATGAGTATCACAGTTAGGCTAAGGTGATGAGTGAGACAAGATCATAAAATCTAGTGGTAGTCATACCTACACAAATTGAGTACGTTACAACTTCTAAGGTAGCTAAGAAGTAGTTATTAAATGAAATGATTTGTTCCAGTTTTTGGAATCACACCTACCATGTAATTTTTTATCGTTATGCTAATTTTGTTATTGGTACTAGCCAAGATTTCAAGTTATGAAAGTGAGAAAAAACTATATTCTCGGGGTTTCTATCTCTTGAGAATTTTTAATCAATGAGGAGAGATTGCAAATAGAAGAATAGCCATGCAGTGTAAACATGGTAGACCCAACAACTAAATTTGTTACTCAGCATAAACATGATATTTATCATGTGAGAGCTAACAAGGTTTGTTAGCAAGTTGGATCTAGTGCAAGTGGGTGTGTTGTAAAAGTGGGTTCCCTAGACCCAACTTAACAGTACTTTTAGATTACCATTTTATGTATACTATTAGATATACATGATGTATACTTGCTATTATAGTGTATAATTTTATGTATCCACTATTTAAATGGTAGTGTCCATAGATTAATTGTCGCATTGAAAAGTTATAGCAGATCCCAAGATATAATTAGAAACTCGAGATACTATGACATTAATCTTAAACATAGGTCATATGGTCTAGATACATCTTACTGACTGGACATAGTAGATGTTTGACTATAAGGTGATGGGGGATCATAAGCGTTGAGACTTCTTCTCATGAAGTTTTCACTTGTTGACCTCTAGTAGTGAGATCATGAGGACTAACTCACCAATAAAAATGCCACATGTTTCAAGTGTCATTTGTTGTTCTAATCTACAGACCTGTATATTAGTTTCCTAAATTGAGATAATATTCAGTGTGTTCCATTCGATCACGTACTTTGATGTAAGACAAAAACCATGATAATTAAATCATGGCAAGGTAGCTTGTGTTTGGTGTATCATTGGTGTTATGACATTGGTTGAATAGTTAAGAATGGATTTATTGCATCCAGGTTAAGGAAGTAATATATATCAGGCCTTGTTGATCAGGATGGCGGTACCTTCATAAGACCTTGTCCGAGGTAGTCAAGGGTAAATCTATCCAGTTAGATTAATAAATAATAAAGAAAGAAAAGGGTGATGACATAGGTGTGTTTCCTACTTTATGAGAGATCTAAAGACAAAGAGATTATATTACATAGTACATGTTTGTAGGTTGGTTGTCGTTGCTGACTATCCTTATCTCTTTAGGGGCCTTGATGGGTTGCTAGACTCCACACTTAGTCTATGGATATTATTCACTACTATCGAGATACTTTCCTAAAGGTTTACACAAAATAGTGTATTCAAGAATCCACCCTATTCAGTAGAATATGTATATTGGACATGGTGGACCCTATCATGGGGTTCGAGTGTTTTCTAAGTTATCAATCATCGATAAATAAATAAATTCATATTTTTCAATTAAAGAATAACTTCTATTGAATTTATTTATTAAATTTATTTACATGTTAAGTAAATACAAGGAATAATATTTTAATATTCTAGGTTCATTTAATATTAAACGGAAATTACGAGATGAGTAAAATTAATAATTTTTATCACATAATATTATATATATATATATATTATAGGTAAGTGATAAAATAATAAATAATATTGACAGAGTTTACTTAATCATATTTATTTATTTAGTGGATGTTAAATAAATGGGGATTGGGGAACCTTACCAGGTTTTTAGAACATCCACTATAAATAGAGAGAGGCTCTTGCACAATATGGACTATTCATTCATTTTAGAATGAGAGCCACCCTATCCTCCCACTTTATAGAGATAGAATCTATCTATTTCTGAGTGATGAACCAATAATGACTTCAAGCATCAAAGGTAGAGGATCGTGATGATAGTCGAGTCATTGAAGGCACTGTCAGATTGCCACACTAGAACCCAAAATCTGATGATCGACACTCCTACAGATTTTTGAAGCATGTGTGGATGATATAGAGGGATCTTTATTTGGATCCTTCAAGAAAAGATCACTGACAGAAAGAAGATGTCAACCAAAAATTCAGATATGAAAAGATATGTTTTTGATTTATGTTTTTTTGTTCTATAATTAATTATGCCATATCCGTAGACCATACTAGGGCTCAGATCATTAGAGATGACAAGTCACATCATCCTGATGATGAAAATTTTTAAAACACTTAGCCCGTCGGCTTCCACTGCGGCCCTGATACCTTCATTGTGAACTCTTCTATATTGAGGCTGAACATGATCAACATTTTTGGGACAATCTTGAGCATTTTATTTCAAACATCTAATCTTTTTAAAGCGTGAAGTTTCATCATTCCGTCACGCAGAGAAAAAACACAAATAATAGATCTCCTGTAATTAAAAATGTCTTATCCTGTGGCCTTACAATCCATATAAAATTATAGAAAATTTTCATACTCAATTATAAAATCATACTCATCATCATCAGTTGAAAGAAAAACTCTATCAACTCAAGTAGAATAGAAGTCCACTTCAACTAAAAAGCCTTCATAGTGGTCGAATCTAGCCACCTAAGTTTATCTATACATTTTAGTGTGAACCCTGATAGACATTTCCATATCATAAAATCTCCTAGGGTGCCAAAGTATCTGGTTTAAACCATATACCTTGACCCACAGCTGAGAAGAGGAATTTCCAACCTCTGAAGGATTGAACTTCCTATCCCATTCCCAAATATGCAGAAATCTAGTCTTGAGAGAGATTGATCCAATACCCCAAGCCTACATATTCAACTCCTCATAAGGGAATAGAATGTGGAAAAAACTATGTCCTAATGAGACACATTTCCAATTTTTAAATCCCTAAATTTTTGAAAGATGCTCAACCAGATCCATGATATTCCACAGCTTAGATCCCCTTGAAAAAATAAGTCGAGCAATGATAGATTGTTCACCAATTTTTAGGTGTTCCGAGATCACAAATAGATCATCCTTAAAATGAGAAGGGTTTAACTTCCAATGAATTATACCCACTACAAAACCCTTGAATAGAGAGAAAGAGTGATTGAATGCACTATCATCAAGAAAAGTAGTTATAGTAGTCACTCCACAAAAGACTTTTCGACTTTCTCTTCCAACACCCAAATGCTTGTGGGAGTCAAATAATCCTTGAGTGAGGAAGATATTGGCCAGAGGTTGAAGATATGAAGAAGCCATGTGTTTGGAACCCTAATCACCATTAAATATTAGATAGAGACTCTCTCGCGGAACTAGACCCAACCTCTATAATAACTAATATTCATTAATAATTAACCATTCTTTAAAAATAAATAAATAAATATTATTAATTTGTAATAACATAATTAATATTCATTAATAATTAATATTCATTAATTCATAATAAAATAATTAATATTTATTAATAATTAATAATTATTAATTAATAATCAACTATTCTTAATAATAATTAATATTCATTAATATTATTTTTAAAATAATATTCCTTAATAATTAATAATATTCATTAATATTCATTAATAATTAATATCCATTAATAATTAATATTTATTAATTAATAATAAATAATTTATGATATTCATTATTTAACATTCTTTAATAATTAATATTCTTTAATAATTAATATTCATTAATAATTAATATTCATTAATATTCATTAATTAATATTCATTGATAATAATTAATCGAAATAGACTGGTTTCAAGCCCCATTTATTAATGAAAGAAACTTCTTTTTTAATAGGGTTGCGAGAGAACTTTTACCTGACCTAAAGCCCCAAAGGCACAAAGGCCTAAAATACATGCTCGAAAGCCCTACATTTTTAAATCCCAAAGTTCCACCAACCCAAACCTTATTTACGTCATGAAAACCTCTATCACACCGTATATCCTTAGACAACTCACATCTATATGTCATAGAATACCCTCCTACGTTGTGGCACCCTACAAGAAATACCCACAATGTTTGTGTTGTGCTGCGACCCACCCAATGTTGTAGCACCAACCTTGCTCTTGTAGAAAATTCTTCAAACTTGGGGTTCTTAGGGGATGAACCCCCAACATCATGGATACCAAGAAGGGGGTGGTACCACTCAAGCACCACCTTGTTGGAACTAATAATAATTAATATTCATTTATAATTTTTAATTAATCATTCATTAATAATAATTAAGAAATTATTATTATTTTTAAAGTTGGGGATGAAGCTACATTTTATTATTAAACAAAGGAAACACCTATTTATTTCTAAGTAGAGTAGAATACATTACATGACCCATGATCCCATAAGAACCAAGGCCTATGTAACATTGCCCTGAATGCCCAACAACTGGCACTAAATCCCCTAAAACATTTCTGAAGGCCCATAAACTGTAAGCCCAAATACGTAGTCCAAAGGGACCATGGATCGCAGTCCTAGAAGATGGTCCAAAGGATCAACCACTGCTGCATGACCCTTTCCTACAAATTAATGATCCTTCTAGACCTTACCCAACACATTCTTGTGCCTGGTCCCTCTGCTGGAGGTCACCCCCTGTAGTTAAAAAATAATTAATAATTTTTTATAACATAATTTTTTATTAAATAATTCTAAATTTAATTAATAGTAATAATGTTATTAATATTCATTAATAAATATAATTAATAGTAAAATAATACAGATAATGAAATATCATGATTGTTTTGATCATGTATTTGGTAACCCAAATCCATGGCCATGCAAAATTTTATTAAAAAGTATAGGAAAACATACACACACAACATGGATCGTAACCCAAATTTTTTGTATATCCTAAAATCTTATATCATAAAGGCCCAAAGGCCCATAAACATCTATACCGAATATGTGGCCAGGATGTCGTCTGAAAGCTGCATACCACGAAGACCTTGCGCATCCCACCGCATTGATGAGGCTGGATAACAAAACACCACCTGAGGAAATAATCATGAATGAAGCATTGATAGCTAAATACTGTCATCAATTATCTCCTGAGGATGTCATTGAGCCCTTCAACATCATTGCTCTCATGATCATACTTTCCCCTGATGCCCATTCTTGAAGGTGTCGGTCTGCACGCCATCGGCGGGAATGGAACACCATCAGTGTCCCATACCACCAAAATCCTATGGTTCCCAAGGATATTACACCGTCGACGTCCTATACCACCTACATTCAACTTGCAGCCTTCAGCATCGATCATCTCCCTAATAAATCTACATATAAAACAATATCCAAAATAATCCCAAAAGTTTAATGTAATGTGACTTCCATACATCCCTAGAAAAAGAGAATGGAGGCTCAACCACCGCTCCTCTTCTATCCCATTCAATCATCCCAAAGGCCCATTTGATGAAAGCCCCAAAAAAGTACCCAATACAGAGGTCACTATGCCGCATGCCATCCTAGCACCAACCTCTCAAGGTCGTCTCAACCTCTTATTGAGGTAAACCCTATCCAAATCCCAAAGGTCCTAACCCATATATTATAAGAAATGAAAAAATAGGCAAAAAATAAGAGGATGGGGTTAAATATAGTACATTTCCCTCATCAAGAAATCAAAATAATGTGTGAACAAAACAAGATGAAATTTCTTGGTCTTCCTTAGGGAACCCATATTATTAGGTTTTTATCTCCTATACCACACTCTATTAGATTGTTTTAATGGGCATAGAAACCTTTTTGGTGTTCGATGGTCACGCCAGGGGACGTTCAAGGTAACCCTTTCTGAGGTTTGGCCAGCATTTCTGATGTTCTTGTGCCATGGTTCGTGGTTTCTTGGACTTTTCCATTGGTTTATGATGTTTTTATGTAATGGTGAAAGTGGTTGTATTGGAATCATGTAGTGGGGTACCGAGAACCCATAAACCGGCTTTAGAAAATGGAAAAAAATGATTATCCAAAATGGACTAAAACAAGGCATTAAAATGATTATGAAGGTCCACTTTGAAGACCCTCATAGGGTAACAACACCACCTACTGGGTATAATACCACCATACAACTTATAGAATAAATGATAAGCACAAAAAATTTAGGCAGGTCACTGGCTACCCATTGGAGTTCTATCGACCAGCAGGTGGCATTGGACAGAACCTCCCTAGCTACTGGAAGTCCACTAGCTACCCAGTGGATCTCATCAACCATCCAGTGAGGTTGAGACATAATTTGGTTTCTCAAGGTAGATCACTGGCTTCCCGATGGAAGCCAGTAGCTACCTAGTGGAGTTTTCAACATCATAGAAGTATATAGAAATCCCACTGGAAATTTGGTGGCACCGTACGACTAGTTGATGGAATCAAGTCATCAAGTTAAATGGAGCATTTATCATGGTCTTCAATAGCTTCCTTGACCCATTTTCTCCTTCAACATGACATAAATATCCTCATATACTTTAAATACATATTGTGGGTGGCTTGGAAAGTAACTATGATGATCTATAATAAACTTCATTGATCTATAAGTGAAATAAAACAATAATTGACTACAAAATCACTTCCATTGTTCCCCATCTTGAGATCTCTTTATAATTATTTCTTTAGACACTTTGATCACCCATATTCCTCTCTTTATTTCTCTAAATGTCATCTTCTCTATATTTCTATAGAATTGAGAGCATTTATTTAAAGGTTTTATTCGTAATAAAATATCATTTCTCTTTCCTTTTGGGTTCTTAGTAACCGCTAAAACAAAGGTATTTTTCCATGTTTCTTGGATACTGATAAAGTTAAGGGTTTGTGTTATTTTCACGTTTCTGGGATACATCTGAATTCATGGCCTATTAATTCATAAAACCTCATTAAGAAATTGAGGTGGGGGATGTAGGGGATCATAATTGAGAAATTTTTTAACTACCTTACAAAATTGTGTGCCTTTTATTTTATTTACTTTCTACATCTTTTATTTTTTAATCTATTTTCTTCAGTTAATCAATTAATATTTAATCATATCAATCACTTAATTTTTTACCTTCTTGCATCATAGATCCTGACACCACTCGCATCTCTACATCAAAGCTCATGCACTTGTGTTGTGGTGTCCTGCAAGCCGCACATCTACATCATGGAACATCCTCCTACATTGTGGAACCCTACATACCATGCCCACAATGTCTATGTTTCACCATGACCCACCTAACATTGTAGCTCCCACCTTTCTCCGGTAGAAAATTCCCCAAACTTGGGGTTGCCGGGGGATAAACCCCCAACATCATAGATTCCAAGAAGGGGGTAGTACCAATCAAGCACCACCTTGCTATAAATAATAATAATTAATATTCATTTTTAATTTTTAATTAATAATTCATTGACAATAATTAAAAAATAATTAATTTTTTAAATTTGGCACTGAATCTGATTTTTATTATTAAACAAAGTAAACACCTCTTTCTTTCTAGGTAGAGGGAAACACATTACAAGACCCGTGATCCCAGAGTCACCAAGGTCAAAGGAACATGGAATTAAAGGCCCAAAAACCAGCACTAAGGCCCATGGAACATGCCTGAAGTCCCATGACCCATAATCCCAAATATAAATTCCAAAGGGCCCATGGGTTATAGGCCAAGAAGATGGTCTTAAGGACCAACCACTACTACCTAGCCCTTTCCTGCAAACACTTGATCTCGTCGGCCCTTACTTAGCACTTGCCTATGCATGATCCCTCCGTCGGAGGTCAATCACCTGTAATTAAAAAATAATTAATAATTATTTATAAAATAATTATTTATTAATTAATTTAAAAATGTAATTAATAGTAATAATGTAATTAATATTTGATAATAATATAATTAATAGTAAAATAATGCATATACTGAAATATCAAGAAAGTTTTGATCATGGATTTGGTAACCCAAATCCATGACCTCACAAAGATTTATTAAAAAGTAAAGGTAAACATACACACACAACATAGCTTGTAAACCCAAATTTTTAAGGCTATAAATCCAACATCATAAAGTCCCAAATGGCAAAAAAACATCTATACCAACTATATGAACATGATCTCAACCAACAACTACCAACCATGAAGACCATGCACGTTCTCCCGCATTAATGAGGTTGGCTGACAAAACACCACATGAAGGAAACATCTTGAACAAAGAATGAAGAGATGTATACTATTATCAATGATCACCTGAGGATGTCAATGTACCCTTCAACATCATTGCTCTTGTGACCATGCTTACCCTCTATGCCCACTTTTGAAAGGGTCAGTCTGTATGTCTTCAATGGGAATTAATCACTGTTGGTGCCCCATAACACTGGTAACCCATGATACCCAAGTACATAACACCATCAACGTCCCATACCACCATCAGTCATCCCATATCCACCAGCATCAATCACCCCATAATAAATCTGCATATAAAACAATATCAAAAACAATACCAAAAGGACCATGTCATCTGACTTCCCTACAGCCCTGGAAAAAGCGAATGGACGCTCAACCACCACTCCTCCCCCATCCCATTCGATCAGCCCAAACACCCATTTGATAAAATCCCCAAAAACAAGTGCCCAACCCAAAGGTCATCATACCAATATGATAGCCTAATTCCAGCCTCTCGGGGTAATTTCAACCACTTCTTGAGGTCACCCATGTCCACATCCCAAAAGACCTAACCGATTTATTATTTGAAATTAGAAAATATGAAAAAAAATAATAGGACGAGGTTAGACACAGTGCACTTCCCTCATCAAGAAATAAAAATAATGAGTGAACACGACAATATTTCATTTCTTGTTCTTCCCTATGGGTCCCATATGCTTAGGTTTTTCTCCCTTGTACCTCACTGTTTTAGATTATTTTAATGATCACAAACACCTTTTGGGGTTCTAACTATTTTACTTATGTTTTATTTTATCCTTTATGTTTAGGCATCATCCTAGGGAATCAATGGACTAAACAAAGGCATTAAAATGATTATGGATGGACACTTTGAAGACCCTCATAGGGAAACAACACCCCCTACCAGGTAGAAAACCACCATCAAACCGATAGAAAAAAATATAACCTCCATACCTTCAGGGAGATCATTAGATACCCAATGGATTGCCACCAACCACCAGGTGGAATTGGATGGAACCTACCTAGCTATTGGAATTCCACTGGCTATTTAGTAGAGCTCATCAACCATCTAGTGAGGTGTAAACTAAATTTTATTTCTCAAGGTAGCACACTAGATACTTGGTGGAATCTAATAGCTACCTAGTGGAGTCTGCGATAGCCTAGAAGCCTACAGAAATCCCACCGTAAAATGTCTAGTTGATGGCATCAAGTTAGCAAGTCAAAGGGAGCATTTATCATGGTCTTCAATAGCTTCCTTGACCCAAACTCCTTCAACGTGACCTAAATAACCCTATATATTTTAAATACATCCCTTGGGAGGCTTGTAAAGTAACTATAATGATCTAAAATGAACTTCATTGATCTATAAGTGAAATAAAACAAGAATCAACTAAAAAATTTCTTCTATTGTTCATCCTCTTGAGATCTATTTATACTTATTTCTTTAGACAATTTGATCAGCCATATTTTTCTATTTCACTCTCTCAATTTATCTTATCTATATTTCAATAGAATTTAGAGAATTTATTTAAAGGGTTTTTGCATAATAAAACCTCATTTATCTTTTTTTTGGGTTCTTAGTAACTACTAAAACAAAGATGTTTTTTCATGTTTCTTGGATAATGCTAAATTTAAGGGTTTGTGTTCTTTTGACGTTTATTGGATACCACTAAATTTATAGCCTATTAATTCATAAACCCTCAAGAAATTGAGGTAGTAGACACAGAGGATTGAGATATTTTTGATCTTTCTTTCTAAATTGTGTACCTTTTCTTTTATTTACTTTCCGCATCTTTTATTTTTTATATGTTTTGTTCAATTAATCAATTAATCTTTAAACATATCAATCACTTAATTGTTTACCTTATATAAATAAATCTATCACTTATTTAATATTTTTTTATATCATGCTTATTATTTTTATATTCAACATGCTTTGTAAATACCAGTTCTCTTACTTTGATTATTTTAATTTATCACTCAATTGAATAATTTTATTTCTTATTTTTAATTTTAATTTTTAAAATTCAATTCATCCACTCTCCTCTTACCATCATAATCTAACCAAAAATTGATATCAAAGGTGACCTTATTTTCAAAATGTTTGTTTAGAAATTGTTTTTAAAAAAAAATATAACTTATTTTCAAAATTTGATGTAAATATCCTAATAAATTTTAGGGAACAATCTTTAAAAATGGATTCGGCCTCTAACTCCTAAGGTACTCCAAAAGGGCACTCAATGGATTTCTCCCCTTTCTTTGATGGAATAGTATATAGTTATTGTAAAACTCACATGTCTAATTTTCTTGTAATCATAAGTAATTCTATTTAGAAAATTTTCATGCATGGTTACACACTCACTAAATAATCAGAAGAAACATTGACTCCCAATGACAATATCACTTTTTAACTACATAACAATGCCAAAATTTTCTTCATTTTGGTGTAGATGGAAAATAATTTAATCATGCATCCACTTGTAAACTACCCATAAAATTTGTAAATTACATGAAGTTACTCATGAAGGAACTAATAAAGTTAAAGACACTAGACTTGAAATGTATAGACAAGAGTTTAAAAGATTTAGTTTTAATTCTAATGAATAAATTTCATATATTTTTACTTTATAGAAATTTTCAATGGTAGAAAATCTCTTGGTGATGATATTTCTATAGAAACTATTTTAAACAAGATACTTTAGGATTTTCCAATTTTAGGGCATCTAAGGTAATGAAAATTCAATAAGAAAAACATTAATAAAATTATATTTGAAGAACTTATTGTATATCTCATGACTTTTGAGATCACCATGAAGGAAAATCCACAAAAGAAGAAAAATAAGTAAAGGAAAAGAAAAAAATTTCTTTTAAAGAAACCGATGTCAACTCTTCTAGAATTTATGTCAAGATGGAACATCTAGCCAATAAATTAAAATAAATCAGGAAGAAAAGAAGATCCTTCCACCATGATAAAAAGGATAATCAATGAAAAGAAGTTGATGTAACTTGTTATCATTGAAAAAAGGGACAAATCAATATGGATTTCCCATTTTCCAAAAAGTAAAATAATAAAGGCAATAGAGATCTCAAAGGTTCTACTTGGAGTGTATGTGATGAATACCACTATTCTTTCGACTCAAGTGATGGAAGTTCCAAATTTCTCGTGCTCAAAATTGAGGTATATGATAAACTTAATTATATTACTTCTTCCACTTCTAATTCTTCCACCTATTATTTTTCTTCAATCTATTTATATTCTGAAGAGATAGAGGATGGATTTTGTGAAATTACCACAAAATTAAAAGAACTCAAAAAGAAATATAATCAAGTTATTCCAAAAAAACAAATTTCTAAGGGAAATAATGAGTTATATTTAAAATTAAAAGAGAAACCTAATGTTGAAAAATTAGAATAAATAATTAAATATCTATAAAAATCTCTTTCTAAGTTAACCCAAGGTGAGGAATGTTTAAATAATAATATTGGTTCTCAATGACATGGGAAAAATTGTTTTGGTTTTAGACTCATAAATTAAGAAATAACCTCAAAAAATACAACTAATTTTGTAACAGAATGATCAAAAAATAGATTTTACAATTATTGTTGAAATATTAGGCATATTATTTATGAATTTTATTTAAAAAGTATCATTATGGTAATCCTATGAAAATACATCTCTCTTATAATACTTTTTTATGAATTCTTAAAGAAAATCATATATAAACAAGTATGGATTCTAAAATATATTTTGGCTAACACTTGTGGACCCAAAATTTGGGTAACAAATAATTTAGTGTCTTGATAATTATGTAGGAATAATGTATCAAAATAAAATCCCAAGGAACTACGTGGAACATGGATAATGAGTTAACATGTCACATGCATGGTGACTACTCCGAGTTTAATCATCTTGAAAATATTAATGGAGGCCACACCACTTTTGGTGATAAATCAAGGAGTAATATCATCAGTATATGTACTATTAGTTTCTAAAAATATTATTTCATTAAATATGTTTTATATATAAAAGGTTTAAAACCTAATTTTCTAGGTATTATTCAATTATGTGATAATGGTTTTAAATCCTCCTTCTAAAATGTTTTTAATTTTTTTTTGTTATAAATGAAAATTTTATTTTCAACTTATCATTTTCAAAATGTTTATGTTATTGATTTAAAATATATTTCAAGTTAAAATGTTAAATTTTTAAGTGAAAAAGATAGTAATTCATGGATTTTGAATAGGCACCTTGGTCACTATAGTACACACACACTTTTCAAACTCAACTAAAATCATCTAGTAGAAGATTTAACTAAATTGAATTTCAAAAATAACATTGTCTGTGAACCTTGTTAACATGGAAAGCAACACACAACTTCCCTTAAATAAAAATAAATAAATTTTCCACCCCTAAGTTCATTGAGAATATTCTTATTGATTTCTTAGACCAAACCAAGTTTCAATTATAAGAGGTAAATTATACACTTTTGTAATTATCGATGATTATACAATATTTACATGAGTTTATTTATTTTCTCATAAAAATGAGGTTTGTAAAGTCTTTATAAAATATTCCAAGAAGTTAAAAAATGAAAAAGGCTATATGACCATATCTATTAAGAGTGATCATAGAGGAGAGTTCGATAATAAATATTTTGATGAACTTTGTACTTCACAATCTTATAATCCTTATTTTTCTGCTCTAAAGACTCAACAACAAAATGGGGTTGTTAGAAGATGGAAAAGAACTAATTAAATTAATTTAAACTCCATAAATATTTTCATGTTGTGGTAGTCAATACCTTATTTTTTACCTTGGATTTTTTTCTCCTAAGACCCTTACATAAAATGACCCCCAATGAACTTTGTAAAAGAAATTCCTAAAGTTTTCATTTTTAAAGTGTTTGGATATAAATGTTATATTCTTAACACCAAATAAAACCTAGGAAAGTTTGACCCCAAATCTGATTAAGGTATTTATTTGGTACTCTAACTTATGTAAAGCCTAAAAAGTCATTAATAAAGGGTATACGGCCTAATAAAATTCAATTCACATCAAATTTGATGATAATTTATTCTAGGAAAAAATCCATCATGGTACCATTGCAATGTTTTTGGGTTGATTGTGTTTGTTGAAAAGGAATATTTTCTTGGTTAGTTGTGCAGTTATAGAGAATTTTTTGACAAGGTATGTTGACAAAGATCCAAGACAAAGGGGGATAGTGATTATCAAAGTTGCACGCAAGTCAAGATTTGAGACCATCACATCAAAATATAGAAAAGGAAAGTATTGTGTGCAAGTTATGAAAGTATGTGAAAAGTATTTTTGCACTGCATAAAGAGATAGAGTTGTGTAAACACATGAAAGAGAGTTACATGCCAAATATGACATACAAATGAGAAGTTCTAAACTATCATAAAAATTACTCTCATAGAGGAATGCATGTAAGGATCTTGTGATTAGGTTAAGCCAGTTCCATAAATAGGAGGGTACCCCCCCCTCTTTTCAGTATCTCAACCATTAGAGAATATCAGGGCTTTGAATTGTGTAAGAGTTTCATGAAAAGTGTAAAATTTGAGCATAATAAGAGTTTAACATAGAAATGACTCAAATTTTTATTGCGTGTAGAAAAGAACTTGTTTCTACATCAAGATTGTTGTGTGAAAAGTGTGAAAGTTGTACACAAGTTGGAGTTCTGCAAAAATCCAAAAGTTTTAAAAAAGTTGTGAGTTTTACGACCAAGAACCAATGTTTCATGCAAGTTAGTAGAGTTGCACGAAATTCATCCAAGGGTTTCACAAAAGAAAAATTTGAAAATGAATTATTTGATAATTATGTGGATAAGGGGTACTAATAAAGTGGATGAAATTGAAACTTAATAATGCACTAAATTAGGTGTAAAACATATTGATTTAGGTGATCAAAGTAGAATATTCTAAAGGATCATTGAGAACACTTAGTTTGAGAGAGAAGTGAGATTTCAAATTGTGATTGGTTATAAACCAGTAGGGACAATGAGTCCACTACAAGTTTTTGAAGGTAGTGATCCTAGGCATAGAGGTGATCTAGCCCAAACCTTATTTTGGTAGTGAGACTTAGTGAATTTGGTAAATTTGAACATTTTTGTTGTATGATCCTTGTACATAGAGAAGTGAGGGTGATGAAAGTAAAATTTATATGTCTCATTCATGATTTAATTTTTATTTAGATATTGCTATCAGAAAGATAGAGAAGAGGTTTTTTTAGTGATGATACAAGATTCAAAGGGAAATTTGTTTTAATATTCCATACCCTAATTCACCCCCCTATCTCAGGGTATTTAACCTAATTGGGTTAAAAATTTATATCACTTCCAAAGGTTAATTTTAGTGTTTATCTCTAAGGGGTTTCAATGGAGGTTTCCAATCATAAAGGAATTACGATCTTCGATGGAAAAATCTTTAAATTATGGAAGAATCAAATGTAGCACTACTTCCAATCTTTATAAATGAATATATTTACAGCAGTGATGCCTGATATTTTAGCTAGTGTGGATAATGGTGATTTATCATAAGCTAAATGAAGGGAATTAGATTTCGACACCAAAGGAATCAATGATTTAGGGGGGAACTATCCAATGAAATCAATAAGAAGGTGATTTTGTATAAGAAATCAAATTCTATGTGGGAAAAGTTACTAAATATTTATGAGGGAAACTCAAAAGTTAGAGAATCAAAACTTCGAGTTCTATGGAACAAGTATGAGGACCTCATAATGCACCCTAATGAGTCTGTTGATGCATTATTTTATTGGGGGAATGTTGTTGTGGAATGCATGTGTGAAATTGAAGAAATTACTGAATATGTAAAGATTATTAATCCCATATCAAGAATAATTCCACCTTGGTTCAATCTGAAAGTTTATGTATTGGAAGATAAAGATACAAATGATACAATATTTGATAGCTTTCACAGTACTCTTGTTACATACAAGATGAGAAATGATGATAATTAGTATGTGGGAAAATGGAAGTATAGATAATTTTCATTCAAGGACATGAATAATATCGCTATTGAATATGGTTAGGAAGAATAAGAGATAGATGAAGTCATGTCATTACTTCCATAAAATTTACAAAGAGTAAAAGAAAAGTTCAAAGGGAAACTCCCACTTATATGTTTTCAACGTGGAAAGGTCATACATCTTATAATAAGGTACCCCAATGAGCTTCAAGAAGATGGTGAGGATGAATTTTAAATTACCATGAAGAAGTACTCAGCCTATGTGAAAGGTAATAAAAAGTTCAAGATAAATTTCATCAAAAAAAAGAATCTTATTTCCTAAGAAAATGATAGATCAAAAGAATCTGAGGTTGAAGAGACAGATAACTACAAAGATCATGGAGAGAATGGTATCTTGGTAGTTATAGGTAGCTCCTGGAAAAGGTAAGGAAGTGGAAATGATGAAGAAGAATTTGAATGAAGAGTTGATATGAAGGATCAATTAAAAATCACTCTTGAGAAGATAGATGTTTATAGATCCAAAATAAAGAAATAAAATAGAGTGTTTAGTGATGAAAAACATTATTTTCAGTAGTAGGAAGAAGATAATTTTGAGCTAGAGGAAGAAATTGAAAATATGTTTGGAAAAAATACCTTAAGGAAGCATTGAAGCATTTTTGGGTTGATTGTGTTTGTTAACAAAGTGGGTTTGTTTTTTTGAAAAAGAGGGTTTTTATGTTGTGTTTCTGAGCTCTAGAGATATTGTTGACAACCTATATTGGAAAACAACCATGAAAATGTAATGTTCGATCTAGAGGCAGTATGAAAATAATAGATATATGGCGTCACTGTTTTCTAGTGTTTGAAAAAAATTTGGGCCTCAAAATCAGAAAATGTGGGAAAATGTTTTTGGCAAAGGAAGTTGTGAACAACATTTAAGGTGGTTTGGAAACTTGCGCACAAGGCATGTTTCAGGATCAGAACATAGAAAAATGGAAAAGGCATGATGTGTGTGAAATATTTGGGAATTTATGTGAAAGATGAGGTTTCGCAAAATATACTTGTGCACCTAATGTGACGTTGTAGAGACCCGAATCTTGACGTACATGAATATTACATTACTTTTGAGGAATAATTAATACATATGAAAAACAAACACACAAGGACCGTAATAGTTTAGTGTCTTTGGAAACTCGGAATAAAATCTTCTAATCGTGGTGAAAGATCTTCAACATCTCCCAATAAAGATCTTCCCATTTTATTTCTTACCTAAAACCTTTCTTTATATCCTGGGGAAAAGAAAACAAAAAAGGGTGAGCTCAAATTCTCAGTAAGGGTAAATAAAAGAAATACCAATCACATCATATTCATAAGAACATATCTTTTGGAAATCTTAACCTGCAAAAGAGATCATGATTTCATAACATGGGATAAATCATAGTAGTGAAATGTAATCCCTATAATCATAACTTAAAACATGAAACTTTGTGGCATACACACATAATCATAGAGAATCATTTCTTGTAAGTCAAAACTCATTGCCAAGACTATCTTAGTGGAAAAAGTCCCTTTCTGAACCGAGTTCACTCCTCGTTTCAGTCCTATTTCACTGAACCGGTATAACCTACTGTTCCAGCCATGTCTATCTCATGAGATATAAAATCTTTACCCAATGCATTGGAGGGAGATACAGGTCCCACCCATCTCATAATGATACCATTTTTATGTGTGCCACAAAATCATAAACCATAAATCATTGCATAACCCATGTAATAAAAATGGGAATCTTAAACATCATGACATCATAAAACAATTCATATACGATAAAGGAATTCATAAAAATAATTCCATCACAACATAATCAAATCAATGTAATAATAGGGATAAAAATAGAACCCTTTATTATCTTATATGGAAAATAATTTTGATAAAACACTTGAACTTCATTCTTAAGGAAAATATCCTTTCTACTTCAAAAACACTTTTCCTTTCTTAACATGTCATACAATTTTAAACTAAAAGAAGTTGATTAAAAATAAACTTGAAAACTTGTAAAGGAAGCTTCTTGGAAATAATGTTTTAAAAATAAATTCATGCCGTATAAGTTAAAAAAACATTCTTCTCATACTTTTGTCGGAAAAGTTAAAAAGTACCTCGTATGAAAAACGACAAAAGATTCCTTTCATATCTTTTACTAAAAACTCACCAAAGGGTAAAATTGGATATAAACTATTGTAGAAGGATATAAATATTACATGTTGAGGAAACATGGATATGGATGATAAAATACACCCCAGTAAATACCAAAGTATAAACAATCTCTGATAAAAATGAGATTGTGATATTTCCCTTACCTTAGGTCCAATTTGCTTCGTAAGTGTCTGAACCTCCTCTTTTTGACGCGCCTCTTCTTAACCTCCTCTTAGGGCACTAGGGTTGGTCTTTTAAGAAGACCAGAACCTCTAGTATGTTTATAGGAAAATGGAGAGGAGAAATTGGCAGGGGTTGGCCGAGCTTGAAGGCTCAAATTGGTGTGAGGAGGAGAGGGAGGAGGTGCCCTTTTATAAGGGAGGAGAGGGGCACCTTTGGAATTCCTAAAAATATTAATTTATAAATAATCTAACCCCACTTAAAAACCTACAAAAATGACTCATATTCTAATATTAGATGAGATAGGGTTGTAATATCATCAACCAATCAAATTTAGACATGTTTGTATCTTATTTTAAACCTTATCATTTTGATTTATCCTTATTTAATCTATTTATGTTTATTTGTGGTAATAAAATTCTAAATTTTAAATTATAACAAATAATTACTTATTTGTGGTGAATTTTCCATAATTGTTTACTTTATAACATTATAGACCATATAAATTTAAATTTATAATTTTTAAATATTTTTGTGATTTTTAAACAATTTTATAATATGTTATTTTTATAAAATAACAATAGTGTCAATTTTGACACTATTCATTTATTTGAATTTAAATAAAATATATACAGAATATATGTTCGAACTAAAAGATTTAATAGATTCATAAAATTTCATATGTATCTATAAAATTAGTGGATCACATTAAATAGTTCATATATAATTTATTTTATTATTTTTAAAACCATTTATTTGGTTTATCTCTTAATAAAATAATTACTAAAATATTTTTGTATAATTATTTAATATACTGATTTTTTGCATAAAAATTTAAAATAAAATACTATAATTAAGATAAATCTATTAAATTTCACAATAATACTTTTACTCAGATTTATCATCTTAAAATAACAATATTTAAATTGTTATATTTATTAAATTATGAAGGTTACAACTTTGGCATCATTTAAAATAAAATAATATAAGTGTCAAAATTGCTTGTATAAGACTCCAAATGGTCAAATATTCGACCATTGTATGATTATAGTTTAAATTTACATGACCAATATGTTTTGGTCAGGGTTTTGTGCCTTTTATGGTCACTATTAGTTTAATAAAAACTATATTCTTGATTTTTCACTAGATAAATAATTTCTGCATCACTATTGTGTCACAATTAATGATAATTATTTAATCCCAAAAAATTCTAAATAAATTATCATGATGTAGATAATTTTGTTAGATTTATTTATACTATTAATGTTCGAAGTTTCATGAAGTTTATCACTAACTTAAAATTATTATACTTATAGTATTTAAGAGAGTGACATGTTGTCACTTTCTTTGGTTTTAATAATAATTAAATTATTTTCATGGAAAAAAGTCCATTAAATGAACCTAATCCGAACCTTAGGTGATATGGGTCGAATTTTAATCATCAAATATGATTTTTCCAAGTGTTAGGGTAATTTTATAATCTTATATTTACCTTTAATTACCCGATTTACCTTTAACTATAGTAAATAAAATTTACTGTAGTTACTATTCACAATGCCCAAAAATAAAAAGTAGCTTATTAACATAATTTAGACCCACTGATTCCAAATATGGAATCCATTTTCCCCAATTCAATACACAAAAGTTGCAGAAATTAAATTAAAATTAATCCCGTTGTCGAAAGAAAACAGGTATTTCTTTAAAACATTGCAAAAGATTGAATTGATTTAACCTACGAATTCAAGGTAAAATCAATGCTAATTACATACATTATATTAAATGGTAAAAATATATTCTATTTATATTTTAAAACCATTCAATATTATAATTTAACCACATAAGATATTACAATGAAAAAAGTTGTTTTTAATTAAAATATAGCGTGTTTTTACTATTCATTAAAATATGAGAGTCGTCAGAATAAAATGAAAAATTTATCCAAAGTAAATTTTTATTTCTTGATTCCAAATAATAATTTTATTTTGTCAAATGGAACTTATAAACATGTCAAAAACTAGATTTAAAGTGGGTGCTCCATCAAAAGGCGGTAAAACTGCATTTTTTGAAAAATAATTATTTTACCCGAAAAATTTATTTTGTTCTTATACCCTGTTCTAGAAAATGTGTAAGATGAATAATAATGTTATAAAATTAAAAATTTAGTTAATACTATTCATAACGGCTAGTTCATAATAATATTATAACAATATATCGTTGTTTAGTAAAACCCGGTATTGCGTACAACACACGCTATCGAGGAAGGTCGCGATTGCGTGTAATGAAAGCCAAGTCAGGGTTGCGTGTTGTGAAAGAATCCTTCGTTGTTTATTATAACAGAATCTAACCATATTTCATTTATACATTGAATATATATATATAATCAATGTTGCGTAGAATAACTATTATCAAAATTGTGTGGAACACGATCCAAGAATAGTGTTGCGTATACTGCAAGCTAATACAGTGTTGTGTATAGCGCAAGGTAATCTTGGTGTAGCATAAAACACAAGACATTAATGAAATTAAAAGAATATTTTTCATAAAATCTCAGCGTGTTAAATTCTACCCCCTTAAAATTAATTTCGCCCTTGAAATTCGTCAGGGTTATAAATGGTTTACTACTCGAAAGTTTGTTTAATAGAAACCCACATCGTAAAAAGGAATACCAAAACATGGCTTTAAAAACTAAAGTATGAAATGTAACGGTTACCCAAATTAACTCATCACTAGGTTTCCACGTAGGAGAACATAAGTGAAAATATGGATATGGAAGAAAAATCTAACCATCAAGTTCTGATGGAGAGTGGTAGAGAACGTGGCTATGAAAAAGTCAACAATCACAAAGCAATTGATTTGTGATGATCTAAGGTACCATCTGATTCATCGGATATAAGGGAACTAGGACAACATTTTTGGTTTTCAAGATCATTTCCCTAAAGTTGATGAATCAAAAGTAATACTTTCATGATTTTGGTACAATCTTACTGTTGTTCATGAATTGAACAATTTCCACTTCATCCCTTAAAGAAATGAAGTTGAATTTGTTATTCGTGATGTGTTAGCAGATCATGTGATAGAATGATGGGTCATTCAATCTCTTTCAAACAAAAGGTTTGCAAAAGTTATAAGTCCATCTTATGGTTAGATTAATCGTATAAGGTTCCAAAAATGAACTTATACTTCATATATCATTCCGCTTAATAAAATAAAACTAGTTTCTACTAACCAGAGACTTCCTGTAGGCCAATGGTAGGCGATAAAGGCCAGTCGCACTTCGGTTGTGGGTTTGATTCCAACATCCTTGTCCGACGCGATGGGTTGTCGCCTGTCCTACAGGTTGTCCTTTTTCTAAAACTATATTACTATAACATCCCATCAATAATATCGAAAAAACTTCTATCATTAAACAATACTAACTTATGTCCAACACAATCCATTCCAATCTTTAGGCTTATCCATAATATTGCAGTCCACTCTCATAATATAGTGAAAACGATTACTAGAGATTTAATACCATCGTTGATCCCCATATATCATAATATATGTATTGTTGGTCACATTCCAAACATTCAAAGGCCTTAATCATGTATTCTCTTGAATACTCATTGAACCTTAGTGAAAACATGAATGCAGTTAAAAGTTAACACTTTCCACATACCAAAATCCTCAAAATTATATATACTCAAACCATGATATCACTTAGTCCTTATATCAATCATGTGCTCATGAATACTTTCAAACATTTCATTTTCTCCTTATACCTTCATTATGCGCATATCATCTACTTTCCAAAATATTTGAATCACTTTTCATGGTTAACGGTACCTTAAAATTATTGAAAACCAAAATAGACCAATACATAAATATTTCAATACACCATAAAAGTACCTCAACAACATTATTTTTGAATACCAATACATAAACACTTCAGTCCATCCTCTTCAATGATTGTCCTAGAATAAGTCCTTCCTTTATTTAGAAGTAACTTTTTAGGTCAGGGCATTGAGTTGGGTAATTCCCATGTTCTCCACAAATAATACATTGAACTCCATGAATGTCTGTCACTCTATGACCCTTTTCTCCACACAGATAACATCGGTCCCTCCATTTGAGGTATTCCTCAAGGTTCTTCTTCCCTTCTTTAGAAATCTCAATCTTCCTTTCTTTATGCTCCTCAACATGCGAACATGCATAATAGTTTATCTTCCTCTTCTTTGATGAATTAGGCATACCACTAAATTTCACCTTGTTAATCATATATCGCGATGACTAATTCGACATAATCACAATATCTTTCTCTCTAGGAAATACACTAATTTTTTGCTCATATTCACCAATTTCTCTATTGGATTCAATGTTAACCGAATTCCTTCTAGTTCCCTCCATTAACTAAAACACAAAAACAATCTTGTGAGAGGCAAAAATCATGCTAGAGAAAACAACATAGTAAAGTGGGAGTACCCTAAATATCTAACATCTTAGGTTAAATTCTAATATCGTTAGCGCAATTCTAGGACTATAACCTATAATTTTACTTAACCTTAGAGACATCCCTAGACATACCATAGAAATATCTCTAGGGATCTCACTAACGTTTTCGCATCCTAGTTTCCAAAGGTTGACTAAACCTTTCCTCTGATACCAACTGTAGAGACCCGAAGCTTGATGTACATGAATATTAAATTACTTTTGCGGAATACTTAATACATAAGAAAAACAAACACACAAGGACCGTAATAGTTTAGTGTCTTTGGAAACTCGGAATAAAATCTTCTAATCGTGGTGAAAGATCTTCAACATCTCCCAATAAAGATCTTCCCCTTTTTTTCTTACCTAAAACCTTTCTTTATATCCTGGGGAAAAGAAAATAAAAAAGGGTGAGCTCAAATGCTCAGTAAGGGTAAACAAAAGAAATATCAATCACATCATATTCATAAGAACATATCTTTTTGAAATTTTAACCTGCAAAAGAGATCATGATTTCATAACATGGGATAAATCATAGTAGTGAAATGTAATCTCAATAATCATAACTTAAAAGATGAAACATTGTGGCATACACACATAATCATAGAGAATAATTTCTTGTTAGTCAAGACTCATTTCCAAGACTATCTTAGTGGACAAAGTCCCTTTCTGAACCGAGTTCACTCCTCGTTTCAGTCCTGTTTCACTGAACCGGTATAACCTACCGTTCCAGCCATGTCTATCTCATGAGATATAAAATATTTACCCAATGCATTGGAGGGAGATATAGGTCCCACCCATCTCATAATGATACCATTTTTATGTGTGCCACAAAATCATAAACCATACATCATTGCATAACCCATGTAATAAAAATGGGAATCTTAAACATCATGACATCATAAAACAATTCATATACGATAAAGGAATTCATAAAAATAATTCCATCACAACATAATCAAATAAATGTAATAATAGGGATAAAAACAGAACCCTTTATTATCTTAGATGGAAAATAATTTTGATAAAGCACTTGAACTTCATTCTTGAGGAAAATATCCTTTCTACTTCAAAAACACTTTTCCTTTCTTAACATGTCATACAATTTTAAACTAAAAGAAGTTGATTAAAAATAAACTTGAAAACTTGTAAAGGAAGATTCTTGGAAATAATTTTTTTAAAATACATTCATGACTTATAAGTTAAAAAAAACATTCTTCTCGTACTTTTGTCGGAAAAGTCAAAAAGTACCTCGTACGAAAAACGACAAAAGATTCCTTTCATATCTTTTACTAAAAACTCACCAAAGGGTAAAATTGGATATAAACTATTGTAGAAGGATATAAATATTACATTTTGAGGAAACATGGATGTGGATGATAAAATACACCCCAGTAAATACCAAAGTACAAACAATCTCAGATAAAAATGAGATTGTGATATTTCCCTTACCTTAGGTCCAATTTGCTTCGTAAGTGTCCGAACCTCCTCTTTTTGACGCGCCTCTTCTTAACCTCCTCTTAGGGCACTAGGGTTGGTCTTTGAAGAAGACCAGAACCTCTAGAATGTTTATAGGGAAATGGAGAGGAGAAATTGGCAGGTTTTGTCCAAGCTTGAAGGTTCAAATTGGTGTGAGGAGGAGAGGGAGGAGGTTCCCTTTTATAAGGGAGGAGAGGGGCACCTTTGGAATTCTTAAAAATATTAACTTATAAATAATCTAACCCCACTTAAAAACCTCCAAAAATGACTCATATTCGAATATTAGATGAGATAGGGTTGTAATATCATCAAACAATCAAATTTAGACATGTTTGTATCTTATTTTAAACCTTATCATTTTGATTTATCCTTATTTAATCTATTTATGTTTATTTGTGGTAATAAAATTCTAAATTTTAAATTATAACAAATAATGACTTATTTGTTGTGAATTTTCCATAATTGTTTACTTTATAACATTATAGACCATATAAATTTAAATTTATAATTTTTAAATATTTTTGTGATTTTTAAACAATTTTATAATATGTTATTTTTATAAAATAACAATAGTGTCAATTTTGACACTATTCATTTATTTGAATTTAAATAAAATATATACAGAAGATATGTTTGAACTAAAAGCTTTAATAGATTCATAAAAGGTCATATGTATCTATAATATTAGTGGATCACATTAAATAGTTCATATAATATTTATTTTATTATTTTTAAAACCATTTATTTGGTTTATCTCTTAATAAAATAATTAATACAACATTTTTGTATAATTATTTAATATACTGATTTGTTGCATAAAAATTTAAAATAAAATAAGATAATGAAGATATATCTATTAACTTTCACAATAATACTTTTACTCGAATTTATCATCTTAAAATAACAATATTTAAATTGTTATATTTATTAAATTATGAAGGTGACAACTTTGGCATCATTTAGAATAAAATAATATAAGTGTCATAATTGCTTGTATAAAACTCCAAATGGTCAAATATTCGACCATTGTATGATTATAGTTTAAATATACATGAACAATAAGTTTTGGTCAGGGTTTTGTGCCTTTTATGGTCACTATTAGTTTAATAAAAACTATATTCTTGATTTTTCACTAGATAAATAATTTCTGCATCATTATTGTGACACAATTAATGATAATTATTTAATCCCAAAAAATTCTAAATAAATTATCATGATGTAGATAATTTTGTTAGATTTATTTAGAATATTAATGTTCGAAGTTTCATGAAGTTTATCACTAACTTAAAATTATTATACTTATAGTATTTAAGAGAGTGACATGTTGTCACTTTCTTTGGTTTTAATAATAATTAAATTATTTTCATGGAAAAAAGTCCATTAAATGAACCTAATCCGACCCTTAGGTGATATGGGTCGAATTTTAGTCATCCAATAGGACTTTGACAAGTGTTAGGGTAATTTTATAATCTTATATTTACCTTTAATTACCCGATTTACCTTTAACTATAGTAAATAAAATTTACCGTAGTTACTATTCACAATGCCCAAAAATAAAAAGTAGCTTATTAACATAATTTGGACCCACTGATTCCAAATATGGAATCCATTTTTCCCAATTCAATACACAAAAGTTGCAGAAATTAAATTAAAATTAATCCTGTTGTCGAAAGAAAACGGGTTTTTCCTTAAAACATTACAAAAGATTGAATTGATTTAACCTACGAATTCAAGTTAAAATGAATGATAATGACATAAATTATATTAAATGGTAAAAATATATTCTATTTATATTTTAAAACCATTCAATATTATAATTTAACCACATAATATATTACGATGAAAAAAGTTGTTTTTAATTAAAATATAGCGTGTTTTTACTATTCATTAAAATATGAGAGTCGTCAGAATAAAATGAAAATTTTATCCAAAGTAAATTTTTATTTCTTGATTCCAAAGAATAATTTTATTTTTTCAAATGGAACTTATAAACATGTCAAAAACTAGATTTAAAGTGGGTGCGCCATCAAAAGGCGGCAAAACTGCATTTTTTGAAAAATACTTATTTTACCCGAAAAATTTATTTTGTTCTTATACAATGTTCTAGAAAATGTGTAAGATGAATAATAATGTTATAAAATTACAAATTTAGTTAATACTATTCATAACGGCTAGTTCATAATAATATTATAATAATATATCGTTGTTTAGTAAAACTCTGTATTGCGTACAACACACGCTATCGAGGAAGGTCGTGATTGCATGTAATGCAAGCCAAGTCAGGGTTGCGTGTTGTGAAATAATCCTTCATTGTTTTCTATAACAGAATCCAAACATATTTCATTTATACATTGAATATATATATATATACTCAATGTTGCATAGAATAACTATTATCAAAATTGTGTGGAACACGATCCAAGAATAGTGTTACGTATACTGCAAGCTAATACGATGTTGTGTATAGCGCAAGGTAATCTTGGTGTAGCATACAACACAAGACATTAATGAAATTAAAAGAATATTTTTCATAAAATCTCGGGGTGTTACAGACGTCAAATGGGGTTTTACGTGCTCGAGGAGGATCTTGCGTGACATGTCGAATCTTCCGTGCAGGGGTTGAAGATGCCTATAAATAAGAGGTGACTCCCGTCATTCGAAGTATCTCAACACTTAGAGAGAATCTGAGCTCTGGATTGAGTAATAATTTTATGCAAAGGGAGTTGCATGAACTATTTTGAGTTGCACGCAAGCTAAGAAAGTTGTGCGTAATATTTGAGTTGCATGTAAGATTGAAGTTTCGCGTAAGGGGTGTTTCACGAAAAAATTGAAATCTTGTATGCAAGGCATTATAGTTGCACACAAGATGCAGTAAGTGTTTCATAAAATATTTTAGGTTTCTCGATAATAATATGATAAAGTTGTATTCATCAGTGGATGAAAGTGTGACAACAATACACCATCTACATAAAGTGGATGATTCATTCATTAGAGATAATGAAGAGACCTACAATTCTATAAACTGTGAGTGGATATTTTGAAGAAGTATTGAGCACACTTCAGTTGAGAGATCAATGGGATTTCAAATTGTGGTTGGTTGTAAACCAGGAGGGACAGTGAGTCCACTTTGAACTTGTAAATAGTATTGCACTTATAGTGGATTTGGTACATCGAAACATTTCTAATGTATGATCCTTAGATGTAGCCCAGTGAGAGTGAACCAAGTAAAATTGATGTGTCATGTGCATGCTTTAAGATATTTTCACACTCTGCAATGCGAAGGGGGGAGAAGAGATTTTTTTATAACAAAAAAATAAGATAAAAAAGGGTCATTTGTTTTAATCTATCATACCCTGATTCACCCCCCGTCATGATATCTATCCTAGTGGACCTAAAAAAAGATTAATTCTTCAATGCAGAGAAATTAAAAACGGTTGGTGAGTACAAGATCAAAGCCGAGGAATAGAAAAGGGTGATCAATGGTTTTAATAACACAATGAAATATCATATAAAACATATCGAATAACTGGAAGAGGAATTCATTATCCTGTGATGAAAAGTTGAGGATAGAGAAAAACTCTTGACCCCTGATATGAAGTGGGAAAGTAGATCAACCAATTGAAAGAAACGATGGAAGTGAAGCATAGAGTTTCAGTAGAACAGAAGCAATAGAAATATCCAAATAATGTGGATAATATGGGTCTTGATCACAAAAAAAAAGCTGTGGTGATTTATTTCATACCACAAACCCACTCTAAGGTTGAATGTTAATTTGGGTATAAATCAGAATCAGAAGAATCATAATACCCAAGGTGGAAAAGGTCCTGCAATAATGTTTAGGAATATACCTCGTATTATTTGTTATGTTGTAGAAAGATGGGACATTCTAAAAATGTATGTTCTATAGAAAAATGGTACTGAAGGGAACAAGGCCAACAGAGGTATCTATATAGGGCTCAATATTATAAGATATCATTTGATGGTCACTATTTTGTGTGTGGAGGATTCTGAAACATGGAAAGATATTTCTCATCAATAATGCAGACAAATGTGCCAAAACTGACTAAATGTGGCAATAAGTACCAGCTCAATGTATCATCAAATGATCTGAAAAAAAAATCAATTTGTAACTCTATAAGAAGAATTTGTTTCATCATACTTTAAATAAGATCAATATTATCAATCCATATCTATTATGAAGTCATAAAAATAGATCAAAAATAAAAGATATGAGTTGGTAGTGGTTGTGGAGATTTCCTTTAAATCATAATATTGTTCTGGTTTATGGATCCTCTAAAGTGGATGCACATACCATATTAAAGGTAATAAGGATATTGCTATAGGAATAAAATATGACAAGGAAGGTGTTTTAAAATTTATAAATTATGAAGGTATAAAGATGATTAGATCTATAAAATCCAATTTTGTGGGGAAAGAAATGAGATGGGCTAATGTCTTAGTTTTTGAAGGTCTTAGTCATAACTTTCTTGGTGTTAGACAACTATATGACTCGGGGCATGCTATAATCTTTACTAAGAATATGTGCCTACATGGAGAAATATGGAAGGGGAATCTCTACCTTGTAAGTGGAGTAGAAGATATGTGTTTTTTTTTCTATAGACAAAGAAAATAGGATCTGGAATAAATGACTTGTACATATATGTCAACCATCTCGAGAAGTGTAAGTGCAGCTTGGGACTATAAATTATAATATGACCTTAGCCCATGCAAATTCAACAATTCATGTGAGGAAGTCACTACACCTCAACTCAATACAATGTGTTCTTATTATGACTCAAAGTGTTTGTTATCATTTTAAAATTGACATTTTAGTTCAAAATTCATGCCACTCATTGAAAACTAAGAAAATTCACTATGATTGTCTTGATAATTTTAGAAAATAATTCATAATTCATTTTTAGCATATAGGAATCAATCTCACATAAAATCAATACATGATGTCACTAGTATGACTCAAAGTGCACGTTTTTAGTTTAAAATGAAATTTTAGAAAAAAAACTAGTGACATACACAAAAACAAGAAAACATATTTTGATTGTTTTTATATTTTTGAAAAATGATCCATAAGTCATTTTTGATTTGTAGTAATAAACTGCACCTCAATATGATGCATGGTGTGACCGATATGACTTTAAATGTGTCCTTTTATTTAAAATTAACATTTTAGTAAAAACAAAAGTTACATACTTAAAACCAATCAAATGATTTCAGATTGTTTTGATAGTTTAGGAAAAGGATCCATAAGACTTTTTTAACATGTAGAAATTATCCACACCTCAATCCAATACACGGTGTGCCTGGTATGATTCAAAGTGTCTGTTACCAGTCTAAAATTGACATTTTAGTTCAAAACATGGTCCACTCAGTAAAAACTAATAAAATAAACTCATATTTTCTTGATGATTTAGGATAATGATTCAAATGTAATTTATGATGAATAAGAATTGGTATCATGTCAAACCAACACATGATGTGACCAGTATGACTCAAAGTGCATGTTTTTAGTTTAAAATGACTTTTTAGTAAAAAAGACAAGTGACATACTCAAAACTGAGCAAAAAAATCATATTGTTTTGATAATTTAGTGAAACAATCCATAATTCATTTGTGATGTGTAAGAATTATTCCCACCTCAATATGTCGCACGATGTGATCTATATGACTCCAAGTGTGTCCTTTTATTTAAAATTGACATTTTATTAATATATTGTTTCATATTTATGTTTAATTTATTTATTTATAATATTACTAACATAAGAATTATTTTCTTATAGAGGTGGATTCTTTTTCTCAGGTTGTGGTGGTTTTTTTGGTAACTGATACCATGATCGGGCTTCTTTGAGAGGGGGTCACAGGTGCCAAAGACAATGAAACATTGATGGTTTTAAAATGTTTGGGGATATTAATTGCAAATATAATTGTAAAAAACATAGTTTGAAATGTATATAATATAGTATTTTTTTATTTGTGATGTAAATTTTATTTCAATTAAATAATGAATTTTCATACATGTGTGTTTTCATACAGTTGTATTTGTTACAACATTCTATAATTTCAATAGTATACAGTAGTAATAGGGCCTTTATCAGTGTTATTTCTCACACTGATAAAGGCCCCCCTTTATCAGTGCAAACAAAAGAGAATATAAAGGGTTTCCTTTATCAGTAATTTTTAGCACCAATAAAGGGGTCCACCTTTTAATAGCACTTAAAAAACAATGATTTTTTAGTGAAGTTAAATCCCATTTTGTGTACTGTTAAAGGTCTTATTTATGGTAGTGGTAAAGAAAAAATTTCCTCATGGTTCATTAGATGAAAAGATGTATATGACAAAACCTGAAGGGTTTCATGTACCAGGACATGAGAATTGGGTTTTCAGATTGTAAAAATCATTATATGGTCATAATCAGTTACCGAGATAGTGGTACAAAAGGTTTGACACTTTTATACTAAATCATAAATATGTTCGAAGTCAGTTTGATCATTGTGTTTACTTTGGTAAAATTCATGATGGTACATTTATCTACCTACTTTTATATGCTGATGATATGTTGATTGGATGTAAAATCAATGTGGAGATTTATAGGTTGAAATCTCAGCTCAGAATTTGAGATTAAGGGTCTTAGAGAGTGCAAGAAAATTCTTGGCATGAAGATTAGATGAGACAGATCTAAGATTGGTGTTATCCTCATCCATTTGAAATATGTGAAAAAAATTCTTCAAAATTTTGGCATTGATGATAAATCCAAACTGGTCAACACCCCATTATCAATACATTTCATACATAATGCATCATTATCTCCAAAGGAAGATGAAGAGAGGAATAAAATGGATCGTGTTCTATATGTAAGAGCAGTTTTAGATTTTATGTATTCGATGGTGTGTACAAAACATGATATTTTACATGTAGTGAGTATGGTAAGTCAGTATATGCATGACCCTAGTAAAGGTAATTAGAAAGTAGTCAGATGGATTCTAAGGTATATCAAAGGCATTGTAGATATTGTTTTAAAGTTTACAAGATATACAAATGATGGGAGATTTATTTTTGGATGTGTTGATTCAGATTACACAGGGGACTTGGAAAAGCGACGATCTATAACTGGTTATGTTTTCACTATGGCAGGAGGACTAGTAAGTTAGAGATCTACTCTACAGTCAACAATGGATTTGTCTAATATTGAGGCAGAGTATATGGCAGTGACAGAATCTTTTAAGGAATCTATCTGGTTACGTGGGTTGTTCATAGACTTAGGGATCATCCAGGAGAATGTTGATGTATTTTTTGATTGCCAGAGTGCTATTTGAATTTTGAATAATTAGGTCCATCACAGTCGAACCAAACATATTGATGTTCAATTCTATTTCTTACATGATATTATCAATGAGAAATGTATGTCACTCCATAATATCATGAAATCATAGAACCCTGCTAACATGTTGATTAAAGTGGTTACATGGATCAAGTTCCCAATATTTTTATGGACTTGATAAATATTTCTCCTACTTGAGATGCCTATGGGCATCAAGAAGGCAGTAGCTGCAAGAATATTTTTTTGAAGAGTAACATGGTAATATTTTTCATCAAGATAGATATTTTTGAATATTGACAATGAAATATCACCATCCACTGACTTTTAATGAATTGTGGGTGACCAAAAGGGATGACCATCCACTGATGAAGAATTATTGCAGGGGTTTGGTTCCACTCGAAGAAAACTTGTAGCATCCTTTTAAAATCCTATCTCCTTTACTACTACTTATTTGGGTGCCCCTATATGGAAAATGGTATGAGAAATATATAATATGTGTATCCACATTTGAATATTAAAATATGCACTACCTTCCCTGTGGACGTAGGCCATCCAATCAAACCATGTTCAATCGTGTGTGCCCCTATTTGTTTTTTGATTCCAATTATTTTGTGCTTGAGTTTGAGAGTGATATTGAGACCAATTTCACACAGCAAAGGTGTCATCCACTACTAGATGCACTACTACCCTTAAATATTAAAGACCAAAGTGTTCGTTGATGATGAGTTCTAATGGAGATCGAGTTGCTCCAAGTTATGAGGTGTTGTTGTTCCTTGCTCTCAACCTGGGGGTTTTCTACCTTGGAACTCGCTCATGTGCTCTGATACGTTGGTCCCATATATTTACTTCAAGTTGATAGGTTGGTGTATCAAGTTTTCTTTTTTCAATGTGGTTTTCCTTACATACATTTTTTCCAATTTTTTCCACATAATTGAAGCATTGTGTTCATTGGAAAAATTCTAGAAGATACTCTTGTCGATCCACTATCTGATTTGGGCAGTTCACTTTCTATTGATCACGACCTAATCCGCACCAACTGACATGATACTTGATGACATATTCTCACCAGATTGATTACTTTTTGACAATTCCACTTCTTTTGTTCAATGGTCTTAGTGGTCTCCAGTATTGGTTTCCATAAACATTTAATATACAAAAGATCCTTCATTTTGGGTTTTTAGATGGAATAATCAAAAGTGACGAGTTTAATCATATTATTGGTATTTTCTTCCATTAATGCATTCATAATTTTGAAAATATAATTATACATATGCATATGGAATGGTTGAAATAGCTGGAAATGACTCCCAGGTGGCTGAAAATGGACTCTAATTGGTCAAGATATAGAAAAAATAGTTTCAACAGTCCAGATAAACTAATGAGGTGGTGATGACGTGGCTCGCTAATACAATGGTTGAAAAACCCACAAGAATTATTCACCAGCATGAATAGTGTTTTATTCTCTAATAAGTGGGTACTGTATCACTACCGAGTAGACCAAAATTTTAATCACCTATACCGACTTCATTTCAGCTCTATTTTGGACACTGTTTGCGATGTATGAATCATCTGGACAAGATCTTCACAGATCTAGCCTAAAATAATTTTTCCAAGAAAATTCAGTTTTCCCTTCACTGGAAAACTTCTCTAAACCGCCACCATTTTCACCTCGGTGGCTTTGATACCACTTTTTTGGGGAAGTGGAGGTTCTTGACAATGAAAAACATAAAAATATAAGAAGAAAATGGAAAGACGTGTGGATTTACATGGTTCGGTGATGTTCCAACATCTATAGGAGAATACGGGAGTGTTCTTTTATTTCTCTTTCTTCGGATCAAGTTTTAGATGATTACAACAATTACATATTTCAATTTCATGGGAATTAATCCCGTTATATAGATGAAATATTTTCATTAGTCTAAGGGTTGGTTTGGGGTGGTTCATCAACACTTGAAAAAACTATTGGGAAAGAAGAAAAGAGATAAACATGAAAACAAAAACAAAATGAATGCACTATGGAAACAATTTTCTTTCCTTTCAAACAAGCCTATAATAATTAAGCGGATGCACAATGACCAAATAATATGTGCATGAAAAATAAATGTTAACACCAAAAATTTTAACGTGGAAAACCCAATGAGGGAAAAACCACGAGACCTAGTCCAGAAATAAGATCACTAAAATCAATTAGTATAGAGTAGAGACTCCCAAAAATGAAAGGGATCACACAAGTATAAATTTTTGATATAATAAAAGAAAATAACAGCAGACAAGAGAGGCATAAAGAATATCTGACAAAAGTAAATCATTCGTGAAAGAAGAGAAAATAATAAATCTGACTATAGGGATATGAAGATCCTTAAATGAATAACTGGGTGCTGAAAAATCCCCAAGAACGAAAGAAAACTGATTGTCGATCACATCCAATCACAAAATTGAATCTTTCTCCTCATAATGACGTCATGTGCCAAAACCTAACCACTTTCTTCTTTTAAAATAAAAAAAAATCCATATTGAAGATTTGTAACCCCTTAAAGAAACACATCTTTGACCTTTTTATTTTAAGAAACTATGTGGTGTTCCAATTGAGGAGGCGACCTAACAAAATCCCCCTCTGACATATTTGGGGATCAGCACCAACCCGAAAATTAGTTGTCAAGTCTCAAATTTACCTCTGGGTAAACTCTTAATCAACATGTATAACCCATTTTTATCAATGTGGATCTTCTCAAGCTCTAACTATCTCAAATCAAGGAATTCATGGATCCAATGATGCTAAAAATTAATATGTTTCGACCTACCATGAAAGGTGGAATTATTTCCCAAAAAATAGAACTATGACTGTCACAAAATAAATCATACCAGTACTAATTAAAATTGAGATATCAAATAAAATTTTTCATCCAAAACAATACTTTTCATGCCAATGTAGCTACAATAAACTCCCTCTATGGTAGATAAATCAACACATCTCTACAATCTAGACTTCGAAGATACAAATCGCCTACAAAAATGATAAAATATCATAAACTAGACTTCCTCGGGTCGATATCTCCTTTCATATCTAAATATTTAAATCTATAAATCATGGGTTCCCCACTGCCAAAGCACGATATCAAATTAGAAGTACCATGAATATAATGAAATATATACTTCACTATTTTCCAATGTTCTCTACTTGGATTAGGTACAAAATGACTGACCACACCAACTATAACATCTATATCATGTCTATTACATACCATCACATACATAATAAACCAAAGATACATGAATAAGGTATGTGATGCATCTCCTTTATCTCTCTTCATCAGTAGAAGTTGACCAACTAGTATTGAGCTTAAAATGTAAAGCAAGAGGTGTATTAACCACTTTTGCTCTATCCATATAAAATATCTGAAGAACCTTATCAATATATATCTCTAGTGATAACCACAATTTCTTGTCTTTTTTGTCATGGGATATTGACATGCCAAGAATCTATCATGTTGGCCCCAATAATTTCATCACATGGGACAGAAAAAGATCCTTCTTCAATCTTTCAATTCTAGAACCATCATGGCCAATAATGAGAATATCATCAACATAAATCAATAGTATAATAAAATCATTATTAGTAAATATCTAAAAAAACAATGACCAGAATATGACTTCCTAAAACCCTGATGAAAAATGAAAAATTCAAACTTCTTATACTACTACCTCAGAGCTTTCTTTAAACCATAAAGGATCTTCTTTAACACGCAGACATGATTTTCTTTGTCTATTTTAAAAAAAAAATCCTCTCGATGCTCCATATAAATTTCTTCCTCTAAATATCCATGGAGTAAAATTGTATTAACTTCCATATGCTCAATATAAATATCCAAACTAGTATCCAAAACAACAAAAACCAGAATGGAATACATTTTGAAAATAGGTGAAAAATCTCATCAAAATAAATACCTTTCTTCTAATGAAATCCTTTAACAACTCAAATTTCCTTGTATCCTGGAACAAAACTAGATTCTTCATTTTAAATCTGATAAATCCACCAATTTTACCAAGCTCTCACTACAACAAAAACGCCATTTAGCAGCAGTTCTGGGAGTCGCCGCTAAACATTTTTTAAAAAAGGTTTCACGGTGGTTTATAATAAACCGCCCGAAACATGTGTTTTTTTCATAGCGCCGACCCTTCCCCCCACCCCGAACTCTCTTCTCACCTCGTGACCCCGTGACCCCCACTTCCCCCACAACCCTAGCCCCCCATTACCCCGATGACCCCGCGACCCAGGCGACCCCGCGACTCCGGCGACCCCGCAACCCCAGTGACCCCGGACACCCGCGACCCCGGCGACCCCACGACCTCGTGACCCCTACGACACCACGACCCCGACGACCTATAAGAATTCTAAGGTTTTAATTATAGTAATTTTCTTGTAGGTTGAGTTAAAAAGCACTCAATAACTTGTATATAGTGGGTGCCCGAATCTTCATTCGTTGTTGTGTTCATTTCTATTTCAACTAATTTCAGTGTTTTTCATGTTTCTTCGTCTCAGCCTTTTTGTTGTCAATTTGTTTTGTTTTGGAGTCTGCAACAACTCCTGTTTTGTTCTAGTATATCAAGTAAGGGTGAATTTTTATTTTCAAATTATGGTTTTTTGATTTCCAATAAGTAGTGAATTGTATTTATCAAAGATATGGTCTACAATAAAGAATTTCTTTGGTCAAAACTTGATTGTGTAATGAATTTTCATTTTTCAGTAAATGATTATGTTTAGTAAAATTATATTCATTTTCTGTAACATATATTTTTTATACAATTTATATTTTGGATTGTGGACTTTATTTTATATAAGGGATCATTTAATGTATTTGAATTATGTTATAGTTAAGTTCAGGAAATATAATGTAAGGGATTTAATATTTACTATTGCGATAAAACTTATTTTAAGGGATCATTTCATTTTTATAATTTATGTCTTATGTTAATGTTTCTCTAAATCATGTTTTGACAATTAGAAGATAGGGTTTAGTTTTTCCTTAATAATTTATCTTCTTATAATTGATTTATATTTAGGGAATTATATTTTATCATGTTTTGATATTCCAAAGTAAGTGATTACTTTTATTTTAAAAACTTTAATTCATGAATTTATAATTTTGTTAGAGGAATTTAATATATATATATATATATATCCATCTCAAATTCCATGTTTTATACATAAGTGATTCCCAAATTTGTTTTTCTAGAATTTAAATTTATATAAATATATGCATGTGATTTCATGTTCGTCATATATAAACATATATAAGTATATTTAAGTATTAAATTTCAAACTCTATGACTAATTGCATCAAGTGATGTAAGTGGGTGCAACATATATATATGTGTGTATATATTATAAAATTTATGTAATTCATATATATATGTATATATATATATAAATGAAGTTTGTAAATGGGTGTATTATATATATGTATATTAGGGATAAAATGTTTATCGATGTGTTATGACGTTCACTACAACAGTAATAATGAGATGAAGAAGACCCCAAAACCAGATCTCCCCCACTATCAATCTCCACTCATTGTGTAATGACACTGCACCCAAGGTGGACACCACATACTCTCATCCATTAATATTCATCATCAACCTCTAATTGTATCCTCACATACAACTAACAATAATTCACTATGCCTACCGGTGTCCCTCTTGTGTGGTTCATGACCCCTAACCAATAACCCAATGCCTCACACCTCCTCTTCTACTGGTTCTCTCTTATCCATGGTGTTTTCATCATGATTTGACCTTGATTCTTGTCTATTCCTTCATCTTAGGACCTCTTGTTCCTTCACAATTACCTCTTCCTCTATTTTCTTCTTTTCATCATTGTAATTTGGTTTGAAAAAATCCTAGGTAGAATTCTATCAAAAATAAGTATTTTTGAATCTTTTTTATAAAATGAATTATAAATAATATATGGTGAAATATTTCTAGGACTATTTATATCACACTTTTCATACACATTAATGTGTGTGTGTAACTTCTATCTTTTCATTCTAATTCCAAGATTTTGATTTCTAGTTATTTGTTTCCTCTTGTTCTATTAATGGACATTGGAATGTTGTGACTTTTCAGGGATCACATGGAGATGTTTTGAGTTGTGAATATGGTTGTGACTTTTTTTGGGAAATTTTATTATGAGATAGTTAAACTGGGTTTATTTTGTATTTAAATTTTATTTTTACTTTATTTCTCTATATGTTATCCAAAATAGATGATTTTTCATTAATATATATAGTCTTGGATGAAAGTAATCACTTTCATTGAATATGTATCTTTGTATTTTTCATTATTTTTTGAAATGGATAACCTATTTATTTATAAGTCCTACTCGAATATAATTAATTATGACACTTAGGCATGGAGTTCCTTATACTTTTGATACTCAATCATGGAGTCCATCAAACATGTGTTACTCAAGCATAACATCCCTTTACTTTGCATAAATTTCTTTTCTGTGTTGAAGTGAATTGTATTGAATTCATTATAACTTATTGTAGTGGTTTGGATGAATATAATTCTTCCAAGTTCCCGAATATAATGTTTAGAGAGAATTACTTCTAGGATCTATTTCCACCTATTTGATTCTGATTATCTTATTATGTTGTCCTGGATGATAGTACCAACACCTCACATTTCATCTCCAAATTCCCAACATGATTCTACTATGAAACTCCAAAATGTAATCCCAGACACATAAAATATTCTTCAAATAACCTAGTTTGATCCCCAAACCACATCAGCCACATCTTGAACGCCATTTCTGATGTGGTCTCCACCTTACCACATCAATTTTTATGCAACAACACTAGTAAGTCCTTCTCTAGATGAATTATACCAAAGGAGCTCAATCCCACCCACCAATGCGCTATCATATCCCGACCACGATGCCTTAAAACTCAAGGAATAACAAAAATGTTCAATGCCCACACCGAAGTCTGAATCTGACTCTTATTTCAACTCCATGGTCCGATCCTCGATCATCCTATTTAACCATAATTCTCCACTCATGAGCACTAACACATATATGATCCAAATCACCCTCAAGTCACACCATCACTCTTTTCTATGTGAATACACCAAATAGAGGTCTAGGAATTCAATCCACACAAGGTTCATAGAACCTCAAAACCTAATATCCCAAGTTATTTCATCATGCATTTCCATGAACACCACCACTTATCATGCCTCAAGACTACCATCCCTCACGTGGTTCTTGCCACTCCAAATTAACAATGTGTTGAGTTTTGTAAGCATCATAAGGTTTTCCCTAAACATTATTTATAATAGATTTATTCGATATTAGATTTTTATATGAATACTCTATAGAGAACTTAGGTTGGGGTTATTCCAAATTAACAATGTGCTTTGGTTTTCATGGTAAAGTATCTACCACGTTGTTAGCACACTATTTCTCATTTCCAAAGAAACTTCCCCAATCCCAAACACTAGAGGGTTCATATCTAACTCAGGGGATCATATTTATTATATTATGTTTCTGTAATCTTACACTATCATATATATGAATTTCTTTCTCTATTTATTAGTAACTATGTGTTTTAATTTTTTTTATTATTGTTTAGGAACATTGTGATATACATGGATAAAAGCTGGATCACATTACTGAGGAACACACCTCAGTATGTTAAGGGTTTGAATGAGTTTTTAGATTTTGCAATTTTTAATCAATCTGTTGAAGGGATAATTAAATTTCCATGTTCTAAATGTAAATTTAGAACATGGTTGAAGAGAGATTAAGTTTTTGAACATTTAATACTGAAGCAATTCCCTGGTCAATATTTGTGTTGGATTTGGCATGGAGAATCGAACATTATAGAAAGATTGAGCACTGATTTTAATCCACATAATGAGGTTCCAAGTTCATCGACAATGGAAAATGAAATGCAAAACCTCATAAACGATGCATTAGGCACTACAAGACACCACTATCAGCATCAAAACATATCAGAACAACCAGAAGAGGGTGCTACCAATTGCAACGTGACAAGTGATGTTTTTGAGACTGTAACACAGGAAGATCAAGATTGTAACATATCATTGGATCCTCCTCTTGATTCTGTGGAGCCAAATGTAAGAGAAAACTTCACTAAGGAAAATTCATTTCATGATTTAGTTGACGATGGAAATCAAGAGTTGTATAGTGGGTGTTTGAAATATTCAAATCTTTCATTTATGCTGAAGTTGTACCATATCAAATGTCTATGTGGAATTACAAATAAGGAAATGTCCATGATATTGGAATTGATTCATGATGCATTTCCTGAAGCAAAAATCCCAGAATCTTTTTATGATATGAAAAAAGTTGTTAACAAGCTTGGTCTGAATTATACCAAAATACATGTGTGTCCCAATGATTGTATGCTTTATTGGGGAGAGGATTCAAGTAGACAGAATTGCAAGAAATGTTCTTCTTTTAGATGGTAGGAAAAGGGTGATGTTGGAAGTCTGAATGAACATAATATCATGGAGAAGAAGAAAAGGTACAAACCTGCAAAGGTTTTGCATTACTTTCCTTTGAAGCCTCGATTTCAAAGATTATTCATGTCATCGAAAACCACTGAATACATGAAGTGGCATTCTGTAGATAATAAAAATGATGGGTTAATGAGACATCCATGAGATTCCCAATCGTGGAAGACATTTGATTCATTACATCTCGATTTCTTAGCTGATCCTAGGAATGTTCGATTGGGATTGACTGCTGATGGATTCAACCCATTTGGGACTTTGAGTACCAGTTATATCATTTAGCCAGTTGTTTTGATCCCTTATAATTTGCCTCTGTGGATGTGTATAAAACAAACATCTTTTATCCTTTCGATGATTATTCCTAGAAAACAAATGCCTGGAAATGATATTGATGTATACTTTCAGCCTTTGATTGATGAAATGCAGGAGTTATGGAGCAACGGTGTTGAGACATTTGATACTTCTTCTAAAACAATGTTCAAAATGCATGATGCCTTAATGTGGACCATTAGTGACTTCCCTAGGCTTGGGAATTTATCTAGTTGGAACACTTACATGGGTTTGGATTGTCCCGTTTGTAACTTTGATTTTGAGCCCAAATGACTACCTCACAGTAGAAAATGGTGCTTCTTGTGTCATCGAAGATTTCTCGATGCATCTCATAGATTTTGGCTGAACAGATCAAAATTTAATGGTTCCATTGATCGTAGACCACCTCCAAAGTTGTTAAATTGTTCTAAAATATTGGAACAACTTGAAAATGTTGAAACAGAATTTTGGAAGGTTCATCATTTGAATGATAGCGGAAAACAGGTCCAAAGTGCATCGTCAAGCGAAATCGGAATGCAACAATGGAAGAAAAAAAGTATATTCTTCAAAATTCCATATTGGGAATTTAGTTTGTTGCGGCATAATATTGATGTGATGCATATTGAGAAGAATGTCTGTGACAATTTGATTTTCACATTGCTTAATGAGCATGGAAAGTCGAAGGATCATCTCAATGCTCGCAAATACTTACAAGCAATGAACATAAAACGCGATCTCTGGCCAGATGAGAATGAAAAGTATCCTCCGATAATTTTTTCAATGAAAAATAGGGATAAAGATACATTACTTCAATTTTTAAAGAATGTTAAGGTATCTGATGGGTATTCAAGTAACATCTCGAGGTGTGTTGACTTGAAGAAACATAAGTTGCATGGATTGAAAAGTCACTATTCACATATTTTGTTACAACAGTTACTACCATTGGCATTGCGTACATTATTACCTTAAAAAATTACTACTGTTGTACTCCAATTTTGCACATTTTTCAGACAACTATGTGAGAAACCTCTACATCAATTTTAGCTTGACAACCTCCAGGAGAGGTTTTTATTGAACCTTTGTGCAATGGAGATGATCTTTCCTCCATTGTTTTTTACTGTAATGATGCATTTAACTGTGCATTTGGTTGAGGAAACTAAATTAGGAGACCCCGTTCATTATCGATGGATGTATCCAATTGAGAGGTACTTTATTTATATGTTTTTCAGTTAAGTAAACAATTTTTGGTACTTAATTAAATGAATAATTATATTTATTTTATTTCACAGAAATCTTGGGCATTTGAAATCATACGTGAGAAATAAAGCTCAACCGGAAGGCTCTATTGTTGAAGGCTATATGGCTAAAGAGTGTCTTACCTTTTTTTCTTGATAATTGGATGATATTGAGACAAGATTTAATTGATTTGGATGTGTTGACGACACATCGACTCAATCTCAAATATATCAGAAATCCAAAATATTTCCTTCTATTGGCCGATCAGTTGGGAGGACCTCAAATGTGACATTGACTGAATTGGAATTATTACAGGCACATAGATATGTGATGCTGAATAGTGAAATTGCAGATCCATTTATTGAAGAGTTGAGGATACAAACAAAGAGACAAATGAGAGGCCGAACACTAAATGAGAAAGATATAATGAAAGATGTTAATAAAGAGCTTGTAGAATGGTTTGCACGACGTGTAAGTTCATAAATATTGCAATAAGTATGAATATTAGTTTGACACATACATTTTGTAAATCTAATAAAGTATATTTCTTTTTTCAGATCATGAATATTGATACTCGAGAAAAGGTGTCATAAGATTTTAAGTTTCTTTCTAGAGGTCCTCTAAAACAAGTTATAAAGTTCGACGCTTATAATCTGAATGGATTTAGATTTCATACAGTCGATCAAGAAGTCGGTTTGAAAACACAGAATAGTGGTATATATACATTTGCTGAAGTGGAATACTATGGAAAACTGCATGATATTGTTGAATTAAACTACCATGTACATTTTTATGTTGTTTTATTCAAATAAAAATGTGTCGCTATTATCAGAGGTGTTAAAAGAGATTACTTGCAATTTACTTCTGTGAACTTCTCTCACTTGATGGATGTTGGTGATCGTGAAATGCATGATCCATATATCTTAGCATCAAAAGAAAAAATGGTATATTATGTGAATGATGTTGTTGATGATGGGTGGAGTGTAGTTGCTCACATAATACAAATAGATTTGTATGATATGGGTGATGAAGTGGATAATTTGACCTCTGAAATTGAATTTAATCAACAACAGGAAGTAGAATTATTTGTCCATAATGATATTGAAAATATTATTCTAGCAAGGATGAACTAAGTGGATGAAGCAATGGAGCAGGAAACCAACATGATTGAAGGGGAAAATGATTGTATGTACAATTATTTATTTATTCAGCAACCACATGTTTCATTTCTGCAGTCATTCATTATCATTGTTATATATATTTTGTCTATTAGTACTCGGCATCTATTATCATTTTTAATTTTTTTTCTGCATAATTTTTTTAAAATATATATTCTTAACTTAATTTTATTTGATTAAATGACAGGAATTCCAAGGAGGAAGTGGTACACTATTTCATCTAGTTCTTCAACAGATGACGATCCATATGGCTCCCTCCCCATGACATCTGAGGCACCAGCTGCCTACACCCCTACACCATCTCCCCCTGCACCATCTCTCACACCATCTTTGGATGTCCCATTAGAGGGTGAGTCATCGACTCCCCCTTCAGGAGCCTCAGCAGTGGGGCAGCGACACGCCCCTTCCAGTTCATCATGGGCATACTGGAGTGTCACTATCATAGGTACAAATTTTAATTAAATAAATTTATTGCATTTTGTTTATACTAATTGTTTGCTCATTGAAGATGAAAAAAATGAAACCATGGAGAAAAACATAAAAATTGAAGATGTTTGGAATATGACTGGCGAAAAGATAGTTGTGTCATTTGATTCTTATGGGGTCTCGACGGATGACGTTGCTGGGTTACTTGTCCAGATTCTAGGCCAACTGGTAGTGGAGCCCATTTCCCTTCCTATTTCATATGATGATTGGAGAAATATGTCTCTAATCTAGAAAATTGAAGTTTTTGATTTTCAAATAAAGGTAAATTTATTACATTATGGTTTAATTGAATGTCATGTTACTAATATGTTCAAAATGAATTTCTGTATACAGATGTTCTTCCACTTTACATTTTCTGATGTGATAGCACGGAAGTGGATGTTGAAAAATCTAGGTAAGAAATGGAAAGATTTCAAATGGAGATTGTGGTGTGATGTCAACGATACCTCATTGACTGTGCAAAAAATGTTTGAGAAGCTACCCAGTGGGGTACCGAAAGAATAGTGGAATGTTTTTGTTGACAAACATTGTGATGAGAAGCGGATGGTATTGAAATATATATTATTATATTATCCTCATTTTACATTTATACATGTATATGAAGAGGACATGAAATTGAATACATTACTATTAAATTGCATTTTATTTATTTCAGGATCTCTCAAGACAAAATGCATCAAATCGGGCTAAGCAAGTCATCTTTCACACTGCGGGCTCAAAAAGATTTTCTAGAAGCCAAACAACATTGGTAATATTTTAATTAGTTTAAATATTTATAAGACAGTATTATATTTTTAATATATTGAATTTTTGATTTATCTTTGCTTAATGCAGTCATAGAGTTTAGGGCACGAAGCATCCATAACTAAATTGTGGTTGGATGTTCATAAGAAATCAGATGGAAGTTTTGTTAATGATCCTGCTGAAGAAGTTGGGGTATGAAGTCAATTTTTTATTATAATAACTTCTTATCAGTTTTTACTTTGTTAATATATATTTATATTTGATTTATAGGTAAAAATTAAAGAACTATGGGATGTCAATCATGCGCAGTCCTACTCAGTCTCCCAGGATGACCCGGTTGCTAAAGTCCTTGGGAAGGAGCATCCTGGTAGAGTGTGCGGGATGGGTTTGGGACCCGTACCATCTGAGGTTTTTAGTAGGCCAATAGGGATAGAAGCTACATCTACTATTGGCTTTAGTCAGCCCATACCTTGATATGCTAAGAAAGAGATTGTTTCTCTACGAAACATAGTTCACCAGTAGGGGGATCAAATATCTTCTTTGTAGAAAGAGTTGATTGAAATACGTCAGCATATGAGCATATATTCCCCTGGTGGTAGTGCATCGACTGGTGGTATGCAGGTAAATCACAAAAAATCAAAATCATTTAGTTTTCTAACTTTCATTGGTTTTAAGTTTTAATATAAATATGCAACTGTATTTAATTTTCAATATAATGTTCTTACAGGTGACAGTAGAAAGTGGTGATGAAGGTGGTGAGGGTGATGATGGATCATCAGACCGTGACTATTTGTATTGTTCATGTGTTGAACAAATATAGGAACAGTTGGTTGTATATGTAACATTTGTGGCACATAGTTTCCACCAAACATTTTCATGTCCTAAAATTTCCTTGATTTCTCATGTTTCCTTTTATGTGTTTTATTAATTTCTGATGTTTCTTTTTATGTCTTGATTTCTCAAGTGTGGTATAAATCATTCCATTTAGGCCTGTGTTTGAATTGGTAGTCGATATTTTGGATGACTAGGAGTTAAATCCATTGTTGATGTGTTGAACAAATTGGGTCATTTCACATGTTATACTATTTTGAATTTGAACAAAGTAATATTCTATTATGTTGAGATTGTTTTACTATTTTTTAGTGGTGAGGGGGTAGTGTATTCATCCACACCTATTTCATACTCAATAGAATCATGTTTTCCAACATCAATTGGGTTATCATTGAAGAAATATACTAATGTGTTACCACCAATAGGAAACACATATTTACATTGTAAGAGGGATATCATTAATTCAGGTGTGATCCCATAGGATGAATGATACTAGAGATGACCATGATGAAAAAATGATAAAAATTTTCCAAACCCATGTGGGTTATGTTTTCCATTGTAATTTTATCGTCACAAAACGCCACTTAGGATGGATTCTGATGCTTTTAGATATTAGAGCATTGTAACCATCCCTAGTATATTATCTAGATATTCTAATGGGCCTCAAGGGTGTTTAAACTAGTAGGGGTATAAATATACTCTTGAGTGTCAGTGGTTGGATATCCCCAGTGGGATCAAATTTTAGATGCTTGAGTGTAGAAAATAGGTAAAAACACCCTATATATCTTCTTGAGTACTCAAGGTCACATGTTAATAAAAATGACTATAGTGAACATGATACTCATAATGAATTTCTAAGGTGATTTCTACTTTATGGTGGACATATTTATCCAAATCAATATGATAAGAGAAGAATTTGTTCTCATGATCTATTGAAAGGATATAAAAAGGTTAGATGTGAAATTATAGACCAATGGTTTTTCCATAGAATATGTTTAGTTGGACAACCTGTGGGGAATTATTCCCTATAGATTACCATGAGTGTCATATAATGTCAGGATAGATCCATTTAAATGGTATTCCTGAAATACGGTGTGAACCATCATGCACTCATTTTACAAGGGTAGAAGAAAATGTATGTAAGGGTATGGGGAACATATATTCATAGAAATTGAGTCCTATGTATGACATAACAATTGTTTTCATGCCTCACCATTGTGTTCCTTATGGGTACTGTCAGCTTGTTTTTGGTCTTGAACATAATTGGTGCATTTAGTGATTCAATTTTAATTTAAGGATGTGATGAAGGTATTTAAAAGGGAACACAATGAACAAACCCATCAATACATCATCAAATGTAAGAGTTCATATTTTATAAATCCAATTCCATGTTAATTGATTCACATTAGGTTATCTGTTTTTTGATGAGAACCTCCAATGGGCTTCCATGTATATGAATATTTGGTATGGATGTCCTTTTAGAACTAAATTAAAATGAAATGTGTTCAATAGTGATTAATATACTATAGATTCTTCAAAATAGGTATTGGTAAAAGGTGTGATATTTTGGGATCATCAAATATTCTATGGGTGGAATCATTTGAATTATTGGATTCCCTATAGATTTATGATTTTTTAATGAATAATATCAAAATACTAGTGTTTAATGAGTTACCCCTATTCCTATGATCTCTCTGAATCTGTGTAGATATGAAAATATATGATTTTTAGGTTAATCATAAATATAATACATGTTTATGATTCATTTGTTTAAGGCCACATAGTTAGGAAATTATTCATTTTTCGCCATACAAATAGGTCGTAGGTGTTTACATTGTTGGGACCAGGCCCATGCGATGAGCATCATATGAATCTCTATAAATAGAATCATAACACACATAGTTTTTTAATGATTAGTGGGATACATCATACCATTTATGTTCAATTTAAATAGAAATATTTCAAGAATCTTAACTTTTTGTTAAGGGGAACACTTTGTGAAAGGTACCTAGAAATAAATAGTGTTTGAATTTATCATGAGTTTCCATTTTGATTTCATCTTGGTCTTTGATGACTAATTTAGAGAAGGTATGGTTGTGAATTACACCTATTAGAGGGACCATATATTGTTTTCAATATCACATATGTTGGTATGATGATAATGGATGAATGCTTAAGAGGCTGGGGCATACAACTTGAAGGTGGATATGATATTGTGATACTAAGAGGGGTATCTAAAATTAAGGACTATATAAAGAATCTAATACTAGAGTCTTTAACTATGGTATTTTGTAAAAGTGATTCATATTATTCTTATCGCATAAGAATAATAGCACGTTTCTTGATGTTGGGATTGAACCTAATAGGGGAATATATTGCATCCTAGTTAAGAGGAATAAAATACAATATAATTGAAGGCATGAATTTTAAGGTAATGTGACATGTTTCATCGTAGATTAAAATTGTGTTAAAATGACATGTGTAATGAATTTTAGAGTCATCCTACCAAGTTTAGAAGGTGATTACTATAAAGTATCTCAATAATTATTTTAAATTATGATCAAATAGAACATAATGTTTTTGTGTATCATGAATTTTTTAAGAAATAAGTTAATAAAAGATTAGTTGTGTTACATAAAAGTGCACAATAAGGTATTGAGTGACGCTAACACACAAGCTTCTCTAAGACACATGGTATAGTATATGTGTGTGGTGATGGTATATTTGGGGTATTAAACCAAGTAGGAGGCGCACACATGGTAAATCTAACTATGTTTTACGCTCACTCCCTATATGGGAACACCGACACACATGTAGATATAATGTTTCATTTTCAAGTGATATATATTATGGGGGATCAAGAAGGATCAGCTAGATATATGTTTGGAGAGTAGTCAAATAATGGACCTATGTTTTATAGTTGATTCTATCATATTTTTTTCAATTTATTCTATATTGATTTCTTAGGTTGATGTTTCTTGTTGTATGTTGGTATGTACAATATGGTTCATTCTTATATAGCATGTCAATGTTTACTTATTTTTTTCAATTAATTCTATAATGATTTCCTAGGTTGATGTTTCTTGTTTTCTTTTGGCATGTACAATATGGTATTTCTGGTTTGATTTGTCTTTCAGGGTAGTGGTGCAGCGGAAGCAATTTTTTTCTGGTCATCTTTTAGCGGTGGTTTAAACCTTCGTGAAATGTACATTGGAGACGGTTTAAATCGCCGCTAAATGGTGAAAACCACCACGAAATGTAAAAAAAAAATATGTTTCACGGAGTTTTTAACCACCGCTACATAGTCGCATCATATGTGCTCATTCCTCAGCGGTTCTCATGACTTCAGCGGCAGTTTTACAGCCGCTAGATTTGAGTTTATTCGCGGCAGTTATAACCACCGCGAATAAACTGATGTCAAGGGTTCGTAAAAACCGCCACTAAACTCAGTAAAACCTCCACGGAATGAGGCAGCTATGATGATTTCTTTAAAACACCACGAAATGTAAATAACCGCCGCTAATATATTGGCGATGCCTTATTAGGCGGCGGTTTAAACCGCCGCTAAACGGAGATTCTCTTGTAGTGTCTGTTACCTATAGGTAACTTCATCAGCTTAAAAATATGGTTTTCATGCAATGATATCATCTCATTATCCATTACCACAACCCATCTATCCTTATGATCACTTTCCATTGACTCATCACAAGATTTTGGTTCTCCCCCTTCAGCGAGAAGCATATACTCGTCAAGTGAATACCGAGTAGAAATGGTACGATGTAAAGATGACCTATGGAGTGTAATTATGGGTTCATTAATAACCCCTTGAACTGGATCATTAGAAAAAAAAGGTGCATCAGAAATATCAACTCCAACCTTTTCACCCTTAACATCATTATGCATGTCAACTTGATCATTAAAATCAATAATATGAGGTAAATGTGAATCAAAATCTAGATCAAGACTAATAAAGCCATTAGAAGTTGGATATGTATATTTTTATTCCTTATAAATATCTACAATAGTCTAATCCTCCTTAAAAAATGCATCACAGCTTCTGACAAGTTTCTTCAAATCAGGATCATAGAACCTACACCCAAACTCATCATATCCATAGCCAATAAAAATACACTATCGTGAATTACCATCCAACTTGGGTCTCTTATCTCTAGGTACATGAACAAAAGGATTGCAACCAAAAATTCATAATTGATCTTACCTGATCTCTTTTCCATACCAAAACTTATTGGGAGTTTCTATCTAAAAAGTAACCTCATGTGATAAATTGATAATATAAGTAGCAGTAAATAAAGTCTCACCCCAAAAATGTCCAAGAAATGTTTCTTCTGAAAGAAAACAATGAACTCTTTCCAAAAAATTCTTGTTTATATCCTTAGATACAACATTTTGCTGAGGTGTCTTGGGAGGAATCTTCTAATTTAGAAAACCTTCTTGCCTATAATATTGATCAAATAGAACCCAATACTCACCCCCACTTTCAGTGCAAATACATTTCAATTTCTTACTAAGTTACCTATCAGTAGAAACATAAAATTACTTAAAAACACTGAGCAATTGAATTTTAGCATTCAAAACATAAACCCAAATCTTATGTGAGTAGTCATCAATAAATGTCACAAAATAAAGACTACCACTAAAGGATTTTGATTTTAAAGGACCACAAACATCAGAATGTACTAATTCAAGTATCTGTGACTTCCTGTGTAAAGGAAGACTGCTGAAACCCACCCTACTCTATTTTCCTTCCATACAGTGATTGTACATGTCATATTTTACACTCTTCAAATCTGGAAGAAGATTTATCTTATCTAAACAACCAAGCCCTTTCTCACTAATGTGGTTGATCCTCTTATTCCATAACTTGTACAAAACACTATACTCAACAACGAAAGTAGTATAATAAGAAATTGAAGCTCTAGTCTAGTACAAACCTATAACTACTTATTCACTTGAGACACAATCAAAAAACCCTTGGAAATATTCCATTTTCCATCACCAAAATTAATGATAAACCCTTCATCATAAAGAGTGTTGGTATAAATAAGAGTCAAGAAAACCTTAGGAGTATGTCGAACATTCTTCAAAATCATCTTACTTCCTGTGATGGTCTCTAAACTAAGAGTCCCAATACCTAAAATATAAGCATGACCAACATTACACATCTTCAAAATCCCAAAATTACTTCAGCTATAAGATGAAAAGAACTTCTTCAATATCATGTGAAAACATGCACCACTATCAACAACCTAGAAAGAATCATTAGAAGAATTATTAATGGAGTCATAAAAAATAATAAGATCACCCCCTATAGCGGTAGTGACGCGATCATCTCCATAACCATTTTTCTTCAGATGATTTTCCTTCATTCTAATTTTTATTTTTAGTTGATATAAAAACTTTTTAACATTCCCTTTCTTACCGTAATAATTAAATTCAAACTCTCTTTACTTATACCTAGAATTACTTCTACATTTTCTATTACCTTGACTGCTCTATCTCGGATTCTTTTCCTTACTTCTACCCCTATTCTATGTGACTAATATATCTGAAGAAGATTATCCTAAGTATATATCCTAACCTCTTCATTCAAAATATAAGACTTAAAAAAATTAAATGTCATATCACCATTAGGAGAAGAACTGATTAGGGTAACACATAAATTCTCCCATGAATCTGGTGAAGTGTCAGGCAATAAAAGCGCTAAAATATCATCATAAAAATTAATACCCATACCATAAAATTGATCAAAACACCCATGATATTCACTTAAGTAGTCATAAATAGATGTACCTTATTTATTCCACAAATTTAACATTTTTTTAGAAGAAACGATTTATTATTTCCTATCTTGGAAGAATAGGTAGTCTAAAACTTCACCCATAATGATTTGGCATGAGATATGTTGATAGTATAGTTTATTATGTTGTCTTCGACCCACTGGTGAATGAAACAACAAACCATCTCATTCTCAAACATCCATTCTTCATCTGACATTCTTTCTAACTTCTGAGTACTAAACACCAGAAGATGCATTCCCTTGACAAAAAGCATATACTTAATTTTTAATCACCATATATGGTAGTTGGTACCATTAAACAAAATCATATTATTGTAATTTTATTCCATAATATACATGAAATAAAAACCAAACCCTTTGATACCAGATGTTGGGAAATACGGAAATTGATGAACATGCAAAAAACAAAAAAGAAAACATGCAATGGAAAAAAAATTCTTTCCCTTTAAACAAGCCTATAATAATTTAGTGGATGCACCATGAACAAATAATATATTCATGAAAAATAAATGTTGACACCAGAAAATTTAACATTGAAACCCCAATGAGGGAAAACCCACGGGACCTAGTCCAAAAATAAAATCCATTAGATTCAATGAGTACATGGAGGAGAATACAAAAAAGGAAAGGGATCCTAAAAGTATAACTCTTTCATATAGCATAAGAAAATATAAGTGGTCAAGAGAGGTATAAAGTGTAATTGAAAAAAGAAAATTGTTTATGAAAGAAGAGAAAATATTAAATTTGGCCATATGGATCTGAAGATCGTCGACTGAATAATCAGATGTTGAAAAATCACCAAGATCAAAAGAAAATAGATTTTCGATCAAAGTCAATCACAAAAATGAATCTTTCTTCTCATAATGATGTCATGTTCCAAAACCTAGTCATTGTCTCCTTTTAAAAGAAAAAAATTGGCATCAAATATTCATAACCACTTAAAAAACACATCTTTAACCTTTTTTATTTTAAGAAATCACGTGGTGAACCAATTGATGAGGTGACCCAACAAAAAATCCCTTGATTCCAGCTGCGTCCATGGTTCATGAGGCTATATGAGTTGGTTTCCAACTTCATAAAGAAGTCGTTTCCAAAAAAATCTCCCACAAATCACTCTCATAATTGGGAGTGTCCTCCATAGGGTTACCCTATGTGTGAAATGGTATAAGAAATCTAAAATATGTGTATTTTTATTTGAATATGAAAATTCACACTACATTCCTTATAGACATAGGTCATCTGACCAAACCATGTAAAATTGTGTGTGTCCCTATTTGTTTTTTGATTCCTCTGCTTTTATGCACAAATTTGAGAGTGAGATTGAGACTGCTTCCACACAACAGAGGTTTTGTCCGCTACCAGATGAACTACTACCCTTGAATATTGAAAACTAGAGTGTTCCCTGTGTTGGGATTTTTTTATTTAAAATTTGAATATTGAGGAGAGATAAAATTATTAATGGAGAGATTTATCTCAACATTAATAGAGGATTTTATCCCAACATTAATGGAGAGTTAATTCTCAATATTAATGGATAGAAAATTTAATGTTGACTTCATTGATTAGATGTATGGACTTGGTGTCTATATAAGAGGATGTGGTAGCATTTTTTGAAGGGGGTTCCAACACGATGTAGTTGGTGATACAGAACCAGGAAGGTGTGTTAGTATGGTGTAGTTGGCGAGAGAGAACTGGGAAGGGGTTTTCATTTTTGCGGTAACCGATGAGAAGTGATGACGATGAGAATAAAGAAAAGATGTTTATTATGTCAATGATGGCGTGTTGATGGTGATGATTTAAAGCATCAAAGATGGTATACAATGAGATATTATAATGATACCATGTATCAAAATTCCTATTGCTTTCAGAGATCAAGTGGCATGTCCCAGTTGTGATGATCGGTGGTTCATTAAAATGAAGGGTTCATGTGAGTATGTCAAGAATTTCTTCGGGTGTGTTGAGAAAAATACTTCAGGTGTGTTGAAAAATTCCTTGAGGCGAAGTGAAAATTTCCTTCAAGTGTTGTGTAAAATTCCTTTAGGAGATAAAAGGACTTTGGGTGATAAAAGTCATTCTGGTGAATTTTCTGGTGTGTGTTTTGTAACTAATTCTGCTGCGACATCGGGCTCCGCCCCAACACCCTTATGTTGTGTTCAGATAGAGATCTAGTTGCTATTGTTGTTCCTAGGTTCTGATGCTACTGAGAAATCATTAGTCCCCATTTATATTAACCAGTTGGTAAATTGGGTAGGGGATTAGGTTTTTCATATGTTTCTTTCTGGGTTTCTTGTTGCTTTGTTCTCTTCTTGGTGATATATTGTACTATTTGTTCTCTCAAATTGTTGTTTTTTATTTGATAATTTATAAAATTGGCACAAACCATGTCAAATACATGTTTTCATTTCCAATTTTATTTCTTTTTATCACCCATCTTAATTCTCATATTCTTTTGTTTTTTCTTCATTGATTTTCAATATCATCATATGTTGGAATTTTCTAGTTTGTGCATGATCTTGGGAATTTTATTAGGTCATACCTATGTGGGTTCCCTCAACAGTGGTGTTTTTCTACTAATGCCACATCCATACTCTCTTCCCCCTCACCATGGGGTTTTTCTATATATAATAAAAATTTTATAAAAAATTATGAAAATACATACAGGTGATTTTGAGGTCAAATATGGGATTTATGTGGAATATCCCCTTAGAAACTTTTTCAATTAAAGTGCTAGAAAATAACATTTATTAATTTATTAATTTATTTTTATTTTGTTTTGTTTATATATATATAAACCTCTTAAAAAAATTAAACTACATTTAATTTTTTTTATTTGACATTATTTTGAATAAAGTATTCAAGAAATATTACACTCACCCACCCAGACCACCATTTTATAGGGGAATCCATCTTTCCATTCCTTTGTTCTCCATGTGGGACTCACATTAACTATTTTCATCACATTCAAATAATGGGAAAATATGTGTGCTTCTAAGGCTTGTAGAGGAATGGGGTTTTGTGATTTGAAAGTTTTTATCAATGCCCCCATGTCCAAGCAAGGATGGTGCCTTTTGCAGAACCCTGATAACTTGAGCACTAGAGTCGTCAAAGCTAAATACTTTCCCCATGATGATTTTTTGTCTTCTAGTGTGGGTCCTCAACCGATCTATTTCTAGAGGAGTGTTTGGGGTTCCAAGGTAGTCTTAAGCTGCTGCATTTTTTAGAGAATTTTCAGTGGTGATTCAATTAATATCTGGCATGATCCTTGGATGACTAGTTTGGAGGGTTTGATTCCCACTTCATCATTTGTGCCAGACCATGAGCATGTTTTTGTCATAGAGCTCGTAGTTGATGACCTTTCTGGTTGGGAAATTTAGAGGCAGCATCAATGGTTCATTGATTCCAATCACAAGTCTATCATAGCAGTTCCAGTGGTCCATAAAGTTGACCCGAGAAAGCTGTGTTAGTCCCTTGATTCATCTAGTTGCTATAATATTTATTTGGTCTATAAGGTGTGTGTTATGAGCATTGAAGGTTCATGGTACCCCATTTGGAAACATCTTTGGAATCTCAATGCTCTGTTGAAGGCCAAGATTTTATGTTGGAAAATGTGTAGGGGTATCCTACCCATATACGCTCACCTAGATGTGACACATCTCTCTAATAATTGCTTGTGACCACTCTGTGGGGGTATGGCTGCGATGGATTTTATGCCATTTTTTCTGCCCTTGGGTTACCAAGATTTGGTCCACGTGTGCGATGCAGGATCACATTCTTTGGAGAATTATTGGGGATTTTAATCTCATTATGGGGGATTGGTTCAAAACTCTTCTTACTCAGACTATCGCATGTTTGTGTATCTATGCCTAGATTATATGGTTTCGTTGTAATACCTTTATTTTTGAGAACATTGTTAAAGACGATAGGGTCTGTCTTTCCAGGATACATAATTGGCACTCTCAGTGGTTTGATGCTGAGGGGGGTCATCCACTTTCACCTGTTCATTCCCCTCCTATCAGATGGACCCCCTAGGTGTTCTCAAACTTAATACTGATGTAGCGATTCTTAGGGATGGTTTCGTTGGATTGGGGGAAGTCCTCTAGGATCATACAGGCTCTATTATTATGGCTCGTCATTCCTTTGACATTCCTAGTTGGTCTCCTCCGATGGAAGAGGCTATGGCTATTTGGAAGGGTATGCAGTTCATCTCATCTCTTGGTTGGAAGGATGTTGTGGTCAAATATGATTGTCAAGTTATTATCAATGCTCTGAAGGAGGATGAAGGTGGCCACAAATCATATGGGTCCATTATCAACATTATCAGATCTTTGGTACCTTTTTTCTATTCTTGTTGTTTCTCTTCTGTGATGAGAGAGGGAAATCATGCAACTCATTTTATGGCTGGCTTTGGGAATCGTCAGGGGTCAAATTGTTGGCTTTTTTATTTTCATGTGGAATTGTGTAATTTGGTTGTTGCTAATATCTAAGGTTTGAGGTTTTCTAAAAAATATTAATAATATAATATATGTAATAATGCATTAATAATAATAGTTAAAAATTGAATTAAAAATATTAATAATTAATTATAATAAATGTATAATTATGGTTAATTAATTAAAAATAACTATAATAATGTAATTACTACTTAAATAATAATGCAATGGTTAATTATATTACTTTAATTAACAATTTAACTAAACATTTAATATAAAATGATGATTATTATAAATAAAAAAGTAATTATTAATTAATAATGTAATTAATAATAAAATTAATAATTTTTATTAATTATTAATAATGTAATACAATTAATATTTATTATTAATGTAATTAAATTATAATGATTAATAATATAAGTAATAATTAAGGATAGTTATATAAGCACACAAATATAAAGACGACTAATAATGTAATTAATAATATATATAATTATAAGAACATAATTAAAAACTATCAATATCGTAACTAATTATCAATTATCTATATAATTAATAATTAATAATATATAATAATGTAATAAATGATATATATATAATAGGTGCTTGGGGTACAATTACATTCAAACACACACACCACACACACACAACCCTGAAAGGTAGGTCATATCCCCCCAAGGGATAACCCACCCAACCATCCACTTTTATTACATCATGTATTTTTTAACCCGAAGGCCTAGTGGGCATGAAGCCCATTACATGTATCATAGGCCCCCAATTTTGGCCTAAAGGCCCATTCTATGAATAGTACCCATTTTATACAGTACCTTCTATAGTACCGTCAGCACTACAGTACCCACCACTGCAATAGTGTTGCTCGCCGCTGCTAGAGTGTCCACCGGTGCTACAGTACTCACCGTTGCTACAGTCCCCTGCATCCAATGGGTTTTGAACCCCCAAACTCATGTAGTATTATAGGGTTGCTTTAATAATAATTAATATTAAATTTTTCAACAGGTCTAAGATAATGTTCAAAAACCCTATCCCATTTATTAAAATAAAATGCTATAAATAGAGAGAAGAGTCAGACATGGTAGAGAGGACCATAACAAAAATGAAAAATGTCAAAAGAAGCAATCAACAAAAGGCCCAAAATGACACTAAAAATCAAAGTCAACCACATGAGTAAGTTTGGGACCCCACCAACCCCTATCATGTGAGGCTCTACCTCATAGATTCCAGTCACACTTCCAGGTATTTTCTCTCTGTCATGGCTCATGGTCTTCATCTGATGAGGGTTCAGCAAAGTCTGTTACACCCATATCTCTGGGGGGCGGCTCATAAAGATTCACTGACTTCTTTCATACATCCCAAACTCCATTATCACTCAATGACTCCAAGGGAAACTCCTTAGACAAGTCAAGAAATCCAAAAGTATTGTAGATTGAGATCTTAGGCATGCTCAGAACTTCATTTTTAGAATCCTGGATGCTTTTTATAATGACTCCATACACCTCATCTCAAGAATTAGAATCAAGAAATGAACCCCTTCTGTATTCAGTTTGAGATTCATCAACCTTCTCAAGAGAGACCCCTCTCTTCTTACGTACCTATTTCAAAGAAGCATCCTTATTTGGACCAATAGTTTTCAGACCAATAGAAACCACTTTCAAGGACCCTACTTCAAGGTGATCCTCCCTGGTGACCCCATCGTCAAGACCTTGAGGATATATCCTTCAAATTATATTCTGATTGTTGTCAACAACATCCATTAAAATATGTTGATTTGTGAAACCCAGCTCAACAGACTATACAAAACCAGCCTTCTCCAGTGGAGGTAATGGGCAACAAACATCACTGACAGCAATCTTTCTGGTCTAATCTAAGGGATAAGATGAAGGATACACCTGCACAAGAGTTCCAAACACATCCTAGATATTAAGAGAAGTATCCTACTTATTCTCACTCTAGGTTGATACCTTTTAGGCTTGATTAACCAGAGAAGTAGCATAGATGACCATGCTGTCATGACACGTCAAATTGATTATATTTTTAAGGTTGATTTATAGTCTAGGGTAAACCCTAGGTCGTCTCTCAAGGAGCGTTGGTAGTTTTAGAGTGTGTTTTCTTAATAAAAGGGACTAAAGGGGGGGGGGGTTAAAAGAATTTAAAACAAAGACTTAGTTGAAATAGCTTAAAAATTGAGTGACCTAGTGGATTGTAAAAAATATGAGATAAAAGGGTCGATCTGATTTCACTACACACATATCAAGTTCATTGTTCATAGAGATTCATCTTAGGTTTAGATTAATTCTTTGGTTGGAATTAATTGGAATCCCGATTAATTCCTAAGCTTTTATTTCAATGCTTTAAGGACCAAACCTTGAGGTAACAATTGTATTGTCAAGGTCCAGTACTTATGCATGGAATAAGAGCTTCCAAATCATATTCAAATCTCAATAAGTTGGGTATGAAAAGGATTCCTGTGATGTCCAATCAGAACAACACAAGTCACGCACTCAAAACCTCACACCGATCGGTTAGAAATTAAGAGCATCTCGTTCTCATGAATCAAAACAAGCATTCAAATATGAAATTATGTAAGATACATGGAAATAAATGTTTTAACACCCAAATTACTCCAAACCAGTAGCTAATATATGCATTGGAACTCCCTTGACATGTGTTTAGCTCCCTCACAACGAACACCCAACTTTTAGCTCGACATCAGGAGGAGGAGGAAGCTCGGGTTCAACTCCTTCTTAATTGTTGATCCCCCTATGAGGATAGGGGACTCCAGAACCTCCAATGTGATTAGGAGACTCCTCTAGGACTCTAAATTGGCAGCACTTCACTCCTTGTCCGAACTTGCAAATGAGGAGCCCAAGGTTCCCTTTTATAGGAAATGTGGGAGGTGGTTTTGGGCACACATATTTCATCAATCCACTTGCAAGACGTGTTTCGGCCTTCATACAGTCTTATCTCGCTTTGGAGAAAATAGAAAAGTTGTATCCCTACCTATTGACTATCTCCACCGAAATTTTGGAACCGTTTGGACAACTACAGCTCACGATATTGATAAAATACAGAACACCTCATTTGACTTGGTCCAAATTCGGTGGCTTGGACAGATCAGTTCGGATGGGCCCCATACATGCCGAATCAGGATTGGGTTCCTTAATATGAAATGTATTATATTGAATTTTGGACAGGACCACCAAATTTCAGCCCATTTGGATGAACTGATTTTGTGTAATATTCAAAAAAGGGGACAGATGTCCACGGATCCATGCAATTTTGGCTCATTTTTCTTTCACTTCATCAAGGGCCCTCCAAATCACCTCCACCAACATTGTAATTTTCAAAAAAAGTATCATTGAACTATTTAATAGTGATAAAAACAAAATTATTTAATCAAACATGAAGCACAATTTGATAATATTTTTATAATTTTTAATACAAAATATGTTTAGCACAGCGGTGTAAGGGTGAAAATGAAACAGTGAATCGTTGTACGATCACACCCCCACCTAAACATTTGCACTCTTGGGCAAGGTCACATATCCAAATAAAATGATTCATATATATATATATTTACAACATCCTGAAGATTTATCATTTGAGGGAATTTTATTTATCAATGCATGAATCACACCAAGGAGTTCTTCCTAGTGAAAATAGAAAAAGTTGTCTCATAAATCATATCATAGCGAAATTCAAAAAGGTTCATGATACCCAATTGAGAAAGGAATTCAGAAGTAAAGCATGACACTAACTCTCCATGTGTGTGTTTGAAAACCATTCCATGCTATTCTTTCCACTTGCTATCCAATAAATATATGTTATTTTAATATTTCTCAGCTTAAATGATTTTGTCACCGAACCTGTCCTACATCCTTTGCAATCATATTTCAAGACCCACTCATTTAAGCATTCCCAGAAGTCAAACCATAAGATCCTGACCTAGATATCCTCATATGTTTCACATTTCATCACTCCCCTCATTTATTATTATTTTTTTTTGAAGTTGCAATTGGAACAAATCTCACACTCATCTCTCAACCCTTGTTTGATCTCCTCACGACAGTAATTGAAATAGTTATAACAAGATCAAAGGTTGAGGAGGAGTGGTTTTTGACCTGCCCAAGACACAACAATTTTTTTTGAGGGCGTACAACAGTCGGACATTAGGTACACACACATAGGTCAATCTGGTACAGTAATGAAACAGATTGGATAAGGAACGAACGTATGGAAATATCATTTAAAGCTGAAAAATATTAACCCAACATATATTTACCTTATATTAAGTAAGAAATAATCACACTTTGTGGTTTGGTGCAATTTTTTTTAGAGATATTAGTGACACCGTTTTCCCAAAAACTACTCACACAATGGGCATCAATCATCTCAAAGGTTTCACATAGATACGACCATTTATATCATTGACAGAAAACCAATTCACTATAAATCACTCCCTGATGTTAAATTCATACAATTATTCTTTTTAGCCTTCATTGTGGTATTTTTACATTCCCCACATTATGATCGCCAAATCATGGAACTTTGAAATTTTTGATGGGGAAAAATGAAAATACCATAAAGAAGGACAAAAATATAAAACAAAAGGAGAAAACAATGAAAAATACTAACTAACCCAAGAATGTATCCACCCCCCCACACCTAGAGAATGCAGTGTCCTCACTGTAATAAAATAGACTGTGGGAAGGAAGGATAAAACCTGGTGAGTATTATTCATAGACCGCTTCTTGAACATGGAGTTCCTCCATTGGGGGCTCTGGAATGGCTTCATGGAAGTGATTTAGCCGCTGCCCATTGACAGTGAAGGTTTGCTTGGTGTCTTCATTTTGAACCTAGACAACACCAAATGGAGAGACATTAGTAACAATGTAAGGTCCAAACCAATGGGAACGAAGCTTACCAGGGTGCAACTTCAGCCTTGTATTGTAGAGGAGGACCTTCTTCCCGATGTGGAATTGACGATGAAGGATGAGATGGTCGTGGGCAGCCTTGGTTCGCTCTTTATAAATTCGAGAGTTCTCATATAAATCTCTTCTCATTTCCTCCAAATCCTGAATCTACAACTTCCTTTGAATAACTGCACTAGAAAGATTAGAATTTCATTGTTTAATAGCCCAGTAGGCCTGGTGCTCTACCTCAATAGGGAGGTGACAACTCTTCCCAAAAACTAGCCGATATGGTGACATTCCAATTGGAGTTTTGAATGCAGTACGGTAATCCCATAATGAATAATCGAGTCTAAGACTCCAGTATTTTCTGTTTGGCTGAACCGTTTTCTCAAGAATCTGTTTTACCTCTCTATTTGATACTTCGGCTTGACCATTTGTTTGTGGGTGATAAGCAGTAGACACTCGATGCCCAACCCCATACCTGCGCAAAAGAGATTGCATTGTGCGGTTGCAGAAATGATAACCCTAATCACTAATGATAAAACTAGGTAATCCAAACCTACAAAATATTTGGGTTCTCAAAAATTCCACAACTGTCTTGGAATCATCTGTCCTCGTGGCTCGTGCCTCTACCCACTTTGAAACATAATCCACTGCCAGAAGAATGTAAAGGTTCCCAAATGAATTGGGGAATGGTCCCATAAAGTTAATGCCCAAAACATCAAAAATGTCATGGAAGAGTAAGGGTTGTTGGGGAATCTTATTTCTTTTAGAGACATTCCCTATTCTTTGACAGCGAGGACAAGATTTACAATATTCATGGGCATCCCGAAACAATGTGGGCGAAAAGAGACCAGAATCTAAGACCTTGCAAGCAGTCCGTTGGGGACCAAAGTGGACCCCACAAGCAAGTGTGTGGAAGAACCTAAGGACAGACTGAAACTCATTATCAGGAACACAACGCCTAATAACTTGATCACTACATGTGCGCCATAGGTAGGGGTCATCCCAAATGTACCAACGAGACTCATGTTTTAGACGGTCGGCCTGGTTTTTGGTGAAATCAGTAGGAATGCAAGACGCTACCAAATAATTTACAATTTCAGCATACCAAGGAATAACATCTTGCACTCGGTACAATTTCTCATCAGGAAACAATTCATTTATGGGAATACAGGGGGATGAGTCAATGTCCGAGGATAGAAGAGTCCTACTGATATGGTCAACAACCACATTCTCTGCTCCTTTTTTGTCCCTAATTTCTAGATCAAATTTCTGAAGGAGGAGCATCCAGCGAATGAGACGTGGTTTGGCTTCTGGTTTCTTTTGGAGATAGCGGAGGGCTGCATGGTCTGAGAACACAACGAATTTGGACCCTAGAAGGTATGAACTGAATTTATCCAAGGCAAATACAATGGAAAGAAATTCTTTTTCAGTTGTGATGTAGTTTGCTTGGGCAGGGTCCAAAGTACGTGAGGCATAGGCAATGACATGTGGAGCTTGATCGACCCTTTGTGACAAGACTGCCCCAACTGCATAGTTAGAGGCGTCACACATGAGCTCAAATGGTAAATCCCACTGAGGTGGTTGGATTACCGGGGGTGAAGTGAGACTCCATTTTAACTTATTGAAAGATTCCTCATATTTTTTATCAAAATCAATTTTTTTTTCTTTTTGGAGTAATCGGGAGAGGGGGAGGGAAATTTTACTAAAGTCACGAATGAAACGACGATAAAATCCAGCATCACCCAGGAAAGAATGCACATCCCGAACATTTTTAGGGAATAGTAGGGAGGAAATGATATCTACTTTTGATTTGTCCACTTGGATACCTTCCCCAGAAATGACATGTCCCAAGACTATGCCTTGTCGCACCATGAAATGGCATTTCTCATAATTTAATACGAAATTCTTTTCAATACAGCGATGTAGGACAGAAGCAAGACTACTCAAACATTCATCAAAAGAGGATCCATAAATAGTAAAATCATCCATAAAAACCTCAATGCAATTCTCCAAGTAATCCGAAAAAATACTAACCATACATCGTTGGAAAGTACCTGGAGCATTGCATAGACCAAATGGCATCCTTATATAAGAAAATGTACCAAAGGGGCAAGTAAAGGTTGTCTTTTCCTGATCCTCATGGGAAATATGGATCTGAAAGTATCCAGAATACCCATCAAGGAAATAGTAATGGGACTTCCCTGCTAGCCTCTCTAGCATCTGGTCAATGAATGGCAATGGGAAATGGTCCTTCCTAGTGTGTTGGTTTAGTCGGCGATAGTCTATATAGACACGCCAACTATTCTTCAAATGAGTTGGAACCTATTTATTGTTTTTATTTTTAACTACAGTAAGGCCAGTTTTTTTAGGAACTACTTGAACAGGACTGACCCATTGGCTGTCAGAGATAGGGTAAATGATTCCAGCATCCAACAATTTTGTTACTTATTTTTTAACAACATGAAGTAGGTTTGGGTTCAGTCGACGTTGTGACTGCCTCACTGGTTTAGCCTCATCATTTAATAAAATATGATGTGTACAAATTGATGGGCTAATGCCAGGAATGGCAGCAAGTGTCCATCCCAAATATTGTTTATACTCCCTCAAAAGATCAAGCAGTTAAAATTCATGCTCAGGAGGGAGTGAACTAGCAATGATGACGGGCAACTTGTTTCTATTCTCAAGATATGAGTATTTTAAATCTTGAAGCAGTTGTTTCAGTTCCAATTCTGGGGGATTTTGGATTGATGGAAGTGTGTGTGAAAGTGAGAAGTCACTGATCTCATATAACTGCTCAATAGTAACATCCTCAGATGAGGAATGAGCTTTTACAAGATTAGCAGTATCATCGATGGTCATGTGATCCTCTGTGTTCAAGAAATCATCAATTAACAAACATGCATGACATTTCTCTAGACCGCTACAACATTCAATGCATGATTCATTACCTAACATTTCAATCAATGAAGAAAACTCAGAAAGGGGATCAGGTGAATTAAAATAAGTTGTTTCAGGGGAAGGGAGAACATCAATTGAATTGACAGAGAGGAGTGTTCTTCTGAGGGGTGCTTCATGGCATCAAGGATATTGAAGTGGACAATATTACCACCAAACTCCATAGATAATGTACCATTATGGAAATTAATTATGGTTTTGGCAGTTTTCAAGAAAGGTCTCCTCAATATAATTGGGGCATGTCCATTCATCCTATCATATTCCATTTTAATCACGTAAAAATCAGCAGGAAAAATTAAATTTTTCACCCTCACAATATAGCATCCCGCCATTTTAAAACATAACTTTCATTTTATTACACGGAACTGAGGATCGTTAAGGATTAGTGTCTTGGAAACAAGGATCATAATACATAAAAAAAACATAAAACATTCTTCTTAACACTTGAAAGGCTTCTCCTTTAGTTCATCCTATGTTCATTATGCATCTCATAACCTGGGGACATACATCAAAAGAAAGGGTGAGCAGAAGGCCCAGTAAGGGAAACAAGAGAAACATTTTACAAGTGAACTTGAGATACTTCAATAAGCACATGAAAAGAACTTTAAGGAATGAGAAAGAAATCATGAGATACGTCATAATAAAAAAAACATTTTTCATAACTTGAATATGTGGCTGCAACATTTAATATTGACAATCATTTCGTTTCACCAAGGTCCATCCCCAAGGTGTCGTTAAAAATTACCAAGGTTATTCACCAAGGCGTCGTTAAAATGGTCATCTCTAGAGATTAAGTCTTTACCCAATGCATTGGAGCGCTATCAGGGTGCGACCTTAAATTTGACTTTATTATCATGTGAGCCACATATATAATCATCAAACATTTCATAAATAACCCATATAGCATAAAATAAATGGGTTTCATTTCATAATCATAACGTTTTAAAAACTGCTTTAAGGACATGATCTTTTACGTTACTTTAAACCCACGGAAAGGGAAAGCGGGTCTCATGTATGTAAATCCCAGAATTTAAAATAGAACATTTTGATATATATGTGAATACCCTTGTATAAATAAGAGCTTTGAGTATTCACTTTATAACATAAAATAATTTTGAGAAAAGAGAGAGGCATTTTGAGACCAAAAATTCTGCAGCATAACGGCTATGTTTCGGGGTTTTAGAAAACATTGAAAAGAGAGGGGACATGGGTCACCCACTCATAAATGATCCATAAAACAGTAGGGGAACAGAATAAAAAGGATATATAGACATGGTAATGAAATTTGGAGGACATACCATTTGAAATGAAAAACATGGAAGGAAGAAAACAATTAGATTTCTCTTATGAAAATTCAGCAGCCTAACGGTGTCACTTAAACTTCAATAAAAAAGAATTGACAAGATTAAATAGGGTCCCTCATCATATGATCATAAGAGATCAGTATGATAGATATAGAGATCATACCCCAACATAATAAAAAGGAACTTTAAAGACTTGACATGAAAATCGAACTTGAAAAAATGAGAAGGGTGAAAGAATCCCTTAAAAATTCGGCAGCCTAACGGCGTCACTTAAACTTTCATAAAACAAAATGATGAGAGTAAGAGGGGATCTCTCATCATATAAACATGAAAGGGCAGTAATAGGAATACAAATGAACATCCTCTCACATAAAAACATGGATCATAAAAGGAATGACATAATAGAGATTACATGAAAAGAAAGAGAGGGGTCAGATCCCTTACCTTAAAACGTGACTCTTGAAACTCAAAGGATTGGACCTTGAGGGCTTGGGGGCACCTTGGGAGGACTCTTTTGAAGGTAAGAAGACCAGAACTTCTTTGGGGGAGAGTTGGGAGTGAAAACTAAAGGAGGAAAGGGTGGGTATTTATAGGGAAAGTGAGGGGACAAAGCATTAATGGCCAAGGGACACCTCACATGTGCTTTTCTCAAACCCATGTGCTCTCCCTTGGCATTTATCATGGAGTTAGGCCACATGGGGCCCCCAAAACAATAATTCATCACCCTTGGCCGGACAACCCTCAAAAGATCTCATGACATCATCATGACACCGCTATGATGTCATTAAACATACCGAAACCCTAAAACTGTATTTTTACTATTCACTGAAAATTCGACTTTCTCAGAAAAATCCCAAAATTTCACATTAACCAAATATCAATGCTATGATTTCAAAAATGAACTCCATTTTATAAAAATAATTTTCCAAATATTTTTAATTTTATTTTTAAATAAATACACTATTCACTGAAAATTCATTTTTTTAGAAAAATCCCCAAAAATTACCATAACATAATATCGATGATCTGAGTTCAAAAATAAAGTCATTTTTATAAAAATAATTTTCTAATTATTTTTAATTAAATTTTTCATTAAAAATCACTATTCATCCGAAAAAACTAATACTTGATTAATAATTTATGAAACCGTTATTTACCTATTTTATTGAATCACATTAATTAATCTAGGTGTCTAAATTATATTAAAACTTTCTTTGAGTGAAATTACTAATCCATTTGGTCACATTACTAATCCTAAGCATAAAATCACTATTCATAATTTACTATTAATCAAAAATTAAGTTGATCTTATTTGACTACAAATTCCTTACTGAACACTTTTCTAGAAGACAATTTTTTTGAAAATCATTACATATCATTAGTTATTAAGGGTTTACATAAATATTTTAAAATATCCCTTTTTCAAAATTCATCAATAAAATACATTCTAAAATTATCTAGACATTTGAAATTTCAGAAACATCACTAAAGGAAGAAATCTCAATTTATTCACCCGAAAGGATTACACAAGGAAGCTAGGGTCTCATCACATAGCCCCTTATAACACCAGCATAAGACCTAAGTGTAAGGTGTGCTATGGTGAGAGAATCTGAGGGAGGCTCAGATAACATTTCCCTAGTAGCAATCTCCACTAACTTGAACTTCTGTTGCAAGCGTTTTCGTTCAAGCTTGACACGCTGGAGCTCGGCTTGGGCTTGGTCCAAAGCGAAGCCCACAGATGCTACCTCCTTCCCAAGCTCTGATAAGTGGGCTTCGTAAGGGTTGAGTCTACTGGATGAAGCCATCGACTCCTCTTTCTACATTAACCATTAACATCTTATTAAATCATTAAGAGTAAGTTAATATAATACTCAAAAATATTGGGTCGTTACATTCTTCCCCCCTTAAGAAATTTCGTCCCCGAAATTTATTCTTGAGGCCTAGTCGAAAAGGTGAGGGTACTTTTGCTTCATTGTTTCCTCCGGCTCCCAAGTCACCTCTTCATATTTATGATTCCTCCACAACACTTTCACAAGGTGGGTAGTCTTGTTTCGTAGAACCTTGTCTCTACGGTCTAAGATCTCCACTGGCTGCTCTTCATAAGAGAGGTCATGTTCAAGTTGTACCACCTCTGGGTTCAGTACATGCGAAGGGTCGGGTATGTACTTCCTCAAGAGAGATACATGGAAGACATCATGAACTTGATCTAGGTTTGGTGGATGTGCTAGACGATAGGCCACTGCTCCTATGCGATCAAGGATTTCATAGGGGCCAATGTACCTAGGGCTGAGCTTCCCTTTCTTCCCAAACCGCATGACTCTCTTCCATGGAGAAATTCGAAGGAAGACTTTGTCACCAACACCAAACTCCAAGTCCCTTCGACGATTGTCAGCATAGCTCTTCTGCCGACTCTGAGCAGCCTTTATGTGTTGTTGGATGGAATGAACCTGCTCCATCATCTCTTGCACGAGATCAGGCCCAAGAAGCTTCCTCTCACCAGTTTCATCCCAACAAGTAGGAGTTCTACACCGCTTTCCATATAGAGCTTCATAGGGTGCCATCTGAATACTCGAATGGAAGTTGTTGTTATAGGAGAACTCAACTAATGGGAGGTGTTGATCCCATCTACCTTTAAATTCCATTGATCATAATCACAACATGTCTTCGAGTGTCTGAATAGTCCTTTCAGATTGGCCATCAGTTTGAGGATGATAGGCCGTACTAAAATTCAATTCAGTATTCAGAGCATGTTGAAGACTTATCCAGAATTTTGATGTGAATCTTGGGTCATGATCAGATACAATGGATAGTGGTACCCCATGCAGCCTTACCACTTCCTTCACGTATATCTTGGCAAGCTGATCCAGAGAGAAATCTTCCCGAATAGAGATAAAATGGGCTGTCTTGGTGAGACGGTCCACAATAACCCATATCGCATTGTTTCCTTTGGATGTTTTCGGGAGACCAGTTACAAAGTCCATGGTGATATTATCCCACTTCCATACTGGTATGGGTAGCGGTTGTAATACCCCCTTAGGAAGTTGTCTTTCTGCCTTTACTTGCTGACACACCAGGCACCTTGTAGTGTAATCGACAATCTCCCACTTCATGTTATCCCACCAATAATGATCACGAAGGTCTCTATACATCTTAGTGCTTCCCGAGTGTATAGAGAATGTAGAGCTATGAGCTTCATCCATCAGTTCTTTCTTTATCTCCGGAATAGATGGAACACATAGTCTTGTGCGAAATTTCAATACACCTTCTTGATCAATATGGAAATCAGGGAACTTCCCATCCTTTACAGCCTCAAACTTCTCCTGCAGCAAAGGATCTTCTTTTTGAGCCTTCTTGATCCTCTCTAGTAGTGAAGGTTGAGAAATAATTTGGAATAGGGTTGATGATGTCCCTTTCCTTATAATTCCCATGTCCAGTTTTACTAGATCTTTAATCAAGGGATCTCCTACGATCCTCATTGTTTCCAGAACAACAGGATCTTTCCTGCTTAACGCATCCGCAACTTTGTTTGCTCTTCCTGGGTGATAATGAATTGAACAATCATAGTCTTTAATAAGCTCCAACAATCTCCTTTGTCTCATGTCCAATTATTTCTGTGTGAAAATATACTTTAGACTTTGGTGGTCAGTGTATATATCACATTTCTCCCCATAAAGATAGTGCCTCCATATCTTTAGAGCAAAAACAACTGCCTCCAGCTCTAGATCATGCGTAGGATAATTCTGCTCATGAATCTTCAACTGTCGAGATGCATAAGAAATTACCTTGTCATTTTGCATGAGGACGCACCCAATCCCTTTCAGAGATGCATCGCTAAAAATAACGAATCCTTCTCCGATAGAGGGTAGTGTTAACACAGGTGCAGTAACCAATCTCTTCTTCAGCTCTTGGAAACTTTCCTCGCATTCCTTTGTCCAGATGAACTTAACCCCTTTTCGATTCAACTTGGTTAGTGGATTAGAAAGCCGTGAATTTTTTTTCACAAACCTCCTATAATATCCCGCTAAACCAAGGAAACTACGAATCTCAGTTACTGTTGTGGGTTGAGGCCACTCCTCCACAACCATTGTCTTTGCAGGGTCAACCGAGATTCCTTCATTGGTTACGATGTGCCCCAAGAAAGCCACCTGTTGTAACCAAAACTCACACTTGCTGAACTTCCCAAAGAGCCTCTCCTTCCATAGAGTTTTCAAAATAACCCTCAGATGATCTTCATGCTCCTCATGACTTTTTGAATATATCAAAATATCATCAATAAAAACTACCACAAAGTTATCAAGGTAGTCCTTAAAGACTCTATTCATCAAATCCATGAAAATAGCAGGAGCATTAGTCAAGCCGAAGGGCATAACAGTAAACTCATAATGCCCATATCTTGATCGGAAGGCAGTCTTTGGAATATCTTCCTTCTTCACCCTCAGTTGATGATAACCAGATCGAAGGTCAATCTTAGAGAAGAATTGAGCCCCACGAAGTTGGTCAAATAAATAATCAATTCTTGGAAGAGGATATCTGTTCTTCACTGTGATCCCGTTCAATTCTCTATAATCAATGCATAGCCGCATTGATCCATCCTTCTTCTTCACAAAGAGAACTGGTGCTCCCCAAGGGGACACACTCGGTCGGATAAACCCCTTCTCCAACAAGTCTTGGAGTTGTTTCTTTAACTCTTCTAGCTCCACATTTTCCATTCTATACGGAGTCTTTGATATCAGCTGAGACCCAGGTACGAGTTCAATGGAGAACTCTACCTCTCTTTCTGGGGGAGGTCCAGGTAACTCCTCAGGAAATACATCCATGTATTCCTGAACAATCGGAACATCTTCTATTTGTATGCTCCTTTTTCCTTCTTCATCATCACCGATTAACTCCATAAAGAAAGCTATAGGAGGTGCTTCTAGATAGGGATCAGTTCGGGATATCTCTCCTCGGAAGATAACTTTAGGTCGTTCATTCAAGACTACTGAGATTTCCTTACTTCTGGATTTGATATTAGCATTATACATTCAGAGCCAGTCCATCCCTAGTATAATGTCAAATTCCATCATGGGAATGACTACTAGATTTGCGATAAGATTGTGCTCACCAAAGTAAACACTAGAGTCTCTAAACACTTTTGATGCATGGATAATCCCACTTGGAGTCTTGACTGACAACTCTACCTCAAGCAATTCGGGGATTGATTCTATATTCTTTGCAAACTTGGAAGAAATAAAGGAATGCGTAGAACCAGAATCAAATAAAGTACTTGCTAGCTTTGAGAGGACAACAAGAGTACCTGCTACCACAACGTTCGGGACTTAAACTTCAGCTGTTGTGATAGCGAAAGCACGACCTTTCTCTCTTGGCCTCTGCTGAGGTTGATGGTGATTCCCCTCCACCACCCTCGGATTTGGACATTGGTTAGCAAAGTGCCCAAGCTGTCCACACTTGAAGCATGTGACTTCGGGTAGGGCCAGAACCATCTTTCCTCTGTCGTTAGTGTTGGGAAGCTGAGGCTTCACCTCACTATGACAATTCCGAGCAATATGGCCTCCTCTTCCACACTTTTAGAACTTGCCACTTCCGTTCAAGCAGTTCCCCAGATGATTCTTCCCACATTTATTGCATGTGGTAAGTTGAATTTTCTTTCCACCTCTTCCCTGATCAAAAGACTTCCCTAAACTGGGCTCTAATGATCTCTTCTTTTCATTTGGTTTATGAGACCACTGTGTCTCACCAAACTCCAGCTCGACTTTCATAGCACTTCGAACTATTTCTTCATAGCTATCATAGTCCCTATTGGCTAGATTCTTCCGCAGATGAGGTCGTATTCCACTAAAGAATCTATCAACCTTCCCATTAGGGTCCATGACAAAGCTTGAGGTATAACGGGAAAGCCTTGTGAAGTTCATCTCATAGCTTCCGACAGATTCGTTCTCCTTCCGCTTCAGCTCGAGAAACTCTTTCTCCATTCTCGTTCTCATGGAACGAGGGAAATACTTGTTAAAGAAAATCCCTCGAAATTCTTCACACTCCATAGCTTCCATCTCTCCTCGTGGCTTCGTGTTTTTGATTAGTGACCACCACTGATCAGCTTCTCCCTCTAGGCGGTAAACAGCAAGGGTGACTTTTTCTTGTTCCGAACAATGAAGTACAGAAAAGATCTTTTCAATGGAGCTTATCCATTGTTCCACAACCAATGGGTCAGTAGATCCACTGAATGTTGGCGGTCATTGACGCATGAAGGACTCAACAGAGTGTTGTTCCCTTCGTGGTGAGGTCGGCCTCTCAGCTTGATTCAAGTTATTACTCATAACTTGAGTCAGTTGGTTCATCATTCGCATGAATGTTTCCATTCCGGCTTCCATCAGAGGGCCGTCAGCACATGGTGCATTGCGGTCACCATCGGCACGGTTCCTCCTATTTCCCGCCATTTTCTAAAAGAATAAAACCTTAATAAGAAACTTATTTCATTTATGAATCTTTTAACTAAGACTTCATGCTTAGACAATTACACTTTTCTATAATTCCTTCATAATGATTCATAAAAAGCTTGTGATTAACCAAACATATCCCCCGGGAGTGTCGTAACCAAGAGTGCAGCAAGGCCCGTTATCGTGCACCAGTTCCCGTTCGAGTCTAGCTCAAAGCGGTGTTTTCGGGTTTTACCCCTATGTACATCTGTGCCAGATCTGCCTCTACCTGCTCGTATCCAGACAGCGATGTATTTGTTTGATAAACCACTTACTCAATACTTACCAAAATACCAGGAAGTTTTCCTATATTTAAACTTTTCTATAGGGTTCTTCCTAAAGTTTTTATATCCTAATTTCCACAAATAACTAAACCATCCTTTGATACCAACTATAGCATCCCGCCATTTTAAAACATAACTTTCATTTTATTACACGGAACTGAGGATCGTTAAGGTTTAGTGTCTTGGAAACAAGGATCATAATACATAAAAAAAACATAAAACATTCTTCTTAAACACTTGAAAGGCTTCTCTTTTAGTTCATCCTATGTTCATTATGCATCTCATAACCTGGGGACATACATCAAAAGAAAGGGTGAGCAGAAGGCCCAGTAAGGGAAACAAGAGAAACATTTTACAAGTGAACTTGAGATACTTCAATAAGCACATGAAAAGAACTTTAAGGCATGAGAAAGAAATCATGAGATACATCATAATAAAAAAAACATTTTTCATAACTTGAATATGTGGCTGCTACATTTAATATTGACAATCGTTTCGTTTCACCAAGGTCCATCCCCAAGGTGTCGTTAAAAATTACCAAGGTTATTCACCAAGGCGTCGTTAAAATGGTCATCTCTAGAGATTAAGTCTTTACCCAATGCATTGGAGCGCTATCAGGGCGCACCCTTAAATTTTCCATTATTATCATGTGATATACATATATCATCATCAAACATTTCATAAATAACCCATATAGCATAAAATAAATGGGTTTCATTTCATAATCATAACGTTTTAAAAACTGCTTTAAGGACATGATCTTTTACGTTACTTTAAACCCACGGAAAGGGAAAGCGGGTCTCATGTATGTAAATACAAGAATTTAAAATAGAACATTTTGATATATATGTGAATACCCTTGTATAAATAAGAGCTTTGAGTATTCACTTTATAACATAAAATAATTTTGAGAAAAGAGAGAGGCATTTTGAGACCAAAAATTCTGCAGCATAACGGCTATGTTTTGGGGTTTTAGAAAACATTGAAAAGAGAGGGGACATGGGTCACCCACTCATAAATGATCCATATAACAGTAGGGGAACAGAATAAGAAGGATATATAGACATGGTAATGAAATTTGGAGGACATACCATTTGAAATGAAAAACGTGGAAGGAAGACAACAATTAGATTTCTCTTATGAAAATTCGGCAGCCTAACAGCGTCACTTAAACTTCAATAAAAAAGAATTGACAAGATTAAATAGGGTCCCTCATCATATGATCATAAGAGATCAGTATGATAGATATAGAGATCATACCCCAACATAATAAAAAGGAACTTGAAATACTTGACATGAAAATCGAACTTGAAAAAATGAGAAGGGTGAAAGAATCCCTTAAAAATTCGGCAGCCTAACGGCGTCATTTAAACTTTCATAAAACGAAATGATGAGATTAAGAGGGGATCTATCATCATATAAACATGAAAGGGAAGTAAGAGGAATACAAATGAACATCTTCTCACATAAAAACATGGAGCATAAAAGGAATGACATAATAGAGATTACATGAAAAGAAAGAGAGGGGTCGGATCCCTTACCTTAAAACGTGACTCTTGAAACTCAAAGGATTGGACCTTGAGGGCTTGGGGGCACCTTGGGAGGACTCTTTTGAAGGTAAGAAGACCAGAACTTCGTTGGGGGAGAGTTGGGAGTGAAAAATAAAGGAGGAAAGGGTGGGTATTTATAGGGAAAGTGAGGGGACAAAGCATTAATGGCCAAGGGACACCTCACATGTGCTTTTCTCAAACCCATGTGCTCTCCCTTGGCATTTATCATGGAGTTAGGCCACATGGGGCCCCCAAAACAATAATTCATCACCCTTGGCCGGACAACCCTCAAAATATCTCATGACATCATCATGACACCGCTATGATGTCATTAAACATACCGAAACCCTAAAACTGTATTTTTACTATTCACTGAAAATTCGACTTTCTCAGAAAAATCCCAAAATTTCACATTAACCAAATATCAATGCTATGATTTCAAAAATGAACTCAATTTTATAAAAATAATTTTCCAAATATTTTTAATTTTATTTTTAAATAAATACACTATTCACCGAAAATTCATTTTTTTAGAAAAATCCCCAAAAATTACCATAACATAATATCGATGCTCTGAGTTCAAAAATAAAGTCATTTTTATAAAAATAATTTTCTAATTATTTTTAATTAAATTTTTCATTAAAAATCACTATTCATCCGAAAAAACTAATACTTGATTAATAATTTATGAAACCGTTATTTACCTATTTTATTGAATCACATTACTTAATCTAGGTGTCTAAATTATATTAAAACTTTCTTTGAGTGAAATTACTAATCCATTTGGTCACATTACTAATCCTAAGCGTAAAATCACTATTCATAATTTACTATTCATCAAAAATTAAGTTGATCTTATTTGACTCCAAATTCCTTACTGAACACTTTTGTAGAAGACCATTTTTTGAAAATCATTACACATCATTAGTTATTAAGGTTTTACATAAATATTTTAAAATATCCCTTTTTCAAAATTCATCAATAAAATACATTCTAAAATTATCTAGACAGTTGAAATTTCAGAAACATTACTAAAGGAAGAAATCTCAATTTATTCACCCGAAAGGATTACACAAGGAAGCTAGGGTCTCATCACATAGCCCCTTATAACACCAGTATAAGACCTAAGTGTAAGGTGTGCTATGGTGAGAGAATCTGAGGGAGGCTCAGATAACATTGCCCTAGTAGCAATCTCCACTAACTTGAACTTCTCTTGCAAGCGTTTTCGTTCAAGCTTGACACGCTGGAGCTCGGCTTGGGCTTGGTCCAAAGCGAAGCCCACAGATGCTACCTCCTTCCCAAGCTCTGATAAGTGGGCTTCGTAAGGGTTGAGTCTACTGTATGAAGCCATCGACTCCTCTTTCTGCATTAACCATTAACATCTTATTAAATCATTAAGAGTAAGTTAATATAATACTCAAAAAGATTGGGTCGTTACACACAAGAACATCCTCTAGCACACCAGAGGGGTGTGCTGTACTCCGATTTTCTAGCTGAACGACAATACCAGTGGGCTTCAGTTCACCGACCTGCAATGAAGAGTAAATAGAGTGAGGCATCACATTAATAGAAGCACCCAAATCAAGCATAGCGTTGGAACATGAATACTCCCCTATGGTGCACGGAATCGAGAATGTCCCAGGATCATTGCACTTGGTAGGAAGTGATGGCTCTATCAATGCTGAAACATTCCTCCCCAGGCTCACCTTCTCATCACCATGAAGCCTCCTTCGGTGTGTACACATCTCCTTCAGAAACATGGCATATCTTGGAATTTGCTTCACAACATCAATCAAAGGAATGTTAACCTGTACTTTCTTGAAAGTTTCAAAGATTTCTTTCTCAAGTTCGGTTTCTTTTTGTTTCCTAGGTTGGGAAGCCCTTTGAGGAAATGGAAGAGGAATGGTTGGGATATGTGGCTCATCAACATCCACAATCTTTCCTTTGGAAGGGCTTCTCTCAGGAAAAGGGTTTTCTTCTCTTGAACCATTTTCAGCAGTTGGGATGGTGGTTTCCTTTGGATGGGAAGACTCTAATGGAGGGTTAATTTGGATTTTGAGTTGTGTTCCACTCCTAAGGGTGATGGCACTAACATTTCCTTTATCCCTAGGGTTTACTACTGGTTGAGATGGTAGTTTACCCGACCCATGACTTTGGATTTCCCCCACTGAGTTGGCAAGTTGGCCTAGTTGGGTATTTAGGTCTTGTATGACTACTTGGGTGGTTTGTTGGAATTGGATATTATTGGCAGCCATTTGCTTCATCATATCTTCTAGGCTAGGCTCGGTTTTTGGAGGGGGTGGTTGGAATGGCCTTTGGGGTGGTTGAGGATTTCTGGGTGGTGGTGGATGACTACTTTGACCCTGTTGGTTCCATTGCTATTGAGGATGGTTTGAATAACCCCCTTTCCTATAGGCTTGGTTGTCCTTCCACCCTTGGTTGGATGGATAGTATGGTTCTTGCCTAAAGGGTTTGTTAAAGAGGCGTCCTGGAAATATTGCCTCACAACTTTCAGAAGTTTCTCTCAATTGAGGACATTGGTCAAAATAGTGGGTGTTAGAAGAGAAGATTCCACAATGGATGGGAGGAGGAGATTGATATTTCTCTTAGTAGAGAGCTAGTTGTCGTAGAAGGGTACTTACCTCTTCAAACTTCGTGTCCACCTTCTTCTTAAATTCAGTACTTTTCACCTCATGGACACCTCTAATGGGTACACTGGACCTTGAATTGAATTGTTGAGTGTTCTGTGCCATGGTCTCAATTAGGTTCCTTGCAGCGATTGGGGTTTTATCCACTAGTGCACCACCTGCAGCAGCATCAATCATGTTTTGATCAATAGGGATTAAACCTTCATAAAAATACGGAATTAAAAGTTGATCACTTATTTGGTGATGTAGACAACTGGAACACAATATTTTAAATCGTTCCTAATATTCATGAAGGTTTTCTCCTTGAGATTGTCTTATCCCACATATTTCTTTCCTTATTTTTGCAGTTCGAGAGGCTGGGAAGTATTTGTCAAGAAAAAGTTGTTTCATGTCCGCCCAACCTCTAATAGGTTAATTAACATAATACAACCAATCTTTAGCCATGTATTATAATGAAAATGGAAATTCCCTAAGTTTTACTTGTTCTTCATCCACATTAGCATGTTTTAATGTTGAACACACAATATGAAATTCTTTTAAATGCTTACGTGGATCTTCTCCAGGCAGTCCATGAAATCATGGTAATAAATGAATTAAACCAGATTTTAGTTCAAAATTGGGTGCCTCGCCTTGTAATTGAATGTTAGTGGGTTGGATATCAACATCAGGTGAGGTTAGTTCTTTTAGTGTTCTACTATTTTCAGCCATGTTATACAAGTTATGTTCAATTTTATCTTTGGTTTCAGAAGAAGAAGAAGAAGGATCAAGAATAATTTTAAGATTTAATGTCTCCTCCTTCAAAGTGTGGTCTTGTATGTCTCGATTTCGTTGATGTAGGATCCTCTCCGGTTCGGGTTCAAAATTTTGTAGGTCTCCCAGAGTAGAACGTGTCATACAAAGAACCTACACAATAAATAAATTAGAAAACAAAAACAAATTCAAAGGTAGAAGATAAAATAAACAAATATTCACAAAAATTACAAAAATTTTATCAAAAACACGCACAAAAAACCAAAGCGCTCCCCAGCAACGGTGCCAAAATTTGACCGTGCTTTCATGACATGTCAATTTGATTATATTTTTAAGGTTGATTTATATTCTAGGGTAAAACCTAGGTCGTCTCTCAAGGAGAGTTGGTTGGTTTAGAGTGTGTGTTCTTAATAAAAGGGACTAAAGGGGGGGGGGGTTGAAAAGAGTTTAAAACAAAGACTTAGTTGAAATAGCATAAAAATTGAGTGACCTAGTGGATTATGAAAAATATGAGATAAAAGGGTCGATGTGATTTCACTACACACATATCAAGTTCATTGTTCATAGAGATTCATCTTAGGTTTAGAGTAATTCTTTGGTTGGAATTAATTGGAATCCAGATTAATTCCTAAGCTTTTATTTCAATGATTTAAGGACCAAACCTTGAGGTAAAAATTGTATTATCAAGGTCCAGTACTTATGCATGGAATAAGAGCTTCCAAATAATATTGAAATCTCAATAATTTGGGTATGAAAAGGATTCTTGTGATGTCCAATAAGAAAAACACAAGTCATGCACTCAAAACCTCACACCGATCGGTTAGAAATTACGAGCATCTCATTCGCATGAATAAAAACAAGCATTCAAATATGAAATTATGTAAGATACATGGAAAGAAATGTTTTAACACCCAAATTACTCCAAACCAGTAGCTAATATATGCATTGGAACTCCCTTGACATGTGTGTAGCTCCCTCACAACGAACACCCAACTTTTAGCTCGACATCGGGAGGAGGAGGAAGCTCGGGTTGAACTCCTTCTTCATTTTTGATCCCCCTATGAGGATAGGGGCCTCCAGAACCTCCGAGGTGATTAGGAGACTCCTCTAGGACTCCAAATTTGCAGCACTTCACTCCTTGGCCTAACTTGAAAATGAGGAGCCCAAGGTTCCCTTTTATAGGAAATGTGGGTGGTGGTTTTGGGCACACAGATTTCATCAATCCAATTGAACGATGCTTTTTGGCCTTCAGAAAGTATTATCTCGCTTTGGAGAAAATAGAAAAGTTGTATACCTACTTCTTGAATGTCTTCACCGAATGTTTGGCACCGTTTGGACAACTACAGCTCAAGATATTGATAAAATACAGAACACCACATTTGACTTGGTCCAAATTCGGTGGCTTGGACAGATCAGTTCGGATGGGCCCCATACATGCCGAATCAGGATTGGGTTACTGAATATGAAATGTATTATATTGAATGTTTGACAGGACCACAAAATTTCATCCCATTTGGATGCACGGATTTAGTGTAATATTCAAAACAGTGGACAGATGTCCATGGATCCATGCAATTTTGGGCCATTTTTCTTTCACTTCATCAAGGGCCCTCCAAATCACCTCCACCTACATTGTAATTTTCAAAAAAAGTATCATTGAACTATTTAACAGTGATAAAAACAAAATTATTGAATCAAACATAAAGCACAATTTGATAATATTTTTATAATTTTTAATACAATATATGTTTAGCACATCGGTGTAAGGGTGAAAATGAAACAATGAATCGTGGTACGATCAATAGATCATGCTTGAAGCTTCCAACCCCTTAGCATGGACTTGAGATAGATCTTAAACCAACACTGGAGCCATTAGTGTTTCCATTTTAGGACCACCAATCATGGTAAGATCATTTTAATCACTATATTTGGTCCTATAAGCATCAGCACTACTTTTGGAAAACCCATCAGAGTTGGCATTAGGCACTTACTTAATAATAGAAGCAACAAAAATTCCAATTCCTTTAGTGTGATCCAACATGGGATTAAAATATACCTAATTATTAGGAGGGGGAAAACTTCCAATTCTAAGTTTCTCTTTCCCTCATAACCATCCAGCAAACCCATCCCCATAAAAGCAACATATATGGGAATTTTTTTTGCTAATGCCTTTTCAATTAATCTTTGGTTTTGAGCAATAATTTTAGACTTTTATTTCTTATTGACCTCCTCATCTAATTTTTTTAAATTTTCCATCTCTTGAAGATATATTTTCTCTTGAAATAACTGATGCTCAGAGAAATTGTTCCATTGCTTCTTCAGATGAATTTTCATCATCGGTCATCCCTTCTTCCACAATCTCTTCCCATGACCTGGTAGATTGCTTCCCATTAAGATCCAATTTCCACACACCATCAGAGGCATGAAGACCTTGAGTTTTTGAGGTCTCCATATAATCAACACATTCCCTCTGATAAGGGGTGGTCTCCATTGGTGTAGACTTATCCCTAATAAAAACATCTGCAATAGAAGGCTCAACTTAACAATACTTTTAGATTAACATTTCTTATATAAATTTAGATATACATGATGTATACTTACCATTATAGTGTGGATTTTTTTGCATAAACTATTGAAATGGTAATGTACATAGGTTAATTTTTGTATCGAAAGGTTATAGTAGATCCCAGTCTATAATGAGAACCTTGAGATACTATGACATTAATCTTAAACATAGGTCCTATGGTCTAGATACACCTTACTGATTGGACATAATATATGTTTGACTATTAGGTACTGAGGGATCATAATCATTAAGACGTATTCTCATGAAGTTTACACTTTGTGATCTCTGGTAATGAGATCGTGAGAACTGACCCGCCAATAGGAACACCACATGTTTCAAGTGTCATTGGTTGTTTCTAACTATAGACATGTGTATCAGTCTCCTGGCTTGATATCATTATCAATGTGTTCCATTTGATCATGTAATATGACGAAATACAAAAATCATGATAGAGAAATCATGATGAGGTAGCTTGTGTTGGGTGCATCATTAGTGGTATGGCATTGGTTGAATGGTCAATAAAGTATTTTTTGTTTCTGGGTTGAGGAAGTAATATATCTTGGGCCTTGTTGATCAGGATGGCGGTACCTTCGTAAGACCTTTTCCAAGCCAGTTGATGGTAAATATATCCAGTTAGATCAAAAAATAAAAAAACAAGAAAAGGGTGATGAAACAAGTGTGTGTCCTGCTTTATGAGATATCTAAAGACAAAGATATTATATTACACAGTACATGTCTATAGTTTGGTTTCCATTGCTCACTATCCTTATCTCTTTAAGGGCCTGATGAATTGATAAAATTTTCTCATGGTATGTATATATTATTCAATGTTATTGAGAAAAGAGTATAGAGGGTCACACACAATAGCGTATTCAAGAATCCTCCATATTCATTTGAATAGGTATATTGGACATGGTGGGCCCTACTATGGGGTCAGAGTGTTGTCCAACTTATCGATCATTGATAAATAAATAAATTCATATTATTCAAGTAAATAATAATGGGTATTGAATTTATTTATTAAATTTATTTACAAGTTAAGTAAATATGATGAATAATATTAATCAAACGAATATTATTTTAATATTCCAGGTTCGTTTAATATTAATTAGGAATTATGAGTTGAGTAAAATGACTCGGTTTTATTATGTAACATATTATATATATATATATATATATATATATATATATTATAGGTATGTGATAAAATAAAAAATAATGTCGATATAGTTTAGCTTGTCATAATTATTTATTTAGTGGACGTTAAATAAACGGGGGTTGGGGACCTTATCGGGTTTTCCGAACATCCACTATAAATAGAGAGAGGCTCTTGGACAATGTGAACTATTCATTCATTTTTTTAATGAGAGTCTCTCTCTCTTCCTACTTTCTAGAGAGTCTCTCTCTCTCTCTCTCTCTATGATTAATGATCCAAGAACGCCTTCATTCATCAAAAGGTAGATGATCGCGGTGATCATCGGGACGTCGAAGGCATCGTTGGATCGTCGTGCTAGCACCCAAAATCTGACGATCGATGCTCCTATGGATTTTTGAAGTGCGTGTGGAAAATATAGAGGAATCCTACTTTGGATCCTTCAAGCAACGATCATCAGAGACAAGAAGATGTCGACCACAACTTTAGATCTGAAAAGTTGTGTTTTCGATTTACATTTTTTTATGATCTAATTAATTGCGTGAGATGCATGGACCATACCAGGGTTCAGATCATCGGAGACAACAAGTCACATCATCCCAATGATGAATTTTTTTAAAATCCTCATCCCACCGGCTTCTATTGTGACCTCGGTACCTTTAATTAGTATCAGGGAGAGCACATAAATTATCTGAGTCAAGAAAAATTAAATTTTCATTAAATTTAAGTAGAGGGTTTAGTTTCAGTCCCAATGGATTTGACTACATTTCGATTTGAGGTTAGATGACAAAGTTATGACCATCCAAAAAAAAATTATGAATCATTTGCGATTTGATATCATGTATTAAAATTCAATGGTTAATTTCGGTCATCCCGAAAAACCATCCAATCTTCCGCCGGAGTTTGGTGACTGAAAATTAATACCGTCCAAAGGTTGTTCTTTCCACTGTATTAGATAATAATAAACATTATTATCATTTTATTATATAAGTATAATAATTATAATGAGAATTATTATAATTTTTTATAATAATAATTATTATTATTATTTTAAAGTCTATATATATATAGACTAAATTTTTTTAAAATGATCGGACTTATGGAATTAGCAGGAATTCTACAGACAAAAAAACAAAACACAAAAAAAATATTGTTTTTAAATGTCTGGAGACTTGACCTAGAGAAAAAAAAGAAAAAAATAAAGGGAAAACATGGGCCGCCTGGCCGTCCACCCCGCTCAGTCGCATGTCCACCTCCACGGGCACGCCCCACCACAAACGTCAGCCTCCCTCACACAGTTACCCCTCTCCCTAGATGTCCCTCAACCTTCATGGAAACTTCTCCCTCACCAGACCACCTTCCAAGGGCCGCCTCCCCTCTACGACGATCCCATCTAGGCTGCACTGTCCACGTTGTCGCCCGCTGCAGTAGCCTCCGCACATGGCCCGCCTCCTTCTTCGGTTTATGGTACTGCTAAGAATGTTGTGGTTTAATGACCACTAAGAGAGATGAATGGAGGGAAAACAAAACTTTAATTTATAAGAACAAAGGATTAAAATTACCCCTCCCACACCTCCATTTCTTTCAAAAACATGGATCTCTCAAGGCTCTGTCAAGGATGGATCTCTCTTGGCTCAGATTTGATCTCTGGCTTGAATCTCTAACTTGCTGGAAGGAAGCACCCCAAGGCCTCTTTAAATAGGCATGGTGGGGGTGTCAAGTTTGACACAACTCCCCCACTAATTCTACACCAATTCCCCACCCAACATGGACTTCTCCCATGGATCCCACCTACCATGGTGGGTGGAGTTGACGCACTAGCCACCTACCAAGGCAGCTGGAAAAGTAAAAGTTCTAACAATTCTCCCCCTCAAGCTGCAATCCACCGGAGCATCTGCAAAGGTCCTGCTTCTCCCGAGCAACCACCTTTGTCAACATATCTGTCGGGTTCTCCTTCGTGTGAATCTTTACAAGTCACACCAGCTGTTGATCCATCACTTCAGATATCCAATGATAGAAAATGTCAATATGTTTCTTGATACCCTTATTAATTCCCCTAATCAGTCACCAACAGGTAATCTGACTCTGAATATTTTGTTGATGGAATCCTTCCTTGTGAAGCCTGTGAAATGTTAGGTTCAGGAGGCACAACATCATCAAGATCCTATGTTGGTTCTACAACTTCTTGCGGAGAGGATTGAGTCTCTCCCTGCTAAATATCCGCCTCCACTATGTCACGAACCATACCGGGTTGCCATCCGACCCGGTCCATGAAAAGGACCGAAGGGCATTCCCGATCCCCACAGGCTGGCACAAGCGCCCGAGTATCAAAACATTACATGGGAACGATTTACCCGAAATAAAAGGCAGAAAGACAACTAACAAGATAAACAAACTGAAACTGGAAACAGACAACCAAACACGCCTTTAAACTATAAACAGGTTTAAAGTTTACAATTCAACTAAAACCCAAAGTGAACAACAACAAATATAGAGAACTAAAACTCTAATACCAACCTCCAAGTGAAGACCATCAACAACCAGAACCAACATCACTAAGCACGATGCCTCAACCTGTGACACACAAAGAAAAGGGTCTACATACACCCAAAGGTGTATGTAGGGTGTGAGACAAGAGCCTAGTAGGATACCGCCCAATAAAAAGGTTCCATGCCACAACATCAAAAAGATAATTTAACATGATTATTTAAAACCATACTTTTAAAACAATTTTAAGGAAAACATTTAAAAATTTTAAGTTAAAAGAAAAGACTACTGAAAGAAAAAAAACCATTTCACAATACTAATTTAAAATGAAAGGGAAAATTTATAAGGAACATGAACATACTCAAGTGGTCCTCTGTATGCCGACGAAAGGAACCATGCCATGAATAGTAGAGCACTGCGGGTAAATCCCCTAAGGTTTATCTAGCTCAAGTGGGACTGTAGAACCTCGTGTCTCGGTGAAACGTGGCTTAGAAACCACGACCCTCATAAAACGTGGATTAGAAGATCATGAACATCAGAAAACGTGGCTTAGAAGACCACAAACCTCAAAATTCATATTCTTAGTTAGTGTTGCAATCATTAATCCAGCTAAGTGAAACGGGGACGATACCACTCCGGATCACTAGCGCACTAGTTCTAGTCATCCCACCTAGATACTCGTGGTTTTCCCTTGTGCTCAATCAAGTTTTTAATTCACATAGTATATTGATTTCTCATATCACAGACCAAACAAGACATTACACACAAAAGTCACCATTTTCATACCCAAACAACATTCCAAAAACTCACGCACACCAAAATACCTTTCCAAAATATATTCGTCGTTACCCAATAATTTCAAAAATCCTTATTTGGAAACACTCAGATAAGAACATAAAAAATTCTCACAACTTAGAAAGCATTATTTAAATAACACAACAAGGGCCAACACAAATAAACACTCCCAATTACAAATAAGAAAGCCACTTCAAATCACTTTCTTAACACATTCACCTTAAAACTAGTTTCGCACCACTTGCACAATTAAATGAACCATTTCCTCCACTTATAAAACACCACCAAGTGATGCAAAGAGGGTTTACACCAAAAACCACTTGATTTCATATAGCGATGCCACTTTAAAACTAAATACCCATGGTAACCATATCAAACATGTTTTCCATTATTCAAACAATTTGAAATTTAATTTTCAAAAGTACACAACAAGGCAAACACACCCAAAGTGGCTCATTTTCCTTTGAAAAATCCCATTTAAATATACCTACACCTCAAAGGCCTTGAAAATACATTTCACACCTACCAAACAACCCTTAGAACATGTTTTGGAAACATCACATAAAAACTAGTATCAGAAAACAACCAATCACTATATTAAAATCCAATCACATCCTTTAGACATTCCAAACACTTTAAAAACATGATCTTAACCATTTGATTAAGGTAATAAACCATTTGAATAATTTATAAAACATCCACAAATGGTGAAACCAAGGTTTACATCAAAACATACTCAGTTTCACATAAAAAACACTTAAAAACTAAACAAACAACATCATCACACTAAAACATGTCTCTCACCTAACAACCAACCCATAAAACATTTTATAAAACAACACACTCATTTTCACACACCAAACATAGCTTCTTTCCATAAAAAAACTATGTTCCCAACACATAAACACATCAAAAACCTTAAAAATATAATTCGCACCCAATGGACAGTTGATTAAACACTTCTACAAAATAACCAAAACAAAACCAAAATGGAAAACACACCATTTATAATGGAAAATACAATTTCATCACACACACATGTCAAAACATTTTTAAAGCGCATTTATCACCTTCCAAACACTCTTAAAACCCATTTATTTGAAATATTGCATCAAATTACACATAAAAAATAACAATTTACTTTACTAGAAATCCATTCTCAAACAATGAGCACCCAAACAACTTCAAAACATCTAACGAACCACACAATAAAAACAACAAACACATTTATAAATTTAAATAAGCTTATTAAATTTATCTTGAGATATTGAGGTATGGAACCACCTAACTCGCATGAAAATTCTTCCAAAAAGTAGTGTGAAACCCTCTCTACACCTCGACCGCACTGCAAGAAAGCAAGATCACACCCACGACATCAAAATCGAACCCTAAGAAACATGAACAAACCCTAAAATTTGACCCCTAAACAAGAGGAAAAACATGAAAAGGAGGAAAAGGGATTACCGAGGCTAGTCGCGCGAGAGAGGTAGGGCACCGGGATGGTTGCACGAAGGAGACGGTGCACCGAGTCTGGTCGCGTGAAGGAGCCGGTGCGTCGAAGCTGGTCGCGTGATGGGGGTCGGCCAGCACCGAGCTGCAGTGCGACAAGGGAGAGGGAGGGGAGTTCATCGCATCGATGGAGAAGCGAGCGACCTGGAGAGGGAGCAGAGGGTGATGCCAAACAGGAGGCGTAGCGAAGGAGGGGGGAAGGGGGGTTCAGTGGTAGGGTTCGGGGGGTTGCCTGGGTATTGCGACGAACCAGAGGGAGGGTAAGAGAATGTGAGGGAGTGAAAAAAAAGGAAATGGGAAAAAAGGAAAATAAGAATGGATAAAAACCTAAAAAAACATAAAAGTAACCTAAAATAATTTTAATTTTAATACTAAAACTAAATTAATGTATTAATTACATTAATAATAATAATAATAATGATAATAATAATAATAATAATACTTTAATATTATTATTATTATTGGGTCAACTCTTAAATTATTATTATTATTATTTTTAATCAATTCTCTTTTTTTTCATTTGGTTAATTAACCACCCGCACACTGGGCATGTCGTGCGTTAAACTGGAAAAGTCGCTTTATCCATTCCCTGCCTGTGCGCTAAGAATTTTCAAGCCAAAATGCTCATTTATCAGCACAAAGTGCAAAAAACCCAATCAGGCTCGGCCCACATTTCATATAAAAATAATAATAATAATTAGAAGAAGATAAAATTATAAGATAAAAATAAAAATTAGAAACATGACGCAGCGCAAAGTCCACGTGTGACACACTGCCTCCCTGGTCCACTGCCGATGAGTCTTCTTACAGCTCCTCATATTCAATGATAGGTTGTGCCGGTATAGGTGTTGGATCATGAATTGAGTCCTCAACACTTTCCCTTTGAGAAATTATAGGATTTTGAATTTTCTCAATCATTTGGTTCTCATGGAACCTGACATATCTGCTTCTGATCATCTTCTTCTCCTTCGGGTCCCAAAGCTTGTATCTAAACTCCTCATCTCCATAGTCTATCAAGATGCATGTTGTATATCTCCTGTATAGCTTCTACCTAAGCTCCTTGGATACATGTGAAAATTTTAAACATCCAAATACTCATAAATGAGAGTAAGAGGGTTGTTTACCAGACCATATCTTCTTTGGAATCTCAAAATTCAGTGGGACTGACGGTGATCGGTTGATGAGGTAACATGCAACCTGAACAGCTTCTCCCCAGAATGGATTAGGGAGCTTAGCCAAACTCATCATGCTTCTGACCTTATCCATGACGGTTTTTTTCATATTTTCTGCAACTCCGTTGTGTTGTGGTTTCGAGGGAACATCCTCTCATGTCGGATACCCTCACTCCTGCAATAGGCATCAAATTCTCTGGATTTGTACTCTCCTCCATTGTCTGAATGAAGATACTTCAGCTTCCTTCCAGTTTCACACTCCACTATGTCATGGAACATCTTGAAGTAGTTCAGTACTTGGTCCTTTGTTCGTAAGAAGAACAACCACACCCTTCAAGATTCATCATCAGTAAAGGATAAGAAATATTTGTTACCTCCAACTGAATCCACCTCTATGGGTACACATACATTAGAGTGCACCAGATCCAACAACTCTGATCTCCGTGATGAAGTAGTATTGAATGAGACTCTATGATGCTTCCCATACAAGTAGTATTTAAATGGATCAAGTGATGAATCCTTGTCAATAATGATGTACTTCTTCTTCATTAGGGTAGATAACCCTCTTTCACTCATGTGGTTTAGTCTCTTATGCCACATATTGAATGACGTTTCTCTTTCCACCATGTTGAGGTTGTCTGCACACATCTTCACATGAGTTTTGTACAATGTACCACATATGTGTCCTCGAGCGATGATGATGGATCCTTTTGTCATCATCCATGCTCCATTGTTGAAGATGTTGTCATAGCCTTTTCAATCAAAGGATATACCTAATAATAGGTTGAGTCAAAGACTTGGAACATGTTGAACATCCTTCAGGGTGATTGTGCATCCAACATTTGTCTTGACTTGGATATCACCCATGCCAAAAATCTCTGCCGAACTGGTATTCCCCATCTTGACTGCACCAAAGTCACCAACTTGATAAGTCAAGAAATACTCACAATGTAGAGTGACGTGGTACGATACTATAGTATTGACAACCAATTCTGTGTCTTGGCCTGATGTATGAAAAACATCTCTTCTTCATCTTTGGAGAAAAGCATGATTTCTCCGGAGACTATCACATTTGAAACTCCATTTCCCTTTTTGGTTGATACTTTAACCCTTTTCTTGTAGCAAAATTCGAAAATTATTTTTCATGTGAACCATCATTCCATAATTATATAATTTTTAAGATAGTCTCCCACCATCTATAGATATTCTTTGACTTTGGCATCTGTTTCCAACCCCTCGACCACCTCCTGTGGATGGTCCCTCCATGAGATTTAAATTCCGTTAAAATTGGTGCATAATCTAGAAAACTAGAGCTCACCGTTGTGTTTGGAATAGTCGAAAATGGTGGAATCAACTCCTGGATCATTGAAATCGGATACCAATTGATCGAGTAATAATCAAAATAGTATCAACGGCTAAGATCGTCCAATGACGTGGCACACCGGAACAGCTGCCAAAAAATCTCCGGAAAAGTCACCGGTGCCAGAACAGTACCTTCTTCTCTAACAAGGGGGTACTGTAGCACCCGTAGTTTGACCAAAATTTGACTAGCCCTAGGAAGCTCGTTTTAGCTCTGTTTTGGATGTCGTTTGAGCCGTTGGAATCATCTTGACACAAACTTTCAGAATATCCCTTCAAAACATGATTCTGGGCACCTTGAATTTTATGGTCACTATAAAATTTCCACTCCTCATCGTCGTTTCACCAGAACCGACTCTGATACCACTTTTTGTGGTTCACTGACCACTAAGAGAGAAAAATAGAGGGAGAAACCAGCATTTATTTCACCAAGAACAAAACGTTTACAGAAACTACCTCACTACACCTCTCCTATCACACATGGATCTCTGCCAGCTCTCTCAAGGATAGAAGAGCTCTCTTGGATCTCTAAGATGCTGACAGAAGCTCTCTAAGGCCTCCTTAAATATCCATGGTGGGGGTGTCAAGTTTGACACAACTCCCCCACCAATTATCCACCAACCCCCCCCCCCCCACCCCACCCACTATGGACTTCTCTCATGGCTTCCACCTACCAGGGTGGTGGAGTTGATGCACCAGCCACCTACCAAGGCAGCTGGAAAAGTTCAAGTTCCAACAGAGACCAGGATGATCTCCCATGTCGGAACCCTCCTTGTCTTTCATGACAGGTCCCGCCACTGTGGGTGACTCCTCCAAGCAGGTAGATCTAGGCCAAGCAACATCAGACCACCACACGGTCCCCCCCACCATGTTTCTTCCTTAGAATGGTGTTCCCCTCTGGTGACCTCTTACACTTCCCAGTGAAGGGTCAACCAACGGAGTGTGTGATCCTCCCTCAGGCCAGATCCCATCCACCTCGCACAGGCGACCACAGAACCCACGGTATCTATGAGGTACCCTGTTTGGTTGGACCTGATATGTCCGGAAATTGGTCCCACCAGGTCTACCAGACCAGGTATGAGTCTGGGTAGACTTTCCCTTGAACAGCTCTGTATGGGATTTTCTTGGCCCGAAATGGGTATACACAAGTTCGTCATGACCCGCATTGGGTCTGCATGGTGTTTTGGGGACCATTTTATTCAAATTAATATAATTAATTAATTTAATTTTAAAATTAAATTAAATTAATTAAAATATCAATTTTTTATTTGAAAATAATAATTTTAATACTCCATTAAATTAATTTAATTTTGGTATTAAATTTAATTAATTAATTAATTTAATTTTTTATATTAAAATTAATCCAATTAAGGGGAAGAATTTAAATTAAATAAGTTATTTGAATTTTAATTCATTTAATCTATTTAATACCCCTCATACTTTTATTTATTAAAATTTAATTTTTATCGCGCTAGTAATTATACCGACCGATCTTGAGAAATTAACCTAACCTATACATCTTTTCTTTAATTAATTAATTATTTTTAAACTACTTGTGATATTTTTAATTAATTAAATGGTGGTCTAGGCATCATCTTTATTTTTTTGGTCAATATGTTTAAGGGTTTGTGTGTCTAATTTTATCTTAGGTACATTACACCCCTAATTACCCTCACCTCTGAGTAAGTACATTTGTATTTGGATAAAGACATTTTATGGCATGGACCCTTCCAAGATGAAGCGGTATGCCTTAATGAAGAAGATGCACCATGTGGACCCCACCAAGTCGAGGAAAAATCCATAAAGAAGCGGACTCACTGGATAGGGCGAGCTACATCAAGAGTAAAGTGACCACTTAGGTATGATTCCCCTTAGGTCGTGGTTGGTCCATTGAATTCAAATGTATCAACCAATATTAGATGCTCAAGACCGTGGTAGATTTCCTTTATGAATTTATTTATTATTTTATGCATTTTATAACAGAGGGAAAATACATAAAATAATAAATAATAAAATGAATAAAGAAGTGGTGAATGTTTTTTTTTCTATTAATGTTCAGTTGTGAGCATTACAACATAGATTAACAAGATTAATAGAAATTTATTACATTCATCAAGAGAAAAACACAAAAAACCTCAAAGAAATATTCAGTCGTAATAGCCATCCATCAGTCAAATTTGAACAAAACTGGGTGTTTGGGGTGCTCGTCATGCCAAAGCTGAGGGAACCTCTTACTACTGGGACGTTATTATGAGAGTGATGGGTTTAATTGAATTAAGTGGTAAGAAATATTATCCAAATCTAACTTTCTATCATTTTAGAGGCATGCGTTTAGTAAATCAAATCATGATTTTAGAAGCTGGGACTTCACTCAACAAATCAAGGAACTGCGAGTTAATGTGGTTGGCTAGTCAAATGCCTCCCTTGAACACTCCAAGTAGTGGTGTATCCTAATATTATAGACTATGAGGGTAGGTTTAGGGATCCTTTCCATTATAATACTCAAGTGATAGAGTATTCTGATTCTATTAGAGAGGGTTCCTAGATTTTGATAAAATATTGGGAGACATTTTATGATATAATTAATCAATAATGCCTAAATCGGTAATCAAGATAAAATGCATAAAATTCAAGGAGCTCTTGTCCCTAGCAAGAATTCCAAGTGTATTGCAGACGCTTGCACATAATAACACAATTTCAAAAATTCAAGGAGCTCTTGTCCCTATACCCGTTAAGATACCTCAGTAAGCGAGGATGAAAAATTTATTACAGGAGACACATGTATAAATCATATTATGATTATTTCATAATTCTATCACCAATATATGATCTTATTTTTAGTCACTACATCAGTACATGGATAATATAACTTGTAGTCTCATTTTTGAGATGTTTACAAAGAGAAAGTGAAGCAAAATATGAATGGGAGATAATTACATTAGGTTTGTGTAAATATGAAATATGGATCATGGTCTTTCAACGCATCCTACTCTTATACCCAAATACTCCGTTCTATTTAAAAGTTTTAAAATGGCATAATGGATTAAGCACTTCATTCAATTTTTGGTAAGGTTCGCCAAGCAGTAAGAGTATTGAAGACAGGAAAATATTTAATTCTTATGGTGAATAAGTTGAAATACAAGGTGATAAGGCCAATGGAAAGACTAACGCCAAAGGAACCTTCACAGCATCCTTCAAAGATAGTGGTTGGTTATTAAATAGGATGTTATTTCCATCGCATAACATGAAATTAATTTATGGAAATTTAAACATCATGATCTAAATTAAAGAAGTAAGTACCCACTTCTTATTCAGTTTATATTCATCAATTAATGTTTTTAACATGCTTCTTGGGTATAAAATAAAATATGTCAATCATATATGTGTATTTGAATACAGTAACCAAGTAAGTATACAAACATTACAAGAAGTTAGGTGTATTCTTCAAGTAGTTGAGAAAGGGTGATTCCTATGTTAGCGGTGAGAAACACATAACTTCTAATCGCCAAGTTAATAATATAAGTTAAACTATTATTGATTATAACCAAAAACATTTATCTCACATGTCCAATGGATACTAGGAGACATTGTTTTAGGTTCAGTAATAAATTTTGTTTATGGTATCTCATACCCAATCAATAGTTCAGTGATACTTGAATCATATAAAATAAGTGATGAATATAAATTGTAAGAATTTTACCCAGTTAGGGTAAGATAATTCTTCTTCAAGTAAAACTAAAAGTGGACATCAAGGATATACCAAATTTGATATTTAGACTTAGTAGAGAATAATACAATAGGTATTATCGATGTGTATACTTATTTAGTTTGGAAAAAAACCTTTATCAATAAAGTTATACCATTAAACATTCAGAATTATTTCACCAAGAGAGGGTAAACTATTACAAGGGTAAGCCAGTGGTAAAAATATAATTCATAATATTCCTTTAAGTAATTAAGTAATGTGACATTTATGAATATTCATGGTCAAAATATATAATATTATTCAGGCCATCATGCCAAAGAATATCATGACCAAGCATTCATCGATCAATACAATGCAGCGTGGAGTAATTGCTAAATGCACATTACCTTATCTATATCACAAAATTGATGTTAATAAGGAGGATTGATGATAAGTCTTACATGTTAATATTGATCAAAAAAATGTAGTGTGAAGCAATTTCTAAATTCACATTTTATACATTAGAGTTATGATGCAAGTAGTATCAAGGTTGCAACTTACCGAAACATCCATTATATTTCAAGAAATGATTTTCAAATAATAGTGATATCCCATAATCATATTCCAAATATAATAAAAAATTGATATCATATGAGTCATAATATGATGGAAATCCATTATTTCATAGGAGATGTGTATAGATTAAAAGAGTTTGTTAGGATATAAACAAACCTGCATAAATCTAAACATACTATGCATCTATGTAATTATCCTAACAGTTACTTAGGATATTACCTAAATCCCTAAGATATAAAATTGGTAGTCAATTGATAAACTATATTTATATATAAGGTTTCACATATCTATTTGAGATAGTGCGAGAAATATTGACTTGGGTTTTTTCAACGCTATAGATGAAAAAATAGTTGGCATAGGAACAAGTTCCACAATTGAATTTGGAACAAGAATGTTCCAGAGATAGATACTGCATAGGAAGGGTAACACCAGGGTGATGCTTCCATATTCACCACTGTTGGTGATAAATTATTCATTGTGAGTAATTATTCCTACAAGAAGGCGGTATAAAGAAAACAACAATGATTGAAAAGGTCACTCAAAATTTAATAATGGATTCAATGTATCAATGTGCACTGAGGATTATTATTTATAATATTGCAGTGGGTATTCATGTGATTCGATACATGGATGGTACATGCGAAGTGCCAATAAGGCTAAATTGGTAATACTATGTTGATATGCCTAAATTCAGTAGAATTTTATTTATCATATCTAACTTATAAGATCATTTAATTATCCATTGGATTTCAAGATCAAATTTTGTGTAAGGTGTCGATACAATGCAACCACAAAGAGATAATGACATCATTGTATTCCAAAACGGGTTGAAAGTTACTGAAATCCAGTTTAGGATTAAAGTAAGCAACAAGGTCATAAAATATTCATTTGTAATGAATGTTTACCATGTATCTAATAAAGTTTAGTGGTATCAACATATATTCCCATGTAAAATATGTTTGGAAACATATGGAAAAAAATATTGGTCTTACATTTATTTAATAACAAGATAGATGTAATACTCCAGTGATTGGATTAAAGTAGAAACATTAGTTCTAGGGAACATGATATACTGAGGTATATCTAATGGTTTCTTAGACCTATTCAATTATATATATAGTAACATAGTATTGAAAAATAAAAGTTTTAAAAATTCAAGAAAAGAATTTTTACCGTTATCACATGGCATAAATCTCTCCAAGTAGACATGCATGTGCATAGGAGGAGATTAAGTGGTGATTTGAGTTCCATACGGTTTAGAAATGGATCAATAACATATTCCAATATATGTAAAAAAATTATATTACCAACATAAACTTTATGGTAGGAAAATATCAGTTATTTCTAGGAGAACTGGAATTAAAGAAGTCGGTACTATCTAATTATCCTTGGGAAAGTATAAAAGATATGTACCTGGTAATTGGAGAAGAAAGTATACTAGTTTTTTGGGACAAAAACTGGTCTTCCTTTGGATCAATTTGAATGAGAATCATAGTTAGGATAAGGTGATGAGTGATACAAGCTCATAAAATCTAGTGGTAGTCATACCTACAAAAATCTAGTATGTTGCAACTTCTGAGGTAGCTAAGAAGTAGTTATTAACTGAAACAATTTGTTCTAATTCCTATAATCACACCTACCATGTAATGTTTCATCATTATATTAATTTTTTTAACTTGTAATAGCCAAGATTTCATGTTATGAAAGTGGAAAAAATGATATACTCAAGGTTTCCATCTCTTGAGAAGTTTTAATCAATGAGGTGAGGTCACAAATAGTTGAATAACCATGCAGTAAAAATGTAGAAGACCCAACAACTAAATTAATTACTCAGTAGAAACATGATCTTTATCATTTGGTAGCTAACAAGGTTCTTTAGCAAGTTGTATCTAGTGTAAGTGGGAGTGTTGTAAAAGTGGGTTCCCTAAACGAAACTTAACAATACTTTTAGATTACCATTTATTGTATAATTTTAAATATACATGATGTATACTTACCATTATAGTGTAGACTTTTATATTTCCACTATTTAAATGGTAATTTCCATAGATTAATTTTTGTATCAAAAGGTTATAGAAGATCACAGGCTATAATGAGAACCTTGAGATACTATGACACTAATCTTAAACATAGGTCCTATAGTCTAGATAAATATTTCAAACAATACACAGTAGATGTTTCACTATCAGGTTTTGGGGGCTCATAAGAATTAAAACTTCTTCTCATGAAGTTTTCACTTGATGATCTATAGTAGTGAGATCATTTGAACTAACCCACCAATAGGAACACCACATGTTTCAAGTGTAATTGGTTGTTTCTATCTACATATATGTGTATTGGTCTTCTGAATTGATATCATTATCAATGTGTTCCATTTGATCATTTACTATGATTCAAGACAAAAACCATGATAATGAAATCATGGTGAGGTAGCTTGTGTTTGGTGTGTCATTAATGGTATTTCATTGTTTGAATAGTCAAGAAAGTATTTATCACTTTCGGGTTGAGGAAGTAATATATCTCGGGCCTTGTTGATCAGGATGGTAGTACCTTCATAAGACCTTTCCCAAGGTATTTGAGGGTAAATATTTCTAGTTAGATCAATAAATAATAAATAAATAAAAGGGTGATGACATAGGTGTGTGTCATTATTTATGATATATCTAAAGACAAAGAGATTGTTTTACACAGTACATGTTCATAGGTTGCTTGTTGTTGCTAACTATCCTTATCTCTTTAAGGGCCTTGATGGGTTGGTATACTCCACTCTTGGTCTATTGATATTATTCACTGCTGTTGAGATAAGGTCCTAAAAGGTCACACATAGTAGTGTATTCAAGAATCCACCCTATTCAGTTGAATAGGTATATTGGACATAGTGGGCCCTACCATGGGGTTAGAGTATTGTACAATTTATCGATCACTGATAAATAAATAAATTCATATTATTCAAGTAAAGAATAATTGGTATATAATTTATTTATTAAATTTCTTTACAAGTTAAATAAATATGAGGGATAATATTAATTGAATGAATATTATTTTAATATTCTAGGTTTGTTTAATATTATGTAGGAATTACGAGTCAAGCTAAATGAATTGGTTTTATTATTTAATATATTATATATATATTATAGGTATGTGATAAAATAATAAATAATATTGACAAATTTTATTTCATAATAATTATTTATTTGGTGTATGTTAAATAAATGGGGGTCGGGGAACCTTACCATGTATTTAGAACATCTACTATAAATAGAGAGAGGCTCTTGCACGACATGGATTATTCATTAATTTTTGAATGGTAGACTATCTCTCCTACCGATTTATAGATATAGAGACTCTATCTCTCTAATAGACAATCCATGAACACCTTCAAGCATCGAAGGTAGAGGATCGCGATCATAGTCTCGCCATCGAAGGCAACGTTAGATCACCACTCTAGCACCTAGAATCCGATGGTCGATTCTCCTATGGATTTTTGAAGCATGTGTGGATGATCTAGAGGGATCTTTCTTTGGATCCTTCAAGCAACAATAACTGGTGGTGAGAATATGTAAACCGTAGCTTCAGATCTAAAAAGGTATGTTTTTGATTTATGTTTTTTTTGTGCTCTAATTAATTACACAAGATCCATGGATTGTACTAGGGCTCCGATCATCAGAGACGACAAGTCACATTATCATGATGGTGAAAATTTTAAAAATATTTGGCCCATCAGCTTCCACTAAGACCCTAATACCTTCATTGTGAAATCCTCCATCTTGAGTCTGAACATGAGGACCATCTTGAGCATTTTATTTCAAACATCTGATCTTTTTAAATCATGAATTTTCATCATTCATTCACATAGAGAAAAAAAGGAAACAATAGATCTATTTCAATCCAAAATGTCATGTCCTGTGACCTTAAAATCCATAAAAAATCATAGAAACTTTTAATACCAAATTATAAAATCAATATCATCATCATCATTTGAAAGAAAAACTCTACCAACTTGAGTAGAACAGAAGTGCACTTCAACTAAAAACCAGTATAGTGGTTGAATATAGACACCCCAGTTTCTCTGTCCATTTTAATGGGAACCCTGATAGACATTACAATATCATAAAAGGTCCTAGGATGACAAAGTATCCAGTTTAAAATATATACCTTGACTCACAACTGAGAAGAGGAATTAACAACCTCTAGAGGATTGAACTTCCTATCCCATTCTCAAATGTGTAGAAAACCAGGCTTGAAAGAGATCTATCCAAAGCCCCAAGACTTTATTTTCAATTTCTTAGAAGGGAAGAGAATTTGGAAAAAACCATGGCCTAACGAGACACATTTCTAATTTTTAATTTCTTAAATTTAGGAAAGAAGCTCAAATGAATCAATGATTTTCCACAGCTTAGATCTCCTTGGAAAAATAAATCCAGTAATGATAGAATGTTCACCAATTTTTAGGTGTTCTGAGACCATCACTGGATCATCCTTAACATGAGAAACATTTCTTATAAAATGAATTCCACCCACTACTAAACCCTTGAAGAGAGATAAAGAGTGGTTGAACACAACATCATCAAGAAAAGCAGTCGCAACAGTCCCTCCACAAAAGACATTTCGACTTTCCGTTCCAGCACCCACATGCTTGTGGGAGTCAAATCGTCCTTATGAGAGGAACATGTCATCTAGAGGTTGAAGAGATGAAGAAGCCATGTATTTAGAACCCTAATCACCATTAAAGGTTAGAGACAGAAGCCCTCGCATAACCAGACCCATCCTCCATAATAATTAATATTCATTAATAATTAATCATTCTTTAAAAATAAATATATTATTATTATTATTAATTCTTAATAACATAATTAATATTCATTAATAGTTAATATTAATTAATTCATAATAACATAATTAATATGAATTATTAATTAATAATCAAACATTATTAACAATAATTAATATTATTTATAAAATAATATTCATTAATAATTAATTATATTCATTCATATTTATTAATTAATATCTATTAATAATTAATATTAATTAATTAATAGTAAATAATTTATGATATTAATTAATTAATATTCATTATTAATAATTAATAACTAATTTTCATTAATGAATATTCATTTATTAACAATCTTTAATAACTAATATTCATTAATAATTAATATTCATTTATATTCACTAATTAATATTCATTAATTAATATTCATTGATAATAATTAATCAAAATAGGTTGGTTTCAAGCCCCATTTATTAAGGAAATAAACTTCTTTTTTTAACAGGGTTGAGAGAGAACTCTTACATGACCTAAAGTCCCAAATGCACAAAGGCCTAAAATACATGCCCAAAGGACCTAAAATTTTAAATCCTAAAGTCCCACCTACCCTAACAATATTTATGTCATGAACACCCTTTTTGTGTCATAGAGTCTCACACCGCTCACATCTCCACATCATGGCTCGTTCACCTACATCACAGTGTCTTACAAGCTGAACCTCTATGTCATGGAATAGCCTCCTACGTTGTGGTGCCCTACATGCCATTCCCACAATGTTTGTGTTGCGTCGTGACCCACCTAATTTTGCAGCACATGCCTTGATACTATAGAAAATTTCCCAAACATGGAGTTGTCAGGGGCTGAACCCCCAACATCATGGATACCAAGCAGGGGGTGGTATCACTCAAGCACCACCTTGTTGGCACTAATAATAATTAATATTCATTTATAATTTTTAATTAATAATACATTAATAATAATTAAAAAATTATTATTGTTTTTAAAGTTGGGGCTGAAGACGCTTTGTATTATTAAACAAAGGAAACACCTATTTCTTTCTTGGTAGAATGAAACACACTACATGACCCATGATCCTAGAGTAACTGAGGCCCAATAAACATGGCCTTAAAGGCCCAAAAACTGGCACTAAGGCCCATGTAACATGATTGAATGCCCATGAACCGTAAACCCAAATACGTAGTCTAAAGGTTCCATGGGATGTAGTCCTAGAAGATGGCCCTAAGGCCCAACCACTACTACCTGGACCTTACCTACAAATGCCTGAGCCCGCCAGACCTTACCCATAACTTGCCTGTGTCTTCTCCCACCGCTGGATGTTTCCCTTTTACAGTTAAAAAATAATTACTAATTATTTATAACATAATTCTTTATTAGATAATTTAAAAATGTAATTAATAGTAATAATGTAATTTATATTCATTAATAATATAATTAATAGTAATGTAATTCATATAATGAGATATCATGATTGTTCTGATCATGGATTTGGTAACCCAAATCCATGACCATGCAAAATTTTATTAAAAAGTAAAGGAAAACATACACACACAACATGAACCATAAACCAAAATTTCTATATGGCCTAAAATCCAACATCATAAAGGCCCAAAGGCCCATAAAAATCTATAACAACTATATGGACATGATGTCGACCGATAGCTGCCAACCACAAAGACCTTGCATGTCCCATTGCATTGATGAGGCTGGCCGACAAAACATCACATGAGTAAATCATCATGAATGAAGCATCAATAGCTATAGACTATCAGCAACAATTGCCTAAGGATTTCATTGTGCCCTTCAACTTCATCACTCTCATGATCTTTCTCACCCCTAATTCCTATTTTCTAAGGTGTTGGTCTACATGTCATCAACGGGAATTACACACCATCAATGTCCCATACCACCAATAGCCCGTGGTTCCCAAGAACATTACACCATATGCATCCCATACCAATGCTAGTCACCCCTCTACCTCTAGTGTTGATCATCCCCATATGAAATTTTCATATAAAACAATATCCAAAATAATCCCGAAAGGACCATGTCATGTGACCACCCTGCAGCCCTGGAAGAAGAAAATGGAGGCTCAACCACCACTCCTCCTATATCCCATTCAATCAGCCTAAAGTCCCATTTGATGAAATCCCAAAAAAAAGTTACCAATATATCGGTCATTATGCGGACATTCCATCCTATTGAAAGCCTCCTAAGGTCCTCTTGGATATTTCTTGAGGTCACCCCTATCCACATACCAGAGGCCCTAACCCATTTATTATAAGAAATGAAAAAATAGGCAAAAAATAAGAGGACGGGGTTAGACATGGTGCACTTCCCTCATTAAGAAATCAAAATAATAAGGAGTGAACATAGAAAGATGTAATTTCTTATTATTCCTTATGGAACCCATATTCTTTGGTTTGTCTCTCTTATACCTCACTTTATTAGATTTTTTTAATGGTCACAAACACATTTTAGTGTTGTGACCATTTTATTTAAGTTTTATTTTATCCTTTATGTTTAGGCATTATCCTAGGGAATCAATGGACTAAACCAAGTCATTAAAATGATTATAGAGGTCCACTTTCAAGACCCTCATAGATAAACAACACCAAATACCTTTTTGAAGACCACCAACCAATCTATAGAACAAAGGAGGATCATTAGAACTTAAGGGAGCTCACTGGCTACCCAATGGAGTGTCACCGACCATCAGGTGGCACAAGAATGAATCTCCCTAGATACTGGAAGTCCACTAGCTACCCAGTGGATCTCATCGACCATATAGTGAGGTATATACATAATGGAGTTTATCAAGGTTTCTCATAGTCTTCCCAGTGGAAGATAGTGGATAACTAGTGGAGTATGAAACACCCTGGAAGCCTACAGAAATACCTTCAGAAATTTGGTGGCATCATACGGCTTATTGATGGAATCGAGTCAGAAAGTCAAATGGACCATTTATCATGGTCTTCAATAGCTTACTTGACCAAATAACTCCTTCAAAACGACCTAAATACCCCCATATCTTATAAATAAATCCTATTAGAGGCTTGTAAAGAAACTATAGTGATCTATAATGAACTTCATTGATCTATAAGTGAACTAAAATAAGAATCGACTACAAAATTTCTTCTATTGTTACTCCTCTTGAGATCTATTTATATTTATTTCTTTAAACACTTTGATCTCCCATATTTATCTCTTAAATTATCTCAATTTCATCTTATTTATCTTTTATAATTTAGAGTATTTATTTAAAGGGTTTATGCCTAAGAAAACCTCATTTCTCTTTCTTCTTGGGTTCTTCGTAACTGCTAAAACCAATGTCTTTTTCCAAGATTCTTGGAAACTACTAAAGTTAAAGGTTTGTGTTATTTTTAGTTTTCTTGAATACCACTAAAGTAATTTCATATTAATTCACAAACCCTCAAGAAATTGAGATGGGATACATAGGGGGTCATAATTGAGCTATTACTGAACTCCCTTATCAAATTCGGCACCTTGTCTTTTATTTAATTTCTGCATCTTTAATTTTTTCATATTTTTTATTCAATTAATAAATTAATCTTTAATCATAGTAATAACTTAATTGTTTACCTTATAAAAAAAATCTACCACTTAGTTAATATATTTTTTCTGTTATGCTTATTCATTTTATTTTCAATATGATTTTCATATGCCAATTCTCTTACATTGATTATTTTAATTTATCACTCAATTGCATAATTTTATTGCTTATTTTAATTTTATTTTTTAAAATTTAATCCATCCCCCTCTTTTATTTATATATTACTCCAACCAAAAATTGATATCAAAGGTGACCTTGTTTTTTTTACATTTTTTTAAATAGACCTTATTTTCAAAATTTGATGTAAATATTTCAATCAATTTTAGGGAATGATATTTAAAAATGTATTATGCCTCTAACACACAATATGATTCAAAAGGACACTCAATGGATCACTCCCCTTTCTTTGATGGAATATAATATATTTATTTTAAAACTCACACATATACTTTTCTTGGAATCATAATTTATTATTCTTTGAAAATTTGCATGCATGGTTACACACTCACTAAAGAATTGGAAGAAAAATTGACTCACGATGACATTATCACTTTTAAACTAGATAAAAATGCCAAAATGATCTTGGTTTTGGTTTAGAAGTAAATTAATTTAATCATGAACCCACTTGTAAAAATTCACATAAAATTTTCAAATTACTTGAAGTTACTCATGAAGTCACTAATAAAGTTAAAGACACTAGACTTGACATGTATAGAAAAGAGTTTGAAAGTTTTAGTTTTCATTATAATGAATAAATCTATGATATTTTAACTTTATTTATTGAAATTTTCAATTGTACAAAATCTTTTGGTGATGATATTTCGATAGAAACTCTTTTAAATAAGATACTTTGGGCTTTTCCAAGTTTTGGGCACCCAAGATAATGATAATTCAAGAAGAAAAACATTAATAAAATTCCAATTGAAGAACTTATTATATATCTCATGACTTATGAGATCACCACGAAGGAAAAGCCACAAAATAATAAAAAAATGTAAAGAAAAAGAAGACAATTTTTTTTAAAGTAACCGATGATAACCCTTCTAGAATTTATGTTGATATAAAACATCTAGCTATGAAATTAAACAAAATCATGAAGAAAAAAATATCCTTCCACCATGATAAAAAAGAGATTCAATGAAAGGTAGTTGAGGTAAATTCTTATCATTTAGAAAAAATGGGACACATAAATTTGGATTAACACTTTCCTAAAAAGAAAAATAATAAAGGCAATATAGCTCTCAAAGGTTATACTTGGAGTGTAACTGATGACTACCTCTCTTCTTCCATCTCAAGTGATGGAAGTTTCAAATGTCTCATGGTCAAAATTGATGTATATGATAAAGTTAATTCTATTACTTATTCCACTTATAATTCTTCCAGATATTCTTTTTCTTTAAGCTAATTATATTATGAAGATATATAGGATGAATTTTCTGAAATTACCACGAAATTAAAAGAACTCAAAAAGAAATATAATAATGTTATTTCTTAAAAAGTAAAATTTATAAGGGAAATGATGAGTTATCTTAAAATTAAAAGAGCATCCTAATGTTAAAAAATTATAATAAAAAATTAAATATAAATAAAATTATCTTTCTAAGTTCAACCAAGGCAAGGAAGGTTTAAATAAATATATTGGTTCTCAATGACATGGGAATTTTTTTTGTTTTTAGTGTCATAAATCATGAAAGCACCTAAAAAAATACAACTAACTTTGTAATAGGATGATCACAAAATAAATTTTAAAATTATTGTTGAAATATTGGGAATATTTTTTATGAATGTTATTTAAAAATTCTCAATATGCTAATCCTAAGTAAATCCAACTCTCTTAAAATTCTTTTTTATGAATTATTAAAGAAAATCATAGCTAAACAAGTATGGATTCTAAAATATATTTTGGATAACACATGTGAACCCAAAATTTGGGTACCAAAGACTTTAGTGTCTTGATAATTCTATCAGAAAAATTTCACAAGATCAAACCCCAAGGAATTACACAGTACATGGATAGTGAGTGCACAAGACACATGTGCAGTGACTACTCTGAGTTCAATCATCTTGAAAAGCTCAATGGAGTCCACACCACTTTTGGGGATAAATTAAGGAGTAATATCATCATTATAGGTACTATTGGTTTCTCAAAATATTCTTTTATTAAATATGTTTTATATATAAAAGGTTTAAAACATAATTTTCCAAGTATTAGTAAATTATGTGATAATGGTTTTAAAGTATCTTTTGAAAATGTTTTTTAAAAAATATTTTATTATAAAGGAAATTTTTTATTTTCAACTTATAATTTTCAAAATATTTATTTTATTTATTTAAAATATGTTTCAAGTTAAAGTGTTAAATTTTTAAGTGAACAAGATTGTGATTCATGGATTTGGCATAGGCGCCTTGGTTATTGTAACACACACTCACTTGTCAAACTCAACTAAAATCATCTAGTACAAGATTTAACTAAATTGAATTTCAAAAATAACATTGTTTTTTAACCATTCCAACAGGGAAATCAATGAAAAAATTCCATTAAATCAAAAAATAAAGTATCCACCTCTATGTCCATTTAGATTATTCATATTGATTTTTAGACCGTCCCAAGTTGCAAGTCTAAGATGTAAATCTTACACTTTTTTAATTATCGATGATTCTGCAATATTTACATGAGTTTATTTCTTATCTCATAAAAATGAGGGTTGTAAATTATTAATTAAATATTACAAGAATTTTGAAAATGAAAAAGGCTATATGATCATATCCATTAAGATTTATCATGGAATATAGTTCAATAATAAAAATTTTTATGAACTTTGTAATTCACAAGCTTATAATCCTTCTTTTTACACTCTAAGGACTCAACAAAAAAATGGGTTTGTTGGAAGATGGAAAATAACTATTCATGAAATTTCAGGAAATATTTTAAATGAATTTTAACCCCCTAAATATTTTTGAGTTGTGGTAGTCAGTAAATTATTTTTTTACCTTGGATTTTTTTCTCATAAGACCCTTCCTTAAAAATAACCCCAATGAACTTTGGAAAATAAATTTCTAAAGTTTTCATTTTTAAAGTGTTTTTATGTACATGTTATATTATTAACCCCAAAGAACACCTTGGAAAGTTTGAACCCAATTATGATGAAGGTATTTTTCTTTGGTTCTCTAACTTATGTAAAGCATACCAAGTCATTAGTAAAGAGACTAAGGCCTTATAAAATTCAATTCACATCAAATTTGAAGAGAATTTATTCTGGGAAAAAATACATCAAGGTATTATTGGAGGGTTTTTGGGATAATTGTGTTTGTTAAAAAAATAATATTTTCATGGTCAATTGTACTGTTCTAAAGAGATTTTTGACAAGGTATGTTGACAAAGATCCAAGACAAATGGGGGTAGTGATTCTCAAAGTTGTGAAAAAGTTAGGATTCGAGATCATCACATCAAAATATGGAAAATAAAAGTATTGTGTGCATGTTCTAAATGTGTGTAAAAAGTGGTTTTACATGACATAAAGATATAGAGTTGTGTGCACCCATGAAACAGAGTTACATGCCAAATATGACAAAAAAATGGGAAGTTATGTGCTATCATAAAAGTTATGCTCATAAATAAAGGAATTTAAGGATCTTGTGGAAAAGTTTGGCCATGTCTATAAATAGGTGGCTACCCCCCCCCCCCCTCAGTAGCTTAATAATTAGAGAATAGTATGGATCTGAATTGCGTAAGATTTGTGCGCAACGCATAAAATTTGTCCACAAGAAGAGTTATACTAAGCAATGAATCAAATGTTTTTTGCACTTAGAAAAGAACTTTTTTTTGTGTGATCATGGGTTTTGTGTGAAAAGTGTGAAAGTTGCATAAAATTTTTGAGTTTCGTGACCAAGAAAAAAAATTTCGCACAAGTTAGTAGAGTTCTATACAATTCATCCAAGTGTTGCATGAAATAGAAAGTTGAAAAATTAATTTTTAGGTAATTCTGTGGAAAAGGGGTATCAATAAAGTGGATGAAAGTGGATATAAATGATGTAATAAATGAGGTGTAAAACATATTGATTCAAGTGATCAAAGTGGAATCTTATAAAGGAGTATTGAGGACACTTTGTTTGAGAGAGTAGTGAGATTTTCAATTGCGATCGGTTGTAAACTAGGAGGGATAGTGAGTCCACTCCAAACATTGTGAAGGAAGTGATCCTGGGAAAATAAGTGATCTAGCCCAAACCTTATTTTGTCAGTGATACTTAGTGAATATGTTACATTGGTACATTGCTCTTGTATTCACCTTGGATGTATCTCAGTGAGGGTGAACCAAGTAAAATTTCTATGTTCTGTGCATGCTTTAATTTCTATTTAGACATTTCTATCCGAAAGAGAGGTTATATGTTTTTTTAGTGATGATACAAGATCCAAAGGGATAGTTTTTTTAATATTTCATACCATGATTTACCCCCCCTCAGGGTATTTAACCTAATTGGGTTAACAATTGATATCAGTGATAAAGGTTAATTTTAGTGTTTCTATCTAAGGGGTTCCAATGGAGGTTTCCAATCATAAAGGAATTATAATCTTTTATGGAAAAATATTTAAATTATGGAAGGATCAGATGAAAAAATAATTTCAATATTTTGGAATGAATGTATTTACAGTAGTGATGCCTAGTATTTCAGCTAGTGTGGACAATGGTGCTTTATTAGAAGATGACTGAAGGGATTTAGATGTCGATGCTAGAGGAATCAATGATTTAGGGGAATCCCTATCCAATGAAATATATATGAAGGTGATGTTGTAAAAGACATCACATGATATGTGGGAAAAGTTTCTAAATATTTATGAGGGATACTCAAAATTTATATAATCCAATTTGTAGGTTCTATGGAATAAGTATGAGGACCTCAGAATGCACCCTAATGAGTCTGTTAATGAATTCTTTGACTGGGTGATTTTTTTTGTGGAATACATGTGTGGTATTATAGAAATTACTGAATATGTAAGGATTATTAAGAACATATTGTGAAGACTTCCACCTCGGTTCAATCCGAAAGTTTCTATATTGGAAGATAAAGATTGAAAGAAGAAGATATTGGATAGCTTGCACAGTACTCTTATTTCATACAAGATGAGAAATAATGATAATGAGTCTGTGAGAAAAGGGAAGTATAAATAATTGGCATTCAAGGCCATGAAGAGGATCACTATTTAAGATGGTTAGGAAGAATAAGAGATAGATTAATTCATGTAATCGATTTCATAAAATTTATAAATATGAAAAGTAAAGTTTAAAGGGAAACACCCACTTACATTTTTTCAATGTGGAATTGTTAAAAATATTGTAATAAGATTCTCCAAGAAGGTTCAAAAAGATGATGAGGATGAATTTAAAATTCCCATGAAGAAGTCTTCAGCACATGTGAAAGGTAATAAAAAGTCCAAGATAAATTTCTTCAAAAATAAGAATCTTATTTCACAAGAAAATGATAGTTCAGAAGAATATGAGGTTGAAGTGATGGAGAACTAAAAATATCGTAGAGAGAATGCTATAGTGGAAGTTATCGGTAGCTCTCAGAAAAGGGAAGGAAACAATAATTATAAAGAAAAATTATAAGTAAGAGTTGATATATAGGATGAATTAGAAGCTTCTCTTGAGAAGATAGATCTTTAAAATCCCAAAACAAAGAAGGAAAACAGAGTGGTTAGTGATTCCAAACTTTATATGTAGTAGCAGGAAGAAGATAAGTATGAGATGGAGGAATAAATTTAAAATATTAATTCTTCAGTTCCAAAGAACTCAGAAATGGTTGGTGAGTACAATCTCAAAGTTGAGGAATAGAAAAGGGTGATCTATGGTTTGAATAACACAATGAAAGATCAGATAAAACTTATCAAAGAACTTAAAGAGGAATTCATTACCCTATGATGAAAAGTTGAGTATTAGGAAAAAATATTGACTCTTGATATGAAATTAGGAAATTAGACCAACCAAGTGATAGAAAAGATGGATGCAAAGCATATAGTTTCAGAAAAAAAAGAAGCAATAGACATATCCAAATAATGTGTCTAGTATGGGTATTGATCACAAAAAGAAAGTTGTGGTGATTAATTTCATACCAAGAGCACCCAATCCAAGGTTGAAATTTGATTTGGTTACAAATAAGAATCAGAAGATTCATAATACCCAAGGTGGAAAAGGTCCTATAATAATGTATAGGAATATACCTCATATTATGTGTCATTATTTTGGCAATATGGGACATTCTCGAAATGTATGTTCTAAAGAGAAAAGGTATTGAGTGGAAAAATACCAACATAAGCATCTATACAGAGATCAATATTCCAAGATATCCTTTGATCGTCACTGTTTTGGTTGTGGAGGATTCAAACACATGGAAATATGTTTCTCATCAACAATGCAAAGAAATGTTCCAAATATGACTAAATGTGGTCATAAGAAGTAGCTCAATCTATCATAAAATGAGTTGAAAACACAAAATCGATCTGTTTCCTTACAAAAAGTATTTTTTCCATCATACTCTAAGGAAGGTCAGGATTATCAATCCATATCTAGTATGAAGTCAAAAACATGGATGAAAAAAGAAAAGATCTAAGTTGGTAGTGGTTGTGGATATTTTTCTTAAAGCATCATATTATTTTGGTGTATGGATCCTCAATAGTGGATGCACATCCCATATGAAAGGTAATAAGGATCTTGTTAAAGGCATAAAATATGACATGGAAGGTGTTTTTAAATTTAAAAATTATGAAGTTCTAAAGATTATTGGCTCTAGAAAAGCCAATTTTGGGGGGGAAATGAGACGGGCTAATGTCTTAGTTGTTGAAGGTATTAGTCATAACTTGCTTTGTGTCAGTCAACTATATGACTTGGGTCATGATATAAGATTTACTAAGAATATGTGTATCATCAAAGGAAGAGATGGTGCATTTTTTCTACATGAAAAAATAAGTAAGGGGAATCTCTACATTGTGAGTGGAGAAGAAGATATATGTTTTTTATCCAGAGAGGAAGAAAATAGGTTGTGGCATAAATGACTTGGACATCTATGTCAACTATCCCAGAAAGATCTAGTAAAATGTGATGCAACTCGATATCTCCCTAATATATCATGTGATCTTACTCATACGTGTGATTCTTGTTAATAATATAATATTATCATAAAGATACACAAGGAAAAAAGAAAAAAATTCAACTAGGGTGCTTGAATTGGTACATGAAGATGTATGTGGATATATCTCACCAAGATCGATTTATGGGAAAAGGTATTTCATTATTTTCATTGATTATTTCAGTAGGATGGCATGGGTATTTGTCATTTCCCACAAGTATGATGTGTTCATTTTCATAAAATAGCATCATAGGGAATATGAATGGATTCTTGCACATAAGATTCTAAAGTTTCATACTGATAATGGTACATAATTCATAAATATCCAACTAGAATATGGTCTTCAGAATCACAGGATAAGGAATCAAGTATCAGTAGTGAGAAATCCTCAACAAAATGGAGTGGTTGAGAGGAGAAATCAAATCATAAAAAACATGGAAAAACAATGTTTATTGAAAAGGACCTACCAGAGAAATTTTGGAAGGAGGTAGTCTTGACATCAGTCTACATATCCAACAGAGATATTTTATGTCTAAAAGAATAAATTACTCTATATGAGTTGTGGTATGGGAATAATCCCATAGTGAAATACTTTTTAATCTTTTGAAGTAAATTTTTTATTCTCAATAAAGATAAACACAGTAAATTTGAATCACATGGAGATGAGGGTATATTTATTGGATATTAAAGATAAAGAAAATAACATAAATGTTTCAAGAAGATTCTTGGAAAGGTAGTTAAAATAAATGATGTCACTATAATAGAAAATGAATAGAATATTTAACAAAAAATGCAAACAATTTGTAGAATTCCTGAAAAGTGAGTTTGAAATGTCAATGATCAGTGAATTGATGACATCAACCAACCCAGGTCGACCCTGAACCGATCACCCGAGCCAATCTATAGCATGGCACGAAGGTCATTCTCGATCCCCACAGGATGGAAACTAGTTTTGCGAATCATCAGAGTAAAAAAGGGAATGATTTCTCCCAATAATAAATAAATAACCAAACAATGGAAAGATAATCAAAGATTCCCAAATGAATAAATATCCAAACGGAACATATTTATAAAATGATATTAAAGATACAAAAACTGAACAAAAAAACCAAGATGAAACCTGATGACCAAAAAAAACATCTCCATGTGATCTTGAGGATCACTCTATGATACCCATAACAACAATCACTCATGGTGATCAATACTAATCTGAACCTTCACAACAAGCTTAAAACAAGAAGAACTATAGGCATGAGTATTAAATCTCTATAGGCATGCCCAAAAAATCTATTCCCAATGCACTTCCTTTAAAATAAAATAACATCAACTTAAGGTTTGAAATATAATATATAAAACCAAGAGTTTCCACACATTTTCCATTTTAAAACAAAAAACGGTTCATTTATCTTTTTACCATTAAAATCACATTCACTTTCAATGAGACATGATCATTTTAAAAGATATTTATAAAGAGATAAGGAAGGTAAAACATTTCCAAAACCTTTTTCATAAACAATTGAAAACATTACACCATTTTTGGCATAAAGTCACACTACTCAAGAAGTAAGCACAATGATCATATAACAAGGGTAATGGAATAATAAGCACACAAGAGTAACTAACTAATTATGCATCGCAATCAATCACATCCGACAACTAATTGCCAATTGACATGGGTGAAACCTAGGAGCTCGTGAATAATCAAGAACATACTATACATGTTGAATCATCCTAGAAATCATAACTCACTCAATTAAATCAATAATTCCCACATTCCCCAACACACCTTACCTAGTATAAAACGAGGGGTACAATCCCATAATAATAATAACAAAATACATCCCCCTATTATGGGCCACTAGCTAGTGCATAATCTAACTAGTGTAATAATCATTCTTAGAAAATTCACTAACTATAGCAGGTTCCCATGTAAATATGTATAAAGGAGAGGGTGAGCTGAACAATTCTAACCGAGAATCAAATCACATGTGCACATGTATTATCTCAAACAACAGGCATCACCCGAGCCACCTGAGTACCAACCTCTTGTTGTATAACTCATTGGTCACAAAGGATCCCATACCAAGGATCTCCCATTCCACACAAAGTAAATGGGTCACAAGGATTTAATAGTGAAGACATCCCACCCATTCAATATTTATATAAAAATAAAATATGATTTCCCAAAGATATTTTTCATGTTAAACCCATCCACCATTTTTACAAAATTTCCAAATGATCCTTTAAACATTCTCCACAAACTATAACTTTAAAAAAAATCCACCTTTCTAAAGGGGTTTAAAAACATTATTTTCCATTTCAAAATCATTTAAAAATATATTTTAAACACTCACATGATAATTTCAAGACAAATCCATTTTTATAAAAATTCAAAATAGGCCATTGACCACCATCACATGTCAAATCATTCTTAAAATCCAAATACACCTTTCCTTTAAATCCAAAACCACTATGAAATCCATTTAAGGAACCCAAATAATCATTACACCTATCAAAATTATATTCAAAAATCCAAACCATTCTTTATATATCAAAAAACACATGAAAAATACAACAAGGCATTTAATCGAACATTTGGTGTGCAATATTTAACAAAACAATTCCATTTATCACTTAACAAGGTATAAACCACCACATTTCACACTAGAAAATAATTTCAATAATCACACAATTCTATTTATCATAAAATGGATTTGAAATAAGAAATTAACTAATGAATAATAAATTATAAAGGAAATTTCAAAGGGAGACCTACTTCAAACCCACGACACTTCAATAACGTACACCCAAAACCACCACATGAAGGATCCAAGATCCAATATTGACCAATAGAAACCTAAAACAAGAAAATATTACCAATATAAATCAAGGGGAAAATATAAAACCTAGGTCCAATAGACCATATGATAGGGATATATCAAGAGAATATCAAATAAAGAGGAAAAAGGAGAAGAGATGAGAGGTTTTACCATGTAGATCTAACCCAGAACCTTGAAGAAAACCTAGATCCACCAAGGGTGAAGAGGAGAGGATCATAGATCAAGGGAGGGGCTCCCTTTTCATTTCCTGAACTAGGATTAAAAGAGGGTATGATTTTTTGGGTCTAAGATCTTGAGAGGGTAGGGTTGTAATTTGACAAAATTTTAGATATGGGCAGTTCACATAGTTTGGCCGCATGGTTTACCAAACTTTGCGCCCCTTACTAGACACACCTAGGAACCTGTACAGTTTGGTTGCATGGTTTTCAAACCATGTTCTGACCATGAAAAATGGTTTTTTCCTGTGACAATTATTTCTCACATGCTTTAAGCATAGTTTGACTAACTGTGCATGGGTCATGCACCCTCAACCAGAAGGACTCCAAGGATTGGATGGTTTCCTAGAGAATGCCACGTGGTTTTCCCAAACCATGCACTAACCATGTTACAAGGGAAAAGCAACCTAAAACTCATACTATAAACTCATCACACTTTAAAATCAAGATCCCAAACCCAAGGCTGAAATATAAACAGGATCAGAATTCAAAAATAAAAATTCAGGTGTGACAATTATCCCCACCATTAAATCTTTCTATCCCTAGAAAGCCACAACAAATTCCATTTGATCAATCAAAGAATAAGAAACTCAAAACCAAAAAATCCAACCACTTAAACCAAGAACATCTCAACCACATCCAAATGGAACTTAGGAATCTTTCCCAAAACCAATCAACAAGCCAAAAATATTTCCCGAGAAATGATTGGAAACTCAAACCACAAACTCTATAACCCATCTTAGAACAAGAATATTTGGACTTCTCCAATGAATCCCAACACTCACCCAAACTGAAAGAACACTAAAAAAACTTCAAAGAATACACTTCATACCAGACCAACATTTGAGATTAAACCAAATTCCCAAAAATGGAGTTCAAAAAAGATTCCCCACCATTAGAAAAAAACTAAAACAAATAAACTTTAGAATAAAACTAAATAAGACCCCCGATGGGTGTCCCCACCATTAAGTACCATTAGATTAAATTGATGACACATTCCAACATAGAAAAACCAACACAAAACAATATAATAATTTCTCAACAAGGCCAACAAACCCCACCACAAGGGTTTCTACTGAAATAAACTCAATCCAAGAAGTAACTAAACCATGATAAATAAACCAATATAAAAAACCTTAAATTTTCTTCATTCCTGCACTGAAGACAAGACAAAAACATGGTCTATCACAACCCTAGGATTTATGACTGCGTGGGAGCTTCACACTAGGGCCTATGGATGGAGCCCTATTGTTTAAATCATCTCCTGCCTTGTGGTTAGAAGCTAATAATTTCCAATCACTAAGATAAGAATTCAAAGATACACATAGGATAAACCTCCATTTAGAATAGATAAAGTTTCATAATTTGCAAAACAATGAACACACTTTCATTAAAATAGGGGTGCTTGGCAGATCCAAAACATCCCCTTATATCTCAAACAAAAGGGAACACCACCATCACAACCACCACGGTAGAAGAAAACATTACAATAAAAAGGGATTTTAAAATGATCCCAAACAACACTTTACTCCTATAAACTGGCTTCACATCGCTTCCTCAAAACACCCTGATAGAACCATTGCAAGTAGACTAGGCCTAAGCAAGCATGAAAATTCTTTGGTGTGCTCGTACATGATGACTTATTATGATCTATTTTTCACACTAATGACACAATATAATTCCATGCCCATAAGAAGCTGACTAAACATCTCAAGGAACTTTAATTCCACAATCAGTTCTAACAAATTTTGGACTCTTCTCCACTTCCTTACTAGAATTCCCTTTACCACTTCTAGGAATGGATGGAGGAATAACTACATCAAGAACCCCTTCTATCATAGCTTCTACATGAACAGCTTGCCTCACCACATCAGAAAAAGATGATAGATTGAACTCCAACACCTTCGACTGCAGATTAAGAATAATCCTACACTCAAAATCCCAAACCATTGAGGAATCGTTGGAAATATACCCCAGATCATATGGAACATGATCTAAAAAGAGATGATAAAACTCAAACACCGTACCATCACTCTAATAGATACAACCCTTCTCCATTTCCTTACTTTCCCTCATAATCTCAGAGAAGTACTATTAGATAAAATAATTCTTGAAGAACTCCCAAGTAAGATATTCACAAGTCTTGTTCTGAGAGACTGACTTCCACCACTTATAAGATGAACCTTCAAGAATAAAGGTAACAAACTTTAACTTTAATGACTCTGGAAACTCAATGAGGAAAAATTTCCTTTAAATATTTAGTATCCACTCTTCCACTTTGAGAGGATCCTCTTGAACATAAAAGAGAGGTGGATTTAACTTTCAAAACTCAAGAAAAAAATCCCTATTTTGATCTACAGGAAGGCCTACTAACAGGGAACCCCCCATAGTTTCACCATGAATATCCATCGAATATCTATGGGGGAATACACTAGGAAACAGTAAAACCAATAGATTTATGAAAACAAACTCATAACCATGAGTTCTTGAACTCAAAAAATTACACATTCAACACTTTTAAAACATAGGAAAATAGAACACAATACTATTAGCTATAAATATATCATAATTTTCCTCTTGAAGACACTATAAAAAAAAGAACAAAATTGGTGGATTTGAACATTCACTAATAGTATTCCTTAGAGTCTCACTAACATTCACATTCTCATGCCACCCTAGGTTCCATAAACTCATTCCATACTAGGTACTCATCTGCCCACATCATCATATAACCACTCTCTACACACATCCATGAATGCGAGCACCTAAGAAGATACAAAAGGTCAAAATGAAACATTTCCATTTTTCTAAAATGAAACATGCCACCCATGTTTCATGATCACAACCCACTTCACATTTCAAGATTTATAAATTTTTTTCAAAAACTCACTACCAAGCCAAAAACCATCTTCAGATTTCACATTTCAAACTATTTTATCATGCTCAAAAACCAAAATTCCATAAATTTCCATCTAAAATACATCTCATCTAATTCTAATTATTTTTGGTAATTCAAAAAAATCCATTTTTCAAAAAAAAAATCTTTCCAATAACTAATTCCTACAAACCTTAGAAATCATTTTACAAAAATCTGTTTCCAATGATTTTTTTAAAATAAAACTCAAAAATTATTTTTCATATTTTCATAACTGAACCATTTAAATTTAAAAATCTAGTTTCCACAATTCCAAAGTAAGAATTAAAAAATAAATAAAATTACAAGGAACTCAAAGCATCTCACAAGGGAAAACTAGTTTCGATGGGTGACTCGGCCATATGGTTGGAAACCATGTGAAAAACACACCATCATTACAGAGAGTCTTCTAGGACTATGTCCCTTTCTCCACATAGATTTATAGGCCCTATGAGCTCACAGAGGCCACTAGCCCAACTTCCTTTTTGTATCCCAAATACCAAGAAATACACAAGAACTAAAGGAACCAAACGTAACCAAACATCCCATGGTAACCCAAGGCTTAGTATAGAAAGTATTGGCCAGAAAATCCCTCATACCTACACCCCAAGGTTTTGAAAGTCCTACTACACCTACCTTGATATCCTTAAATAACATAGGGTGCTCTGAAAGAAAGTTCCTCTAAATATGGTATGCTCTAATACCATTTTGTCATGAACCAACTCGGGTAGACCCAAAATCGGTCACACGGGCCAATCCATGGCATGGACCAACGGGCATTCCTGATCTCCATAGGATGGAAAATAGGGTCGGGAATAATCAAAGTAGAAAAAGTGAATTAATTATAATAATAATAAATAAATAGATGAACATTGGAAAGATAATTGAAGTAGACCAAATGAAGAAATTTCCAAGCTGAACATATTTATATAAGGGTATAAAAGATACAACAACTGAATAATAAAACAAAACTAAAACATGATGAACACAAAAAAATCTCCATGTGACCCCGATGGTCACTCTATGATACCCATAAAAACTATATCCCAATTCGATTGATACCAAGATGACCCTAGAACACAAGATAAAAATGATAAGAACTATAGGAATGAGTATTAAAACTCATTAGGTGTTCCAAAACAATTGATTCCCAATGAAATTCCTTTTAAATAAAATAAAATCAACTTAAGTTTTGAAATACAATATATAAAAGTAAGATTTTCCACACATTTTCCATTTTAAAACCAAACACATTCCATTTCCCTTTTTACCATTAAAACCACATTCACTTTCAAGATGGAAACATGATCATTTTAAAAGAGATTTATAAAGAGAGAAGGTGGGTGAAACATTTCCAAAACCTTTTTCATAAACACTTGAAAACATTACACCATTTTTTTGATAAATCCACAGTGCTCAAGAAGTAAGCACAATGATCCTGAAATAAGAGAAATGGAAGAATAAGAACACAAGAGTAACCAACCAATTATGCATCATAATCAATAGCAGCCGACAAATAAGTACCAATAGACATGGGTGAAACCTATGGGCTCATGAATAATCGAAAAACATAATATAAATGTTGACTCATCCCAAAAAACATGCCTCACTCAATGAAATCAATAGAACCCGCATGCCCAGCCACACCTATTCTAGTATAGACTGATGGGAATAGTCCCAAAACAATAATAAAAAAATATATCACCTTGATATGGGCCAATAGCAAGTGTGTAATCTAACTAGTCCAATAATCATTCTTATGAAATTTTCTCATTATGCTAGGTTCCCATGTCAAGATGTATAAAGAAGAGGGTTATCCAACCAATTCAAACCAAGCATCAAATCACATGATCACATATATAAACTCAAAGAACAGGCATCACCTGAGTCACCCTAAGGACCAACCTCTTATCGTATAACTCATAGGTCACAAAGTAGTCTATACCGAGGATATCCCATTCCACACAAAGTAAATGGGTCATAAGGACTCCATAGTGAGGGAATCACACCCATTCAATATTTATATAAAAAGGAAAGATGATTTCCAAGGAGAGTTTTTATGTTAAACGCTTTAACCATTTTTCCAAAATTTCCAAACAAGCCTTTAAACATTCTTTACAAACTATCACTTTAAAATAAAAAAAATACACCTCTCTAAAGGGGTGTAAACACACCATTTTCTACTTAAAAATATTTTAAAAAACTATTTTAAACAGTCACATTATACTTTAAATCCAAATCCTTTTTTATAAAAAATCCATATAGGCCATTAACCACCTTCACATGCCAAATCATTCTTAAAATATAAATACACCTTTACTTTAAATCCAAAACCACTTTAAAACCCATTTTAGGAACCCAAATCAGCATTCCACATATCAAAATTATATTCAAAAATCCAAAAAATTCTTTATATATCAAAAATCACATGAAAAAGACAACCATGTATTTAATCAAACACTTGGTGTGAATTATTTAACAAAACAAGTCCATTTATTACATAACAAGGCATAAACAACCACTTTTCACACCAAAAAAGCATTTCAATAATCAAAAAAAATATATTTTTTAGACAAGGGGTGTGATAAAAAAAGAAACCAATGAATATTAAATTATAAATGCAATTACAAAGGGAGACCTACCTCAAACCCACAGTGCTTTAACAACGCACACCCGAAACCACCGCACGAAGGATCCAAGATCCAAGATCGACCAATATAAACCTCAAAAAAGAAACACCTGACATAAATCAAGAGTAAAACATAAATCCTATGTCCAAGATACCATTGGAGAGGGAGATCTCAAGAGAAGATGAAAGAAAGAGGAAGAGGGAGAAGAGTGGACTTGGTTTACCTTGTAGATTTGATCCAAAAACTTGAATAAAACCTAGATCCACACCAAGGGAGATGAGTAGATACTTGGATAGTAAGGGAGGGGATCCCTTTGGGATGAAAAAACCAGGGGGGAAGAGGGGAGGTGTTTTGGGTCTAAAATCCAGAGAGGTTGGAGTTTGAATTTTACAAAATTTTAGATATGGGAAGCTCTCACAGTTTTGCCACATGGTTTACCAAACAGTGCACCCCTTAATGGACACACCTAGTCTCCGGAAAATTTTGGTTGCATGGTTTAAAAACCATGAAACAACTATGAGGAATGGTTCTATCCTAATACAGTGGACTCTCGCACACTTTAAGCATGGTTTTACTAACCATGTGTGGGTAGTGCTCCCTCAACTAGAAGCACTCCAAGGATTGAACAGTTTCTAGGGGCATGTCACACAGTTTTCCCAAACAATTTATGGACCATGTTCCAAGGGAAAAACACACTGAAAATTAGACTTTAAACCTGTCACACCGGAAATTCGAGATCTCAAACCCAATGATGAAAGTTAAACTAGATCAGAAGTTAAAAATCAAATTTTGTGTGTGAAAATTATCCCCACCATTAATTCTTTATGCCCCTAGAAATGAAAAACATATTCCAATTTATTGATAAATGGCTAAGGATTTCACAACCAAAAAATACAACCTCTTAAACCAAGAAAATATAAACCATAAACAAATGGAAATTATTCCTCTTGCATGAAACAAAGAAACAAATCAAAACTATTTCCTAAGAAATGATGGAAAACATGAGCCATAACTTCACAACCAAGATTAGAATTGGACCATTGGGAATTATTCAATGAATCCCAAAAATCACCTAAACTGAAAGAAAACAAAAACAAACAACTTCAAATAATCCACTTCATACGATTCCAACTTCCGAGATTAAACCACATTCCCAACAAGGGAGGCTGGAACAGACTCCCCGCCATTATAAAACAACTAGCACAAATCATCTTTAGAATAAAACTCAATGAGACCCACAATGGTTCTACTCACTATTAAGAACCATTAGCTTAAAATAATGGAACATACCAACATAGAAAATACAACACGAAACAACACAAGAATTTACCAACATGGCCAACCAACCCCACCACAAGTATTTCAGCTAAAAAAACTCAATCCAAGTGGTAAATAAAACTTGATAAAGAAACCATAATAGAGAACCTTAAATTTTCTCCATTACCGCACTAAATACAAGAAAATAATAGGTTCTATCACACCCTTGGGATATCTGACGATGCACAAGCTTCATCACTGGGCCTATGGCTAGAGCCCTGATGTTTAAATCATCTCCTACCTCATAGTCAAAAGCTAATAATTTATAATCACCAAGAAAATAATTCAAAGATACACATGGGAGACACCTCCATTTAGAATGAAGAAAGATTTAGAATTTCCAAAAGATGAACACACTTTCATTAAAATCGGAGTTCCTGGGAGATCCACAACATCCCATTACATCTCAAACAAAAGGGAACACCACCAACACAACAGCCACAATAGAAGTAAATATTACAATAGAAATGGATTTTAAACCAAACCCAAACAACACTCTACTCCTACAAACTAGCACCATGTCGCTCTCTAGAAACACCCTGATAGAACCGTTGTAAGTGGCCTAGGCACCCACAAGCATGACAGGTCTTTGGTTCCCTCAGACATGATAACTTATTATAATCTGGCTTGAAACAATGATAACATATCATAATTACATTCCTATAATAAGCTAACAAAAGATCTCGGGGCCTTTTAATTCCATGAAGTCTTCTAACAGTTTCCGACCACTTATCCACTTCCTTAATAGAATTACCTTCAATACTTATAAGAATGGAGGGAGGGATAACTACCTCAATCACCCCTTCCATTATAGCTTCAACGCAATCATCTTACCTCACCATGTTGGAAAGAGAAAATATATTGAACTTCAAATCCTTTGATTGTAGATCAGGACGAAGCTCGCACCCAAAATCTTGAGCCTTTGAGGAATCATCTGCAACATACCCCGAATCATATGAAACTAATTATACAAAGAAAAAAAATAAAACTACAAACACTAACCCATCACCCTGCTGCAAACATAACTTCTCTATTCCATTCCTTACCCTCGTCATCTCATAGAAGTATTGTCGGATAAAATAAGCCTCGAAGAACTCCCATGTAAGATCTTCATGAGGATTATTACAAGAGACTAAATTCCACCACTTCCAAGGAGAAACTTCCATCATAAAGTTGGATAAATTTACCTTTAATGACTTGGGAAACTCAATGAGGCTAAATTTATTTTCAATTTTCTGCATCCACTCTACTGTTTTGAGAGGATACTCTTAACCATAAAAGAGAGGTAGATTTAACTTTTAAAACTCAATAAAAAAATCCATAGGTTAATAAATTGGAAGGCCAGATAATGGGGAACCACCCATAGCTACACCATGAATATCCATCAAATATATATGGGGGAAGACGCTAAGAAACAACAAAACCAAGAGATTTATCAAAACCAACTCATCATCACAAGTTCTTGAACTCAAAAAATTACACATGAAACACTTATAACACATAGTAAAACATTCCGCATAACCAATAGCTATCAACATATCATAATTTTCTTCTTCAAAAAAATTTCAAAAAAAGAAAAAAATTGGTGGATTTTCACACTCACCAATGGTATTCCTTAGAGTCTCACTCACATGCACCTTCTCATTCCACCTCGGGTACTATCAACCCATGCCATATCGGGAACTCATTTGTCCCCATATTCATCCAACCACTCTAGAAACACATCCATGCATGTGATCACCCAAGGATATACCAAAGGTCAAAATGAAACATTTATATTTTTTAAAACAAAACATTACACCCAAGTTTCATGATCACAACCCACTTCACACTTCAATATTTATAAAAATTTTCAATAACTCACTAACTACCAAGTCAAAAACCGTCTTCAGATTCCACATTTCAAACCATTACATCATGATCAAAAACAAAACCCATGAATTTTAATCCAAAATTCATCTCATCTCATTCAAAATATTTTCAGCTTTATTTTTCAAAACAAGTTTCTACTTTCCAACAACTGATTCTCAAAAACCCCAAAAATCATTTTACAAAAAACCTCTTCCAAGAAATTGTTTAAAATAAAACTAAAAACTCAATTTCTATCTTTCCAAAACCTAACCATTTCCATTTCAAAATCCATTTTCACAATTCCCAAGAAATATTTTCTAAAAACAGTTTCAAAATTACAATGAACTCAAATCATCTCACAAGGAGAAACTATTGTCGATAGGTGACTCAAAAATATGGTTGGTGTCCATATGTCAAACACACTACCATCAGGGAGAGTCTTCTAGGACTATTTCCCTGGATCCACATGGCTTGATAGGATTTGAGAGCTCATAGATACCACTATCCCAACTCTCTTTTTGTATCCCAAACACCAATAAATACACAAGTACCAAGGAACCAAACATAATCGGACATCCCATGGCAACCCAAGGATTGATATAGAAAGTGTTACCCAGACACTTCCTCATACCTTCACCCCGAGGTTCCGAAAGTCCTACTCCATCTACCTTGACATCCCCAAATAAAATAGGGTGCTCTGAAAGCAAGGTCCTTTAAAGATTAAATGATCTAATACCAATTTTTGATGAACCAACCCAGGTCGACCCCAAACCGGTAAACTGATCTGATCTGTGGCATGGCTCAAAGGGAGTTTTTGATTCCCCAGGGCTGGCAACTAGTGTTGGGAATCATCAGAGTAAACAAAGGGAATAATTTCTCCCAATAATAAATAAAAAACTGAATAGTAGAAAGATAATAAAAGTATCCCAAACAAATAAATATACAAACTAAACAACTTTATACAAGGATCTAAAAGATACAACAAATGAACAAAAAACCAAACTGAAGCATGAAAACCATAATGAAATCTCCATGTGACCCCGAGGGTCACTCTCTGATACCCAAAACAACCATCACCCATGGCGATCGATACCAATCTAAACCTTCACCACAAGCTAAAAATAAGAATAACAATATATGTGAGTATTAAAACTCAGTAGGCATTCCTAAAGAATATATTCACAGTGCACTTTATTTAAAATTAAATATCATCAACTTCAGTTTTGAAATAGAATATATAAAAGCAATATTTTCCACAAATTTTCCATTTGAAAACCAAACATGGTCTATTTCACTTTTTACCATTAAAACCATATTCACTTTCAATAAGGATACATAATCATTTTAAAAGATATTTATATAGAGAGAAGGAGGTGAAACATTTCCAAAACCTTTTTCATATATACTGGAAAACATTAAACCATTTTTGGAATAAATCCACAGTGCTCCAAAAGTAATCACAATGATCATACAACAAGGGTAATGGAAGAATAAGCACACAGTAGTAACCAACCAATTATGCATCGCAATCAATCATACACAACAACTAAATTCCAATAGACATGGGTGAAACCTATGATCTCATGAATAATCTGGAACATAATATACATGTTGAATCATCTCAAAAATCATGACTCTATTAAGGAAATCAATAACAAACACACGCCTAGCCACACCCTACTTAGTATATATTGAGGGGAACAATCCCATATAAATAATAACAAAATATATCCCCCTGTTATGGGCCACTATCTAGTGCATAATCTAACTAGTACAACAATCATTCTCAGAATATTCACTCACTATGTCAGGTTCCCATGGAAATATGTATAAAAAAAGGGTGACCCAACTTATGCCAACCAAGCATCAAATCAGATGTCCACATATATTAACTCAAAACAATAGGCATCACCTAAGTCACCCCAAGGACCAACCTATTTCTGTATAACTTATAGGTCACAAAGGATTCTATACTAAGGATCTCCCATTTAACACAAAGTAAACGGGTCACAAGGATTTCAAAATGAGGAAATCCCACACATTAAATTTTTATATAACAAGGAAAGATGATTTTCTAAGGAGATTTTTCAGGTCAAACAATTTCACCATTTTAAAAAAATTTCTAAACGGACCTTTAAACATTATCCACAAACTATCACTTTAAAAGAAACAAAAATCCATCTTTCTAAAGGGGTGTAAATACACCATTTTACAATACAAAATCATTTAAAAATCTATTTTAAACAATCACATGACACTTTCAAGATAAATACATATTTATAAAAATTCCAAATGGTTCATTAACCACCGTCACATGCCAAATCATTCTTAAAATACAAATACACCTTTACTTTAAATCCAAAACCACTTTAAAACCCATTTGAAGAACCCAAATAATCATTCCACATATCAAAATTATATTCAAAAACCAAAAACATTCTTTAGATATCAAAAATTACATGAAAAATCCTATCAGACATTTAATCGTACACTTGGTGTGAAATATTTAGCAGAACAAGGCTATTTATAGCATAACAAGACATAAACCACCACTTTTCACACCAAAAAATCATTTTAATATTCACACACCACAATTTATAATACAAGGGAGGTGAGAAAATCCAGAAACCAATGAATATTAAATTATAAAGGTAATTAAAAATGGATACCTACCTCAAACCCATGGTTCTTCAACAACGCACACCCGAAACCACCCCATGAAGGATCCGAGATCCAAGATTAACCAATAGAAACCTTAAAAAAGAAAAAACCCCAACATAAACCAAGCGGAAAACATAAAAACTAGGTCCCATTGACTATAGTATCGGGATATCTCAAGTGAATTTGAAATAAATATGAATAGGGATAAGAGAGGAGAGAGTTTACCTTGTATATATAACCCAAAACCTTGAAGAAAACCTAGATCCAAACTAAGGGAGAGGAGGAGAGACTTAGAGAGAAAGATAATGGATCCCTTTGGGTCACACGAACTAGGAGGGGAATAGGGGAGGCGTTTTGGGTCTAGAAACCTGAGAGTTTAGGGTTGTAATTTTACAAAATTTTAGATCTGGGCAGCTTGTACGATTTAGCCACACTGTTTACTAAACCGTGCACCAACTGTACACCCCTTACTGGACACATCTAGGCACCCGTACGGTTTGTCTGAATGGTTTGAAAACAATTTTCCAACCATGAAAAATTGTACTATTCCAAGACAGCTACTTCTCCCATGCTTTAAGCATGGTTTGACTAACCATGTGTGGTCTATGAGACCTTTCCCATAATCACTCCAAGGCTTGAATGGTTTCCTATATCATGTCACACAATTTTCCCAAACTGTGAAATAACCATGATCCATGGGAAAAAAACCTTGAAACTCATACTTTAAAATCTTCACACCCAAAACTCAAGAACCCAAACCCAGGGCCAAAAGATATAATGGACCAGAAGTCAAAAATAAATATCTGAGTGTGATAGCTGAGGTTTTCCTTGGTTTAAAGGTGACATAAGGAAGAAATGGAGCATTAATTTCTTAATATAAATATGTTAATGAGGTTTTGAAAATATTTGGAATGGATAATTCCAAAATAGATGAAAACTCTGGGGGCTACCCAGATGAAATTGTCATAGGATGATGAAGTAAATGCAGTTAATATCATAGAATACAAGAAAATCATTGGAAGTCTATTATACATGATAGTAACAAGACCTGATATTGTTTTTTCCACATGACAAGAAACAAGATATCAAAGAAATAACAAGGAAATCCACTTTATTTTAGTGAAAATAAAACTTCAATATATCAAGGTAATGGTGGATTTTTATTGTTTTTACAATGAAAAATCTCAACAAGAGTTATTGGACTATACAGATGCAGATTGGGCTAGATTAGTAGATGATAGAAAATCAACATCATGTGGTACATTCTATCTTGGTAAATTGTGTATTTATTAGCTAAGTAAGAAACATTATTTCATTTTTTTGAGCACCATAGAATCTAAATACATTTAATATAGCCAATCATGCACATATTTATTATGGATGAAGCAATGGATTGATGATGTGGGAGTTGAAGTGAAGTCTTTGATAAAAATACGTTGTCATAATTAAAGTGCTATAAATCTTAGAAAAAAACTAGTCTGTCACTCAAGGATGAATCACATTGAAATCAATTATCATTTTATCAAGGAGAATTTGGAGCAAGGTCTTTTGAAGTTGGAGTATGTGCCTACAGAACTATAGGTTATGGACATTCTAATAAAGGACTTACCCAAAGAAGCATTTGAATGTCACCGACTGTCTCTTGGAGTTCAATAAAGTCCCCACACTTTAAAAAGTGTGGATGTGGGACCCCCTCTCCCCAAATTAGTATTTTTTTCCTAACCATGCTGATCTGTGTTCTTTACCCTATTTCATACCACAAAGAAGTGACCTTCAAGTTCGTTGAAAAAGAGGAAGAATTTGTGGCTATAAAAGGGGGAGAAAATGGCTTAATCAAGACAGGGGAAGAAGCTGATAGGGGAACAACGAGTTAGGTAGAGTTTTGAAACCTTAAAATGCTAAAGATGTTTGATAAAAGGATATATATCATGATAGATGAGGTTCTCGATGAAATCAGTTGAGTGTTTTTGGAATTATGTGATTCATTGATGAACTTTTCATGCTACTCTTGTTTCTCACATCAAGCATGGATCATGTGGGATCAGAGTGTGTATTGATTAAATATTTGATCATTATATAAATTAAAATAAGTGAATAGTGGTAGAATATGGAAGAATATTTAACGAGGTATCAATGTGAGAAGAATTTTCAAAAAAACCCAAAAGGGGGGGGGGGGTTTGGGGAAAAATCCTTCAAGGTAACATTATAGTGTTATTTGGGTTGATTATGTTTGTTGAAAAAATAATATTTTCATGGTTTGTATTGTAGTTCAAGATATATTATTGACAAGGTATGTTGAAAAATATTTGAGGAAAAGGAATGGATGCTCTGGAGGTGGTATAAGAAGATGCGTATACAAGGTAGTGTCATTTCCTAGTGTTTTTCAAATTTTTGGGGTCCAAAATCTGGAGGATGGAAAAAGGAGTTTTTGTCAAAGGAAGTACTTTCACATAAAAGTAAAAAGTTATGCACAAGTGATATGGTGATTCAAAAAGTTGCGTGCAAGTCAATATTTGAGATCATCACATCAAAATACGGAAAAGGAAAGTATTTATTGTAATTTATGAAAGTTCATGAAAGGAGGTTTTGTGCGACACAAAGATATAGAGTTGCGTGCACCCGCAAAAGAGAGTTACGCGCCAAATATGATGTCAAAATGAGAAGTTACATACTCATGTAAAATTTTTGTTCACAGAGGAAGGATTGTAAGGATATTTCATGCAGGTTCGACTGGATCAATAAATAGGTGGATACCCCCTCTTTTTAGTAGCTGAACACTTAGATGCTATTAGGGATCTGAGTCACGTAAGAGTTGCGCACAAAGCGTAAAAGTTGCGTGCAAGAAGAGTTTCATGAAGAAATGAATCAAATGTTTTTTGCACATAGATATGAACTTGTTTATGCATGATCTAGGTAGTTTCATGGAATGTATGAAATTTTTGTGATAGTTGGAGTTTCATGAAAATCCAAAAGTTGTGTGAAAGTTGGGAGTTTTGTGAACAAGCACAAATGTTGCACGCAAGTTGGTACAATTGTGCATGAGTCATCCAAAGGTTGCATAAAAGAAAAAGTTTAAAATGACTTTCCTAGTAATTATGTAGAAAAGGGGTATTCATCAATTCAATGAAAGTGGAACATAATGATGCATTAATGAAGTGTAAAATATACTAATTCAAGTGATCAAAGTGGGATCTTCTGAAGGAGCAGTGAGAATACTTCAATTGAGAGAGAAGTGGGCTTTCAAATTGTGATAGTTTGTAAACCAGGAGGGATAGTGTGTCCGCTCCAAACTTTGTAAAGTCAATGAGTCTAGGTATAGAAGTGGTCTACCTAAAACATTATTTTTTCATTGATCCTTAGTTAATTTGGTACATCAAAACATTAATAATGTATACTTATTAGAAATATCCTAGTGAGTGTAAACCTAGTAAAATTGTTGTTTCTCTTTCATGATTTCATTTATATTCATACATTTATATGGGAAATAGAGGAGTGTTTTGTTTAGTAGTGAAATAAGATATAAAGGGGTAATTTTTTTAATATTCCATACCTTGATTCACCGAAGGGTCCTTTGGGCCAAAAAATGAGATTTCAAGCCTTTTTTTCAGGCCACTTGACCTTGGGCCTTCGGGCTATGTAATGGGTATCCCTCTACAATCTAAAGAGGTCTTTTCTTTAATAATATATTGAGGCTTCGGCCCCAACCTTTAAATAAAATCACCCCAAGGTATTTAACCAAGTTGGGATGACAATTCACCTAAACCTCATCCCAAATTAATGATGTTGAGTCCGACCTATAAAATTTGACCTTAAATAATCTACCTACTTCTAAAAAATTGATTTCATGGAAGAACCACCATCTACCCCTTTATACAAGGCATGGGTGAAATATAAAGATCATCCCTCAAAAAATATTATTGATGATTTTCATGCTAGTATTCATACTAGAATGTCAGTTTTAAATTAAATTGAACACTTTGTTTTTGTTTCACACCTAGAATCCTTAAATATTGAAGATTCCATTAATTATGAAAATTGGTTACTTTCTATGCAGGAGGAGTTAAGCTAATTTCAAAGAAATAACTTTTGGACTTTTGTTGAAAGACCCGATGATCATCTTATTAGTGGTACTAAATGGGTTTTCATAAATAAATTAAATTAACAAGGTGACATCACTCATAAAAAATCTAAATCCATTAAGAAAAAAGCATTGATTATAGTGAAACCTATTCCCCCACTTCTAGGATTGAATCCATTGGAATATTATTGGTATTCATCACTCATTTAAATTTTAAGATTTTTCAAATAGATGCTAAAAGTTATTTTTTGAATGGTGTTATTTATATTTTCTTTTCAAATAACCACTTGGTTTTGAAGATTCAAAATTTTCAAATCATGTTTTTAAGTTAACCAAGGAATTTTAGGGTTTAAAACAAGCCCCTTGGGATTGGTATGAAATGTTGGATAAATTTATTTTAGAAAATGATTTTAAAATGGGAAATTCTAATTAAAATTTGTTTTTAAAATTTATTTAAAATTATTAATTAATTTTTAAAAATTATATCAATAATGTAATTTTTGGTTCTATAAAAGAATCTCATTGTAATGAATTTCTTGATTTAACGAGAAAAGATTTTGAGATGAGTTTTATGGGTAAGTTAAAATTATTTTATGGCTTTAAAATTTCTCAAAATAAAGATTTAATTTTTCTAAGTCAAAGAAAATAAACTAATGAACTTTTAAAATGCTTTGTAATGGTTCAAGTAATGGAAATAAGTGCGCCTGTGAGTAATTATTATAATCTAATGTTGGATGAATTAAATAAATATATTGACAACAATATTAATCAAGGTATTATTGAGAGACTTATTTACCATACCACGATCTGACCATAAATCATGTTTAGTGTTTTTATTTGTGATCATTTTCAATTAAATACTAAAGAATCGCATTCAAAAACTATTAAAAGAATTTTTAGATATTTAAAAGGTTCTAAAAATATTGGTTTATTTTATTCAAAATACACTACTTTGAACTTACATGTTTTTTCGATGTCGATTTTAGTGGATACCAATTAGATAGGAAAAGTAAAAGTGGGACTTTTCACCAAAATAAAAAATATATTGTCTCTTGGAGTAATAAAAAGAAAAATTATATTACTCTTTCTCTAGCTAAAGTAAAATATATAGCTGCAAGGAGTTCTTGCACCCAAATTATTTAAATGGAACACACTATATTATATTATGGGATAAATTTAAATCATGTACCTATTAAGTTTGAAAGCACTAGTGCTATTATTATTTCTAGAAACCCAAATTAATACTCCCGCACAAAGAACATTGACCTTATACACCACTTTTTGAGAGATCACTTCCAAAAAGGTGATATCTAACTTGGGTTCATTAGCACCAATCTTCAATTGGATGGTATCTTTACCAAACCCATTTCACTAGATTATTTTGATTTTATTAAGGATGAGTTAGGTATGATGCACTTGTGATACTTATTCATTAACTAAAGCAAGCCTGAGATATTTTTCAATTAATTATTTTTCAAATTCTTTCTTGTTTATAAATTTTGTGTTTGAAAAAAAATTTTCAAACATTTATTTAATTTTGGTAAAGAAAAGTGATTGTAATCTTCCTAGAAAATAAATTTTTCTATTGATACAAATAAGTGTATGTGGTTATGTCATAGATATACCTAGATATTATAACCTCAAAATGAGACGATTGGATTTTTAGTCCAGTCTTCACCCTAGGCATGAGTAGTGGGCCTTACAATACACATGGTTTGAAACTCTCAAGGAATATTCTCTGGATTATTTACATAATTTTTCTTAACCTTAAAAATGTATTGGAATTTCAAATTATCTTAGAAACTCTTTATTTAAAAATATTTTCTTATTTTAATGTTTTATTTACAATATATTTTATTGTTACATATGTGGTTTTATTTTGAGGTATTAATTCCTTTATATTTGGTCTTTTATGTATCACTTGGCTATTATGGGTGTTTTTGGTGAAAAATGGTAATTTTTGGACCCACAAAAGGTGGTACATGGTTGGTTCATGGTTATTATAAACTGTTTTCCATCCCAAAGAAGATCGTACATCTAGACTAGTGGGTTTTTCTGAAGTGCACGGTTGACTGCACAGGTGTGAACTCGCTAGGTAAACTGTGTGGCCAAATCATGAGGCCTTCCTAGAACTTTACAAATGATGAACTTCCTAAACTACCCATCTCCATTTTCAACTAAAATCCACACCAACTCACCCCATTTGACCTCCCATTCCTAAGGTTTTCCTCCCCCTCCCTCTTGGATCCTTTGTACCTCGTTCCCTTTGTGGATTTGGTGTGGAATCTTCAATAACTCATCATGTGATCCTCTCCTCTTCTTGTTTCTTCCTTCTTCTTGGTCTCTTACTTCTCTTAACTTATGTTATATATTCTCTAGTGTATTAGATTCCCTAAAGTGGGTTGATCCTTGTTTCCTTAGGTTAGTTCTAGATGGTTATGGTTTTCCTTTTCCTTCTTAGGGTCTCCTTTTGGTGTGTTTGCTATTTCCACCAGTTTTCTAGAATTTTCCAAGATAAAGATAGGTGGTTCCATGATTTAGCATTGTTTTATGATCTTGTTAGGCTTTATATAATTTATAAATGGGTCATATGGATAGTGTGAGTGGTTGAAATCATGCTCTCAAAGGGTTGTAGTGTGTATATGGGTTTGAATATGATTTTCCTATTGAAAATGGATTGCTTTGCTTGTGTGTTTCAATTATTGAAGTTATGTTTGTGTATGAGGTGTTTCATGCAGCATAGGTAATGATATTTAACACAATTTAATCCTAAGTAACTAGGTAAGGATGAGTAGATCTAGTATGATAGGTGTTCTGATAGGGTTGAGACCTGGTTCCCCTTGTATAATTGATGATACAACACTAAATAAACATATGTTGATGATTAGAGACCACTAGACTTTGGGATATGTTTCCCTCTAGCTGATCATTCATGAGGATATTGTGGGTTTTGGTTTGTATTTATAACTGAGTTATGAGTATACTATGACCCCACTAACCCTAGTTCCTTAGAAATTACCTATGGTGCTAATCTCATGAGATGTTATTCTTATCATTCAACATGTTGATGTATTTACTTTCTTTTTTAAAATTTCAAATCATCTTTCCTTAAAAATATACCTTTATATTTATTTAAAAACTAACATGTAGATTTTTTTTATAATGTTTTAGCATGGAATATATTTTGGTGGTATACTACTGGGCATTGGTTTACACCCTACATACACCCTCGGGTGTATGTAGACCTTGTAATGTTTGATCCCGGTAAAGGTAAGATGTTCCATGGTGGTGATGGTGGATCCAATTTCTAGTGTTCCTATCTTTAAAGTGTTAATGGAGTTGGAATGTGGGTTTTAGCCCTATTGTTTATTAGAGAGTTGGTGTTCTAGTTGGTTCCCCTCTCCATTTTGGTATTTTGGTATTTTGGTTTTTGGTTAAAATATAAAACTGGTTATCAAGTGATGGTTGCATTTCTTTTGGTTATGGTTATTTCTATTGATGTTATATATGATTCTTATGGGTTGATTATGTATGTTTATTATGGATTAAATCTTCCAAAAATGTGGTGTTTGATTCCCAGGAACTAGTTTCCAGCTTGTGGGGATCTGGAGTGTTACAACCCTAAATTCTATCGATGAAAATTCATTTCTTATAATTATTTAATAGAGTATAAATCACATAAAATTATGTAGAAAACATAATAAAAACTTTATAAATGAATAATGAATGAAATAAGAGGTATTTGTATAAGTTAAGGAAACTATACCATTGAAATAGTAACTTGACCTTAGGAATATTAATATGACCCTTATGAATAGTAAACAAATCAAATGAATAGTAACCTCACCCAAGAAAGTATAAATAAAATTTTTCCATCTTATAAATGAAACTATGATATAATTATATCATAGTATAAGTAAATATTTTTTTAGAATTATTAATTAATTATTTATGTTTTTATAAAACATAAGTGTTTATTTTAAATTTTATAAGTAATAAAAATTTTTAAAAGAAAATTAATTTCCATAAAATGTATTCATAAATTAATATTTTTTTATCTTGTGATTATAAGATATTTTCGTGATACCTTAATTAATTTTTCAAAGTGTTACAAAGTCAGTTATAATTTTAAAATTCGTATTTTCCAAGAAAATGATGATTTTAATAAAAAAATAAATTTATCATATTTAGAAAATTATTTTCATAAAATGGAGTTCAATTTTTAAATTCTAAACATGAAAAAAATAGTTAGGTTGAATTTTTTAGATTTTTCTGAAATACTTGAATTTTTGGAGAAGAGTAAAAAATGGTAATTTACAGTATAAGATAAACACTTGATTTATTAGGTCATAGATGATGTATGGATGATGTAAGAACAGAATTTAAAACTCTATTTCATTATTTAAATATTTTTTTGATAATTCTCAAACTATTCATAACCTTGAGGCAAAATAATAAACTAATAAATTAAATAATGAAAAGACACTCCTCTCCTCCCCTATAAATACCACCCCTCGCCACCTCTTCTCCTCACATCTCTCAAGATTTTATCCTTGTCCAAATTCTACTCAAATCTCTTACCAAACACCTCCTCCATGTCCAGGATCCTTTTGTATAAAAAAATATCAACTTCTTTTCCCTATTTAGGTTCTTAAGGAGTAGGAATTTAAGAGGTAAAACCCTCTTTCTTTTCTATTAATTTCTTTTCAAGTTATTTTATTTTATTATTTTCTCCTCACCTCCCATCATAAAAATGGTATGATAACTATAGTACATTAAATATAATATAATTTTACTATGCTAATTTAATAATCCATCATCATTTCTTTTCCCTCTCCTTTTGTACAAAAGATGAAAACATCATATGTGATGTGTTAATTTATCACATTTAAGGATGACAATGTTTTCAATTTCCATTCCATCCCTCAAGACTACTAATAAAACCATTTTTATGTTCAAATAGATTATAATACATGTATTATATCCTATTTAATTATATGGAACCATTATATGTACATTATATTAATTGATAAAACAAAACGAGTACATCGTAATCGAAAACTGCCTATATTAACCTAATCAATTATCATTATTTTTCATCAAATGATTCATCCTCATACCATATAAACAAATGATTTATAAGATAATTTAAACCTATTTAATATAATTAATAAAATATAATTTCAATTCTGGATAGTTTCTCGCACTTTACATGATCTTCCATACATGTATACAAGTAAACTGATCATAAAAACCAAGGAAACCAACACTCCCAAACGATGAAATTGAACCACATAACCCATAAAAATATCCTTAAATGAATTTAATAATATTTTACTAAAAAAATACATGTATAAAATGTTATTAATTAATTATTTAATTAATTTAATTTGATTATCTAAGACATTAAGATCAAGTGCAGAACTGTTTTGGACATAAAGGGGATTCTACCCAAACCTCCATTTTTTCCTTCGGGTTACTCACTCTATATTTTACTCCAATGTAATTCTTATTTATTTTTATGTAATTCTTATTAATTTTTTTTCTATGTTCCAAACTCAAGTATCGAGATCATATCATCCTTATTTTATGGAGAAATACATGTTTTAAAAAGGTTCCTTTCTCAAATCTTCTCTATAAGCATGCCTAATTAAAGGGAATTTCCCGATTTCTTACCCATTCTCATGTGAAATCCGTAATCTATTTTAATCCATCCTTATTTTTATAAAATCACTATTTTTATCATGAAAAAAATTTCATGGTTTATTCCTAGTTTTTTGCAACCCATTTGTCCTTTTCCATTTCAAACACTCTTTAATATTTTCCTATAAAACCACACTAAAGTGGCTAATTTATAAAGTTTCCTAAACACTATTTTAAAATTATTTCACTTAAATTGGATACCATTTATCATTATCTATTCCTATTTTCTTTATGAAATTTCATGTATGTTCTAAATCCATTATTTCATGGAAACTTTTATGATATGCCCATTTATAATGCCTTATGACATGATTATGATACCCATTTATTTCCATGGGTAACCATAATGTTATGTTTGATTACTTATGCTTGATTATTCATTTGGAACACATATGAAAGAAAATGTTATTATGGGTGTTCCTATATAATGATCCAATGCATTGGTTAATGTTTAGTCTCATGAGACGTCATGTTTGGATAGAGAGTGAACTTGATTCCTTTATAGGACTTTGACCACCATGTTTTATTGTCTTAGTGGTTAGCCTTGACTCATTTTTATGTCATGTTATATGTTATTTACACAATCGCATGATTTCATGGATATATGTTCCCATGTTATACATGTTATTCTTATTTATGTTTATTCATGTTCCATGCCTTTTATGTCATCATGTTATGCCTTTTAACCCATATATTGTGTTTTATTCCTATACTTATTCCCTTACTGGGCTTTTTATATCATCCCCTTAGTTCATGTATTCCCTAGGTTATCCTATGTAGTTATAAGAGCTAAAATGGAGTTAGGAACTCATTATGAAGATTAAATAAAAGATTTTTTTTATTTTGGTTCCACGATGATTAATTATGTTTATAATCTTATAAAGTCACTAGAATTTATGATCCTTGGATGGTAATTTGATGGTTAATTATTCTTAAAATCATGTAATGATATGTGTAAAAAGCTAGGGTTTCTATAGTTGGTATTAGATCAAGTGTCTAGTTATTTTTGGGATTAGGTTTAGAAAACTCTATCAAAATATTTAGGGTTAAGACTATGTATGAGAAAACATCACTAAATTTTTGTTGTTATAGAGTAATTGGTTTATTAAGAAAATAAATCAATATCTAGATACTTCAAGTTGACATGGTTCTAGAACAGATGTACCTAGGAGTAATAACTCTTACAAGGTGTTTTGGGCCTAACTCGGGGTAACTTGGTAGATTAAAACTATCCTTACTACGCACCTAGTTTGACACTCCCATGGATATGCTTTGGTAAATTCATATGCTAATTATGAACCATTATTGAGGGAACAAAAAAACCCATAAGAATATTTGTTAGGAAATAGATCATGGATAACCTATATTGAAACCTAGGGAATCACAAGTTAGGATATAATTTTCATTTACAAGTTTATCCTACTATGTTAAATGTTTTATTTTTATATGATTATTATATAAGTATTCAATCCCCATAATTGTAATTTATTTTTCTTAGTTAATGGAAGGAAATATAAGAACCTATTCCAAAAATCAATTTGATAGGCAATGTGATGATTTCTCTAATGATATACCAAATTTGATGGGAACAGGTGCTCAAATCTTTATGAAAGTACTTGCTCATCTAGCTCAAGTTATGAATAATAACATGAATAATGTATAACTCCCTCTTTATCCAACGAAAAATCAAGTTAACTTCGAATACTTCATGTGGAAAAGGCCTCCCATGTTTATTGGATATTCTGATACCGTCCTCACAGACCAATGAATTAACTCCATTGATAAGATATTCTCTATACTCCAATGCTTAGAAGACGAGAAATGTGTGTTTGTGGTATATCATTTTGATGGGGAAGCTGATCAATGGTGGACACTGATCAAGAAAAGAAATCCCAACGAGTAAATTGATTCCATGGATTGGGTAGAATTTAAGAAAATATATTTTAATAAATATTTTCCCTAAACCCTCCTTCTCAAGATGGAAAGGGGGTTCCTCATACTGAAGTAAAAGGAAGATGAGTTTATCAGGTCGTATGATGCAAACTTTACAGGGCTTGAAAGATACACATCTGGATTTTTCATAAACACCAAAATCAAGGTGTATTGCTCATTTAGATGACTAAAACTAATTCTATGAAAAGCATTATAGATTCAGGACTTCGAATGTTATGATGAGATTGTTTGTTGTTCCCTAAACGTTGAAATAGAGATAAGAGACCCTTAATGGTCCTGTAGGATCAATGAAAAAAAGAGAAAAATTGAGTTTAATATGGGTGATAAATCTCTTGATAGAAAGAATAACCAATATCCAACATGTCAAAAGTGTGGGAAGAAGCATCATGGAAACTGCTTAAAGGGAGCCATGAGATTCTTCAAACGTGGAAGAGAAGGGAATATGGATAATAATTTCTAAAGGGATATGATGAATCCCAATAATGTATAAAAATAAAGGAAGGTTTAGATCAATACACAGCCTATAGTGTAGTGTTTTAACTATAAGAAACATGGGAATTGTGAAAACCATTTACCTAAGCTAAGGGTTGTTGGAGGTGATCAAAAACAAAAACCTCTAAGGAAGTAATGAAGGGAATATGTTATCACTACTATTGAGGTGGAACACAACAATGATGTGGTGATTGGTATGTTGGTTATTCATTCAAGAGTAGTGAACGTATTATTTGATTATAGCTCTATGCATTATTTCACATCTTTCAAGTTCAGTAGAACTATTCAATCACCACCTAAAAATTTAGAGGTTGAGTTATCTGTGAGTACAGAAAATGGGGCAGTTGTTGCATCCAAAGTTCATAACTTATCCTCAGTTAATGTTTGTGGACTGAACCTCCTAGAAAATATTGTCACACTCCCTTTGGTTGATTTTGATGCTATTTTGGGAATGGATTGGCTATCTTTATATAATTACAATATCAATTGTTAGGATGTGAGATCACTCTTCACATCCTAAAGCATCCTACAATTATATAAAAGTGTAAGGAGGAGGATGAATCTCCTTCAGAATCATTGTATCAAGTGTGGATATTATTGCATTATGAGAAAAAATATCTATCTCAAATTCTTGATACAAATGAGATAATCATGCTCGAAGATATTCCCATCGCGAGGGATTACAACGATGTATTCTCTAAATAATTGCTTGGTCTTCCTCCTAATCAAGAGGTTGAGTTCTAAATTTAACTTTTTCCTAGATCTCTACCTATATCCAAGAAACCTTATATATTGTCCACCATTGATTTGGAAGAACTGAAGAAGTAGTTACAGGAGAATCTGGATAAGGGTTTTATACTCCCAAGTGCTTCACCATTGGGTGAACTAGTCCTCTTTGTCAAGAAGAAGGATGGATCAATGACCTCTACATTGATTATCATGAGCTCAATAAAATCATGATAAATAAAAATTATCCCCTACCATAGATTGATGACTTGTTTGATCCACTATGTGGAGTAATCTATTTCCCTAAGGTGGATCTTCAGTTAGGATATCACTAATTAAAGGTGATGAAGGAATATATTTCCAAGGCTTCCTTTTGAATGAGGTATGGACACTATGAGTTCATAGTGATTCCATTCAGACTCACTAATGCTCTAGAAATTTTCATGCATTTAATTAATAGATTCTTTAAATATTACCTCAACAAATTTTTGGAAGTCTTTATCAATGATATTATGATATACTCCAAGAGAAAGGAGGAACATGAGGAGAATTTGAATTCTGTGCTAAAGAATTTTTGAAGGGAGAAACTTTATGAAAATTATAGTAAATATGAGTTCTAGATGAAGGAAGTATCATTCTTGGGGAATGTAATCACTTGAAAAGTAATATTTTTGGACCCTTCCAAGATAAAGGAAATTGAAGAGTGACCCAAGCAAAAATCTATAAAAGATATTTGTAGTTTACTTGGTCTAGATGAGTATTAATGGTGATTTATGAAGAACTTATCATGATTTTAGAACCCACTAACCAAGCTTACTCAGAACTGAGAAAAGTTTGTCTGGACCGGTGAATGTGAAGACTGCTTTAAAGAGTTAAAAAACATGATTATCACGGCACCAGTGCTCACACTAGAAACAAGTGGAGAACTATTTATGGTGTATAGTGATGCTTCAAAAAAGATATTAAGATTTTTATTAATGTATAATGATAAATTGATATCCTACGCCTCAAGGTATTTGAAAATTCATGAGAAAAACTACCTCATGCGTGATATGGAGTTGGAAGGTGTAATATTTGCATTTAAAATCTGGTGGAATTATCTCTATGTGGAGAAGTGTGAGATATATAATGATCAAAGGAGTATAAAATATATATTCACATAGAAGGAGCTTAATATGAGCCAGTAATGATAGTCAGATATTATCAAGGATTATGACTGCTCAATACATTACCATCCTAGTAATACAAATAAGGTAGTGGATGCTCTAATTAGAAAGGATCATGCATCATTATCAATTATGATAATTGAGAAGGATACAACCTTCTTAGACCTAAAAATGATGGACATGGTAATTGTTAAGGAAGGAACATCATCAATCCTTTCTCAAATGATTGATCAACCATCCCTTATAGAGAAAATAGAGGATGCACAAAGAAATGATGAGAAAATTCAGAATAAGGTGGAAGCCATGAGAAAAGTGAAATCCTTAGAGTAAAAAATGGATGAGGAAAGTGTCATTAGATTTGGGTCATGACTATGTGTACCATCAAATATAGAGATAATGAAAGATATTCCAAATGACGCACATAGCTCAACCTTCTCTATTCACCCAGGGAGCACAAAGATGTATCATGATCTCTGAGAGCACTATTGGTATGACAATATGAAAAAGGAGATTGTTGAATATACATAAATGTGCCTGGTGTGTAAACAACTAAATTCTAAAAGGAAAAAGTCTAAGGGGACGATGAAATCACTACCCATACCAACATGGAAGTGGGAGAACATTACCATAGACTTTGTCACCGGAATATCAAAGATATTCATAGGAAACAATGTTATATGGGTTTTTGTGGACCATATTACAAAGATAGCTCACTTTATCATAATTAGATAGGATTTTTCACTAGATTAACTTTCATGGATATATAGCAGAGAAGTGGTAAGGCTTCATGGAGTACCACTATTGATTGTATCTGATCGAGATCTGGGATTCACCATGAAGTTTTAGAAAGGTATCCAATATACTCTAAGCACTGAGCTAAGAATTAGTACAGCCTATCATCAGCAAACTGATGGCCAGTCTAAGAAGAATATTTAGACACTAGAAGACATGTTGAGAGCATGTTCTATGGACTTCAAAGTAAGATGGGACCAACATATGCCTCTAGTTGAGTTCTCTTACAACAACAGTTTCCACTCAATCATCTAAATGAAACTATATGAAGCCCTATATTTGAAAAGTGTAGAACATTGGCATGTTGGGATGAAGTTAGTGAACATAAGCTGCTATGACTAGAAATGGTCAAATAAATGGTGGAAAAGGTGAAAACCATTTAGCATCACGTCAAGGAATCCCAAAGTTAACAAAAGAGCTATGAAAACAATCATCCACAGGACATTGATTTTAAAGCTGGAGACATGGTATTCCTCCACATATCTCCATGGAATATGATCATTAGATTTGTGAATAAAGAAAAGATGAGTCCCAAGTACATCGTCCCCTTTGAGATTCTTGATCGTGTTAGAGTTATGGCCTATCGACTAGAACTTACACCTAACTTGTCTCAAGTACAATATTTATTACATGTATCCCTCTTGAGGAAGTATATACTGTATCCCTCACGTGTATTGAATTCATAGGTGGTACAGTTGAAAAATTATCTCTCATACGAGGAGCAACCAGTAAAGATATTGGATCGTCAAGTTAAAGTCTTATGCAATAAGACCACTCACCTGGTCAAAGTACTATGGCAGAACCATAAGTATGAAGAGGAAACATGGGAATCAGAGGAAGTGATGAAGTATAAGTACACTCACATATTTTCAACTTATTATTTAAAATGAAATTTCAAGGGGCGAAATTTCATAAGGGGGAAGAATGTAACGACCCTGAATTCTATCAATGGAAATTATTTTCTTATAATTATGTCCTATAGTATAAATCACATAAAATAACATAGAGAACATAATAAAAACTTTATAAATTAATAATGAATGAAATAAGATGTATTTCTAGAAGTTAAGGAACCTATACCATTGAAATAGTAACTTAACCTTAGGAATAGTAATATGACCCTTATGAATAGTAAATCAATCAAATGAATTGTAACATCACCTGTGAAATTATAAATAAAATTTATCTATATTATAAATGGAAATATGATATAATTATATCATAGTATAAGTAAATAAATGTTTTAGAAATTATTAATTTAGTGTTGATGTTTTTATAAAACATAGGTGTTTATTTTCAATTTTATAATTAATATAATGTTTCAAAAGAAAATTTATTTCAATAAAATATATTCATAAAGTAATATTTTGTTATATTATTATTATAAAATAATTTTATGAGACCTTAATTAATTTTTCAAAGTGTTACAAAATCAATTATAATTTTAAAATTGGTATTTTCCAAGTAAATGATGGTTTTAATTAAAAATTAAAATTTTCATATTTAGAAATTTATTTTCATAAATGGAGTTTATTTTTGAATTTTAAAAATTGAAAAATGGTTTGGGTGAATTTCTGGTATTTTTCTAAAATATTTGAATTTTTGGTGAATAGTAAAATATGGTAATTTACGGTATAAGCTAAATACTTGATTTATTGAATCATGCATGATTTTTGGATGATGTAAGCCCAAAATCTCGAACCATACTTCATTATTTTATTATTTTTGGTCATAATACTCAAACCATTCATAGTCTTGAGGAAAAATAAAAAACTAATGAATTAAATCATGAGAAAACACCCCTCTCCTACCCTATAAATACCACCCGTCACCAACTCTTATCCTCACACCTCTCAAGATTTGATACTTATCCAAATTATACTAAAATATATTCCTAATCCCCTCCCCCACTTCTATGATCCTTTGGTCTCAACAAAATACCAAATTCTTTTCCCTAAGTAGGTCCTTAAGGGGGAGGAATTCAATAGGTAAAACCCTCATTATTTTCTTTTAATTTCTTTTCAAGTTATTTTCTTTTATTATTTTCTCCTCACATCCCCTCAACCAAATGGTATCATAACTCTATTTCCTTAGATATAATTTAATTTTACTATGATAATGGAATAATCGATCATCATTTCTTTCCCCTCTCCTTTTGTAAAAAAGATGGAAACATCATCCGTGATGTGTTAATTTATCACATTCAAGGATGAAAAAGTTTTCAATTTCCATTCCCTTCTTCAAGAATGATCATAAAAAAAATTTTATGATTAAAACAGATTATAATATATTAATTATTTCTTATTTAATTTTTTAAACCATTATATATACATGATATTAATTGATAAAACAAAATGAGTCTATTGTAATAAAAAACCGCCTATATTAACCTAAACAATTATCATTAATTTTCATCAAATGATTCATCCTCATACAATATAACCAAATGATTTATAAGATCATTTAAACCTATTTAATATAATTAATAAAATATAATTTCAATTCTGGATAATTTCTCTCACTTTACACGATCTTCCATACATGTATATAAGTAAACTGATCATAAAAACCAAGGAAACCAATGCTCCCAAATGATGAAATTGAATCACATAACCCATCAAAAAGGCCATAAATGAGCTTAATAAAATTTTAATAAATAAAATAAATGAATAAAATGTTATGAATTAATTAATTAATGTATTTAATTTTATTATCTAGGACATTAAGATCAAGTGCAGAACCATTTTGGACATAAGGTAAGGGATTCTACCCGAACCTCCATTTTTCCTTCGGGTTACTATTTCTATCTTTTAATCCAATGTAATGATTATTTACTTTTATGTAATTATTATAAATTTTGCGTGTATTTTCCAAAATCAAGTATCCAGATCATATCATCCTTCCTTTATGGAGAAATACATGTTTTAAAAAGGTTCCTTTCTCAAATCTTCCTCATAAGCATGCCCCATTAAAGGGAATTTCCTGATTTCTTACCCATTATCATGTGTCATCCATAATATATTTTAAGCCATAATTATTTTTATAAAATCACTATTTTAATCATGAAAAAATATCATGATTCATTCCTGGTTTTGTGCAACCAATTCTGCCTTTTCCATTTCAAAGACTCTTTAATATTTTCCCTTAAAACTGCACTAATGTGGCTAATTTCTAAAGTTTCCTAAGCACACTTTTAAAATGATTTCACTTTAGTTAGACACCATATATCATTATCTATTTTTATTTTTATTTATAAAATTCCATGTATGTTCTAAATCCATTCTTTCATGGACACTTTTATGATACTCCCATTTGTAATGCCTTATGGCATGATTACGATACCCATTTTTTTTACATCGGTAACCCTTATGTTATGTTTGATTAATTATGATTGATTATTCATGTGGAACACATATGCATGAAAATTTTATTATGGGTGCACCTAGATAGATCTCTAATGTTTAGTCTCAAGAGATGTCGTGTAGGGATAGGGAGTGAACCTGATTCTTTTATGAGACTTTATCCACCATGTTATATAGTCTTGGTGGTTAGCGTTGAATCATGTTATATATTGTTTCCAAAATCCTATGATTCCAAAATTATAGGTTTCTATGTTATAAATTGTATTCTTCCTTGTGTTTATTCATGTTTCATCCCTTTTACATCATCATGTTATTTCTTATAAACCATGTTCTATGTTTTATTCCTATGATTATTCCCTTAGTGGGTTTTTTATGTCATCCCTTTTGTTCATGTATTACCCAGGTTATCCAATGTAGTTATAAGGGATCAAATGGAGTTATGAGCTCATTATAATTATTAAATAAAATATGTTTTTATTTTGATTTCAGGATGTTTAATTATGTACCTAATCCTCCAAAGACACTAGACTTTACGATACTTGGATTGTATTTTGATGGTTAATTATACTTATAATCATGTAATGATATGTGTAAAAGGTTAGGTTTACTATAGGGATTTCCCTTCATGCCCTACCACAGGCCGAGTCGAGTGTCGGGTCGGATGGAATCCCAGATTGGTTAATGAAAAAATGGTATCAAAGCTAGGTTTCACTCTTTCTTTGGGTCATGATATCTAGGAGATTCTAGATAGACCAAAGCTAGAAATGTCAGGGCTTGAGGTTCTGATTGCAAGTGGGGTTTCTGGCCAACACACCTTGTGTAAGTCCTTGGGTCACCATGGGATGTTTGGGATTTGGTTTGAATTCTCTTCTTGGTGAGATGTATGGGTTGGAGACTATACATGTACACTGAGTGAGGGTGGAGTGGTTAGAATCATTTTTGTGATTCTTTGGGTTTTGGTTTTGATTTATGAAGGTGTTTAAAAAGTTTTTGTTGATTAAAGTTTTATGGATAGTGTATTGATGGTTGACTTGTTTTTATTGGTTTCTATAGCATAATGAATCCTTGGAGACTTCCTATACAACCACAAGAAGAGTTCGGAGAGATTTATCCCTCAATAGTTGATCAAAGGATAGTGAAATTAGTTGTTCGGGTTGTCCACACATTGGATAAGGGAGTGGGCCCTAGTCATTCTTAGGTTAGGTAAGCTGAACCAGGTCTGGGAAAGGACAATGATCAAGAGTTTCTAAAGAACAATCCTAATTCCTCACGGGGTAGTACAAATACGCATGAATCTGTGAATTGGATTGAAAAGATTGAAAGGATGTTTGGATTTCTTGAGACTTCTGAGGTAGTTAAAGTGAAGTGTGATTTGTTCTTTTTGGAAGTGCTCGGATGAAGGTGGTGGGACTTAGTGGTTCAATCTGGGAAGCACAAGAATATGGGTTAGAAAGACTTCAAGGCTGTCTTCAATGAGTAGTATTTACTTGAGACCTTGGCTTATCCAAGAACCTAAATTTTATAGATCTCCATTAGGGGGATCAGACCGTGTTGTAATATGCCAACTGCTTTACAGAATTGGTTTAGTTCGCATCCAAGGTAGTTTCAAATGAGAATCTGAAGGTTCAACAATTCTAAGTGGGGTTGTAGCCAGATATCTGATCCCAAGTTTTCTTGTTTAAGTTGAACACTTATGCTAAGTGGGTTGACCATTATTTGATGGTAGAGATTGATCATAGTGATAAGTCTGGTTTTTCTTGAGTGGAGTACCCTAGGGTCGTGGTGGTTCATCTAAGAAGAAGAGAATGTATGATGAGAAAGAAAAGATGGGAGGTAGTAGTCTAGGCCATCCTTCCAAGCCTCCTTCGTCTACAACCTCAGATGTTGGATTAGTCTTGTTCCATCAATGTAGAAGTTCAGGGCATATGTGGTCAGCATGTTCAGCCCCACATATTCCTTTCCATTGGTGTGAAATTATGGGTCACTTGTAGTGGTTTTGCAAGGTTTCATTACTATATCAGGGTGTTCCAGGTTATGTACCCTCCAGGGGAATATCAACGCAATAAAATCTATCAAGGACAGTAGGTCCTCTATTAGGTGGTCGTGGTGGTAGGGATAGATCTTATTATAGATAGAGTTAACTCAAGGAAGAGCTACATACCAGTAGTTTTTCTCATGCCTAGGTAGAGATAAGGCACCTTCATGTTGTGGATAAAATGCCAGTGGAATCATATGTAGGACCTAAAATAGTTTTAGGTACAATTCTTATTTCATTGTCCATGGTTGTTGCCTTATTTGATATAGGTGCTTCTAATTCCTTCATTTTTTCCCGTCTTGTGGATTTGTTGAAATTATCGACCAAGATCAGGCCGTATGTTATGGAGTTAGTAATTCCTCTTAGAAGGAAGAGAGAGAAGGGTTTCAAATTTCTATCATGCATACTCACTCTATCAGGGGTCGAGTTGGAATGGTATTTCTAGGTTTTGGAAATGGAACTCTTTGATGTGATCCTCGATATGGATTGGATGGTGCATTTATAGGCACATATTGATTGTTATTGGAGGTGAGTGAGTTTTGTGACACCTGATGGGAGTACCCAAGTTTTTCAAGCTGAATGGGATCCCCAGTCAAGAAATGATGGAACCCCACTTCCAAATTTATGAAATCTTTCTTTTATGATTTTGTTGCTCATGCTAAAAGAATATGGTAGAGGTTCTGAGGATTGATTACCTCCTGTGGTGGATGAGTTTCTAGAGGTATTTCCAGATTATTTATCAGGATTTCATCCAATAGGGATGTGGAGTTCAACATTGATTTTGTGCTAGGAACACAACTTATATATCATCCCTCGTATCGAATTTCCCCCACCAAGTAGAGGGAATTAAATATACAGCTGGATGATTTGGAATCTAAAGGATTCATTCGCCTGGGTGTCTCACCATGGTCCATCCTAGTTCTGTTTTTGAATAAGAATGATGGATATCTCCAAATGTGTATTTATTACCAAAAGATGAATAGGGTAATTATTAAGAAAAAATATCTCTTTCTCTGTATTCATGACCTATTCAATAGGATCAAGGGGTACTGTGGTTCTCTAGGATTGACTTGCATTCCGAGTATCACCAGGTTAGAGTCATAGAGTCGGATGTTCTAAAAATAGACTTCTAATGTAAGTATGACCACTTTGAGTATTTTTCATTCCATTAATGTTGAAATATTCTACAATGGTCTTCATGGACCTTATGAATAGGGTATTACATCAGTACCTCAACTCCTTTTTCATTGTATTCATGGATGAAATCCTGGTTTACTCTAGAACCGAGGAAGAGCATGAGAAACACTTGAGGATCATATTGGTCAGTCTTTAGGATCACCTTCTCCATGATAATATTTCTAAGTGTACCTTATGGATTAGGGAGGTAATGTTTTTAGGTCACATTATTTCAAAACATGGGGTTTTAGTGGACCTCAATAATATTTGTGCAGTGATTTCATGGGAGTAGTTGAGGAACGTCTTCAAGATCAGAAGCTTTTTGGGCCTTGGAAGGGTATTATAGGTGGTTTTTTCTATATTTCTATCATATTTATTTTCCCATGACCAACCTTAATTTTAATTTGATAAAGTTAAAATGGATTCCAGAGTGTTAAGAATCATTTGAAGAGATTAAGAGGTGGTTGACCACAACCCCTATTTTGATATTTCCAGAATCTAGATAAGGATACATGGCCTACTATAATGACTTGGGTATGGGTATTGGGTGTGTGTTACTATAAGATGGTGATGTGGTGGTTTATGGTTATCACCAACTCTGACCACATGAAATGAATTACCCAACCCATGACCTAGATCCAGTAGTAGTGATGTATTCCTTGAAGATGTGGTGTCACAATATCTTTGGAGAGAAGTTTGTAGTATACTCAGACCATAAGAGATTTACCTAAATTTTATCCCAGAAGGATTTGAATTTGAGGTAGCATCATTGGGTTGAGTTCCATTAGGGGTTCGATTTTGAAATAATCTATACCTTGGGTAAAGGTAATGTGGTGGCAGATTCCTTAAGAAAGAATGTTCTAGTGAAATCTCTAAATGAGTCTAGTGATGAGTGGAATTTGAAAGGGATTTTTCCCAGATGCTTCTAGAAACCAAGAATCCCAATGGAGGCACATTCTTAGCCACTGTTCAGCTAATTCCCTCCCTTCCAGAGTTGATTTAGGAAGATAATTTTGGTAATGAGTTGTGCCAGTGATTTATGAAATTTCTAAATGGTGGGGAGGTTTCTAGTGAGTGGTCTTTGAATACTAAGAGAGTTCTCTATTTCATGGGTCGTGTTGTGGTATCATTGTCACTACGGAAGGTGGTGATATGGGATATGCACTAGTCTCAGTGGATTTTCCATCCCGGGACCACCAAGATTTTCTATGATATGCATCATTGGTTTTGGTGTCTAGGTATGAGGAGGGATATAGCGAACTTTGTATCCAAGTGCTATACATGCCAATAGGTTTAAGTCGAGCACCAAAGACCCACAGGTTTTATTCAGACCCTACCTATTCCTACCTAGAATAGGGATTATATCTCTATGTATTTCATCATTGTTCTACCACGTACACCTCAAGGGAAGAGTGTAATTTGGGTAGTTATTGAACTTCTGACCAAATAAACCCATTTAATCTCAATTAGGGACTCAACCAAAGTGGATGAGTTGGGTCGATTGTATGTTCAAGAGATAGTGAGGCTTTATGGTGTGCCATTAGCTTTATTTTTAGGTAGATACCCCCATTTACCTCTTGGTTTTGGGAAGTACTTCAGAGGTAAATGGGATCTCAGTTCAAATTGAGGACGATATATCATCCTCAAACAGATAGTCAGAAGGAGTGGGAAAACCAAATATTGGAAGACATTCTCTAGGCGTGTTTGTTGGATTTTTAAGGAATATGTGATAGACATTTGGGGTTGGTAGAATTTTCATATAATAATAGTTACCAATACTCAATAAGGATGGAACCCTTTAATTCACTTTATGTTCGGTCATGTTAGTCTCCCTTGTGTTGAGAAAAGGTGGATGAGACCTCATTGTTGGGACCAAGTATTGTGCAAGAGACATCTGAAAAGGTTTTTTTGATCAAGAATTATTTTTTAATAACATAGTGCTTACATGAGACTTATGTTTATCATCAACATTAGGCCTTATAATTCTCAGTTCATGATCATATGTTTCTAAATGTGGCCCCTAACTTGGGTCACCATCATCTTAGTAAGAAAGATAACCTAACACCAAGGTATTTTAGAGATTTTGATATCTCTAAGAGAGTTGGTAAGGTGGAATAATCGTTATATTTTTCATCCCAGTTGATGTTGATCCATGACATGTTCTATGTCTCACAGTTGAAGATGTATAATTTGGACTCGTCTTATGTGCTGAATTAGGAAGAGTTAGAGCTGGAATCTGATTTATCTATGCTAAAGAGACTAGTATGGATTGTATATTCCTAAGATAATGTGATTTGAGAGAATTCCATACCATTTTTCTATGTTATTTAGTTGCATGGTAATGATTAAAATTATTCATGGGAGTAAAAATCTTAGGTAGAGGAGCAGTACCCATTTTTGTTCTTTGATCAGACTTTGCAATGACTTTTCTAGGGTATAAATTTTTCATCATGAGGAGAATTGTCAGGTTTATGGTTTTATTTTAAGGTATTCTACCCTTTATTTTTTGTCTTGTATGTATCTCTTGGATATTCTAGGTGTTTTTGGTGAAAAATTTTGATTTTTAGACCAATAGCAGGTGGAACACAGTTGGCGCATGGTTAGTAGAAAATGAGCGCTAGCCTAGAGGAAACCATGCACCCAAACTAGTGGTTTTGTCTGAGGCACAAGGTCAACCACATAGACATTCCCCCTAGGTAAATTGTGTGGCCTCTATTCCCTTTGTAAAGAGGTGTCACATGGTTAGCGCACAGTTTGTAAAACCTTGTATCCAAACCATGTATCCAAATCATGTGGCCTTCCTAGAACTTTAAAATGTTGAATTTACTAAACTAACCTTCTCCTTTTTTAACCCAAATCCACCCTAACTCGACCCATTTGACCTCCCATTCTCTAGGCACACCTCCTCCTCCCTCTCGGGTCTTTTGGAACTCATTCCCATGGAGGATTTGGTGTGAAATCTTCAAGAAGTCATAATGAAGCCTCTCCTATTTGTTTCTTCCTTCTTAGTCTCTTAATTATCTTATTTTGTGTTCTATATTATCCAGAAAATTGGTTTCCCTAAGTGGGTTCATCCTTTTTTCTATAGGTTATTTCATGATGGTTATGGTTTTCCTTTTCTTTTGTAGGGTCTCCTTTTGGGGCGTTTACAGTTTCCACCCATTTTCTGGAATTTTCCAAGATATAGGTCGGTGGTTCCATTATTTATCATTGTTTGATGATTTTGGTATTCTTGATATGATTTATAAATGGGTTCTATGGATTATGTGAGTGGTTCAAATCATGTTTTCAAATGGTTTTGCTGTGCGTGCGGTTTTGAAAATGGTTTTCTAATTGAAAATGGTTTTCTTTACTTGTGTGTTTTAATTGTTGAAGTTGTGTTTAGGTATGAGGTGGTTTATGAAACATAGGGAATGATATTGAGAATAAGGGAATCCAAGGTAACTAGGTATGGATAAGTAGGTCCATTACGCTAGGCGATCTGATAGGGCCAAGGCCCAGTTCCCCTAGAAGGATTGATGCTACAACACCAATTAAATGTATGATGATGATTATAGACCACTAGACCTTGGGATTCATTCCCTTATTGTGAATCATGCAGGAGGAAATTGTGGGTTTTGGTTTTTTTTATCACTAAGGTATGAAGATCCTAGGACCCCACAAACCCTAGTGTTTTAAGAATAACCTGTGGTACTCATCTCAAGTGATGTCATGATTATCACTCATCATGTTGACCTATTTACTTTATTTTTTAAAATTTCAATGCATGTTTCCATAAAAATGTTTTCCTTTCTCTTTATTTAAAAACTATCATGTTGATTTGTCTTGTAATGTTTTAGCATGGAATCTCTTTTGGTGGTATTCTACAAGGCATTGGATCACACTCTATATAAACCCTCAGGTGTATGTAGACCTTATTATATTTGAACCAGGTAAATGAAAGATGTTTTGTGGTGGTGATGGTGGATTTGGATGCTAGTTTTCCTCTCTTGAAGGTGTTGGTGGAGGTGACATGAGGGTTTTGGCCCTATTGTTGCTTGAAGAGTTAGTGGTGTAGTCAGTTCCCCTCATCGTTTTGTTGTTTTGGTTTTTGGTTAAAATGTAAAACTACTTATCAAGTGATGGTTGTATTTATTTTTGTTATGGATATTACTTATGATGTGATATATGATTCTTTTGGGTTGATTATGGTTGTTTTTTATGGGTGAAATCATTCAAAAATGTGATGTTTGATTCCCATTCACTAGTTTCCATCCCACGCTGATCGAGAATGTCTTTTAGGCCTTGTCATGGGCTGATTTGGGTGTTGGGTTGGATGGAATCCCAAATTGGTTCATGAAATTTATTAATTTTAAAACATTTAAGTATTTTTATTTATCTCTTGAATTTAATTATTTTATGGATCCTTGTATTTTTAATGCATCAATTAAAAAGGAACTTCTCTTTTTAATTCTAAAATATTCTTAGAGGAGACAGCCTATTTTAATCCTGGGATTATTTAAAAAAATATACTTCAAAGTTTTATTTGAATCTTGAACATACTCTTTATCTAATTTTAAAGGAAACTTTGAAAAATTCTCTATAATTTCAACTTGTTTGTGTTTTTTGAAAATTAAAAGGCTTCTTAGTTTTTCTAAAATCTTAAATTTTGGTTCAGTATCTCTTTAAGGATAATTAATAATGATTAGTGTAATTTTTATTTATTTATTATTTATTTAACCCTATTTATAAGTTATTTTTTATAATAAAAAAGGGGGATAAATTTCTGGTAAAGGTACAATACTTTATGGTTTTAAAATTTTACTTTTTTATGTGTTCTTTGAAATGTTTCTGAAAAGTTTTCTTTGAAATGTTTCACAATGGGTGAGAAGTTTTTTTATTTTGGAGAAGTTTATTAGAAAACTATGTTTCCAAAGTTTTGCTAATCCTTTTTAAATAGAAATTGTTTTGAACTTTTATTGTGTTCGATCCTTTTGAAACCAATTGTTTTTTCACGTGATTATTGAGAATGATTTTATCATATCATTTGAATTTCATTATGAAATATTGAAATTCCTTTTGAAATTTTTGTTGGTATATTCCAAATGTTTATAATCATTGAAAAGTGATATATTTTTGTAACTTACTCTCTTAGGTTATTTTAATTATCACAAACACATTTTTGTTTTCTAAGCATTTCATTTCTATGTTATTTCACCCTTTATGTTTTAAATATAATCTTAGGGAATCAATGGAACAAAAAAACCATTAAAATGGTTAAAGAGGTCTACTTTGAAGACCCCAATTGAGAAACAAAACCCACTACTTAGAAGAAAACCATAAACTAGTCAATAGAACTAAATAAAATCTCAACGACTACCCGATGAAGTTTCATCGGCCAACTGGTGGCACTGGACAAAACCTCCCTAGCTGCCGGAAGTCTACCAGCTACCTCATGGAGTTCATTGACCATTCAGTGAGGTTTGGACATAAATGGATTTCTATAGGTAGCTCACCAGCTACCTGGTGTATGCTATAATCTACCTGATGTTGTTTATAGTATCCCATAATCCTATAGAAATTCCACCGACTAGTCAGTGGTGTTTAGTCGTCAAGTCAAATAGAGCATTAATTGTGCTCTTCAATGGATTCCTTGACCCATTAACTCTTTTAACAAAACCTAGATACCCTCCACATCCTTTAAATACATCATGTGTGATTATTTCCAAGAAACTATAGTGATATATAGTAAATTTTATTGATCTATAAGAAAATGACAACAAGCATCGACTACAAAATTACTTATATTGTTCCTTTTCTTGAGAATTATTTGTACTTCTTTCGTCAAAAACTTTGATCTCCCATATTTCTCTCCCATTATCTAAATTTCATCTTCTATATATTTATAGATAATTGATATAATTTATTTAAGGTATTTTTCTTAATAAAACTTCCTTTCTCTTTATTTTTGGGTTCTTACTAACTACTAAAACCAATGCATTTTTTCAGGTTTCTTATCTACTAGTAAATTCAAGGGTTTGTGTTCTTTTTAGGTTTCTTGGATACCACTAAATTCAAGGTCTATTAATTCATTAACCTTCAATTAATTGAGTTTGGACATGTAGGGGCTCATAATTGACCTAATGTCGAGTTCCCTTATCAAATTGAGTTCCATGTATTTTATTTTATTTCTGCATATTTAATTTTTTAATCACTTTCATTCAATTAAAAATTAAAATTTAATAATATAAACCACTTAATCACTTAACTTATATAAATCAATCTCTCGCTTGATTAATATATTATTTCCTCAATGCTTATTCTTTTGATTTTTAACACGCTTCTTAATATTTTAATTTATCACTCAATTGAATAATTGTATCAATTCTTTCAGTTATAAATTTTAAATGGAAATCACCCCCCCAAACCCCCACCAGACATCTTACTATGACCAACATCCCCTTCCCTATGGATAACTAACTCTTATCCCTGTATTGATATTATTCCAAGGTTCGAGAACATCATTAGAGAACAAGTTATAATTTTCCATCAGAATGAATCTGACACTATATTTTTAAGATAAATCCTAAATTTCTAACTCTGGGTTGGATTGGAGATTTTTATCGATATTAAAGGATATATGTGATGTAGTATTTAAAGATAAAGGATTCAGGATTAATTTTTTCAAAAGTATACTCAGTTTTTATATCAAACCAATTTCCAAGTTTACCACTTAGGCCCTGGGGAAACCTTACCAACTCAAAATTTGTTGGTGGTTTACATTTGGACCATATCCTCCTCACATTCCTCTTCCAAGGATTTACGAAAAATTTCATTAATGGATTTCATAGAAACTTAGAAGTGTAGGGGGGGTCTTAAAATGACCCTTATTCACAACCCTTTGGAATCCATCTTTGTCTACCTTATTCTTCTCACCCTTAACTAGTGCACCCTTAAAGGACTACGATGGTGAGACTTCTAAAGAATCGGGTACCATTCCCACCCCCTAAACACTCGAACATGGAGCCCTTGTATGTCCATATAGTGTGGTAGACCATACCAGGTGACCACACTTCCCAAATGTAGACCCTTATGCTATGAAACCTCATAATTGTATCCTCGAAGCCATAAGGAATGTCTTCCCATGAACAACATTCCTAGAGATCCCATGTGAACTTGTACTAAAACCCACCTATGAAATAGCTCGTTTGTGAGTTTTTTTTCTTGTTACATATGCATTCATCATGCCTCTGAACTGAGAAGAAGGAACATATAACTGACCTTATACATGTTAATATTCCATGTACTATGAATTTATAGTCCAACCATAACTTAGGAATTCTCTCCTACTCAAAACACAGATCAAATGCATTATTGAGTGTTTAAATCATAACCTTATCAACCAAATAAAATCATAAATTCACTTCAATAAGTATGCATTCATAATGAATGAGTATAGTAGTTTCAATTTTCTTATGCATTTTATAGTAACTCTAATTACTAGAGAAACATCGTGCAATATTCTAGGGTGACAAATCACCCAATTCAGACCTTATACCTTGAACCATAATTGAACTGATGTCTTATTGAACTCCATGAAATTAAAATTTTAGTCCCATTATTGAATATGTAGAGTGACCGACTTGAGTGATAGGGATCCATAACCCCAATCCCTTATCATTGGGTCTTTTGAGAGGAAAATTGGATGGAAGAATCCACATCCCATAGAAACACATCTCCAATTTTTGAAACCCCAAATTACAGAGAGTCTCAAAACAAGGCCCCCTAATTTTCAAGGTTGTGATCCCTTTGAAATAGTCAAGAGATAATGGAATTCTTACCAAAAATACAATCATTTAGCAATAGAATCTTGATTTTCCAAAACATGAGCATTGTTTTCATTCCAATGAATTATTCTAGAGGCCGCATCCTTGGATAGGATATCCACCTCTAATGCTAAGTGCCTTTATTTTAACCACTCTTTCAAATAAATCATATCTCGTGAGGGTGTAAAGTGATTCTTTATTACCTTTGAAGCTTCAGCTGACTGAGCTATCTTAGGATAACGACCCCCAGGCAGAATATTAAATCCCAGAAATTGTGAAATATCCATGACTGATAAAGAAGCCTAATCGATACAGGAACCACCATCATAAATCTCCCCAGACCACAAAATCCTCCATTTGTTGATAAAATAATTAAAAATTATATAAACTTATTAATTTAATTAATATTTATTAATCTTTAATAATTAATAAGGAATGATATAATTGATAAATATTAATATCGGATGTAATATTTAAAAATAGTGTAATTAATAGTGTACCTACTTATAAATTTCATGTTTTGAAACAATAATATCTTGTATAATTTTAATTATTTTATATATATTATTTTTACTAATTTTTTTATAATTTAAAATATTTTTTATATGTACATTCCCTGAGTTATATTTAATTTCAATTGTATTTATATTTTATATTTTATAAACTTTTAAGGCCAGCTTCCTAAAACATAATATTGTTTCCAAAAGATGAATTTCAAAGTTTATAACATGTAAAATATAAACATAATTGAAATTCAATATAACACATGAACTATGCACATAAAAAATGTTAAAATAATAAAAAAAATATAATTTAAATGATACAAAATATTGTTCTCTTAAAACAAAAAATATATACTTTCAAAAAAGTTATATGCATAACAATTATATTTTATGTGAATTAAATTATTTTGTGTTTATTATATTTAATAAATTTATATTTTTTGTTGTTACATTTTAGGTGTATAGTCTAGGTGTTAAATTAAATTTTGATTGTATTTATATTTCATATTTTATAATCTTTCAAATTCACCTACTTGAAACATAATAATGTTTCAAGTATATGTCTTTGAAAGATTATAAAGTATTAGGTCTAAATCCAATCTATATAAAATTTGAAACATTGACTATTCACATAAAAAATATTTGATAATAGAAATAATTTCATAAAAATAATTAACATAAAAATTAAAATGACACAAAATAATTTTGTTTCCAAAAATAACATTTATACTCTAAAAAAATTCAAGTCTCCAACTTTGAAAGATTATAAAATATAATGTATATCTACAATATTAATGAAGATAAAAACATTGACTAGACCCATAAAATAAAAAATCATAAAATTTGGGTCATGTAAATTATTAATTTTATTACATTTATGAAATTATTTTTTTCAACTATTATTTATATTTTTAGTTAGTTTCATTTATATTATCCTTATATTTTATATTTTATATTCATTAAAATTTACCTATTTTAAATAGAATAAGTTTGGTTTTATTTTAAGTAGGAAACTTTAAAAGCTTGTAAAATATAAAGTATAAATATAATCTAAATTAAATTTAAAACATGGGATAAACAGATAAAAAATAATTAAAAAATAATTAATATAATAAACAAAGAATAATATAGATGACACAAAATATTGTTTTTTTATATCTATAATGCATCCCTTTTATTAAGAAACAAAAATATAAGCATATAGTATGAGGTAACACAAAGAAAAACTACCATCATCAATTTCCGACTAGTCACAATCTCAACTTTTTAATAATCTCATCCTGAGCAAAAATGATCTCATTGTGTTGAGTCCCCCAATTAATTCAAACACACTCGTGGGCCTCGACCTCTTGGATGGCTTCCTCTCCTCCAAGTCTTCATATATTTCCAAGGTCCATCAGGGTATCTTGAGTCCTCTAAGTCACTCTCCACAACATCTATCTAAAACTCTTCCCACTTAGAGAGATCATCAAGTAAGGTATCCTCACTACTTTTTACCTTATCTATAGAGGTCTAAAACTCATAATCCTTGACTTCTTCTTCTTTATAGAGGTCTTCTAGGGAGAAAATATTACTACCTATATTATCCATTTTCTCCCTACCACCCTACTCATCACCTTGTCACTCTTTGAGATCATTCAGTGAGTCAAGCACTCTAAAGAGATTGGATGTAGTCACCCATGACTTGCTTAAATTTTAATATGGTCCTTGGTCACCAGTTTTGACCAGTGTCTCACCTTATAATGCACCCAATCCTTGAATATTTTTATGTACTGGAGGCCCAAAGGTCTTATCCTTTTTGTTATCACCATGAGAGTTCACCAAGGGAGTTGGAAACCCTTTTCTATCAATTCCAATCTCCTTATAGTTTGAGATTTTCACCTCACTAATTATGAGAGTAATGGATCCATCGATATTATTCTTTACTAGTATAGGAGAAACCATTTTTATTTTACCTTTCCTATTCCTATAAGAGTTTATTTTCTTATCCTTCCAAAGATAAGAATCATCATTCAAATTGAGTTTCCAACTCTAAGTTATATTTTTCATTCTATTCATCATGAGGTTCCTCAAGGCCTATAATAAGAAATTCATGAAATATGGTTTCAATGGTAGATATTTCCTTCCCTTTTTCATGGCTTTCACAATTGGAATCCAATTTCACAATATCAAGACCTTATTCCCCACTCCAGCAACAAGAGAGGAATCATGCAACAATGGGGAGGTAGCCCTTCTTTGAGTTCTAAAAAAGGCCAATACACCGAAGGTCCCCCTATTCATATAGACATATTCATGAGTGAGATTATAAAATTTAGTAGTTCCATCCCTGATAAGAAAAAACACATATAGAGACCCATCAAGTCGCATAGACCCAAAATTTCCATCAAAACCAGTAGACTTTCCTCCATCTTGAAACTACCCCTACCTAGCCTTTTAAAAAATCTCTATCATCCGATCTCCATGACGGTTGGAACTAATGGATTTCAAAAACTTAATATTTTTAAAGCACATGCTTTCACCATGACCTCAAGAAAATAAAAAAGAACATATAACTAATCTTTTAAAATTTAAATCACCATGTCCAATAACCTTACAGTCCATAAAAAACTAGGGTATTTTCTTATACTCAATTATCTGTTCAAATTCATCATTATTAGTCGAGAGTGCAGGATTCGGGCATAGTGAAAGCATGCGATGACTGGTTCCCAAAATTATTTTTTCATGATCGATGGTCAATCCAAGATCTAAACACTGATAAATGTTAAGATCTATGGAATTGAATCAAAGAAAATAGAAAAGGAAACCCATGTTAGAACCAGATGGAGGATCATCGAATGTTATTTATAATAAATTTAAATAAATAAATAATTAACTTTATTGGAATTATTTCTTCATTTATGGATCTGGTGATAGATATTCAATGCATTGTCATTGCGATATTGGAATCAAGTGTAGATTCCCTCTAGTAGTGATCCACACGTGTTCCAAGAATCTCTAGACGTTGATGAAGGAATCCATGAGTGCTAGCATGGTAGATCATTGTGCTTGAATTTCCCAACTTTGATCACTATGAGAACCTCTTCCAGAGTGTTCTCCTTGATCTGGTGGAGGAAGGTTGCTCGCTATTCTTGGGAGTGTTCTTGGAGAAGGGATATCTCTGGGGCTTGAGAGGATTCTCCAATTCCATTGGGAACAACCAAGAAAAATAAATTTTTCTCTTGAAAAAATAAAATAGTTGGGTTTATATATCTCTAGGGTTAATATAAAAAAATTTCACAAGTTCCCTTAATTATTTATTTAATCCTAGCGAAAACCCTATGTCAAATAATAATAATATTATTATTATTTCTTGACATGCACTTAACTTTCAAATTAAAATTAAATATTATTTAATCAAATAATATTTAATATTTTTTATTTCTCACTGGACTTAAAATATCGGTCCTCCATTCATCCATAATATTTATTGGACCTTGAATAATGTCTATTTATTTATTTAATAAATATCACTGCATTATTCACCAATAAATAAATAAATATTTTATTTGATAAATAAGAAATAAATATTTATATGCGATCAAGAATACATGAATAATTATTAAATCGTGTATGGTACTAATATTTATTCAACCTATTAAATAATAAATAATAATATATTATTTAACTAATATTCTGGATAAACTTAGTGTGTGACCCTATAGGCCTCTTTCTCAGTGGCATTAGGTGAAGCGGCCTAAAGTCCAAGGTTAGAATATAGAAACATTCCAAGGCAACTGTATAGAAAGAAGTTAATGTTGTAACAACATAATACCTCATATGGATGCTTATTGTGTAATATAGTCCCTTTATCATGATATCTCTAATCAAGTAGGGTGCATGTTGGTGTCATCAAACTATGTGCTCAATGTCTCTTTCTTTAACTTCCAAATATTGAACTTTACTATAGAACACCATGGTCATGGATTTATTTAGGCTATATCATTTCCATAAAAGCGACTAAGATATCAACTTATGTTAATAAATATAAGGGACCGATAATTTCTCGCATTATTCATTAAGGTAATATTAATCATGATGCACCCAACATATCCTACTTCGCCATGAACATCTATCATCACAGTTTTCATCAATACATATAAGTGTGTGACTCATAATACTCATTAATAATAATCTTAAATTATAAGGAACAATGCACATATCTGTAGATAATAACATCTAACGATGCGTATAAATGTGGATTTCTTATTGGCGAGTCTCGTTCTCATAATATCCTACAGGATCTTACCAAGGGAGTACACTATGATAAGGTGTCTCAAATTCCTATGATTATCCACTCCTAATAGCCTGTATCATTTTTTACCCTCAAATGATATCATCCAGCTATAGAACATTCATTCAAGAATAGTGTTGTGGCACTTCCAGGTTCTCCTCAGAGTAGGGAACTGCTATGACCTCTTAGTGAAATAACTACTCTTAGGACATTATCACATACTATGTTATACAGAATAACAATCATGGTGTGATAAGTAGTTTATTAATATTCAAAACCATGAATACAAGTTATCATAAAGTACATAGAAGTTGGTTCTAGGGAACCAACTCCAACAGACTCCAACTTTCACTAGAGCCAACTACTAACAACCTTCAGTCTTCTAGCTCTCACGTGATACTTATTATTTTTCTGAGATAGGCCTTTAGTCATGGTGTCTTCCAAATTATCTTATGTGGATACTCTTATTTCTGAAACATCATCCCTCTGATAGAAATCCCTAAAGAGTTGATTATTCTTGAGTATATTTTTTATATGTTGGTGTGACCTTAGCTCTTTTGCAAGATGCACCACTATAGTATTATCACAATAGAATGTGATGAAGCCTTTACTGGTAGTTATCACATCAAGATCTTGGAAGATGTTTTGAATCCAAATGGATTCCTTGGATATATCAGAAGCTGTTATATACTCAAACTCCGCTGTACAATCAGTAAAAACTGGTTTCTTTGAAATCTTCCAAATCATAGTTACTTCGTTGTGATAGAAAACATATCCTGATTGTGACTTCAAATCATTATAATCAGTTTGAAAACCAACATCTGTATAACCCCTGATGACCAGCTCCTGATCTCCTCCATACACCAGGAACATATCCTTATTTCTTCTCAGATATATAAGGATAGCCTTGACAGCAATCCAATTCCATTCTGCTAGATCTGCTTGATATCTACCTAACATGCTTAGTGTATAGGCAACATCAAGTATAGTACATAACATGGAATACATGATTGATCCTATCACTAAAGCATAAAGGATCATTCTCATTCTCTCTTTCTAATGTTGGGTCTAAGGACACATTTTCTTAGAAAGATGTAAACCATGTAAAATTGGAACCAATACCCTATTTGATTATTCCATACTAAATATATTTAGTATCTAGTAAACATATATACTTTGACTTAGTCCATGTATCCTCTTGGATCTATCACAAATGATCTTGATCCCTAGAATATAGGCTGCTTCACCTAATTTCTTCATAGAGAAATACTTGTTTAACCAATCCTTAACGGACAGTAAGATTGGTATTCCATTTCCAATAAGTAATATTTCATCAACATATACTAATAGTATAAATACCATGTTTCCACTAAACCTCCTGTAAACACATGGATCACATTAGTTCATTATGAAACCAAATTATTTGATTGATTCATCAAATCAAATATTCCATGACCTGGATGCTTGCTTCAATTGATAAATGGATATATGCAACTTTAAAATTATTTTGGCATAACTTGGAGTCACAAACCCTTATGTTTGTTTCATATAGACATATTTTTTAAGGTTCCCATTATGGAATTCAGTTTTGACATACATTTTCCAAATATCATAATCATGGTAATATGCTATGACAAGTAGAATTTTGATGGATTTAAACATGGAAACTGGTGAAAAGGTTTCATCATAGTCAATTCCTTGACACTTTTAAACCCTTTATCCACTAGCCTTGCTTTATAGGTATTTAATTTACCTTCCATGTCTAGTTTTCTAGTGAATAACCATTTGCATCAAATGGGATTTACATCTACTAGCACATCGACCGGAACCCAAACTTGGTTCCAATACATGGGAACCATTTTATAATTCATGGCTTCTTGAAATCTCAAAGCTTCTGAGTTCTTTACTTTATTCTTGTAGGATAATGGTTAATCATTATCAACCAATAATGAATCACCATATTTGGTTACTAGAAAACCATATCTCTCTGTTTATCTTACATCTCTTACGCTTCTACACAATACTTGTGTTTTAGAAACTACTTTTCTATGGGGACCGATGGAATCTGTTCCTATACCAACTCTTATATATATTGAGCATCAACTTAATCAAAGTCAATATTTCTCCCACTATCCTTTTTGAGGATGTTCTCCCTCTCAATAAATACGGCCTGTCTGGTGATTGTCACTTTCCTGTCTAAGGGGTTTTATAGGTAGTATCCCCTTATTTCCTTGGGATAACCTATAAAGATGCACTTTGTGCCCTAGGGTGCTAGTTTGTTTCTTGATAAGAACTTAACAAATGTCTCGCAACCCCATACATGTGTGTGTAACAAAATGGGTTTCTTTTGAATCCATAGCTCAAAGGGAATTCCATTTTCCACTTTATTTGATACTCAGTTTAATGTGTATACCATAGTTTATAACACATATCCCCAAAATAATAACGTAAGATCTGAATGAATCATCATCGACCTTACCATGTATAACAATGCATGGTTCCTCCTTTCACTAAAACCGTTACACTATGGTGTGTAAGGTAGAGTGAGTTGAGAAATAATCCCAAACTCCCATAGAAGGTCGATGAACTCTTAGTTAGGATATTTTACACCTCAGTCTGATCGAAGCTTCTTTATCTTCTTACCAAGATGATTCTCTACTTAATTCTTGAATTCTTTGAATTTCCCAAAAAACTCAGACTTATATCTCATCAAGTAGATATATCCATATCAACAAAAGTCATTATTAAAATTTAAGAAGTAAGAATATCCACTTATAGATTCTACTAGAAATAATCCACACACATTGGTGTGTACACTAGTGGAAATAATAGATTTAATGTTGAGTTTTTTACGTCGGTTATAAGAAATTGACGCAAAATAATACACATAAAACTTTTCAGTGTCAGTTTTTATAAAAACCAATGCTGAAAACTAAAACCATAAGGTTTTCGGGATTAGTTTTCCAAAAAACCAACACCAAAAAGTAAAATATATATATATATATATTCAGCATCATTTTTTCAATAAACCGATGCCGAAAATCCCTGAAAAAAATTATTTTAAAAAATTAACACACACGTTTGGCCACCCTAAAACCATAAATCTATTTTCTTTCTATAATCTCACCTGACTCGTGATGGCACCGATGGCTACCCGAACCACCACCACAGTTAATTTTGGTTGATTTATATCACTTTAAGATTCATTTCAAGATTAATGGTTCTCATTATTTCATCCTTTATCTTTGGTTTTTTGTTTATGTCTGTATTTATTGATCTGAAGCATCTTCACAACCTCACCTAAATAGGTTTGATTATTTTTTGTTAGTTTATGATTATCTTTCATATATATTAATTTTTTTGTTATAATTTGCAGTTTTTATTATTGCAAAGAATTTTGAGGAGAAAATTAATATTGATTCTCAATTTATCATCTTCAAATCTGAATATTGTAAGTTTTTTTTAAATATTAGAAATAAATTAATTATTATATAATTCATTCATATCATTTGGTTTTACTCAATTGTTGAGGATTTTTTATTTTTTTATTATCTAATTAATTTATATAAATTTTAATGATTAATTTATTGATTGTTATTAAATTAGGATTACATTAATGACCACTCCTGTCATAGACAAACAATGATGGACTCAACCCATTAATTCAAAAAAAATCATTGATGTATGTATTATCACTAAGATAATATTTTCTAGAGACGAATTAACTTAGTCATAATCCAATTTTTTTATTTTCTTTTGTACATGACCTAAAAATTAAAAAACTTATTTCAAAAATAAATTTTAAAAGGGGGTAAGTGGGAATCCAAAAAAACTTCAAATAGTTGTATAATCAATGAATATAATAAATTACCAATAAATTATAGATAAATGTAAATGATTTCGAATCCTCCACACTGTATAGTTTCCAATTTATAGAGGTGACTTCCATGTCCAGATCATCATTGATGAGGTCCTCAAGGTGATAATTTATCTTATCCCAAGTATGAATGTACACCTCCAAACTTATTTTCCCCTCATTGATTCCATGTTAGAAGATCCTATCATGTTTTTTGATCCAAAATATTTTATCATCATTTAGATCCACTTGTATATCTCTCTTATACATTATTTTGGAATCCTCTTTAGCTACTTTGACTGTGAAGGAATCCTACAACATAACTTCCTTGGAATGTAGTACCTACACCAAACTATTTGTGTTGTTAGCTTCCTCCCTTCCTACATACACTTGGATATATTCAGTTGTCACCCTTCTAATCAACTATTCTGAGTTGACTATCCTATCACCATTAGACTCCTCATAATCATCATATGTTCTTGAAATTTTAACACCTAGATTGAATAGCTTCTAAAAACAGATTCTTCAGGTGTAACTATAACCGACCTTCCCTCTGCCTCAATATTCTTAAGTTTGTCTATTGATTTGGTGACCATGGGCTTCAGTATATTTTATTATACTTTTCATTGTCTAGTTTTTCCCCTTTATTGATTGGAAAATTCCCCAAAACAATGTTACATTTCTTACCTTTACTTGAGCCACATAAAATGACCATAATCACATAGTGGTCCTATTCACATTGCAAAGATGATTGGGTGTCTATTTATTTTTCACTCCATTCATTTTCCATGCTTTATTTTCAATGGAATTCAAGATAGAAAAATTAATGGGGACTTTATCACCCTAATGGGTGGTGACCTCAACCCCACACTCTCTTATAGAGAACTTCCAAGGAACCACTCTAATCGCCACCCTATTCTCCTTTATATAACCTACACATCTATGACCACTCCTATTATAAATTTCTAGTTGTTTAAATGGTCGATGATGTCAATCATATAATTTAAAATTATTCGAATTCTTTTATATGAGTAATATGCATGTTATGTGTGATTCTGACACTGAGTTTTATAAATGAATTAATATTTAAATAAATTCAATTGTGAAATTAATATGCCTGTTATGTTTTATTATAAAATTGAGTTTTAATGGTGAATTATTATTGATTCAATGTCTCTTTTTCATCTTTGTTTTGAAAATAGCATTACCATAACAAATGAACTTGATATAACATAAAGGTATTATTAGTTTATTGTATGTTTTTATGATTAAAATTTTTCTATATATGTATATATTTTTAAATTTTTATATGGTTTAATATATTCACTAATTATATTATGATCTCAGGTATTTAATGGATCATAATTGAATAAATTTATGAATAACCAGTAATGAATATGAAAAGGTAGTTGATGATTTCTTGAAATTTTCTAAACAAAATCTTAAAAACATAGATTTGAATTTTTGTGCATGTGTGAAGTGTTGGAATATGAGAAAGTTAAATTCTAGTGAAATCGAGGATCAAATCATTTTCAATGGTTTTAGCCTTTAATTATACATGTTGGATATGGAAAGGTGAAATTACTATAAATTCAACATCTAATGTTGATGAAAATATTCATGATGACACATAGGATCGTATTGAAGAATAAATTCCTAATTTAGGTGTCAAAACCATTGAAAAAATAGAAAATGTTGAACGATTGTATGGAGATTCTGAAAAATCATTATTCCCAGGATGTAAATATATAGTGTTATAAATAGTTTTGAGATTGGTTAACTTGAAATCAAAAAATGGTTTGAGTGAAAAAATGATCTCTAACTTACTTGAGCTTTTAAAAGAGTTACTTCTATAAGGAAACAAGCTTCCAGATTCCTATTATGAGGTAAAGAAAATTTTATTCCCAATGGGATTATGGTATAAAAAGATAAATGCTTTCCCTAATTATTGTGTTATTTATAGGAAATAATATGAATTTTTATCAAATTTTCCTACATGTGGAATATCATGCTATAAGATGGATGAAAAATTCAATTTAGAATCATTCTCAGGTACTGACATCTATCCTCATGCTAAATCAAATAATTATTTCTAATAATCCCTCTATATAATTCTGATAAATTAACCCTGATTCATTGTCAGGTACCGAAATCAAATCTCCTGCTAAATAAATCTTTTACTCTCTAATAATTCCTCGTTTGAAGAATATATTTTCAAATTCAATTGATGCAAAATGTTTAATATGGAATTCAGATGAATGCATCTATGATGGTAAATTACATTACCCTACAGACTCATCACAATGGAAGATATTTGATAAACAATTTACTGATTTTGGAAGTGAAGTCAAAAATCTTAGAATGGGAGTCTGTATAGATGGAATGAATCTATATCAAAGACAAATATCCAACATAGTTCATGGACTATTTTGTTGGTAGTTTACAACTTATCCCCACAGATTTGTATGAAGAAAAAATATGTTATGATGAGTTTAATGATTTCTATACCAAAACAGCTAAGAAATTATATTTATGTGTATCTTTCACCATTGATTGATGATTTGAAACTTTTATGGGAGATAGGTGTAAATATTTTTTAAGCATACAAGAAAGAGTATCTTATTTTTTGTGCTATGATAATGTTCAGTATAAATGAATTTCTTGCATATGGAAACTTATCTGGATATAGTGTTAAGGGACATAAATCATTTCTAATTTGTGAAGAAGAGACTTTATATTATCAATTGAAAAATGGAAGAAAGACAGTGTACATGGTACATTGAATATTTTTTTGAATTGATCATCCTTATCATAGATTGAAAAAGAAATTTAACGGTTTATAGGAATGCAATCTTCCCCCACAACCATTTTCAGTTGAAGAATATTACAAAAGGGTGAAAAGTATTGATTCGAAATTTGGAAAGAAAAGTAGTTATGGTCTTCAAAAAAATATCTAGAAGAAATAGAATATTTTTTAACCACCTTATTAGAGATTTTTAAAGATAAAACATAACATTGATATTATGCATGTTGAGAAAAATATATGTGATAGTTTGTTTGGAACTTTATTAGACATAAAAGGAAATACAAAAGATGGATTTAATTCTATATTAGACTTGATATCAATAAGAATACGTTTAGAGTTACCACCCACTATGAAAGAAAACATAACATATTTACCTCTGGATTGTCACACATTAAGAAAGAGTGAGAAGTTGAATTTTTTTAGTGTATGTATGGTATAAAAGTACCCAGTGGATATTCTTAAAATGTGAATAATTTTGTGTAAGTGGAAGATTTAAAATTAATAGGTATGAAATCTCATGATTGTCACGTATTGATGCAACAAGTACAACTAGTTGCACTGCATGGTATATTTCCATCAACTATCATAAATATTATCATTCGGTTATGTAATTTTTTCAAATCCATTTGTATCAAAGTTATTGATCCAAATTTGTTAGATGAGTTGGAGAATTAAGTTTCATCTATACTTTGTCAACTAGGAATGTATTTTCCACTTACATTTTTTGATATAAGGGTTCATTTGATGATTCATATGCTATGTGAGATAAGAATATGTAGGCCGGTTTTATTTATGTTGGATGTATCCTTTTGAAAGGTATATGAAAATTTTAAAGGGATATGTTAAAATTCCTTATCGAATGAAGGCCTCTATTGTTCAAAAATATGTATCAGAATAGGTGATTGAGTTTTTTACTGATTATTTGTATAAAGTGGAGAATATTGGTCTCCCTATATCTCGAAATTTGACAGTTGATAGTGAAGGTAGAGGGATTTGAGTCTTAAAGGTAAAGTTCATTCCACATGATAGTGACGAAGGCACATTTATATATTTTGAACAACACATATGAAGTTCAATCATATATATAATCACATATTTCTGAATTAAAGAGACGATATCCAACAAGAAACGAAAAGTGGTTGGTGATTGAGCATAAAAAGACATTTGTTTCATGGTTTAAAGAGAAAGTGAGAACATATATATCTGCATCAGAAACATTAAAATGGTTGGCAGGGGGACCCTCAATTAATTTGATAACATGGAATGGTTTTGATATTAATGGGTACACATTTTACACAAAAAATCTGGATGATAAGAGTAGCATTCAAAATAGTGGTGTCATGGTTATCACTGAAGCAGTACATTTTTCAAGTGAAAAATATAAAAATCCAACTTCTTCTTTGTCAACATATTTTGGAGTTCTTGAGGATATATGGGAAATTGATTATACAAAAGTTTTATCCACTGTGTTCAAGTGTAATTGGGTTGATAGAAATTGTGGTGTGAAACATGATTGTGGATTTACACTGGTTGATTTGAAAAAAAAAATAATTACAATGAGGAACCATTTATCATGGAGACACATTAAAAGTAGATATTTTATGTCCTTGATCCATTGAATGATCAGTGGTCCATCGTTTTTCAAGGAAAAAAATACCATTTTGGTTATGATAATTATGTTGATGATGTTATTGATTTAAATGAGTCTTATTAATCTATTATGAAATTTTCGAATGATTATAATGACTACAAGGCAGATACAGTGCTTGCAGTACGTAGAGAACATGATGAAGGAATATGGAAAAACACTAAATTAGTCTCCTAATTTTTTTGGTAATTATTTATATTTTTTTACTTTTTTGAAACATACAAATTTGTGCCTCTCTTTTTACTTATCTTCATCATCCTTGTTTCTAAATATTCAGTTTTCTAATGATATCCAGGTACACAAAATTTCATTACACTTGGTTTTCTCAATGTCAGATATAGAGATAGAGGATAAGTTACCAAGTTATATCTATTTTTTATATTGTTAAATATTCAGTAATATATTTATTTAATGAAAGAAAACTTTTAATTTATCATTTATTTTGGAGGACTAATGATGCATCCTCAGAAGAGGAGACTTATCCTATTACTAAAGAGAAATAAATTTCTCAAGTTGGTAAATGTGGTATTATATGTTTACCAAAATTGTCACTTTCTCATGGAGATGAGAGATTACATATTCATTTTGATGATAATAATAATTCAACTGGACCAAATGAAGTTCAGTTTATCAGTTATATATCAATACAGAGCCGTTGCATGATTAGTATTTTATATCCTTATTGGAAGTTCATGGACAAGATGGAGAAATAGTAGCTTTGGGATTCCATGATGGTAAAATATCTCAATTGATTTATTTTATCTCTTTTTTTATATTAAATATTTTAAATGAAATAATTAATTTATTCAATTACAGATGACATTCAATTTTAAAGAAACAAAATAAATTAAGAAAATACAACTCTCTTTAGAGGCAGTTTGATGGAGATATTTTAAAACAAAAATGAAAATAAATTCTGTTTTTAGAATATTTTTTTGAAAACCTATGCCTTAAATATTAGTTTATAGATGCAGATACATGGAAGTAATTTATTGAGAGTCGTCATGAAGAAAAATTTCAGGTATGATAATTATTTTATATTGTAAAATTTATTATATATTTATCTAATTACTTCTTAGTTTATTTTTATATAACAGGCCTCTAAGAGATCTCATCAAGAGATCAAGTTGAAAAAGGTATACCCTAATACTTTATCATGTGGATGGTATCCATTATTTTAGCTGAAAATGATTGAATAAAAATTTGAAACATTAAGAGATCAATCTATTAGTTGTTCAGAAGAAGTATGGTTTGGTTCTCCATCTCCTCCCACTCACCATGAAAAATGGAAATGACCGAGAAGTAAGAAAAATAAAAAGTATATGACAGGGGAAGCTGAGGAAGTAGCTGATAAAATTGTAAGTAAATATTATATATTTGTCATGAATTTTTCTATTTTATAAATTATAAACATTAATATAATTTTTTCATTTTTAATTTCAGGATGAACTTCTGGAGAAAGATACACAGGAACCTTTTATTCTAGAGGGTAGGATGGACATCCTTTCCATTGCTTTAAGAAAGGCAGAACACCACAGCTGTGTTAGAGGATATCAGGAGGGTGTTAGTATTCAGAATGTTTTTTGTCAGACTAAGAAATTAAGAGATCCAGAAATAGAATCCTTAAAATTTGAGATGAAAGATATAAAATAGTCTATGGGTGATCAAATTCAAGTATTTGTGAATAAGGTTTTGTTAGAACACTTGAAAAGACAGTCAAAATCTACGTAGACTTCCTAGTCTTCCAAGTCTAATTAGCCGGCTGTTCAGCCTCTACAGCCATCCAAGTCAGACTACCCTGCCCAATCTACCTACTTTGATCCTCCACCTCCTCACTCGAACCAAACTGTATACTGTGAGTTATTTTCTAGAGATCCTCATATACATATTGTTGTGTTAGGACTCGTGCATTTTTTTTGGGGATTTTGTACATCACCAGCCTATGAAAATAGGTCAAATTAGAGTATCGGTACTTAATATTTTTTATCCTAATGCTCTACTACCATTTCATATTGAGGAGATTACCAAAGTTGGGGATTGTATGGGTCATTTTTTACTTTTTCCAATTTCTCTTCTTCATTATATTTCATATGAGGTATGCATATTTTTAAATATTAATTACCTATGATTGAAAATTACTTATTATGTTTTCTGGCATTTAACTTATATAGGATTATCTGAAATAAAAATAAATTGCACAATTAAAACAAAATGTTCAGGAAAAATCGACCGTAGATACTTCTAATATTTCTTATGGGAGACAAATATTATCTCATGCTTCTTCCTCCTTGAATAATATCTATGATTTTGGAATGAAGCCTGATATATGTGGAAGAGATTATCCTTTGAGATTACTCAAAGAAGATATCAGGGATCTAGTTGATTTTGAAGAGATTGGCCTGAATGGGTTGCATTTGTTTTCCATGTACATAAATTGATGCTTGAATTTTTATTTCTTTAATGAAAGATGGTTTAAATTGACTAGTTATATTTCCTTTTTAAATTAGGTATCTACACATGCTTCTCGTACAAAATGACAGCACAAGAATTTACAGTTTTATAGATCCAGAATACATTCTCATGGAAGTGAAACATGTGAATAATAATGATAGATTTGAATATATATGTGATAGATTATCATATACATAGATTAGATGTTGGTTTTTCCCATTTCTTGATAAGTTAGAACATAAACTTAATTATGAACTAATGATTATTATAATGTCATTAATTGTGAAATTTTTTTATTGTAGGGGGAATTGGATGTTAGGAATATTTTTCCCAAGTGAATTCACCTTATGTTAGTTTTTCAATTTATTAGGGAGTGTTCGTAAAAGATTTTCCACCTTATTAGATAGATAATTTTTTTTTCATAAGCTCATTATGTTTAATTTTCATTGTAATGACCCAAACATTCATTAATGGAAATCCATATTGATCTAATTAAATGTCTCTTTATATAAAATGTTTATATAAAACGTAAACTTCTTTGGTTTCAAGTTAAGAATTGTGACTGTTTCTAGTATAGTCGTTGAAGAGTGATCACATGGTTAGTATAAATATAGGGCTTTAACAAATCCAATTTACTCATACAAAGAAAGGGATGGCCTCATCTAGTAGATGTGCCCCATACGAAGCCCATTTTTCAGAGTTCGGAAAGGAGGTGGAATCATTGGGCTTCGCTCTTGACCAATATAAAGCTGAGCTTGAATATTTTAAGCTCAATCAGAACCTCCTATGAGAGAAGTGGAAGTTGATAGAGATTACCACCCAAGAAATGTTATCTGAGACACCCCAAGAGTCGGTCACAATTGCACACCTTACCCTTCGGTCTTATGCAGGTGTTATAAGGGGTTATGTAACAAGATATTAGCACTATGGTCATGTATATTATTTTTTTATATAATAATGAATATACTTTCATTTTATTTTTGTTACCTTGTAAATAGTTTTTAAATCACTAATAGTATTTTTAGTTAATATTTAACTAAGAAATCTATTTTGATGAATTAATAGATTTTTTTAATTAAATAATATTTTAATAAAATATTATTATTATTATTAAATTTATTGTTTTATTAAATATAAATTATTTTATAATTTTATGAATGTAATTGTAATTTTTATTAAGGTTTGAGAGCCATTTTTGTCAAAACCCGTGAGTTTTCAATAAATATCAATTTTTATTTTAAAAGTGAAAGTTAACATATTTAGAAAATTATTTAGATAAAATAAATATTATTTATTGAATCAGGACATCGAAATTATCCAATGGTGAATTTTTCATAATTTTCTTAAGACAGTCAAATTTTTGGGTAAAAATTAAATACCGTTTAAATATATAATGTGCTTTATGACATCATAATGACCCAATAGTGATGTAATAAAATACTATAATATTTATGTTCAGCAAATATATGTTTTACCATTAAAATAATGTGGTTTTGGGTATGTTTTACTTAGTTTACAAAGCATTAATGGACCCTTCAAGACTTATTAAACATCTTGTCATTTTAAATTGTTTTCCTTGGGAGTGTGACTCACCTCCACATAAGCAACCCCATTATTTTAAGAATCTAGGACTTTGGCATTATAAAATATTGTTTTCCTCTTCCCTTTTCCAAAAACCATGGGTAAAAACCATGGGCAGGTTTTTGGTTTGGATTAGTTTAATGTGAGGGTCCCAAACCAAAATAATAAAGAATTCCCTTACCTTTCCTAAATAAACCCACCCAATCTCCCACTTACTCCTCACTCAAAGCCTTTTAAGTTCATCCAACCTCTTCTATACTATCTCTAGAATCCTCCCAAGGTTCCCCAAGCTCCAAATAAGCCTCTCTCAATCCTCTCTCAATCCTTTGGAAGCACACTTCCAAGTAAGGGTTTTTTCTTCGTTTCTCATTTTTGTCTAATTTTCTTATTGTTGTTATGCCCTTTTAATTTCGACTATAAATGTTGGGGTATGGTTTTTCACCCCCCCCCCCCCACATAATTCCCTATTTATTTTTTAATGATGGGATATCCCTTTCTCTCCCATTAAATTCCTCCCATGTACACCCGTTACTATGCCAAAATTCCGAAAGAAATTTCTCTCTCCTCTTTTACATTCAAGAAATTATTTTGTATCATGACTCTAAATTTCATTAAAATTGTTGGGAAATGTATCTATATGACCCCCTTACTTTCAATTTCATGTACATATTATGAGACACCCCTTTATCTCTCATTAAATTCCTCCCATTTACACCCGTTACTATGCTGAAATTCTGAAAGGAATTTCTCTCTCCTCTTTTACATTCAAGCAATTCTTTTGTATCATGAATCTAAATTCCATTACAACTGTTGGGAAATGTATCTATATGACCCCATTACTGTCCATTTCATTTAAATATTATGAGAAACTCCTTTCTCTCTCATCAACCATTTTTATGAATTCTTACGTCACGTCGTTATGCTGCCAAAATTACACCGATTTTTCAAGCCAATGTCATTGTGTAGTGAATACCATACCCATTTCTCTATCAAGGGTATTCAATTTTATGAACATTTACATATTGATTATAAAGTTTCATGTATTAATTTCACATTCCTTTATTGTGGAATAAATTATGATGTTTTATGAATCCATGTTATATGATCCATGTGGCACACTTATGCATGAAATGAAATGTTTAAGAAGGGTGCGCCCTTATAGCGCTCCAATGCATTGGATAAAGTATAGTATCATGATACATCATGTGCAATGGGTGTTTACTCATGCTAATTCAAGTGAAATGACTTTTTACTCGTGCTTCATGTGCAATTAGGATTTACTCATGCTCCATGTGCAATGCGCCTTGGCTCGTGCTAATTCCATGTTAAGTGTTGTTGCCACATTTCCATGTTATGATTATCATGCTTTATCATGCATTTATGTCTATGATTCTATTGTGCTCTAATGATATTCCTATTTTCTAACATGTATTGTATTCCTCGTGTTACTACATGTTTATCCCCTTAATGGGCTTTATAGATCACCCTTTTCTTATGCATGTCCTCAGGTTATCCCCTGAAATTCTAAGTACGAGGGAATTTAGTGGTCATGTAAAGAAAGTTTTTAATAAAGATGTTTTATTTCATGTTTTAAGTTGTTATGTAATGACCCTAAGCCCCAAAGACACTAGACCTCTCAATCTTCTATATTGTATCAAGTAAAGTTTATTTAATAAATTATGTTTAATTGTGTAAAAAAAGATTAGGGTCGTCATAGTTGGTATCAGTGGATAGGTTTAGTTATTTTTGGGATTAGGATTAGAAAAACCTAGAAAAATACTTAGAGACAAGACTGAGTATAATAAAAACATCACTGAAATTTGGTGAGTATTGATTAAGTGGTTTATCAAGCAAATACATCCCTGTCTAGATACGAACAGGTAGAGGCGGCTCTGGAACATATGTATCCTAGGGGTAAAACCGGAAAAAACCACTTTGAACTAGACTCGAACGGAAACTGGTGCATGAAAATGGGACTTGATGCACTTTTGGTTATGACACTCCCAGGGGATATGCTTTGGTAAATTCACAAGCATAGTATGAACCTTTATTAAGGGAATTAAAAAAATGCCCCTAAGAATATATGTTAGAAAGTAGACCATGGATAATATAGATTGAAGCCTATAGATTCATAAATTAAAGAAATAAAAGTTATTTATAAGTTATCAACTTCTTTCTTTTGATTTCCCTTTATGTGTTACCCATAACTCTCTTTTTATTCCATCCAATGGCCGGTAATAGGAGGACTCGGGCTAACAACCAATGTGAAGATCAATGTGACGATTGTACTAATGAGATTCCCAATCCGATGGGAGTGGGAATCGCGAACTTTGTCATGATTATCTCTCACCTAAGCCAATATTTGAATAGAAACATGGGTTAAGAGGAATGTTCAACCCCCCCCCCCCCTAAGAAAGAACAATTCGCTATCGAGAGCTTCATGAGACAAAGGCCTCCTACTTTTAATAGATCATATGATCCCTCAATCGCTGAACAAAGGATCAACTCCATTGAAAAGATCTTATTTATCCTTAAATGTTATGAACAAGAGAAGGTTATCCTGGATGATTATTGTATGGAGGGTGAAGCTGATCAATGGTAGATGTTGATCAAAAATACGAAGCCTGAGGAGGAGATTGAAGCGTTGGAATAGAAGGATTTCCAGAAGATGTTTTTCGATAAATATTTTCTGTGCACCCTCTAGATTAAGATGGAAAGGGACTTCCTTTCCCTCAAGAAAAAAGATGAAGAATCATTGGAGTGTATGAGGAAAAGTTCACAAGGCTTGCACGATACGCTTCTGGCTTTGTCATTACCCTCAAATGCAAGGTTGACCGCTTCTTTGGTGGGATGAAACCTAGCCTGCGGAAAGCGTTGGTGATGCACAACTTCGACATCTATGAGGAAATTGTCCGATGTGCCCTCAAGGTTGAAATGGAGATCAAAGAATCTCATGGGTATCATAGGGATAAGAAGCGTAAAGTGGAGTTCAATGCTGGCGGTCCAATGGATAAATCCAATGGTGATAAGAAGATCCATCACCCTACTTTCCAAAGGTGCGGAAAGAAGCACCCTAGAAATTTCCTGAAGGGGACGAGGAAATGCTTTAGGAGTGGAAGGGAAGGGCACCTAGCTGTTAACTGTCAACAAGAAAAACCCGTGGCTGCAACAAAGGATAGGAACACTCCATTCGAACATCAACACATTTTTCATTGCTAAAATTTCAAATAACTAGGGCATCTTGCAAATCAGTTCCCTAAGACAAGGGTTTTCAGAGGCAACCAACAACCTCCAAGGCATCAAGGGACAACTTTTTCCATCACTATTGCCGAAGTGAACCCTGACAACGAAGTGGTGATAGGTATGCTAGTTATTAATTAAAGAATAGAGAACATAATTTTTGATTCAGGTTATATGAATTCTTTTATATCTCTAAAGTTTAGTAGAACAATCCCAGCACCACCACAAATCATGGAAGTCAAGATGTCGGTGAGTACGGAAAATGGGGCAATCATTGCATCCCATGAATATAACTCCTCCCTTGTCATAATCTGTGGATTAAACTTCCCGTAGAACCTCATCATACTCACTCTGGTGTAATTTGATGCAATTATTGGCATGGATTGGCTTTCCTTATATAGAGCCAACATAAATTGCCGTGAGAGGGAAATCACTCTCCATATAGAGAATGGACCCCCGATTCTTTACAAGTGCAAGGAGGAAGATGAATCTTCTTTAGCTCCATCATCTCAAGTGTGGATATTAATACCCTATGAGAATGCGTATCTGGATCATATGATTGAGTCTAAGGAGGAAACCATCCTAGAAGACATGCCTATTGTGAGGGAATTCGCTGATGTCTTTCCTGAGGAATTGTCTAGTCTTACTCCTAGAAGAGATGTGGAATTCTTAATTGATATTATACCTGGGGAATTTCCAATATCCAAGACTCCATGTAGAATGGATGTTGTGGAGCTTGAGGAGATGAAGAAACAGCTATAGGAGAATTTGGATAAAGGGTTTATATGCCCAAGTGCTTCACCATGGGGCGCACCAGTCCTCTTCGTAAAGAAGAAATATGGGTCAATGCGCCTTTGCATAGATTATCGTGAGATTAACAAAATCACGATAAAGAACAAATATACTCTCCCAAGAATTGATGACTTGTTCGATCAGCTGCGTGGAGCACAATACTTCTCCAAGGTGGATTTGCGGTCGGGATATTATCAACTAAGGTTGAAGAAGGAAGATATCCCCAAGACTGCTTTTCTTATAAGATACGGGCACTATGAATTCATATTAATGCCTTTCGGACTCACTAATGCTCTAGAAATATTCATGGACTTGATGAATAGAGTCTTTAGATATTACCTCGACAAATTTGTGGTAGTCTTTATAGATGATATTCTGATATACTCCAAAACCAAGGAGGATCACGAGGAGAATCTAAGAACTGTACTACAGACCTTGTGGAAGGAGAAGATTTTTGCAAAGTACAACAAGTGTGAGTTCTGGTTGAAGGAGGTCTCATTCTTGAGCCGTATCATCACAAGAAATGGGATATATGTGGATCCCTCCAAAACAAATGCAATTGAGGGATGGTCGAGGCCAACATCGATAACAGATATCCGTAGATTTTTGGGATTATCTGGATATTATCAGCGATTTGTGAGAAATTTCTCACGATTGTCTAACCCTCTTATCAAGCTAACTCGGAAGGGAGTAAAGTTTTCTTGGAGTGATGAATGCAAATAAATCTTCAAGGAGTTGAAAAGGAGGCTTATCACTGCACCTGTGCTCACTTTACCCACAAGTGGGGAACTTTTTGTGGTATCCCGTGATGCCTCTAAGAAGGGTATGGGATGTGTATTGATGAGAAATGAAAAATTAATTGCCTATGATTTAAGGAAATTGAAAGTTCATGAACAGAACTATCCAACACATGACCTCGAGTTGGCTGCAGTGATCTTCACTTTGAAAATTTTGCGGCATTATCTCTTTGGGGAGAATTGTGAAATATATAAGGACCACAAAAGCCTCAAGTATATATTCACACAGAAAGAGTTGAACATGTGCCAACGAAGATGGTTAGAGCTAATCAATGACTATGACTTCTCAATCCATTACCACCCTGGGAAAGCGAACATGGTGGAAGATACCCTAAGTAGAAAGGACCCGGAAATTCTATCAGTTATGAGAATTGAAAAGGACCCAATCTTCTTAGATTTGATGAATATTGACACGGGAATCATAAAGAAGGGAACATCATCAATCCCTTCACAAATGATTTCTCAACCATCACTTTTTGAAAGGTTAAAGGATGCTCAAAAAGATGATGTGGGAATTCAGGAAAAAGTGGAAGCTATCGGAAAAGGGAAATCCTCGGAGTTTAATGTTAATGAAGAAGGAATTGTGAGATTTGGGAAAAGACTATGTGTTCTATCAAGTCCAGAGCTAAAGAAGGAACTTTTGGATGATGCACATAGTTCGAATTTCTCTATTCACCCAGGAAACACAAAGATGTATCGAGATCTCCAAGACCATTATTGGTGGGATAATATGAAAAAGGAGATCGTTGAATATACATCAAAGAGCCTGGTGTGTATGAAAGTGAAGGAAGAGAGGCAAAAGTCTAAGGGCATGATGCCACCATTGCCCATACTAGAATAGAAATGGGAGAACATCACCATTGACTTTTTCACCGGACTTCCGAAGACATCCAAAGGAATAAATGCAATCTGGATTGTTGTGGATCGTCTTACAAAGGCCGCACAATTCATTTCTATTCGGGAGGATTTCTCATTGGATCAACTGGAATAGATATATATTAGTGAATTGGTAAGACTACATGGAGTACCACTATCTATTGTGTCCAATCAAGATCCAAGATTCACCTCTAAGTTTTGGAAGAGCCTTCAACATGCTCTGAATACTGAACTAAACTTCAGTACGGCCTATCATCCTCAAACTGATGGCCAATCTGAGCGGACTATCCAAACACTTGAGGACATGTTGAGAGCGTGCTCAATGGACTTTAAAGGAGGATGGGATCAACATCTTCCTCTGGTTGAGTTCTCTTATAATAATAGTTTCCACTCAAGAATCCAAATGGCACCATATAAAGCCCTTTATGGGAAAAGGTGTAGAACACCGACGTAATGGGATGAGGTCAGTGAGCATAAGCTTCTTGGACCAGAAATGGTCGAAGAAATGGTGGAGAAGGTGAAAACTATTCAGCAACATATCAAGGCAGCCCAGAGTTGACAGAAGATTTATGTAGATAATCATCGATGAGACCGTGAGTTTAAAGTTGGAGACATGTTATTTCTACACATATCTCCGTGGAAGAAGGTCATGAGGTTTGGAAATAAATGTAAGTTATGTCCACGGTACATCGGCCCTTTCGAGATTATTGATCATGTCGGGGATGTGGCCTATCGACTAGCACTTCCACCTACCATGGCCAAAGTATATGATGTCTTTCATGTATCCCTCTTAAGTAAGTACATACCAGACCCTTCACATGTACTCTCTTATGAGGTGGTACAGTTAGAGGATGATCTTTCTTTTGAGGAGCAACCAGTGAAGATCTTAGATTGTAGAGAAAAAGTTCTACGAAATAAGATAATGCCCCTCATCAAGGTGTTGTGGTGAAACCAAAAGTTTGAATAAGCGATATGGGAATTGGAGGAGATGATGAAGTAGAGTTACCCACATCTTTTTTAGTGTGGGAAAAGAAAACTTCGAGGGTGAAATTTTTTTAAGGGGGGAAGATTGTAACGACCCAAACTTTCATTAATGGAAATCCCTCTTGATCTAATTAAATGTATCTTTATGTAAATTTTTTATATAAAATGTCAACTTTTTTGGTTTTATGTTAAGAATTGTGACCATTGCTAATATAGTCATTGAACAGTGATCACATGGTTAGTATAAATATGAGGCTTTAACAAATCCAATTTACTCATACAAAGGAAGTGACGGCCTCATATAGTAGACATGCCCCATAAGAAGCCCATTTGTCAGAGCTCAGAAAGGAGGTGGCGTCATTGGGATTCACTCTTGACCAAGCCCAAGCTGAGCTTGAATATGTTAAGCTCAAGCGGAACCGCCTACGAGAGAAGTGGAAGTTGATAGAGATTACCACCCGAACAATGTTATCTGAGCCACCACAAGTGTCGGTCACCATCGCACACCTTACCATTCGGTCTTATGCGGGTGTTATAAGGGGTTATGTAACAAGAAATTAGCACTATGGTCATGTACATTATATTTTTATATAATAATGAATATACTTTCATTTTATTATTGTTACCTTGTAAATAGTTTTTAAAGCACAAATAGTATTTTTAGTTAATATTCAACTATAAAATATATTTTGATGAATTAATGGATTTTTTTAATTAAATAATATTTTGATAAAATATTATTATTATTATTAAATTAATTTTTTTATTAAATAAAAATGATCGTATAATTTTATGAATGAAATTGTAATTTTTATTAAGGTTTGGAAGACATTTTTGTCAAAACCCGTGAATTTTTGATAAATGTCAGTTTTTATTTTAAAATTGAAAATTAAAATATTTCGAAAATTATTTAGATAAAATAAATATTATTTCTGGAATCAGGATGTCTAAATTATCCAATGGTGAATTTTTCATAATTTTCTGAGATAGTCAAATTTTTGGGTAAAAATTAAATACCGTTTAAATATATAATGTGTTTTATGACATCATAATGATCCAATAGTGATGTAATAAAATACTATAATCTTTATGTTCGGCCAATATTTGTTTTAAAATTAAAATAATGTGGTTTTGGGTTTTTTTGACTTAGTTTACAAAGAATTAATGGACCCTTCAAGACTTATTAAACACTTTGTCTTTTTAAATTGTTTTCCTTGGGAGTGTGACTCACCTCCACATAAGAAACCCCATTATTTTAATAATTTCAGACTTTGGAATTATAAAATATTGTTTTATACTTTCATTTTCCAAAAACCATGGGCAAAAACCATGGGCTGGTTTGTGGTTTGGATTAGTTTAATATGAGGGTCCCAAACCTAAATAATAAAGAAATCCCTCACCTTTCCTCTATAAACCCACCCAAGATCCAACTTCCTCCCCAATCAAAGCCTTTTTAGTTCGTCCAAACTCTGAAATACTCTCTCTAGAATCCTCCCAAGGTGCCCAAGATCCTAAGAAGCCTCTCTCAAGCCTTTGGAAGCACACTTCCAATTAAGGGTTTTTTCTTCGTTTCTCATTTTTGTCCAATTTTCTTAATGTTGTTATGACCTTTTAATTTAGATTATAAATGTTGGGGTATGGTTTCACACCTCCACCATACTTTCCTCTTTATGTTTGAATGATGAGATACCCCTTTCTCTCTCATTAAATGTCTCTCATGTACACCTGTTACTATGCCGAAATTCCGAAAGGAATTTCTCTCTTCTCTTTTACATTCAAGCAATTCTTTTGTATCGTGACTCTAAATTCCATTAAATTTTTTGGTAAATGTATCTATACGAACCCCTTACTGTCCATTTCATTTACATATGACGATACACCCCTTTCTCTCCCATTAAATGCCTCCCATGTACACTCGTTACTATGCCGAAATTCTGAAAAGAATTTCTCTCTCCTCTTTTACATTCAAGCAATTCTTTTGTATCATGACTCTAAATTCCATTAAAATTGTTTGTACATGTATCTATATGAACCCCTTACTGTAAATTTCATGTAAATATGATGACACACCCATTTATCTCTCATCAACCATTTTTATGAATTCTTACGTCACGCCGTTATGCTGCCGAAATTGCACCGATTTTCCAAGCTAATGTCATTGTGTGGTGAAAATCATGCCCATTTCTCTATCAAGGGTATTCACCTTTATGCACATTTTCATATTGATTATAAAGTTTCATGTATGAATTCCACATTCCTTTATTGTGGAATAAATGATGATGTTTTATGAATCCATGTTATATGATCCATGTGGCACACTTATGCATGAAGTGAAATGTTTAAGAAGGGTGTGCCCTTATAGCGCTCCAATGCATTGGGTAAAGTATAGTATCATGATAAGTCTTGTGAAATGGGTGTTTACTCATGATAATTCAAGTGCAGAAAGGTTTTACTCGCACTTCATGTGCAATGAGGATTTACTCATGCTTCATGTGAAATGAGCCTTGGCTCATGCTAATTCCATGTTAAGTGTTATTGCCACATTTCCATGTTATGATTATCATGCTTTATCATGCATTTATGTTTATGCTTCTATTGTGCTCTAATGATATGACTATTTTCTAACATGTATTTTATTCTTCATGTTACTCCATGTTTATTCCCTTATTGGGCTGTATATCTCACCCTTTTCTTATGCATGTCCTCGGGTTATCCCATGCAACGCTAAGTACGAGGGAATGCAGTGGTCATGTACAGTATGTTTTCAATAAAGATGTTGTATTTCATGTTTTAAGTAGTTACGTAATGTTCATAAGCCCCAAATACACTAGACCTCTTGATCTTCTATATTTTATCAAGTAAAGTTTATGTAATAAATTATGTTTAATTTTGTAAAAAAAGATCAGGGTTGTCATAATCATAGTTTATACATGTATTATTAGTTCCTATATATGAAAATGTAGTTCATGGAAAAAATTTAATAGATAACACATGTCGATAAAGAAACCAAATGCAATCTGATGTATGGAAGTAAAGGTAATTATTTTTTATATTAGATATTATTATGATTTTTTGATATATATATATATATATTGGTTTTCATTATCGAGTTAATTATTTATAAATATGGTGTCATCATCAACAAGGACATATTGAATGTGGTTATTATGTTCTACAATTCATGTACAAGATAATCACAACTGGGGTAACTACTGAATTTGATAAGGTTATTTATATTAATTTTTTTATATTTTTTGTCATAGTATTCTATTATTTAATCTCATATCATTCAATGTTATTTTAGAAATTCAATAATGATGATTCTTATACCCAAAATGAACTTACCCATATTCAATCTTTGTTTGTGAACTACTTGTTAAGTATCATTATGATTTGAGGTATGTATATTATAATGTTTATAAACAATATTACATTTTACTAATAACATGTATTCAAAAAACCAATTCTTTTGTTATAATAGGTGTTTGAATATAATGATATCAAATGAATGCTTCAACAATAACGAACAATGATCATGTTGTAAATTTTAGGTATGTATATTTATAATACAAATGTGTAGATAGTTTTTTGATTAACTAGATAAAATCATGTGAGGTTTTATAGATTTTTAGTCAATTATAACTATTTTTTTATTGTTCTATACTGATTTTATATTACAGGGATTTTGATTATTTTGGAAGTGTAATATTCTGAATTTTCTATAAAAAAAGTAATATTTAGTGTTGGTTTTAATAAAAACTGATGCCGAAACATTTTAAAAAAACCATGTTTTCATAGTTGGTTTTCATTAAAACCGACACCGAAAACCGACCTGTCTATGGTTTTTCATGTCGGTTTATAACAAACTGATGCAGAAAAAAATCTTACGCTCAATTTTTCGCATCAGTTTTAGTAAGAACTGATGCCAAAAATCAGTTTGCAGTGTTAGTTTATTTGTAAAAACAATGCCAAAAACTAATTCCAACATCAATTTCGGCATTGGTTTTTTAAAAATGATGTCAAAAATCTTTTTTTACGTTTCCTTTATAGACTTTGGGTAAAAAATGACATCAAAAATGAAAAAAACTGACATTAAATCCATATTTTTCACTAGTAGTACCAATCCTAGAATCTCTATGACCCTTTCACCCTATCTACTGAATGGTGGTTTGGTAATTTTCCCTTGTAAACAAGCATGCCATATTTTAAGTGTCTTTAGATCATATGATTCTCAATAACCATCTTGATAGAGATCTTTCAAACACTTCTCATTTACATGACCTAGACGGTGATGCCAAAGTTGGGTGTTATATGAGTCATGTGAACATGATTCGTTATCAATTTCCAACACATGATTTTTGTAATTTGATACATAAATATCGTTATTTAAATGTTCCATACCATAACATGTGTTGTCCTTATAATAAAAAATTTTTATTTTCAAACTTGAAAATAAACCTATCTGTATCTAGGCATGATACAGAAATTATGTTCTTGGTAACTATAGGTAGATAATAAAAATATTTCAATACCAAAATCATTCTCATTGGCAATGAGAGGTTGTAGTCAACAATGGCTAGAGCAGCCATCCTTGCCCCATTAGCAACTCTCAGATACACCTATCCTCTAGAAATATTTTTGGAATCTACTTGGTTCCTACATTTAGATACATATTTTATCCCCAAAAGCTGTATGTAATACCCAATGTGTAGATATTGAAATATTACACTTGATAATGAATTCACATTTAGATTACTCTTTCTTCTAGGTGTAGTTCCTCTTCAAGTGGCCTGACTTGCCACATGCAAAACATACTACCTTCTTTTCCTTGCCTTGCCTCTGGATCTTAATCTTCATAGAAGGATGGTGCTCGAGAGATTTAGACTTTTTATAGGTCTTGGGACCCTTTTCCTTGTTCTTCCTTTTCTTATTAACCATAAGAACTATGGGTTTTTCATGCCCCATGTCCTTATTCACTTGGAAAATCAAAGTAAGAAGTTATAAAATACTCTTCTCATTATTGCTCAGATTGTAATTAACAATAAAACTGGAGAAGGTTTTGGGAAGTGATGAAAGTATGAGATATTTATGCAACTCATATGTGAACTTAATCCCTAAGATATCTAAGTATTTAATGTATCCAATAAGCTTGACTACATGAGGCCCAACTGGAACAGACTCTCCAAGCTTAGTTGTAAACAAATCATTGGATATCTTATAACTCTCTTGTCTCACCTTCTCTTGATAGAGATCCCTAAGTTGAGACATCATGCTATCTGTATCCATGTCATCATATTGCTTAAAAATATCATTAAAAAAAGGATGATAGAACGAAAAACTGAACATATGTCACATCATTCAAATGTTTCTTATAGAGTTTTAACTCTTCATCACTATCCTCATATCCAAGCGCTTTAAGAAAAGGTTCTTACAACACATATAATTTCCTTTCATGGTGAAGGATGACACATAGGAACCTTTTCTATTCTTGGAAATTTGTGTCGGTGAGAAGGTTTTACTTATCAAGTATGGATCACAATGATATGGTTGATGTCATTTTAAGGTTATTTCTACAAATAAGACGAGAATAGATTTTAGTACTTTATTTGATAAAATCAAGACAAAAAATATATATTATATTTATTAGTCTCCATCTATTTTATCGAAACCCAATATCTCTCTCCATTGGATTTAGAATATCCTATTTCTTGGATATTCAAGTGGAAAGGATCCATATTTCCCTTCTCATTACCCCAACTTGGGTTGTTCAATAAACTTGAATGGTTTTAGGTAGGAATTCCAAATACCAACTTCATTAACTTATAGTTCCTTGATCGGTTGATTGGAATCTCCAATCCCCAAATCCTTAAAAGGGATTTTCTCAACCTTTGCCTCTTAGTTACACCAAGTCCTTCTTTGGTAGTCAACTGTTGATGTAAACATTTAAGTCAACCCAAAAATTAAAGTTAGAATTCCCCAATAATTGAAATCACCCTAGATTGGGTTGGTCAAGCACTTTGAACTATGGTTCGATTTTAACTGAAGTAATGGACGACTATACCAACTTAATATTTTATTGAGGGATTTTATCCTTTTATGTGTAAATTTAAAATTATTATCTTTATCACATGATTTTTAATATTAATTGGGTTTACTTAAGTGATTAACCATGTCTTAGATAATATTTACGCATAAGACAATATATTTTATTTCTATATTTCATGCTCGTTAATTCATTAATTATGTGATCATGAAAAAACATCCATAATGAAATAACCATGAAACATGACAGAAATAAAATAATAAAGTGGTATAATAATGATATTTACTAATGGTTATTTTATCTATTTTTTGATAAACTAACCATTGACATAGGGGGGAAACAGATTGAACCAATTAAGGTTTTTACTATAACTTTCCACCACTCCACCTATGTATCTCCTTGGATTAGTTTTGCCTCATCTCCAAACTTGAACTACCTCCACTAGCTTGGGATCTCCATCCATTACATATGCTTTTACTCACACATAAGTGAGGTAAAATGGGTTTACATAAAAGAAACCATGGGTATTCATTCCCTACATAATAAGAGAAGATAAGGATTGTAGGACAACAATTTAATTTACTAATAAATTAAATGAAACCAAATGAAACCAATCACATACAAGGTTCCAGTATATGCTCATGGTCATCCATATGAATAAAACAAATTAAGCATTTAATAAAACTAGAATTCAATTATTAATCATTCATATTTATGATAAATCATGTTTGAATCAATTAATTATTATCTTTAATTAATCAATTCTCTTATCTTAATTCTCATTTGAATTTATTTGAGATTATCATCCATAATATTTTTAAACAAATTAAATAAATTTATTTAAAAGTAACTATGTATATAAATGTACCTTGGAGGAAACATAGTGAATACCCATATGATTCTACCCAACATATATTATACTCATATACTATTTTACTTATGTGACATATGGAATACATGACTTATCACGTACTTTCACAACATTTACTTCACAGATGATTACATGAATTACAAGATTTTTTGGTCATGTGTTATGCTTCAATACACATAGATTAACAACTTGTAATATGACTCATACATGATATGAAGATATAAATATTAAACATATATTTATTAAACATTTATCTATTTATTTATATTAAAACCTATCACATGGTGTGTCCTGTCTTTATGACCACATGCAAGTACATGTCTTAAGATTTACATAGAAAAATAAATAAATTTTAAATCTGTGTAATTTGGTATACGTACACGGTGTGTGCATCTGAGCTATATGGTGTGTACATCTCTCATTATCTATATGAGGTACAGTCCTATAGACTCAGCGTGTAAATCATACCTAATAAAATTTGAGTACACAATATGTATCATGGACTACATGACATGTTAACTTCGAGTTACATGCTCACTGGTCAGGTAGGCCGTGTATGATAATACACATCCCATCTGTGACTAAAAGGGACTAAACACAGTGTATGTGGGCTACACATCATGTAATTCAGCTGACCATGTGCTAGTCTAGACCAGTCAACAAATAGTGTAATAATTAACTATACTATGTGTCATCAGTGCATGTGTTTTGAGTAATTACTGAATTAACGCCTTATGCATTGAACACAAGTACATGACATGTAACTCTAATTACATGGAATGCACTCTTATTTTTCCCAACCAGAAACCTTGGAACCTTTAGATGAGTTCCTCCATTTTATTTTAATCATTAAATGAATTGTTTTGATTAGATCTATGAGAAAAAGAGGAATAAATATATCTCACAATTCAGATTAAAATAACGATTAAACTTAAATTGAAAGACTAAATTAAAAAATGAATAAATCACCAAAGATATTTAAATAATTATAAATAGTTATGTGACTACTTTGTTACCACTTTTTGGTTCTAGGCGTAGTGGAAGTGTGTGATGGGAAGTGCCCAACATTGATTTTATTATGACCGATGATCAATCTGAGATCTAAACGATGATAAACATTGAGATATATGGAATTGAATCAAAGAAAATAGACGATGGAAATCATACCGGAACCAGAGGGAGGATCATAAAATATTATTTATAATCAATTTAATTAAATAAATAATTACATTTTTTGGAATTATTTCTTCATTGATGGATTTGGTGATAGATCTATGATGCATCATTGTTGTGATGTGGGAATTAAGTGAATATTCCCTCTAGTGGTAATCCACATGTATAGCACAAATCTTCAGACGTTGTTGAAGGATTCCCTGGGTTCTAGCATGGAAGATCCTTTCACTTGCATCATCTACCTTTGATCACTACAAGAACCACTTCCAAAGCATACTCCTTGATTTGGTGGAGGAAGGTTTCTCTCCGTTCATGGGAGCATTGTTAGATAAGGGAGCTCTCTAAGGCTTGAGAGGATTCTCCAATTCTGTTGTGCACAACCAAGACAAATGAATTTCTCTCTTGATAAAATAACATAATTGGGTTTATATATTGCCAGGGTTAAAATAAAATAATTGCACAGGTTATCTTAATTATTTATTTAATCTTAGCTAAAACCCCATGTCAAATAATAATAATAATAATATTATTTCTCGGCATGAACTTAACGTGCGAATTAAAATTAAATATTATTTAATCAAATAATATTCAATATTTATTATTTCACACCGGAAATAAAATCTCAGTCCTCCATTCATCCATAATCTTTATCGGACCTTGAATAATGTCTATTTATTTATTAAATAAATATCACTATATTATTCACCAATAAATAAATAAATATTATATTTACTAAATAGAAAATAAATATTTATATGTGATCAAGCATACATGAATAATTATTAAACCACATACAAGAATAATATTTATTCAATCTATTAAATAATAAATAATAATATATTATTTAACTATGATTCTGGATACACTTGGTGTGTGACCCTCTAGGCCTATTTCTTAGTGGTATTAGGTGAAGTATCCCAAAGTTCATGGTTAGCGTCTAGAAACAGAGAGAAGAACTTTATTAACTAAATTAGAGCTCAACTCAACTTCATATATAAAATGATCATAATTCCCAAACCTAGCCACCTTTGTTTCTTATCAATTTTTATGGGGACACTAGTGGTCTATCTAATATCATACAAAATCCTTGGGTGCTAAACTATTTAGTTTAATCTTTATATCTTGACCCTCAATTTAACAGATGAATTGCATGCCTCCAATGGATTGAGGGTGCGATCCCACTCTTGAATGTTACGAAAACACAGCTTGAAAGACACCAATAAAAAAATCCCATGCTCTCATCTTCAATTCTTTAGAGGGGGAGATAACATAGAAGAAACCACAACCCATCGATATGTATATCCAGTTAGAGAATCCCTAAATGCCTAAGAGGCACACCCTTAGATCTTCAATTCTCTATGGATTATAACCCCTGAGAAAAATAAGTCGAGCGATAATGGAATGTTTACCTATCTCTAATATTTCCAAGATAGTATCAGGATTTTACTTCACATGAGAAACATTTCCCTTTCCACATAAACCTCTAGAGATAGAACCCTTGAAGAGAGAAAAGGATCATTTGATCCGATTCTCAGGGATTGGATCATCTATTACAATCCCACCATAGATGACCTTTTTACCCTCATTTACAATAGTAGCAAACCTGTGATAATCAAAATTCCCATGGGCAAGGAAATTTTCAACTTGAGAAGGATCATATGAGGGTGACATGACCATTGCTCAATGATTCTTGGTCATAACACCACATTTGGAAGGACCTCAAAATAAATCTTGGCCCTACATCCATTTGTCTTGTTTATGTGAACTTGGTTTTCTTCTCACTGCATCATGCTTTAGGGGGTGTGTTCTTGGATGGGTTGGCATGTCTTCAGTGGTTTGTTTGAGTGGATGGTGCTTAGAGGGTTCAAAATTTGTGTATGAGTTATGCTTAACTCCCGATGAGGGGCCTCAACCAAGCCCAAAGTGCATCGTACATTCCCCAACTAGGAAATGACTTTGAATCGGCCTATTCATAACATGAATAGTGTTTGTGTCTGGCGGTACTCGAGCTTGAACAAGTTCCCCCGAGTAGCGAATTGGTACCAAATTGGTTCACCACTTGACAAATGTCCTAGGGGAATGGGACAAAACATTGTTATTTCAAAACATATCATTTAGAGGAGATGACCTGAAGGTCCGAAAGAGCGGTCTACATCACACAATGAAAATCAATCTTCTATTTCATTTCCCCCCACTACCAAGAAGGAAGGGCACCCCTCCGTATCACATCAAGAATCCATGTGGGAAGAGGGTCGGTTGATAGGTGTCAATACACCCATCTCTATTTCGAGCTACCCACCCAGCGGTGCCTATGTGATGCCCCACACCACCACCTACCAAGTAAATTTGTGTTATCTAATTGGTTCCATTATATTGATTATCATGTGGCAGGTCACCCCTCCATCCCATATTGGAATTTTGGGTGGGTAGAGAGACAATTGATAGGCGTCAATGCAGTCATTTATCTTTCAAGCTACTCGTTCAATGACGTATGCATGTTACTACATAAAAATGTTATCAAAATCTATTATTCTTACTAAAGTGCGCGAGTCTTCATACATGTGTCATATCCACACTCCTCGCCTCCTTGGTACCCCCACCCCCATATCAGTCTCCCTTCTCCCCTACTTCCCGTCTCCATATCCCATTGTTTCCCCTTTGATTTTCCACTTCCCTGCTCACCCACTATTCACATGGCTCTCTACCCTGCCCCCCTCTTCCCGTCACTATATCCTGATCTTCCTCTCTTTGTCGCAGCTTCTTCCCGAAATCCCTCCTCTCCCCAGTTCTCGTTGCCCCTCTCCCTGCTTTTTTCCCTACCCCACATAGTATCTTCGCCTTTGCCTCCAATTATGAATCCACTTTTTCATGAGTTCCTCCATCACGTCGCCTCCGCCCAAGCTTCTCTACCTCCCTGTCCACGAATCCCGATCTTCTAGCCTTTAATCCCTGTTAATCATCAGGGAGTATCCATTTTGTTTACAATGATATTGGAATGCTCAATTTGAAACACTAAGTTCAAATCCTATTCTTTACCTTCATTATTGATTTTAGAACTGTGAACATAGATATCACTTTTTTTTATTCACATGTCTCTATTCTAATACCAACTCTTTCGATTTTATCAATGTCTGCTCCTCTTTGTGTAGACAACCTCTTAGATTTTCAGTAGGGTTTTCATCATTAATAGAAACCAATGCCTCCTCTTCCATGACAGGTTATCTCTGACTACTTATAAACCTACTATATTTCTATACATCTTCATCCAAATCATTAAAATTTTATTATATTGATGACTTTTCTTTCATTTATTTCCCATATGTTTAATCCACTCAAGTTGAATTTATTTGAAGTTAGCATTTTTTATTACATCTCATGATTTAATTTTCATATTTCTTTTAACTTTTTTTAAGAAATTATCGATGCCTCTTAGGTTTGTTCTTCAATGCTATTTCACTAACCTGTATTGAAATTCATGGTTATTCATACTAGGATCATTTATGGATGAGGACTCACTACTATACATAGAGGTATCCAGATACAAGATACTATATGAGAAGTGAGTAAGTTTACTTATTAAGTTCAATCTTAGATCAACTAAGAAAATAGTTCATGGATAGAATCTTGGTCTTGATGATTTTACATGTCTATTTTTATTATTTCAATTTGTTTAAAAAAATTATGAATACTAGAATTTGGTCATTTATGTAATTCCAAATTGTTTATTGATGTTTTATTTATTTCATTCATTTTGTTTACTTCAAGAATAAAAATTATGAACTTGTTAATGATACGTTGCAACTCTGTCAACTGCACTATGACTATGCCCTGCATTTCGTATGATATAAATGGGTTCACATTCATTATTAGTATTATATACCAAGTGTTATCATGCTATATTAAATGTTATCATACTTTTAACAATAAATACAAACATTAAAAAAACCATTTACTTTTATCATCTTTTAATTGTCATTACATCGTGATAATATATGTATATAAATATATATATATTCAATGTTGGTATGATGTATTCAAATTATTGTATATGTTGTTGGTGTGCTCTATACATGTAATCATGTTGTTAGAGAATAGTTAACATGGTATAATAATGCTTAATACATGTTTCCATTCACTGTCATTATGCTGCTTTCAGTGTATTATTGTATTTCTATCAACTACTATTATTTTCTTAATATTCCAGCAGGCTTGAAGGCCTCAATAACTCCCAACAGTAGGTGCACATTTCCTCCAACATACCATGCCTTTTGATTTCTAATTGTTTATACTCTCCCATTCTCAATTATGTTTTTTCCTTTCTTTATTTTTTTTGCATTTATTGTACTCAGTTTTGTGTTGTGGGAGCTTCATCATTTAAAGAGTCTTTGAAAATTGGTGTATAATTGTACCACCGCATGAAGGTTAGTTTTGAATTATTTGAATTTATTATTTTAATAACAATGTTTTAATTAAACTTTTTATTTTTAAATTTTAGTTATTCATGTTTCCATTAATCTTTTGGTTTACCATTAATCTTGTGGTTTTTCAAATTTAGTTATTGATCTATTGGTTACAGGAAATCTAGAAAATACCTTGAAAACAACATGAAACTACTGTTTCCTATTATGCATGCACACAAAAATTTATCTGAAGGGGAAACCCCACTTTTAACCTTAAATAGCCTTTTAGGTTACAACATCCTCAATTTTCATTATCCTTAAGTTTTAGCAGTTATAAATAATTATTTTTATTTTATCATTATGGTGAACTGTCATCAATTGTTAAGGCATTGATTTTGTTGAAATTATTTTAAACAAAACATTCAAATTATTATTCTTTTTGAAATTAGTAGTCAGTTATTTTGTTTTAGTAGTGACCAGATCCTATGAGAACGCATGGGGGAAATACTAGTTTTATCTAATACATAAACTATACACATAAAAATAGTTAAAACCATAGCTAACTTAGTGAGAATAAAACATAAAAAATGATTTCATCAACACAGAATATTGTTCGAAAACATAAATTTTAACTTTAAAAAAAATCATGCATAACCATATTTTCTATCAATTAAGTTATTTATTTTTATTATTTTTAATAAAATCATTATTTTTTACATTAATTTTTTATGTGTATAACCTATGTGTTTATTTAAATTTCAATTATATTTATATTTTATAAACTTTAAAACCCAAACATAATAACTTTAAAATAGACGAATTGGAAAATTTATATAATATATTATATTATATTGAGGTACAATTATCAACGGCAAATCACTTACACTACAAAGAAACTGCACAAATACACTAGCCTGGGGATTTGACTTCGCAACCATGCCCCAAACCTCATCCCTCCCATGCCACCCCACTCAAGTGCGGAGACAGGAAAATTGTATAATATAAAATATAAATACAATCAAAATCAAATCAACTACATCGATTGTGCATATAAAAAAACAATTGTAAAGTAATTAATAAAAAATAATTCAACCGTCACAAAAGGGGCCAGATCGGTACAAATGTAGGCCCATTTTATCTTTCCCTTTTGAATCGTCCAAATCATATGTGGGACCAGATGGCCCCAAACGGGGATGGTTCACAAGCAGGAGGTCTGTAGAAATGGGTGGATGGGGCAGCGGCGGTGCGAGGAGGGTGCTGGTGACCTACAGGTGATTGCGGGGAGGATTCACAGGGCGTCCTGGGATGGTGACGCATGGCCACGCAAAAAACCATGGTCCATCATTTAGTGAGCCTCCCCAAACACGCCCCATCCAGTGGCCACTCATCCTCCCCCTACTCTTTTATCTATATTTCTGTGACCAAATTTTTATTTATCATAAAAAAAATACTTCTACTTTATAACAACATATATATATATATAAAGGTTGATACACATAAGTGTACTAATTAATATGTAAATGTTAATAAAAAATATAAGTTTTAATAAATAAATATTTCTGGTGTCGTTGGTTTTTTCGAATCGGAGGCTCATCAACATCACTAATTTTTGTATCGTCTTCTCTTGTCCCATCATCATCACATGGTACGAAAGAGGGCGACCAGGTAAATTGGTGGGAGAATTTCCCATTAACTAATAAGGAAAAACTGTCAATCATTTCCAAGGGGATGAAGACGTGTTTCTTGTTCACTACATGTCTATCGTCACCCTGGGTAAATTCATTATTAATCGACCCTTCAATTTGAATGCACTGAAAAATATGCTCCAAACCGTAGCACGTCGGTGAGTTCATTGAATGGGATCTCTCAAATCCTATTCATTGTAGGTTTACTGTGCAGATAAATATTTTGATGAGATTACACATCAATGAAACACCAGGAAGAATCCAAAGAAGAAAACTCCTGCAAAGGTATTGCATTACATTCTTCTAAAACCACGCTTTCAAAGACTTTTCCTGTCTTCTAAGACTGCATGAGTTATGAAGTGGCTTGCTGAGGATAGTAAACTTGATGGATTGACAATACATCCAAAAGATTAAATATAATGGAAGATGATTGATTCATTATATACAGATTTTTTCTTCAGATCCTAGGAATGTACATTTGGGATTTTTTTCTGACAGTTTTAACCCTTTCTGTACTTTAAGTACTAATTATAGCATATGACCAGTCATTTTGATCCTCCATAATCTACCTCCATGGATGTGTATAAAGAAAACTTATTTCATTATTTTGATGATTATTCCTTGAAAGAAAATTCCTAGAAATGACCATGATATATACCTTAAACCTCTAATCAAAGAATTGAGAGAATTATGGGACGATGGCATGGAACATATGATGATTCATCGATAAAACTATTCAAATTTCATGTTGCATTAATGTGGAAAATTAGTGACTTTTCTTAACTAGGAAACTTATCTGATTGAAACACTCATACTTTTTTGGATTTTCCATTTTGTAATTTTTATTTTGAACCTAAAAATTTACCTCATAGAAGAAAATGGTGTTTTATGTGTCATCATCGATTTCTTGATGGTTCTCTTAAATTCAGGTTTAACATGACACAATTTGATAGATATATTGAATTGAGAAAGTCATTGAATGTATTATCTATTTCAGAAATTTTAGAACAATTATTGAATGTCAATGTAGAATTTGGAAAATATAATCAGTTTAAATTACGAGGAAAGGGTATGAGGTACAATATCTAAAGCAACTGGAACACAACAGTGGAAGAAAATGAGTATATTTTTCAAACTTCCTTATTGAGAGTTTAATTTGATACATTGTAATCTTGACGTAATTCATATTGAGAAGAAAGTTTGTGAAAATATAATTTTTATATTGCTTAATGAGTAGGGAATGTCAAAGGATCGCATTAATTCTCGTAAGGATTTGGAATCAATGAATATAAATCATGGTTTGTGAGAAAATTAGAATAAAAAGTATCCTTTGGCTATTTTTACAATGAAAAATCATGAGAAATACATATTCCTTTGAACTTTAATGAATGTAAAAGTGCCATATGGATATTCAAGTAACACTTCAAGGTGCATTGACTTAAAACATCGAAAGTTACGTGGATTGAAAAGTCATGACTCACTTATTCTAATGGAGCAGTTTTTGTCATTGGCATTGTGTAATATGTTACATGATAAAGTTACTACAGTTCTAGTTGAGTTGTATAAATTTTTTTGAGAGCTTTGTGAAAAAATTATAAATCTAATAGATCTTAATAAACTTCAAGAAAAAATTATTTTGACAATTTTTCATTTGGATATTTTATTTCCCCCTTAATTTTTCATAGTCATGATTCATCTGACTGGTTATTTGGTTGAAGAAACTAAACTTGGTGTACCGATATTCTATCGATGGATGAATCCAATTGAGAGGTACATTAATACTAATATTACTATAATTGATAAATTAAATTTTATTAAATCATTGTGTATTTTTTTTAATATTTTTCTTATTTTTTTCATCGGTTACTTAGGTCATTTGAAATAATATGTGAGGAAGAAATCTCAACCAGAAGGCTCTAACACTTGAGGTTGTATATCCAAAGAGTGCATAACCTTTTTTTCTAGGTATTTTTATGTGATTGAGACTATATTTAATCATGTTGGATGTGTTGATGACATCCCCATTAATTTTCATTCTAAAAACTAGTCATCGGTATTTCCAATTATTAGATGACCAGTTGGAAGGGGGTCAAATTTTACATTGACTGAATTGGATTTACTACAAGTGTATAGATATGTGATACTCAATAATATTATTACAAATCCATTTATTGAAGAATTGATATTGAAAACAAAGAGACGATTAAGGGATTGATCTCTAAATAAGTTATAATTAACAAAAGTGGTTAACAAAGAGATTTGTTGAATGGTTCGTCCATCATGTATGTATGTACTCGTATTCATTTTATTAATGTGTAGTTATTTTTTCCATGTTAAAACTAACACCTTATATCTTCTTGTATATATAATGTTTATTGATAATTGATCTAAAATATCAAATTATTTGAAGTTTTGGCTCAAGGTCCTTTAAGTCAAGCTAAGAGATTCTATGCCTACAATATTCATGGATTTAATTTTCATACAATTTACCATGAAGAAGGCTTGAAAACTCAAAATAGTGGTGTATTTACACTTTCAGAGGTGAGATACTATGGAAAGATGATTGATATAATAAAATTAAAGGATTGAGCTCGAAATAAGTTAGAATTAACAAAATTTGTTAATAAAGAGATTGTTGAATGATTCGTCCATCGTGTAAGTATATACTCGTATTCATTTTATTGATGTGTTGTTAATTTTTCCATGTTAAAACTAACACCATATATCTTCTTGTATAGATAATGTGCATTGATAATTGTTCTAAAATATCAAATGATTTTAATTTTTGGCTCAAGGTCCTCTAAGGAAAGATAAGAGATTCGATGCCTATAATATTCATGGATTCAATTTTCATACAATTTACCATGAAGAAGGATTGAAAACTCAAAATAGTGGTGTATTTACACTTTCAGAGGTGAGATACTATGGAAAGATGATTTATATAATCAAATTAAACTATCATGGCTAATTTTTAGTTATCTTATTCAAATACAAGTGGGTAAACATTGTTAGGGGTATAATGAAAGATGCGTTACATTTTACTTTTGTTAAATTCAATCACTTGATCCATACCGGTGAGCGTGCAGATCATGATCCATTAATCTTGGATTCAAAAGTGAAGATGGTTTATTATGTGGATGATGAAATACATGAAGGTTATAGTTTTGTTGTAAACTTAAAATAGAGATACTTGTATGATATGGGAAATGGAGGTCAATTGGTAATTTGTGATAGTGAACATCATCAACCACAAAACATTCAACAGTTTTTTCTAGACAATATTTGTAATGCCCCGACCCCAGTTACCTAGAGTCGGTGCATTATTACAAAACATTGGCATGATAACAAGAAAGATCAATTCTCGAAAGGCCGATTAGTTTATTAGTCTTGGAAACACTAGATATATTCATAAGTCTTACATTACATCATAAAAATGAAAACTACAACAACATAGTCTCCATAGTCGACACTCATATCCCCACATAATATCCCTGCAGGTCATTCATAAATTACTTCTTCACATCTTGGTGAAAATAAAGCATTGAAAGGGGTGAGCTCAGATGCTCAGTAAGGATAACAATATAGTAGAAACTTTCATAAATAAACATAAAAATTTAAGGCAATGTATAACTAAAACAAAAGCCTCTTAAAATTGAACTTCATCATAATATGACAAAGATAAAATGAAATAATTCCATTTACTTATTCACATGGATATTATACTAGTCTAATAATCACATGCAATATCAATAACCACTTTCATAATGACGGAATGCATAATGCCAGACTATCATAACCACGTAGCCAAGGCCTCGTGCCAAGACTACAAATAAAATTTTGTCAAGGCCACGTGTTAAGACACTAGTTTGTCTCATGAGACCTACCTATGCATCGAGGAGCTATAACGGGCTCCACCTATCACTTATTAAGTTCAATGCATTCCTCATATGAATAGGTTTAAACATAACATAAACATTCGTATTAAAACTAGTATATGAAATGTCAATACGTTCTCCATAAACCATGAATGGTATAAAAATAACACATCGACAGTCAAACACATCACAAAAACTTAAATACAATATTGAAGTTTTGTATCATAATAAATCAACTTCAAATAAGCTCAAAATCTGTCAAAGGATGTTGACATAGATGAAATCAAAACTATTTGAGAGAAATAACTTTTTTTTGAAATCATTTAAAAGTAACATAATTTTAAAATAAAACATTTACTTTGAATATATTCTTATAATATTGTAAGGGAATCTTCTATGATTTTATAATGGTGGAAAATAGCCACACCCACCGTATAAGTTAAAAAACATTCTTACCTTAATTCTGTCGAAAATGTTAAAAAGGACCTTGTTTGGAAAATGACGGAAAGATTACTTTATAAACTTATTATAAAAAGTCAAAAATGGGTATAAATTACTTTAACCCATATTCTATAAAATAGTAATAATGTTTTGAAATACATTTTTAAGAGACATGGATGTGGATGAAAAATAGGTCCCAGTATATAATTACGCATAAACAACCTCAGATAATGAAGAGATTGTAAAATAACCCTTACCTTGTAATTTTCCTTGGTTGATGGTAAGTTAACCTACTTTATAATGGTGAAATAATTGTTATTAAATTATAAAATAATCATATATATTAATATGATATCATATATGATCTTTTAACATTGATTTGTTAATAGAATCTTAGTATTATCATTGTTTCGGGTGTTAACTTACTCATTTTCTTTTATATATTTTGTTACATAAGACGTGTTTTTTATGGATAAGTTGTATCATATTCATATCCAGAATGATATTATGTCTTTAAACATAATTTTTAACCATCAAATGAAAATTATTCTTCAATGGATACGATGGGGAATGAATCTCATCGCGTTCGTGGAGACAGTAGTCCGTACGTACGCACGAGCGACAATATCATTCTTTTGATATTAAAATAATATATAATTGGATGGTATATCATATAGAAAGAATCATTATCATGTTATATTTATTATTTAAATAAATTATACATCATTATTATACCCATCTAAATAAAAATATATTGAATAACAATTATACCACAACGTGGAGACGGTAGGCCGTACGTACGCACGTATGGTGACATGTCATTCAAGGGATGGATAGAATAATGAATTTGTATATTCCATAATTATAATAACATCACAGTATATAGAAGATACTGGAGTTATAATTTTATAATGGAAATAACAAGGAAAGAATAAGTTGAAGAAGAAAGGAACTTTAAAGAGGGTGGTTAAGACGTTACCTCTTCTTCGGGTTCTTCCTTTTGATTTGATCAAAAGGGCTCCTTAGGTTGGATTTATGATCGAAATAAGGCCTCTAGGTTTAAGTGAGGGATGTTGGGAGGATATTTGGGCAGAGTTTGGCTGATAAAAATGGCTTTGAAGGTGTTAATTAATGAGAAGGGGGAGTGCCCTTTTATAAGAGGGGTGAGGGGCTCTTTAGAAAAAACATAAAGTATTATTTTATTATAATTTCATATTCGGTTTCTAATGGCTCCAAAGTGGATTATTAAAATTCTAAGGTCGGGATGGGGCAAAATACTTTCAACCAATAGAGTTTAGACAGGTTTTGGTCATTATATTAACCTTATCCTTTAGTTTTAACTCTTAGTTAATTAGTTTGACACTTACCATGTCACTTTGTATTTTTATATTATATAGTTAATAAACATACTATATACATCCAAGAGACCCCAAAGTGGTCCATTAATGATACAACTATCATGACACAAGTCCTTTGGCCAAGCCTTAGATTTTTAGGAATAGAATATGAATTAATAATATAATATTTGTTTTAAAAACTCTTTTATGTCAATTTTGACACTATTTGGAATTTGATTTTTGTGAAAATCATAACAGCGTGATTACTTCAAAACTAATTCATTTAATCAACTATAACATGTCATATTAATTTATTCAATTAGTGGAATTCATTAAAAGTCTCAAATTATATTTATTTTGGTATTTATAATATCAATTATTTTAATATTTCACTAATAAGGTAATTACTACATCATCATTGTGTCATAAATAAATTAAGTTATTTAATGTCTAAAAATTATAAATAAAATATAATTATGTAGTAAATATTTTTATCTTTCTAATGAATATTTATAATTGAATTTATCTTATGTATAAACCTATATTAAAAATGTTTTAGTAATTAAACATTTATTTTAACTCTTTTAACTCTTCTTTTAATTAAATAATAATAAATGTCCTAATCTAATCCAAGTGGACCTAAATGATAATATTTTATTCTTGAGGTTGTTTTTGGTCTTGATAAACTTGTCCAATAGAATTAGGACATGTGTTAGGGTAATATTAATATCATTTTTACCCTTAATTACCCTATTTACTTTTTACCTTGGTAAATAAAAGTAAAAAAGTTACTATTCACCAAAAATTATGTTTATCTTATTGAACCATATTTTACTCCCTGATATTAACTGTGTCTCTCGGATTTTCAAAATTCCACTCACAGAAGTGGTAAAATTAAGTTTTTTGTGAATTTCCAAATTCTTCTAGGAGTTGGGTAAAAGACGGTGAAGAGTTCAATAAAATTTTTATATATCTAAAATTATTCTAAACTAACTCCAATGAATTAAATTGAAATTATATAGGTATAATTTATATATTTTAACCTTAATTAAATTTAAATAACATAAATAATTATTTAAATAAAAAATTTGTTTTTAAACAATAACTTAGTGTTTTTTTACTATTCATCAAAAATTGAAAGTTTTTAGAAAAATACCAAAAATTCACCCAAGGATAATTTCGATATTATGAATCCAAATATGAAGCCCATTTTGAAAGTTGAAATTTATAAAATTTTAAAAAGTGGGTATTAATATTCATAACAGATACTTTGATTGGTCGCGGTGTGTTAGAACTCGAAGTTGCGTACAACACACACTAATGTATTATTCAAAGAGAATCATACCGTAGAAGCTTGAGGTGTTACAATATTGAAACAATAAAACTTTTAATATTGGGTGAAAATGAATTACACATCATAATGGTGGATGATAATAATGAAGATAATGAAGATGAAGATAATTGAATGTATAAATTATTAATGAAACAATATTATAATTTCTAATTTATAAGTGTTTCGTACATATATACATTGTTTTATTTTTTCATTTTTTATGAAAATATTTTACTTATATTTTTTTTATATGATGAATATATTATAAACTATTTCAATTGTGGGAATATCGATAACAAAAAAATTTTGAGATCCTAGCTGATCAAAATCTCATAACACACCACCACTACCATCAAATTTAGTAGATTCATGTGATTCTGTTGAAACAGAGACTTATAGTAAGTCAACAGTTTCCATATATATTGTTTTTATCCAACCATATGATTCCCATATGATGATGGAGTAGTTTACCACCCTTCATTTAGGGGATATTAGTGAGTTACCATTACTGGTAGGTAATTCATTGTAAAAAAAACTATATATTTTATTAATTTTTTAATTCATTTTTCTAACAGATAAAGATAACTACTAGAGAGGTATAAATATGAACACAACAGGTGTATGGGACCTCAAATACTTCAAGATTATCCTTCCATTTTATGTGTTTGGGGTTCCTATTGGTGATGTTGTCGGAATCTATGAACAGATTCTTGGGCAGCTTGCTTGCAAGAAGGTGAGATTTCTTATTAATTATAAATATTTGATGCATATTCCCATGGCTTGGAAAGATGAAGTTTTTTTATTGTCTCGTATTTTTCCACATATTATTTTAATATTATATGGGAATTATTTTGAGACCAGGCTCTGAGACGACGTGCAGTTCCGAGGACCAGTGAGCCCGGAACAAAAGTTTGAATTTAATTAAATAATTAAATTATGTGCACGTATAGTTTTCCAAAAAAAAGTGGAATAACTCCTGAATGGGTGATTAGATCAGAAATATGAGGGCACTGTTGCGTTCAGAGCAGCGATTTTACCTTAGGCGAGACCTAACATCGGCTGGCGCAGGTCGGTGGTGAAATCTAGTTTTTGAACGTAACCGTAATAAAATATTTAATAAAAACATTTTATTAAATCCTTCTGTAGTGAAGTCTCTAAATTATTTTAAATTAAAGATTTCCCAGGGGATTAGGGTTACAAATCTCATAACCCTGAATTTCCCCTGGAGGCGCTGGGAAGCTCTAGAGAAAACCTCCCAACGCAGCGATGACATTCTTGACGAGTTTCACCGGCGACGATGACGCAACGACCAGATCTATGCCAACAAACACCACGGATCCAGGTAGGTAATTTGATCTCTTTGTGGTTTCTTTCCCGTTCTTGATTCCTACGATGAACATGGACTAATCCACGAACAGATTAGCTCACGGATCGATCATATTTGCAGGATGGGATTTTTGTGGGGATTTTGGGGAAGATCTTGATCCTTGTAATTTAGATCTGATAATTGTTTTGAAGATCATTCTTACAAAAAAGGATCGGGGCCGGAATGAACAACAGCCGAGGTTCGTTCCTCGGGTTGTTTCTTTGTGAATCCTTTTCCCCATTATTTTTTCCTACACGTTCTTCGTTCTTCACGGGATGAGAAAAATGATCGATTGTGCCTTCGATCTACGGCATAACGATCCGATATTGTAGATCCAACCTCAGGATGATGGTACGGAGCTGCGATAATGGTTTCAGTGGATGATTCGGAGTGGATAGAGAGATATGAGTTTTTGGGAGTTTTTCCTTTGGATGGATCGTTGGAGGTTTACGACCCGATCGATGGCCCAAAAACACCCGGATAGGTGTTTGTATGATGGAACGAACCAAGATATGAAGTATCGGGATGAACGGATAAGAGATCACAAATCCAGAGATCAAGCCGTGGCGCGCAGTGGAAGAAGACGATTATGGAGAAATCCTGACTACACAGCGTGTAGTATGGGATACACGGCATGTGTTCGTCGGCGGACCACCTAGCGTGTACTCCGGGTATACACGTACATGGGTTGGGTACACGGCCATGGACACGACGTGTATACCCTTCCTCGGCCAGACCTGGCTAGATACACGAGAGACCCTATGTACTGGTACACGGGCATGGCGACACGGGTTGAGGCTGTGTATGGGCACATGCCCAGCATACATGGAGCGAACCCCAGACACTCGAACATGACGTGAAATCCTTCTACACACCGTGTAGTTACTTTTTATACGACAATCCTAGAGACGCGGTCCATTTACACGGGCAGTACCCGGAGTCAAGGAACACGATGTGTGATCCTACTACACGCCGTGTAACCTGTTTATACATGGCTTGAGCCAGTTGTCTTCTGTGACATGGACTAGTTTCCTTAGGTTTCATCCCCTTGGTCTTTCCCCTGAAGATTTCTGGTATCATTTCCTACACACAAGAGTATGACCCATTCAGCAGGACTTCCTGAATAGAGTTGTTGGAATCCCCTCTGTGAGACTTAGAGTCGGATCGTCTATTCCTTCATGGTACCCTAGGTAGAGTTTCTTGGTATCGACATGACCTACTTTACCCAGGGGCCGATCCTCTACTTAGCAGGTCAGTTCAGACTGAGTTTTTGGAATCAACCCATAGCTACTAGTTGTGATCCTCATCTGACGCATCAAGTATCTTTCTTTAGTACTCATGGAGTGAGTTCTCCCAGAATGAGTGCATCATATCTTTCTTCAGACTTAGGAGTATGTTCTCTCAGTTACGAGCTTAATGGAATCTTCAAGCTGGATCTTAGTGGTGGTTTCGCGATAGTCCATAGTGTATTAGTATATCTGGATATTCTTGTTATATGTTATGTAGACATATATTGTGTAGAGATGACTGTATCATTCCTTTGTGGTTTTCGGGGTGTCCTAATAGGTATTGTTATACTCACCCCTGAACGGGATTTTCCCACACGTGTCGTGTCTTGTGCAGACAAGCGAGCCTTTGACAGGATTCTAGGTGGACCAGGACCGGACGGTGCTCAGTGAGATCAAGAAGGCTGAGGTGTTTTCCTATAGGTACGGATTTCAGTCCCAGTACCTTTCTTTACAGGTTGGACTTTGTTGCAAAATTTCTTTTGGTGGGCTTGTACTTTTGGCCTAGGGTTTTACATTACTGTACTCTACTTTCCTGTCATACTCTGTTGGTTGGGATTTTAGTGTATTCATGCATTTCCATTTTCAGTATTTTTTACTTTTTATCTTTGTGGCCTTGGATATGTGTGTGTGTGTGTGTGTGTGTGTGTGTACAGGTTTATAGGCAATGCCTCCCATGTTAGTGAATGCCTACTCGGTGCTAGTCACCAGCCCCTGGCCTATTAGAGGCAGGCTTGGGGAGTTGCGACACGGGCTGCACTGGGACGGGTCGTGACAGAGTGGTATCAGAGGTGGTCGGTTCTACCTTAGGACCGAGAGTCTGTGAGTTGGTTTGGGGCAACAGTGTTAAGTGTTTCGAGTTCGGATTTCAGGCCAGGGACCCTAGTGTTTGTACGGGCGGCCGACGTATCCATACACCAGGACTCTGATAACTTGTTTTTCGACTCGGAACATGAGAACTCTAGTTTCAGAGGATAATAATGGTACACACATCATATAGGAATGGGTTTTGGTTTCCATGTCCTTCTTTTGTCAGCTCTCTAGATATACTCAATGACTATGATACATCTTATTTCTTTAAAGAATTCCTCCGCGACGCGCACCCGCTAGGACCCAGCAGCTCGATCATGAGGATGACCCCCTTAGTGATGAAGCTTCGATACAGGGACTATATCCCCCAATTTTACCTTCAGGTGGTGTGCCAGTTATTCCACCACCTGTGGAGCAGTGTTTAGTGCCTGCTGTTCCTGTTGAGGAGGTGCGCAGGATGAGTGCACTCCACAAGTTTCAGAGATAGAGACCCCTCAGGTTTCGAGGAAAGCCTAACCCTCAGGCAGCAGAGGACTGGCTTGTGGCAGTGGCCAGAGTCTTCCATTTGGTCAAGACACCAGCATACCAGATGGTGATCCTGGCAGTGAGCCTTCTGCAGGGATCAACTGGGTGATGGTGGAGTTTGGTTATCCAGACTCACGATGAGGTGACTCTTGCATGGTCAGAGTTTGAGCATCTCTTCAAAGAGGAGTTTTCACCAGTTACCCTGAGAGCAGTACATATACAAGAGCTTCTTTAGCTCTAGCAGGAATCCATGATGGTGGGTGACTATTCATCGAGGTTTACCGACCTCTCACAGTACTCGATGGATATGGTCAGCGATCAGTACTTTAGAGCTCATAATTTTGAGCGGGGCTTGCGTAGAGACATATGAGCTAGTGTCATCCCTATGAGCATTCCTACTTATACTGGGGTGCTCGAGCGGGCTTTGGTGTTCGAGAGCTTCTTGGAAGAGCATAGACAACCAACAGCTGTCATTAGTGAGTGAGATGGAGCAGAGACCTCGGCAACAGGGAGCCGACGTCAGGGACCCAGGCATGGGAGATGTTTCTAGAGGAGATCCCAGGATAGGGGATCTGCTGTACATGGTTCGCAGGGTGCATCCAACCAGCCTTGAGAGAGGCGATACTACTCATGTGATGGCAGGGGACATCTCGCTCGAGATTTTCCAACCCACCGTACTACTGACATGGGAGTAGTGGATATATCACCAGGGCAGAGGCAATGTGTGGAGAATACAGATTCACAGGGCGGTGGACGTGGTAGAGGATCTAGGAGAGCAGCTAGAGGTGGTCGGCATTTTGAACCTTTTCCACCACCACCCTCAGTAGGTCCACCCTAGGCTCAGGGTGCTAGTGGACAGAGGCAGGGATAGCTGCAGGCATCGAATACTTATGACCCAGGTACTCCTGGAATGACTAGAGGTACAATATATGTCTTTTCTACTTTGGCTACCGTACTGATAGAAACAAGTGCTAGTCATTCTTTTCTGGCTGCTTATCTTGTTTGAGACCTTGAGATTCCAGTTGATACATTGACTTGACCCTTACTCTTAGAAACACCGACTGGAGAAGATTTAGATATCACACACCTTTGCAGACAGTGTGACCTGACCCTTAGAGGTGAGAGTTTCGGTTGGAACCTCTTGGTGGTAGCGTCGAGGCCTTAAGATTTCATTCTTGATATGGATTGGATATCCAAAGTTCATAACCAGATTGACTGTTTTTGGCGAAGGGGGAGGTGTGTCCGCAGTGATGGAATGAGGTTCTCCTTCGTCGGTGAGAAGGAGACCCAGGAAGCACAGGATGGACTCGTGCATAGGAAGGTACAACCGATTTCACATTAGTTGGCTAGCCTTGCCCTTGGCGCAGTAGATGTTACGAGTTTCCAGTTTCCAGTAGTAGTGGATGAGTATGGGGAAATCTTTTCGGAGGATTTCCTCGGACTACCTCCCTGTCGGTAGATAGATTTCTGCATTGAGTTGAAACCTGGGACGACACTGATATCAGCATCATCATATCAGATGGCTCCTGCAGAGCTTCGTGAGCTGAGAGTGCAGCTGGAAGACTTGAAGAGGAAGGTATTTGTGAGACCCAGTGTTTCACCCCGGGCGGCCCCAGTGTTGTTTCCCAAGAAGGCAGACGGGAGCTTGAAGCTATGTGTGGATTATTGGCACTTGAATCAGGTGACTGTGAAGAACTAGTATCCACTACCGAGGATCGATGACCTCTTTGACCAGTTAAGAAGGGAATGATGGTTCTCAAAGGTTGAGCTACGATCAGGCTATCACCAGTTGCGAGTATGGGATGAGGATATACCGAAGATGACTTTCAGATGTCGCTACGGTCACTATGAGTACTTGGTGATGCCATTCGGCATGATGAAGGCCCCAATAGTTTTTATGGGACTCATGAGTCGGATATTTCAGCCCTATCTAGATCGGTTCGTGGTGGTATTCATCGATAATATCCTTATGTACTTTGCGTCTGAGGAGGAGCATGCGAGGCACCTAAGGATGGTTCTGGACACACTCCGAGAGAACCAGTTGTATGAGAAACTCTCAAAGTGTCAATTCTGGATAGAGGAGGTCCACATTCTGGGACACAATATCTCAGCAGATGGTGTAGCAGTGGACCCGGCCAAGGTAGAGGCAGTGTTAACATCGGAACCACCCCAGAGCATGAGGGAGGTGAAGAGTTTCCTTGGGTTGGTAAGCTACTATCGGAGATTCATTCCTGATTTCTCCAGGATTTCAGCATCCATGACAGCTTTGACCCAAAAGGGGCAGCCTTTATTGTGGACCGAGAGATGCCAACAAGATTTTCAGTAGTTGAGATAGAGTTTGACGAGCGCCCCAATCTTGAGACTACCAGAAGAGGGTGTCCAGTACGTAGTGTTCTGCGATGCATCAAGAACCAGGCTTGGTTGTGTCCTGATGCAGAGGAAAGTGGTGATTTCCTATGTCTCACGTTAGTTGAGGCCACACGATCAGAACTACGCGACCCATGATCTTGAGTTGCCAGCGGTAGTCTTCGCATTGAAGATGTGGTGGCACTACCTGATGGGCGAGCGGTTTTTCATCTACTCAGATCACAAGAGTCTCAGATATATTTTTTCTCAGAAGGATCTAAATTTGAGACAGAGGTGGTGGCTTGAGTTCCTCCTGGATTATGACTTTCAGATCGTTTATACTCCTGGGAAGGGGAACATTATGGCAGATGATCTCAGCAGGAAATCCAGTTCACAATTGCTGGATGAGGCGACAAGGCAGTTGGCCTCTTTAAAGTTATCCTTCGTGGATAGAGATGAGGGAGCTTACCTTCAGTCTATGGTTGTTACCCCTCCACTCTTACAACGATTCAGGGAAGCACGGCTTGAGGATGCTAGCTGTGAGACTCTAAGTGCTCAGATATCCGCAGGTGATGCTATTGATGGATATTCAAAAGGTGGGGATCACATTGTTCTTTTCAGAAGGCGTACAGTAGTACCAGTGACGTTGCAGGGGGAGGTTCTGAGGGAGTTCCATACATCTCCTTTGGCGGTTTATCCAGGCATGGTAAAGATGTACCAGGTTCTCCGACATCAGTTATGGTGGCCAGGAATGAATAAGAGTGTGGCAGAGTTTGTTTCTTAGTGCCTTACTTTTCAGAAAGTAAAGGATGAGAACCAGGTTCCAGCAGGTTTGACTCATCCCCTTGAGGTTCCAGAGTGGAAGTGGGATGAGATATCCATGGACTTCTTGACGGTTTTACCACGTACGTCCAGGGGACACGATGCCATCTGGGTGATCGTTGACCGACTCACCAAGTCATTCCACTTCCTAGCCATACAGGAGTAGAGTTCAGTGGAGGTCTTGGGATGCCTCTGTGTGAAGGAGATAGTTCGACATCATGGAGTTCCATCAATGATCGTCTCAGATCATGATGCCCACTTCGCATCCTGTTTGTGGAAGGGATTGCAGGAAGCTTTTGGGACTCAGTTTCACTTGAGCACAGCGTTTCATCCTCAGACTGATAGTCAGACAGAACGAACCATCAAAGTTCTGGAGGATATTCTAAGAGCTTGCATACTTGACTTCGGTCGTAGCTGGGAGGATCACTTAACAATGGTGGAATTTTCTTATAACAACAGTTATCATTCCACTATTGGTATGGAACCATTCTACGCTTTGTACGAGCTACCTTACAGGTCACCACTTTGCTGGACTGACCCAGGAGAGTCAGCACTCATGGGCCCAGAGATGGTTCGAGATACTACAGAGAAGGTATAGGTCATCCAGGAGTGGATGAGGACTACACAGAGTTGGAAAAATTCTATTGCCGACAGGAGATGGAGGCCCTTGGAGTTCGAGGAGGGAGACCATGTGTTCCTTCAGGTCTCACCTCGACGGGGATTGCAGAGATTTAGTCGAGGCGACAAGCTATCTCTGAGGTTCATCAGACCTTTTCAGATTCTGAGTAGAGTTGGAGAGGTGGAATACCGCTTGGCTCGACCTCCTCTGATGGACCAGGTATACAACATCTTCCATGTGTCGCAGCTACAGAGGTACGTGCATGATCCATCGCACGTTATCGACTGGGGTGAGGTGGACATCGATGATGGAGCGACCTTTGCTGAGTACCCAGTGGAGATCGAGGATCGGCAGGAGAAGATCCTTCGTGGGCGAGCTATTCCCTTGGTGCGTGTTCGGTGGCAGCACGGGAATCTTCAGGAGAGCACGTGGGAGCAAAAGGCTCACATTCTTGTGCAGCACCAACATCTTTTTGAGTAGCCTTTGTTTTGGCTATTCGGGGATGTAAATCCCTATGGTGGGGAGGATATAATGTCCTGGATTTTTCCATATATTAATTTAATATTATATGGGGATTATTTCGAGACCAAGCTCTCAGATGGCGTGAAGTTCCGAGGCCCAGTGATCCCGGAACAAAAGTTTGAATTTAATTAAATAATTAAATTATGCACACGTAAATTTTTTCTGAAAAAGTGGAATAACTCATGAATGGGTTCTCGGATCAAAAATCTGAGGGCACCATTGCGTTCAGAGCAGCGATTTTACCTTAGGAGAGACCTAACATCGACTGGCGCAGGTCGGTGGTGAAATCTAGTTTTTGGATGTAACCGTAATAAAATATATTATTAAATCCTTCTGCGGTGAAGTCTCTTAATTATTTTAAATTAAATATTTCATAGGGGATCAGGGTTATAGATCTCATAACCCTGAATTTACCTTGGAGGCGCTGGGAAGCTCTGGAGAAAACCTCCCAACGTGGCGACGACGTTCTTGATGAGTTTCGTCGGCGACGACAACACGGCGACCGGATCTTCGCCAACAAACGTCGTAAATCCAGGTAGGGCGTTTGATATCTTTGTGGTTTATTTTCCATTCTTGATTCCTACGATGAACACAGACTAATCCACAAATAGATTAGCCCGTGGATCGATCGTGTTTGCAGGATGGGATTTTTGCGGGGATTTTAGAGAAGATTTTGATCCTTGTAATTTAGATCTGATAATGGTTTTGAAGATTGTTATTATGGAAACAGATCATGGCCGGAATGAAAAATGGTCGAGGTTCATTCCTCGGGTTGTTTCTTTGTGAATCATTTTCCCCATTATTTTTGACTACACGTTCTTCGTTCTTCACGGGATAAGAACAACGATTGATTGGGCCTTCAATATGCGACGTAACAATCTGAGATTGTAGATCCAACCTCGGGATGATGGTACAGAGCTATGATGACGGTTTCGGCGGACGATTCGGAGCGGATCGAGAGATATGAGTTTTTGGGTGTTTTTCCTTTGGATGGATCGTTGGAGGTTTACAACCCGATAGAAGGGCCGAAAACACCCGGATTGGTGTTTTTATGATGGAATGAACCAAGATATGAAGTATTGGGACAAACAGATGAGAGATCAAGAATCCGAATATCAAGCCGTGGTGCGCGGAGGAAGAAGATGATTCTGGAGAAATCCCGACTACACGACGTGAAGTATGGGCTACACGACGTGTGTTCATCAGTGGACCACCTGGAGTGTACTCAAGGAGTACACAAACACGGGTTGGGTACATGTCCAAGGACACGACATGTATACCCTTCCTCGACCAGACCCGACCAGATACACGGGATACCCCATATAATGGTACACAGGCAGGGCGACACGGGTTGAGGCCGTGTACGGGCACATGGCCAGCGTACACAGAGCGAACCCCGGACACTCGGACAGGACGTATATTCCTTATACACGCCATGTAGTTACTTTTTATACGACAAGACTAGAGACATGGGCCGTTTACACGGGCAGTACCCGGAGTCAAGGAACAAGGCATGTGATCCTACTACACGCCGTGTAACCTATTTATACATGGATTGAGCTAGTTTTCTTCTGTGACTTGGAATAGTTTCCTTAGGGTTCGTCCCCTTGGTCTTTCCCCTGAAGGTTTCCGATATCATTTCCTATACACAGGATTATGATCCCTTCAATAGTACTTCCAGAATATAGTTGTTGGAATCCCCTCTGTGAGACTTAGAGCTGGATCCTCTATTCCTTCATGGTACCCTAGGTAGAGTTTCTTGGTATTAACATGACCTACTTTACCTAGGCACCGATCCTCTACTTAGCATGTTAGTTCAGACTGAGTTGTTGGAATCACCCCATAGCTACTGGTTGTGATCCTCATCTGATGCATCAAGTATCTTTCTTCAGTACTCGTGGAGTGAGTTCTCCCAGAACGAGTACGTTGTATCTTTCTTTAGACTTAGGAGTATGTTCTCCCGGTTATGAGCTTAATGGAATCTTCAAGCTGGATCTTAGTGGTGGTTTCACAATAGTCGACCGTGTAGGAGTATATTTGGATATTCTTGTTATATGTTCTGTAGACATATACTGTGTAGAGCTGACTATATCATTCCTTTGTGGTATTTCCCTTATTGTATTACTTTGTGGTTTCGGGGTGTCCTACTGGGTATTGTTATTCTCCCCCCTTCACGGTCTTTTCCCGCACGTGTCGTGTCTTGTGCAGACGAGCGAGCCTTTGATAGGATTCTAGGTGGACTAGGACCTGGCGGTGCTTAGTGAGATCAGGCAGGAAGAGGTGTGTTCCTATGGATACAGATTGCAGTCCCAGTACCTTTCTTTACAGGTTGGACTTTTTTCCAGACTTTCTTTTGGTGGGCTTGTACTTTTGGCCCAGGGTTTTACATTACTTACTTTACTTTCCTGTCGTACTCTGTTGGTTGGGATTTTAGTGTATGCATGCATTTCCATTTTCTGTAGTTTTTACTTTTCAGCTTTGTGGGCTTGGAGATGTGTGTGTGTGTTTGTACAGGTTTATAGGCAATGCCTCCTATGTTAGTGACATGCCTACTTAGTGCTATTCACCAGCCCCTGGCCTATTGGAGGCGATCTTGGAGAGTTGAGGCACGGTCCCCATTGGGACTGGTTGTGACAGTGTTTGATAACCAAGTAAAGGTTATATTATTTTAATATCCATTGATAATTAATTTAAAAGACCTGATTAAAATTATTAATATACTTATAAAGCGTTATGTTTTTTGTTTCTAGATGTTTTTTCATTTTGATGTTATTGCCTTCATTTCATTCCCATAGACCTCAAAAAATCTGGTAAGAAATAGAGTGATTTTAAATAGATATTTTGGCATGAGTTTAATGGAATACCTTTTAGATCTTGAAAAATGTAAGAGAAAGTTGTTGAAGGTGTTTCTTGTGAGCATTGAAAGGTGTTTGTTGATATTAAAAGAGATGCATCTCATGAGCTTATTGCATAGTTTACATTATCTTAATAACATAAACACAATAAATTTATAATTTTTATTAATGTTGATATTTTTTTCAGGAATTATCTAAAAAATAGTGTGAATCATGATAAACAAGTCATTACTTATATCGTTGGGTCTCAGAGTTTTTTGATAAAAATAACAATCTTGTTTTATTTTATCCATTATTATTTATATTATTTTATTATAAGCCAATTTTTTTTCTAACTTATATTTCTTTTATAAAGGCAAATGAATTAGGTCACACTATAGTGATGTGACTTAAAGTTCATTGGAAACCCAATGATAGTTTTGTGAATGAACCTACTATATACATTGAAGTAAGTACTCTTCATTTATATTTAATGTTATTTCATTACTATAAAAAAATAATGAAAAATAAATTACAATTTTCAAACAAGCATTAAACCTAATTAAATGGGCCTCACTATAAGGATAAAATAGTAACAATTAGCTTTATTGGTGATATTTGATCAATGTAGCTGGCCCTAATTAATTGGGTTTAAGTTTTTTTTTGTTATAATTTATTTTTCATTATTTATTTTATAGTAATGAAATAAAATTAAATTGTAATGAAAAAATTATTAATTAGATAATATTATGAAGTTCAGATAATTTAAAAAATCATTGTTAATATTGTTATATTAACATGTTAAAATTCAAGAAGCCTGGGATGTGAACCCTTCGCAATCATCACCAGTTTCCTTGAATGATATGGTTGTAATAGATTTTGGGAAGTAGAATATCAGGAGTGTATGTGGAATGAGTTCTGGGCTAACACCGTCAACAATCTTTGGTATGGGGACATCATCATTTATTGCTATACCTAGTGGGGTTTTGGTAAATGTCGTTGATTAGGAAGAACAGAGAGAAATTTCAAGGTTGAAAGAAAAATTTCAAGATCATGACTCTTATAAGAAAACATAGGAATAATGGTGATCATCCCTAGAACATGATTTAGTTTTTGTATTTCAGAGGATGATAGGTACAATCCTCAAGGAAATTACCAATATTATAGCTCATACCACTGAGGTAAATTCTAAACTCAATCCATGAATCAATAAACTATTTTAAAAGATATCAAAGTTTTTAAAAATGTGCACCAAGTGGTTAAAATTAAGCAAACGATATTGTTTTCTTTATTGGATATGTGCAGGCGTTTTAAAGTAAAATGACACTTTTATATTGAAAACATGCACTTTGAGTCATACCTACCACATTATGTGTCAGATCGATGTGTGGTCAATTCTTAAACATCATAAATGAATTACGAATCATTGTCCTAAAATTGGAAAACAATATTAGCTTGTTTTTCCAATTTTATCTACATGATGGTCATTTTAAAGTAAAATGACACTTTTATATTGACAACATGAACTTCAAGTCACACCGACCACATTGTGTATAGGATCGATGTGAGATCAATTCCTAAACATAAAAAATGAATTATGGATATTTGTCCTAATGTTTTAAAACAAATAAAGAACTTTTATTAGTTTTTACTAGGTGGAATGAGTTTTTAAGTAAAATGACACTTTTATATTGAAAACACACACTTCGAGTCATACCGACTACATCGAGTGTTGGATCGATGTGTGTTCAATTCACACAGATAAAAAATATATTATATATTATTTTACTATTGTTTTAAAATAATCCAAACTTGTTTTTTTGATTTTGGCTATGTGATAGGTGTTTTAACGTAAAATGTCACTTTTATATTAAAAACACACACTTCAAGTCATACCAACCACATTGTGTATTGGATCGATGTGCAGTCAAATCCTATAAGTCAAAAAATAATTATAGATCATTTTACTAAAATTTTAAAATAATATAAACTTGTTTCCTCAGTTTTGGCTACATGACAGACATTTTAAAGTAAAATGACACATTTATATTGAAAAAACGTACTTCAATTTATACTAACCACATCATGTGTAGAATCAAAATGTAGTCAAATCCTGCATGTCAAAAATTAATTGTGGAATTTTTTTCCTAAGGTTTGAAAACAATCCGAACTAGTTTGCTCGGTTTGGGTTATGTGATAGATGTTTTAAAGTAAAATGACACTTTTATATTGAAAACATGCACTGTGAGTAATACCAACCACATCACGTGTCGGATGGCTAGTAAATCATAAGAAAAAGGTTGAAAATTTATTTTTAAAATATAGGAACTGACACCACATAACTCTGAGTTTTGGTTTTCCTGTGATGCCTGTAAACACATTTTTAGTGTTTTAAAACACTGAAATGTGTGTGTAATGGTAAAACCCATAGGAAAATACCTCATATTGATGTGGAATCATGGAAAAACCACCTTTGAATTATCATTGATGTGTAAGAGTAGAAAAAACATCCATATGATGTGAGGTGTGCTCAGAATGACTCAATAAGTAGTTTTAAAAAAAATATCAAAGTCTTTAAAAATGTGTGTTAGGGGGGTCAAAACCAAGAAAATAGTGTAATACACCCGTTAAATCATAGTAAAATTATGTTCTATTTATTTTTGACATGTAGGAACCAACACCACATCAATCCAAGTTATGGTTATCCCGAGTTTCCCATATATGCATTTTTAGTGTTTTAAAACACTAAAACGTGCATGTAACGATCAAAACCATAGTAAATGACATCATATTGATGTTAAATAATGGTAAAACAAATTTCAATTATTTTTGATGTGGTTGATTAGAAAAAACATTCATCTGACATGTGGTGCACTCATAATGAATCAATAAGTGGTTTTAAAAGATATCAAAGTATTTAAAAATGTTCCCCAAAGAGTCAAAACCAAGAAAACAGATTCATATGGATGTTAAATCATAGTAAAATGACCATATATTTATTTTTTACATGTATGAATTGAATTCATGTCAATCTGAGTTATGGTTTTCTTGGGATTCTTGTAAATTCATTTTTAGTGTTTTAAAACACTAAAACATTTGTTTAACAATAAAAACCATAGTAAATGCCCCTGGATTGATGATAAATCATGGAAAAATCACTATTTAATTATTTCTAACATGTATTAGTATAAAAAACATCTATATGATATGTGGTGTTCTTAGAATGACTCAATAAGTAGTTTTAAACGATATCAAAGTCTTTAAAATAGTGTGCTAGGGGGTCAAATCCAAGAAAATAGTGTCATATGATTTTGAAATCATAAGAAAACAATCATAGATTTATTTTTGACATGAAGGAACTAAATCCACATCAAATTGAGTTTTGAGTTTCTCAAGATGATTGTATACATGTTTTTTATGTTTGAAAACACTAAAATGTGCTTGTTACTGTCAAAACCATAAGAAACAACCACAAATTAATGTGAAATCATTTGAAAACAAAATTTGAATTATTTATAATATATATGAGTATAAAACAAATCCATCTAGCATCCAGTGTTCTTGGAATGACTTAAGAAGTTTTAGAAGATATCCATGTTTTTTAAAATGTGCAATAAGGGGTCAAACCAAGAAAAAAATGTAATGTGGTCATGAAAACACAAAAAAATGACCATATATTGATTTTTGACATGTAGAAACTGAATCCTTATCAATATGAGTTACAATTTTCTTGGGATGTTTATAAACATGTTTTTAGTGTTTTAATACACTAAAACATGCATGTAATAGTCAAAACTATAGAAAATAACCTCATATTGACATGAAATCTTGGGGAGACTATTGTTGAATTTTTCTTCAATGTTTATGAGCATAAAACATGTTCATTTTATGTGAAGTGTGTTTGTAATGACTCAATAAGAAGTTTTAAAAGGTATCAAAGTTTTTAAAAACGTGTGTCAGGGGGTCAAAAGTAAGAAAAAGGGATCATATAGTCATGAAATCATAGAAAAATGATCATAGATTGATTCATGACATTTATAAACTTACTCCATGTTAATAAAAGTTAAGATTTTTCATATATGAATGTATACGTGTTTTTAGTGCTTCAAAACACTAAAATGTGTGTGTAATGATCAAAACCATACAAAATGACCTCATATTAGTGCAGAATCATGGGACAAACACCGTTGAATTATTTTTTAAATATATGAAATGATTCCAAATCAAAGTCTTGAAAAAAATTATTGAGAAATTTCAAGCACACTTTGGGTCGATTTAAAAAATGATTAGATTGTTATATACTTATCCCGTTTGAGTTCTAAGTGTTTAATCATATCTTAAATATGTAAGTTTATATTTTCAAAGTTTTCTACATGATATATTATTTATTTTATGTCAAAATTTATTCTATTTGATCAACAAAATAAAAAATGTTATGTGAAAAATTATGAATATATTCTGTATCTATTCTCTTTCATATTTATTTTTTAAAATGTTCTAGCTTGTATTGTAGGTGAAAAATACCGGTAGTCGGTAGGAGGTTAGCAATTATGATCCTTGACATTCTTCATAAGGTAGTCATGGTGGTTCTTAGTTTTTCTACTATGGTTAAATATTATCAATGACTCTATTGTAATTTTGATTTATTTGACTCAATTCTAATTTCCATCTTCTTTTTATTCTAGTTGATGACATGATGTGGTCAGCTTCACATATGATGGTTGTAGCTCTAGAGGTAGATATATGCAATAGAGGTCATGGGTAGTATGTATTTTTTAAAGGTTTATAGTGGTTATTGGTCCAATTTTATATGTATATATTGATTATTGAGCTTATAGGTTGACTGGTGGTTATATATATATGATTGTGTATATATGATGAGTTTATTATGAATTTATGGTTTAGTTTTTATTGTATCACTGAGTTTTTTTATATGCGTAATTTTTATTAATTTTTTTTTTAAAATTTTTTTTATTAATATATTTATTAGTGGTTATCAGAAACCGCTGCAAAACATTTTTTATGTTATGTATTTAGTGACGATTTCTAATAACTACTGCTATATTATTTAATGGTGGTCATGTTAATTTTCACAATTTAATTTATTATTGTTTTTTATTTAAAAAAACCACCACCAAATAAATAAAAAATCACCACAAAATCACTAAAAAACAAAATATATAAAAACCACAACTATAATATACAAACCACCGCTAAATGATTAATAAATATGAAATATGCAGTGGTTTATGTAACCCCTGCAAAAAAATGTAGAGGCAGTTTAAACTGCTTCTAGTTGTGAAAGAAACCACCACCAAGACCACAATTCTTTTAGTGTTTATATGGAGTAATGAAGCATTTGGATATCTTATGTATGTGAGAAACTGTTGATTTTTTTCTTCTTTTGTGTCTCCCTTGGGTACACGGAGAAAGACTATGGATTGAATAAAGAGGATGATGAAGGTTATATCATTATAAAATATGGGTTATGGCTATGTGTAAGAAATCTTGGAATGTATTTTATCCCAGAGGTAGAGAGGGAAAGGGACATAGATAATTTTACTTAGGCAATGTGTGTGAAATTCGCTCTTGGTCATAATAGGATCAATATGTTGGGATCACCAGCTTTGGTCGCTGATTATTTCAACCATATACAGATTGAGGTGTTGAATTTGTAGGCCATTTGTACTATCACAGAGGATCCAAGTAAGTTCGGTGGCACCCATACTATATCTACCATGGCCTCAAATTCCTCTCATGTATGCACCCCTATAACCTCTGAGGGTATTCTCAAAGTTCCTACCAACCCAAAGAGGATATGTTATGATATGCTTAATCGGTATATTCCTATGGATATAAACCCTCTCTTACTCTACTATCTTCTAGGTAAGGATATATATGAAAATATTATGTAGGCCCCAAATAAACAGTTGTCTTGGAGAAGGAAAAATAGAGGATACAACATCACAGATCTTCTTACTTCATAACTTAGTGACTCCAAGAGAGTTATGAAGGCTTTAAAAGTGAATGAGTGATATTATAAATGGTGTAAAATGGTTGTCGATGGTTTCTTTGTTGATTATTCTGAGGAGAATAATGTTATAAACCATCCCCACCTATCCTAATGAAAATATTAAGTTGGAATTGTCGTGGTCCTGGACACTCACACACAATTTGAATGCTCCAACGTTGGAGCACCAAAAGGGTCCCCAATATCATTTTCCTATCCAAAACCATGTTGGGTAGTAAGGAAATGAATAGAGTGAAACAAAATTAGGTTTTCATGGATGCCTACTGGTGGTGTGAAAAGGTCTCTCTGGGGGCCTTTGTCTTCTCTAAAAGGAGCACATGGATGTCAGAATCAATAATTTCTCACCGAATCATATTGTCATGCTTTTTCACTAGCTGAATGATCCTATATGGGAATTTTAGGGTTTCTATGGGTGGTCGTCTTAGAGGTATAAGTGGAGATCATGGGATCTCCTTAGGTCTATGCAAGAGGGAATTCCTGGTCCCCCCTTAATTAGCAATGATTTTAATGAAATTGTGTTTCAATATGAAAAAGGTGGGGATTGTAGACCGTGTGTTCCAATGAGGGACTTTTTCAATAATCACAAGTAGAAAATATCTCTAACTTGGTGTAATCAGGTAACCCATTTACATGGTTTCATGGTAATTCATAATCTACTCACACCGCAGAGCGATTGGATAAGATTTTCAGCTCAAGTGAATGGATCTCTCTCTTTAAAATCTTTTAGGCATCGCACCTTGAACCAAAAATATCAGATCACTGACCCATTATTATTTTCTTTTCCCATGATTACAGATGACGAAAGCACAAGATCCCTATTAGGTTTGAATGTTTTTGGACAAGGGATAAAGACTATGAAGAGGTGGGTTGTGTGTGTTGGATGCATTGGGAGTCCGAGGTTAGAATAGAAATTCATTAGGTTTCCTCTAAGTTGACGTTATGGAGTGGAAACAAGTTTTTATAGCCTAACCTCCAGTGTGGTGAGATTGAGAAAAGATTAAATGAGATTTATTACCACCCCTTCTCATATGTGGTTCTCTCTATAATTTTAACCATTAAAGAAGATCTAGAAACAAATCTCAGGATTAAATAATGTTTTTTTTCATGCATGCATGTGAGGCTCACATTAAAGAAGGCAACTCCAATATGATTTACTTTCATTAAAAGGCTTATGTGTGGTGCCACAAGAATTTTAATTCTTTCCTCACTACTCCTAAAATAATATCTACATCAAATTAGAATGAAGACCATGATCTTATTCTTTATTTTTTTCAGGAGCTCTATTCAGCTAGGGAGACTTCTATATCTTTGAATATTGATTCTTGTATTACTCCAGTGATCATAAATATCGTGAACCACTATCTTGTTCTTGATATTACAAATTATGAAATTATTTTTTCCATTAAAAAATTCATTATACAAAAGTATCATGAATTTATGGCTTCCATGATTTATATTTTAAAAAATATTAGCATATTATTGAACCAAATATCTCTGATCTCATGAGAGACCTTTGGATGGGCAAGGGAAATTTTATATCCACCAATGAAACCATTTTTAACCCAATTAATAAGGTTAAAAATACTTATTTGGTTTTGGAATTTAGACCTATTAGTCTTTTTATTGCAACTTATAAAATATTATCAATGATTTCAGTCAACTATTTGAGTGGCATACTACCATCTATTATTTCTGAGAATCAAAGTGCATTTGTTCCCAAGAGGATTATTTTTTATAATTCTATTATCACTAATAAAAATTTCCATTATATGAAAATTAGATCTATAGGAAATTGGGGGGTAATGGCATGAAAACTTTACATGACTAAAGACAATGATAGATTGGGGTGGTCTTTCCATCAATTTGTGATTTGTAAAATGGGTTTTTTCTCCAAATGGATCCAAATTATCATGAATTTTTTCTTTGGTATCTTTTAGGGTTCATATTAATGGGGCCCTCACTCGATTTTTTACACCATCCAGGGGACTCCATCTGGGGAGTCCTCTTTCCCATTTCTTATTTACAATGGTGGGTGATGTTTTTTTCTAATATTATTTCTACAGAAGCCAGGGAAAAATTGGTTCATGGGGTGAAGGTTTGTAAAAATTTCCACCCATTTCCCATCTTTTTTTGTGATGGTTTAATATTTTTGAGGGACACACTATAGGAATTTTTCTTTATATACCAACTTATTCACAAGTATGATAGAATTATTCTGGGATGTTTTTTAATATTCCAAAATTGGAAATTTACTTTAGCTCAAGTGTTCCCCCAAGTATGAATAATGACCTCCACAAATTTTATGGTATCTGAGTAGTTGAGAAGCATCATAAATACCTTAGGCTCCCCAATATCTTTGGGAACTCAAAAAAAAGAATTTTTCTTTTCTGTTTTAGATAGGGTTGAAAAAAAATCATGGGTGGAATAGAAAAAGTTTTTATAAAGTGAGAAATTAAATCTTAATAAAATTTATGGATCAGTAAATCCATTCTTATGTTATATCCCTTTTGAAACTCCCTAGTTTTATTATTGACCAACTGTACTGACCAATTTCTAGTGGTATGGAATAAAATACACTGGATAGAATGGGATAATATTTTCCTCCATAAAGAGTGTGGGGGTATGGGGTTCTAAGATTTGAATCACTTTAATGATTCCCTTCGTTCCAAGAAGGTTTGGAAGCTTCTAGAGAATATTGCTTCTTTTTTCGCTCATGTCAATCTTACCAAATATTTACCACCCTTATATTTATGTGTATCAAAGTCAGGACCACATCCAAGCTTTTTCTAGAGAAGCCAGTGGGGTTCGCACAAACTATTGAATATGGGACTCTACTAGAGGATTAGTGATGTGACCGCGTTGTCGTGACACGTCAAATTTATGATTTTTTGAAGGTTTATTTATAGTCTAGGGTAGATCCTTGGTCGTCTCTCAAGGAGAGTTGGTTGGTTTAGAGTTTTTATTTTTAATAAAAATGACTAAGAGAAGGGGCGGTTTTGAAAAGAGTTTAAAACAATGACTTAGTTGAAATAGCTTAAAAGTTGAGTGACCTAGTGAATTTTGAAAAATATGAGATAAAAGGTTCAATGTTATTTCACTACACACATATCAAGTTCATTGTTCATAGAGATTCATCTTAGGTTTAGAGTAATTATTTGGTTGGAGTTAATTAGAATCCTGATTAATTCCTAAGCTTTTATTTCAATGCTTTAAGGACCAAACCTTGACGTAACAATCGTATTGTCAAGTTCCAGTACTTATGCATGGAATAACAGATTCCAAAGCAGATTGAAATATCAATAATGTGGGTATGAAAAGGATTCTTGTGATGTCCAATCAGAACAACACAAGTCACACACTCAAAACCTCACACCGATCGGTTAGAAATTAAGAGCATAACAATCACATGCATCAAATCAAGCATTAAAATCTGAAATAAAATAAGATACATGGAATTAAATATTTAAACAACCATATTACTCCAAACCAGTAGCTAGTGTATGCATTCTAACTCCCTTGACATGTGTGTATCTCCCTCACAACGAACACCCAACTTTTAGCTTGACATCGGGAGGGGGAGGAAGCTCGGGTAGAACTCCTTCTTCATTGTTGATCCCCCTCTGAGTATAGGGGCATCCCGAACCTCCAACGTGATTAGGAGACTCCTATAGGACTCCAAATTGGCACCACTTCACTCCTTGGCCGAACTTGCAAATGGGGAGCCCAAGGTGTCATTTTATAGGAAAATTGGAAGGTGGTTTTAGGCACACAGATTTCATCAATCCAATTGTACCATGCATTTTGTCCTTCATACAGTCTTATATCGCTTTGGAGAAAATATTAAAGTTATATCCCTATCTCTTTACTGTCTCCACCGAAAGTTTGGCACCCTTTGGACAACTAAAGCTCATGATATTGATAAAATACAGAACACCGCATTTGACTTGGTCCATATTCGGTGGCTTGGACAGATCAGTTCTTATGGGCCCCATAGAAGCCGAATTAGGATTGTGTTCCTTAATATGAAATGTATCCTGTTAAATTTTGGATAGTTCCAAAAACTTCCAGCCAATTTTGATTCACGTATTTTGAGTAATATGAAAAACAGTGGACAAATTTCCATGGATCCTTGTAATTTTGGTCCATTTTTTCCATTTCATCAAGGTCCCTCCAAATCACCTCCACCTATATTGAAATAATAAAAACAAGTAACATTTTCCATTATAATGTTGGTTAAAATTAATTGAATGATTCAAACATAAAGTGAAATTTATTATTATATTTGGAATATTCATTACAAAACTAGTTTAAAACTGCGGTGTAAGGGTGGAATAAAACAGTGAATCATGGTACAATCATGATGTGACCAATGTGGATATTTAAAAGGACCCATGGATGGTTGATGGAAATGTCTCCTTGGAAACTTCGCCTATTATTTTCAGTCTTGAAAATTCAATGGTGTTATCCTTGTTCAACTATGTCGACAATGGATGATGTATCAAAAATACAAAATCATATTCAATGAGAGTGAAATAAAATATTATTATGATTATTCATTGTGTAAATAATATGGGAGCTGACTAAATATATTGGAGAAAATATAGATCTTGTTTTTATATGACCAAATCTGGATACAATCTATCACTTGAATCATTGATCCTAGATGTTTTCGTGTCACACCCTGACCATGGTTTCTCTTTATTTTTTACCCGTTATTGGATTTTGATCTTTTGGTTGAGGATAGGATTGAGTTTTTGGTGGAAGTTTTCAAGTTTTTGAGGTTTTGGGTAGTTTTTGGCCCTATGCATGGTTTGATCCAAACCATTTAAGGTCAAGGGGAAACCGTTCATCCTTCTTGTGGTGTTAGGGATAAGGTGCACAACCTGCGCATGGATGGGAGAAACCATTCAACAATAATGTGAGAGGATCTTCCATTTGATAGAGATGAGTTTCATGGTTAGTACATAGTTTCTCAAATTTTTATTCTATCCCATATGAGGGTCCCTTGTCTCCAGTAGGGTACACATAATTGGTACATGGTTTGGCTGACCATGTGGCCAAACTGTGGGGTCTTTTGAGTTTTTTTTAAAATAAAACAAAATAAGAAATGTTTTAATAATAATAATTGGATTATTATTATTATTAAAAACCACTAAAAGGGAAATCTCTCCCCTTTCCCCTATTATTCTATGCACCTGAATCCCTCTCCTTTTCCTCTCTCACTCGACGCCATGCTGGAGGGCTCCCTGCCTCCTCCCCTTTCCCTCTGGTGGCTGTTTTTTCCTTCCAGTTTCTTATACAATCTCTTTGGTAAGGTTTTCCTCTCCTCCTTCATATTCTTCATCATTTTTCTTGGTTTCCTTTTATCCTAAGTGGTGCACATAGGTTGTTCCAAACCCTAAAACTTTTGGGGTGTTTTTTGGTTGTCTCTTGGTTTCTAGGGTTTGTGAAGTTCGATTGTGGAATCTTCTTGTCGTCATTGTCAAAGGAAGTTGTTTTGCTATGGGTTACAGGTAGTTTTTGTTCCATTTTCATTATTTACCTCATTTTTAATTTAGTTTTTTTTTTGTGTTTTTGAGGTTATGGTGTTTTTTAGAGTGCTTTGGACCTTGTTGTGGTGGATTCGGTCCGTCATTGTCAAAGGAGAATTACAAAAGTATACATAGGTAGGAATATATATATATAAGTTTCCCCTTTTTATATATTCACTCATGGTAGTGTAAATATATACATTGGGGCCAAGTGTGATTATATATATATATATATATGAAAATTCATATGTGTGTAAGTTTAAAGGGGTATATGAAAGTGTAAGAATATATGCAGGGGACCCTTATACATATTGTCCCATGAAAATGTGTATATTGGGGCTAAGTGTCCTTATATATATGAGAAGGTTCATATGTGTGCAAGAAAAATGGGAAGATTTGGGTTTTTGTGTCCAAGTGATTTGAGTTTGAGGTAGCTTTCCCTATTCCCTAGCCTTTAAATTTAAATAATTATTGATTTCTTACTTTTTGAACCTTGTTTTCATACTAATTAGTGATGTATAGTTTTTAGTATAGTTTTTTTATTTAAAATGAAGTGGTTTTACCCTTGTATTATGTTGCATGGAAGGGTTTTACTAAAACCCACACACCAAGTGTTTATTAAAATGACCGTTTGGATTTTATAAATGATTTTTGGTTTTAAAGCATGGTTTTGGTTTAGTAAATGTGTTTTGGTTTCCAAATGAAGAATCAGGTTTATTAAATAGATTCCTAAATTGTTTTGGGTTCATAAATAACATGTTTAACCATTTTTGGAAATGGTTTGTCACTCAAAGTTTTCTTGTCACTCATTCCTAACCTTCATAAATTGGTACTTTTTTGAAAACCTCCCTTGGGATGGATCTCTTTTGTTGATATGGATGCTAATGGGAAGGGGGTCCTAAAAATGGGGCTTTCTTAATATGTTGATTGTTTTAAGGAAATGAAATCTTCCTTAGGGTGACTCGGGGGGTGATGCTTGGTTGTGAGTCTTATTCTTATGATTTTTATGTGGTTGGTTTGTTTGTATCACCCCCACTTTCGATATGACATGGGAACCTATAATAGCTAGGAGATTTTCTGAGAACGTTTATTACACTAGTTTAGATCACACTCTGGCTAGCATCCCTTAGTATAGACCTTTCTCAACATTGGGATTATTCCCCTCAGTTAGGCTAGGTAGGGTAAGACCGATCATTTTGGAGGTTTGATGGCATCGGGTTAGGTGCACCTGCAGGATGAATCAGGTTTCAGTATGTTCTAGATTATCCCCTAAGCTCCTAGGTACTACCATGTTCCTCTATAAGTTATTTATCTATAGTGTATAATTTAGGTTCCTCATCTAGTTTGGTCTACTATGTAGTGTTTCCCTTTTCCCTTATTAGGATATTGTTTCTCCTGCTCTCTTGTGTGGTGTTCTTATCTTCTAAAAGTGAACAGTTGGTTTTTTAAATGTATTGTAGAATTTTTTTTGAGAATGTTTTACACACTCTTTCCTTTTTTAAATAAAAACATTACTCTTCTTACAATCCCTCTCTTTCTTTAAATCTCTAATGTATCCTCCTTTTGGAAAAGAAACTTTAAAAAAAAGGGAAGTGTTCCATGATTTTTTTTAAAAAGAAATGTGTGAAATACCTACTATTATATAATTTATTTCAAACTTGAAATTGACAAATATTTTATTGGAAGTAAATGAATTGGGAATAGATTAATTGGATATGCCTAAATTTTTTTAATACTCATGTATATAGCTTTATCTTTATTTTTAGTTTCTCGTGAAACTTATGACTCAGACTCGGTCGGCATGGAGCGGCTTTGGTTTAGTGTTTGGTGGTGACCCGTAGGGTCACATGAAGGTATGTGAAGTTTTGTTTATTTTCACTGCCAGTGTTTATTTTTATTATTTGGTTTATATTAATTTATTTTCTTATTGTCTTAAGGGATAAATATTTCCCAATGGTTTTATCTTGATACTAAACGCCAGTTTCTAGACTGAGGGGGATCATGAAAGCTTCTCTAGCCTTGTCGCAGGCTAACTCGGGTGACTGGTTTTAAGTAGAACCGGGTTGCTTCATGAAAAAATGGCATCTGAGAATCTATTTTTTATATAGCGAGTCAAGTAGCTTGAATATTAGTACTTTTAGAGATCAAGATGTAGGTGCGAGGAGGATGTCATGAACCCTTTCTCATCCTGAGCCACGAGTGTAAGAACCCGGGTTTTTGGAACGGGTCAAAATCCTGACCCTGTTTGAATTTTTGACTTGTTTATGTGAAAACTGGGAAAATATGGGAAGTTCTAGAAATTTCCTGATTACATTCCATGTACTCCAAATTACAACCCGTGTATGGGTTAGGCATGTACCGGCCACGTGCTCTCCAAGTACTTTTCATTTGATGACCGTGTAAGAATTTCCCAATACACGGCGTGTAGTGTTGCTCGACACATCGTGTATTTTTCTTTCTGCGTGCCAGCTGAGTCCTAGCTGTGTGTCAACCCATGTGGTACATCCAAGCCCTATGGCTACCTTTGTTTAAGTCAGAGTACATACAAGGCTACTACATGGCATGTATTCCTTTATACACACTGTGTATTTTTATTTTTATTCACTTAAATGAAAGAGCGCTGCGTCTTATTTCAGAAAACACATTCTTCTTCGCCATCTTTCAGAACTGGTCTGTTATGAAATTCTGAAGAATGTTTCCTACCCTAGAATCATTATCCGACATCTGTTCTTCAATCCGTAGGTGGCTACAGGATCACATCGGGAAGGCTAAACCCATATACCCTTTTATCGTTCCAGTTTCATTGCCTCACACACCACAAATTCCATCCGAGAAGAGTTTTTAGGATTTGATGGAAACATAGATCTACAATGATAATCTTCTAATTAAAGCTTGATATCGTACATGCCTACGTCTATGAGTCTCAGGTAGGTGGTGCATACCTTCTTTCGTGTTTTCTCAGACTTTTGGGTGGCGCAGCCTTTAGAATGTCTTTGGGTATTTTGAGTGGGACCCTATTTTTTCTATAGTTGCATGTTAAATTGAATATTAGAATTGTGGGATGCCTTTAGGTATTCACTTTTACCCATTTTTCTTGAGCGGGGCCGAGCGAGGGGTCTTTGCTCAATTAGAATATTTTGGCTGGGAATGCTAAAATGTGTTAAAATGATTTTTTTTGTTTAAAATTACGAGTTTAATTTGTTAAGGTATGATATGAATTGTTAGAGGCTTTAAATACCTCAATGTTGGTATGTGACAACACTTGGTTAGAGCATTTCAACTGTTTAGTTTTTTTTCCTATTTAAAAGTGATTCTTTTGATTGTATATGTAATTTATGAATTGCATGTGCTGGAACCCCTTTGGGTTATGTTGGGCGTGGCCTGGATATTCTTGAGTGATGTTGATCACATGTTGGGATTGACCAGGATTACTTTGGGTGGTTTTGACCACCTGATTGGATGTCATAGACGTCGGATTAAGGTAGTGTGACTGTTAGGTTGGGCATGGCCTGGGTTACATGGATGGCAGGGCTATTGGACTTGAGCGACAAGGTCGTAGGGGCACGAAGTGTCAGAGATGTTGTGTCTTTGGAACTTATTTTGGTGATTACCACTCACCCAGAACTTTGAGTAGTGTGCACACAGAGAGACTCTATGATGAGGTGGTTTTGACCACTCATGTTGGTAGAGACCTGTTAGTTGTGGTTTAGGTACTATTGGTTTAGGGGCACTTGCCGTAGGAAGCCACGTGAAAGGTGAGGAGCCTTTAAGAGAAAGCATTGATTCTATCTGGTTAGGGGAAGAGGCTATCCATGGTTTGAGGGCAAACGTCGTTGTCCATATGGTTACTTTATTAAGGGTATACATCATTGTACCTCCGGTTACCTATTTGGGGACATACATCGTTGTTCCTCTAAGTTACTACTTCTTGGGTGTGCCTTTGGGATTTTGGTACTTGAGACATGTGGTGTCAGGGGGAATATGGTGTTGGGTTACATGATAGATATTTCGGCATTGGCCGAATCAGGTGAAACTCCATGGTGGCTGCTGAGCACCAACAAAGTTTGTGTTTATTTGTGCATCATACTATTTATTATTTTCCTTATAAATGCATTCATGTTTAAATATTTATATTAGGTACGCACCGTTGGGTGGTATCCTACTGAGATTCATCTCACACCCAACATGGGCCCTTCGGGACGCATGTAGACTTTATGGATTTATGTGTAGGTAAGAGACTAGATTCGGGAGATGAACTGTTTTGGCTATCGTATGGAGATGGTAGGGACCTTGATGTCTTGCCTAGCTGGAGTTTACTTTGTTTTTCTTTCTTTCCTGTACCAGCATGCTTACCTTGTTTTTTTGTAGCCACTTTTGGTTAGCCATTGGTGCCATTTAATATATTGACTTGCTATGGATGCATGAGTTGTCTATTTTAGTAGTTGTTACAAGTGGTTCAGCATGCTGTTATGTTTACATTCCATTGTTGTTGTTTATATTTATTTCTTCTACTATTTATTTCTATTGATTGTGCTTCTGCTATGCGGGTGTGGTTCGAATCTACAGAGTATTCTAATTTTATATTATGCTCAAACCAGTACCATTATTATCCTCTAAGAGGGTATAGCCTCCCCAATATACCTTTAAGGCCCTCACTGCTAGTCGATAGCCTTTTTCATTTGGGGAGGTGTGCCTAAGGTAGTAACACCTGACCTGTTTAACACTGTTCGGGTGGATGATCGGGACCGAGATGTTACAAAGTGGTATCAAAGGGGTTTGTTCTTGATAGGGATTTAGTAGAAGATTTTTATTGACCACTAATGATATCGAGACTAATTTTTTATTTATGATGGTTTTACTATTTGGGATATGGTAGACTGGAGATAGTTTGTTGTTGGAACTGGGTTTCTAGCTTGTGCTTGGGTTCCTGCAGCCCCAGGTACGAGGGATGGACCATGTTTCCATGGGTGGGAATTTATTTTTTCTTTTTTCCTCAGATTATATTTTATATTATTTCCACCTCGATGTATCACTTTGTGTGTGATTTTATTTATTGTGATATGTAACCCTTGACCCAGTTCGGTAAGGGAGAATTAGACCTTGGCCTGGTATGGCAAGGTGTGATTGTTTGGATTTTTATAGGCACATTTTTAGGGTATTTCAATTTCATAACTGCACGTATGATTTTCTGAAGTGATAATACCTTGTGAATAATACCAATTTCCATACTATAGATGATTTCAAAAAGTGAAGGGTAAAATCCTGAAATAATTTCTTGTTGGTTGCAATATAATATTCCATGCTTTATATATATTTGTAGAATTACATGTGGTCGGGTATTTGGGTCTGTCTCTTGTATGAGCAGGCACGTACTATGGTTGAGGTGATTTTGATCACCAAGATTGGTCATCCTAGATGTTGGTTTGAGGTAGTTTGACAATCAGGATTGGGAGACTTGGTCGTTAGTTTGAGGAAACGTTGGTTGTTTGGATGGGCATGGCCCGATGTACTTTTGATACTTGGATCTGTTGAGGGGCGGGTAAGGATTCCATGAGGCCGGGATGCCATGGGAATGTGGTGTAGTGGAGGAGAGTAAGGGTAGTGGTTATGCATTGCCTTTTACTGCGTTTCCTATCTACGTGAATATATTGTGTGTGTGTGTGTATATATATATATATATGGTTTTTCTTAACCATTTATGGTATTCAGTGGGTTCCTTTTAGAGGACTTAGAAGGGGCATCAGGTGGGAGATGGTACAATGCCACAAGAGCAGGATCGAGTTTAGGATCCGGTGCATGTAGAGATGGAGCTACAAGTATAGGCTCAGGGATAGGATCAGGTTCAGGGTCCAGTATAGGCAGGGTAGCGGCCAGTATTGGCAGCGTTCAGGCCATGGCTCGATGAGAAACTCCGAACTAGACTAGTACATGTAATACAGGGAATCAATAGAGGAACTTAGGTTATAGATCCATCTATGGAATCTCTGACATAGGAGTTCCAGTCGCAGCACCCACCACTTTTTTAGGGTGAGGGTGGTCCACAGGCAGCATAGAACTAGATAGAGAGCATGCAGATGATCTTTGAGCAGCTCAAGACACCTCCAGGGTGGAGGGTCAAGATGGAGATGTACATGCTGAGAGGACCAGTGAAGCGTTGGTGGGATGTCTAGGTTCAGGCTCGCAGGCATGGAGGACTAACATAGAATGACTTTGAGGAAAAGTTCTTCGAGCACTTTTACCCAGAGAAACTGAGAGCAGAGAGAGATTGGGAGTTCTTGATCCTTCAGTAGAAAGACATGTCTGTCATGGACTATGCAACTTCTTCCACTGAGTTGTCTTGCTTTTCACCTGGTATGGTAAGCGATGACTTGACAAGGGTGAGGCGCTTCAAGGATGGCTTGCGACACGCCATTCAAGTCCAGGTAAATATCTTTAGGCTGGGTTCCTTCTTATAGGCGGTGAATCAGGCACTCATATTAGAGGGAAACCAAAGGGATAAACCTTAGGTTGGCTAGGTGACAACTTCAGGTGATGGTTTAAATTGCAGGAAGTGAGGACGGGATGAGTTCCAGCAGGGCAGTTAGGCCAAGGAATCAACTAGACCACCTCGTTGCAGTTCTTCAGTGGTTTTATTTCAGTGTGGACAACCAGGGAATATTCGGACTCAGTGTGATAGACCTTAGAAGAAGTGTCGGGCATGTGGACAGGTCGGGTATCTTTAGAGGTTATGCAGGCAATATTCTCAAACAACCGGCAGACAGGGACCGGAACAGACTGTGACATCTAGAGTTGGTTTAGGTTCGATACTAGGTGATTGTTACCAAGGTTTATCTGCATGTGGAGGATGTGATGGAGATAGTGGGACCCAACTGAGGGGCTAGTGGCTGGTGACTAGAGCAGCACCGTAGGGATGTCAGGCATCAAAAAGTCATATTTCAGGTAAGGTGCACGTTGTAGAGCTACGAGGGGATGATCAGGCTGGTGAGCTGATGATAGTTATAGCTACACCGAGGGTGTGTCCATGATCGATTTTGTTTTCACTTGTTTTGGCATGGCCTATTGGGGCATGTCTGCTTTGAGTGCATGAGGTGCACAAGATTTATGTGGACTTACCAGATGTTATCCATTGGGATTGGAACCACATCGGGTGTGTGATATATATGTATGTATGTATGTATGTATGTATGTATGTATGTATGTATGTATGTATGTATGTATGTATGTATGTATGTATGTATGTATGTATGTATGAGATGTGTATCATTAGGGTCATCGAGTATTCAGGTTAATTGAGGTGATGTGGGCATCGGGGCATTGAGGATGCAGGTTACTTGAGATTCCATAGGCATTGGGGGAATTGAGGATGCAGGTTACTTGAGGTGCTAGGCACCCAGTTCGTTTTGAGCATACATGAGATGTAGGACCTCATAGAGGCAGACACTGATGCGGTGTGGGATATGTTTGGGTGTCAGAAATGACACGGGTACACCAATGAGGTACAAAGATGATGATTCATCATGAAAGGACCATGAGTCCGTAAACTGGTGAGTGAACCTTTTCTTGGTTTGATTTTTGTTGGGTTGAGACTGAGTTAAGAAATTTCTATGGTTGGGATCCCCTTGAAGAATTTTTTCAGAACCTTTGAGATTGGGGTAGTCTGAGTTACTTTGATCTGGGTGGTATGTTTGGTTCCATCACCGAGTTTCATTTGATACCTCGAGGATGAGATATATTAAGGTGGGGAGATTATAAGAACCCATATTTTGGGAATGGGCCAAAATCCTGAACCTGTTTGATTTTTTGACTTGTTTCTATGAAAACTAGGAAAATCTAGTAAGTTCTGGAAATTTATAGATTACGATCCGTGTACTCCAAATTACACGACATGTTTGGGTTAGGCATGTATCGACCACGTAATCACCGAGTACATGTCGTGTGATGACCGTGTAAGAATTTCCTACTACACATCGTGTAGTGTTGCTTAACATGTTGTGTATTTTTTCTTCTGCATACCAGCTGAGTCATAGCCATGTGTCAACCCATATGGAACATCCAATCTGTGTGGCTACCTCTTCTTAAGTAGGAGTAAAGACAAGGATACTACACAGTGTGTAGTCCTTCATACACACCGTGTATTTTTATTTTTATTTTCTTAAATGAAAGAGAATCGCGTCTTATTTCAGAAAACACCTTTTCTTCCCCATCTCCATAATAGGTCTGTTCTGCAATTCTGAAGAACGTTTCCTACCCTAGAATCATCATCCAACATCCATTATTAAATCTATTAGTGGCTGCAGGATCGCATCAGGAAGGCTAAACCCACACACCATTTTTCGTTCCAGTTTCTTTGCCTCACACACCACAAATTCCATCTGATAAAAATTGCTGGGATTTGACAGAAATGTAGATCTATGAATATCATCTTCTAATTAGATCTGTATATCGAACGTGCCTATGTCTATGAGTCATAGGTAGGTGGTGTAGACCTTCTTTCGTGTTTTCGCAGACTTTTGGGTGGCACGACCTTTAGCACGTATTTGGGTATTTTGAGTGGGACCCTATTTGTTCTGCAGTTGCTTGTTAAATTGATTATTAGACCTATGGGATGCCTTTGGGTATGCCCTTTTACCTATTTTTCTTGAGTGGGGCCAGGCGAGGGGTTGTTTCTCAATTGGGGAATTTTGGAAGGGTATGACAAAATGTGTTAAAATGAATTGTTTCATTTAAACTACTGAGTTTAATTTGTTAAGGTATGATATGAATTATTAGAGGCTTTAAATACCTCACTATTGGTATGTGACAATAATTGGTTGGAGAATTTCAATTGTTTAGTTTGTTTTTCCTGTTTAAAATTTATTATTTTGATTATATATGTAATTGATGAATTGCATGTGCTAGAACCCCTTTGGGTTGTGTTGGGAGTGGACTAGATATTCTTGAGTGATGTTGATCATAGGTTGGGATTGACCTAGATTACTTTGGGTGGTTTTGACCCCGGTATTGGGCATCATGGACATCGGCTTGAGGCGGTGTGATTTTTAGGTTGGTAATGGCCCGAGTTACTTGGATGATGGGGCCATCGGACTTGAGCGATATGGTTATAGAGGCATGATGTGTCAGATATGTTGTGGAATGGGAACTTATTTTGGTGATTACCACTCACTTGTAACTTTGAGTAGTGTGAACACAGAGAGACTCCGTGATGAGGTGGTTTTGACCACTCATGTGGGTAAAGACCCCCATTAGTTTCAGTTTAGGTACTTTTGGTTTGGGGGTGCTTACTGTAGGAAGCCACGTGGAAGGTGAGGAGCCTTCAGAGGATAGTGTAGAGGATATCAATTTGGGGTAAGAGGATCACCATGGTCTGAGGGCAGTCATCACTGTCCCTCCAGTTACTTTACTAAGGGAATACATCGATGTCCCTCGGATTACCAATTTGAGGATAGGCATCATTGTTCCTCCGAGTTACTAATTCTTGGGCATGCCTTCAGTACATTAGTACTTGAGACACACAATGTTAGGGGGAACATGGTGTCGGGTTACATGATATAGATTTTAGCGTTGACCGAAGTAGGTGACACTTCATGGTGGCTGCTAAGCACCAGTGGAGTTTGTGTTTATTTGTGCGTTGTATTGTTTATTGTTTTCCTTATAAATACATGTCTGCTTAAACACTTATATTACGTATGCACCGTTGAGTGGTATCCAACTAATATTCATCCCACCCCTACTTGGGCCCTTCGGGATGCATGTAGACTTTATGGATTTACGTGCAGGAAAGAGACTAGCTTCAAGAGATGGACTGTTTCAGCTGTCACATGGAGATGGTAGGGACCTTGAGGTCCTGCCTAGCAGGGGTTTAGTTTGTTTTGCTTTCTTTCCTGTACCAGCATACTTTCCTTGTTTTTTAGACACTTTTGGTTATCCATTGGCTCCCTTTAATATATTAACTTGCTATGGATTCATGTTTTGTCTGTTCTAGTAGTTGTTACAAGTGGTTCAACATACTGTTGTGTTTACATTCTACTAATGTTGTTTATATTTATTTCTTCCACTGTTTATTGCTATTGATTGTGCTTCCACTATGAGAGTCTGTTTTGACTATGCAGAGTCTTATAATTTTATATTATGTTCATAAAAATACCATTATTATCCTCCAAGAGGGTATAGCCTCCCCACTATACATATAAGACCCTCGTTGCTAGTCTACAGCCTTTTTCATTCAGGGAGGTGCACCTATGGTAGTAACACCCGACTCGTTTAGCATTGTTCGGGGGGCTGATCGGGTCCAGGAAGTTACAACGAGTTTATAGGGGTAGTCTGAGATGGTGTCACACTATGAGCTTTCATAGAGCAGTGAACCATGTGTAGCCTGAGTGCACAATTTAAGATACTTCATGTAGATGATGCCTTCTCGGGGCATGGTCTGCTAATCCATGTTTCCAGTTAGGCATAACCACTAGTTCTTAATTATTGGATTTTTGGTGTGAGTTATGTTTTGGCTTAGTTTTGGTTGGTGTGACTGGATTTTAAAAATAAAAATAGTTTTTAGGAAAGGGTTTTTGAAAAGGGAAAATGGTTTTTAGGAACCCAGTTTTGTTGAAAAGTGGGATTTTGTTGAAAATGGTTTCGGAATTTGGATAGAAATTATTGAAAGAGTATTTTGTATTGGTTTCGTGATGTTTGGTCTTTGAACCCGGAATTTTGGTTTGGAATGTTTTTTGATTGAGTTTTGATCAGGCTTCGATGAAGGTTTGGATTTATGTTGGTATGGAATGTGTTTTTGTGTTGTTCTGAGTATACCACCTAGAAAGGACCCCAAGGTTTCTAGAAAGTTTTCTTTAGTCTTTAGACCCACCCAGACTCCCAAAGGAGTGGTGGAGTCATGTTCTTCTCAGTTTTTTCCTATTTTCTATGGTGATCAAGGTACTTTAGAGGTTGCCGAGTGGATTTAGGAAGTTGTAAGTGTTTTCAGTTGTTGGAAACTTATGAATCCATGAGATGATGTTCTGAGATTGTTTGAAGGTTTGGGTTTGGATTGGTGGAAGTTGATTATTCTATGATCATTGTAAGTTGGCATGTCTTGGGAAGTTTTTAAGACAATTTTCATCTGATGATTTTTAAACGATGAGGTGCAGATGAAGAAAGTAACAGAGCTCTTTAGTTTTAAGCAAGGTAATTAAATGGTGAAGGCCTATTTTTGTCATTACAATGAGATGGTTTCCTTCTCTCCTAATATATAATTGAATAATTAGTTGAAATCTTCTCTTTTCATCTGGGTTTATCATCTAGAGATCAAGGAGCGAGTTCTCTTATCTGGTGAATTTCTATTCGGGAGGCACGTGGATGAGGCATTTCTAGCCAAGGTGATTTCTGGTGTGCAGTCTGCGATTGTTGGTGAACCAATTTCTCTTGGTTCTTGAGAAGGTTCCCCATCTGGTGAGATTTTCATTCCAGAGGAACCAGTTCTTGAAGAGTATCATTTTTCAGTTCTGGCTTCTCACTCATTAGACTGTTCACTTGTGTGTTTCTAGTGTGGTCATTTTGGACATTCAAATCCATCTTGTTGTATCTCTATGAATACTTTTTGTCGATGTGGTCATTTGGGTCATCTGGAGAATTTATTAAAGAGGCGCTTCCAGAACATAAATTCTCAGATAGAGGTTGTTAGCTCCTAATTTCGGGGTAGAAGATACTTCAAGGAATCAATACTCCAACCATATATTCCAGAGTGAATCTTTTCATGTGTTCAAGAATCATTGGGTGTGGGGGACCTTGGTCTATCTTTTGTCTCTAGTGATGGAGTGGGAACAGTTTAAGTTCCTCTATTATATTTTTTCTGTTTCTTGAAAGTTTCTATTTGGTTGTAAAAGGCTTGGTGGTCTTGTATCCTTTTAAACCTCTATAGTTGTGATTATTCCTTATGGATGTGAATTATTGAGTGGTTATCCTTCTCATGAGTCAGTTTTGGATTCATATTTTTCTCATTTAGAAGATTCTCGTGTTTTGTGGAAATGATGAATTTTGTTTTGGTTCACCACTTGGTTTGTTGTTTCTTTCATTGGCCCCCTTGTGGTGGGGGTTGGTTTGTGCAGGGAGTTCTTGGGTTGGTATGTTTTGGGTTTCCCGTGTCATTTCGTGTTGGCTGGTCTAAGATTGTCAGTTATTAAATGGCAGGTAGACCCACCATGGATCATCTTGTTGTGGTTTCTCCTAGATTTGGTTGGTTCTTGTTGGTTTCTTGTGGTGGTGATAACTTTCTCATCTCTCTATGGGTCTCCTTATTGTGGGTTTCTATAGATATGTTTGGTTGTGAATTGTGGAGTTGAAATTTCACATCGAGGTTCATGGTTTTTTATGGATTTGTTTATTTTTGGGATATGGCATTTCTCCACGATTGTCTGAGTGACTTTCTAGGGGAAGAATTTTTTTGTGTGGTGGGGAGAGTTGTCACATTCTGACCATGGTTTCTCTTTATTTTTGTCGCTTTCTTGTACTTGTATTTTTTGTTAGGCCCAGGTTGAGTTTCTAGTGTAAGTTTTCAACTTTTGGAGGTTTCGGGTGGTTTTTAGTCCTATTCATGATTTGTGCACACTTTGATCCAAATAGTGTGAGGTCAAGGGGAAACCATGCAATATACTTACAGTGCCAGGGAAAAGGCGCACAACATGTTCATGGTTGGGAGAAACCATGTGGAAAGTGTGTGAGAGGCTTTGTACGAGGGTCTCTTCTCTCTAGTAGGGTATGCATGGTTGGCGCACGGTCTGGAAGACCGTACCACTAAACTGTACGGTGTACCCATGTTTTAAAAAAAAAAATAAATAAAAATAATTTTTTTAATAATAATAATAGTAAAAATAATATTATTAATAATAATAATATTATTATTATTATTATTATTAAAAAACAATAAAGGGGTAACCTCTCCCTTTTCCCCATTCGGTTGTGCACCCACCACCCTCCCCTTCTCCTCTCTCACTTGATGACATTGACATAGGACTCCCATTCATGTACCACCACATCCTCCCCTCTCCCTCTGATGGCTTTTTTTTCCTTCTAGTTTCTTGTGTGAACTCGCATGTAAGGTTTTCCTCTCCCCTGTTATCTTCTTCATAATTTTTCTTGGTTTCCTTTTATCTCGGGTGGTGCGTGCAAGTTGGTCTAAATACTAAACCATTTTGGGGTGCTGTTTTGGTTGTCTCTTGGTTCCTAGGGTTCTTAATGTCTGATTGAGGACCATTCAAGCCCCGATTTTCAAAGGAAGTGGGTTCACCATGGGTTTTGGGTAGGTTTTATTCCATTTTGATTCTTTGACTCAATTTTAATTTTTGGATTTTTTATTTTTGAGTTTCCAATGTTTTTCTAGAGTGATTTGGACCTCTTTGTGGTGGATTTGGGCCACCATTGTCAAAGGAGACTTAGAAAGGTATGCATATGTAGTCATATATATATACGTAAGTTTCCCCTTTGTATATATTCACTCATAGTAGTATGAATATATAAATTGGGGCTAGGTGTGATTATATATATATATATATGAAAATACATAAGTGTGTAAGTGTAAAGGGATATGTGAAAGTGTAAACATATATGTAGGGGCCCCCTTGTACATATTTGGACATGAAAATCTGTACATAGGGGCTAGGTGTCCTTATATATATGAGAATATTCATATGTGTGAAAATGGAAAAAGGTATGATTTGGGTTTCTATGTCCAATGAATTTGAGTTTGAGGTAGGATTCCCTATGCATTGGCCTTTAAATTTAAAGAATTATTGATTGATTTCTTTTCATACCTTGTTTTTTCACTAATTAGTGATGTATAGTTTGACTTTAAATGAAGTGGTTTCCCCCTTGTATTATGTTGTATGGAATGGTTTTATGAAACCTTGAATGCCAAGTGTTTGTTAAAATTCATACTTGAATTTTATAAATTATTTGTGGTTTCTAAATCATGGGTTTGTCATAGTAAATGTGTTTTGGTTTCCAAATGGTGAATTAGGTTTCTTAAATGGATTCCTAAATGGTTTTGGGTTCATAAATGGTGTGTTTAATCCTTTTTATAAATTTTTTATCACTCAAAGGTTTCCTAGGGACCATTTTGAACCTTCATAAATTTATCCTTTTTGAAAACCTACCTTGATATGGATCTCTTACATTGATATGGATGATAATGGGAAAGGGAGGTCCTCAAAATGGGACTTTCCTCATCTGTTGATGGTTTGAAGGCAAGGGGATCTTCCTTAGGGTGACTTAGGGGTGATGCTTGGTTCTATGGCTTGTGCTTGTGGTTTGTATGTGGTTAGTTTGTTTGCCTCACCCCCACTTTAGATATGACATGGAAACCTAGAAAATCTAGTATATTTTCTAAGAACATTTTCTACACTAGTTTATATTACACTCTATCTAGTGGACCTTAGTATATACCTTACTCTCCATTGGGATTGTTCCCCTTAGTTATGCTAGGTAGGGTAAAACTGAGTGTTTGGTTGGGTTGATGGAATTGGGTTAGGCACACCTACAAGATGAATCTGGTTTTAGTATGTTCTAGATTATCCCCTAATATCCTAGTCACTCCCATGTTCTTATGGAACTTATTTATCTATAGTGGATAATTTTGGTGCCACTTCTTGCATGGTTTATTTTGCACATCCTTCTCATAGTTTGGCCCAAACTGTGCAATTCATAGGAAAAATCGTGCGACTCCTTTTTTGTATCAGGTTCAAGGAGCATGGATTGTGCATGGTTAAAGGAGAATGTACATCAAACATATGAGGGGTTTTGGAATTTTTGACAGAACCATGGTTCATGGTTGGCATCTTATGATGTTTTGGGAAATGGTTTAAAATATCTTATGTTAAGAAGTCCCGATTTGAACTTGTGTATGGCTTGATATGTGAGTAAAACCTCTATAGTAGTCCCTCTAAAGAGGGGGTCATTGCATAGGTGGTTTCAAAGTTTGGTCTTGGCAAGAACAATGTCATCTCTAGGTTATTAGTTCATGTTATGAATTTGAGAACCTCCTCATTATTTATATACTATTATCATGAGATTCTTAGTCGTCATCTAGAGGTTTGAGTGACAGTTTCTTATCGACCCTGATTAAACGGGTTGGTACCCCATAAATTTTCAGAGAGGCCAAGTGGTATGTTCCACTGGTGAGGCTAGTTTAGAGTAACTAGTTGGTTATTAACTATAGAGCTTCACTATATGCCGACAGGTGAGTCTGAACTGAGTAAATCTAGGGATTTCTTCTAGAGATGTTTAGAAAATTCCCACGATTATTATATGTATGTTTTGTCTCATTCTTCTACACTTGTTTTATTATTTCTTAGTTAATTATTGGTCACAATATTTCATTTATTCTTATGGTATTTCTTTTGATCCCCTATTTTAGTAGTTTCTCTTAGGATTGGATTTCTAATCCCGTTTTTAAAAATGGAAACCTATTTTGAAAGGTGGAAAGTGGTGTGTGTGTTATTTTAAAAAGGGGAAGGTTTTGTTTGGTTCTTTAACATGATAAAACCTTATTTTCTATATGTATATAAAACTATTATTTTTGGACTACTTTGGGAATGGAAATGTATGAACTCTATGGTGATTACCTACTGAGCTATTTATGCTCACACTCTACTTGTGCCACTAGGATTTGGTAGACCTGATCTTTTTTGCTGGTTCATGTCTCTGGATTGAGTTTTCCATTTTAGAAGGTTGTTATTATGGTTTTTGGTGACCATGAGGTCACATGGAGATCATTTCAATTGCAGTTTGATTTTTTTGGTTTGTTTTGTAGTTTTCATTTTGTTCGGATGTAGTTGTATCTGGATCCTGTTTATGTATTTATTGAGATTTAATTATTATTGGTCTATGTTTCATGATCTATTTTGGTCATTAAATCCTAGTTTTTACTGGGATAAATCATTCCCACTATGATATATTTGATTCCCAACACTAGTCGCTAGCTAGAGAAGATCATGGATGCCTCTCGGGTCTTTTCTCGGGCTAGTTCAGGTGTTGGGTCGGGTAGTAGCCTAGCCTGGTTTGTGACATGCCCACTCTGAATGGCTACATCAGAGTCTTCCATGCATTTTATTTTTTATTTCCCTAGTTCTAAGGATATTTTTCATGCACAAAATGTTGTTTCTGATTTTTTATTGGATTCAATATCTAGTTTTTCAACGCAGTTGGTGAAGTGGTCATCATCCCTCCCTGTAGAGTCGATAAGCATCCTATGTAATATGTATTGAATTATATGGGTTAGAAGAAATGATTTCATTTTAAATCACTTGGTAAGACTGATTTCCTACTAGTTTGATCATATCATCTCCTAGTTGGACACCAGGAAAGACAATGACGTGCAGCTTGATGTCGCAAGTGCACGATCTCCCTCAGGCTCTTGGCAACATCCTTCAACAAGATATTCTCCCATTTGAGTTTTGTTTTGAGTGGAATTTTGTGAGGTAGATTCCCAAAATATTCAAGATATATATTATGAGAATTATCCTTATAATTGTGTGGGAGTGTGTAACAACTTATTACCATAGCAATTCTTTAATTTTTCCATGGCTTTTTGCCCCTTTCATTTTGGGGTTTTCCACACTACATCTAGTGTCTATTTTATTTATTTATTTTTCACTTAATTTTTAGCTTGTAATTATAAAAAAACCAAAGAACCAATAATTTTTTGTTCTAAAAAGTGGTATCATAGGTAGTTTCTAGCCCGATGGTGTTCACTTTTTTGGGTATTGATAATTCTAATAAATTTGAGTAGGATCTTTGATTACGAATGCAGATGATCTTCAACATCAAAAAAAAATTATTAAGATTATTAAATACACCATTGTAAAACATATGAGGTTTTTATTGATGATATGCCTAAATGGTTCTGAAATTTTAGATAAAAAATTCAATGGGAATAATTTTTCATTAGGGAAAATGAAGATGGTAGCGGTGTTGCAAAAAGATAATTTCCTATTAAAGATTAGCGAAAGAACAACTGGTGTAACAAATCATAAATGGAATGACATGAATGAGAATATTATTTCCAATATCAATTCGTCTTTATAGGATGATGTATTTACAATCATTGTATTTGAAAATATAGAGAAATAAATTTTAGATACTCTAATGAAGTTGTACATGGCCAAGTCACAACAAAATAAAATTTTCTTGAAGAGAAAATTATACTCTCTTTGAATGGTGGAGTCATCATTAGTGACTGACCACATAAATACCATCAATACTATATTTTCTTAGTTTACAATGTTGGGATACAAATTAGGGAAACTAAAAATGTATATATTTTGCCCTAAATTTTTCCCGATTCATATGATCAACTCATTGTTAACCTCACCAACAATATCCTGAAGGATATATTTCTATGAAATGATATTGAATATGTGGTTAATGAAGAAGAAATTTAGTGAAAGAACATAGAGGATATACTAACAAATTCTCACTAAGTTGAATCTATTTTAATAGAAAAAGTAATGACACTGGAGTTTTGTTCTAGTGGAATACAAAATCATGGATGGTCCAAATTAAGAAGTAAGAAGAATATTTCCCCATGTTATTATTATGGAAATAAGGGGAATGTCAATAAGGGCTATTGTAACAAAAAGATTCTCGAAATGAACTCTCAAGGAAATGTGGCATGTAATTATGGTCATGAAGAAATGACTTTCAGTAAAGCGGCAACGACTGTTGGAGGTAGACAAAATCTCAACGATGCATGGATAATCTACTTAGAGGAAACATGACACATGATGTCTCAACGTGAATGGTTTTATCCATTTGAATATATTCTAGAAGTACTTGTCTACATGGGTAATTATCACACCTAGAATATATTTGGAGTTTTTACTATCAAACTAAATATGCATAATGGTATTGTTTAAACCATCTAAGGAGTATGTCATGTGAAAGGATCGAAGAAGAACATATTGTATTTGAGATAATTTTATGACATCGGGTGTAAGAATCTCACTAATAATAGAGTGATGAAAAAATTTAAAGGTTCACTTGTCATGATGACAGTGGAGAAGTTCTCAAAGTAATTTTACATGCTTCTTGGTGAAACATACAATGAGGTGGAGATAATTATTTCATCAACTACCTTGAAGGAAGTGTTGAAAACATTAGGGAATCAGAATATTGGGAATATGTATGAATGAGGCATGGATATTATTATTGATTATAATATGCTTCATGGGATTACAAAGGCATCCTTTCCATTTTTAAGCATTTTATTTTTTAGCAAGAAACACAGGTTTAAGATTGGAACATCAATGATGAGAAGCAAGGATATCTTATATTTGATCAATTATGATGTATCAAAAGCACCAGTTATATCCCAAGTAGGATAAAGGTACTCTATATCATTCATTGAAAATAATTCTAGAAGATGTTCGGTTTACCCAATAAAGAAAAGTAGATGTTTTTTAAGTCTTAAAAACAATTAAAGAACATAAGGAGCATGATCCTGGAAAAAAGGCCAAGTGTTTGAGGACTGAATTTTTTTGAGAATATAAAAGCGAGGAGTTAGATTTTTTTTCAACAGTAAGGAAGTAAGAGAAAATTTATGGTTTTGTACACTCCTTGGTAAGAATTGCTAAAATTTTCCAAGTAGAATCATTGAATACCACCTATTATATGATCAACCAATATCCTTTAATGGCGATTGATATGAAGACACTGATATAGATGTGGAATGGTAAAATTTATAACTATTTTAAGTTACATACTTTTGGGTGTCCTATATATGCACTCTTTAATGACCAAGAAAGATCAAAGTTGGATTTGAGATCCAGGAAATGTATATTCTTGGGATACGTGGATAGTGTGAAGGGGAATCATTTATAGAACCCTATTGTCCACAAAATTATCATCAACATAGATGTAATTTTTATATAATACAAGATGAAAATGAAAATTGATGGATAAATAGAGAAATTGAATACAATAGCTACAATAGTCATGTTGGAGGATGAATCCAATGAAGAACTAATTTCCTCGATGGCATTACTAGAGCATGATGATCAAGTATCAACTGAGTTTTTACCATGATGGTAAACTTGGGAGAAAAGAGAACCAGTATGGAACTCAGACTATGTCATTGTGAGAAATATCACATACTTGTTATTGATGTAGGATGGAGATTCATCTTTTTTTAAGATAATTAGAGTCCATACGTATCCTCATAAATGGGGGTGATATAGGATAAACTTGAAGCTCCGCACATAAATAATACTTTGGATTATATTCCATTACCCATGGAAGGAAGAATATCAATAATAAATGATTCTTTAAGATCAAGAAAGTTAGAAAACCCCAATTTAAAGATATCTTGCAATACTGGTGGTCAAAGAATATGCTTAGAAGGAAGGTATCAATTTCAATGAATTATTTTCTCATTTTGTTAGACTGATGAATATTCTGATAGTGTCAATGATGTGTGATACATACAGTTTACATCTAGAGTACCTAGATGCGAAGATAACATTTCTCTATAGCGATATTGATAAAGAAATATATATGATCCAACCAGAATTTTTTTTCATAAGAATGAAAAGAGTAATTTGTTTGTAGGTTGAATAAATCTCTTTATGGTCTCAAGCAGGTGTTGAGGTATTGGTATAAAAGATTTGATTCTTATATCCTGATCATTGGATACAAAATACTTTGTTCCAATACATTTTTATATTTTAGCATTTCATATGGTAATGATTTTATCATTATTCTATTATATGTGGATTAAATATTGGTTTCAGGCCCTAGAAATGATCAGATCCAAGAGACAATGAAGAATTTAGCTAGGGGTTTTCATATGAATGAATTGGGACCAGAAAAAAAATATTCTTGGGATATAGATTTACTAAGATAGAAATAATGGGAATATTTGGTTATCATAAAATATTTACTTGATGAAAGTCTTGAAAAAACTTCAACATGTAATACAATAATCTAATATCTAACCATATTCCTATTAATTTCAAGTTATCTTCTACGATGAGTCCTATAAGTGAAGAAGAAAGGATGGATATGTATCAAGTACCATATGTGTCTGTAATGGGGAGTGTGATGTTCACAATGAATTGTACTAGGCTATACATTATATATGCGGTGGGACCAGTTAATCAGTACATGAAAAATCCAGGATGGGAGCATTGGAACATAGTGAAGAGGATCTTAAGATACATTAAGGATACCTCATATGTTGCATTATGTTATGGATAATAATATTTTACTATCAGAGGCTACGTTGATTCATATTTTGTAGTAGATTATAACCGCAGGAAATACACTAATTTTTATGCATTTACTCTTACTGGAGGAGATGTGGTCTGGATTTAAAAGTTACAGTCAATCATGTCTTTATCAAAAACTAAGTCAAAGTACATGGAAACCACAAAGTTTTGAAAAGAGGGGATTTAGATGAATTTTTTAGAGGAGTGTAGGCAAAAAAGAGAGAATATTCCATAGCTTTTTTTACTATCAGAGCACCTTTCACATTACACGAAATCCTTCATTTCATTCCTGGATGAAGAAAATTAGGGTATAGTATCAATTTGTTAAATATTTGGTGTTGGAAGGAAGTTTTAACATAAAGAAAACTCATACTAAATAAAATCTAGAATATTTGATGAATAAAGCGATTGAATCTGATAAGTTAAAATGGTACATATACTCAAGAGGCCTCAGAGAGATATGAACAACATTATTTTTCAAATATAAAGGGTGTGTGGAGATGTGATTTGTTCTTAATAAATCTCAAAGTCAGAGATATGTTAGTATAAACCCCCTATTTTTGAAGGTGGTTGGTGCAGTTAGTTTGGTGGGTGTCCAACCGCACCACGAACCCATCTTACAGAGGAGGCAACAAGGGTCATGGGATTCCTATAAAATGAAAAGACCTCCTTGTGTTCACTCTTATAATTATCCAAATATCTTCTCTCATTTGAGTGCTTTTTTATTAGTATTTTTTGATTCAATTTCCCCACATATTAAATAGAGATATTATAATAATTATCCTTATAACTGTGAGGGAGTGTGAACCCACTTCTTACCAGAATGATCATTTTATTTGTTCATGGTTATTTGCCTATTTCATTTTGAGGTGGGGGGGGGGGTTCTGTTACATTAAATGTCTATTTTATCTCTTAATTTTAACTTTATTTTTGTCTTGTAATTATTACTAATCCAAAGGGACAATTATTTTCATTATTAACACTGTGCTCCCCAATTATGTTAATCATGTTCAGGAAATGATATTCCAAATGTAATACTTGATGTGGAAGGTGCTAGTGATATAGAACATAATGATGTTCCACTCCATGATGTTGGACATGCAGATGTAAATGAGTGTGGCACTAAAGGATGAGGAGACGTGCATGGGTGGGTTCGAGATAGCGACTGAGGGCAACTTGATGTCCAATTTATGTGATCGAGTTATACATGTTTGGGTCTGCCTCACTTGGATACTACATATGAAATTTTAAAAAAAGGAAAAAATAAAATAAAAAGATATTGTGGAGGAGTTATGTTTTTTAGGTGAGTGGTTTTTATACAGAGTGGATAGTTCCTATTCTACTAGCAGTGTGACCCTCTTATTCTAGGTAATGAAAAACTAGGGTTTGAGAAGTGGTTTTCATATCTGTAACTGGTAAATTCCTTTGGGACTGATTGTATTTTATTTATAGTTTTCTTTGATCTGATCCTAGTATTTTTCATCTTCACTTTTTATTCGAACAACGACCATTTTCTCTAAAGGGTCATATCTATTTAGATTTATTTATTAGATTGTGTTCTTTTTTTTTAGAATTCCTTCAAACTATATACTCTTTCCACCTTTGATCCACTCTTTTATCTAATTTTTTTTTTGAGATTCCACTCATCTTTGGGAGTCTCTACATAGTACTCTTTATTATTAATGGATCCCGCTTTTTGTACTAGGTCCCATGGTTTTTATCTTTTTTGGATTTTCCATGTTAAAAATTTCTAATGTAAATATTTATTTTACACACACATTTATTTGGTTTTTGTGCACCATATTTAATTTTTATGGCCTATTTTAAGGGAAAAAATTTATTTTCACTACGATTTTACTTTGGATTTCATTTGCACATTCATCGATTTGTACCTTTCCCAACATCTAGTATCAAAGGGTTCGGTCTTTATTCAGATAAATTAAGTATTCCAATTATATTAAGATTGTTATTTTAATGGTACCTACTACCTTATGTGGTGATTAAAAATAATGGATCTGTCTTTCAAGTGAATGCATTTTTCAGAGTTTAGTATTCAGAAGAAAGAAAGAATGTCTGATGAATAATTTTAATTTTATCGTGAGTTTTTTTGCGGTTTAATTCATAAATGGGTTGAAGGAAATGTTATGAACCATATTTTCAACATCTCTAACACCTAAACATTGTGGGAGAAGTTTTATACTACCTATGCTTCCACGATAAGAAATAATAAATATTTCTCTAAAAAAATGATGAATTTAGGGTACAAAAAATGTATGTCTATTTATGACTATTTGAGTTAATATCATGAATTTTTTAATAAATTTTCTAGTATGGTTGTTACCTTTTAATATGAGGTTTTATTTATTTTGTTGCTTAATACTTTAACCGATTCTTGAGAGAATTTGGGTGTTTCTCTAACCAGTTCTACTTCTAATGGTGTTGTGAGATTTAGTTTTGTTAAGTCCACTATCTTGAATGAAGAAGTCAAGAGATATTCTTAAAAGAAATATTCTTCATATATTTTAGTCATAGATAATAGGGGGATAAGTTTGTAGAACACTAGTGGAAAATGCACTTATACCCACGGTTTTAAGCCATGGGTATAGTCCCCAAAACCGTGGGTATAGACTTTACCCATGGTTTTAGGAACTGTGGGAAGTTAAGGTATAGAAATAGACCTATACCCATGTTTATTATAAAATAATGGGTATAGGTCACATGAATTTTTTTATACCCATAGTTTTCAAATGGTGGGTATATATATTCCTATTAGACAACCTATACCCATGGTTCTACAAACTGTGGGTATAGGCTGCTACCTGCATTTGGAAGCAGCCCCACAACCTACTTCCCCAAATGCTTAAACCTATAAATAAAATAAACCAAACAATATACATTCAATAAAATACATATTTTCAAGATTTATCATCCAACCAAAAAGTTGTAATAATTTTCAAACCATATAAAATACTAAAATACACATATACATCCATAAAACAGATCAATTTAAGTCATTACAGAACTACATAAGTATCATTCCTACTAAGTTAAAAATGAAGGGGATTAATATCTCCCTCATTAACAACATCCTAATCCTAAACCGAATCATCATCATCATCATCTTCATTTTCATCATCATCATCATCATCATCATCATTAGTAGCAACAACAACATCCTCACCAATAACATCATCTAGAGTAACATCATCAACAACATCATCGCCACCACCTTCAAATCGATCACCACTAGGATCGTCATTGGTAGCACTCAATGCATCATTTAAAGAATGTTTAGATTCCATATATGAATCAATAGTAGTAGTATCCTCTGATGGAAGTGATTGAATAATAACTGACACATCTTTTAGGATTTTTTTGATGATCATCTTACTTCTTTCATGCTCATGTTTACTTCTTTTGTGCTCCTATAAAGTTATTTTTTTTCTTCAGATTCTTCTACAGAAGCTCTATGTAGCTCAATGTTCTGAGAGTCTTAAGAGGATCTTGATGAGGACAAATAACTGGAAGGGATGATGTTTTCCCTGGTCGATATCAGATTCTTCCCTAGTGCTCATCACCTAAAACCTAACTCAAATGATTGTTTGGCCCAAAGTTTTTATCTTCTTTATCATCAAGGAACTCTAGGGTAGTCTATTGAAAATATAAACAATATATTTAATTATTAATTTTGTATAAATATTTGAAATAAAGAAAAATTAAAATCTTTTCTTATGTTTTTTCATTTACTGTACTTCCATCTTTTTTCTTCCTACTTGAACAAAATAATTTATCTCGAGGTACAAGACCTTCGATGACCAATATATATTTCTACAAAAACATTGATTATTATACACATATTAATAATGTAAAAATTTTCTAATATTTAATAATAATAAAATGTAAAAACTTTAAAATAAATAAAAAATTCATAAAAATAAATTTGTGTAAGCTTAAAACCCTCCTATAAAAATTGAATCTTCTATGTGTATGCACGATATCAATTCTGTGTAAAAATAAACACTGAGTGAAAATTGATAATGATGAAACTCTTTTAAGTAACAGTACCAATTACCTTTAATAAAATGTTTCAAATTATACTAATTCATTTTAATGGATATTTAGTAAAATTAAATAATCTGATCTTTAGGGCACTTAAAATCTCATGATTATAAATGAGAAAAAGATATTACACTATAGTCCAATTTCATATTGGTGGGAAATATAATATTTAATTTTATATAGGAAATCATGAGAATTATAAAAGAGTCTTGTGTCACACGGGAAGGTGAAAGGTTATACAGCATTTATATTCCATCAAAAAATTATAAAGTTTTACACATGATTCCAGTGCCATCCATGAAAGTGAATGTTTTAAAGTATACTTTTTCACTATCTTTAAAGGTAAAAGGATTTGGATGGAATTTAGTACCATCTAGGAAGGTAAATTTTATACAATAATGTTTTTTCCATCTAGGAATGTGTGAGGTGTGTGTTGTTGAATATTTTTCATCTAGGAAGGAAAAACATTTACACCAGAGTTTTCTATCATTAAGAAAAGTGAATGGTTTATGCAAGAATTCTTTTAACCAAGGAATGAGATTATTTTTGAGTTTTTTACTATCAAATAATTCAAAATTTTATGATATATCTTTGATTCATCTTGTAATTTCAAATGTTTACGCTGTAGTTTTCATCATTCAATAAAGGTGAAAAGATTATGTTATATTTGTATACAGTTAATGAAGTTGAAAAGTTAATATAATAGTGGAATGTTACATGGTATTGTGATTAAACCATGAGAGGTATTTCTATATATCCTAGTTTAGGAAAATTAAATTTCATCCATTTTTGTGTCATGGTTTAAATCAATATTTCATGGAGTGATAGACATATTTAAAAAATAAGGCTTAAAAATTCTTACATATCAATATAGAATAAAATGTATTTTAAATCTATATGATAATGGAATAAAACTAATCATTAATAATGATTCTCATAATTTAAGTCAATGAAAGTGATCATTCCTTGTATTTTAATGTCATGTTGAAATGATGATGTGATATATGGTCTTAGGTTATGTAAGAAGGACCACTCAGTGTAGTATAAGGTCATAAGAGATGGAAAATTATCATGCCATTTAATGTAATGTAACCATGAAAATTTTCATAGAATTTATATTTGCGTGATGATGACTATTTTCATTCATTTTATGGAAAATATTTGAATACTTTGGTCTTATATTTTAAGATTATATTATCAAGATTACTAGGTGAAATAATCTAATAAATGGAAGGATTTTGGGACTTAATCACATGAAGATCTAGTTAAGAAATCCTGATGATTGTTTTTAAAGTAGTATAAGGAGTTCTATGAATAATATAATCTCAAAATCATGATAATAGGAATCATTCATGGTCCATCCTAAAAGGGGAAAATATAACTAGTAAAATGTGTAGATGGAAACCCATGATCATTGGAATCCACTTCAATATCTATGCCAAAAATAATGGGCTTGGTGGAATTCTAAAGGAAATTTAAAATGAAATATCCTTATTTTCAAAGGGTTACAAGATTGGACATACATTGAGGACATAAAGAGGAAGATTAGTACCATGGGTAACATCTTTTTTAAGATAAAAAATCTTCTTTATTAAGGGGTATATGATTGAGTAAGCTCAAATTATCTATTCTGTGGAGCTAATGAAAAAACATAAATAGTCATTCAATAATTATTTGATCTAGGATTAAATGATCTCTAGTTCTACAAGAATTTCATGGGACGAAATGGTGTATATTGTAATGGAGGGTATAGAATCAGTAATCCTTAGGAGGATATGGAATGGATTGCTAAAAAATATCATCCCTTTCAGAGTACATGGTGGTTCTACAAGAGTCTACACTAATTTGGGGTGGCCATGTAGCTATTATCTAAATTCCATATTAGGGGTTACCCAATTGAGTCTTTATGTGAGTAAAATAATGAAGGGTCATGTGAAATAACCTCCTATTATAATGAATTTTTGTCCCATGGTTTTACTTATAAGAATATGGAACATCTTCAAATGGTGTATGTGATTCATGTAGGTAGAATGAGACTTTGAATTCATACACAACCTCAAGTGGTATAGGAAATACATATCCCTACCATATACCATGTGATTAATGTATGTATGGATATTAAAAAAAATTACTTGTGAGCTAAAAAAACTCATAACATTATCTTGGAATCAGTGTGTAGAGATCAAATATATTTTTTGTTTTTGAAACTTTCCTAACCCACCCAAAAAAGTAGATCCTTTTGGGGTGGAAAGGGTGGAATTCTAAGGAAAAATGAATCACTTTATATAATTTCTTCCACTTTTTCAAAACTCATATTTTGAATGGAAATTATATGTTGATAAATAGTAGTGAAGGACACCCATGAAGGGAACATAGATTATCAATCCTTGTGAAAACACACCTTTTGTGTTCCATTGTAGATTTTATGAAATTAAAGAATTAACTGATATATAGGTGGATTTATGAGGCGATCTGAGTATTGCATAATTTTACATACAGGTATGGAAATATCATTCTTGGTATACCGGGAAACTGGAACCCATGGTGAAAACATTACATATTATATATGGTGAAGTTCACATTAACACATGAGATGTATAGAAAACTAGTGTATCCCCTTGTTTATGGGTATATGCAATGGGATCCTTGAGGATAAAAAAAAATACCACTACTCTATCATATCAATCATTCATTGTTTCGCATATTATAACGGTGAAGTAATATCATCTAAATGATGATATATCATTAAAAACGTGGGTGTGAATTGTATTTGGAAAGTTGTTATAGGGATATGGTGGTCAAGGGATAAAGAGGATACCCAAACCATCATAATATTGGAATTATTAGAGAATATCACGTCACTCTTCTGAGAAACAATTATAAATCATGGTGGTGGAGATGAAAGTATAATTTATATAGACAATTATAGTTAGCTATCTTCCATACAATGTGGTTAATTAGGAACCTTATACTAGTTCATGATCCACATTAGGTAATTTCACTTTCAAAAATTTATTGAATACATTAGATAATTTAATGGTATGGCTAATTTTGAATCATTTTCCTATTCTAGAAATTTTAGGGATGGATACATGTGCAAAAAAATTACTATGAGTTCTAAAATATAACTCCCATACTTTGAAACACTATTCATATCATTCATTCAATGGATATCCAGAGCTTAACCAACTAGGGGAATGTCTAATAATGGCTCATGAAACTATATATAGAGGTTGTACGTGATGTACATTTTTGATTATGTGGTGTACTAAATTAATAGAGACTGTATTGAGTAAAAATATTTGCATTACCATTTCTCTCAATCATTTCATTGATTACAATACATGAGAGTTTTCCTTCAATCCATTTTGAAGTAGATCAAAACATAAGATTAGGATTCTTCTGCATCAAAAAACCGATCTCATTATTCTTTGCACATGATCTATGGAAACCACAATTTTGTCAATAATACCTTATTATATCTTTGTCCCTATTTGATTCTAAATTCTATATATTTAGAAAAATCAGTTTATTAGATTCATAACAATTTAATATCCCAAAATATTCTTGAATGTAGTAGGACCAAAATATATAAAGTCTCAAAAAATGATCTCATACATCATAGTAGATCATCATGTCCTCAATGTCTTCCAATTTCTTCTTCTCAAGATTCTATAATAATGGGTTTTTCCTAATCTTATTATTTCTTCACCTTCGTTACCTCGATAATATTCTATTTAGTCCACTATTAGATCCTCCTTTTCCATTTTGCTCAATTGAACTAGGTAGTTATTCAATGCTCAGGATCTCGACTTGTTGACTTGAACTACTCTCCTCACTCATTCTTTTAATTTTTATACATTGGTCAACAGAAAAATATACAAATCATTTCCCATGACCACATTTACCTTTTTATCTTACTTTTTTGTACATGGTATTTCTATAATATTCTAAAAGTATTTTGTCTCCTAATCCATGGTCTCCTATACATTTAAAATATTTCCTTTTCATTTTCATTTAATTTATCAAAACTATTGGAAATTGGTTAATCTATAATCTTTTTAATGGAGGCTTAGTTTCTTACACATATTCATCTCAAAATACATCACTAAAATATACACCCTAGCATTGTTACAATTCCATATAAAAAATCACACAAAAACACTTTATCTTATTCTCAAAATGACTACTAAAATAGATCAAAATAATCTTTTTTATATCACCAAAAATACTTAAACAAACAATATAGTTGTATAATAATTATGCTATATTCAGATCCAGAGTTTACCTTATCTCTTTCTATCTTTATATAATCTCAATAAACATGTATAGGTTTACCAATTAAATATGAAAGTATTGAATAAAATATAATATTAAGGTGAAATAATTATTAAGCTATATATTAATAAGTGTAATTCTATTATTTTGAGTTTTGGAGGGGGAAAATATGTTGTTGTAACTAAATCCTATGACATTAGGATGGAAAATTTTTTAATTTAGATTAAATTACCCAACACTTCTCATACCTGGGAATTTTAGTGCACCATAATGTGTGTACATATGTCATTGAATCTTTATTCTTTTTATTTTTCCTTGGTGCTTCATAAAAAAATCCAATACAAGTAATAAGAATTGAATTTTATATAAAACCCATAAAAGATTGGAAAATACCTTAAACTCATTAGTATTCCAAAGTGCAACCATTTTTTGATATTGATTTTTTGGACAATCAGAAAATGTGGGTACACCCTCTAAATTAGAACCTACTCTGCTCTTCCAACCAACATACAACTCATGCTTGTATAATCTCAATAACTCCCCAACATCCATAAACCTTGTAGTCTTAGTAACTTATCCATTGGTAAAGTTAAACCAACTCTACAAAAAACATGTTATTTCATATAAATACAACATTAATATATATATAAATTTATAAAATTTTCTTACCCATATCTGCTCCCATGATTTGTCTTTGATGTCTTAACTGATATGTCTCCATGATAATGGTTCCACCAGAATGATATCATGGTATTTAGCTAAAGTGTCCATGAAACTTCTACACTACGTTGCATTTTTACCTACCATATAATTTTCTTTATTGTAATCCATAATTATCGGTGTCTGGTGATTTCAGGATTTATGGATATGAGTGCACCCATGTTGCCTAGCAGAAGATCCCACTAAATAATAATATTGGGAGAAGAGAAGAATTAATTCATGGTAAAATATAAAAAAATAAATTGATATAATTTGACACATTTATGATAAAATGAACCGGTTATAGGTTTATCAATATACTGTGATAGTTCTGTGGGATTTCATGGATCAACAACTTTTGAAGGTAGTGTCTGTTCTAATGCATTCTCTATGTGGTCTTCATGCACTAGAGTGGTAGCTGAAGGAACAGACTCATCATATGTTGGATGGATGGTAGGAATTAGAGGCAGCATAGAAATGAAAGAATATGGGTAGTAGGCTAGGGGATACATAATCAAATATGTGAAATGTAATAATATGAGATAATATATAAATATCCAAATTACTTACTTGGTATAGTCATCGAACAAACCACAATTAAATAAGACTTTTCGATGTTCCATATCACGCTCTTCAAGGCTCAATGTAGCCAATATATAAAACCCAATAATTCCTTCTATTTTGGGAAGAGATGGAAACAAGGGATTAATTTCCACATACTGGTCATCTTCATTTCTCTTTAGCCGGTTATGTCTGGTGCTCAAATCAGGAAAATACATCAAACAAAAATCCATATTCTTGAGCCAGATAACCTCTCACAACTGAAACATTAGGATAATTCTTGTTTTGGACATATTATTTCATAATGCACATATTTATTTCAGTAGGATAAATCCAATTAAAAGAAACTGGTCCCCTAAGAAGCTTTTCAGTTGGAAGATGGACTATTAAATCCAGTATGTAGTTGAAAAAGGATGGATGAATTTTTTTTCCATATCACACAAAATTAATGGAACCTCTTGATTAATTTTTATCAATAATCTCTTGGATAAACTTTTTGAACAAAGTTCAATAAAAATGGAATAATAGAATCACTTTCACCCTTACATTATTGGATAGAAAATGCCAAATTTCTATTGGAATCAATTCATGAAGAAGGATGTGATAATCATGAGTTTTTAGGGATTTTAGTTTCAAATCCCTTTTGTTGAATCATCTAGATATGTTTCTAGAATAGCCATAAAGAACCATGATATTCTTAAATACTATTATAAATTTATCTTTCTCTAACAGTGTCATCACATAAGAAGCACAAATGACTTTTCATTTGTTTTCACCGATACAAAAAGGATGCAGTTCTGGTCGAATAACCCAATTAAACAAGTCTCGATGAGATCAAAAGTCATCTTTGGTCTTTACCTTGATATTTAGAATAATTGAAAAAAAACATTTCACATATATTTTTCTAGATTTGCATTATATATAAACAATGACATAAAAAATTGGTATACCAATATGGAAACTCAAAAAAGATACCTTTCTTTTTCCAATTGTAAGTGGTTTCTGTGTCAACATTATTTGTCTTTTTAGATTTATGCTGACCTTTCTCTAATGAAAAACTGAAATCTTTAAATTCATTAAGAACACAACTACCCGACATACATATAAGTTGTTTTTCAGTTTCAACAGTATTATCAAACCTATGATGATTCTTCCTATATTGATAATCTGTTGGTAAGAATCATCGATGCCCCATGAAACTGAAACTATGAAGATATTTAAGCCTTATCAAATGTGTATTCTTCATACATACATGAAATGATGGTTTTCCCTTCATTATTAAACTATAAATCCTTTCATAAGTAGGTAAATAATTTATAGTCCATTGAAGGGCATCACACATCTGAAACATATTTTTTTGAAGAAGCATCGAATGTGCGCACACCCATATCCCAAAGTAGCTTCAACTCTTTTATTAAAGGTTGCAGGTAGACATATATATCATTACCAAGATCAAAAGGTACATATACCAGTATAATAAATAAATTGAAAGGTTTTTTCATACATTTCCATAGAGGAAGATTATAAACATGAATAAAAATTGGCCACGCGATGTGAGCAGTAAGCATCTGACCAAACAAATAAAAACCATCATAGGATAAACCTAGCCTAACATTATACACCTCAGATGAAAAATTTGGATGTTGTACATCAAATTCCCACCATGATAATCCATATAAAGGATGAACCAACTTATCATTAAATTTAATTCTCTCAGCATCATTCCATTTCATATCGGCTAATATTTTTGTAGACATGAATAGATTTTAAAGTCTAGGAATTAATGGAAAGTTCCACATGACTTTCTATAGCACATGAGATGGTGTTCCATATCCATTTTACTTCCATAAAGATATACCATATACTTTACAGTCATTATGGTTAGCTGTTTCCTACCAAAATAAACTACAGTCTTTTGGACAAGCTTGAACTTTATTAGTAGCAAATCCAAGTTTCTTAATTAACTTCCATGACTTGTAATGATTTGAGGGAATATTTGCACTATTAAGAAGAAATTCCATAAAAAGGTAAGAATATAATCAATGGAAGTATTAAAAATTCCATACCTGGTTTTCCTATGATATAACCACATTAAAAATTCCAACTTGGTCATTTTAGTACATTCCTAATATACTAGAGTTCAGGCATCATCCATTAAAATTTTCACTCTCTCAACATCATCATCTTTAGTATTTTCCTCATGCGTATTGAAATCACTGTCCTCTAGAACTAGAATAGAATATCTATTATTATGATGCACAAATGGAAACTGATCAAATATCATATTATCCATACCAGTTCCTCATTTTCGTTCATGAACAGTAGAATATTGTCCCATCTCTCCATGGTGATAACAAAAATAATAGTTTATTTAAAATACAGCTTTTGTTATATGGTAGCTAACTTCTTTCTGACTTAACAATGGTATTCCAACACAATTATAGCATGGACACTGTATACAACCTCCATCTGAAGCATTGTTAAATGAAAAATATAAAAAAAAATCCAAATTCTTTTGAAACTCGGTTGAAATATGATTGGTATGATACATACAGCTTCTATCCATTATATTATATAAGGAAAAAAATTATCTTCCAATCAAAAATGTAAACCATAATTAAAAAATTCATTCCAACCAATTTTAATATTAAAGTCATCAAATAATACTAGTAGTTATCGAAACAAAGAATAATATAAATAACATATGCTATAAGTGATGGCTATAAATAACGAACCAAGGTGGATATATATGTTCCATAATGATTATAATGTCTATTACAGACCATATAAACACTGTAAAAAATACTCAACCATCTAACATGTTGGTAAGAAATGGTTTTTAGAACAATAACATATACACATTGAAAATTATATATTGAAAATTAATTTTTACCTTTAGAATCGATGAAATTTATTATTTTATTCTAAAAAGAAACTCTAGAACCAAAATATCATAATTGACTAATAGTTTCAAAATTATAATTAAAGAATTATACAAAATACATTTTAATTTAATAATATAATGGATAATTCTAGTGGTATATACACTGAGTATTTTTATCATTGCATTATTACAAATGTGCCATGTCTGCCTTCAAGATTTTCTAAGTGGTTGAACTTCTAGAAGTCACTGAGCTATGATTCATACATATGATGTTCATATACTAAGTAAAATCATGGGATTCTCTCTTAGTGTATCATTGATAAAATTATATTTTGAATCTTGTTACACAAATGATTTTAAGTATAGTAGTGTTAGATAAAATAGATTTTGGAACCCATATTATTCTTTTTATAGTATTTTATTGATAATGTAGAAGAGAAGAAAAATATTTTAGGTAAACTATAACAAGTATTTATTGAATTTAATTCATAAAAAAGATACCAAATTTTATGAAAATTATTAAAGATCATATATTGAGATGATCCTATTTTTTTACGAACATATTAGATAATTTTAAGTACTCCAAAATATATTTTTATAAACATGTAATTATTTTATTCATTCATTATCTAAGTATAAATATTTCCAATATATCCTTTCTATTATTCTCCATTTCAATCAAATAAATTCTTGGTTGATTTGTGTTATAACTACATTTTTCGTCATTATTTTCATCATGGAAAGTAAGGTGGTCCTTCTCCTATTAAAGTTTAAAGAATTTATTTACCAATGGGATGAAATTCATTATTTCCCTTAACATTATAATCTAGAATCCAATTGATTTATTTTCTACTCTCATTTTCCTACTATCATAACCCAACACTACTAGAATCCATTCTAATTCAGTAGTGAAGTCAGTTGTGCCCCCTAAATCTTACCTCAAATTGGTTATGGGTTGGAGACTAGCAATGAGGTTATAAAAAATGTAATATAAGAGACAATAAACTGTTTGATCACTAAAAAGTAAGAAAATACAGAAATCAACACCAAATAACATGGAATAAATTAATCCAATATCTTAATAAAAATATAAATATCCCTATAATATCATACAAATCATCGGGCCCCTAAATATTTGTGTCCTAGATAGTATTTTTGGTCTATATCTAATGTTAGGATATATTAACCAATAAAAACCAAAGGATTCCAATTTAATTTATAAATTAAATTAACCAAAATGATTCTAACATGTCAGATGTATGAAATAAAGGAAAGAAAAATATGCAAGAGAGATTTTAAACTCCAACCTAGCTACTAACTCCATCCAAGATCCTCAAACAACAACTCAAAACAATAATTATTTATCCTATAAATAATTAGAAAATTTTGGTGGGATGATCACTTTGAGAGTAATCAGTAGTATCATCCTTCCAAACAAAATTTATACTTGTGTATAATGAATATGCAAGAATATACAAGAGTAAAAATAGATAAATAAAAATTAATAAAACATAAAAACTTGTAGAAAATAGAATAAACAAAGAGTAATTGTGGGGAAAACATCAACGAAATAGAATAAATATGGAAATAACATTTAAAATTAATGAATTTCCTTCCACTATTGTTCCTTCCATCATCCATGCACATCCCCCACTTATTCACCATCAACTTCTCATCATCAGGTACACTTCATGACACTCCCACACCTTACATGGTCATAAATACTATGATCCATCGTATCCCATAAAGATATATAACCATTGAGAACCATTATAACACATAAAAGTGTGTTTTCATTTCATATTCACTTATTTCCCACCATTCAGGCATAAATACCTCCATATTTCCAGATAAAACATTACAACCATATATCAAGAATCATAATTTTACTACAAATATGACATAATTATTTAAGAGGGACACAATAGAAACACATAACCCCTAGTAAAGTCGGTAAATAATACTAATAAAATCACAAGGTAACATATTTATACTATCCTAATTTACATTTCCAAGTTTGATTAATTATTAAAATGTGAAGGTGTCAAGACCCATCAATAACAATACCAACAAAACATAATAGTATGAAGGAGAGCCGGGAAGAAACTCTTACCTCACAAAGATCCAAGCAAAAAATTGTCAATAAAAAGGTAATCAGATGGGTGTACTATCATCTGGGGGATGCTAACTTTGCTAGAGGAGGGTAGGGGGAGGACGAAATCAACTGAGGAGAGGAGGGGGACACCAAATCTGGTTGAGCTAGGGAGGGAGAATCCAAAATCGACTGAGGTTAGAGGGGAAGTGCGAACACATGGGGGTGCTTGGGGAGGCTTAGGGTTTGAATGAGGAGTAGGGGAGGAGGATCCAAAGAGGTCTATAAATATCAATAAACCTATACCAATGGTTTGTAAAAACCATTGGTATATACCACCATATACCAATTATTTTTTAAAAGATGTTGGTATATCCTTGGACAGAAATATTATACCCATGATTATTCAAAACTGTGAGTATATGATCACTGGGATATATGGATTTTCTACTAGTGAAAAAATAAGGCATGGTGTAGTCAAAGTAAGAGAAAAGGTAGAAGAAAATCCAGGTCGAAGTAGAGAAAATTTTAATCTCATAATTATGGTAAGAAAGGAAATGTTAAGAATTTTTTCTATTAGAAGAAAAGGAAAAATATAATGAAATAAAATCAGCATAATAAAAATTGTGATGGAGATAACTGTGTTGTTGCTACTATAGGGGGGGATCTTGTTAATGTTTATGACTCCATTAATATTGATTCTGATGATTCTTGTTGGGTTGTTGACAATGGTGCCTATTTTTATGTGACATTGAGGAAGGATTATTTACATCTCATAGCCCAAGTATTTTTCAGATTTTAAATATGGGTAATGATGGTCATGTTGATACTATAGGTATCGGGACTGTTTTTTTGGAGACTGTCATGAGAAGTAAGATTATTTTGAGGAATTTTTGACATATATATGAGGTTCATCTGAATCTTATTTCAAAAATTGTTCTTGATGATGATGGTTTCATCAGAACTTTTTGTGATGGAAAATGGAATATTTCCAAGGTTTCTTTGATTGTGGCTCGAGGGAAGAATCTATCATATTTGTACTAGACTATAGATTCTATTTCTTGGGATATTTCTTGCATTGTTGAGTGCAATTTTTCATCCAATTTATGGAATAAGAGACTCATTTATATTAGTGATAAGGGGATTCGTTTTTTGGAAAATAAATATCTACTTATGGATGTGAAGAGTGTCAAATTGCACACATGCGATCACTGTATGGCTGTAAAGTAGAGAAGAGTGATTTTCACAAGCGATCATTTTCATAGGAAGTCACAAGTACTTGAATTAGTACATTATAATGTTTTTGGACCTTTGAAATATAATACCTTTGACAGGGAATATGGTATAAAGTTAAAATGTATTCACACTAACAAGGGGGGTGATTATTGTGGTCCATTTGATCATTATTGATGGAAAGAAGGTATCCGACATCAGAAGATGCCTCCTAAGACACCTCGGCTAAATATTGTAGTCAAGTGGATGAACATGACTTTATTGGAAAGTGTTCATTGTTTTCTTTCAGAAGAAAAGCTTTCGGGACATTGTTGGGTTGATGATTTATTTTCTATTGTTTATATTATCAATTTATCACCTACGGTTGCTTTAGAGATACACACTCCTGACAAGTTTTGGTATGGGAAAGGGATCGAGTATGATCATTTATGTGTTTTTTTGTTGCAAGGATTTTGTTCATGTGCCTAGATATGAGAGATCCAAGATAAACGGTAAGTCATGAAAGTGTATTTTTATTGGTTATGGACATGATGAGTTTGAATAAAGGTTCTTTGATACTACTTTTTAGAAACTTTTAAGAATTTGTGATGCATTGTTTAAGGAGGATCAGACTATTGTAGATATTGATAAGGGAGATAAATCTACCTCTCTAACTTCTGATGGGTTCTTTATTCTTGAGATAGTTTCTAATTTACATTTGACATATATTGTTAATTATGATGATCATGTTGATGTGATGAGTGATGTTCAGGGTGAAATAGTTGGAGTTGATCTTTCCAATGCACCTTTTGTTTCTAATAATCCAGTTTCATGGGTAATTAATGAACCCATAGTTATACTCTAGTTGTCATCTTAGAATCATACCATTTCTACTTGGTATTCACTTGATGAGTATGTTCTCCTCGCTGAACGTGGAGAACCATGATATTTTGATGAGGTGATGGAAAGTAAAAAGAGGGAAAAATGGATTGTAGAAATGGATGATGAGATGAGATTATTGCATGAAAACCATAATTTTGAGATGGTGAAATTACCCAAAGGTAAGATATATTTGAATGATCAGTGGATTTATGAGATTAAAAATGAGGAATTCTATTTTGTTTGATGATACAAGTCAAGGTTAGTTGTTAAAGGCTTTGATCAGAAGAAGGTATTGATTTTGATGAGATTTTTTCACTTATTGTCAAAATGTCTTCCATTCAGTTTTTTCTTAGCTTGGTAGCTATTTTGGATATATATATTGAATAGATGGCTGTGAAGATATCTTTCTCCCATGGATATTTAGAGGAGGATATTTATATAGAGAAGGTAGAGTCTTTTCTTGAAACAGGTAAAGAGAATCATGTCTGCAGGATAAAGAAGAGTTTGTAAGGTTTTATGTAAGCTCTTAGGTAGTGGTATAAGAAGTTTTAATATATCATTTTTCATCAAGATTTCAAGAATAAATCTTCTGATCATTGTGTTTTTGTTTAGTGATTTATTAATGATGATTTTATTCTACTATTTCCTTATATTGATGATATACTTATTGTTATCCATGATGCTTCTAGAATTGAAAGATAGAAGAATAATATTTGTCAGTATTTTACAATAAAATACTTGGGGCCAACATGACAGATTTATGGAATGTCGATCTCCCATGACAGAAAGGCCAAGAAACTATGGTTATCTAAGGAGAGATATATTGAGAAGATTACTCAAAGATTTTATATAGATAGAGCGAACATATTTAGTACTCCTCTTGATTTACATTTTAAGCTCAGTACCAGTTAGTTGCCTTCTAATAATGAATAGAGAGAGGAGATGTAACACATACCTTATTCATCTGTCATTGGTTGTTTGATGTATGTGATGGTATGCACTAGACCTTATATAGCTCATGCAATTGGTTTGGTCAGTCATTTTCTATCTAATCAAGGTAGAGAGTAGTGGAGAGTAGTGGAGTATTTATGTTTTTATCTTCTTGTTACATATGAGATTATATTTTTTTTAGATGTGGGGAACCTATTATTTATAGCTTTTTGGATTCAAATATGATTGGAGATGTGGATTTGAGGAATTCTACTTCAAGCTATTTGATCACTTTTACAAGGGGGTTGTATATTGTTAGTCTAAATTGTATAGATTTGTTTCTTTATCTACCATAGATTATGAGTTTATTGTAGATAAAGTGTCTTGAAAATAATTGTTATGGATGAAAAATTTTATTCGAGATCTCAATTTTAATTAGGACAAGTATGTTTTGTTTTTTGATATTCGGAGTTCTATTTGTTTGGGAAAGAATCCCACTTTTCATGGAAGGTTGAAACATATCAATGTTCAATATCATTGGATTTGCGAAATTCTTGATTTAAGGTAGTTGGATCTCGAGAAGATTCAAACATATTTCAATGATTCAAATATGTTAACCAAGAGTTAACCCAAAGGTAAATTTGAGGCTTATCAACTGATTTCAGGGTTGGAAGTTATCTTAACTTTAGTATGAGGGGGAGTTTGTTGGTTCCTACTCATGTAGAGACCCCAAATGAAATTTAAAATAAAAAATAAAAAAAAATATCTTTGAGGAGTTATGTTTTTTAGGTGATAAGTTTTTTTTATTTAGAGCATCTATTTCCTATTCTATAGGTAGTGCGACTCTCTTATTCCAGGTGCTGAGAAACTAGGGTTTGAGCATCAGTTTTTAGAACTGCAACCAAAGAATTCATTTGGGTCTAATTTTCTTTCATATATGGTGTTCTTTGATTTGATCCTATTATTTTTCATCTGAACCTTTTATTTGGACAGTGAACACCTACTTCACAGGGTCAGATTTATTTGGGTTTCTTTATCATGATGTGTTCTTCGTTTCAGTATTCATTCATACTACATCTTCTTTACGCATTTGATCTACTATTTTATCTATGTAATATTTTTGAGATCCTGTCCATATTTGGGATTCATTGACTTATACTCTTGATTATTAGCAGATCCCACTTTATAGACTATGTCCAATGATTTTTCCTTTTTTTTGGGTTTTCCATGTTAAAAATTTATGGTGTCAACATTTATTTTCCGCACAAATTTATTTGGTTGCTGCACATCCTCTTTAATATTTAATTCCTTTTTGAAGTGAAAGAAATTTATTTCTACTGTGTGTTCACTTTGGTTTTTGTTTTTACATTTATCGCTTTATGTCTTTCCAAATAGTATAAGCATAGAATTACACCAGCAATGCGTTGATGCTCATGAACTATTATGTGGAAAATGTCGGGGCATGATGATCGTTGTCTGCAGACGATCTCATCAGAGGACTCCGATGCTATGAAGTATATTATGTGGAAAAATTGAGTCATGAGTTATTTTTATTTTATTTTAGAAGAATATAGTTACTCGTGAATTGAAAGTGAAAATTTTTATGCAATTATCCTTGTGATGATAGAGATGGAATAATTACATTAGTTTAGGGAGGGTAAAAACAAATAAAAATCTACATTAAAATGTAAGGCATCTCAAACCCAAGACCTCCCCCACCACCATCAAGGCTCGAATAATGGAACCACTCCACCACACCTCATCGGTCAAGATATGAAAAAATAATAAATTGTAATTGTAAAATTCATGAGCGGAACAGACATATATTAAGGCATCCCACTATAGGGGTATGGTGTCCTTGGATGGTTCACATGTTCCCAAAACTTTTCCATGGGTTCTCCAAAACATTTCCACATATATATAAATACATTAACAAATAATCAACATAATAAAGCATTAAAATGTAACTTCTAAATAAAAAACATTTTTCTAATTCAAATTTCAATTATGCTCCAACTCGAGTTCTGCCAAACTTTAATTCATCAACATGAATTAAATACAAAAATATTTTGAAACAAAAGGACCTTGAATTTATCTATATTAATTTTGAATCATACAAATCTAAATAATTTACACAATAAACCCTCAGTTCATTAATAATTTTCTTAAAATGGATACATTAAACAATCATACTAACTAATCAATAATTTTATTTAAAATTTCAAAAATCTAAACCACTTTAACATAATATCATAATGGATTAACACCACTATAATAAGTCAGTGTTAATGAAACTGATATGTTCATTAGTTAATTGTTTAATTTTTAGTATTTTTATAGTCTCATTATAATTTTTTGTTGTTCATTTTCCTACCTATTATTTTGTTCTTCTCATTTGTGTTTACCTTTACAAGAGGCTTTGTTTCTTTAACTTAACCTTAAGCGAAGTCTATAAATACCCATACATAACATGTATATGGTTTCCACTACCCTTACATGAAACATGGAGGGTTTTCTTACCCTTATACAGCTGTTATATAACCTTTCCACAAGGGGTTCAGATTTACATTCACATTGAGGTCTAGGTAAGTATACCTTTACGTATTAGCCACCCATTCGCTCAAAGTCTATTGGGACATTTCAATATCTCCCTTGATTAATTCCCTATTTATTATTTGAAATTTCATATTGCATTTGGTTTTTAATTTTGATAAGGTTTTAAAAATTCATTTGAGTGTTGAATTTTGATAGAAAGAGTCCAAATAATTCAATTGGATCCATAGATTGTTGAATATTGACACTGAAATATCACCATCCACTGATATTCAATGGATGGTGGGTGACCACTAGGGATGAACATATGCCAAAGGAGAATCACTACTTGGGTTTGGTTCTACCCAAAGAAAACTTTCACATGAATTTTGAAATCCTCTCTCCTCTGCTACTATTTATTGGGTGCCCCTAAGCGGGAAATGGTATGGGAAATCTATAATATGTGTATCCATTTTTGAATATGAAAATAACCACTTCCTTTCCCATGGATGTTGGTCATTCAACCAAACCACATAAAATCATGTGTGTCCCTATTTGTTTTTTGATTCCTATTCTTTTGTGCATGAGTTTGAGAGTAAGATTGAGATTGATTCCACACAAAAAACTGGTTTTAGCCGTCTGAGTTTGATTACCTAAGAAGAAATTGTGCATGTTATCTATACTTCTCCACTATTGTCCATAATGTATCCCCTCAATGCTGGTATCTGCAAATCCATATCAACACTAGGAACTCCTCCTTGTGAAACCCCTTCACATAGATGATCCCAACCCAATTTTATTTGGTTTGAGTCTTGTTTTCTCCTATCCAATGAGTTTTTTTCGGTGAAGTGATACCATATTTGTGATAAAGGGAGGTCCTTCATGTGGAATAAAAAAGTAGTACCTTTTTTTTAGTATCACATGGAAGAAGAAATAAAAAAAGAGGGTCCAAGTGATTGTAGTAACACCATCCCCCATTAAAATAAGAAGGATTTGTTTTTAAAAAAATGATTTTCAATTTGGAATATTTGAAAAATTAAAAAAAACAATTTTTTCATTTGTGATCGGTTTGAATTGTTCAAATAGTTTATTTCAGTATTTTTTGATAGTTTTGGATTCATTAGTGGTGTCTATTTTTGGAAATTATAAAATGTTTTTTTTTGAATCATCTCAAAAGAGGATCGAAATCATGGAGAATTTCAAATTACCGATATCTAGAAAAAGATGAGTGTTCCTGCTGGGGCACTGGAAGAATGGTTTTACCAAAATTGGAATACCAAAAGTGATTGTTGTACAGAAAACTAGGGATGTTAAAGATAAAAATTTCCTCATTTCCTCAATGACCAACCACTTTGAAGTTTGGATTCTTGATTCTGATTTTTCATTTCATATGTTCCAGAATCGATATTAGTTTTCAAACCTTAATGATTCAGATGAAGGTATGGTGCTTATGGGAAATGACCACCCTTTACACATGAGAGGTATTGGTACAATAAGGTTGAGGATGCATGATATTACAACTTAACGGATTACAGATGTAATATATGTACCAAAATCAGAAAAGAACTTCATATCGCTTAGAGTCTTTGGTAAGCTTAGTTATAGGATAAACATTGAATATGGAATCATGAAAGTTATTCATGGTGAATTCCTTATGATGAAAGGTACTCATAAAGGTAATTATTATTATTTGAATATTGATATGGTGATAGGTGGAGAGGCGATGTCATAAGAGAGTGATCCCAAAACTTACAGATTGTGTCACATGAAACTCAAACCTATCAAAGAAAAAATCCTTGCAGAGTTTAGTAAAGAAAGGAGTTTTGAAAGGTGCCAAGATAGGAAAATTAGACTTTTGGGAGCATTGTGTAATGGGTAGCAAAACTAGAGTCATTTTTGAGCACTATAACCCATCATATGAAGTGAAAACATGATTATATACATACCAATGTTTGGGGAACATAGAAAAATGATTCATTGGGAGGTAATCACTATTTTTTCACATTTATTGGTGATTATCATGATATGTTTGGGTGTATTCCATGAAGCATAAGTATGAAGTGTTTAATTTCATCCTTAAGTGGGAAATGATGATTGAAAATCACGTGGGAATAAAAATCAAGAGACTAAGATTAGATAATAGTGGAGAATACACATCAAATCCATTCAAGAAAGTTTCTTGGGATGATGGTTTTGTGAGACATTTTATAATTATAGGAACTCCATAGTAGAGTGGCATTGTAGAACAAATCAACCTTACACTTTTTGAAAAGGTATGGTGTTTTTCATCTCAGTCTGGTTTGAAAAAATCATTTTGGGTAGAAGCATTAATGTATGTAGTACACATCATGAACTGATTGCATACTTCTGTGATTGATAGTCATGTTCTGATAGAGGTTTAGTCTAGTGAGAATTTTTTTGATAGTAATAGACTTCATATCTTTTAATGTACTACCTATTTTTATGTGATAGACTCGAATTTGGATATGAGAGCAAAGAAAGTTGTATTTGTTGGATTCAGTGTTGGTGTGAAGGATTTCCGACTATGGGATCCAGAAGTGAAGAAGACCATTCAGAGTCATGACGTCACCTTTAACGATTTGGTGATGGTGAAGTCAAATGATTATGGAAAAGGGAGAGATGACTCAGTTGCAATTGATGTTTAGAAAATTCAACCATCGACTGATCAGGGGACATAGGTGATAGCGTGTAGTGAGCCTATGGATATTCTTACTGAGGAAGAAGTACCACTACAGTAGGATATACTCATCATCATGAGAGCATCACCACTGGTAGAACATTAAGGACTATACAAAGACCTTCTAGGTATGATGATATAGTTAACCATACTCTTTATGTAATTGAAGATGATGTTCCAAAAAGCTATCGAAATGTTTTGGATATAAAATAACCGAACCTATAGAAGTCTTTTATGGATGAAGAAATTAATTCACTGCATCAGATTTAAGCATGGGATCTTGTTCCTCCTCTGAAGGACAAGAAAGAAGTAGGGTGAAAATAGGTGTTTTCAAAGAAAGAAGATGACACTTGCAAGAACGGTATCAGGTATAAGGCTAGAATTGTTGCTAAGGGTTATGCATAGAAGGAAGGGATAAATAACAATGAGGTATTTTCTCCTTCTGTTAAGTAAGCATTTATCCAAATTTTGTTGGCTTTGGTTGCATAGTTTGATTTGTAGTTAGCTCAACTTGATGTCCACTACCGTAAATTGTAGCTTACGCAGTGCATTCTTTTATCAATGCTAAACAGAAAGTGCTAATAAAAGGGTTAACTTTATTTATGCTAGCTAAAAGCACTGATAAAAGTAACTTTTATCCACGCTAAAAAAATACTGATAAAGGTGTAACCTTTATCAGCGCTTTTTTTAGCGTTGATAAAGGTGGGTCATTATCAATATCATTCTTAGTACTGATAAAAACATTTAATAAAAATCATTATTAATATATATATAATTTCCATATTTATATTCAAAAAATAAAGTTTATTTATATTCATTAATTAAAAAATGCATGTATATAATCAATATAAATATAATATATCAGTATTTTTTAATAATTCAAATATATATAAAATGTTTTTAAAAAAAGTGTTTATAAATATATAAATAAATATATAAATATATAAATAATTATAAAATTATAATAAATATATTTAAGTAATAAATATATTTAAATAATTATGTACATTTAAAAAATTATGTATATTTAAATAATTATAAAATTATAACGAATATATTTAAATGATAAATATATTTATTATATTTATAATTATATATATTTATATATTAATGAATATATATATATATATATATATATAATTTTATAAATATATATAATTATATTTATATTTATATTTATATAAAAATATTTATAAAAATATTTATTTATAATTATAATTATAAATATATATATTTATTTAAATAATTATGAAATTATAATAAATAAATTTAAATAATGTATATATTTATTATATGTATAATTATATAAAGTTATATATTAATAATTATATATAATTATATATATATATATAATTATATAAATATATTTATTATTATATACAAATATTATAAATATATTTATTTATAATTATAATTATATATATATATATATTTATATATATATTTGAATAATATTTTTGTTACAATAAGTATATACATATAAAGAAATATATAAACATGATTTATATAACTTTTAATAAAATACGAATATTATTTTCATAATTTTATATATAAAAAATTAACAAATTTATATTAGTCAAAATGTTTAACAATTTATTTATATACATTAATTACAAAATGTGTTTATAATTAAAATAAATATAATATATTAATTTTTTATTTAAAAAATTATGTAATATATAATTGAATATATTTATTTAGATATATATTTATATTGATATTAAATAATTTAACATATATGTACATTTATAACTACATGTATGTATATGTATGTGTGTATATACATGTGTGTATGTGTGTGTGTGTGTGTGTGGATGTGTATGTGTACATATGTATGATTGGGCCTTATGGTCTTGTATTGAATGGGGCTTTCAGGGAATAGTTTGTCATGGTATTTGGGCCTATATATTAAGGGTCTACGGGCCTATATAAAAATAAATAAGAAGGCTCATTGGGTGGGTTATCCCTTAGGGGGATATGATATGTCCATCGAATTGTGGGTGAGAGGTGTGTGTGTGTGTTTTACTGTAATTGTACCTCCACACACCTACTATATATATATATTGATATAAATATATATTAGTACGACATCACTTTCCTGAGGTGTTATAAAAAGAACACCCCTCTGGTAATAGGGAAAAGGTCCCTGCCTTGGCTACAACCACTTCTTCTAATGGTTATTTGTAGGTTGTGGGTGACAAAATTGTCATGGTACCTCCTCGACTCTGATCAAGAGAACTTGGGAATACATTGTTGCAGATAAATAAGGAAAAGGGTCTACACCACATGCTAATGTTGTCACTAATTCTAATGATTATGAACAATCTGATTTTGAAATTTCCATTCAAAAGGAAGTGGATAGGGAGATATTAAAATAAAAATATTTAGCATCCTCTAGGAAGGGTAAATCTAAGATAGCGGTGGTCTCCTCCAAGTCATCCATGAAGAAACTGGTGGGTAAAACTGGTCTTTTTGACATTTCCCAATATCCCACTTCTTTAGTAGTGTATTAAAATTCACCACAGGTAGGAAATAAAGTATCTTCATTCAATACGGTGGATAAAAAGGTTTTAAATTGGTTCCATTTAGGATGTCCAGACCAATTCCTTCAATTCATGGAAAACCTTTAACTATTGACATTTAAGTATTATAAATTCATCCCCAATGCTTTAGATGCAACCTTCTTCTAGATCTCCTACTTACGGATAGGTCGAGTATTCCCTATCATTGGGTGAAACTAATATTAACCTATAAGATGTGTAGGATTTGGGAAGGCTGAGAAGATTATAGGATGAAGAAATATAGGCAGTCTCTCTGTAATGAGGGAGGTATGAGTGTTTATATTGGCATGTAAAGACTCTTCCTCTACTCCAGTTATGAGGTGCTCTTCTCTATTAAATATTATCTTCTTGGAATCTAATGTGCAAGAGTCTTAGGTAATAAAAGTGAAAGGTTCTCCTCATAATTCTTTTGATATAAATAACCCTATTGATGCACCAAAAGGAGGAGTTCAGGTCACCCCCATAGATAAAGACATTGTGCTTTATCTAGTGTAGGTTTTTCTTTCTAACAAATTATGCAAGTAGACCAATTTGAAATCATTATCCACAAAGTTTCTCCAGGGCATGAAACTCATCATAGGTTGCTCTAAATTCTTTAAAATCAATTTGAAATTTCCATTTCATTTTTTTGATTCTATATATAGATATCTCTCCAAAAATATTTTCCACAATAGTGTGGAAAATACATCATTTTAAGTGTGATGGAGCCTTTCTTGGGATTTATTGTCGATACACTTGGATTACTCCTTTTTTCACCTATCTAGAATACATGTTTCACTAAAAGAATTCATGGAACCTAAAAACTCATTACACTCATTTAAATAAAATACAAAGTTAGCTTGACTATTGTGAAAATACATGTTTTACTCATGTTTATATTTTTAGAATGATTTTTGTGTTTGTTAATTTAATTCAAATTCATTTTTTTTAAATTTCCTTTGAATGACTTATTACTGGATTTTTTACCCTGAGTGATTGCTAGTTATTTTTGTGTACCACCATTCCTGAGATTATTCTAGTTCCATGATTTCATATTCTTTTCTGAGCATATTTCTTAAGAGACTCCTAGGGCATGTAAACCTATTAGAACTTTTATTGAGATCTTATTGAGGCTATGATTGAAAAAATACACGTTTAGTATGATTGAGGAAATATTTTTTGAGCCTATTTTTTCAAAGACCCGCCTTAAATTTTATCTTCTTTAGTTTATAGTTTCCATGAATTACCTTTTTAGGATGAATCCATTTCAATCTGATTATACCTTCCTACCCTGCTATTGGTATTAGGCATGATTATCCTTTGAACAAGTGTGAGGGAATTTTTAGTTGATGGAAATTGGATGTTATTATTGAGATGTAATATGGCACTTTCACTAGACTGATATGATGTGTTCCATGATTACTTTTGGAATTTTCTATTCATGCCATGTTCCTTTGAAAAATATATAGAAAGAAAAAGAAAAAATTATTAGGTTGTGTATTAGGAAGGAAAAAAATCACCATTTTTTAGACCAATGAATCCTATAATGGATCGTATGTGGTAAGAGGATGAATCTAAGATATTTCTTGAACATGAATTTCTAAAAATAAATAAAAAGAAAAGAATAAGGAAAGAATAAGGTACATTTTTATAAATACTTGATATATTAATGGATCCACCTTGAGTTGTTTGGAGCATGGACAAATTTTTTTCTTAGAAGAGTTACTTAATTGCATTGTTCATGACTTTTATTCATTATACATTAGATCTTACCCTCATTTTGAGCTTCATGTTTACTTTCTACCCACATTCCCTCAGCCTCAGAGTCATTTGAACCCTTTTCTCTAAATCCCTCATGATTGATTTTGTATTTGTGTTTATAGAGTGGATATGATAAAACTAATCCAATCCTATGATTATGACCATGCATTCAGGGTATGAGCATAACTAAAATTACATTTTACCTTAAGTGATGAGAGAAAAATTATTTTGAGGTAAATTGAGAAATGGGTACAAAATTTAAGAAACAGTTTTGAAATTTTATATAAGAACTCGGATCTTCGTTTCAGGTATGTCTTCCCTTTTTCTGGATTTTTTAAGAAAAATTGAGTTTCTAGAAATTTTTGAAGTACACGTTGTGTACTTTATGAGTACACTCCGTGTACTCTTTTCTCGCTCGAATCCATGTGTTGGCCGTGTCCGAGCCACACACATGGTGTGTAGGGGTGAGGTGGAGGCCGGTTAAAGCGGAGTACGGAAAAACCTAGTACACGTCGTGTAGTCTAAAAGTACACGCCGCGTACTTTCTTTTTTTCATTAAACGGACCGGGGTCGCGCCTAATCGATAGAAAGGTCTTCTTCTCTAGCTTCTTCGTTCGAGAGCGCCGAGAATCTGCGGATCTTCGATGAGACCCCATTCCTCCGTCCGTTTTCTGAATCAATCATCGTCGACTGCGTTGGAATAATAACGGTGAGTTCTCCCTTATCTTTGAGCCTTGTTTTCCAATTCCTCCTTTTTCTCAAGTTATCGTGGGTTGAGCATTTTTGACGTTTTCTCAGATCTTCGTCGTTCTAAGGAGAATCTATCATCATGGTTCACATATGTTGATCTCCTAGGATTGAGGTAGGTGGTTTGTGCCTTTCTGTAGAACGTCTTTGAATATTTTGTGAAAATTCCACCAATACCATTGAACGGGGTATTACATGTTCCCATTTTTCCCTTGTTGTTTGTCTGGTTTGCTTGATTTCTTGAGTAAAGGCAATTACTTGTAAATAGGGTAGTTTTTACTATACTATAGATGTTTTTCCATGCTTGTTATGCATGTTTGGCGTTTTTACAGTTGTCATTCCTAGTTGTAGGATAGTGGAACTGTTTTGCTATTATGCTATTGTGCCTTCGAATGACAGCCAAGTTGTTCTTCAGGTTTACTTGGGCCGATACGCATGCTATGCATGTTGTTATACACAGGGCTGCGAGAACCTAGTGTAGTGGACCATAGGGAGAATGGACGTATGGTCTTCTCCAGAGTTTCTTTAATTATGATGCGAGACCACATGGGGAATTGATGTTGAGTGCTTCCTCAGAGAGTCTATAGTTCCTCAACGCGGGCCACAGGTGGAATAGATGTTGAGTGCTTCCCCAGAGAGCCTTTAGTACGATATGAGACTATAGGGGGAATTGACTGTGAGTGTTTCCCCAGAGAGTCTATTATTTATCTTAACCAGAGGGGTGAGACTGTGTGTGCCTCCCAGAGGGTTTCTAGTACTTGTAGTTTGAACCTTAGGGGTTAGACTGTGAGAACTACCCAGAGGTTACCCCTTTTTGTTCTACCTGCTTGAGTGGCTGTTTCTTGTTTGTGGATTGTTACTGTTGTGAATTATCATGTTTCCTGCTTACTGTACTTTACCTGCTATATTTTTTCTGACTGTTAGGCATAGATCTTTGGGTGGATGCCTATTGGGACATTGTCCCACACCCTGTTTGGGTCATGATTTTGGGCCCAAACATATTATATTGTTGCAGGTATAGATAAGGGCAAGCTCCCTTCTACTTCAGGTTCTTGATTGCACTAGAGCTAGAGAGAATGGGACCGAGCCAAGGCCTGCGATGCTGAGGAATTTCTCATTTGTTTTTCTTTTTCACTTTGGTTTAGTATTTTATTCAGCATTGTGACTTTTTTGGCTGTTTTCCTAGACACATATGTATCATGAATCATTTACATATATTTCATCTCCATTTGTTTATTTATCAGTCTTCCGCTGTTTAATCTTGTATGGATGTCTACTGTTTCTGCTGTTGTTGTTATTTGTTTTCTCTTTTGCTGTGTACTCTTCCAATGAGGGCATAGTTTCCCCACTATCACACCCAAGGCCCTCGCTGCTAGTCAGCAGCCTCTGTCGTTTGGGGAAATGCGTGTGAGGCCATGTGACCAACCGGGTACGGGGTGCCTCTGGGTGGCTTCGGAAACCGAGACGTTACAAAGTGGTATTAGATGTGTTTCTTTTCTCTTGATTTACTATTCGGAGCCTTTATCCAGGGATAGTATGGATTCGGTACTTGGTATTAAGCTGTTCTCGGGAGTAGCTGACCCATGTACTGGGAAAAGCCATACTACCTCGTAAATTGCAGTTTTCCAGTTTTGAGATTTTATAGTTGATATGATTTCACCTAGAGTGATTCACATTCTTTGTGTTGTTATTGTCTTGACTATTGTAGTTCTATTTCTGTCGCAACCCGATGAGATGAGGGTATTCCATCTCATGCATCATATAGTCACTTTTAGAAATCACATGTCATGCATTCTTTCCATTCCATCTAGGGTGTATTAACGATTTTATGTTGTTGTGATAGACTTTGCATAGATTATGAATGTTGTTGTGATAGATTCTTGATAGAATCTCTACTGCCTTGTTAAAGGATTGTTTGTATTCTACTTTGATTAAATGAATGCCAAATTTTGATTCTTGAGGTGTTATGGGCCCTCTTGAATCAGAAATTGGTGGATCATGATTTTGTTTTCTCTTGTCTATGACTGTAGGAGATTCCAAGCTTTGATTCGCGGGGAGTATGGGCCCTCACGAATTGGAATTTGGCACCTCTTTGCCTTGTTTTCAGTGTTTTCTGGGCTTCTGTCCAGTTTCTGAGCTATTGCCCAGAAAAACCCAGAATACATGGTGCGTACTTTTTGACTACAAACCGTGTAGTTTTTAGACCGTGTCACTGACCGTGTGAGAAGGGACACGCTGTTATAGAAATGCCTTCAGGAACACACCATGTGTGGTAGGTACACACCGTGTAGTAGTGAGCCGTGTACCCAGCCGTGTCACTAACAACACAGGTCGGGGAAGCTCGAGTATAACACACTGTGTTGGTAAAGAACACACCGTATAGTATCGTTCTAGGTACCCATCCGTGTCACGAACAACACGGGATGGTGTTCTCTCCTTCTATACACATCTTTTTTGTTCGGAACATGCCGTTTAAGGGTCAGCCGTGTACTTGTCCGTGTCGCCAACAACACAGGTCCGGAAAAGTCTTCAAGCACACGTCGTGTTTGTTCGGAACACGTCGTGTAGTCTCATCCATGTAGTTGGGAGTGTAACTAACAACATAGGTCGTTGAAACCTTGCCTACTACACGCTGTGTCCTTAGAGAACATGTCGTATAGTCTCAGTTTAAGAAGACCGTGTGGGTTAGCTGTTCAAGGAGACACGAGCAGGGGAGTGGAGTTAAGTACACACCGTGTAGAGTTTATACACGCCGTGTAGTCATGTATTATGAATCTTGTGTGTTTATTTCTCCTATTTTCGTTTTGTACTCCTTGGTTCCCTATCCTTGTTTTCCTAATCTAAGGTATGCTTTTGATCTTTCAGGGATATGCCTCCGAGACGTCCTCCGGTTGTACGTTAGTCGTCAGGCAGTGATCAGACGCCAGATATGGTTGATCAGGGACTTCTTGTCGATCCTCCAGTCGGTCCAGCCTTGGCACCGACCGTCATACCAGTTGCAGGCACTGATGTGCAGTTCAGGGAGGGTTTTATGAGGATGATGCAGACCTTTCAGGGAGCACCACCTCCTACCATGTCTATGGCAGACTTGACGTGGGTCTTCCAATAGCAACATCCTCTTACTTTATCGGGGGAAGTATGACCACAAGCTGCAGAGTAATGACTGGAAGCCATGATGACTATCTTTGAGCATTTTGAGACACCTCCAGATAGGAGGGTCAAGATCACTACCTACATGCTCCGAGACTCCGCCAAGAGGTGGTGGGATGTGATCTCATAGGCAGGTCATCAACAGGTTATGGCTTGGGAGGAGTTCCAACGCTTGTTCTACGACTACTTCTACCTGGAGACCCTGAGGGCTGATTGAGCCCAGGAGTTCATGATTCTAGAGCTAGGTACTCTTTCTGTCATGGAGTATTCCTCTCGTTTCACCGAGCTACAGAGTTTCACACCCCTCTAGGATAGATGTGGGGTGTTCTTAGTAAGGAAGTTTGAGGATGGTCTCAGATGGGAGATCTTCTCGTAGGTGAATATCTTTCAGTTGACTTCCATCACTTCCATCGTCAAACAGGAACTGATTGAGGAGCGCAATCTGAGAGACTCCGGAGCTGCGAGCCAGGGCAGTTCTGCTTCCAGAGCTAGTGTTCCTCCAGGTTACAGCAGGAAGCACTGTAGGGAGCCTACACGCGGTGATCCGAGGAGGTGAGATACCTCTTCAGGTAGTCAGGTCGTATGCTACCAGTGTGGTGGGGCAGGGCACATGAGGCCGCAATGCCAGAGAGACCCATTGGAGTGTCGATCTTGCGGCAAGATGGGTCACCTTTAGCATTTCTTCTAGGTTTTCTCACTAGTTGCTGGTGACGGGGGTTCTTCCATGACTCCTCGTTCAGGAGCAGCACCACTAGTTTCACACTAGTCGGGGAAATAGAGTTCTTCTGGCCATTCGGGCTGAGGTGGAGATCGAGGCCATGGCAGTTAGTCACCATTCCTTCAGCTCCAATAGGGAGGTTCAGCTCAGAGTGGTCACATAAGGTCACAGGGCCGCGGGGTAGGACAGACTTTTGCGGTAGAGTAGATCTATTAGAAGCAGGATCTCGGACCTTCTACAATTTGAGGTATGATTTTAGTAGCCTTAGTTTTATCTTTATCTCTTTTCGATACGGGTGCTACGCATAACTTTATCTCTATTGCTGTTGTTAAGAGCCTTGGGCTTTGTATCGTTTCTTCTACCGACTCGTTGACACTGGACACACCTTTGGTGACAAGGAAATCTAGTGTACTCCAGTGTAAAGAGTGACCTCTCCAGGTTGCAGGGTATCGTTTCTTATGGTATCTCTATGTCCTAGATATGACAGGCTATGATGTCATCCTTGGGATGGACTGGTTGGTTCCCTTCCAGGCAGTTGTCGACTATTATCGCTGCAGAGTGAGTTTCGTTTCATAAGAGGGAGAATCTTTTCTTCATAGAGGCGAATGGGATGTTCAGGCGAGTCAAGAAGGGCTCGAGCATCATGGGCTAGGAAGGGTGACAGCCCATATTTCTAGTCTTTATCTGGATGATCAAGGAACTTCACAGCTAGAATTTCCTCCAGTGGTGGATTGTTTCAGGGAAGTATTTCCAGAGGAATTTTTAGGTTTGCCTCCGGAGCGTGAGTTGGAATTTTTATTGAGCTCGTGCCAGGAGAAGCACTTGTGTCCATTCCTCCTTATAGGATGGCTACACCTGAGTTGCAGGAGCTCAAGAAGCAGTTGGAGGAGTTGCAGGTAAAGGGTTTCATCCAACCCAGTACTTCTCCTTGGGGTTCGCTTGTCCTGTTTTCAAATAAGGTAGGCGGTACCGTTCGTCTTTGTGTGGATTATTGGAAGCTGAACCAGTTGACGGGCAAGAACCGATATCCCTTGTCGAGGATCGATGAACTCTTTGATCAGCTTCGGGGATCCCGGGTGTTCTTGAAGATTGACTTGAGGTCCGATTATCATCATTTTCACGTTATACCATTAGATATACCTCTGAAAGCCTTTAGGAGTAGGTATGGTCTATACGAGTATACGGTCATGCCATTCGGTCTCACGAATGTGCCTGCTGTTTTCATGGCACTGATGAACTGAGTATTCCATCCTTACTTGGACTATTTCTTCATGGTCTTCGTGGACGATATCTTGGTGTACTCTCACACTCGAAACGAACATGCCACACATCTTGAGAAGTTCTGAGTACACTGAGAGAGCATCATCTTTATGCTAAAATCTCGAAGTGCCACTTTTGGATGGAACAGATTCACTTCTTGGGTCATGCCATCTCAGAGGCAGGAGTATCTGTGGACCCAGAGAAAGTGAGAGCTATAGTCTCCTAGGAGCAGCCGAAGAACGTTTTTGAGGTACGGAGTTTCCTAGGGCTGGATGGAAACTACAGATGCTTCATTCAGGACTTTTCATGCCTAGAAGCACCATTGATAGGTCTGATCAAGAAGGGAGAGAAGTTCTTATGGTCATATTTTTATGATTCATCCTTTCAGGAGCTAAAGGGAAGGTTGACGTTGGCACTGATACTAGTCTTGCGAGAGCCAGACAAGATCTATACAGTCTATTGTGATGCTTTAGGTATCGGGCTGGGCGCGGTGCTTATGCAGGGAGATGGATTTGTTGCGTACGGGTCTCGGCAGTTGAAGCCACGTGAGAGGAACTACCTGACGCACGATCTGGAGTTGGTGGCTGTTGTTCATACCTTATGCTATTGGAGACACTAACTTCTGGGAGAGTACTTTGTGGTCTTCACCGACCACAAGAGTCTCATGTATATCTTCACTCAGCGTTATCTGAATCTGAGGCAGCGCAGGTGGGTCGAGTATCTTCGGTCTTTTTATTTCAAGCTTACCTATACTCCGGGAAAGGGAAATGCAGTGGCAGATGCGTTGAGTAGGATAACTCAGATTCAGGCACTTCAGGAGGCCAGTAGTGAGTGGCGGCTTATGACCCTATTCTCTGAGATCCATCTGGAGGTGCATGATAGATAGAGACAGATTTTCTTATCTTCTGAAGCTATTACCTCTATGATTCTTGATCGGGTACGGATGATGCAGCTATCAGACTCAGAAGGCTTAGTCCTGCGGAAGGGTGTGTCAGGAGAGGACCCTATTCTTGGATGGACAGTGGTAAAGGATGAGATCTTGTGTTTCAAGGGACACGTATGGGTGCCAACAGACATACGCGAGGAGCTGATGCAGGATTTTCATTCCTTAGTTTGGGAAGTTCATCCTGGCATCACCAAGATGTATTAGGATCTTCATCGCCAGTACTGGTGGCCAGGTAAAGAGAGGGATGTTGCTGGTTTTGTCTTGAGGTGTTCTACTTGTTAGAAGGTGAAGGCAGAACATCAGCGACCATCAGGACTTTTACAGCAGTTACCCATTCCCGAGTGGAAGTGGAATGATGTTGTGATGGACTTCGTGACCAGATTGCTGAGGTCGCCTCGAGGGAACGATGTTGTTTGGGTGGTCGTTGACAGACTTACGAAGGTCGCTCACTTCTTGCCGATCAAGGAGAGCTTCAGTGTCAATGATCTGGGACGACTTTACATCTGGGAGATTGTGCATCTGCATGGAGTTCCACACTCCATTGTTTCAGACATGGATGCACGCTTTACTTCTTGGTTCTGGCAGGGACTTCAGAAGGATTTGGGTACCTAGGTACTTATGAGTACTACATACCATCCCTAGATATAAGGCCAGTCCGAACGTATGATCTAGGTGCTTGAGGATATGCTCTGAGATTACATTCTAGAATTTGGTTGTTCTTGGGAGAAGCATATTCCTCGGGTGGAGTTCTCCTACAAAAAACAGTTTTCAGGAGACTATACAGATGACACCATATGAGGATTAGTATGGTAGACCATGCTGATCACCCTTATGCTGGTTGAAGGCAAGAGAGGCATCCTTACTGGGACCTCGTCTTGTTCCGGAGACTTTGGAGCAGATAAAGTTGATTCAGAAGAGGATGGATACAGCACAGTCTCGGCAGAAGTCTTATGCTGATCAGCGGAGACAACCTCTGGAGTTCGAGGTCAGGGATCTGGTTTTCCTGCGTGTCTCACCGAGATTGGGACACAAGAGGATTCAGAGTCAGGGTAAGCTTTCATCATGGTACATTGAGACGTTTGAGGTATTAGAGATAGTTGGGCCAGTTGTCTATCAGTTGTAGTTACCTCAGAGGTATCGATCCATGCACGAAGTCTTCCACGTCTCTCAGCTCTGAAGTTACTTTTCAGACCCGTCTCATGTCTTTCAGCCTGAGGAACTTGAGCTCGAAGCGGATGCATCGTTTGAGGAGCATCCCATCCAGATTGTTGATCACAGTACGAAGGTTCTCTGTGGGCGGTCTGTTTCTCTAGTACGGGTGCTATGTCATCACGGGCGAGTATAGGACGAGACCTGGGAGAGGGAGGCCGATGTACGGTCGCAGTGGCCGGAGCTGTCCGGGGTTTCTCCTTCTCTACCTCATTAGTGAAATTCAGGGGTGAATTTCTTTAATGAGGGAAGTTTGTAAGAACCCGGATCTTCGTTTTAGGTATGTCTTTCCTTTTTCTGGAGTTTTTAAGAAAAATGGAGTTTCTGGAAATTTTTGAAGTACACGTCGTGTACTTTATGAGTACACACCGTGTACTCTTTTCTCGCTCGAAGCCATGTGTTGGCTGTGTTCAGGCCACACACATGGTGTGTAGGGGTGAGGTGGAGGCCGGTTAAAGCAGAGTACAGAAAAACCTAGTACATGCTGTGTACTCTAAAAGTACACACCGTGTAATTTCTTTTTTTTCATTAAATGGACCGGGGTCGCACCTAATCGAAAGAAAGGCCTTCTTCTCCAGCTTCTTCATCCGAGAGGGCTAGGAATCCGCGGATCTTCAACGAGCCCCCATTCCTCCATCCGTTTTCCGAATCAATCGCCGTCGATTGTGTTGGAATTGCACCGATCAGTTCTCCCTTCTCCTTGAGCCTTGTTTTCTAATTCCTCCTTTTTCTCAAGTTATCGTGGGTTGAGCATTTTTGATGTTTTCTCAGATCTTCATCGTTCTAAGGAGAATTTGTCATCTTGGTTCACATATATCGATCTCCTAGGATCTAGGTAGGTGGTTTGTGCCTTTCTGTAGAAAGTATTTGAATATTTTGTGCAAATTCCACCAATACCCTTGAATGGGGTATTGCGTGTTCCCGTTTTTCCCTTGTTGCTTGTCTGCTTTTCTTGATTGCTTGAGTAGAGGTAATTACTTGTGAATATGGTAGTTTTTACTGCAATCTTGATGTTTTTCCATGCTTTTTATGCTTGTTTGGCATTTTTATAGTTTTCATGCCTAGTTGTAGGATAGTGGGATAGTTGTGTTGTTATGCTGTTGTGCCTTAGAATGACAGCCAAGTAGTTCTCTAGGTTTACTTGAGCCGATAGGCACGCTATACATGTTATTATATAGAGGGCTATGAGAACCTAGTGTAGTGGACCATTGGGAGAATGGATGTAAGGGATTCTCCAGAGTGTCTTTAATTACGATGCGAGACCACAAGGGGAATTGACGTTGAGTACTTCCTCAGAGAGTCTGTAGTTCCTTGACGCAGGCCACAGGGGGAATAGATGTTGAGTGCTTCCCCAGAGATCCTTTAGTACGATACAAGTCTATAGGGGGAATTGACGGTGAGTGCTTCATCAGAGAGTATATTCTTTAGTTTAACCAGAGGGGTGAGACAGTTTGTGCCTCCCAGAGGGTTGCTAGTACTTTTAGGTTGAACCTTAGGGGTTAGAATGTGAGAACTACCCAAAGGTTACCCCTTTTTGTTATACTTGCTTGGGTGGTTGTTTCTTGTTTGTGGATTGTTATTGCTGTGCATTATCCTATTTTCTGCATACTGTACTTTACCTGCCATATATTCATTGACTTTTAGGCATAGATCTTTGGGTGGATGCCTATTGCGACTTTGTCTCACACCGTGTTTGGGTCATGCTTTTGGGCCCAAACAGACTATATTGTTGCAGGTATAGATAAGGGTAAGCTCCCTTCTACTTCAGGTTCTTGATTACACTAGAGCTGGAGAGCATGGGACCGTGTCGAGGCTTGCGATACTGAAGAGTTGCTCATCTGTTTTTTTTCACTTTGGTTTAGTATTGTATTCATCATTGTGACTTGTTTGGCTGTTTTCCTAGACACATATGTATCATGCATCATTTACATATATTTCAGCTCGAGTTGTTTATTTATCAGTCTTATGCTGTTTACTCTTGTACGGATGTATACTGTTTCCTCTGTTGTTGTTATTTATTTTCTCTTCCGTTGTATACTATGCCAATGAGGGCATAATTTCCCCACTATCACACCCAAAGCCCTCACTGCTAGTCGGTAGCCTCTGGTGTTTGGGGAAATGCGCTTGAGGCCATGTGACCAACCGGGTATGGGGCACCTCTAGGTGGCTTCTGGAACCGGGACATTACATTATAATTCAAAGAATAAAGAATCTAGATAAAGAACTAAACTATGTGGAATGAATGATTTTATCTGTAGGATTGATTTTAGAGTACTGAATTTTTTTCTTACACTTAGTTTTATTTTCTTAGTTTTAATAAATGTTTCTTATTTTAAAAACTATTTCTTTTGGAATCCCTGTTAAGTTGATTTTTTATTGAGGACATGTAATTGTTCAACTATGGAGGAATTTGATAAGCTAGAATTATATATATACTGTATACATTTATTTATGTTTTATTCATGATTTATTCAGTAATGCACTGAGTTTTTGTTTTTTTATGTAGGAATTATGAATGCTAGACTTAAAGGAAGAAATGCTGAAAAAGATCCCAAAACAGGATTTACACGCCATTTATCACATAAACAATGTGTATACCTCAGTCACAACATACTCGTAAGGCCATGGACTAACCCATGAAGCACTTGCATGATGTGAAGACAATACACAACATGTGAATCCATGACATGGAATGCATATTTCATAGATCATAATCCCATGCAAAGTGAAACATATACACAACATACAAAGACTGCATGATGTGAAAGTTTCAAAGGATTCCCCTGTCAAAGATACAAAACAATTATTCATCAGGAAAAGTGGATCTCAAATACATGGTGTGAAACCAACTTACATGATGTGCAGATGTCAGTACAAAAGTCGCTTAAACTAGTACACGATGTGCATGACTTACATGACGTGTACTTCATGGGCCTATTAATATTCTCATAACTCTGTCGTACATAAGAGCTTGAAACAATTTTATTTTCTCTCATTTTTCTTTCATTGTTTTCATTTTTTTTCATCCTAAACTAGATTTCATTCATTCCTTTGATTTTTTTATTGAATCCTTTTGAATTTTTAATCATTCTTCTCCTATTATTTATCCATTGCTATATTTTTTTCAATCACAATTTCCATTTCAATATTGATTTCCATTCTTCACCTATGATTTCATCGTTTTTCAACATTTCATCATTCACATTGAGTTTTTGGTTATTTATTACTTATTTTTATTATGTTTTATCATTATTCCACCATATCTTCATTGTGAATTGGTATTTGATCAGATTTTTGTTGATTGATAATTGTTTAAATGTTGATTCTTGCTTGTTTAATACTAGGTTACTTCTTTATTGACTGTTTCTCAAGTATGCACAACATGTTTAATATTCCCTTTCGGATCGTTAGTGCTTATGTAAATGGATTTATCTAACATTCTTTTTATAATTTTTTAATTTAGTTTTAATTAATTTTTCCACCAATTCTTGTGTCTTTAGGTTATTCTTGTAGTTTTTTAAAAGTTTAATTTTTTTATATTATTTAGTTAATTATATATTAATATTTTTTTTATTTATTTAGTTTTTATTAATTTTGTACATTATTAACATTTAATATTTTGTTATTTTTTAGTAGTTTAATTAATATTAGTTTTTTATAGTTTTTTAGTAATTAATTATAATAATTTAACTTGTAAATATTATATATATTTATAAAATTCAACTTAATATTATTTTTATTATTACTACTTTTATCATCATCATCATCACAATCATCATCATCATCATTATTTTAATTTTAGATAATTAGATAATTTATTTTTGAATTTTGAATTTGAGTTTTTTTTTGAATTTTCCCTCTCCCCCCAATCTACCCACCTACGCCCCCTCCCCTTCTACCAACTTCACATTGTTGAACCTTCTCATCCCTGCTTTCACACCCACTGCCCCTCCCCTCAAGCATGTTCCCACATCCCCCATCCCCATCCCCCTGCCCTATGTCCCCAGTTCCCCCACCCCCGTCCACCTCTACTTTCCCCTGATCCCCTGCCCCCTTTCCACCCCTACCTCGCCTCCCCAACCCCCCCTCCCCCTGCCCCCATCATCCTTATATCATACCACACCCATTTCCCCCTATCTCATCATGCCCCGCAACACACCTGGAGTCTACGAGCACAGAACTCTCCACTACAGAATCCCAAGAAAATCTCCTCCTTTGTTGGAACACACGACCAAGAAGGAAGTAAGGTTCCACTGGCCTCCTATACATCACAGTGTAGTGAACCATATACAAACTTCTCTTGTTCCATGTGACTCCGCATATGTTTGATTTAATTGGTGATCCATTGTTAGCGTAGTGGTGGTTCGAGTGCAACGTCAGTGAAGAGTATACATAGGATGTTTAATATTTCCTTGCTTTTGATCATTACCGCCATGCACAACTAATCCATCTATGGTTAGGGGTCATGTTTAGGGGTGTTTTCAAGACTAATGAATCTCTAAGTTGAACCTTGGTAATAATATAGCTAGTAATTAGGTTAATAAAAATTGATCATTACATTATTTTGCACAACCTTGACCATGGGTAGTGAAATTAAAAAAACCTAACCTAATTGGAGTTGAGAAGGACTATGACCATTAGTCTGTGATGCTTTCTATATATAATACAAGTGAAATACACCTATGTTTTCAGTTATAACCTAACCATGGGTTAGTTTCCACATAGGTATATCCAATTGGTTTGACCAAAACCAATTGTTGAATTTTTCATCGCTTTGCAACCTAAGTCATTGGACTATTCCAAGTTAAAGCCTATATTATCTTTTTTAAATATCTATAAAATTGACCTCAACCCCTTCCTTTATTATCTAACTTTAATCCAAACTACCTATATTTAGTTAAAACCAAACCTGAAGAGTAAACTTTAAGAATCCTTTACAAGGGTTTTGTTCGATTGGTTGTTGAACTGAACGTAGTCCTCGTGGGTTTGACCCTGCACTGCCACTTTACTACAACCTAGTAGTAAGTGTATTTTGGGACTATAAATTCTAATATACCCTCATCCACTATGAATTCAACAATGGGTGCAAGGTAGTCACTACACCAAAATCTTGTACAATGTTTTCTCATTATAACTCAAAGTGTCTGTTATCAATTTAAAATTGACATTTTAGTTCAAAACATGTGTTACTCACTGAAAACCAAGAAAATGTACTATGATTGTCCTGATAATTTAGAAAAAAGATTCATAATTCATTTTTGGCATGTAGGAATCAATCTCATGTCAAACCGACACACGATATGACCAGTATGACTCAAAGTGTGTGTTTTGTGTTTAAAATGACATTTTAGTTAAAAACACAAATGAAAGACTCAAAACCAATTAAATACATTAATTTTTTTTATTCTTAAGTAAAATGACCCATTAATCATTTTTATGTGTAGGAATCCACCACACCTCAATCTGATGCGTGGTGTGACCAGTATGGCTCCAAATGTTTCTTTTTATTTAAAATTGAAATTTTATTAAAAAGAAAAAATTACATATTAAAAACCAAGAAAATACATTCATATTGTTTTGATACTTTATGAAAATTATCAATAAGTTATTTTTGACATATAGGAATCAACCACACCCTAATCCAATACACAGTGTGCCCGGTATGACTCCAAGTGTCTATTATTAGCCTAAAATTGACATTTTAGTTCAAAATGTGTGTTGCTCACTAAAAACTAAGAAAATACTCTTGTTTTGTCTTTCCAATTTAGTAAAATTATTCATAAGTCATTTTTTATGTGTAAGAATCAATATCACATCAAACCGACACACGATGTGATCAGTATGACTCAAATTGTGTGTTTTCAGTTTAAAATGAAATTTTAGTAAAAAAGGAAAGTGTCACACTCAAAAATGAGAAAATTGATTTATAATATTTTGATACTTTTTATAAAAAATCCATAATTAATTTGTGATGTGCAAGAATTATCCCTACCTCAATCTGACTCACAGTGTGACCGATATCACTCCAAGTGTGTCCTTTTATTTAAAATTGATATTTTATTAATGTATTGTTTCATATTTATGTTTAATTTATTTATTTATAATATTACTAACATAAAAATTATTTTTTTATATAGGTGGATTCTTTTTCTTAGGTTGGGGTGGTTTGTTTTGTACCTGGTACCATGATCGAGCATCTTTGAGAGGGGGTCATGGATGACAAAGACAATGAAACATTGGTGTTTTTAATTGTATGTGGATAGTAATTACAAATTTAATTATAAAAATAATTGTTTTAAATGTATATAATATCGTGTTTTTTTACTTATGATGTAAATTTTATTTCAATTAAATTATGAATTTTCATACAATTGTGTTTTCATGTAGGTGAATTTGTTGTAGCTTTTTGTAATTTCAAGAGCATACTGTAGTAGTAGGTCCTTTATCAGTGCTAAAGAAGCACTGATAAAGGGTGTCCTTTATTAGTTCCAAATACAACATTGGTAAATGGCGTCTTTTATCATCACTTTTTAGCACTGATAAATGGGTCCCCCTTTTAACAGCACTTAGGACAACATTGATTTTTTAGTGCTTTTAAATACCATTTTGTGCATTGTTAAAGGTCATATTTATGGTAGTGGTCAAGAAAAAATTTCTTCATGGATAATTATATGAAGAGATATATATGACACAACATGATGGGTTTCATGTACTAGGATGTAAGAATTAAATTTTTAGATTGGAGAAATTATTGTATGGCCTGATGCAGACACTAGGATAGTGGTACAAAATGTTTGACACATTTATGTTGAATTAGAAATATATTCGAAGTCAGTTTGATCATTCTGTTTACTTCAGGAAAATTTATGGTGGTACATTTATCTACCAACTTTTATATGTTTGTGATATGTTTGTTTTAAGTAAAATCAAGTCGGATATTGACAGGTTGAAATCTTATCTCAACTCAAAGTTTGAGATAAAGGATATTAGAGAGGCTAAGAAAATTCATGGGATGGAGATCAGATGAGATAGAGATAAGGGTGTTGTTACCCTCATCTAGCTGAAATATTTAAATAAATTGATTCAAAATTTTGGAATTGATGATATAGCCAAACTGTTCAACACCCCATTATCACTACATTTCAAACTTAATGCATCATTATCTATGAAAACAATGAAGAGAGGAATCATATGGATAATGTTCTATATGCAAGCATAATTGAAGATTTGATTCATTTGAGGGTGTGTATAAAACCTGATATTTCACACGAAGTGAGTAGTTAAGTCAATATATGCATAACCCTGGTAAATGTCATTGGAAAAAGGTCAGATGAATTATAAGGTATATCAAAGGTACTATAGATGTTGGTTTGAAGTTTGGAATTAATACAAATGATGGGAGATTTATTATCAAATATATTGATTCATATTATGTAGAGGACTTGGATAAGTAATGATCTACAACTAGTTATGTTTTCACTATGGAAGGAGGACTAATAAGCTGGAGATCTACTCTACAGTCAACGGTGGCTTTGTCTACTATTGAGGTAGGGTATATAGAAATGACAAAATATTTTATGGAATCTATCAGGTTACATGGACTGATCAGATAATTAGGGATCATCTAGTATAACATTGATTTATTTTTTGATATCCAGAGTGCTATTTGTCTTTTGAAGAATTAGTTCAATCACAGTTGAACCAAACATATTTATGTCTGGTTTCATTTTATCCGCAATTTTATTAATGAGAAATGTATCTCACTCTAGAAGATCATGAAATTAGAGAACCCAATTGACATTTTGATGAAAGTGGTTACAAGGATCAAGTTCCCAACATTGTTTGGACTTGATTAATATCTCTCATAACAGATATGACTATGGGTATCAAGAAGGTATCATCTACAAGAAGATTTTTTTGGGCAACAACATGGTGATATTTTTGATCAATGTGGATATTGTTGAATATTTATGTTGAAATATCAACATCCATTGACTTTTAATGGATGGTGGGTGACTAACAGGGATGACCATCTTCCAAAGAAGAATCATTTCATGGGTTTGGTTCCACTCATAGAAAAATTATAGTGGCCTTTTGAAATCCTCTATCCTCTATTTCTACTTATTTGGGTACCCCTATATGGGAAATGGTATGAGAAATATATAATATGTGTATCTTCTTTTGAATATGAAAATAACCTATGACTTCTTTGTGGATGTAGGTCATCCGACCGAACTACGTTAAATCACACATGTCCTTGATTTTTTTTTATTCCTTTGATTTTGTGCATGAGTTTGAGAGAGTGATTGAGACCGCTTCCACACATTAGAGGTGTTGTACGCTACCAGATGCACTACTACCCTTGAGGATTGAAGATCAAAGTTTTCCTTGATGGTGTGTTCTGATAGATATAATTCTGCTCCATTTCATGGGGTGTTTTTGCTTCTTGACCTCGCCTTGGGGTTTTTTCTACCTTTGAACTCACGCATGTGATCTGATACATTGGTCCCATATTTGTACTTCAATTTGACAAGTTGGTGTATCATATTTTATTTTTTCTGTTCAGTTTTCCTTGCATACATATTTTTCAGTTTTCACAATAGAACATAAGCATCATGTTCATTGGAAATTATTTGGAAGATATTATTGTCAATCCACTATCTGATTGGGGAAGCACACTTCCTATTAAGCATGATCAACTCTGCATCAACTAGTATGGTACTTTTTGATGTCTTCTCATATGATTTTCCACTTGTTGAAAATTCCTCCACTTATTCTGCAATGGGATTAGTTGTCTCCAGTATTGGTTTCTATAAATCTTTAATATACAAAAGATCCTCAAGTTTGGGTTTTCAGATGGAATAATTAAAAGCGGTGATTTTAACCACATTACTGTCATTTTCATCCATTTATCCAATAAAAATTTCAAAAATCAAACTTTAAAGATACATATGGAACAGTCAAAATAGCTAGAAGCGACTCCTGGATGGCTAAAAATGGACTCTAATTGGCCAAGATATAGCTAAAATAGTTTCAATGATCCAGGTCAGCCGATGACGTGGTGATGATGTGGCTCGTCGAAATAGTGGTTGGAAAACCCACTAGAATTCACCACCAGTGTGAATAATGTCATATTCTTCATCAAGAGGGTACTATAGCACCACTGAGTTGACCAAAATTTTAACTGCCTCTACCATCTTAGTTTGAACTCTATTTTAGACACTGTTTTCACCATTGGAATCATCTATGAGATCTCTTTATGGATCTGGCCTCAAATACTTTTTCCAACCAACTTTAACTTTATGGTCATCAGAAAACTTTTCTGCACCGCCATCATTTCGACCCTGATGTCTCTAATACAACTTTACTGGGGTAGAAGAGGTTCCTAATGATGAAAAAACACACAAATAGAAGAAGAATATGGAAGGACAAATGGATTTATGTGGTTTGACAATGTGCCTATGTCCATAGAAGAAGTGGGGGTCTTTATTTTATTTCTCTTTCTCCAAATCAAGTGTTGTTAGATTACAACAATTACATAATTCAATTTCACGTGAATTAAACCCATTATATAGATGAAACATAAGCAACAATCCAAGGGTTGGTTTGGGGTGGTTCATCATCCCTTTAAAAAACTCCCTCGCAGTCTGTTGTGTCCACGGTCCATGAGGTCGCATGGGCTGATTTCCAAATTTAGAAAGAAGCTGTTGCAGACAAAATCTATTGAAAATCACTCCCATAATTAGGAGTGGCCCCCATAGGTTACCCATGTGTGGGAAATGGAATGCAAAATCTATAATATGTGTATATGAATTTTAATATGAAAATACTCACTGCATTCCACATAGATGTAGGTTATCCGACCGAATCGTATTAAATTGTGCATGTACCTTTTTGTTTTTTGATTTCCCTACTTTTTTGCATGAGTTTAAGAGAAACATTGAGACCTTTTCTGCAAAATAGATGTTTCATATGCTACCAGGTGCACTAATACCCTTGAATATTGAAGACCAAAGTGTTCCCTGATGTTGTGTTCTAATGGATATCAGAAAACTCCAAGTAATGAGGTGTCATTGTTCATTAGTGTCAATGCTTCTGATAAATCATGAGTCCCCATTTCTATCAACTGGTTGGTAAATTGGGTTGGGGAGTAGGTTTTTCATATGTTTCTTTTTGGGTTTATTGTTGTTGTACTCTCTTCGTGGTGCTATATTATGCTATTTTTTCTCCAAAATTGTTGTTTTTTAATTGATCATTTATTAAATTGGCATAAACCGTGTTAAATCCATGTGTTCATTTCCTATTTTCATTCTTTTTATCGCTCATTTTAATTGTAATATTCTTTTTTTGTTCATCATCGATTTCCAATATCATTATGTGATATAATTTTATAGATTGTGCATGATCTTGGGAATTTTATTGGGGCATACTTGTGTGTGTTCCCTCAATAGCGGGTGTAAAAATGATGCATCTCTATTTGGAAATTACTTAATAGTATCAATAACATCCATCAAATGACCAGATATGGCCATTATAAAAAATCTACAAAATTTTCCCTTGTCCTCAACTACACCAATTCACCCCCTCCCTTTCCATGATGCTCCAACCCAGTGCGACTCCCATCACAACTTCTCCCCCGACACTCCCTTGTAGTGACCTTGTAATGGCACCCCTCTTGTCTACCATTGCCACAACCTGACCAAGATCACATCCATACCCATCTCCCTTCGAGAACACTCGATTTTTCACTCTTCCATATTGAGGATGAAAATTATTAGCATTTTCATGACCATCTTGAGCACTATATTTCAAACATCTAATATTTTTAAAGAATTAATTTTCATAATGTCCTTACACAGAGAAAAAAATATAAACAATAGATCTCTTGTAATTCAAAATTTCATTTCCTATGAACTTACAATCTATAAAAAAATTGGAGAACCCTTTCATACTCAATTCTCAAATAAATCTCATCAGAATCAAATAAAAGCTATATCAACTCAATTAGAATACAATTCCACTTCAACTAAAAAGCAAGCATAGTGAAAAAATATGGCCACCTCAGTTTCTCGATCCATTTTAATAGGAACCTTGATAGACATTGAAATATCATAATAGATCCTAGGGTGTCAAAGTATGCAGTTTAAACCAGATACCTTGACCCATAGATTAGTAGAGGAATTTCCAACCTTGAGAGGATTGAACTTCCTATCACATTCCCAAATGTGCAGAATACTAAGCTTGAGAGAGAGAGATCAAAATCCCCAAGCTCACATCTTCAATTCCTCAGAAGGAAAGATAATGCGAAAAAAATCATGGCCCAATGATATGAATTTCCATATTTTAAATCCCTAAATTTCCAAAATATGTTCAAACAGATCCTCAATTTTCCATGGATTATATCTCATTGGAAAATAAGTCGACAAATGATAAAATGTTCACCAATTTCTTGGTGTTCCGAGACTACAATTGGATCATCATTAACATGAGAAAATTTTCCCTTCTAATGAATTCCACCCACTATTGAACCATTGAAGAGAGATATAGAGTGATTGAATGCACTATCATCAAGCGAAGCAGCTGCAACGGTCCCTCCATAAAAGACTTTTCAACTTTCTGTTCCTACACCCACATGCTTGTGGGAGTTAAATCATCCTTATGTGAGGAAGATATCAGCTAGAGGTTGAAGAGATGAAGAATCCATGTGTTTGGAACCCTAATCACCATTGAAGGTTAGAGAGAGAGATGCTCTCACAGATCCACACCCATCCTCCATAATAATCAATATTCATTAATAATTAATAATTATTTAAAAATAAATAAATAATAATAATTCTTAATTATTAATAACATAATTAATATTAATTAATTCATAATAATAGAATTAATATTAATTAATAATTATGAATTAATAATTAATAATCAACAATTCTTAATAATAATTAATTATAATTAATATTATTTTTAAAATAATATTTATTAGTAATTAATAATATTCATTAATAGTTAATATTCATTAATAATTATTATTCAATAATAATTCATTATTACTTAATATTCATTAATTAATAATAAAAATTTTATGATATTCATTAATTAATACTCATTACTAAAAATTAACAATTAATTTTCATTAATGGATATTTATTAATTAATGTTCATTTATTAATATTATTTAATAATTAATATTCATTAATAATTAATATTCATCAATATTCATTAATTAACATTCATTGATAATAATTAATCGAAACAAGATCGTTTCAAGCCCCATTTATTAAGGAAAGAAACTTATTTTTTAACAGGTTTGAGAGAGAACACTTACATGACCTAAAGTCCCAAAGGTACAAAGGTAAAAAAATACATTTTCAATGGCCCTACATTTTTAAATCCCTAAGTCCCACTATCACAAACCATCTTTACATCATGACCACCGTTCTTGCGCTGTAGAGCATGACATCACTCGCATCTCTATGTTGTGGCCCATTCAATTGCATCGTGGTGTCCTGCAAGACACACCTCTATGTCATGGAACACCCTCTTACATTGGGGTTCCCTACATTACATGCCCACAATGTCTATGTTGTGTCATTACACACCTAACATCATAGCTTCCTCCTTTCTCTTATAGAAAATTCCCCAAACTTGGGGTTGTTAGGGGCTAAACCCTTGACATCATAGATCCCAAGTAGGGGGTGGTACCACTCAATCACCACCTTTTTGGCACTAATAATAATTAATAATTCATTAATAATAATTAAAAAGTAATTAATTTTTTAAATTTGGCATTGGAGCAGCTTTATATTATTAAACAAACGAAACGCCTCTTTCTTTCTAGGTAGAGGGGAACACATTACATGACCCATGATCCTAGAGTCACCAAGTCCCAAGGAACATGGAATTGATGGCCCAGCAGCTAGCACTAAGGCCAATGAAACATGCTCTAAGGACTATGAATCATAATCCCAAATACATAGTCCAAAGGGCCCATGGGCCATAGGCCAAGAAGATGGTCCTAAGGCCCAACCAGTACGAGTTGGCCCTTTTTAGAAAACACATGAGCCCACTGGACCTTACCCTGCACTTTCCTATGTCTGATCCCTCCTCTTGAGGTCTCCCATCTACAGTTAAAAATAATTCATAATTCTTTATAACATAATTATTTATTAGTTAATTTAAAAATTTAATTAATAGTGATAATGTAATTAATATTGACTAACAATAAAATAAATAGTAAAATAATGCATATATTGAAATATCAAGATAGTTCTGATCATAAATTTGGTAACCCAAATCCCTGACCCCAAAAAATCTATTAAAAAGTAAAGGTAATCATACACACACAACATGTCCTCTAAACTCACATTTTTGTAAGGATAGAAATCCAACATCATAAAGTCCCAAAGTCCCAAAAACATCTATACTGACTATGCATCCATGATGTCGACCAAAAACATCCAACCATGAAGACCTTGCACGTTTGACCGCACTAATGAGGTCAGACAAAAAAACACAACCTGATGACATCATATTGAACAAAGCATCGATAGTTGTAGACTATTAGTAATGATCGCCTGAGGATGTCATTTTACCCTTTAGCTTCATCGCTCTCATGAACATGCTCATCCCTAATTCCCATTGTTGAAAGTTTCCATTGGTACATAATTAGTGGGAATTACTCACCATTGGTGTCCCATACTACTGACAGCCCGTGGTACCCAAGGACATCACACCATCAACATCCCATACCACTAACAGTCATATCGAAGCTTCCAGTGTCGATCATCCCCATAATAAATCTTCATATAAAAATAATATCCAAAATAATCCCAAAAGTACCATGTCATGTGACTACGTTGTAGACCTGGAAAAAGTGAATGGAGGTGAAACCACCACTCCTCCCACATCCCATTCGATCATCCCAAAGGCCCATTTGATGAAAGCCAAAAAAACAAGTTCCCAACATAGAGGTCATTGTGCCTATATTCCAAACTAGTGAAAACCTACTGAGGTCATCTCAACCAATTCTCTAGGTCACCACTGTCCCCATCCCAAAGGCCCTAACCCATTTATTATAAGAAATGAGAAAATAGGAAAAAAAGAAGAGGATGATTTTAGGCATGGTGCACTTCCCTCATCAAGAAATCTAAATAATAAGGAGCGAAGACAACAAGATTTCATTTCTTGTTATTCCCTATAGATGCCATATTTTTAGGTTTGTCTCTCTTATACCTCAATCTCTTAGATTATTTTAATTATCACAAACACCTTTTGGTGTTCTAAACATTTTATTTATGTTTTATTTTATCCTTTATGTTTAGGAATCATCCTAAGTAATCAATGTAATAAATAAAGGCATTAAAATGATTACGGAGGGCCACTTTGAAGATCCTCATAGGGAAACAACCCCACCTACCTGTTAGAAGACCACCAGCAAACTAATAGAGAAAAGGAGAAGTACCAGACCTTCAGGGAGTTCACCAGCTACCCAATGGAGTGTCACTAGCCAACAGGTGGCATTAGATAGAACCTTCCTGTCTACTGGAAGTCCACTGGCTACTTGGTGGAGATCATTGACCATCCAGTTAGGTATATAATGAATTGGATTTTCTCAATGTAGATAATTGGATACCTGGTGGAAGCCAGTGGCTACCTAGTGGAGTCTTTAGTATCCTAGAAGCCTACAAAAACCCCACTATAAAGTTGGTGGAATCTAACTACTAGTTTATGGAATCAAGTTAGCAAGTCAATGGGAGCATTTATCATGGTCTTCAATAGCATACTTGACCCATTAACTCCTTCAAAACGACCTAAATACCCCCATAGACATTATATAAATCCTGTGGGAGGCTTGGAAAGTAAATATAATGATCTAAAATGAACTTCATTAGTCTATAAGTGAAATAAAATCATAATCAACTACAAAATCTATTTCATTGTTCCTCCTCTTGAGATTTCTTTATACTTATTTCTTTAGACACTTTGATCACCCATATTTCTCTATTTTGTTCTCTCACTTTCATCTTCTCTATATTTATATAGAATTGAGAGAAATTACTTAAAGGGTTTGTGCCAAATAAAACCACATTTCTATTTCTTTTTGGGTTCTTAGTAACCACTAAAACTATGGTATTTTTCCATGTTTCTTGGCTAATTCTAAAGTTAAGGTTTTTTGTTCTTTTGAGGTTTCTCGGATGCCACTAAATTCATGGCATATTAATTCATAAACCCTCAAGAAATTGAGGTGGGAGACATAGGGGATCATAATTGAGCTATTATTAAAATTCCCTACTAAATTGTGTTCGTTTTCTTTTATTTACTTTCTGCATATTTTATTTTTTAATATCTTTTATTGAATTAATCAATTTATATTTAATCATATAAATCAATTAATTTTGCACCTTATATAAATAAATATATCACTTAGTTAATATATATATATATTTTTCTATTATGATTATTATTTTTATTTTCAACATGATTTTCAAATACAATTGCTCTTACTTTTATTATTTTAATTTATCACTCAATTGCATAATTTTAATGATTATTTTAATTTTAATTTTTAAAATTCAATTCATACCCCCTTATGTCTTTCTATCTTACCCTAACTAACATTTTATATCAAATGTGGCCTTGTTTTAGAAAAAATAGACCTTGTTTAAAAAAACGACCTTATTTTCAAAATTTTATGTAAATATCCTAATGGATTTCAGGGAATGATCTTTAAAAATGGATTCTCCCTCTAAAACCTAAGGTAATACAAAAGGAAACTCAATGGATTGTTCCCCTTTCTTTGATGGAATAGTTTATAGTTATTGTAAAACTCACATGTCTACTTTTATTATAATCATAATCTATTTTATTTGTAAAATTTTCATGCATGGTTACACACTCACTAAAGAATCGGAAGAAACATTTACTCTCAATGACATTATTGATTTTGAACTAGATAACAATGCCAAAATGATCTTCATTTTGGTTTAGATTGAAATGAATTTAATCATGAATCCACTTGTAAAACTGCCCATGAAATTTGGAAATTACATGAAGTTACTCATGAAGGTACTAATAAATTTAAAGACACTAGACTTGACATGTATAGACAAGAGTTTGAAAGTTTTAGTTTTCATTCTAATTAATCAATTTTGGAGATGTTTATTCTCTTTATAGAAATTTTAAGTGGTAAAAAATCTCTTGGTGATGATATTTCTATAGAAACTCTTGTAAATAACACACTTTGGGATTTTACAAGTTTTGATGCCCAAGTTAATGAAAATTCATGAAGAATAACATTAATAAAATTAAATTTGAAGAACATATTGTATATCTCATGACTTATGAGATTACCATGAATGAAAAGCTAAAAAAGAAGAAAAATAAGTAAAGGAAAAGAATAAAATTTCTTTTAAATTAACCAATTTTAACTCTTCTATAATTTATGTTGAGATGGCACATCTAGACAAGAAATTAAACAAAATAATGAAGAAAAAAAGATCTTTCCACCAAGATAAAAAAGGAGAATCAATGAAAATAAGTTGAGGTAACTTGCTATTAATGAAAAAAATGGACACATAAAGCTATATAAACCCTTTACCAAAAAGGAAAACAATAAATACAATAGATCTCTCAAAGGTTCTACTTAGAGTGTAATTGATGACTCCCTCTCTACTTCTGACTCAAGTGATAGAAGTTCGAAATGTCTCATGGTTGAAATTGAGGTATATGATGAAGTTTATTCTCTTACTTCTTCCACTTCTAATTCTTCCACCTATTATTGTTATTCAATATAATTATATTATGAAGAGATAAAGGATGAATTTTTTGAAATTACCACAAAATTAAAAGAACTAAAAAATAAATACAATCAAGTTATTTTTAAGAGAATCAAATTTATAAGAAAAATCATGAGTTAACTTTGAAATCAAAAGAGAAACCTAATGTTGAAAAATTATAATAAAAAATTAAATATAAATAAAATTATATTTATAAGTTCACCCAAGGTGAGGAGGGTTTAAATAAATGTCTTGGTTCTCAATGACATGTCAAAAATTGTTTTGGTTTTAGTGTCATAAATCAAGTACGCACCTAAAAAATACAACTACTTTTGCAATAGGATGAACACAAAATAAATTTTACAATTATGGTAAAAATATTAGGAATATTATTTATGAATTTTATTTAAAAATTATCATTATGGTAATCCTAAGTAAATCCATATCTATTATAATAATTCTTTTACAAATTCTTAGATAAAATCATATGATAAACAAGTATGGATTATAAAATATCTCTTATCTAACACATGTGGACCCAAAATTTGGGTACCAAATAACTTAGTGTCTTGATCATTATGTACGAAAAATTTATCAAGATAAAATCTCAAAGAACTACATGTTACATGGATAGTGAGTCCATAAGGAATATGCACTATAGAGACCCAGTTTTTGCCTTGTAGGATTTGAAATATTTCTATATATATTTTCAGAACTAGGAACTGGAATGACGTGCAATTCTGAGGCCCGGTGTGCCCAAAATTAATTTTATAAAAAAATTAAATATATTTTATATTGTGCACACAAAGATTCTTAATGAAAATAGGATAACTCTAAAATTATTGATTGGATCAGAAATATGAGAAAATAGTTGGGTCTAGGATGTGGTGTTTACACTAGGAAAGACAAAAAATGAGTCAGTGTGGGACGTTCAGACCCCTCTCTTGTTGGAGGTAAATTTAAGTTGATTAATTAATTATTAAATTAATTAATTAATTCCTTTTTATCTTAAATTATAATTATAATTATATCATTATGGAATCATTTATAGGGTTATCCTCATAATTCTTCAATTATTAGTGAGATCTATCTTCCTCCTTTCTCTGGAAAATCACCACGGATCACAACGAAACTCCATAATAGAGTATATTGAGACACAACGAATGCAATGGATTCTCCCAAATCATTGGATAACACATTCTTCATAAAAATATGATCCAAAATCAAGGTGGGGATAGTTATATGTGGTTTTGCACCCATATAATTAAATTGATTGAGTATATCATTCTTTATTCTTCGATATGCGCCCTATTTCACCCTCTGCATGTTCCCATGTACAAAAATATAATTTTTTTCAATTGTTTTCTAATTTGGAATCCCCATTATTGATTGATTATCCCAGAACACTTGGCCTTGATCAATTAACATTAACTTTTATGCCTTTTTCCACAATCTGATTTTTGTTCTTCACCAGTTGGATCCCGACGGTCTCGGTTCGACATTTTTGGGAGGTACTGAGCTTAATCGGACCCTCAGATTGACATTGAATCGACAAAATGAGAATTTTTTATGAACTGAGGATAACTACGGGATTTTTTAGAGGTAATAATTATTGATTAAGTGTTTAAACATCCTGAAATTGATGGAGGAAGCAACGATAGTCTGGGAAACGAACGATGAAACCCTCAATAGTGACTGGAGATGATTTCCAGCAAACAGCGGCCATGATCCATGCATCATAGCTAGATTTGATTATTTTGGGAAGATTTAAGGAAAAATATAAGGTGAAATTGAAAAAATAAACTACAAAATTTGGATATGAGTTTTCTGGAGAAAACCTGACTACACACTGTTTTCAATGAAGAACACACGGCGTATATCCCCCTCAGCAACATCACTAGGGTTTTAGAGAAATTAAGGACAACATGGAATGTAGTCCCTTATACACATCATGTGGCCTATCCCATTTGGATAAATTATGTGATGATTCACATGGATGGAAACTCGTGTGGAGGTACACGGGGTTAGGTACATGCCTGTGTACTCTGGTACACAGACACGATGAGCAGCACATGGACCCTGACCTCAGTTATTCATGACACACCGTGTAGTCCACCTACACAATGTGTACTGCTACATGGGATGGATCCATGTGTCATCAAAGGACATAGCCAGGTATAGGAGAGGGACTACACACCGTGTGGCCCCCCTCACATTTTGTGTACCCATTGAGTTCTTCTTAGAAAACATAGAATGTCTATATCTCCTTCGTTTGAATTCAGATTTTGGCCTGTGAGTAGACTATCCTGAGTGTTGTTTCACATAGAACATGATGGTGACCTCATTTGTGGATTTTGAGATACAATGTGGAATGTTTTGGTAATGAAACCTTCTAAGTCCATTCTCGGTGACAACCATGATTAGGAAAGATCACCAAAGGTTTCATTATGAGTGGAACCCTCCTGTGGGGCAGTCCATGGGTTCTCGATGAGCTAGAGTGGAACCCTACAGCCAGGCTAGGCATGGGTCCTTGACCTTCTGAGTGGAACCCTCCAGCTGGGAAGGGAATGGGTCCTCTACAACATAGTGTGGAACCCTCTAGCTGGGATGGGAAAGGGTCCTTGACCTTTGGATTAGAACCCTCATGTAGGGCAGGGCATGGGTCCTCAATGACCTAGAGTGGAACCCTCCATCCAGTCTGGGAATGGGTCCTCGACCACAAGAGTGGAACCCTACTATAGTACCAGGGCATGGGTTCTATACCAAGATATTGTGGCCCATTTAATTTACATTATAGTGATGATACATTGTTTAATGTAGCATTGGAATCACAAGGAAGATGGATGTTTTCCCCAGTGAGATTCCTTTTTGAGATGCGACCAAAATCATGTGGGCGAGTGAGTGCTACCCAAAGTGGATCGCATCAAGGTGTGGTAAATGAGTTCCTTATACTTGTGTGTTCAGGGAAGATATGTGAGATATTGGGAATCATTGATGGACTTTTTAAAATATTGGCAACTATTTTCCTGGAACGAGTCGTGATATGGAGATCCCCTTACAATCTCATTTTGGATTTTTTTTACTAAGCATATGTATATATATATACTTCTACCATATCCACCCCTTGGATTTGGATACTATCCTCCCAGGAGAGGAAATTATGTTTGAGGTATTCCAGGTGATTTCTGTGTTTAGCTTCTCATGGTTGGATGAGTCTACTCTCCTTCTATAGGTGGAGAAGGCTTGACGGTTAGTTTATTTACTCACCATGTTTCACCCCATGTGATTGGACGAGATTATTTTCACTCTTTATTGGGTTGATCTATACTATTTCACTGTATCTTGTGCATCTAGTGCCTTATATTCCTTTTTTCATCTCTTACTTCTCCCCCCTCATCTTTCAGAAAATTATACTGGGTATGTATATACTCACCCCACATGGGATTTTCCCACACATATCGTGTCTTATACAGACGACAGATAGGTTTACTATGACTAAAGAGGAGCTTAGGGATAGTTGGTGCTTGGACCACATATGATGGTCATAACTTGGGATTCTAGAGTGGGTCTCTCTTTCAGCTATTTACTTTTCCAATTTCTTTCAGGTTGGGACATATTTCTGTTTGGGCATATATATTTTCCCTTTACTTTCAATTTTCACTATTGTACTTTTGTTTTGTCAAGTGGTTTATGCAGCTTGGTTTACTTTATAACAGTGTTTCATCTTTTCATTATTTCACTATGCACTTTTTCATTGAGTTGGTTTTGTGTGTGCATATAGGTACTTAGAAAAAGGCCTCCATGAGTTAGTTATTCCTTCAGAATTTGTCAATGCCCTCTAGCCTATACAGGTGGGATTGGGGCAGTTGTGGCTCAATCCCTGGCTTGGGTCGGGTCATGATATATTGGTATCAGAGAAAGTTCATTCCTTGGGATGTTTTTTAAACATATCCCCTTAAAGAGGATTGGTTGGGTTTAAGGAAATAGTGATGAGTTATATCAAGTGCATCTTTTAGGCTAGGGAATCCAATGATGGTGCGGAATTCGACATATCCATTCACCAGGACCTTGACTACCTGCTTGTCCACTCAGCATGCCTAGACATTTGTTGAAGGGATCAATGGTACATGCTTCATATAGGATTGAGTCTTTTACTATGCTTCTTGAGTTATCTTCCCATTATTTTATATATATATATATATATATTCATCTAACCATGGTACTCCTTGATAAATTTTAGGATGCCTCCACGATGACATCCATCCAGGGTACCAACTCTGGTTCGTGATGACAAACCTATGAGAAATGAGGCCTCAATTCAGGGTCCATCATATGACCCCCTTCCTCCAGGTGGGCAGGTAACAAAACCTGCACCTATTGAGAAACAGATTATCCTATTAGAGTAGACTAATAATGCTTATAGGCTTAGCGCGCTCTACAAGTTCCAAAATTAGAGACCACTGGGGTTTCGCAATGAAAGAGATCTTCAGACAGTAGAGGATTGGCTAGAGTCGGTGGTACGTATCTTCAAGCTTGTTCGAACTCTAATGAATCAGGTAGTTACATTGGTAGATAGCCTCTTCCACAGAGTATCTGGCCATTATTGGAGCCTTGTTACACAGATGTATGATGAGTCAAAACTCTTGTGGGATGACTTCCAGTAGTTGTTCCATGAGAAGTACTACCCCTCTTTTTTATTCTCTATCAAAATCTATGATCTTCTAGAGTTATAGAGGGGAGGGATGGAGGTGGTTGAGTACGCAACAAGGTTCAGATACCTTATGTGTTACTCTCTTGATATGATTTGAAATAACTACTTCTGAGAACATAAGTTTGAATAGGGAATCTATAGAGAGATCTTATCCAGTGTGGTACCCTTGTTCATCCTCACCTATGTCAGGGTTCTGGAGTGAGCACTTGTGACAAAGAGAATTATATCAGAGGGACGCCAAATAGCTAGACCTTGTAGTGGGTTCCACAGATTTAAGTCATTTACAATATCTAGTAGACACTAGGAATCAAGTTCTTGGCATAGGAGATCCTTCCATAATCAAAATCGGGCATGTGGTTAGAGGAAGCACAAAGTGACATGGAAGCCTAAAGAGGGGTAGTGCTTTGATTTTTATGGGTGAGTTCACATGGTACATGACTACCCGACCATACCTGCTGAGAATCATAGACAGATAGCTGATGGACCTCCACGGTAGAGGAAACACCATGATCAGTGATCTCTCAAGCATGGACAAGGAGGTCCCTAGGGAGGTGGAGACTGTAAAGTAGTACAAAGAGATATGGGTGGTGGATGCTGCTATGAGATCATTCCACTACCACCACCAGGCAGCCCATGTCAAGCTCAGGGAGCTGGGGGTTGTGGTCATGGACATCTGTAAGATTTGGAGGCTTATGACCCTGCATCTCATGAGATTATTTGAGGTACAATATGTGTGTTTTTTACTCTTGATTCCGTGTTATTATACATAAGTTCTAGTTATTATATTATCTCTCAACTTCTAGTGTGAGTGATGGAGATCCCAGTCGAGGCGCTAGCACAACATCATTGTCTTGAGGTTTCTGTAGGGAATGCTTCTTTTATATCTTTCATCTTCCAGCAGTGTGTGCTATATAATGGTAGAGATAGGTTCACGTGGTACCTTTTGGTCATCAAAATAGAGCCTTATGATGTCATCTTGGGTATGTATTGGCTTTCCATGGTCTAAGATGAGATTGACTATCACTGTAGGCAAGTTAGATTCCCCCTCACTGATGGTATGAGATTTCCTTTTATGGAAAGAGAGATCTCATGGCAGGGAAAGTGGGTTCAACAAGTAATAGGTTGGATCCCATAACCCATCAGTTGGAAAGTGTAACCCTTGGTGTATTAGGATCTTCAAGTATTTGGGTTCTTTTAGTTGTGAAGGATTTCATGGACATCTTCCTCGAGGACATTACAGGACTACATCTGTGGTAGGAGATGCAATTTTTCATCAACTTTCATCCTTGGACTAATTCGATATCTTCTTCAGAATATCATATGGAACCTAATGAGATCCAGGAGCTATGGTTTCAGTTGGAGGACCTTCTTGAGAAAGGTTTCATCAAAACCAGTGTGTCCCCTGGGCATCTCCAGCGTCATTCGTGAAAAAGGTGGATGGGAACTTGCGAAATTATGTGGATTATTTTCACCTAAACCAGTCCACGGTAAAGAACAATTACCCCTTATCAAGGATTTATGAACTCTTTGACTAGTTTCGAGGTGCGATATAGTTCTCAAATATCTATTTTAGGTCCGGTTACCACCAGTTGTGGGTTCACGAGGATGATATTCTAAAGTTGGCATTCTGATGTTGCTATAGACATTATGAGTTCCTAGTGATTCCATTTGGTGTGAAGAATTACCCTATAGTGTTTATAACTTTGATGAACCATGTTTTCTAGCTGTACTTGGACTAGTTTTTTGTTTTATTCATTGACCACATACACATCTACTCTGTAACAAAGGAATAGTATGCCTATCACTTGAGGATGATCCTAGATTTTCTTCAAGAGCACCAGCTTTATGGAAAACTCTCAAAGTTCCAGTTATGGATACATGAGGTTCACTTTATAAGGAATGTCATTTATGAGAATGGTTTATCTATGGATCCAGTGAATATAAAATTATTTATTTCTTGGGATCCACCCAAGAATGTGTCATAGGTGTGAAGATTTATTGGCTTTTGGGGTACTATAGGAGGTTTGTGGAGGAATTGTCCAGGATTTCAGCACTTTTGAACACCCTAACACAGAAAGGGCAGTTTTTTACCTGGTTTTAGTAGTGCCACAAAGACTTTGAGGAGTTGAGGTGGAGGATGATGAGAACTAAAATATTGATACTACCAGAGGAAGGAATGTAGTTTGTATTGTATTGTGATGCTTCAAGAGCTGGGATCAGTTGCGTGTTGATGCAGCGGTAGGCAGTTATCACATAAGATTTGAGTTAGTTGAGACCCCACAAGTAGAACTACACAACTCATGACCTAGAGCTAGCAGCGGCAGTCTTATCCCTAAGGATGTGGAGGCAGTATCTTCTGGGAGAGTTCTTTTTGGTTTACTCTGACCACCAAATTCTTAGGTACATATTCATTCAGAGAGGCCTGAACCTGAAACAACGGTGCTAGTTGGAGTTCCTAAAAGAGTACAACTTTGAGATAGTCTATACTCTATGGAAGGGAAATGTTGTAGAAAATTCCCTTAGAATGAAGTCCCAGGATCTCTTAGTGTAGGAACATTCAGATCAGTTAGCTTCTTACAAATGACCTTGGTGAAGTAGAAGGGTATGACTTTTCTTCAGTCGATGGTGTTGAATCCTTTGCTTCTTAAGCGTGTAAAAGAGTTCCAATTGGGAGAAATCAACTAAGAGGTTTTATGTGACCATATATCCTCAAAAGACTCCCTAGATATATATTCTGAAGGAGGGAATCACATTATCATGATCTAGGGGAGAACAGTAGTTCCAGTCACGATGTGGGGGGAAGTGATGTGAGAGTTCCACACTTATCTCCAAGCTATACATCTCAGTGTAGGAAATATATACAGAGATCATCTGTGAAAGTTTTAGTGTTCTAGAATGATATGAAGCATTGCTGAGTTCATCTCTCGATTCCCCACCTATAAAAATGTGAAGTCTGAGCACCAAGTTCTGATAGGTTTGTTATAGTCCCTCGATTCTGAGAGTGAAAGTGGTATGACATATCCATGGAATTCTTCATAGGTAATATGTTCATAGAAAAGTTCCATGACACCATATGGTTTATAGTTGATCAACTCAAAAATTTGGTGCACTTCCTTTATATCATGTAATAGAGTTCTATGGAGAGTTTGGAGAAGTTGAACGTACGAGAGATCATTCTCCTTCACAGGGTTCCCTCGAAGATTGTCTCTAATCATGACACACATTTTACATCACGATTATAGAGAGGCATGTAGGAGTCATTTGAGATCCAAATAAGGATGAGTATGGCCTTTCACCCACAACCCAATGGCAAGATTGAGCTCATTATCTTGGTGCGGGAGGAAATGTTTAGGGATTGCATGTTAGGCTTTAGCTGGAGTTGGGAGGATCACCTGCCCTTAGATTTTATGTACAAAAACATCTAATATAACATCCCGCCTTTTTATCACATAAACTTTCATTACATTTTACAAAACCGATGATCTTTAAGGTTTAGTGTCTTGGAAACCAGGAACATAATAAATGAAACAAAAAAAAACATTCTTCTTAAACACTTGCAAGGCTTCTCCTCAAGTTCATCCTATGTTCATTACTGCATCTCATAACCTGGGAACATACATCAAAAGAAAGGATGAGCAAAAAGCCCAGTAAGGGAACAAGATAAACATTTTATATGTGAACTTGAGATACTTCAATAAGGTCATGAAAAGAACTTTAAGGCATGAGAATGAAATCACGAGGCATATCATAATAAAAATAAATTTTCATAACTTGAATATGTGGCTGCAACATTTAATATTGACAATCGTTTCGTTTCACCAAGGTCCATCCCCAAGGTGTCGTTAAAAATTACCAAGGTTATTCACCAAGGCGTCGTTAAAATGGTCATCTCTAGAGATTAAGTCTTTACCCAATGCATTGGAGCGCTATCAGGGCGCACCCTTAAATTTGACTTTATTATCATGTCAGCCACATATATCATCATCAAAAATTTCATAAATAACCCATATAGCATAAAATAAATGGGTTTCATTCCATAATCATAACGTTTTAAAAACTGCTTTAAAGACATGATCTTTACGTCACTTTAAACCCACGGAAGGGGAGAGCGGGTCTCATGTATGTAAATCCCAGAATTTAAAATAGAACATTTTGATATATGTGTGAATACCCCTGTAGAAATAAGAGATTTGAGTATTCACTTTATAACATAAAATAATTTTTAGAAAAGAGAGAGAGGCACTTTGAGACGAAAATTCTGCAGCATAACGGCTATGTTACAAGATTTTAAAAACATTGAGAAGAGAGGGGACATGGGTCAAACATTCATAAATGACCCATCAAACAATAGAGGGACAAAATATAAGGGATTTAAGAACATGGTAATGAAATTTGAAAATATACCATATGAAATGAAGAACATGAAAGGAAGGAAAAAAAACAAGATTTCTCTTGTGAAAATTCGGCAGCCTAACGGCGTCACTTAAACTTCAACAAAATTGAATTGACAAGGTCAAATAGGGTCTCTCATCATATGAACATAAGAGTCCAGTATGATAGATATAGAGATCATACCCCAACATAATATAAAGGAACTTGAAAGAATTGACATGAAAGTAGAACTTCAAAACGAGAAGGGTGAAGAACCACTTAAAAATTCGGCAGCCTAACGGTGCCACTTAAAACTTCAAAATAATGAATTGAAAAGATCAAATGGGGTCTCTCATAATATTATCATAAAAGATCAGTATGATAAATATAGAGATCATACCCCAACATAATTAAAATGAACTTGAAAGACTTGACATGAAAGTAGAACTTTGAAAAAGAGAAAGGTGAATGAATCCCTTGAAAATTCGGCAGCCTAACGGCGCCACTTAAACATTCTTAAAACGAAATGATGGGAGTAAGAGGGGGTATCTCATCATATGAACATAAAAATGGCAGTAAGAGGATTATAAAAGAACATCCTCCAACATAAGAACATGGAGCATAAAAGGATTGACATAAAAGAGATCACTTGAAAAGAAAGAGAGGGTTCGGATCCCTTACCTTAAAATGTAACTCTTAAACCTCAAAGGTTGGGACCTTGAGGGCTTGGGGGCACCTTGGGAGGACTCCTTGGGAGGTAATGAGACCATAAATTCGTTGGGAATGAGTGGGGAGTCGAATGGATGAGAGGAGGGCTTGGTATTTATAGGGAAAGTGAGGGGACAAGGCATTAATGGCCAAGGGACACCTCACTAGTGGTTTTGGCAAAACCATGGGCTTGCCCATGGTATTTGCCCATGGTATTGGCCACATGGGACACCTCACACCTTATCTTACTATTCATAATTCGACCATATTGAATATATAATTAATACATCATTTAATGATGTCATTAAAAACCCGTAACTTAAAAACTATACTTTCACTATTCACCGAAAATTCAACTTTCTCAGAATAATCCCAAAATTTCACCTTAACCAAATATCAATGCTATGATTTCAAAAATGAACTCCATTTTATAAAAATAATTTTCTAAATATTTTTAATTTTATTTTTAAATAAATACACTATTCATCGAAAATTCATTTTTTTCAGAAAAATCCCCAAAAATTACCATAACATAATATCGATGCTCTGAGTTCAAAAATAAAGTCATTTTTATAAAAATAATTTTCCAATTATTTTTAATTAAATTTTTAATTAAAAAACACTATTCATCCGAAAAAAACTAATACTTGAATAATAATTTATGAAACCGTTATTTAACAACTTTATTGAATCACATTACTTAATCAAGGTGCCTAGATTATTTTAAAACTTTATTTAAGTGAGATTACTAATCCATTTGGTCATATTACTAATCCTAATCATAAAATCACTATTCATAATATTACTATTCATCAAAAATCATGTTGATCTTATTAGACTCTAAATTTCGTACTGAACATAATTGTAGAAGACCATTTTTTGAGAATCATTACACATTTTAAATTATTTAAGGTTTACACAAACATTTTTTTAAAATATCCTTTTGAAAATTCATCAAAAATATGCATACTATTTTTATCCAGTCATTTGAAAATTCATAAACTTCATCATAAGAAGAAATCCCAATTTTTATTTAAAACAAGGATTACACAAGGCAATTACGGTCTCGTTACGTAACCCCTTATAATACCAGCATAGGACCTAAGAGTAAGGTGTGCTAGGGTGATAGAATCTTGGGGCGGCTCGGTCAACATTGCCCGAGTAGTAATTTCTATCAGTTTGAACTTCTCGCGAAGGCGATTCCGTTCTAGCTTCACATGATGAAGTTCGGATTGGGTTTGGTCCAGAGCAAAGGCCAATGGTGCTACCTCCTTCCCAAGCTCTGTTAGATGGGCTTCGATCGGTCCATGACTACTAGGTGAGGCCATCAAATCTTCTTTCTATAATAATTAACCAAGATTACTTATATTTAGAGACAATAATCAAAACATTTTGTTCACGGCGGTCATATTGACCGATGGTAATATAACACTCAAAAACCAATGGTATTATTTTAATTATAATCATGTTTATCAAATAAAACATTTTTGTTGAGTATACAAATAAAATAAAATAACACATGAAATCAGGAAACAAGATTTATTCAAAAATTTCGGGCTGTTACAATCTTCCCCCCTTAAGAAATTGCGTCCTCGCAATTTTTTTTAAAAAATTGGGTTTTGAAATTTCATTGAAAGTCCCACATCGGAAAAAGAGTCAGTAACACCATTACTTTAAAAGAAATAAAAGGAAGTACAAAGGCCACCCGAGTTTACTCATACTAGGATTCCATGTAGGAAACATGGACATGGAGGAGAAAACAAAGGGTAACGTTCTAAAGGAGAGTGATAGAAAACATGATTAGGAGGAATTTAACCACCAGAAAATCCCAAAATTATGATGTGTGTAAGCGGTCTTTGATTACCTAGTAGGAAATGTAAACCAACAACGTTTTTGTTTTACGTTCCTTTTCATAATTTTGAGGAATTCATTTACAACATAGAACAAAAACATAAGGAAATATATCTACCTTCATGTAGAGTTTCACCCTTTAATAAGTTTTTACCAAAACTAATCTTTTCCCCCAAACGATGAGCATTCAAAACTACTTGGTCTCATCAAAACACAAGAATCATCTTCTAGAGAATCACATAATCCATAAAATATTAACTATCTATTTCTTCTATCTTTAAACATTATCCCAAAACAGAAAGGGTAAGGTTAAACAACTCTTCAAAAAGGAAGAATCCCATAGGAATGGAAACTAATTTTAAATCTTCAATGTTCCATGGTAATACCCAAAGTTCATCATAGACCATTCCATAAATAACAGTCCTTAAAATTCCTCAAAATAAACCAAACTAAGATTGAAACCCAAATACAAGAAGGACTTGATAACATAGTCTTCCAAAATAAACTTCATTGTTCATCTCCAAACAAAATCAACCACTCCTAACATCTTATAACAAAAGTAGCTAACCTAAACATATTTTTCCCAAGATAGGTTAATCATTCTCGTAAGTAACCTAAATTACTATAAGTCCACCTTAAATTCATTATTCTTCAAAATATAAGTCAACCTTACTCCTCAATGAAAATACCGTAGTAATCTATTTACCTTGATCATATATGGTCCTCAAAATAGTGAACGTCTTCCAAAATAATAATCATATTTTAATCCCCTAATCATCTCTGTCGTATTAATACGGCAATCGTAGCATTTCCTATCACATTGGTTGTTGGGACATGTTCTTCCATTCCCGCCATTAACTAAGAAAAGAAGCTATAGTTAGGGGCTTAAATACTTAGCCAATAATCATGAAAAGAAACTTAATGCATCTAAGGATAACATGTAGAAGTAAAGTATACCCTAACTTGTGATCCCCTAGGTTCCCTTCCAGGTTATCCATGATCATATATTCTTATGTGAACCATTATTTTATTTTATCTTTGTTCCTTTAACAATGGTTCATACTAAGCTTTTGAATTTACCAAAGCATATCCCCCGGGAGTGTCGTAACCAAGAGTGCAGCAAGGCCCGTTGTCGTGTACCAGTTCCCGTTCGAGTCTAGCTCAAAGAGGTGTTTTCGGGTTTTACCCCTATGTACATCTGTGCCAGAGCCACCTCTACCTGCTCGTATCCAGACAGGGATGTATTTGCTTGGAAACCCCTTACTCAATACTCACCAAAATACCAGGAAGACTTCCTATATTTAAACTCTTCTATAGGGTTTTTCCTAAAGTTTTTATATCCTAATTTCCACAAATAACTAAACCATCCTTTGATACCAACTATAACATCCCGCCTTTTTATCACATAAACTTTCATTACATTTTACAAAACCGAGGATCTTTAAGGTTTAGTGTCTTGGAAACCAGGAACATAATAAATGAAACAAAAAAAACATTCTTCTTAAACACTTGCAAGGATTCTCCTAAAGTTCATCCTATGTTCATTACTGCATCTCATAACCTGGGAACATACATCAAAAGAAAGGATGAGCAAAAATCCCAGTAAGGGAACAAGATAAACATTTTATATGTGAACTTGAGATACTTCAATAAGGTCATGAAAAGAACTTTAAGGCATGAGAATGAAATCACGAGGCATATCATAATAAAAATAAATTTTCATAACTTGAAGATGTGGCTGCAACATTTAATATTGACAATCGTTTCGTTTCACCAAGGTCCATCCCCAAGGTGTCGTTAAAAATTACCAAGGTTATTCACCAAGGCGTCGTTAAAATGGTAATCTCTAGAGATTAAGTCTTTACCCAATGCATTGGAGCGCTATCAGGGCGCACCCTTAAATTTGCCTTTATTATCATGTCAGCCACATATATCATCATCAAACATTTCATAAATAACCCATATAGCATAAAATAAATGGGTTTCATTCCATAATCATAACGTTTTAAAAACTGCTTTAAAGACATGATCTTTACGTCACTTTAAACCCACAGAAGGGGAGAGCGGGTCTCATGTATGTAAATCCCAGAATTTAAAATAGAACATTTTGATATATGTGTGAATACCCCTGTAGAAATAAGAGCTTTGAGTATTCACTTTATAACATAAAATAATTTTTAGAAAAGAGAGAGAGGCACTTTGAGACGAAAATTCTGCAGCATAACGGCTATGTTACAAGATTTTAAAAACATTGAGAAGAGAGGGGACATGGGTCAAACATTCATAAATGACCCATCAAACAGTAGAGGGACAAAATATAAGGGATTTAAGAACATGGTAATGAAATTTGAAAATATACCATATGAAATGAAGAACATGAAAGGAAGGAAAAAAAACAAGATTTCTCTTGTGAAAATTCGGCAGCCTAACGGCGTCACTTAAACTTCAACAAAATTGAATTGACAAGGTCAAATAGGGTCTCTCATCATATGAACATAAGAGTCCAGTATGATAGATATAGAGATCATACCCCAACATAATAGAAAGGAACTTGAAAGAATTGACATGAAAGTAGAACTTCAAAACGAGAAGGGTGAAGAACCACTTAAAAATTCGGCAGCCTAACGGCGCCACTTAAAACTTCAAAATAATGAATTGAAAAGATCAAATGGGGTCTCTCATAATATGATCATAAAAGATCAGTATGATAAATATAGAGATCATACCCCAACATAATTAAAATGAACTTGAAAGACTTGACATGAAAGTAGAACTTTGAAAAAGAGAAAGGTGAATGAATCCCTTGAAAATTCGGCAGCCTAACGACGCCACTTAAACATTCTTAAAACGAAATGATGGGAGTAAGAGGGGGTATCTCATCATATGAACATAAAAATGGCAGTAATAGGAGTATAAAAGAACATCCTCCAACATAAGAACATGGAGCATAAAAGGATTGACATAAAAGAGATCACTTGAAAAGAAAGAGAGGGTTCGGATCCCTTACCTTAAAATGTAACTCTTAAACCTCAAAGGTTGGGACCTTGAGGGCTTGGGGGCACCTTGGGAGGACTCCTTGGGAGGTAATGAGACCATAAATTCGTTGGGAATGAGTGGGGAGTCGAATGGATGAGAGGAGGGCTTGGTATTTATAGGGAAAGTGAGGGGACAAGGCATTAATGGCCAAGGGACACCTCACTAGTGGTTTTGGCAAAACCATGGGCTTGCCCATGGTATTTGCCCATGGTATTGGCCACTTGGGACACCTCACACCTTATATTACTATTCATAATTCGACCATATTGAATATATACTTAATACATCATTTAATGATGTCATTAAAAACCCGTAACTTAAAAACTATACTTTCACTATTCACCGAAAATTCAACTTTCTCAGAATAATCCCAAAATTTCACCTTAACCAAATATCAATGCTATGATTTCAAAAATGAACTCCATTTTATAAAAATAATTTTCTAAATATTTTTAATTTTATTTTTAAATAAATACACTATTCATCGAAAATTCATTTTTTTCAGAAAAATCCCCAAAAATTACCATAACATAATATCGATGCTCTGAGTTCAAAAATAAAGTCATTTTTATAAAAATAATTTTCCAATTATTTTTAATTAAATTTTTAATTAAAAAACACTATTCATCCGAAAAAAACTAATACTTGAATAATAATTTATGAAACCATTATTTAACCACTTTATTGAATCACATTACTTAATCAAGGTGCCTAGATTATTTTAAAACTTTATTTAAGTGAGATTAATAATCCATTTGGTCATATTACTAATCCTAATCATAAAAACACTATTCATAATATTACTATTCATCAAAAATCATGTTGATCTTATTAGACTCTAAATTTCGTACTGAACATAATTGTAGAAGACCATTTTTTGAGAATCATTACACATTTTAAATTATTTAAGGTTTACACAAACATTTTTTTAAAATATCCTTTTGAAAATTCATCAAAAATATGCATACTATTTTTATCCAGTCATTTGAAAATTCATAAACTTCATCATAAGAAGAAATCCCAATTTTTATTTAAAACAAGGATTACACAAGGCAATTACGGTCTCGTTACGTAACCCCTTATAATACCAGCATAGGACCTAAGAGTAAGGTGTGATAGGGTGATAGAATCTTGGGGCGGCTCGGTCAACATTGCCCGAGTAGTAATTTCTATCAGTTTGAACTTCTCGCGAAGGCGATTCCGTTCTAGCTTCACATGATGAAGTTCGGCTTGGGTTTGGTCCAGAGCAAAGGCCAATGGTGCTACCTCCTTCCCAAGCTCTGTTAGATGGGCTTCGATCGGTCCATGACTACTAGGTGAGGCCATCAAATCTTCTTTCTATAATAATTAACTAAGATTACTTATATTTAGAGACAATAATCAAAACATTTTGTTCACGGCGGTCATATTGACCGATGGTAATATAACACTCAAAAACCAATGGTATTATTTTAATTATAATCATGTTTATCAAATAAAACATTTTTGTTGAGTATAAAAATAAAATAAAATAACACATGAAATCAGGAAACAAGATTTATTCAAAAATTTCGGGCTGTTACAGCTAATGCTCTAATATCGGTATGGAACTTTTTTAGGACCTATATAGGAGACCCTACATGCCACCCTTGTGTTGGATAGAGATTGGTGAGACATCTTCGGTGGGCTTAGAGGTGGTTCATGTTACAATAGAGAAGGTCTGTGTTATCCATGAGCAGATGAGGATGGCCCAGAGCATATATAAATCTTATAAAGATCATCATTGTAGGCCCATGGAGTTCAAGAAGGGAGACCACATTTAACTAAGAGTCTCCCCATGACATGGACTGTGGAGGTTCGACCGGGTAGGCAATATATCCCTGAGGTTCATTGGTCCATTAGACATCATGCAGAGGATTGGAGAGGTTTCTTAGTACCTCTCCCTACCTCCATAGCTAGAGTTCATGTATGAAGTCTTCCACGTGTCACAACTATGGAGATACTTGCATGACCCAATGCATGTCATCGACTGGGGTGAGCCAGACATCGAGAATGGATCTACCTTTGCAAATAACCTAGTGGAAATGATCAAGTACTGGTAGGATCAAACCCTATGTGGACGGACCATCTGTTTCTTTCGCATGTTGTTGTAGCACGGAAATGTGTAGGAGAGTTCCTGTGAGTGGGATATCTATGTGTGGGATTAGTATTCTGAGTTATTTTCCTAGTTTTGCTTTTAAGGGATGAAAATATTAAAGGTGGGAATGATTTAGATACCATGTTTTTCCTTGTAAGAAATTGAAATGTTTCTATATATATTTCTAGAGCTAGGTGTTGATACATCAATCAATTTTGAGGCCTAGGGTGCCCAGAATTATTTTTATAAAAATAATAAATTTATTTTATAATATGTGTGAAAAACTTCTTAAAGAAAATGGGATAACTCCTAAATGGTTGATCAAATCAAAAATCTGAGACCACAGTTGCATCCAGAACATGGTGTTTACCCTAGGAACGACATAAAATTAGTCGGTGAAGGATGTTCGGACCCCTCGCTCGTTGGCGGTATGTTTAAGAAGATTAATTAATTATTAAATCAATTAATTAATTCCTTTTTAACCTAAATGGTATATTATAAATATATAAGTATGGAAACCTCTCTAGGGTTATCCTCATAATTCTTTAATCACTGGTGAGAGATATCTTCCTCTTTCCTCTAGAGAATCACCTCAAATCATGATGGAACTCCATAATCGAGAGAAACAGGATGAAACGAATGCAGCAACTCCTCCCAAATCATTGGATAATGCATTATTAATAAATTATTGATCATAAATCAAAGAATGACTCATTATATGTGGTTTTATTACCTTATAATTAAATTTATTGATTAGATTGTTCTTTATTGTTCGATATGCACCCTCTTGTAAACTTTTCATTTTCCCATGTATAAAAATATAATTGTTTTTAGATGATTTATAATATGGAATTCCTATTAGTGATTGATTTTCCAAGAACACTTAGCCTCGATCAATTAAACTCTATATTTTTCATTCTCCCCAATCTGCTTCATTTTCTTCACTAGTTGGGCCCCCGCAGCCCCGGTTTGACTTTTCCAGGAGGTACTAAGCTCGATCAGGTCCCTGGATTCATGGAGGATCAAAAAAATGAGGACGGTTTGATGAACCGAGCATAGATCCGGGATAGTTGTGAGGAAATGATGACCAATTCAGAGTTTAAACATCATGAAATTGATGGAGGAAGGAATCATAGCGTGCATAATGGAAGGAAAAAACCCTCAACAGAGACTGAAGCCAATTTCTGGTGAATGACAGCCTAGATCCACGCATCATAGTTAGATATAATGATTTTGGGATAATTCAAGGTGAAATTCGAGGTAGTGTTGATATATTTAAGCACGTAAGTCAGATATGAGGTTTTGGGTGAAAAATCGACTACACATCATGTTCAATGAATAACACATGGCGTATAGTCTCCTCAGTGGAGGAGCTAGGGTTTCAGAGAAATTAAGGACTAAAAGGTGTGCAGTTACTTTGATATGTCATGTACCCAGATAAACTGTGTGATGAGTCACACAAACGAGAACCCATGTGGAGGTACACAAGGTCGGGTACATGCATGTGTACTCCTGTACACGAACAGGGTCAGCAGCACACTGCCCTTGGCCAGGTTATCTAGGACATGCTGTGTAGTCCACCTACATGGCATGTACTACTACATGGGATTGATCCATGTACTGGCCAAGGATATGGCCAAGAAGTGGAGCGGGACCACACACCTTGTGGGGCTCCTCACACACTATGTACCCCTTGAGTTATTCTAAGAAAACATTGAATGTCTATATCTATTTTGTTTGAACTTGTATTTGGGCCCATAAGTATCCTATCGTGAGTGTTTTTATATGTAGAATGTGATTGCTCCCTCGGTTGTGGTTTTTTTGATATTATGTGGAATGTTATGTCAAAGGCACCTTCTAAGGTGTCACTCGATGATGGTTGTGATTAGAAAAGATCACTAGAGGTTTCTTTTCAAGTGGAACCCTCTCGTGAGGAAATAGATGGGTCTTTGAAGACCTAGAGTGGAAACCTACATCCAGGCTGGGCATGGGTCCCCAACATTCTGAGTGGAACCCTACTACGGTGTAGGGTATGGGTCCTCGATGACCTAGAGTGGAACCCTCCAGCCGGGCTGAGCATGGGTTCTCGACCTTCTGAGTGAAACCATTCAGTAGGGGAGGGCATGAGTCCTTAATGACCTAGAGTGGAACCCTCCATCCAGGCTAGGAATGGGTCATCAACCTTCCGAGTGGAACCCTTCTGTGGGGAAGGGAATGGGTCCTCGATGAACTAGAGTGGAACCCTCCAATTGGTCAGGGCATGGGTCCTTGACTACCAGAGAGGAACCCTCTAATTGTACTAGGGCATGGTTCCTTCATCTAAAGATTATGGCCCCTAAACTATGTGTCATAGTGAAGATATGTGTTGTGACATGGCTTTGGACTCACGATAAAGAGGGAAAATTTCCTCACTAGGACACGTTATTGAGATGCAAACAAAATCATGGGGGAAAGTCCGTTCCACCCAAAGTGGACAATATCAAGGTGTGGTGAATGATTTCTTTATACATGTATGTTCAGGTAAGACATGTGAGATGTTGGGCATCGTTGATGGACTTTTGGAACTGTTGGCTACTCTTCTTCTTGGATTGAGCTGTGAGATGGAGATCCCATTACTCTCTTGTTTGGGATTATTTTGATTGAGAATATATATATATATATACTTCAACAATATTCACTCCTTAAATTTGGATACTCTCCTTCCATGAGAAGTGAAGACGTGCAAGGTATGTCACATAATTTTTGTGTTTAGATTCTCATGGTTCGATGAGTCTACTCCCCTTATATAGGTGGTGAAGGCTTGACATGTAGTTCATCTAGTCACAATTTTTATCCCTTTGTTCATGGAAGAGCATACTTTCACTCTTTATTAGGATGAGTTTTACTCTTTCACTATACCTTGTGTATCTATTGTATTCATATTCCTTTTTGTATCTCTTACTCCCTCCATCTTTCAGGTCATTCTAATGGGTATTTATATACTCACCCCTACATGGGCTTTGGCCACATGTTTCATGTATTATGTAGATGATAAAAATGTTGACCATGACTATTATGGATATTGGGTGCTTGGACCGCATACGGTGGTCATAGCTTGGGATTCAGGAGTGGGGATCTCTTTCATCTGTTTACTTTTCTAGTTTCTATCAGGTTTGGGACATATTTTTTTTGGGCATGTATTTTTACCCTTTACTTTCATTTTTCACGACCGTACTTTTTTACTGTATATAGGTTCATGCATTCTTAGTTTACTTTATAGCATTGTTGCATCTTTTCCTTCTTTCCCTCTACACTTTTTCATTGAGTTGGCTGTGTGTGTGCATACAAGTACTTAGGCAAAGGCCTCCCTGAGTTAGTTATTCCTTCGGTTCTTGTCGCCACCCCTTGGCCTATGGAGGTGGGCTTGGGGTAGTTACGGCTCTAGATTCATCTTGGTTCGGGTCATGAAATTCATTTTGACTACTCCGAGCTCAATCTTCTTTAAAAGATCAATGGATTCCACACCACTTTTGGTGATAACTCAAGGATTAAGATCATCTGTATAGGTAAAATTGGTTTCTAAAAATCTTATTTTATTAAATATGTTTTATATGTTAACGGTTCCAAAAAAATCTATAAGTATTACTCATGTCTCTAATAATGGTTTTAAAATCTCTTTTGAAAATTATTTCTATAAAATCTTTGATTTTAAAGAAAATTTTTTATTTTCAGCTTCTCATTTTCAAAATGATTATTTTGTTGATTTAAAATATTTTTCAAGTTAAAATGTTAAATTTTTAAGTGAAAAAGATAGGGATTCATGGATTTGGAATAGGTTCCTTGGTCATTATAGCACACATGCACTTGTGAAACTCAACAGAAATCATCTAGTACAAGATTAACCTAAATTGAATTTCACAAATAACATTATTTTCGAAACTTTCCAACATGGAAATCAACACACAACTTCTATTAAATAAAAAAATAATGTATCCACCTTTAAGGCCATTAATATTATTCTTATTGATTTTTTAGACCAACCCATGTTGCAAGTATAAGAGGTAAATCTCACACTTTTTTAATTATCAATGATTATACAAGATTTATATGAGTTTATTTCTTGTCTCATAAAAACGAGGCTTGTAAAGTCGTTATTAAATATTCTAAGAAGTTTAAAAATGAAAAAGGCTATAAGATCATATCCATTAAGAGTGATCATAGAGGAAAATTTGATAATAAATATTTTTATGAACTTTGTACTTCATAAGGATATAATCATTCTTTTTCTACTCTAAGGACTCAATAATAAAATGGGGTTGTTGGAATATGGAAAATAACTCTTCAAGAATTTTCAAGAACTCTTTTAAGTTAATTTAATCTCCCTAAATATTTTTGAGCTGAGGTAGTCAATTCCTACTTTTCTACCATGTATTATGTTCTTGTAAGGCCATTCTTTAAAAAGACAATCCAAAAGTTGCACCAAATTTAGGATTTTTGCGACCAAGAACAAATTTATCATGAATGTTTTTAGAGTTGCGCTCAATTCATCCAAAGGTTGCATGAGAGACAAAGTTGAAAAGGAATTGCCCAGTAATTCTGTGGAAAAGGGATATTCATCAAGTTGGTATAGTTTTGTGAAAAGTGTGAAAGTTCCATGCAAGTTGGAGTTCCAAGACAATTCAAAAGTTGCGCGAAAGTTAGGGGTTTCGCAACCAAGAACAAATGTTGTGCACATGTTGGTAGAATTACGCGCAAGTCATTCAATGGTTTCCCGGTAGAAAAATTTGAAAAGGAATTGATCATTTTTTCTATGGAAAAGGGTTATTCACCAAGTGGATGAAAGTACAACTTAATAAAGCACTAAATGGGGTATAAAACATACTGATTTAAGAGATCAATGTGAAATATTATGAAGGAGTAATGAGCACACTTCCGTTGACAGAGCAGTGATATTTCAAATTATGATTGGTTGTAAGCCAAGAGGGACAATGATTCTGCTCCAAATTTTTTAAAGGCATAGAGATTGGAAATATAAGTGATCTCGCCCAAACTTTATTTTGGCAGTGAGCCTTAGTGAATTTAGTATATTGGCACATTGTCATTGTATGCTCCTTGGACGTATCCCAATGAGGGTGAACTAAGAAAAATTGTTGTGTCTTGTTCATGCCTTCATTTATATTCATACATTTCTAGGAGAAAGAGAGACAAGAGTGTTTTGTTTAATGACAAAACAAGATCTGAAGAGGAAGTTGTTTTAATCTGTCATACCCTGATTCACCCCCTCCCTACATAGGGTATTTAACCTAGTTAGGCTAACAATTTAACTAAACCTCATTCAAAATTGGTGATGCTGAGGTTGAACTAGAAAATTTGACCTTAAATAATCTATATACTTCTAAAGAAATTGATTTTGTGGAAGAACCACCATCTATCCCTTTCTCCAAGGAATGGGTGAAATATAAAGACCTTACCTTGGAAAATATTATAGATTATTTTCAATCCATTACTCATACTAGAATTTTGGTTTTAAATGAGGTTGAACATTGTGCTTTTGTCTCACACCTATAACCCCTAAATATTTAAAATTCCATTAATAATGAAAATTGTTTACTTTCCATGCTAGAGGGGTTAAACCAATTTCAAAGGAATAATATTTGTAATCTTGTCAAAAGACCCAATGATCATCCCATTAGTGGTTCTAAATTGGTTTTTAGAAATAAATTAGATGAATAAGGTGACACCACTTATAACAAATCTAAACTCATAACTAAAGGCTATAATAAAGAAGGCATTGATTGTAGTGAAACCAATTCCCATATTTCTAGTCTTGAATCCATTATAATCTTATTGTTATCCATAACTCATTTTAATTGTAAGATTTTTAAAATGGATGTTAAAAGTGATTTTTTGAATGTATTTACTTCTAAAAATGTTCTTGTTAAACAACCCCTTGGTTTTTAAGATTTAAGATTTCCAAATCATGTTTTTAAGTTAACCAAGGATTTGTATTGTTTAAAATAATACCCTCAGGTTTGGTATGAAAGGTTGGTTAAATTTATTTTAGAAAATTATCTCAAAATGGAAAATCTTAATTCATTTTTTTTAAATTTATATCAAATTATTTATTATTTTTTCAAATTTATATCAATGATGTCATTTTTGGTTCTACAAAAGAATCACTTTGTAATGAATTTTTTGATATAATGAGAAAATAATTTGAGATGAGTTTTATGGGTGAGTTAAAATTATTTTATGGTTTTTAAATTTATCAAAATAGAGATGAAATATTTATAAGTAAAATAAAATACACTAATGAACTTTTAAAATGTTTTGGCATTGATCAAGTAATGGAAATAAGTGTAACTTTGAGTACTTATTATAAGTTAACATTGGATGATTTCAATAAACAGGTTGACAAAAATCTTTATCAAGGTATGTTTGAGATCCTTCTTTACCTTACCGTGATTCGACCAGACATCATGCTTATTGTTTTTCTTTGTGATCATTTTCAATCCAATCCCAAAGATTCAATTTTAATAAATCTTAAAATAATTTATAGATATTTAAAAGCATCTACAAATATTATATTATTTTATCCAAAATACACTTATTTTGAACTTATAAGTTTTTAAAATTTCTATTTTAGTGGATTTTAATTAGATAAAAAAATTACACGTGGAACTTTTCATCTACATGAAAAATCCCTTATCTCTTGGAGTAATAAAAAGAAAATTTATATTCCTCTTTCTAGGGTCGAAGAAAAATATATAGACACAAGGAGTTTTTTCACCCAAGTTATTTGTATGGAACACACACTCTTATATTATGTTCTAAATTAAAATCATGTCCATATTAAGTATGAAAATACTAGGGCTATTAGTATTTCTAGAATTACAATTCAACACTCTCACACATATCACATTGACCTTAGACAGCACTTTTTGAGAGATCACTTCCAAAAAAGTCATATCTTACTTGGGTTCAATAGCACCAATCTTCAACTGGATTATATCTTTACCAAACCCCTTACACTAGATCATTTTGATTTTATAAAGGACAAGTTAGGTATGGAATGCTTGTGACACTTATTCATTAACTAATGTAAGCTTTAGATATCTTTCAATTCATTAAATTTCAAATTATTCTAAAGTTTGTTTAAAAAAACATTTTCTAACATTTCATTAAGTTTGGTAAAGAAAAGTGAGTGTAATCATCCTAGAAAATAAATTTCTTTCTGAATAAAAATAAGTGGATGTGGTTATGTCATAGATACACCTAGAGATTATAAGCTCAAAAAGAGTTGATTGGATTTTTAATCCAGTATTCACCCTAGGCATGAGTAGTGGGCCTTTATTGCACACATGGTTTTACACTCCTAAGGAATATGCTCTGTATTATTTACATAATTTTTCTTAACCTTAATAATGGATTCTAATTTCATATTATCTTATAAACTATTTATTTAGAAATGTTTTCATGTTTTAAATTATTATTAAAAATATCATTTATTTTCGCATCCATGGTTTTATTTTGAGGTATTCTTACCTTTATTTTTTGTCTTGTATGTATCACTTGGATATTATGGGTGTTTTGGTGAAAATGGAGATTTTTGGAATTACACCAGGTGGCACACGTTTGGCGCACCATTATTAGAAACTATGTGCCAACCAAGAGGAGACCGTGCACCCAGACCAATGGGAATGTATAAGGTGTACGATTGATCACACAGATATGCACCCCTAGGTAAATTGTGAGACCTATTTTTTCCTTTGGAAAGAGGTGTCGCATGGTTGGTGATCAGTTTGGAAAACTGTGTGTCCAAACTGTGTGGCTTTCCCAAAACTTTAAAAATGTTAAATTTCCTAAACTACCATTCTCCGTTTTTAACACAAATCCACCCTAACTCGCCCCATTCAACCTCACATTCCCTTGGTTCACCTCCCCTCTCTCTTGGACCCTTTGGACCTCAATCCCTTGTGTATTTAGTGTGGAATATTCAAGAGCTCATTTTGTAAGCCTCTCCTCTTCTTGTTTCTTCCTTCTTCTTGGTCTCTTCCTTCTCCTATATTTTGTTCTCTCTTCTCTAAAATATTAGTTTCCCTAAATTGGGTAGAGACTTTTTTCCTTAGGTTATTTATTGATTTTTATGGTTTTCCTTTTCCTTTTTAGGGTCTTCTTTTTGTGTGTTTGTGGTTTCCAACCATTTTCTAGAAGTTTCCAAGATAAAGGTAGGTGTTTCCATGATTTATAATTGTTTGATGATTTTGGTAGGCTTGATGTGATTTCTAAATGGGTTCTATGGATTGTGTGAGTGGTGGGAATCATGTTTTTAAAGTATTTTGGTGTGATTACGTGTTTCAAAATGGATTTCCTATAGAAAATGGATTGCTTGACTTGGGTGTATCAATCATTGAAGTTTTGTTTTTGTATGAGTTGGTTCATGAAACATAGGTAATGATGTTGAGAACAAGGGAATCCAAGGTAAATAGTTAGGTCCGACTAGGTATGGTACAATAGGTGGTCTGATATGGCTGAGGCCTGGTTCCTCTAGAAGGATTGACTCTACAACATTAACTAAACATATGATGATGATTGGAGACCACTAGACCTTGGGATGTATTCCCCTCTAATGGTTCATGAATGAGGACTCTTTGGGTTTTGGTTTGTGTTTATCACTGATGTAAGAGGATCCTAGGACCCCATTGGTCATAGTGCCTTAGGGATTACCCATGGTTCACATCTCATGTGATGTTATGCTTATCATTAAACATGTTGATGTGTTTACTTTACTTTTTAAAATTTAAAATCATGTTTCCTTAAAAATGATTTCATTTATATTTCTTTAAAAACTATCATGTTGATATGTATTATAATGTTTTAGAATGGGATATCTTTTGGGGGTATCTTAATGGTATTTGTCTCATACCATATATGCACTCTCGGGTTTATGTAGACCTTATTATGTTTGACCAATATAAAGGAAATATGTTATGTGGTGGTGATGTTTGATTGGGTTTCTAGTGTTCTTATCTTTTAGGTGTTGGTGGGGGTGGCATGAGGGTGTTGGAACTCTTGTTTCTTGGAGAGTTAGTGGTGCAGCTGGTTCAACTCCCAATTTTGGTATTTTGGTTTTTGGTTAAAATGAAAATTTTCTTATCAAGTGACGGTTGAATTTATTTTGGTTATGGTTATTTCTTGTGATGTGATATATTCTTCTTAAGGGTTGATTATGGTTGTTTCTAATGGGAGAAATCATTCCCAAATGTGATGTTTGATGCCCAGGCCCTAGTTTTCAGCTCGTGGGGATTGGGAATGCCCTTCAGGCCCTGCCACAGGCCGAGTCGAGTGTTGGGATGGATGAAATCCTGACTTGGTTTGTGAAAAAGTGGTATAAGATCCTGGTTTCTCCCTTTCTTTAGGTCATAATATCTGGGAGAATCTAGATAGATTGGGGATAGTACTGTTGGAACTTGAGGTTCTGATTGTGAGTGGGGTTTTTAGCCAACACACCTTGTTATGGGCCTTGGGTCGCCATGGGATGTTTGGGATTTGGTTTGGCTTCTATTCTAGGTGAGATGTACAGGCTATATATTATTCATGGAAACTGAGTGAGGGTGGAGTGGTTAGACACGTTATTATTCTTTTTTGGGTTTTGGTTTTGATTTATGAAGGTGTTTAAAAAGTTTTTATTGCTGAAATTTGTTTGGGTGGTTTATTGATGGTTGCCTTGTGTTTATTGGTTGTTGTAGCATCATGACTCCCTAGATTCTTACTGTGAAACCTTGGGAAGATTCCAAAGATATTTCTCCCTCACTATTTTATCAGAGACTAGTGGAAGCAGATGTTCGGGCTATCTAAGCATTGGATTAGGGAGCGGGGTACGGTCCTGCTTAGGTCAGGGAAGCTGAATTAGGTCCGGTAAAGGAAAAGTCTTAGGAATTTCTCAATAATAAGCCTCCATTCTTCTGGGGTAGCACGGATCCTTGAGAAGCTGAGGATTTAATTGAAAAGTCTGAAAGGATGTTTGGGTTCCTTGAGACTTTTGAGGTAGTTAATTTGAAGAGTTCTTTGTTCTTGTTGGAAGGTCCCAGTCATATGTGGTGGGATTTAGTGGTTCAGGATAGGAAGCACAAGAAGATGGGTTGGAAAGACTTCAAGGTTGTATTCAATGAGAAGTATTACCCTGATAACTTCAACTTTGCTAAGACTTTATAGTTTCTAGATCTCTATCAAGGGGATCAGACTATGTTGGAATATGTCAACTGCTTTGAATAATTGGTTCGGTTCACACGTGAGGTAGTTTCCTATGAGCAGATGAAGGCTCAATGGTTCAAAATGGTGTTGTAGCTCGATATCTGATCCTAAGTCTTCTTTTTTAAGTTTAAGACTTATACTGAGGTGGTTTTCCATTCTTTGATGGTAGATATTGATCATAGTGACAAGTATATTTTTTCTGGAGTGGCTTCTACAATGGGCCAGGGCAATGGTGGTTCATCTGAAAAGAAGAGGAAGTGTGTTGATCAAGAAAGTGGGGGAGGTGGCAGTTTAGGCCATAATTCCCAACCTCCTTCGTCTGCAGCCTCAGATGTTGGATCAGAATTTTTTCTATTAGTATGGAAGGTTAGGGAAAATGCAATAAGTGTGTTTAGCCCCATCTAGGAATTTCTATTGGTGTGGAACTATGGGGAACTTGTAGTGGTTTTTTAGGTTTTCACACCCATATCAGGGTGGTGCAGGTTCTGTAGCCTCTAAGAGAATATCATCCCAGTCAAAGTCATCAAGGAAACTAGGTTCTCAGTTTAGTGGTCATGGTGGTAGGGCTAGATCTTCTGCTGGATAGAGTCAGCTCAAGAAAGATTCACATACAAGCGATCATTCTCAGGCCCAGGAAAAGATGAGTAACCTTCATGTTGTGGATCAAATTTTAGTGGAATCATATGTAAGACCTTAAAAAGTTTGAGATACGGTTCTTATTGAATTGTCCATAGTTTTTCCTTATTTTAAATAGGTGATTCTAATTCCTTTATTTATTCATCTATTGTGGATTTTTTGAAATTTTTAGCCGATCTCATATCTTATTCCATGGAGTAAATAATGCCTTTTGGTAGGAAGAGAGAGTAGGGTTTCATATGTACATTATGTTCACTCACTCTATTAGGGGTCAAGATGGAATGGGATTTCCTAGTTTTAGAAATGGACCTCCTTTATGTGATCCTCGGTATGGATTGGATAGTGCATTTCCAAGCACACGTCGATTATTATCAGCGATGAGTGAGTTTTGTGATGCCTGATGGGAGTACCCAAGTTTTTCAAGGTGATTAGGACCCCCAATTGGGACTCCACTTCCAGTGTTGGGTAATATTGTTTTTCATATTTCATCACCCATGCTAGAGGACGATGGAAGTGGTTCTAAGGATGGATTACCTCCTCTATTGGATGAGTTTCCAAAGGTATTTTTTAATTATTTTCTCAGGATTTCCTTCGAATTGGGATGTGGAGTTCATCATCGATTTGGAACTAATAAAATATCCAATATATATTCCCTCATATTTTATAGACACCACTGAGTTGAGGGAATTAAAGATACAACTTGATGTTTTTGAATCCAAAGGATTCATTCACCCTAGCGTCTCACCTTGGGCCACCCCAGTTCTATTTGTGAAGAAGGGTGATGGTTCTCTCCAGTTGTGTATTGATTACCAGAAGATAAATAGGGTATCAATTAAGAATAAATATCTCTTTCCCCATATTGATGACCTCTTCGATTAGCTCTATGGGGAAAGGTGGTTCTCTAAGACCGACTTGCATTCTGGGTATCACCAGGTCAAAGTTAGAGAGGCGGATGTTCTAAAAAAAGCCTTCCAAAGAAAGTATGACCACTTTGAGTATTTGGTCATGCCATTAGGGTTGAAAAATGCTCCAACGGTCTTCATGGTTCTTATGAATAGGGTGTTCCATCAGTACCTCAACTCCTTTGTCATTCTATTCATTGACGACATCCTATTTTACTCCAAAACCGTTTAAGATAATGAGAAACACTTAAGCATCATGTTGGGAACTCTTTGGGATCACTATATCTATGATAAGATTTCCAAGTGTACCTTTTGGATTAGGGAGATGAAGTTTCTAGGCTACATGATTTCAGAATGTGGGGTTTCAGTGGACCCTAAGAAGATCCATGCAGTGATATCATGGGAGAAGTTGAGGAACGTCTTCAAGATCATAATATTTTTAAACCTTACAGAGTATTATAGGAAATCTATTAGAGATTTCTCTTGGCTTGCTTCACCAATGATCACCCTTACCTGGAATGTGGTAAAGTTCAAATGGATTCCAGTTTGTCAATCATATTTTGAAGTGATTAAGTGATGGTTGACCACAACCCCTGTTTTGATCTTACCATAATCTAAAAAGGGATATTTGGTCTATTATGATTCCTTGGGTAAGGGTCTTGGTAGTGTGTTGATGCAGGATGATGACATTGTGGCATATGATTCTCACCAACTCTAGAAACATGAATTAAATTACAAAACACATGATCTGGGACTAGCGGTAGTGATGAATTCCTTGAAGACATGGTGTCACTATCTTTTCGGGGAGAAGTTTGTGGTCTACTCGACAATAAGAGCCGACCTACATTTTCTCCCAGAATGATTTAAATCTGAGGTAGTGCCATTGGGTTGAGTACCTTCAGGGGTTTAATTTTGATATCATCTATACCCAGGGTAAAGGTAATGTGGTATCAAATTCCTTGATCAGGAAAGTGTTAGTGCAAGCTCTAAAGGAGTCTAGTGATGAGTGGACTCTAATGGGAATTTTACCCAGATTCATCTAGAAACCAAGAAGTCTAGTGGAGGCACGTTCTTAGACATTTTTCATATGACGAACTCTCTTCTAGTTTTTATTCAGAAAGAGAATCCTGGTGATGAGTTTTGACTATGGTTTATGAAATTTCTAAATGGTGGGGAGGTGTACGGTGAGTGGTCATTGTCTCTAGAGAGAGTTCTTTATTTCAAGGGTCGTTTTGTGGTGTCATTGTCACTGCAGAAGGTGTTGATGTAGGATGGCCACCAGTATCAGTGGGCCATCCATCTCGGGACCACCAAGATGTTCTATAATGTGTGTCATCAGTTTTGGTGTCCAGGTATGAGGAGGGATATAAAGGACTTTGTATCCAGGTGCTATATGTTCCAGCAGGTTAAAGCCAGCCACTATAGACCCTCCAGTTTACTTCATACCCTTCCCATTCCTACTTAGAAGTGAGATGAGATCACCATGGATTTTATCATTGATCTACCCCACACACATCAGGGGAAGATTGCGATTTGGGTAGTGATTGGTTGTCTGACCAAATCATCCCATTTTATCCTAATTAGGGACTTGACCAAAGTGGTTGAGTTGGTTCAGTTATATGTTCAAGAGATGGTGAGGCTTTATAGAGTGTTATCAACTATCATTTCAGATAGAGACCCCCATTTTCCCTCTCATTTTTGGGAATTCCTTCAGAGGGAAATGGGATCTCATGTCAAATTGAGCATGGCATATCATCCTCAAAAGGATGGTCAGATGGAGTAGGTGAACCAGATATTGGAAGAAATGCTTTGGGAATGTGTGTTTGATTTCGGAGGCTCATGGGATAGCCATTTTGGGTTTTTTGAATTTTTATATAATATTAGTTACCAATTCTCAATAAGGATGTCACCCTTTGAGGCACTTTATGGTTAGTTATATCGGTCTCCCTTGTGTTGGGGAAAGGTGGGTGAGGCATCATTGTTGGGATCGAGCCTTGGGCAGGAGACATTTGACAAGGTTAATTTGATCAGGAATCATTTATTAATATCATAGAGTCAACATAAGTATTAATCTAATCAGTGGAATCTAGACTTAGAATTCTAAAATGGTGATCATGCCTTTCTAAATGTGGTCCCTCACTTTGGTCACCATCCTCTTGGTAAGTAAGGTAAGCTAACACCAAGGTAAGTCGGAACTTTTGAGTTGTCTGAGAGAGTTGGTAAGGTGGAATACTAATTAGATTTTTCATTCTAGTTGTCACTGAACCACGGAAAGTTCCATGTCTCATAGTTGAAGAGGTATAATCTAGACCTGTCTCACGAGCTGAATTGGGAAGAGTTTGAGCAAGAATCCGATTTATCTGTGTTCAGGCGACCGGTATGGATTATGAATTCCCAATATAAATGGATTCAAGGAAATTCCATACCATTGGTACGTGTTCTTTGGACGTATGGGAATGATGAAAATGAGACATGAGAGTTTAACTCTTGGGTAAAGGAGCAGTACCCATTTTTGTTCTCTAATAAGACTTTGGAATGGCTTTCTAAGGGTAGAAAATATTCATCATGCGGATAATTTTCACATTCATGATTTTATTTTTTGGTATTATTCTATTTATTTCTGGCCTTGTATGTATCTATTGGCTATTCCTTCAGTTTTTGGTGAAAAAATGGTGATTTTGGGATCGACAGCAGGTGGCGCATAATTGGCGCACAATTGGCACATGGTTAATAGAAAACTTGTGCCAACCCAAAAGAGATCGTGTACCCAGACCAATGGGTATGTCTGAGGTGCACGTTCGACCGCACAGGCATGCCCCCCCTGAGGTAAACTGTGCAACCTATTTTCCCTTTGGAAAGAGTTGTCTCACTATTTGAAAAACTATGTGGCCTACCCAAAACATTAAAAATATTGAATTTTCGAAATCAAACTTCCCCGTTTTTATCCCAAATCCACCATAAATCACCCCATTTGACATCCCACACCACAAGCACACCTCCCCCCCTCTTGGATCCTTTGGACCTTATTCCCTTGGTGGATTTGGTGTGGAATCTTCAATAACTCATCAAGTAAGTCTCTCCTCTTCTTGGTTCTTCCTTCTTCTTGGTCTCTTACTTATCCTCTATTTTGTTCTCTCTTCCCCAGTGGGTTGGTTTCCCTAAAGTGAGTTGAGCCTTTTTTCCTTAGGTTAGTTCTTGATGGTTATGGTTTTCCTTTTCCTTTTTAGGGTTTCCTTTTGGCGAGTTTACGGTTTTCACCCTTTTTAAGGAATTTTCCAAGATAAAGGTAGGTGATTCCATGCTTTATCATTGTTTGATGATTTTCAAATGCTTTATATGATTTCTAAATTGGTTCTCTGGATTGTGTGAGTGGTAAAAATCATGTTTACAAAGGGTTTTGGTGTGTGTATGGGTTTTAAAATGGTTTTCCTTTTGAAAATGGATTGCTTTCCATGTGTGTTTCAATTGTTGAAGTTGTGTTTGGGTATGAGGTGGTTCATGAAACATAGGTAATGATATTTAGCATAAGGGAATCCAAGGTAACTAGGTAGGGTTGACTAGGTTTAGTATGCTAGGTGTCCCAATAGGGCTGAGGCCCAGTTCCCCAAGCAGGATTGACAATTTAACACCAACTAAATATATGGTGATGATTGGAGACCACTAGACCTTGGGATGTGTTTCCCTCTGGTGGATCATGCATGATGACACTATGGGTTTTGGTTTGTATTTATCACTAAGGTATAAGGATACTAGGACCCCACTAACCCTAGTGCCTTAGGGATTACCCATGGTGATCATCTCATGTGATGTTATGATTATCATTCAGCATGTTGATGTGTTTAATTTATTTTTTTAAATTTCAATACATTTTTCCTTAAAAATTTCTTCCTTTACCTTTCTTTAAAAACTAGCATGTTGATTTGTCTTATAATTTTTTATCATGGAATATTTTTTGGTGGTATCTTATTGGGAATTAAATCACACCTTACGTACACCCTCAGGTATATGTATACATTTTTATGTTTGATCCAAGTAAAGGTAAGATGTTCCTTGGATGTGATGGTGGATCTGGTTGCAAGTGTTCCTTTACTTTTAAAAGAAAATTCAAATTTTTTTATATACTTTCAAATTGTTTGTATTTTTGGAAAATTAAAATGCTTCTTAGTTTTTATAAAATCTTAAATTCTATTTTTTTTTGTCTCTAAGGATCAATAATAATGAGAAATGTAATTTATTTTTATTTCTTATTTCTTAAACCCTATTTATAAGTTATTTTTGATAATCACAAATGGGAATAAATTTTTGGTAAAGGTACGATATTTATGATTTTAAAATTTTACTTTGTTTATGTGTTCTTTGAAATGTTTCTAAAAATTTTTCTATGAAATTTTTCACAAAGGGTGAGAAGTTTTTTGATTTTGGGGAAGTTTATGAGAAAATTTTGTTTCCAAAGGTTTATTTTTTAATCTCTTTTAAATTGAAATTGTTTTGAACTTGTATTGTGTTCAATACTTTCAAAACCAATTGTTTTTTTCTATTGAGTATTGAGAATGATTTTATCATCTCTTTTGAATTTCATTAGGAAATATTGAATTTTTTTTTGAAATTTTGTTTGGTATATTCCAAGTGTATGTGATCATTAAAAAGGGGTAGATTGTTGTACCTTACTCTCTTAAGTGATTTTAATGATCACATAAACCTTTTAGTGCTATAACCATTTCATTTATGTGTAATTTCATCCTACATGTTTAAATATAATCCTAGGGAATCAATGGACCAAACAAAGTCATTAAAATGGACATAGAGGGCCAATTTAAATACCCTTATTGGGAAAACGAACTGACTACTGGGAATAATACCACATACCAATCAATATAACAAAATATAAGCTCATCGGATACCCATTGGAGTGTCATCGGCCAGTCGGTGGCACTGGACGGAACTTCCCTAGCTACTGGAAGTCCACCGGCTACCCGATGGAGCTCATCGGCCATTTTTTTAAGGTCTGGATAGAAGTATATTTATCTAGGTAGCTCACTAGCTACCCGGTGGAATCTTGCAGCTACCTTATAGAGTCTATAGTATCCCAGAAGCCTATAGAAATCCCACCAACTCGCTAGTGGTGTTTAGTCAGCAAGTCAAATGGAGCATTAATCGCGTTTTTCAATGGCTTCCTTGATCCATTAACTCCTGTAACTCAACTTATAGACCCCCAAATCCTATAAATAGATCATGTGTGAGACTTTACAAGAAAATGTAGTGATCTACAGTGAAATTCATTGATCTATAAAAATTGACAACAAGCATCAACTACAAAATTACTTCTATTGTTCCTTATCTTGAGATTTATTTATACTTATTTATTCAAACACTTTGATCTACCATTTTTCTCTATAATTCTATAAATTTAATATTCTATGTATTTATAGAGAATTTATTTAAAGGTCTTGTGCTTAAGAAAACATCATTTCTCTTTATTTTTTGGTTCTTGGTAACCTTTAAAACCAAGGTCTTTTTCTAGGTTTCTTTTATACCAGTAAATTCAAGGGTTTGTGTTCCTTTTAAGTTTCTTGGATACCACTAAATTCAAGGTGTATTAATTTATAAACCTTCAAGAAATTATGGTGGGATGCATAGGGGATCATAATTGAGCTGTTGTCGAGATCCCTTATCAAATTTAGTTCCATGTATTTTAATAACTTTCTACATCTTTAATTTTTTAATCACTTTCATTAAATTAAAAATTAATATTTAATCCTATCATTCACTTAATCACTTAAATTATATAAATATTGGATATTGTTATCAATATTGAATGATATTTGGGATGTAGTCTTTAAAGACAAACGATTTTGGTTTACATTTTGCAAAAATATACTCAGTTTGTATATCAAACCAATCTCTAAGTTTATCACTAAGGACCTCAGAAAACCTCACAAGATCAAATATTTTGGTGGTTTGATGAGAGCATTTTGGACCCCAGAATCCTCACATTCCTCTTCCAAGGATTTAACAAAAATTTCATAAATGGATTTCATAGAAACAGAGAAGTGAAGGGGGAGAGGCTACTTATAATAAACCTTATCTACAACATCCATCCCAGTCTTCACATAGATTATGTCCTTTGAATCCCCTGATTCACCCTACATGGAGATTGTAAATCTGAAGGTGGGTTGCATACTCATATATTTCAATAGGAGAAGAGGCATCTTGGTTGGATTTCCTATAGAGAACCATTTGGAATCCCTCCCTGTCTACCATCTTCTTCTCACCCATAACTAGTGCACCCTTAAAAGACTAAGATGATGAACCTGAAAAGGCATTAGGTGCCTTGATCAGCCACTGAACACTCTAACATAGAGCCCTTGTACTTCTAGATAGTGTGGTAGACCCTACTAGATCAACAGACTGCCCAAATGTTGACCCCTTGGCTGTGAACCATCTTCACTATTGACCTGCGGATTCCCCAAAGGAATTGTCCATGTTGCCTCTCCAGCTTGAGTATTCTCCAAAAAAAAGTACCATCACCAAAATCTAAAACCATTGTACGAGCTGATGTCTTATTTAAAAGGAGAAAAGATTTCCCCTATATAATCACATCTATTTCAGACTGATATCCCAGTTTCTGTCCACTAGTAACACAAATAGGAGAGCATAAGACCCTACTAGCGGCCATCCCATTGCCTATGTCATGTATCCCCAAAGACACCTAGGATGTCTTCCCATGAACATCATTCCCAGAGATCCCATATTCATTTGATCCATAAACCACATATGAAATAGCTCCATTACTAGCTATTTTTTTCTTTTTACATATGCATTTATCATTCCCATGAACTGAGGAGAAGGAGCATATGAATGACCTTCTACATGTTAATTTTACATGTCCTATGAATTTATAGTACAATAAGAACATATGAATTATCTCATACTCAAAACAGAGATCAAATACATTATTGAGTGTTGAAATCATAACCTTATCAACCAAACTAGAGCATAATTCACTTCAACAAGAACGCATGCATAATGACTGAATATAGCCATTTCAGTTTGATTATCCATTTTTGTAGGAACTCCAATAGCTAGAGAAACATAATGAAATATTCTAGTGTTCCAGAGCACCAAATTTAGACCTTATACCTTGATGCATAATTGAACAGAAGTTTTATTGACCGCGATGAAATTAAAATTTTAGTCCCATTATTGAATATGTAGATTTCCCGACCTAAGTGATAAAGAACCATAACCCCAATCCCTTATCTTCATATCTTTCGAGGAAAAAATTAGATTGAAGAATCCACATCCCATATAAACACATTTCTAATTTATGAAACCACAAATTACAGAGAGTCTCATAGCAAGTTCCCCTGGTTTCCAAGGTTTCGATCCCTTTGAAATAGTTGACCGATAATGGAATGCTTACCAACCTCCAATTGCTCAGCAATATCATCCTGATTTTATGAAACATGAATAGTGTTTCCATTCTGGTGAATTCTTCTATAGGTCTCATCCTTGGATGAGATATCCATGGGAAGGATGGAAAAGTGACGAACGTGCAAACAACTAAAAAGCGAACGCGTAGTGGAAATAAAATCTTTCCATCCAAATAAAAGCATATTCGCAGAAACCAAAAATAAATGTGCATAATATAAAAGGTTGACACCAAAAAAATTTATGTGGAAAACCCAATGAGGGAAAAACCATGGGATCTATTCCATAAAGAGGGATCCACTAAAATCAATATGTATATAGTAGAGACTCCCCAAAAATGGAAGGTATCTCAAAAGTAATACTCAAGAATAAAATTAGTGAATCAAAGACCGAGAGCAGAAAAAATGATCATAAAAAAAGGTGATACCCAAATGGTATTTCCTCTCAGTGTTGTTGGTTTTAGTGTAATGAAATGCCTTGTTGTTTCCTCCTTATGTAGGGAAAATAATATGCATCAAATAATGTCTCTATGTTAAAAGCTTGTCACCACGTGAATTAATTCATGCGGTCTTGATATCTGTGTCCTCCATTTGAGGAGGCATTACGTGGTGATCCAATTAGGAATGACGACCAAAAAAACTCACCCTCTAACTCGAGTGGGGATCACCACCAACCCTGCAATCAGTCAGTAAGTCTCAAATTTTACTCTGGGTAAAATCTTGGTCAGCATGTCTAACTCATTGTCACCAGTGAGGATCTTCTCAAGTTCTAACTATCTCTAATTAAGGACATTGTGGATCCAATGATATTGAACATCAATATGCTTCAACCTACAATGAAAATTGGAATTCTTTCCCATAAAAATAGCACTCTAACTATCAAAAAATAAAACAGACCTGTCCTGATTTAAATTGAGCTATTGAATAAAAAAATTTATCCACAAAAATACTTTTCACACCTCAGTAACTACAATAAACTCTAACTATGTGGTAGATAAAGCAACACATCTCTACAATCTAGACTTCCAAGATACAACTCCCCCTGAAAAAGTGATCAAATAGCCTGAAGTGGACTTCCTCGAACCAATATCTCCTACCATATCTGAATAAGTAAATCCACAAAGCATAGGTTCCCCTTTTCCAAAACACAATCTAGGATCAGAAGTACCACAAAGATAATGAAAAATATACTTCACTACTCTTCAATGCTCTTTTCCTAGATTTGACAGAAAATGACTGACTACACTAACTGCATGATCTATATCAGGTCTAGTACATACCATCACATACATCAAATAGCCAACGACAAATTAATAAGTTATGTGTTGAATCTCCTCTCTATCTTCATCAGTACAAGGTGACTGATTGGTACTGAGCTTAAAATGTAAATAAATAGTAGTACTAACCACTTTTTCACTATCCATAGAAAATATCTGAAGAACGTTCTCAATTTATTTCTCCTAAGATAACCATAATTTCTTTTACTTCCTGTCATAGGAGACCATCAGGCCAAGAATCTGTCATGTTGGCCCCAAGTATTTCATCGCAAAAGACTAACAAATATACTTCTTCAATTTTTCAATTCTTAAAGTATCATGGCCAACAATGAGAATATCATCAACATAAAGTAATAGTATAATAAAATCATCATCAGTAAATCTCTAAACATAAACACAATGATCATAAGATGTCTTCCTGAAACCCTAATGAGAAATGATAGATTCAAACTTCTTATACCACTTCCTCGGAGCTTGATTCAAACCATACGAACTCTTCTTACACATACAAACATGATTTTCTTTACCTATTTAAACAAAACCCTATGGCTGCTCCATATAAATCTCCTCCTCTAAATCTCTATGGAGGAAAGTTATCTTCACATCCATCTGCTCAATCTGCAGATCCAAACTAGTAGCCAAACCAAGAACAATTGAAATGGAAGACATTTTGAAAACAGGTGAGAAAATCTTACCAAATAAATACATTTCTTCTAACAGAAGACTTTAATAACTAACCTTTCCTTATATCATGGAATAGAACTGAATTCTTCATTTTTAATCCGATAAATCCACCAATTTTTTAATTATCTCTTATATGTCAATAACTTCACTAGCTAAAAAGTATGGTTGTTGTGAAATGATGTCATCTCATCATCCATTTATGTGATCCATATGTCTTTCAGTTCACTTTCCATTTCCTCATCAAAAGATTATGGTTCTAGCCCTTCAGCGAGGATCACATACTCATATGGTGAATACCAAGTAGAAATGGTACGATATCGATATGACCTCTAGAGTGGAACTTTAGGTTGATTAATAACCCCTAGAACCAGATCATCAGAAACAAAAGGTGCATTGAAAACATAAACTCCAACCTTTTCACCTTGAGAATCATTACGTACATCAATATTAGGTAAATGTGAATTAGAACATAGATCAAGACTGACAAAACCATCAGAAGATGGGGAAGAATATTTTTTTCCCTTATCAATGTCTACAGTAGTCTAATCTTCCTTAAACATTGCATCATGACTTCTAACAAGTTTCTTCAAAACTGGATCATAGAATCTGTACCCAAACTCATCATGTCCATAGCTAATAAAAATACACGGGCGTGTCTTACCATCTATCTTGGGTCTCTAATCTCTAAGCACATGAACAAAATCCTTGCATTAAAAAACATGCAAGTGATCATACCTGATCTCTTTTCCATACCAAAACTTATTGGGAGTGTCTGTCTGCAAAGAAACCACATGTGATAAATTGATAATATAAGAAGCAGTAAGTAAAGCCTCACCCCAAAAATATCCAGGAAACTTTAATTATGAAAGAAAACAATGAACTCTTTTCAACAAATCCATGTTCATCTGCTCAACTACACCATTCAGTTGAGGTGTATTGGGAGGCGTATTCTGATTCTGAATACCTTCTTTCCTGAAATACTGATCAAATGGACCACAATACTCTCCCCCATTTTCAGTGTGAATACATTTTAATTTATTTCCTAATTCCCTCTCAGTAGAAACATTAAATTTCTTAAAAACACTAAGCACCTCACTTTTGGATTTCAAAACATAAACTCAAATATTACGTGAGTATTCATCAATAAATTTCAAAAACAAATATCTCCACTAAAGGCCTTAGATTTCAAAGGACCATAAACATTAGAATGTACCAATTCAAGTAGTTGTGACTTCATGTGCAGAGGATGACCACTAAAACTCACTCTACTCTGTTTTCCATCCATGCAATGATTACATGTGTCCAATTTGAAACTCTTCAAATCTAGAAGAATATGTCTCTTTTCCAAAAAACCAATCCCTTTATCACTGATGTTATTGAACCTCTTATTCCATAACTTGGATGAAACACTACACTCAACAATGCAAGCAGTATCACAAGAAAGAGAAGCTCTAGTCCAGTACAAAGCTGACTAATTCTTCCCTCAATCCATAGTCAAACGTCCATTTGAATGTTTTCATTGGAAATCACCAAAAGTACTAATAAAACCTTCATCATCAAGAATTCTAGTATAAATAATATCCAAGTGAACCTCTGGTGCATGTCTAACATTCTTTAAAATCAGCTTACTTCCTATATTAGTCTCTAAACAAATATTCCCTCTACCTAAAATGTCATCATGACCATAATTTCCCATATTAAAAATCCCAAAATTACCTAGGATGTAAGATGTAAAGAACTCCTTATTCGATGTCATGTGAAAACGGGCACCATTTTCTACAACCGAACAAGAATCATCAGAAGCAATATTAATAGAGGCATAAACAATAACAGGATCACCCCCTATAGTGGTGGTGAAATGATCATATCCATCTCCATTTTTATTCTGTGGATTTTCTTTCATTCTATTCTCTCTATTCAGTTGATAACAAAACTTATTAACGTGCCCCTTCTTACCGCAATGATGACATTCAAAATCTCTCTGCTTCGATCTGGATTTACTTCTGCCTCTACTCTTACCTCGACTGCTCTATCCCAGGTCCTGGATTCCCTATTGTTCTCTGTGACTAAATGCTCTGAAGAAGATTTTTCCTGAGCACGTCTCTTGACCTCTTTATTTAAAATAAAATACTTAACAAAACTAAATGTTGTTGTAGCATTGGGAACATAACCAGTTAGAGTAACATGTAAATTCTCCCAAGAATCGGGTAAAGTGTTAAGTAACAAAAGATCTAAAACCACTTCTTCAAAATTGATACCCATTCTAGACAGATAATCAAAACATCCCTGATATTCAATTATGTATTCAGAAATATATGTACCTTCTTTTTACCTCAAACTCATCATTTGTTTGAGAAGAAAGAATTTATTGTTTCCCGTCATGGAAGTGTAGGTTATCCCAAGCTTCTCCTAGAAAATTTTGGAATGAGAGATTTTGAAAATGTGGTTCATCACATTTTCCTTGACCCATTAGAAAATGAATCCAAAAACCATATCATGATCAAACTATCATTATTAATCTGACATCATTTTTGGTTTCTGGGTACTAAACACCAGAAGATGCATTCACTTTAAAAAAATCAGATCCTTCATTTTATGTCACCACATATGGTAGTTGGTACCATTCAAAAAAATCATCTGACTGTAATTTTCATCCATAATAAATATGAAATAAAAACCAAACCCCCTGATACCGTATGTTGGGAAATATGGAAAATCAATGAATGCACAAGCAATCGAAAAGAGAACATGCAATAGAAATAAAATCTTCCCCTCCAAATATAAGCAGATGCACAATGACCCAAAATTTTTTTGCAGAATATAAAAGGTTGACACTGGAAATTTTTATGTGGAAAAACCAATGAGGGAAAAACCACAGGACCTGGTCCAGAAAGAGGGATCTGCTAAAATCAAGAGGTATATGGTAGAGACTCCCAAAAAATGGAAGGGTTCTCAAAAGTAATACTGAATAATAAAAGTAGTGAATCAATGACTGAGAGTAGCAAAAATGATCATTTAAGAAAGGAGATCACCAAATGGGATTTTCTCTCGGTGTTGTTAGTGTAGGTGTGATGAAATGCCTTTTTGTTGCCTCCTTATATAGGAAAAATAATCTGTGTCAAATAATGTATCTGCATAAAAAATGTGTCACTACATGAATTAATTCACATGGTCTTGATCTGCATGTCCTGTATTTGAGGAGGAGTTAGGCAGTGCGCCAATTAGGGAAGGTTCCCAACACTCTAATGCTAAGTGCATTCGGTTTACCCACTCTATTGAAGATATCCCATCTCGTGAGGGTTTAAAGGGATTCTTGACTCCCTTTGAAGCTTCATCCGACCGAGCTCTCTCAGGGTAACAAACCCCAGGTAGATGATTAAATCCCAAAACATGTGAAATATCCATGACCAATGAAGAACCCTAGTCGATACAGAAATCGTCATCACGAAGCTCCCCAAACCACAACATCCTCCTTTTTTTGATAAAATAATTAATAATTATTAATGTGATTAATATTTTTTAATTTTTAATAATTAATAATTAATAATATAATTGATAAATATTAATATTGGATTTAATATTTAAAAATAATGTAATTAATAGTGTAACTACTTGTAAATTTCATGTTTTGAAACAATAATATATTTTATAATTTTAATTATATTATGTAGATTTTTTTTACTAATTTATTTATGTTTGAAAATATTTTTTATGTGCATATTTAATTTGTTAGATTATATTTCAATTGTATTTATATTTAATATTTTATAAATTTCCAAGGTCACCTATTTCAAGTAGATAAATTTTAGATTTTATAAAATCTAAAATATAAAAACAATCCAAATGTAATATACCACATGCACTATGCACAAAAAAATAGTTGAAAACCTAAAAAAATTGTTAAAATAATAAACAAAATACATTTTAAATGATACAAAATATTTTCCTCTTAAAACAAAAAATCTATAATTTTAAAAAAGTTATATGCATAAAAACTATATTTTATGTCGATTAAATTATTTTTTGTGTTTATTATATTTAATAAATTTATAATTTTTGTTATTACATTTTGTTGGAGTTTGTGTCCTAGAACCAACTACTTTGTACTTTATTCATTAATAAATATCTTAACACATATTGATTGTTCTTCTACGTGATAATGCATGTGATAATGTCCTAAAGATAGTTGTTTCCCCAAAGGGTCATAGTGGGTCCCTGCAATGATGAGAACTCAGAAGTTCAATAACACTATTCTTGAATATATGTTCTATGGCCAGATGATGTTATTTGAGGGACACAAATAATACAAACTATTAGAGGTGAGGACTCATAAAACTTTGAGACACCTTCTCATAGTGCCATTGGATGTTACTATTTGCGGACGTGTGTATTGGTCCTTAGACTTTAAGATTATTATTAATGGATATTACAACTCACACACTTAGATGTATTTTTGTGATCACACACTTAATAAATTAAACAGGTATGGAAGATAGAACTAAAATAAGACCGTATTATATGTAAATATTATCTTAAACATGGTTAATCACTTAAGTATATCCCACTTAATATTAACAAGCATGTAATAAAGATAATACAACGGCAATTTATGTATAAGGATAAAATCCCTCAAAGAAATATTAACTTGGTATATCCTTCCATAATCTTGGTTAGAATCGAACCATAGTTCAATGTGCTTAACCAACCCTAGTTGGAGTGCTTTCAATTATTGTGGAATTCTAATTCAAGGGTTTGAGTTGACTTGACTTGGTTCACAACAAGGGTTGACTTCCACAATAGGACTTGGTGTGACTAAGAGGTAAAGGTTAAGGAAATCCAAAATAAAAGGATTTCGGGATTGGGGATTACACTCAGTGGATCAATGAGATGCAAGTTAATGTAGTTGTCATTTGGAATGCCTACCTAAAGCCCTTCAAGTTTCTTGACCAACCCTAGTTGGGGTAATTAAAATGGAAATATGGATCCTTTCCACTAGAATATTCAGGCAACAGAATATTCCGAAGTTAATGGTGAGGGATATTGGATTTTGATAAAATAGTAGACTACTAATAAGTATTTATTTATTTATTTGTCTCAGTTTAATCATGATAAAGTACTAAATATTTTCACATCTTAATTTTTATAAATAGAAAGAAAAATGTCTTAAAAATACCATTGTGAACCATACTCTAGAAGAAAAACCTTCTCACCAGCACCAATTTCCAAGAGTGGCAGATGCGTTTACGCATCATTCCTTTACCATGAGAGAAAATTATATGTGCTGGAGGATCCTATTATAATTGCACCTGGAAAAGAGTCCAGTTATAAGGAACTATATCTCTATATGAAACATATGGATGATTCCATAAATGTCTAATATTTCATTATATCATCCATGTCTAATGAGATCTTGAAGAAACATGAAAACTTAGACGCATATAGAATGTTTTCTCACCTTAAGGTTCTCTATAAAGAGAAGTTGAGACAGGAGAGATATGAGATATCATATGCTTTGATCACAACTAATCTTGGAGAGTCTGCGCCATCTGGGCCTCATGTAGTCAATATTATTGGCTATATTGAATGCTTGTACATCTTAAGGATTATGTTCCTAGATGAGTTGCATAAAGAACTCATCCTATCATCACTTCCCAAGACCTTTTCTATCTTTATTATCAACTGCAACATGATAAAAAATGAGAAGATTCTATTGGAACATCTAACCTTTATTCTCCAGGTAGATAAGGACATGGGGTGTGACAAACCTGCATTCCTTATAGTGAATAAAAATAAGAAGGACAAGGAAAAGGGGGAAAGGATTTATAAATGTCCTGAAGCCCCCGAGCACCGTCTCTCCAAGAAGGGGAAGATCTATAGGTAGGGCAAGGAACAAGAGGTGGTATGTTTTTCATGTTTCAAGTGAGGCCACTAGAAGAGGAACTACAACCAGAAGCATGGGGATTCTAAAGGTTCATTCATTATCTAGTGTAATCTATCCATTTCTACAAATTGGGTATTATATACAGATTGTGGGGATCACATCTATATTCAAATGCAGGAACCAAGTATATTTAAAAATATTTCCATAGGAGAGGTGGATCTTCGATCTATCATTGGTATGATGATGGATGTGTTAGCCATTGGCGATTACCATATCTCATTGCCAACTAGGATGTTTTTGGTGTTACATAACTATTATTATGTGCCTAGTGTTACTGAGAACATAATTTCGGTATTATGTTTGAATATAGATGGATATATTCTCATGTTTGGAAATAAGGGTTGTTTCATTTATATGAACAACTTATATTATGTTATGGCACATTTAAATAATGGTTTGTATGAATTAAACTACAAAAAACAAGTGTTGGAAATCGATAACGAAACAAACTCACATGACTCATACAACACCCAGTTTTGGCATCACCGTCTTGGTCATGTAAATGAGAAGCGGTTGACAAAACTCTGTCAAGATGGTTATTTAGACTCTATTGAGATAAAAACACTTGATAGATGCCACGCTTGTTTACAATGTAAAATGACCAAGACACCTTTTATTGGACAGGGTGAAAGGGCCACATAGCTTCTAGGATTGGTGCACATGGATGTGTGTGGACCATTTTCAATAGAATCTAGAGGTGGACATTCTTACTTCAATAATTTTACTAATTATTTGAGTAGATATGGATATTTTTACTTAATGAGGTATAATTCAAAGTCCTTATAGAAATTTAAGGAATTCAAGAATGAAGCATAGAATCATCTTGTTAAGAAGATAAAGAAGCTTCGATCAGATCAAGGTGGAGAATATATGAACCAAGAATTCATCTACCTTTTACAGGAGTCTGGGATTCTATCTCAACTCACACCTCCTTATACACCAAAATGGAATGGTGTTAATGAAAAAGGAACCACACCTTATTGGACATGGTGAGGTCGATTATGATTCATGCAGATCTTTGATTATCCTTTTGGGGATATGCATTACAAACTGCATCATACACGTTAAACTGAGTACCAACTAAGGTGGAAAATGGAATTCCCTTAGAGTTATGGAATGAAAAGAACCCCATTTTTTCACACACATGTGTATGGGAATGCGAGGAATTTATTAAGGCCTTCTTAGGAAACTAACTAGCACCCAGGGCATGAGGTGTATTTTTATAGAATATCCCAAATAAATTAAAGTATATTACCTATATAACCCTTTAGACAAGAAAGTTAATATCACTAGAAAAGATGTCTTTTTTGAGAGGGAGCACATCGTCAAAAGGGATAGTAGGACAAAGATTGAATTTGACAAAGTTAATGCTCAAGATACACAATATTTGGTACATGAAAAAGTTCCACAGGTCCCCATGGAAGAGGTTTCAAAAACACAAGTATTGTGTAGGATCTTAAGAGAGTTTAGAGAACCAGAGATATTTGGTTTCCTAGTCACCAAGGATGGTGAATCATTATTTTTGGACAATGATGAACCTCTATCCTTCAAGGAAGCAGTAGAGAGCTCAGAAGATGCAATATGGCTAGAAGATATGAATTCTTAGATGGATTCCTTATATCAGAACCAAGTATGGGTTTTGGTCGATGATCCATTTGAAGTAAATCCTATTGGATGAAAATGGGTATTAAAGAGAAATCTGGACATGGAAGTTCAAGTTAGCACCTATAAAGCAAGGCTAGTGGATAAAGGATTTAGACAGCGTCAAGTAATTGACTATGATAAAACCTTTTTCCTAGTTTCCACGTTTAAATCCATAAGAATAATACTTGCCATAATAGCTTACCATGGATACGAGATTTGGAAAATAGATTTCAAAACAACATTCCTTAATAGGAACCTACAGGAAGATGTCTATATGACACAACCAAAAGATTTTGTGAAACCAGGTGAATCCAAATGAGTTTTCAAGTTGTAGAAATCCATTTATGGATTAAAGTAGGAATCCATGTCATGGAACATTCAATTTGATGAAGCCATAAAGGAATTTGGTTTCATTAAGAATGAATGTGAGCCATGTGTTTATAAGCGGTTCAATGGGATTGCAGTCATTATCCTAGTAGTATATGTTTTTTTAAAGGTTGGGGCTGAAGCCTCATTTTATTATTAAGTCAAAGAAAAGACCTCTTTAACTAGGTAGAGGGATACCCATTACATAGGCCGAAGTCCTAGTGGGCATTTATACCATTACATGGCCCGTAAGCCCAATTTTTTGGCCCAAGGCCCATTCTATGAATAGTACTGCTACAGTACCCACTGCTACAATACCGCACAATACCCGCTACCGCTATAGTGCTCTGCCACCACTACAGTGACCTACCACTGCTACAGTCCCCATCGTTTCTACAGTTCTGTGGCTACTACAGTATTCTATAGTATTGCTACAGTGCCCTGAGCCCAATGGGTCTTGAGCCCCCATTTTTCATGTAGGATTACGGGTTGCTTACCACTAAGACAAATCCCAAATATGTAATTTAAGGACTGTTTGAACAAGTGTTTCTTCATGAAGGACTTAGGTGAAAAAGCCTACATTCTAGGGATCAAGATCATTCATGATATATCCAAGAGGCTTCTTGGACTAAGTCAGGATACATACATTGAACAGATACTAAAGATATTTAGTATGGAACAATCTAAGAGGGGATTGGTTCCAGTGTCACATGGACTACATCTTTACAAAGGAATGTGTCCTTAGACATAACAGGAGGAAGATAGGATGAGTAAGACCCCATATGCTTCAGTTATAGAATCCATCATGTATGCCATGTTACGTACCATGATTGATGTTGCCTATGCACTCAGTATTATAGGAAGATATCAAGTAGATCTAGGAGAACAACATTGGACTATTGTTAATATTATCCTTAATTATCTAAGAAGAACTAAGGATATGTTCCTAGTGTATGGAGGAGATGAGGATATTTTTATCAGAGGGTATGCTGATGCGGGTTTTTAGATAGATTAGAACGATATGAAGTTGCATTCAGGATATATTTTTTGTCTCAACAGAGGAGCTTTGAGCTGGAAGATTTCAAAGCATCCAGTGGTCGTTGATTCTACAGCAGAGTCCAAATTTATAGCGGCTTTTGATGCCACCAAGGAAGATGTCTAGATTCAGAACTTTTTTCAAGAGCTTTATGTGGTTCCAAGTAGTAGAGACCCTATCACATTGTATTGTGATAATATTACAATAGTGGATCTTGAAAAAGAACCAAGGTAACATCAAAAAACAAATAAAATTCTCCAAAAGTTTCACCTATTGAGGGATTTCTATCAAAGGTGGGAAGTTGCAATAAGGAGAGTGTCCATGGAAGATAACATGGTAGACCCCATGACTAAAGGCCTATCTCAACATAAGCATAAATATCATGTTAGAGCTAGAAGGTTAAAGTTTGTTAGTAGTTGGATCTAGTTCAAGTGGTATTCTGTTGTATTTGGTGGATTAGAACCAACTAATTTGTACTTTATTCATCAATAAATACCTTATCACATCTTGATTTTTATTCTACGTGAAAATGCATTTGATAATGTCCTAAGGATAGCTGTTGCACCAAAGAGTCATAGGGGATACCTACTATGATGAGAACCTGGAAGTGCCATAACACTATTCTTGAATATATGTTCTATGGCTAGATAATGTTATTTGAGGGACACAAATAATACAGGCCATTAGGTGTGAGGACTCATAAAAATTTGAGGCACATATTCACGGTGTTCTCCCTTGGTAATATATAGGAGGTATTATGAGAACGAGACCCGCCAGTAGGAAATCCACATTTCATAGTGTCATTAGATGTTCTTATCTGCAGACGTCTGTATTGGTCCTTAGACGTTAAGATTATTATTGATGGATATTAAAACTCAAACACTTAGATGTATTGATGAAAACTATGATGAAACACTTTTCACAGTGAGGTAGGATATGTTGGGTGTGTCACACGTAATACTTCATTAATAGAAAATGCGAGAAAGTATTTGTCCCTTTTGTTCTATAACGGAAGTGGATATCTCATTCTCTTTTATAGAATTGATATAGTCTAAATAAATCCATGTACATGGTCAGGAATGGGTAAGTTCAATTCCGAAAAGTCAAAGAAATAATAATAGAGAACATGGGTTGATGAAACTAACATGAAACCTACTTGATTTGAGATATCAAGAAAAAGGGATTACATTACACAGTAAGAATTCGTAGGAGGTGACACGTCATTGCGGCATTAAATTCTTTCTCTACGGGTGACTTGGCGTGTTTCTAGATGCTAACCTTGAACTTTAGGTAGGATCCACTTAATTCCACTGAGAAAGAGGCCTAGAGGGTCACACACTAAGTGTGTCCAAGTATCACAGTTAAATATTCATTCAACAAGTTGAATAAAGATTATTCCCAACTGTGGTTTAATAATTATTCAAGGATGTCTGATCACATTTATTTCAACACTAGTTATTTGATAGAATATATTGTGGGTGAAATAATATATCAATTATTAAGTAATGTAGTGATATTTATTTATGAAATAAATAGTCATTATTCAATGTCTAATAAATGTGGTGGAGGAAATAAAGAAAATGGAAAAATAAAAGTACACATTGTGTGTATTAATATTTACACACCATGTATTTTTTATGGTTATCTGTAAGAAATAATATTATTTATTTAATTAAATAATATTATGTGTAATTCATTGGGTGCATGTCAAGTGATAATAATAGTCAACTGTTATTATTTGACATGTGGTCTTACTAGGAATTAAATGAAATGAATAAATGCTTTTAGGTAATTAATTCATTTTATTATTCTAAGTAATAAAATCCCAATTGCATGATTCTCATTATCTTAGCCATTATCTTTGGTTGTGCACAACAGATATAGAGAAATCTCTCAAGCCAAGATAGAATTACTTTCCTCCAAGAATGCTCTCAAGTTATGAGAGAGATCCTCCTCCACTGAATCAAGGAGAGTGCTTTGGAAGTGGCTCTCAAGGAGATCGAAGGCAGACATCGCAAGTGGAGGATCTTCCATTCTAGCACCTGGATATCCCTTCGGCGATGTCCATAGATATGTGGAGCACATGTGGATCACTACTAGAGGAAGCCTACACTTATATTATATGACGCAACGATGGATCACATTAGATTGTGACCGGAAGCATCAACAAAGTGATAATTCCTTCAAGCTAATTCTTGTCTTTTAATTAAATTAATTATAACCAATATATGATGATCCTATCTATGGTTTCAGGACTCCCCCCTTTTCTTTCGTTCTTCGTTCTATTCAGAAGACCTTTCATTTTATCATCGTGACGGATCTCAGATTGATCATTGTTAATGGAAAAATCAAGTTGGGTACACCCATCCACGCACTTCCATTGCACCCAGAACCTTCAATTTATAGTTGTATAATCTACGTGTCAAATTATATTTTGATTATATTTATAATTCATATTTTATAATATTTCAAAGTAACCTACTTGAAACAAAATAATATTTCAAGTAGGCCAGTTTGAAAGATTATAAAGTATTAAATATAAATCCAATATACATAAAATTTGAATCATTGACTATGAACATAACCAATAATTGATAATATAAATAATTTCATAAAAATAATAAATATAAAAAATTAAAATGACACAAAAAAATATTGTTTCCAAAAATAAAATTTATAATTTAAAATATTTTAAGTATCCAACTTTGAAAGATTGTAAAATATAAAGTATAGAAACAATCTAAATGAAGATAAAAACATTAATTGGCTGCATAAAATAAAAAAATCATAATTTTTGGGTCTTATAAATTTTTAATTTTATTACATTTATTAAATTATTTTTATTCAACTTTTATTTATATGTTCAATCTATGTTTTAAGTTTCATTTAGATTGTATTTATAGTTTATACTTTATAATCTTTAAAAGTTACCTATTTGAAATATAATAAGTTAAGTTTTGTTTCAAGTAGGAAAACTTGAAAGCTTGTAAAATATAAAGTATAAATATAATCTAAATAAAATTTAAAACATATGTTAAACACATAAAACATAACTAAGAATATATTTTCATCAACATAATAAACAAATAATAATATAAATGACACAAAAAAAAATTTTGTCAGGGAAAGATCCCTTTTATTATGAAACAAAAACAGAAGTCTATAGGATGAGTCTAGATAAAGCAAAACTACCCTCATCAATTACAAACTAGTCACAAACTCAACTTTTTAATAATCTCAAACTTAGCACAAAGGATCTCATTGTGTCAATTCCCACAATTAATATCGACCTATTGGATAAAAAACTCTCCTCCAAGTCTTCACACATTACCAAGGTCCATCAGGGTCTCTTGAGTCCTCTGAGTCACTCTCCACAACATCTGTATGAACCTCTTCCCTCTTAAAGAGATCATTGAGTAAGGTATCCTCACTGCTTTTTCCCTTCACTATGGAGGTATGAACCTCATCATCCCGGACTTCTTCTTCCTTAAAGAGGTCTCCGAGGGTGATGAAATTACTACCTACATTATATATTTTCCCCCTACCACCCTTCTCGTCACCTTCTCTCTCTTCAGGATCATTTATCTAGTCAAGCACTCTAAATAAATTGGATGTAATCACATGTGCCTTCATTAAATTTTCATATGGTTCTTGGTAATTAGTTCTGACTAGTGTCTCGTATTCCAATACACCCACTCCTTGCACAATTGTCTTCACTACAGGATCAAAGGTCTTATCCTTTGTGTTATCACCATGAGAGGACACCAAGGGAGTTGGCAGCTCTTTTCTATCAATTCTAGTCTCCTTAGAGTTTGAGATTTTCACCTCAATAATTCTGAGAGTAGTAGATTCAGACCTATTCTTCTTTATTTGTAGAGGAGAAACCATTTTCATTTCACATTTCCAATTCCTAGAAGAGTTTATTTTTTGATCCTTCCAATGTTGATAATCATCATTCAATTGATCTTCCAACTCTAAGATAGATTTTTCATTCTACTCATCATGAGTTTCCTCAAGGCCTACAATAAGAAAATCACAAAATGAGGTTTCAATAATAGAAATTTACTTCATTTTTGAAAGGTATTCACAACTAGAATCATATTTCACAATATCAAAACCCTTATTCCCCACTCCAATAGTAAGAGAGGAATCATGCGACGTAGGGGAAGTAGGCCTTATTTGAGTTCTAAAAAAGGCCATCACACTAGAGCTCTCCCTATGTGCAAAACCAAATTCATGAGTGAGCTTATCCAATTGATTAGTTACATAACTGATAAGAATAGCCTCATATAGAGACCCATCGAGGTGCACATACCCAAAATGTCCATCAAAACTAGCAGTCTTTCCTCCATCCCGAAATTATCCCCACCCATCCTTTTTATAATGATTTGGCATCCGATATCTATGAGGGTTAAAACTAGTGGATTTCAAACACTTGATATTTTTAAATCACATGATTTCATCATGACCTCAAGAAAATTAAAAAATAACATATAAAATATATTTTACAATTCAAATAATCATTTCCAATAACTTTGTAGTCCATACAAAACCAGGGGACTTTCTCATACCCAATTCTCAATTCAAATTATTCATCATTAGTTAAGAGGAGTAATTTATCAACTAAAGTAGAACTCAAATCAACTTCGACTAGAAAATGAGAATAATTCACAAACCAAGACACCTCCGTTTCCTTATCCATTTTTATGGGGACACTAATGGTCAGTGGGATATCATAAAAAATCCTTAGGTTCCAAAGTATCCAGTTTAATCTATATAGATTGACCCACAATTGAATAGAGAAATTATATGAATCCAATGGGTTGAGGCTGTGATCCCACTCTTGAATGTAAAGAAAAAATATCTTAAAGGACACAAATCCAAAACCCCATTCCCTCATCTTCAATTCTTCAGAGGTGGGAAAACATAGAAGAAACTACAACCCATCGATATGTATATCTAGTTCGAAAATCCCTTAATGTTTGAGTGGTGCAAGCCCAGATCTTCAATTCTATAGGGCTTATAACCCCTTGGAAAAATAATTCGAGCGATAATGGAATGTTTACCTATCTCCAATTGTTTCAAGATGGAATATAGATTTTCCTTCACATGATAAACATTTACCTTTCTACAGAAACCTCCAGAGACAGAACCCTTAAAGAGAGAAAAGGAGAATCTGAGCCCATTCTCAAGGATTGGAGAATATATGAAAATCCCACCACATATGACCTTTTTACCCTCCTTTACAGCAGTAGTAAACCTATGACAATCGAAACACCCATGGGAAAGGAAATTTTCTACCAAAGAAGGAACATATGAGGGGGTCATTACCACTGATCAATGATTCTCAGTCGTGACATCACATTTGGAAGGACATTAGGATAAATCTCGGCCCTACATTCATTTAGCTTGTTTATGTGACATTGGTTTTCTTCTCAGTGCATCATGTTTTAGGGGTTGAGTGCATGGATGGGGTGGCATCTCTTGAGGGGGGTGTTTGATTGGATGGTGCTTAGAGGGTTTAAAATGTGTGTATGAGTTATGTTAAACTCCCAATGAGGGGCCCTAACTAAGACCAGAGTGCGTCATACATTACCCACCTATGCAATAACATTGAATCGGCATGTTTATAACATGAATAGTGTTCCCATATGGTGGGACTTGAGCTTATTCCAGTTCCCTGGGTAGTGAGTTGGTACCAACTAGGTGAACCACTTGGATAATATCCTATGACCATGACACCAAACATTTTTATTTCAAAACATAACATTTATACATTAAAAGAAGTAACCAACTTTAAAATTTTATAAAATATAAATTATAAATAGATTCTAAATGAAATTTAAGACACTATTTAGACATATAAAATAACTAAAAATATACATAATCTCATTAAAATAGTAAATGGAAAATATTAAGTATTAATAATAATATATGACTTAAAAATAATAATAATATAATCTATATTAGATAGAGGGGGTTAAAAACCTCAAATAACACACACTCACACACTCAGTGGGTCAAAAATCCTCCCTCTCTACAAGGAATGATAACCAATCATTTAAAATATTTTATTACATATTTATGATTTAAAGCCCAATGTTTTTGATGGTCCAAATTCCCTGCTGATTATGAAAAAAAAATCCATTTAGAGCAGATGACCTGAAGGTTCTAAAAAGTAGTCTTCATCACGTCATGGCATCAATATTTTGCACCATCCCCCCCCCCCCATTGGCAGTAATCACACTGTATCACCTATTTGGAAGTTGCTCCCCCCCCACCACCAAAAAGGTAGGGCATCCCTCCATCTCACTTCAGGGATCCATGTGGGAAGAGGGTCGGTTGATAGGTGTCAATGCACTCATCAGTATTTTGAGCTTCCCACCCAATGGTGCCTACGTGACACCCTAAAACAATGCCTACCAAGTCACTTTGTGATGTCTAACTGGTTCCATTGTGTTTATCTTCATGCGGTATGTCACCCCTTCATCCCACATCAGAATACCGGGTGGGTAGAGAGATGATTGATAGGCGTCAATGCACTCATCACTCTTTTGAGCCACTCTTCCAACGATGCCTACATGTCAATACATAAAAATGTTATCAAAATTTTATCTAATATATAAACTATCCACATAAAAATAGTTGAAACCATAAATAATTAAGAGAAAATAAAAAATAAAAAAATAATTTAATCTACCTGAAATATTATTCGAAAACATAAAATATAGATACAAACAAAATTAACATCGATTGTGAACATAAAAAATAATTATAAATAAATTAATAAAAAATAATTCAAACCTAACAAAGGGCATGATCCGTACAGATGGGAAATGAATCGATGAAGGCCAGATCTAGAAAGCTCTTGAAGAATCACCCCCACTTCCTGGTCGATGACAAAAAACTCCTTCGGTTCAATTGAACCACGTTGTCCATCTCTCTTGGTGCCACCATTGCAGAAAACATCTCAAAATTTTATTCATCTAAAATTTGTGGTGTGTTCCACATACCACAACGGGGTTGGTTCACAAGCACAAGGTCTCTAAACTCTATCCATCGAAAATATTTCTTTCATATGAAAGCTCTTATGAGGTCATGATGTCAATACAAATAACTCAACACCCATATATGAAATGTAATTTTGATCTTTGGTTTTTTCATATACCAATTCATATTTGACATAAATTTAATGAGTCTTTTTATATAAATATTTATGGGTATTTTTTTATACAAACAAAATATACTAAAGAAATTATGTATTGATAAAAAATTTTAAAAATTAAAAATTATATATATATATACACACACATATATACATATGCTCAAATATATTAATATATTTACATACATACATATTAATGTAATTAATTACAAATATATATGAGAATATAGAATTATAAGTATGTACATACATTTGCCCATGTGAAAATTATATGTAATGTATAAATTTTACACTAATAAATTAAAAGTGTATTTTTTTGAACACACTATAACTAATAATTAAGTTTTTCAAATCATCAAAGAGATATATGTATATAAATTATTGACCCCCCACACACACCCATATAAATCAATGAATATATATTTATATAATAAAAATTAATATATTTTTACATGCATACATATATGTATGCATTAAGTATATTCCTTCATGCATACATATATGTATGCATTAAGTATATGCCTTATTGCATACATACATATTAAAATATAAATATATAAACACACATATATATTGGTACATACATATTAATATAGTCATATACATACATACTTAAATAAATATATTTAAGAATAAGTACATACATAAAAACATATAAATATCTATATTAAAATTAATGTGGTTGAGTCTACTGATGGTTCGTACAGGATTGGACTTGTCCGGATAAGTGCATGCATGCATACATACACACACAAATTTAGGTATATATAACTGCAAATATTTGCAAATATATTTTAATGTATGTACATGAATGCATCTAAATATTATCATACATAAATACATACATATATGTACAATCAAACATACATGTAATTATTAGTATATATATGCATACATATATATTAATGTAATTATTTAAAAATATATATAAGTAGATGCATACTCTTATATACATGCATACATACATTTATATAAGTCTATACAAACACATACATAAATATAAGTACCCACATGCATTCTTGCATGCATTTATATTAATGTAATTATTTACAAATATATTTAAGTATATGAATAAGCTTATATGCATGCACACGTACATATATATAAGTGTATAAAAAAACGTATCTAGAACCATACATACATAAAAATATAATTATGCATGCATGTAGATATATTAAGGTAATTATTTATAAATTTAATATATAAATATAAGAATGTACAAATCTCCTAGTGGAAATTTGTATATAGTTATATATGTATGTATATATGTATGTAAGTAAGTAAGTATGTATGTATGAATTCATGTACAAAAAATACCATTGGATATTGGAACTGTGAATCTCCCATGAAAGATTTCCTAGTGCATATTTTTAGTATGAATCTCCCACTAGAGATTTCCTACTGTATATTTGTAGTATGAATCTCCCATGGGAGATTTCCCAATGCAAATTTGTTTTATGAATATACCATGGGAGATTTCCTAGAATATATTTTTATATAGTTATATATATAAATATATGAATGCATTCATGTTCTTGTTTTTGTATATAACCATGTATATTTATAGTTTTAAATAATTATATTAATAAATTTTTATGAATGTAAAAAATTACATTAGTATTTTTCTATATACCTCTATATGCATGTACGTATGCATGTTTATAATTTTTTTTTCATGTACTGGTATTTAATTGTGAATAATTTTATATATTTATATTTGTAAATAACTATTTTAATATATATTCACATTCTTATATAAATATATATTTATGTGTGTATCCATATATGTACTTATATTTGAATATGTGTATGCAAGTCTATATGTAAAAATACACATACACATGTATATGTATATTAATATATGTAGGTGTGCATGTAGGCATATACTCAACATATTCATATGTTTTAAGTATGTAAAATAAATTTTTTTTTATTTTTATACATATGCATATATATGTTTTCTTAAATTTATGTATGCTCGTTATTTTTTTAAATTCCTAACATGTTTAGAAATTTACATTATGTATATAGACACAAATTCATGGATATATATGTCACGAACCAAATCTGGTCACCGCCAAAACTGGCACCAAACCCAGCCTGTGACATGACCCGAGGAGCGTTCCCGATCCCCACGGGCTGGCACAAGTGCCCGGGTATCATATCATGATGATTGGGAATGATTTACCCGGTTTTATAAACATTAAACAACAAAAAAACTCAATAGAACAAATCCGGATTTTTTTACTAAAACCGTCTTTCACAAAATTTCAGAACTGAAATACATAAGTTAAAACTATGTTTAAAGAACATTGCAATGGTACATAACAAAATAAAGACATCCCAAGAACCTCCACAAGGAAAGAGGCACCACCCTCAAGCTATCTCCACGACATTGTATCCCAATGGACAACTAAAAACCTGAATCAATGGCATAAATCCTGTACCCAAACCTGTGACATAAAAGAAGAAAATCTACTTACACCCAAAGGCGTAAGTAGGGTGTGAGAGAAAGCCCAGTAGGATACCACCACTAATAGATTCCATGTGATAAACATTTAATGGCGAAAAGCATGCAAGTTTTCAAAGACATGAGATGCTAGTTAAAATTTCTAAAAGATGCAACATTAAATAAAAACAGTTTTCAGGTGGGCTAATTTAAAGAATAAAAACATTTAAAATAAATACCATAGCTACTGAATTTTCCAGCCTCTCATACCGTATACCGACGGTAAGAACAATGTATCCAGTGAGCACAATCAATGGGAAATAACCCCTAGGCACTAGCTAGCTGTGGGTCCCAAGTACCTCGTATCTCGGTGAGAGTAACCATCACAAATATCCATTCTCGTGCACGAGCCACTAGTAGGGAACATACCCATAACCTAGTGGTCCCCAATCATCATCATCATAGTTTAGTTAGAGTTGTAAGCGTCAATCTTGCAAAGTGAAACTGAGGCCAAACCCCACGGATTCACTAGCATACTAGTACATGTCCACCCACCTAGATACCCGGGTTTTCCCTTTGTGCTCAAACAAGTTCAGCAATCCAAGAAGTATAGTTTTCACATGAAAATATCACTTCCACATCACAAATTAACCAAACAGCCCCATGTACATCACACAAGTCAAAAATTCCACTTTTCATTCAAATTCATTTTGAAATCAAACTCACTCTAAATTGCCTACAACACTTTTCAAATTTCTTTAACACTTCCACAAATCCAGTATACAATTTTATAAAACCATTAAAAGATATTCAACTCACATAACAGCCCACACACATGTCACACAATATCCTTCTCACCTTCACAATTCATTTTATAAATAAACTCACATGAAATATCCCACACCCGTGTTTCGCACACAAAACACAATTTAGTAAAACATTTCGACAATTTATAAAAAAAATTATAAAAATGTTTAACATTTCAAATCACCACTTTACCATTCAAAAACCCACATTAGGTGAACACACTCACCCAAACAGTACATATACACCATTTCCCAACTTTGTTTAACCAAATAAAACATTGGCAATTTTTATAAAACAAACACAAGAGGTATAACCATTGTTTGCACACTAAACCCATTTCAAAACCCTCATTTAAAAGAAAAATCATACCAATACCAATACAAAACAGAATTGTTCAGCCCTAAAACAATTATTAAACCACCACCAAATGTTATAAAAATATATCAAATAATACCACAAAGATACACATGAAAAACACACGTTTTCATAAATCACCTTCAAGAAGTACAACATGTTTTTACTCCTTAAACTCATTAAAAAAAACCTACTTTCAAGGCCAACATGACAATAAGGAATTAAAAAACCAGAATTGGCATCCCCTTTCAAGACTAATAAATCACTTTCATATGTTATAAACTAAACCCAAACATTACCCCAAGAGTCACACATGAAAAGTACCCAATTTCAAGCTATAATGCAACTAAAAATTAAATGTTCAACCAAATCCATCAAAACTGTTTTCAAAGAACATAAAACAGATTATAAACATGCTAAATTAATAATCCATGCAAGCTAACTCATCATAAAATGGCTACACATTGAATCACCTACCTTTTGAGTCGAAATCCTCAAAACTTGGTGCGAAACCTTAAGTGCACCACCGCCGCACCACAAGGAATATAAATACATGCCTAGACCACCAAAAATTGACCCAAAAGATACCAAATCATACCTTAGGATCGAACCCTAACTTCTGGACATTTTAGAACATAATGAAAAGGGAGAAAACCCTAAGGAGAATGAAAAATTGAAGAGAGAAACACTTACTCAAAACAATCATGAATAAAACGACCCAAATTCCACCAGATTCTGAATCTGAAAACATCCAACCATTAAAGGGATGTTAGAACAAGGATTATGAGACCATTTAGGAATTTTAATGGGAAAAAAAGAGTGAGAATTGAAGGATTTATGAAGGAAACAAATTACCTTTATTAATCTGCGCGAAATGTGAGTGCTTCAGAAGTTTCGACCAAAACCGCGATGAAAATGAGCTGAAAAGAGGGTGGGAGGATATGGGACGCGCGGAGGGGTTCAAGGGGAGTGTTTGGGGCTTGGAATCACCGAAAAATCCTTAATATTGGATAAGTTATTAATTAAACAAAATTTATTTTTAAAACTGGAATTGGGCTTTTGGCAGGCCCAATCCCTTAAATAAAAACCCATATACAACTTGTTTATTGTTTTCTAAAGGCTCCAAACTACAATGGTGGTGTTTCTATATCAGGGTAGACCATTTAGGAACTTGAATGGGTGAAAAATATTAAAAATTGAAAAAGTTATAAAAGAAACAAAATTTATTTTTAAATCTGGAATTGGGCTCACGGTTTGGCCCAATTCATGAAAACTCACCCATTCCACCATAAAAGCTTGACAAACCCCAAAAACAAATCATAAATGAAAATTAAATGAAATTTAACTTTAAAATATGTCATGTATGTGACAATTATCCCCACCATGAAAACTTTTCGTCCCCGGAAAGCGACCACAAGTCCAGATACCAAAACCATGCCCAACCGATAAACTAAGATGTAATTCTTTGCCAAGCTTTGCCCCCAAGGGTCAAAACACCTTCAGTGATCAATTAAGGAATGATTAATCTCAAAACCCAAACTTACACCACATTACTGAAATGATCAATCACATTCATACATTATCCCAAAATGAAACTCCTCGAATGTTATCCGAACAAGACTCAAGCAATTCACCCAAACGAACAACAACTTCAAACAAGGTTACACATACCTTGCTATAACTAAACCATTGGGCTCTCTCCAATCTCAATGGTTACCCAAAGAAGATTTAGGTAGCTTGATAGATCCGAATTATACTACCTACCAACAATCCTTGACCATGTATAAGACTAAGTTATTGGTACGAGGAAAAAAAATAGGCTCCCCACCATAAGAACCAACAATCTTAATCGACCAGCATGGGCCGGTACAGAAAGACCCCAAAATATAAAGTGTTGGGACGACCACATGGTGAGTCTGCACGATTTGGGAAACCATGAACCAACAGTGGATATTCTTCTATCTACATGGTTTTTTTTGTTCATGGTTAGAACTAACCATGCGAAAACCGTGTGCTCAACTTTTCTAGCCAAATTTCCAACCATTATCCAAAGACTCAATGGAAACCAAATGGGGAGGGAATAACATTGTGTGATGACATGGGTACAAAACCCTCCACCTATTTCCATAGAACGGGAAAAACAGAAGAAATATGATGACACCATAGGTTTAAACTCTTCCTATCTTTTAATACTGAGGATAGGACTTTGTACAAGGGTTTAAACGACACTGGGGTTTCCCCTGACTAGGCACCAGCTTCTCTCCGGGACCTATGGCTGGAGCTCAAAATATTGAAGCATCTTCGGCCACGCAGTTTGGCTGTTGAAACCCCTATGTGGAACTTCTTCTTTCGGTGCCACAAACAACTACACCGCATACCCTGATGGGTTCATCAAGACATAACACACTCCATAACTCACTTTACCAAAACCAGACATTTCACTGAAACAAGGGATCAGAATAAGCACACACATCGCACCTTGTTTCTTTGGATGAGAAACAACAGAAGGGAAGGACACGTATAAACATTGTCCTCTAAGATAGATGATTTGATGTTTTTCCCAAGGGATACATACTCCCAACATAACATTGAACCTAAGAGGATAGTGTGACCTTGACCTTTATAGTCAAAAGAGCACAAAACATCACAATGTGTCACCGAACAAGACCCTTGTGATTGATAGAAACAATACATGGAACATGACCATATTCCAAGTCCCTAAACAATAGACAAGTCCAAAAAGTGGACACAATATCCTATCAGGACCAAAATCTCAAAATTGGTGGTTTAATAATAACTCTTGCTTCAAGGAAACTATGAAGAACCCAGAGGCCCTCTTAGACACCATCATGACACTCATCCACACTAATAAACAAAGAACACTTCCACCTTCAATGAATCATGAAACTTAAGAAACCAAGGCCTCTTTCAACCTTCCACAAGAACTATCCCACTACAAGAGGATCTACAAATCAACTAAATGAATGGTTGTAGACTCAATCAACAATGATCTATAAAATATTCCTTATATTGATCAACTGGAGGATTTTCCAATGGAGAAACAATACGGGTTTCACTTTAGTTGTGCACTAACCCTAAATGGGGGCGTACCTTATCCAATGGGAGAACCCAAGGAACCAACCAAGATGGTTCATTGGTCAAAATATACCACAAACCAGATCCAAACACATGAAGAGAACCATCATAAAGGCGCCCCAAAACATTTTTCAAAAGAGACCACTAACTGTCCCTATAACACAACTTACTAACCAAACCCAAACCCAAAACACAGTTCAAACAGGAGGGGTTCTTGGACTCAAAACATCCCACAACATCAACATTTTCCAAAAACACATAATATAAACCATTCCATACAATTAATCAAGTCTTCATGTTTCTCTTTAAAAATAGTTCTTTAAAAACAAATGGTTCAGCGGTTAGCGCATCCACCAATGGTACCCCATGGGCCTTACACATGCATGTTTCTGTGCCACACTGGGCACCCTCCTCGTATCCATCTCGACACTCATCCAGTCATTTCATCAACCATCCATCTTCCCATATAATCTCATGCATGTGGTTGCTCACGAAAATACCAAAGGTTAAAACAAAAAATCTTTCCACTTTTCAAAACCAAAACGGTCAACCAACACATCCTTTTTTCTCAAAACTGCTAACCACGAGATCAAAATCCCTACTCACATCTTAAATTTTTTTTCATAAAGTCACAACCATTTATAAAATAACTCACTTTCAAGATATTCACATCAATTTCAAAACATCTCATCCCATTAAAATATACTCTGATTGTTTAGAAAACTCTATTGGAAAAACTTTTCAAAACCAACTTCAATATAGTTCCTTCTTTCAAAGAGGTGTAAGCACACCATATTATATTTCAAAACAATTCTGAAAATTCAGTTCCACAATTTCATAAACCAAACCATTCCCTCTTTCTTTTAAAATCATTTCATAAAAACTTTACGCTTCTTAAAACCAAGTCACCTTAAAACCAAAGTGCTAAGATTTCAAAACTAAACCACAAAACAATGCGAGAGGAAACTAGTTTCAGTGGGTGACTTGGAAATATGGTTGGCGGCCATATTCCAATCACTTAACTGTCACAGAGAGTGTTATAGGGAATATCCCCGGCTTCACATGGCTTTCCAGGCCCTGTGAGCTCACTGAGACCATTATCCCAACTCTCTTTTCATTTCCCCCAATCATCATCAAACCAAGAAAACCAAAGCAATCCGAAAGGTCTCGACTTCCCCTAGAGACATGAATCCCATCATGAGGTGTGGTGATCAGCCACACTACTCATAACCGAAATTCCAAGTCCCAACAATCCCAACTCTAGACTATCCCGACTGTTCCCCAAATAACATGACTCAAAGAAAGCGAACCTCCTTTGATACCATTTTGTCACCAACCAAATCTGGTCACCGCCAAAACCAGCACCAAACCCAGCCTGTGACATGACCCGAGGAGCGTTCCCGATCCCCACGGGCTGGCACAAGTGCCCGGGTATCATATCATGATGATTGGGAATGATTTACCCGATTTTATAAACATTAAACAACAAACAAACTCAATAGAAAAAATCTGGATTTTTTTACTAAAACCGTCTTTCACAAAATTTCAGAACTGAAATACATAAGTTAAAACTATGTTTAAAGAACATTACAATGGTACATAACAAAATAAATACATCCCAAGAACCTCCACAAGGAAAGAGGCACCACCCTCAAGCTATCTCCACGACACTGTATCCCAATCGACAACTAAAAACCTGAATCAATGGCATAAATCATGTACCCAAACCTGTGACATAAAAGAAGAAAATCTACTTACACCCAAAGGCGTAAGTAGGGTGTGAGCGAAAGCCCAGTAGGATACCACCACTAATATATTCCATGTGATAAACATTTAATGGCGAAAATCATGCAAGTTTTCAAAGACATGAGATGCTAGTTAAAATTTCTAAAAGATGCAACATTAAATAAAAACAGTTTTCAGGTGGGCTAATTTAAAGAATAAAAACATTTAAAATAAATACCATAGCTACCGAATTTTCCAGCCTCTCATACCGTATACCGACGGTAAGAACAAAGTATCCAGTGAGCACAATCAATGGGAAATAACCCCTAGGCACTAGCTAGCTGTGGGTCCCAGGTACCTCGTATCTCGGTGAGAGTAACCATCACAAATATCCATTCTCGTGCATGAGCCACTAGTAGGGAACACACCCATAACCTAGTGGTCCCCAATCATCATCATCATAGTTTAGTTAGAGTTGTAAGCATCAATCTTGCTAAGTGAAACTGAGGCCAAACCCCACGGATTCACTAGCATACTAGTACATGTCCACCCACCTAGATACCCGGGTTTTCCCTTTGTGCTCAAACAAGTTCAGCAATCCAAGAAGTATAGTTTTCACATGAAAATATCACTTCCACATCACAAATTAACCAAACAGCCCCATGTACATCACGCAAGTCAAAAATTCCACTTTTCATTCAAATTCATTTTGAAATCAAACTCACTCCAAATTGCCTACAACACTTTTCAAATTTCTTTAACACTTCCACAAATCCATTAAACAATTTTATAAAACCATTACAAGATATTCAACTCACATAACAGCCCACACACATGTCACACAATAGCCTTCTCACCTTCACAATTCATTTTATAAATAATCTCACATGAAATATCCCACACCCGTGTTTCGCACACAAAACACAATTTAGTAAAACATTTCGACAATTTATAAAAAAAATTATAAAAATGTTTAACATTTCAAATCACCACTTTATCATTCAAAAACCCACATTAGGTGAACACACTCACCCAAACAGTACATATACACCCTTTCCCAACTTTGTTTAACCAAATAAAACATTGGCAATTTTTATAAAACAAACACAAGAGGTATAACCATTGTTTGCACACTAAACCCATTTCAAAACCCTCATTTAAAAGCAAAATCATACCAATACCAATCCAAAACATAATTTTTCAGCCCTAAAACAATTATTAAACCAACATCAAATGTTATAAAAATACATCAAATAATACCACAAAGATACACATGAAAAACACACGTTTTCATAAATCACCTTCAAGAAGTACAACATGTTTTTACTCCTTAAACTAATTAAAAAAACCTACTTTCAAGGCCAACATGACAATAAGGAATTAACAAACCAGAATTGGCATCCCCTTTCAAGACTAATAAATCACTTTCATATGTTATAAACTAAACCCAAACATTACCCCAAGAGTCACACATGAAAAGTACCCAATTTCAAGCTATAATGCAACTAAAAATTAAATGTTCAACCAAATCCATCAAAACTGTTTTCACAGCACATAAAACAGATTATAAAGATGCTAAATTAATAATCCATGCAAGCTAACTCATCATAAAATGGCTACACATGGAATCACCTACCGTTTGAGTCGAAATCCTCAAAACTTGGTGCGAAACCTTAAGCGCCCCACCACCGCACCACAAGGAATATAAATCCATACCTAGACCACCAAAAATTGAACCAAAAGATACCAAATCAGACCTTAGGATCGAACCCTAACTTCTGGACATTTTAGAACATAATGAAAGAGGGAGGAAACCCTAAGGAGAATGAAAAATTGAAGAGAGAAACACTTACTCAAAACAATCATGAATAAAACGACCCAAAATCCACCAGATTCTGAATCTGAAAACATCCAACCATTCAAGGGATGTTATAACAAGGATTATGAGACCATTTAGGAATTTTAATGGGAAAAAAAGTGAGAATTGAAGGATTTATGGAGGAAACAAATTACCTTTATTAATCTGGCGAAATGTGAGTTATTCAGAAGTTTCGACCAAAACCGCGATGAAAATGAGCTGCAAAGAGGTTGGGAGGATATGGGACGCGCGGCTGGGTTCAAGGGGAGTGTTTGGGGCTTGGAATCACCGAAAAATCCTTAATATTGGATAAGTTATTAATTAAACAAAATTTATTTTTAAAACTGGAATTGGGCTTTTGGCAGGCCCAATCCCTTAAATAAAAACCCATATACAACTTGTTTATGGTTTTCTAAAGGCTCCAAACTACAATGTTGGTGTTTCTATATCAGGGTAGACCATTTAGGAACTTTAATGGGTGAAAAATATTAAAAATTTAAAAAGTTATAAAAGAAACAAAATTTATTTTTAAATCTGGAATTGGGCTCACGGTTTGGCCCAATTCATGAAAACTCACCCATTCCACCATAAAAGCTTGACAAACCCCAAAAACAAATCATAAATGAAAATTAAATGAAATTTAACTATAAAATAAGTCATTTATGTGACAATATATGTGTGTGTGTGATCAAATTTCTATTTATCACCAAAGAAATTACTTTTATTTTATAACAATATATTGTTAGGTTGGAAAGGGTAAAGGAAGATAGTCTAGAGGGGGGTGAATAGACAAGATTAAAAAATTTAAACGAATAAATTGACTAATTAAATTAATTATCAAAGTTAATTATTAAGTTTAATTATCAATATAAAAAGTAAACAACGCGAGGATGTTTTTTATAGTAGTTTAGTCCAAAGTGATCCTACTCAACTCCTATACCTATCTACTCGGTGAGAGATATGTGTGCCCTAAAAATGATTTTTGAGGGGGAATCATAACCCAATTACAAAATCCTTTTCTAGTGGAGGTATAACCACAACACTGACTTTTGTATGGGGAGTCACAACCCTTACTACCTAACTTTAGAAAGAGGGAGTCACAACCTGAATAGTTCTGACTTTAGATATAAGGATTCACCACCCTTAGATTCCAAATTTAGAATCTGGGAGTCACATCCCAAAGAAAAAAATAATAAATAATACTTTTGTGTGTAAAATCATAAACAAAAAAATAGAGTGTGTGTGAGAGGTGAGAAATAGTCTTACAGAATCAAAACCAGATGAATGAGAAGATAAATAGTTAAAGCACATGTACTAGTTATTGATGATTAGATTGGATCATCTCGTCAATACAATTGTAGTCAAATAATAAGTAATTCAGCACTTGAGAGAACGTCCAGGTGATGAACCAGAGTGTCGTAGGATGTTGAAAATGCATAGCAGGTTCAAAGTTCACATCACCTTCTCTTTGAAAAACAGAGTATCAAATATGTTAACCCATGTGTGTATTATATTTTTAACCTACAAGAGATAAATATATATATATATATAATAGATATTTAGTTGTTATAGTAGCTTCCCTTCCTTTAGTTATTCAAAATAATTTTGAGTCAAGATCTCTCACAAATATTTCCACAAAAATCATAGCATCGTTGCCTCTTCATTCCTATAGAATAAAACTTAAATAAAATAATTTAAAATAATTTGACTAATGCTTCCAATAATATCTCCCTAATAATAACAACGTTAAATGAACTGAAACTCTGGTTTATATCCATTCAAACCTCTTTAAACTAAGTCAAAACAGTTCCTAAAAACTAGCATCACAATCCGAAAGTAAACTCAAGTAATTGAATTTAAATAATCCTTTAACCACCAAATTTATTATAAAAATGCGTTGAAATTTTTATTAAATTTTCTATTTAAATATTTCATACAAAACATTAAAAACTCTTCGATCATAATCCTTAGATTTAATATGAATCTATTCAGAAGAAAAGCCGTTGAAAATAATTCATATAAATATGCATCAAATCAATGTTCAGAAAAAAAAAGCACAAAGCGGTAGCAAAAAAGTAGGGTACATGAAAGTAGGGTACAAAAAAGTGGGGTAGACGAAAGAAGGGTTCACCAAAAGTAGGGTTCATGAAAGTAGGGTTCAACTAAAGCAGGGTTCACTAAAAATAGGGTTCAACAAAATTAGAGTTCACTGAAAGTAGGGTTCCCCAAAAGTTGTTTTCATGAACCACACTTTCATAAAAGTAACATAGGGTTCATCAAATTTGTGTAGGGTTCATCAAAGCAGAGTAGGGTTCATAAAAGTAGGATTGTTGAACCATACATTGTGAAAGTATGGTTTTAGAACCATACTTTGCGAAAGTAGGGTTTTCAAACCATACTTTTCAAAAGTAGGATTTTCGAACCATACATTGTGAAACTAGGCTTGTTGAACAATACTTTACGAAAGTAGGGTTGTCGAACCGTACTTTGAGAAAAAATGGACATCATACTTTAACAAAATTCAAATAATTTTTAAAGGATCTTAAAAGGAGATTTGGACTTTGGTCAAAAATATTTATTTGTAGAAAAATTTATTATATTTCCAATGAATCAAGAATAAAATAAATCTGACTTCTCCTACTCTTAAAATTATCAAAATATGGAAGCAACAATATTTTGGAAAAACTGAAGCTCTAAAAAAGCATTGTAGAACTTTAGATAATTCATTGACTATCAAAATTACATTTTTAGACTTCGATATAAACTAATTAAATAAATATAAATATGCTGGGTTTTTATAAAATCAAGTTTTATGTGAATCCAATATCTTTATAACTTGTAGTAAATTAAATATAGTAACTTTTCAAAATTGTAGACTGTAAAGTTATTAAAATTGCAACAACACTTCATTGAATTTTTAGATTACTAGAAAAGAATTTTCAGACTTCCTCATATACTAATGAAGTTTATATAAATTTATTATCTATCCAAATTGATAAGAATAAAACAAATAAAAACACTATGTATTGAGATATCATCAAAATAAAAAAGAAAAGTAGTCAAATAAAATAAAAACAAGCACATGCACAAACAATCCCCCCCTTTTTGTTTGATTACAAAACCAAAACATTCAAACCATTTAAAACTAATTTTAAAAACATTTAAAACCAATTTATTTCTCCCCATTTTTGTAAATAAACAAAAAGTGAAAACAACCACCCCTAATAAATTTCAGTAATAAAAAGTTAAAATTCCAACATACCAAGATCAAATTTAATTTTTTCAAACTGAGAAGAGTCTGAAGGATTTTTAAAAATATTTGCTAGCTAATTTTTAGAAGGTATAAATTCTAAAACAATATCACCATTGTACACATTATCTCAACTAAAATTAAATCTAAGATCAATATTATTTTTTCTATAAACCAATAAGGGATTTTTATAAATAGAAATTGTAGAAGTATTATCATAATAAATAGGCAGTTTATCAAGATAAACACCAAAATCACATAAGCTTTTTTTAATCCATAAACTTTGAACACAAAAACTTGTAGAAGATATATACTCAGCTTCTATATTAGATAAAGAAACAAATATTTGTTTCTTAGATGACCAAGAAATTAAATTTTTTCCCAGAAAATGATACATACCTAATGTTCTTTTTCTGTCAATTCTACATCCTCCAAAATCAGAGTCAGAATAAGGTGTTAAATTAAAATTGTTAAATTCTGGATAAAATAAACAAGAATCAACAGTTCCATTAATATATCTAATTGTTCTTTTTTATATCTTTAATATGACTTTCTTTAGGGTCTTCTTGAAATCTAGCACATAAAAAACACTCAAAATGATATCGGGTCTAAATTTAGTTAAATCAAAAAAGATACCATCATGCCTCTATAAAATTTAATATTAATAGAATTACCCGATGCATTATTGTATAATTTACAATTAGTTCCCATATGAGTCTTCATAGATTTAGATGAATCATGACCAAATCTTTTAACCAAATCTTTATCATAGTTAGACTGATTAAGAAAAATTCCATATTTCCTTTTAGAAATTTTAAGTCCAATAAAGAACTTTAATTCTCCCATTAAACTTATGTCAAACTCATAAGACAACAAAGTATAAAATTCATTATAGAGAATTTCACTAGAAGATACAAAAATATATCATCAATATAAATTTGAAAAATTAAAATATCACCATAAGTTATTTTCATAAAAAGAGATGGATCAACATCGCTTTTCTTAAAACCATTATTTAATAAAAATAAATAAATTCTTTCATACCAAGAATGAGGTGATTATTTAAGACCATATAAATATTTAGATAATTTAAAAACATGGTTCGAAAATTTTTCACTTTCAAAACCTGGGGGTTGAAAAACATAAACTTCTTTAGTTATAAAACCATTTAAGAAATCACTTTTTACATCCATTTGATATAATTTAAAATCTTGAAAGAAAGAAAAATGAAAAAATTATAATTCCCTTTAACATGGAAACATTTGAAAATTATTCTTCAAAGTTTATACCGTCTTCTTAAGAGTATCCTTGAGTTACAAGTCAAGCTTTATTTTTAAAAATATGTCCAGATTCATCCACCTTGTTTCTAAATGTCCACTTAGTTCCAATCACCTATTTATTCTCAAGAAATTATACTAAATTCCAAACATTATTTCTAACAAACTAATTTAATTCATCTTACATAGAAACAATGCATTTTGAATCTTTCAAATCATCATTAACGTTAATAGGAATAAAATCAGAAATAAAATAAGAATTGGAACAATAATTTAAATTCGAATTTCTAGTTTTCACACCAGAATCAACATTTCCGATTAAATTTTCAATAGGATGAACCTTGTGAATATTCCATGATCTTGGATTAGGTTAATAAGTAGTAATATCCCCCTCAATTTAATCATATTTATCTTGAAGAATTTCTTCACCAAAATTAAATTCTCTAAAATCATCATCAATAACATTAGAATCAGAATTTATTTTAACATTAATTTCATCAAACATAACATTAATAAATTCTTCAATAACCATAGTTATTTTATTATAAAATCTATAAGATTTTTTATTACTAGAATAATCAAGAAAAATAACTTCATCACTACTAGAATCAAATTTATCTAAATTATTCTTTGAATTTAAAATAACAACTTTACAACCAAAAAATATTAAGTAACAAACTTTAGGATTTTTATTTTGGAATAATTCATAAGGATTTTTCTTTAACAAAGGTCTTATGATAATTTGATTTGAAATATAACATGAAAAAAAATATCCCCAACCCAAAAATATCTAGAAAAATTATATTCACTTAACATAGTTCGAGTCATTTCAATAAGTGTTCTATTTTTTGTTCTACAACACCATTTTTATATGGTGTTCTAGGAGTAGAAAATTTATGAAAATATCCATTATTTTCAAAAAAAATCAAAATCAAAATTATGAAATTCACTTCTGTAATGGCCAAGAGCTATCTGAACCATTCCATTGCTAAAATCTGGTGTTTGAGCTGTTCTGAGAGGTCAAGGTGACTTATCCCCAACACTTTTCTAAATTTCCAATTCTGTGAACAATGTTTCCAGAATAGTGATACATCCAATGATAGGTATATAGTGTTTCTAGAATGGTGATGCATCTAATGGTAGGTTTACAGTGTTTCTAGAATAGTGAGACATCCAATAGCAGGTCTACAGTTTTTCCAAAATGGTGAGACATCAAATAGTAGGTCTATAGTATTTCCAGAATGGTGAGACATCTAATAGTAGGTGTACAGTGTTTCCAGAATGGTGATACATCCAACAGTAGTTCTACAATGTTTCCAGAATGGTGAGACATCTAACAGTAGTTCTACAGTGTTTCCAGAATGGTGAGTCATTTCCAACAGTTTTTCAAATTTCCAGATCTTTCTAGATTTCCCAGTTTTCCCTTTTGATGTCTTTTATCAATGTGAAATGAGTTAAATGCCATATTTAAGTGGGTTTGAAGCTTTTTTAAGGGCAATAAATTATATATTTGATTTTATAAAAATCTAGAGGCTTTTAATTGTTCAAACCACATGGTTTAATGTGACCCACATTAATGGAAATTTTAATCCATTTCAAATCCTGTTATTCTTAGATCTAATCCTTCAAAGTCAGGCACCTTCCCTTCTTCCATTCCTTCTTATTTCTCTCAGTGTGAGGAATTCCAATACTTTATTCCCAATTGAGTGGTGTGATCAAACTGTAATCCTTGGATCCTTTCCCCTTGATGTTTCTTCCTACTACATGCACACCCCCTATTTTGGTGAAACCAGGAAGTGTCGATCCATCTTCGATATAAGGTCTATTATATCTCTATATTCTAGGTTCCTTGATCTTATTACTCCTATGACTCCTTGCCATGTAATGGATTGTGATATCCATGTTTCTAATGGATACTTCTTGGGTTTTGGTTAGTGTGGTTGTTCCACGACGTCCTCAGGTGAATTCAGTCATTGTGGGAGAGGTGATCATGATATGTTGTGATTGGATCATTCTCATGAAAAGAACATTGTAATCTTTTTGAGGTAAGAGATTCATGGATTCTCTATTTTTTCTTACATCCAGCAGTATAGTTAGCATGATTCATCCCACTGAATTGAATTGAAATTGACATAATAAATATTTAAACCAGATTAAATAATTGGTTTCGATTGTATGTTTTTGCCTCTTGATTTTCTAGATAGTGTGATATATATGACTTGCTGTTTAGCATGTTATTATCAAAAGAAATTGGTAAAGAATGTAAAGTTGAAATTAATTGTAAATTAATTGGAAAAAGATAAAGAGGCATGTAAATGAATCTGATTGTTGTTATAATTTGATGTTAATCAAATTAATGTAGAGGTGAATTTTTAATTGAATTGATTTATAAACATGAAGATTGTTGATGCTTGTTTATTAAAGGCATTTCAAATTAATTATTTAATTAATTTTTGATAGTTATGATAGATTGGTAATTAGGTTTCCCATAGTTGGGACTTAATAATAATGAATCTGTTAACTCAAGATGGATTAAATAACTTTTTCTTTAATAAAAGATAATTCCTATTAGGGTTATGAGTTACCCTCTTACTTATAAAGGACAAGAGACTTATTCTTTGGACCTGTGAGTTCTCATTATGTCAGAAGGCAGGATGCCTTGTTTAAGGGCCAAGAGCCTAGTTGCTATGAAGTTTGTTTCCTACCGCTTGTATTGTTTTGTGAGTCTGGGATGGCTAAGCCTAGAATGATGTTGTGGTTTGTGGGGTAGGTATGCCTAGTAATTGTGGCATAAGTTGACTCCTAGAGTAGCGAGATATGTCGGTTTATGCGTATGGGTGTCGGGGAGGACACTGGAGATGATGAAAATGGTTGAAGTTGGGCTTACTCAATTTTTTTCTTATTGAATGCTTGTTTTTGTTTATCTTATGAACTTTCCCCACTACTTGAGGCAGATGGTCTTTCTTACCCTCCTTCAAAAAGAGGAAAAGATGTGTGGGGTATGCCACATACTTTTCATGTTTATCTTCTCAAGGAAGGATGGGTCTACACTCCTGCTATGGGTGGAAAAGACTTGATGGGTAGTTCATATACTCACCGTGTTGAGCCCCTTGTGTTTGGTATCTTAAAACGATTTCTTATAATATCTATAATTATGGAAAAGTGTTAATGCTGTTAATAAATGATTGAATAAATGATGTTGAACCCATGGGGTTGGATCTTGTTGGGATGCAATGTTGTGGTTACTTCTAAGGATCTGTGGACTCGGTGTGGTTATTCCTTGAGGGATTGAGACTTTTTGGAATAATAATGTAATGTAGTGTGGAAATGTTAATGTTTCATTAATGGTTAAAGAATTAATTAACGTAAAGTGAAACTATTTAAAAGGGACAAGATGATTTAATAAATCTATTTAAATGGTTGTGTTCTTATGGGATATCCAGTCTTAGTAGTGAAATCTAGGAGTCTGAGAGATGTTAGTTGCAGTTGTGTCTAAGACTAGATTTTTTCCATAGTGTTGTTGTGAGCTATATTATATCATGTAATTTTTTTCTATGTTCTACCCCACCTTTTCGGTTAGGGTTAATAACACCATGGGGATTCTGAGCCCTAGGGGGTGTTTTACCCAACATCCCGGTGGGAGGATGGATGGGTGACTTACCTCTTTGGCCCCGCTCTCTTCTCTTGGAAGTTACTTAGGCTGGTATGAACAATGGTTAGTTTTCCCCATATATTTGTGTATAGGGATATAATGGTTTGTGGTTATTTCAAACACATATATTCTAGATATAGTTTCCTAGAGACTACTATAGGTATGATGTGTATAGGTTGTGATGGATTGTGGATCCTTACTCAGTGTATGGGTTGTAGTGTCTTGAGGTGTAATACCCAATGTATGATACACATTATGTGGGTTGTGGTGGATCCTGGAAGCTACAAATTTACTTATAGTTGTGAGGATATTGTAGTGCTTCACCCCGGTGTCTACAGGAAAGCCTTGTGTTGCACGAGGTGCAGGTTGTGGTGCTTGCCTAGGTGTCTTTGGGCCAGCCATTTTGGAGAGATGGCTTAGGACGTGCGACGTTGGGGAAAAGTTGTAAAACACTGGGGAAGTGGTATTAGGGTTCCCTTGATATTATTTATTATAATATATATTATTGTATGTGATAATTGGTGATAGTATCCATGGTAAAGATGGTAATTTAGTATACTTGTTTAGGTTATGAGTTATTTTTACTTGTTGTTTATTGTGCTTAAGTATGCCTTCTTTAATTTTTCATGAGAGGATCTAGGGAGGATCCTACTGACTATACTGTTATACTCACCCTATGTTATATAAACTATTTTTTTTAGGTCACTTGAAGCAGGTTCGAGATCAGACTAGTTACTACTAGCTTGGGGTTACAAGAGCTATTTGGGCTTCATGGTCACTGTCGTTTTACTTTTTTTTGGTACTTGAAGTTTTACCTTTTTAGTTGTAGTAGTTTTTGCATGACATTACATATGTGTACTTGGGTTTCTTTTTATATCATAGTCTGAGCTGGAGTTGGTTGGTGTTTGTCTTATCTCTCTCTTTTTCATGTGTTCTCTTAGAGGGTAATTCCTCCCATATGTGTGTTTATTATACCCTCAGTGCTAGTTCCCAACCTAGGGCCTACTGAAGGTGGGAATTGGGGGTCATTATCTCTCTTCTCACATTTCTGACCATGGAGGGGTACACTTTGTGGGGAGGGGGTCATGATAGAGTGGTATCAGAGGACTGGTTGAGGGATAGGATGGAGTTGGGAGTTAGGCACAGGTGACGTTTCATGGGATGGTAGGGAAACGGTGTCATCCAAGTTTAGAAAGTGATGTAAACTCTAGAGACCATATGAGACATAGGTATTTAGGGCCCCCTATGATCTGAGGCATGAACCTTTAATTTTACAATGGATATTAAATGAAGTGATGTTATTTTTAGGGTAGATACCTTGGAAAGGATCATACATCATTATTCTTTGCACCTATGTTTTAATGGGTAGACCTTGGGGTAGTTTAACCTAAAATGAATATAAAAAACAATTAATTAATGTTAAATTCTTCCATATTTTAGGTTTATAAGTTCCTACTGTTTTTCCTTTTGCAGGTTTGGCTCTAAGTTGACGTCCTTGTCTGGTTCGCACAGAAGATGTTCAGCAGGCTCCGCCAGCAGATCACTGCAGAGTAGAGTTCAAAGACGATGAAACTTGTAGGAGGGCACTCTGAGAGTTTTAGTGCCAAATTTTGTAGAAGCACAAGGGCTTTATTTCAGATGAAGTCATGGAGGACTGGTTGCAAGAGGTTGAGATGGCTTTCAGTTCGATCCGTGCATGAAAGTACCACTAGGTATCGTTGGCTGTGATGATGTAGTGTGGGGAAATGAGTCAGTGGTGGTTCATGTTCCTTGGGGATTGTGAGGAGTCATCGGTCTCGTAGGAGAAGTTCTGAGAGTAGTTTAGAGCCGACTTTCTTTCTTTGACCAAAAACGTGGCTAGTTTCTAGGAGATTCTTACCCTTTGGTAATGAAGCTCCAATGTACGAGAGTTTGGGATTTTTTTATGGAACCTTCTATGATATTCTTCGGACCTATTCCTAGATGAGGAGGCCATGTCAAGGCATTTCAAGGAGACTTTTCATCTAGAGATTCAGCGCCAGGTCACCCCATTTATGCTGACAACATATCTCAAGGAGTTGGAAAAGTTAGATGCCATTGATAGAATGTTTGATAGAAATGGATTGTCATGAGAGGGGAGTCATCAGGATTTCTCATGAAGAAAAGTTATGGTATGGGGTTCCCGATTTTTAGGGATGAAGAGTTTCTTGTTGGCCGGGGGTAAGTTCCAGCCCTCAGCATCTCGTTTCTCTGTGGGCGGTGGTTCTCAGGCCTATGCCAAAGGATTACACACCTGTTTTTTTAATAGTGGATGGGGTTATCAGCAGTGAGAGTGCCCAAACTTTTAGAGTATTTAGCATGCGTTGGGTGTTTGACTTCAGGTTCCTCTGTTGAGGTGTTCCAACCGAGGAAGTAGCAGTAGGTTACACCCGCTTTGGATCAGTAGAAAGCAGATGGGGGTAGGCAGAGGACAGCCCCTGGATGCTCCCCATCCTAAGAGAGTAGAGTGTGGCCATGGTGGTGGTCGTTATAAGGGTTCAATAGTTCATGGAATAATTCATGGGCAGCTTCATGCTTTAGCATTGTTAGTTCCAGATGATCCAGATGTCATTCAATCCACCCATTTATTTTTTTCTACTTGGGACTATTCCTTGTTTGATTCAAGAGAAACACACTCCTTTATATCACCTGCCCTTTTCCATGCTTTGGGACTTGAGGTAGAGAGACTTCTAGTGCCCTTGGCATTGACTACACTGGTTGGAGGTCAAGATGACTTGTTTGAAGTATGTAGAGACTGTGAGCTAGTGTTGTGGCAACTCTGCTCTTGGGGATATTTCCTTTGTTTACAAATACAACCATATTATGTCATAATCGGCTTAGATTGGTTGTAACTGGTGCAGGATATTTTGGATTTCTTCCAGAGGCAGGTGGTGTTCTTCGATGATGATAGAGATCCAGTAGTCTTTATTGGAGAGAGAGACCCTTGGATGGGTTAGAGGTGTGTTCCTTCCTTGTCATCCTTGATGGATGAGCTGATATTGATTTCATTAGAGGTTCATGAGTCATAATTTCCTAGGGTCATTGAATAATACCATGATGTCATTCTATAAGATCTTGTAGCATTACCCCCTTAGTGGGAGATCAAGTTTGAGATCGAACTACAACTAGGAATGTCTCCTATATTGATGTATCCATATAGTATGGCACCTTCCGAGTTGCGAGATCTGTGTATACATCTTTATGGTCTGTTGCAGTGCGGTTTTTTTCAGTGTGTCACCGTGGGGTGTACTGGTTTTGTTCGTGAAGAAGGATAACGACAGTTTGTGGTTGTGTGTCAATTATCACCATTTTAACGAAGTGAAAGTGAATAACCACTATCCTCTTTTGTGCATTGATGATTTTTTCAATAAAATGAAGGGTGAAAGTTTTCTCTCTAAGATCTACTTACGGTCTGGGTATCATAAAATGCATGTGAAGGATGAGGAAATTGTAAATACTGCTTTTTGTTGTCGTCTTGGGTATTAAAAGTTATTGGTGATGTCGTTCGGTGTGACGAATTCTCCAACTGTGTTAATGGGGTTGATGAATGTTGTGTTCTGTGAGTTCCTGGATAAGTTTGTGGTGGTTTTAATCTGCGAAATCCATGTATACTCCATGTTTGATGAGGATCATAGAGGGAATATGTGTTATGTTTTTGGAGTTATTCATCAACAACATCTATTTGGGAAGTTATTGAAGTGTGAGTTTTGGGCTCGAGAATTTTGCTTCTTGGGGAATTTTGTATCCTAGTAGGGAGTAGATGTGGATTCATCGAAGATGGATGTAGTTCTTTCTTGGTCATCCCCCAAGATAATGGAAGAGTTGAAAAGTTTTCTTGGTCTCACAGGCTATTACAAGAGGTTCATAGCTGATTTCTCTCAGGTTGTGACTCCTCTGACAACATTGACTATAAAGGATCATGTGTTCATGTGGACTGATCAGTGTCATGTAGCTTTTGAGGATCTAAAGTAGAATTTGGTTAGTACTTTAGTTATTTTTCTGTCAGTATAGGGAGTTCAGTTTGATTTTTTCTATGATACTTTACGTCTGGGGTTGGGCTACATTTTGATATAGCAGAAATTGTTCATTTCTTATTGGTCTTAGTAGTTAAATCCCCATTAATTTAACTATGCCACCCATGATATTGAGTTGGAGGTAGTGGTGTTTTCGCTTATGTTGTGGATACATTACCTCAACGACGAGCTCTTTTTGGTTTTCACCGATCATAAGAGCCCGAGGTATGTTTTCTCCCAGCGTGACTTTAACTTATGACAACGTCGATGGATGGAGTTCTTACTGGATTACAATTTCAAAATCTCATATACACCTGGTAAATGGAATGTTGTATCCAATGCACTGAGCATGAAGTCGCGTAGTGATGTAGTGTGTGAATCAAGTGATTCCTAGAGGGTGATGGAAGAAAATTCAACATTACTTATGGATATGGTAGATTTTGGGGGTAGAGGTTGTCTTTTATAGATGACAGTGTAGTCATATTTGGTTAAACATGTAGAAGATTCCCAATTGGGGGATCTTGAGGTGGAGGTTTGGAGAGACCGAGTCATTTGTGGAGAGGCCCCTGAAGGTAGGTATGAGGATGAATAACACGAGGTGTTGTTTCAGGGAAGGATTTTAATTACTTTGGAAGTGCGGTAGATAGTATTCAGGGAGTTCCATAGTTCACCTTTAGAGGTATATTCTGGTGTGAAGAAGATGTACTGAGCTTTGAAAAGTCAGTTTTGGTGGCTTGGGTTGAAGCATACAATTTTAAATTTTTTGTATTGATGTTTGGTCTACCAGAAGGTGAAGGTGGAGCATCGTGTTCATGGTGGTTTTATCCATCCATTATATGTTCCTCAGTGGAAGTGGGAGCACATATCGATGGACTTTGTTACCGGTTTATCTCAAGCTCGTGGAGGATGTGACGCTATATGGGTGGTAGTGGATTATTTGATGAAATCATTCCACTCTATAGTGATCAATGAGTCTATATTAGTGGAGGTTTTTTCAATTAAGTATCTAGAGGAGGTGGTGAGACTCCACAGAGTCCCGAGGATGATATTTTTTGATCGAGATCCTTGTTTTACCTCCAGGGTGTGGAGAGGTATCCATAATTTTTTTGGCTCTCAACTATGCCTTAGCACTGGATTTCATCCGCAGATGGATGGTCAGACAGAGAAGACCTCCCAAACTCTTGAATACATGTTGTGCTCTTGGGTCCTAGATTTTGGTGGTTCTTGGATAAGGAACTTAACCTTAGTAGAGTTCACTTAAAAAAATATCTTCCACTCCACCATTGTTATGGCAATGTTTGAAGCCTTGTATGGATGACCTTTCCATTCTCCATTTTTCTATACTAGGGTCGGAGAGTCATAAATTCTATGGCTGGAACTAGTATAAAATACTACTAAGATGGTTTAGGTGATTTATGAGAGGATGAATGCAGAACAAGATCTTCAGAAGTCCTATTATGATCATAGGAGGAGACCTCTGTAGTTTTACGTTGGGATCACCTATTTTTGAAGGTGACTTCCCATCATGGGTAGCAAAGGTTTGGTTGTGGGAGTAAGATTTCTCCCCAGTTTATTGGGCCTTTTGAGGTGTTGGCTTGAGTCGGAGCCCTGGAATATCGAGTATCACTTCCCCTGCAGATGAGCCAGATACACCATGTTTTTCATGTGTCACATCTCCTTCATTATTTTCATGATGACTTTCACGTCATCTATTAGGGCCATATTGATGTTGATGATGAAACAACCATCAAGGAGTGTCCTGTAGAGATCTAGGACCACAAGGAGAAGGTTTTTCACAGAAGTTTTATCCCCTTGGTTCGTGTCTTGTGGTGGAACAGTGGCATGGAGGAGAGTACCTAGGAACGTGAGTCGCAGATACATGCTCAGTACCCTGAGTTTTTTTATGTTTATCTCTTTTCTTTTAATGATTTTCATTTGTGGTTATATACCTTTCGTGTTTATAAGATGGATTTATCTTGTTGATTTTTGTGGATTTCTCTATTTTTAGAGGTATCTCTCTAAGGAGAGTGTTTAGGGTGTAGTTATATTTTTCAAGTGGTTTCTTAAGGTCCCTTTGATGAAGCAGTTTAGCTCCTTTCATGATGAGAGCCTTGAGAGGTATCTCGAAGGGTTGTTGTTCAGACCCCTTTTTTTATGTTTCCTCTCTAGGTTGGTTTTTCATTTTTGAGGAAAATAATTTTTTGAGAGGTATCTTATGTAATGGCTTTGACCTATCTAGATCATTCCTTTGTTAAAATCTGGTGTTTGAGGTGTTTTGGGAGGTCAAGGTGACTTATCCCCAACACTTTTCCAAATTTTCAGTTCTATGAACAATGTTTATAAATTTTCAAGACATCCAATGGTCGTTATATAGTGTTTCCATAATGGTGAGACATCTAATGGTAGGTCTATAGGGTTTCTAGAATAGTGAGACATCCAACAGTAGGTCTATAGTGTTTTCAGAATGGTGAGACGTCTAACGGTAGGTCTATAGTGTTTCCAAAATGGTGAGACATCTAATGGTAGATGTACAATGTTTCCAAAATGGTGATACATCCAACAGTAGGTCTATAGTGTTTCCAGAATGGTGATACATCTAACGGTAGGTCTACAATGTTTCCAAAATGGTGAGTCATTTCCAAAAGTTTGTCAAATTTCCAGATTTTTCCAAATTTCCCAATTTTTCCCTTTTTATGTCTTTATTTGATGTCAAATGAGTTGAATGCCATATTTAAGTGGGTTTGAAGGAATTTCAAGGGCTATAAATCATATCTTTATTTTTCTAAAAATCTGGAGGTTTTTAATTGGTCAAACTTCATGGTTTAATGTGATCCACATTAATGGAAATTCTAAGTCGTTTCAAATCCCATTAGTCTCGTATCTAATCCTTTAAAGTCAACCACCTTCCCTTATTTCATTCCTTCTTATTTATCTTGGTGTGAGCTACCCAATAATTTCTTCCCATAGAAGTTGTGTGATTAAACTATAATCATTGGATCGTTTCCCCTTGAATTTTCTTCCGGTTGCATTCTCATCCCCTATTTTGGTGCAACCAAGAAGTGTTGATTTGTCATCGATATAATTTATGTTCTACCTCCATCTTCTAGGTTCCTCGATCTATTTCCTCTCGTATCTCCTTTACATGTAATTTTCTATGATCTCCAGGTTTCTAATGGATACTTCTTGGGTGTTGGTTGATGCATTCATGCCCCATCCTCCTTGGGTGAATGTAGTCATTGCGGGAGGGGTGATTGTGGTCTATTGTGATTGGCCCTTTATCATGAAAAGAATGTTGTAAAACTTTTGAGATAGGGTATTCATGGATTCTCTTTTTTTATTACATAAAGTAGTAGAGTTAGCATTATTTATCCCATAGAATCACAATGAAATTGACATAATAAATATTTAAAATGGATTAAAGAATTGGTTTTAATCGTATGTCATTGCCTCTTGATTTTTTAAATAGTGTGACATTTATTCCTTGCTGTTTAGCATGTTATTCTCAAAGGAAATAAATAAATAATGTAAAGTCATAATTAATTGTAAATTAACTGGCCAAAGATAAAGAGGAATGTAAATGAATCCTATTTTTGTTGTAATTTGATGTTAGTCAAATTAATTCATAGGATTATATTTAATTGAATTAATTGATAAAACTAAAGCATGTTAATTATTATTGATTAAAGGCATTTTAAATTAATTGTTTAATTAATTTTTGATATCTATGATAGCTTGCTGATTAGGTTTCCCATAGTTGGAACCTACTAATAATGAATCGGTTAATTCAAGACAGATTAAATAACTGATTGTTTGAGAAAAGATAATTCTTGTTAGGGTTTTGAGTTACCATCTTGCTTATAAAGGCCAAGATCCTTATTCTTCAAAGCTGTGAGTGATCATTATATATAAAGCTTGGATTCCTTGTTTAAGGGCTAAGAGCCCAGTTTCTATGATGTTTATTTCCAACTGCTTGTATTGTTTTGTGAGCCAGGGTTGGATGAGCCTGGAAGGCTGTTGTGGTATGTGGGGCAGGGAGGCCCAATGGTTGTGGTAGCAGTTGATGCCTAGAGTGGTGAGATACATCATTTTATGCATTTTAGTTTCAGGGAGGACACTGGAGATGATGAAAAGTGTTAAAGTTGGGCATACTCGATTTTTTTCTCATTGGATACTTTTTTTATCTGATATACTTTCCTCTCTAATTGAGGCATATGGTATTACTTACCCTCCTTCCAAAAGAGGTAAATATGTGTAGGGTATTCCATGTGCTTTATGTGTTTATATTCTTAAGGAATGATGGTTCTACACACCTGCTATGGGTGGAAAAGACTCAATGGGTAGTTTATCTACTCACTGTGTTGAGCCCATTATGTTTGGTTGCTTAGAATTATTTCTTAGAATACCTATAATTATGGAAAAGCGTTAATGATGTTAATAAATTATGGAATAAATGATGTTGAACTCATGGGGGCACAGCTTACTAGGATGCAATGTTTTGGTTACTTCTAAGGATCTGTGGACTTAGTTTAGTTATGCCTAGAGCACATGAGACTTTGTTAGAATGCTAATATAATGTAATGTGGAAATGTTAATGGTTGATTAATGGTTAAATAATTAATTAAAATAAAGTTAAACTAATTAAAAGTGGCAAGATGATTTAATAAATCTCTTTAAATGGTTGTGTGCTTATAGGATATCTAGTCTTAAGAGTGGCAGTTGGGAGTCTGAGAGACGTTAGCTGCAATTGTTTCTAAGACTAGGTATTTCCCATAGTGTGGTTGTGAGCTATATTCTATCATGTACTTTTTGTGTTTTTATATGCTACATCACCCTATCAGTTAGGGCGACTAGAACCCCAGGGATCCTGATCCCTAGGGGGTGTTTTCCCCAAAATCCTGGTGGGAGGATGGATGGTTGACTTCCCTCTTTAGCCCTGCTCTCTTCTCTTAGAACATAATTGTGCTGGTATGCATATTGGTTAGTTTTTCCCATATATGTGTGTAGAGGGATATAATGGATTCTGGTTATTTCACACACATATATTCTGGATATAGTTTCCTACAGACTACTATTGGTATAACGTGTGTAGGTTGTGATGGCTTGAGGATCCTTACTTGGTGTATGGACTATAGTGGCTTGAGGTGTAATAACTGATGTATGATACATGTTATGTGGGTTTTGGTGACTCCCAAAAACTACCTGGTTACTTCTGGTTGTATGTATGGTATGGTTCTTCACCCAGGTGTCTGTGGGCAAGCCTTGTGTTACACAAGGTGTAGGTTGTGGTGCCCGCCCAGGTGTCTTCAAGGTAGCCTTTTTGGAGTGAGATGGCTTAGGACATGCAACATTGGAGAAAAGTGACAAAATTGTGGGGAAGTGGTTGCAGGGTACCCTTGATATTCTTTATTATATTATATATTCTTATATGTGATACTTGGTGAGAGTAGCCTTGGTGAGGTAGGGAACTTTGTATACCTATTGAGGTGATGATTTAATTTCACTTGTTGTTCACTGTGCTTTAGCATGATTTCTTTAAATTTTCATGAGAGGCTCTAGGGAGGATCCTACTAAGTATACTGTTATACTCAACCTATGTTATATAAACTATTTTTTTTTCAGGTCACTTGGAGAAGGTTGGAGATCATGCTGGTTACTACTAGCTTGGGGTTGCAGGAGCTGTTTGGGCTTCATGACTACTGGAAATGGAGGTTTTCCCAATGGATATATACCAACGGTTTATTCAAACAATTGGTATACTATAAAAAAGGCAACATTTTACAATTGTTTTAATAAACCGTTGGTAAATAGAGGATTTCCCACCAATTTTTTAAAAACCGTTGGGAAAGTTTTCCCCCAAATACACAACACCCCTCGACTCGATTAGAGACCCTGCAAACCCCAATCCAAAGCTACTCCCAAAGTTTTCTCATCTTCGAAACACATTATAGTCATAGATCCATCTTCAATCAATCAATTTTTTATTTCTAAACTAAAAATTAGTAAGTTTTACCTTATATTTAATGTTCTCCCTCTATTTTTTCTGTTTTCTTTTTTGATTTGGACTAAATTTGAGTTCCTGCAGTCTATGGCATACCGAACCCTTTTATTTGTTTTTTTTCTCTACACTTAAAACATGGTAAAGGGTTTATTTAGTGGGGTGATATGGTAGTTTTTATGGACCTTATTTTAGTTGAAAATTGGATTTGGATTTTGTATTTATAGTTTTTGTTCAAGGAATAATGGGAAGGGTATTGATATTGATGATGAATCGGCACCCCTAAACACCCCCACCCCACCCCCTAGACACCTCCCACCCCCTGGACAGCCCCCACCACCCCCCTAAACACCCCCCATTGGATAGCCCCCACCCCCTACACCCACCACCCCACCCCCTAGATAGCCCCCCACCACCCTGGACACCCCACCCTTCTACACTCCTCCCCCCACCCCCTAGACACCCCCACCCCCTGGACAGCCCCCTCCCCCCCACCCACTGGACACCCCCACCCTTTGGACAACCCCCTCCCCTCCAACCCTCCTAGACACCCCCACCCCCACCCTCCCTGGACACCCCTCACCCCCATGGATAGCCCCCCCCCCCCCCCCCCGACACCCCACCCCCTGGAACCCCCCCACCCCCCCGGAAACCCCCCACCCCACCCCCCAGACACCACCCCCACCCCTTGGACACCCCCAACCCCCTAGATACCCCCACCCCCCCCCCCCCCTCAAAACCCTCCACACCCTTGGACAGCCCCCCCCCCCCCCCCCCACACCCTTATACATCCCCCTTGACACCACCCCACCTCCTAGAAAGCACCACACCTCCTAAGTGCTTGGTCCAATTTTTAAATTGGAATTAACAATGTAGTTCATTTCCCCTTTCCCTAATGACATTTCCTAAGTTACACATAGAGCCTTATAAATTAAATTTTTCATGTTTTGATAAATTTAATTTTTCATGTTTTGATAAATTGAATGGTTTTTTTGGAATGAAATGGCTAATGCATGATGGTTTTCCTTTCTTAATGAATAAAATGATTTTAAATAAAATTACCCTAAGGGGGGATGCAAGAGAGGTAGGGGTTGTCTAGGTGTGGGGGGTTGTCCAGGTGGGGGTGGGTTGTCCAGGGGGTAGGGGGCTGTAGGGGGTGGGGGCTACAAGGGTGTGGGGGAGGGGGTATGGGATACCCAAGGAGGGGTGTGGGCTGTCTAGGGGGTCAGGGTGGGGTGTCTATGTGGGGGAGGGGGTGTGGGTTGTCCTGGGGGGTGGGGGTGGGTTGTTCAAGTGGGGGATGGGGTGTGGGTTGTGCAGGGGGTGGACTGTCCACGGGGTGGGTAGGTTGTCCAAGTGGGGGAGGGGGGGTGGGGTGTCCCGGGAGAGGGGTGGGCTGTCCAGGTGGGGGTTGGGGCTGTTTAGGTGGGGGTGGGCTGTCCAGGTGGGGGTTGGGGCAGTCCAGGTGGGGGGGGGGGGTGTCCAGGGGGGCTACAGGGGGTGTGGGCTATCTAGGGAGGGGGTGGTCTCTCCAAGGGGTGGGATATCTAAGTGGGGGAGGGGGTATGGGTTGTCCAAGGAGGGGGGTGGATGTCCAGTGGGGGTGGGGGCGTGGGCTGTTCATGTGGGGGTGGGGGGTGTCCAGGGGGTGTAGGGCGTGTAGGGGGGTGTAGGGGGGGAGGGGGGGGAGGGGGGTATAGGGGAGGGGGTGTGGGCTGTCAAGGGAGGGGGGTGGGTTGTCTAGGGGTGGTGGTGGGTGGGATATCCAGGTGGGGGAGGGGGTGTGGGCTGTCAAGGGGGGTGGGCTGTCAAAGGGGGGTGAGGGTAGGCTGTCCAGGTGGGGGAGGGGGTGTGGGTTGTCCAGGGAGGAGGGGGGTGGTCCGTCTATGTGTGGTGGGGGTGTCCAGGTGGGGTGGGGGGGCTATCCAGGTGGGAGGGACTGTAGGGGGGGTAGGGGGGATGTAGGGGTGTGGGGTGTATAGGGAGGGGGTGGGTTGTCCACTCCGATACTCTACAAAAAAATAAGAATCACATATAACCAATGTATAATTTCTTTTACACGTTATGACTTTTCTTGAAGTTCCATACCAATACACACTCTTACCCTTCCAAGAAGAAGTGATCTTTGCAAATAAATATCACTCAGGTTCTTATCCACTATCCATATTGATCTCATACAAATTTAACAATCGTACAACTCCATATCACCTAATAATATAACAAAGCTCATACACCCATGAGTAGTGTCCCATTGAAACATGGCTCATCAAATCTGATCCACGTATGATATTTGGTGGTGTGTTTACAATTGGGTGTATTGTGAATTATATGTATGATATTCATGGTTTACACAAAAATTCTTCTTGGTCATCTATAATAGGCTTGAAATCATGCTACAATTGGAAAGAGATTGGATTTTATGACCCTAGTTTGGGGGTAGACACCCCCACTAACTTGGAAACAACCCCCACCCTTGGACACCCCCACCCCTCTAGACAGCCCCGCCACTCCCATGGACAGCCCGCCCACCCCCTGTGGATAGTCCGCCCACCCCCCTGGACACCTCGTACCCCCCTGGACAGCCCTGCCACCCCAATAGACATCCATCCCACCCACCCCATACCCCCTAGACTGCCCTGTCACCCCTTGGACAGCCCGTCCACCCCCTTGGAAACCTAGTACCCCCTGGACATCCCCCTTGGAAATCCCCCCCACCCCACCCCCACCACCCTTGGACAACCCCGACCCCCTGGACAACCCCTCCATCCCCATGGACAGCCCTCCCTCCCTAGACACCTCGTACCCCCTAGATAGCCCCCCACCCCCATGGATAGCCCGCCCACCCCTAGACAACAGCCCACCACCCTCGGGACACCGCCCATCCCCCTAGACACCCCCACCCCTGAAAATCCCCCACCCCCACCACCCTAGACACCCCTGACCCCCCTGGACAGCCCTGCCCACCCCCTATAGAGCCCCTTGGAAATCCCACCCCCCCACCCCCTAGACACCCCCGAACCCCTGGACAGCCCTGCCACCCTCGTGGACAGCCCACCCACCCCCCTATACAGCCCCGCCCACCCCCTGGACAACCCCTTCGGAAAGCCCCCCCCACCCCCTGGACACCCCGACCCCCCTAGATAGCCCCCCCCCCCCCCCCCCCCCCCCCCCCGACACCCCATACTCCCTTAGACACCATGTACCCCATGGACACCCCCCGACACCCCTAAGACCTCTCTTTAACATTTTACCAGGTAATAAACATGATGGTTTGTATTCTTCTGAAAATCATGTATTGAAACCTACATCATCTACCTGGGCTAAAGAAATTAAATTTTTCCTTAATTTGGACAACTGTTTTACCCATTATGAATCTGGTAGAATCAATGTTCCATGATTTTAATAGACAGATAACACTTAGTAAATAACCATCCTACTAAAAATTAAATTACTTTATTACATCTTGTATTATTTATTAACTTCATTATATATCTGTTCAAACTCACCTAAAACAATGGATAGTTAAATTATCCATGAATCCCCCTATCCCCTCTCATTTTTTGGGTTACACATTTGTTATCCTTTTCTATTTACTTCCATATTTGTTTTCAAATATAGGAAATGAAACCAATTGAAGAGAGGCGACGAAAATAGATTATGGACAACAATCGTCCCATGACTGAGCTGGGAATTCCACCACTAGTGCCTGTAATGAGTATTTTATTTCAAATATATATATATTTAAATAATATATAATTTCATGTGATTAATTTTTTTAAACATTTTTCATGTTTTTCGTTAATACTAATTATTGAATTTTATTTAATAATCATCTAGAAGAAATAAAAAAACATTGATTCTAAAAAATACCTCCACACATTGGGATGTACTACGATGCCAGATCATGAGAGGAAGTAGGTATGACCGTTTATAATCTTTCATTACGACTTTCACTTTCTATTGCTTCCTCCATAATTTATTTGATTGTTAAAGTTGTTATATAATTTTTGTTATGAAATTAATTATTGGTATCCTATTTTTAATTATTGTTTCCTACATTCAATGTCATTGTAGAGGCATAAATTGAATATAGAAGGACGTGTACCTCGAGAAAAATTATTTTTCTTGAGTAGAATGAAGAAAGATGGAAGTGCGGTTAATGAACCGACTCAGCAGTAGATTGTAAGTTTTTCTTTGTAGATTTAAAATTTTAATCTCTATTTTTTAACTTAATAATATATTTATATTTGTAACAGGATACTTTAGAGTCCCTTGATTCCCATGAACCTGACAATTTTGGGCCAAATGATCACTTACATCAGGTGTTGGGAGATGAACACCCTGGTAGAGTATGTTGCTGACCTGGGAAGAGTATAGTTTGGACGAGGTATTGGCCCTCCTCAGGTATGAGTGGTAGTGATGCTAAGTTGTAGCAGGTTAAGAAACAGGAAAAATAGGCTGAAAAAGGGCAAAAAATATGAAAAAACAGTCTATTAGGGCAAACACTTCATTTATGAAACTGGTGGAATTTTTACGTCCAACACTTCCACTAGAGGCCATCACTGCTTGTAATGAATATATTTCATCGATGCATTCTATATATGGTGCACTAGGTTATAGTTATAGTGTTGGTCAAGATGATGGTGAGGAGGAGGCCGAGGAGGAGGAGGAGGAGGTCAAGGAGGAGGCCGAGGTGGAGGAGGAGGGTGATGAGGAGGTTGAGGCTGAGTATGAGGGTGAGGAGGAGGGTGTTGAGGAGGGAGGGGATGATGATGGGGATGATGAGGTGGATGAGGGTGAGGGTGATGACGGTGGTGATGATAATGATGGTGATGAGGGACAGATTGATCCGTTACATTTGTGACTGATATTACTGACCTTTGATGTTTATTGATTTGTTATGGCTGAATATATGTGTCATTAGGTAGGTCACATTATCTTTATTTTTTTTATCTATAAATAATAAAACATGACTTGATAATTTTATATGAATGGTTCGCCCCTCCCCTAGAAAGCCCTGCCACCCTTATGGATAGCCCGCCCACCCCCCTGGACACCCCTTACCCCCCTGGACAGCCCCTCCACCCTCGTGGACAGCCCTCCCACACCCTGGAAAAACCCTCCCCCTGTGGAAAGATGCCCCCACCCCCATGGAAAACCATCCCACCCCCTGGACACCCCTACCCCTGTGGACACCCCCCCCCCCACCCCCGTGGATAGCCCGCCCAACACCCCTAGACACCCCTACCCCCCTGGACAGCCCCACCATCCCTGTGGACAACCCGCCCACCCCCTAGACACCCCATATCCCCCTGGAAATCCCCACCCACACCTTGGACACCCTGTACCCTCATCAACAGCCCCCACCCCTATGGACAGTCCACCCACCCCCACTAGACAGCCCCGCCATCACTGTGGACAACCCACCCACCCCCTGGACAGCACCTCCCCCCATGGACATCCCCCCACCCCTGTGGAAATCCCACCCATTCCCCTGGACACCCCTACCCCCATGGACACCCCCACCCCCGTGGACAGCCCGCCCACCCCCTGGACACCCCATACCCCCTGGACAGCCCCGCCACCCCCATGGACTGCCTTCCCACCCCCTGGACACCCTTTACCCCCTAGACAGCCCTACCCACCCCCCTAAACACCCTGTACCCCATGGACAGCCCACCCCCCCTTGGAAAACCCACCCACCCCCTAGATAACCCCACCACCCCCGTGGATAGCCCGACCACCCCCTTGGACAGTCCCTCCCCCCATGGTTAGCCGCCCTACCCCCGTGGATAGCCCGCCCACACCCAGGACACCCCCTACCCTGTGAACACCCCCCACCCCCACCCCTGTGGATGGCCCGCCCACCCCCCTGGACACCCCCACCCCCTAGACAGCCCCGCCACCCTTTTGGATAGCCTTCCCACCCCCTAGACACCTTGTACCCCATGGACACCCCCCCCCACACCCCCTGGACAACCCCTACCCCCTAGACAACCTCTCCAACCTCGTGGATAGCCCGCCCACCCCCATAGACACCCTGTACTCCTGAAAAATCCTGCCCACCCCCTGGAAAGCCCGCCTACCCCCTGGACACCTCGTACCCCCTGGATAGCCACTCCCTGGAAAGCCCCCCCCCCCCACCCCCTGGACAACCCCTACCCCCCTGGACAGTCCCTCAACCCCCGTGGATAGCCCGCCCACACCTCTGGACACCCTGTACCCCCTAGACAGCCCTGCCCACCCCCCTGGACACCTCTTACCCCCTAGCAACTACCCACCCCCTAGAAAGCCCCCCGGAAAGCCCCGACCCCCCTGGACAGCCCCGCCACCCCTATGGACTGCCGACCCACCCCCGTGGACAGTCCCTCCCCCCGTGGATAGCCCCCCCACCCCCGTGGAGAGCCCTCCCACCCCTGGACACCCCTACCCCCTGGAAAGCCCCTCCACCCTTGTGGACAGCCCGCCGACCCCCCTAGACAGCCCCACCCACCCCTGGACACCCTGTACCCCCCTGGATAGCCCCCCACCCACGTGGAAAGCCTTCCCACCCATGTGGACAGCCCGCCCACCCCCTTGGACACCCCATACCCCCTAGACATCCAGTGCACCCTCGTGGATAGACCACCCACCCCCTTGGACACCCCATTCCCCCTAGACACCCCCCACACACACCCCCGTGGACAGCCCTCCCACCCCCGTGGACAAGCCGCCCACCCCCTAGACACCCCCTACCCCCTCGACATCCTCTCCATCCCCCATGGATAGCCCACCCACCCTCCTAGACACCCCTCCCCTTGTGGATAGCCCCCCCCCCCACCCACATGGATAGCCCGCCCACCTCCCTTGGACACCCCTACCCCCCTGGATAGCCCCGCCACCCCCGTGGACAGCCCACCCACCCCCTGAACACCCTATACCCCCCTGGATAGCCCCACCCACCCCCTGGACACCCTGTACCCCCTGGATAGCCCCCTCCCCTTGGAAAACCCCCCACCTCCGTGGATTATAGGGTTTCTAACAACTCGAAGATCCCATTAATTATAGATACCCACTTCATTGCCTCCTAGGATCCTTGATCACCAATAAAAAATAGTGGATGCTATTTTAGAAACTCCCATGCATAATCAATGATCTGAGAAGAACATGGCTATTCCACTTGCACAAGAGTTTGAGTAGAGACCAAGACTATGAAGACAATAGATGCATCATAAGAATGACTACCTCACATATCAGTTTATTGAATTTTTTATTTATTTATAGTGGTAACATTATAAAGAATTATCAAAAACAAAACGTTTAGTAAAATAATATGATGTTCTAAAACAAGGGACACAAAATCAAAAATCCCATAAAGATAAATCATAAATAATTCTTTATAAAACCATTTCAAAATCACATAATAGAGACTTATTTCTATTAAAAACTCCCTAATGGTTTATAAAAATACATTTTAAGGATTCATTTCAAAAATTATATAGTATTTTTGTCCCACAATAAAAATTTAATCCATTTCCTAATAACCAAATCCCCCTTCCTACCATACACACCAAAAATATTCATTTTTTCCTAAAGAAGCACATACTATTAAAATAAACACTATTCCAAATTCATTTTAAAAATACCAATGATCTTAAAATCCATGAAATTCATTACATTAAAACCATTACAACCCCCCCCCACCACCCCCTGGACACCCCCTACCCCCTGGATAGCCCCACCACCCCCGGGGACACCCCCCACCCCCGTAGACATCCCCCCCACCCCCTAGACACCACCCCACCCCCCTGGACACCCCCAACTCCCTAGACCGCCCCCACCCCCTGGACACCCCCACCCCCATTGACAGCCCCCTACCCCTAGACAGCCCCCCAACCCCCTGAACACCCCCACCCCCATGGACAGCCCCCACCCCCTTGGACACCACCCCACCCCCCTTGGACAGCCCCCTAAACCCCTGGACCCGCACCCACCCACCCCCTAGACACCACCCCACCCCCTAGACACCCCCACCCCCTAGAAATCCCCCCAACCCCCTCGACAACACCCCACCCCCTGGACACCACCCCCATCCCCCTAGACACCACCCCACCCTCCTAGACACCCCCATAGACAGTCCCACCACCACCCTGGACAACCCCCCCCCCACCCCCACCTCGTGGACACCCCCATCCCCCCAGACACCCCCACCACCTTGACACCCCTACCCCCTTAGACAGCCACCCCAACCCCCTGAACAGACCCCCAAACTCCTAAATTATAAATTGAATTCTTTATGTATTTAATTAACTTATGAATTATGTGTTAATGCTGTATGGGTATACTTGATATAGGGGTATACTTGTTGTATGTGTATACTTGATGTAATTACCTTATGAATTATGTGTTAATTTTGTATGTGTGTAGAGGGTAATTAAATATAGAATTGGAGGTATTCAGAATTCTGTATGAATTATGTGTTGTATGAATTCTGTATGAAATCATATAGAATTCCCCCCAACCCCCTGTATGAATTCTACAGGCCTGCTGGTGGAAGCTGGTGGAATTGTTTCAGGTGCACAGGGGGAGGCCAACTAGCCGGCTTGCTACTATAGGTATTTAATGTATATACCAATAGTTTTCAACCGTTGTCATATCTGTAAAATAAGAACTTTTACCAATGGTTTTATGTAAACTGTTGGTAAAAGTATATGCCAATGGTTTGTAAACCATTGTCATAGATATATTCACTTCATATTTCCCAATGGTTTGTGGGAAACCATTGGTCAAAGTCTATACCAAAAACTTAAAAACCATTGGTATAGAGATTATTTTTTACTTTACCAATGGTTTTAAACCATTGGTAAACATTTATACCAACGGTTTCAGTAAACCGTTGGTATATACTCATTTTTTCAGATATATCCCAATGGATCTCACATAACTATTCGGATATGTCTATCCCTAAGGCTCAAGACCCAATGGTTTGGACAACCATTGGTATAGTTTATACCAACAGTTGTCCAGACTTTTCCATTGGTTTTAAACCATTGGTAAATATGAAAATTCCAGTAGTGGTGGTTTCTACTGTTTTACTTTATTTTGGTACTTGCAGTTTTATCTTTTGAGTTGTAGTAGTTTTTTAATGACAATAAATATGTTTACTTGGGTTTCTTTTTGTATCATAGTCTGAGATAGAGTTGGTTGGTGTATGTCTTATCTCTCTCTTTCTCATGTGTTATCTTATAGGGTAATGCCTCCAATCTATGTGCTTATTATACCCTCGGTGCTAGTCTCCAACCCAGGGCCTATTGGAGGCAGGACTCGGGGGGGGTCATTATCTCTCTTATCACATTATCGGCCCTATAGGGGTACACTTTTTAGGGAGGGGGTCATGAAAAAATCTTTATCACTACAAATAGAAACAATCATAAAACCTTTTTCATTTTGAACTAATTTACAAAAAGTAGTCAATCTAGATAAATTATCATTTTTATGAGAAAGAAAATATACCCATGTAAATATACTATAATCGTCAATAATTACTAAAGTATATTTATTTCCACCAAGGCTTCAAATTTGAGTGGGACTAAATAAATCTAGATGTACTAACTGTAAAGGTATATTAGTAATTATCCGATTGATGGGACTAAATGAAATTTTTTGTTACTTACCTTTCATGAAAGCATCACATATATGAAGATGTTCTTTCTTAAATAAAGGTAGTTGTAACACATTCTCATGTTTTGAGAGCTTATGTAACATTAAAAAATTGACATGACCTAGAACTTTATGCCAAAGGATTTTTTCATTCTCTAAAACATTCAAACATTTTACATGTTAGACAATTAGTTCAGAAAAATCAATAGTATAAATATTATATTTTAAATTAGCATAAAATAATAAAGAATCATCTTTAAAAAATAAATATTTATTATTTTTGAAATTTAACTTCCATTCTATCATCACATAATTGTGATCTACTAATTAAATTATGTTTTAGACCTTCAACATATAAAACTTTATAAATAAAAGGAGAATTTGAAATACTAACTTTACCAAAACCTTTTACTTTTCCTTTGGAATTGTCTCCAAATGTAACAGTGACTCCAACACATGTGTTGTAAGTGGTAAAATTTGATGGGTATTTAGTCATATGACTAGAGCATCCACTTTCCATGTACCATATGTCATTCTTGAGACATCCAAGACATTTTTTCTATAGAAACCAATCGCTTGAAAATTTCGGTACCCAAGATACTTTGGGTCTAATAGGATTTGTAATAAATTATTTAGGTACCCATATAGAATTTAAACTTGTATTGTAAGGTACTCTAGATAATAAGGATTTAGAAATATTATCTTTTGTAAATCCCAAAGATTTTTTAAATCTAGGACAAAAATCATTTTCATATTGACCTTTCATGCCACATTTAAAACAAGTAATAGTTGAAGTACAATCATTTTTTATTTTGTTAAAAATGAGTTTTATACATTTGGCGTAATATTCTATCATAGAAAAAACCATTTTTTATCAGTTTTAGTCAAAGACATCATCTCATGATATTTTTCATGACCTTTAATAAAATAAGATAGACTTTTTTTATGAAATTCAACTTCCTTTTTCAAAATTTTATTCAAATATTGAGAAGATTTCAAATTTTTATAATCTTTTGAATGAGAAGTAGAAGAATAGTTACTTAGTTTTTCATTTTCTTGTAAAATCACTTTATTTTCATAAATAAATTTCTCATTATTTTCTTTAATCTTATTATATAAATTAGCAGCTTTGAAAATATCTTTTCTTAATCTTTCAATTTCTTCATGTAATTCAAAAGTATTCAGATTATCAGAATCATAGTCAGAATTTAAACATCCAGAATAAAAACTATAATTACTAACCTTAACTAGTGATTCCATGAATCACAATTTAGCAGATTCTTTTTCATTTCCAGATTGCTCATTGGAATCAGATTCTTCTATACAACTCCAACTGGTTGTTAATACCATTTTATACTTATTTTTATATTTGTCTTTATTCTTATGTTTTGGAAAATTCAAGCTTGATATGACCTTTCTTCTTGAAATCATAATAGGTTAGATCTGATGCATTGAAATTTGTACTGCCTTTCTTATCTACCTTATTTTTTTATGGTTTCTTCTAAATTGGTTCTTGAATCCTTTATTATTCATTCTTTTGTAAACTCAAATCACAATCAGATCCATATATTCTTTTTTACTATCCTATAGATCAGAATATAAAGATTTAGTATAAACAAAATTCATATATTTAAAAGATACACCTTTTATTGTTTTTGTCTCCTCAATGGATATGTTCTTCAGTCCCAGTTCATATTGGAGTAGTGATCCAATCTATTCGTCAAGTGTGCACTCTTGGAAATTCTTGATTTCATTAATGAAAACCTTCTTCGAATTCCATTTCTTTGGTAAGGATTGTAGGACTCGTTCAACAAGTTCTAGGTTTTCTAGAGCTTCTCCAAGAGAATTCATTCCACTCAAAATTCTTTTGAATCTATGAAACATTTGGTTTACTATTTCACCTTAAACGATATTGAACTATTGGTACTCAGAACGAAGAATTCCAAGCTTGGTTCAGATCAATTTTTTAGAGCCAAGGTGAGTGAATTGTAGAATATTCCATATTTCTTGAGCTATATTATAAGCATACACACGACTAAAAACAATACTGTTAATAGAACAATATAAAATTTAACAACTTTTTAATTTAAAACATATATAGTAGAATCAATTTTGGTAAGTTTATCTGGGTCGGATTCAGGCAATTTTTACTATTTTGAATAGATAGACCAGTGATCAATGCTCAAATGTTTTAGATAAGCCTCCACTCAGGATCTCTAGTAACCATAATCATTTCCATCAAAGTGAGGTGTATTTTGAGGAATCCAAGCATCATTCAGGTTCAATCCTGCCATATTTTAAGATCTTATTCTAAGATCATGAGGTCGAGGAATAGGTTAGCGTAATTAAATATAAAAGTAGACTCTATAAAAGGGTTGGCTAAATTCTTTAAGAAACAACCAATGATAAAAATGTTTGGTACCAATAAAGAGAATGATAGAGATAAACTATTATAAAGAAGGTTATCCTATGATACCAATTGTTAGGTCAGAAATAGTAAAGGCTGATGGTCTAGAGGGGGGTGAATAGACCAGATTAAAAAATTTAAACAAATAAATTGACTAATTAAATTAATTATCAAAGTTAATTATTAAGGTTAATTACTAGTGGAAAAAGTAAATAACGCAAGGATGTTTTTATAGTAGTTCGGTCCAAAGTAAGCTCACTCTACTCTTATACCTCTCTACTCAGTGAGAGATACTGTTCACAAAAAAAACGATTTTTTAGGTGGAATAATAACCAAATTACAAAATCCTTTTATATTGTAGGGATAACCATGAAACTGAATTTTTTATGGGGAGTCACAACCCTTACAAATTGAATTTAGAAAGAGGGAGTCACAACCCAAATAGTCCTGACTTTAGATGTAGGGAGTCACAAATCTTAGATCCTAAATTTAGAATTCAAGATTCACAACCCAAGGAAAAAGAATAAAAAATAATGATTTTGTGTGTAAAAGCATAAACAGAAAAATAGAGTGTATGTGTGAGATGGGAAATAGTGTTACAGACTCAGAACTAGATGAATGAGAAGATAAATAATTAAATAATAGGTACTAGTTGTTGAGGATTAGATCATCTCATCTCATCAAGGAAATTGTAGTCGAAGCAGAAGTAATTTATCACTTGAGAGAATGTCCAGGTGATGAAACAGAGTGTCACATGATGTTGCAAATGCACAGTAGGTTTAAAGTTCACAGCACTTTCTCTTTGAAAAATAGAGTGTCAAATATGTTAACCTATGTGTGTATTATATTTCTAACCTACAAGAGAGAAATATATATATATATAGTCGATATTCATAAATTACAGTATCTCTGCTTCCTTTAGATATTCAAAATAATTTTGAGTCAAGAGCATTGATAAATATTTCCACAAAAATCACTGCATTGTTGCCTCTTTATTCCTGTAGAATAAATCTTAAATAAAACAATTTTAAATAATTTGAATAACTCTTCCAATAATATCTCCAGAATAATAATAGATTTGAATGATTTAAAACTCTAGTTTATATCCATTAATACCTCTTTAAACTAAGTCAAAATAGTTCCTAAAAACTAGCAGCATAATCTCAAAGTAAATTCAAATAATTGAATTTAAAAAATATTGTAACCACCATATTTATTAGAAAAAAACATTGAAAATTTTATTAATTTTTCTCTTTAAATATTTCACCAAATACATTTAAAACTCTTCGATCATAATCCTTAGATTTAATTTGAATTGATATAGAAGAAAAACCTTTGAAAATAATCAATATAAATATATAGCAGATCAATGTTCAGTAAAAAATCTAAAAGCGGAAGCATCAAGGTGTGGTACATGAAAGTAGGGTACATGAAAGTAGGGTACATGAAATTAGGGTACACGAATGTAGGGTACACGAAAGTAGGGTACAATAAAGTAGGGAACACAAAATTAGGGTACAAAAAAGTATGGTACATGAATGTTGGGTAAAGGAAAGTAGGGTTCACCAAAAGTAGGGTTTACAAAAGTAAGGTTCACTAAAAGTAGGGTTCACTAAAATTAGGGTTCATCAAAAGTAGGGTTCACCGAAAGTAGGGTTCACGAACGATACTTTCATATAAGTAGTGTAGGGTTCATCAAAGTAGTGTAGGTTTCATCAAAGTAGCATATAGTTCATCAAAGTAGCATAGGGTTCATCAAAGTAGGGTCATCGAACCATAATTTGCATAATTAGGGTTTTCGAACCATACTTTGTGAAAGTAGGGTTGTCTAATCATACTTTGCGAAAGTAGGGTTGTCGAGCCATACTATGAAAAAGTATGGTTGTTGAATCGTACTTTGTGAAAATAGGGTTGTCGAACCACGCTTTGTGAAAGTAGGGTTGTCGAACCATTCTTTGAAAAAGTAGGGTTGTTGAACTATACTTTGTGAAAGTAGGGTTGCCAAACCATACTTTGAAAAAGTAGGGTTTTCAAACCATACTTTGCGATAATAGGGTTGTCGAACCATACTTTGAGAAAAACTGGATAGCATACTTTAACAAAATTCAACGAATTTTTAAAGTCTCTTAAAAGTAGATTTATACTTTTTTCAAGAATACTTATTTGTAGAAAAATTTATTATCTTTCCAACAAATCAAGAATTGAATAAATAAGACTTCTACTACTCATGAAATTATCAAAATACAGAAGTAATAATATTCTAGAAAAACTATATCTATAAAAAACATTGTAGAACTTCAAATAATTTATTGACTATCAAAACAAAAATTTTAGACTTTGATGTAAACTAATGAAATCAAGATAAACATGTTAGATTTCTATAAAATCAAGTTTCATGAGAATCTAATATCTGTACGACTAACGGTAAATTAAATACCGTAACTTTTCAAAACTATAGACTCACTACTGAAAATTGGACTATTTGTGACAGGACCCCATCGTAAATGGCCTGTTGTAGAAAAGGGGGTCGCAAAAATCTTTTTTTTCGATGGGCTATCGCAAAAAACAAACTATTTGTGACAAGACGTAGAACCATCACAAATAGTTTCCCCAAGATTATTTAAAAAACACATTTGTGACGGGTTGTCGCAAAAGGTCTCATCGCAAATATTTTCCCCGATATTATTTAAAAAAAATTATTTGTGATGGGGACCCCCTATCGCAAAAGGCCCTTCACAAATATCTTAAAAAAATAAATAAATAAAATAAAATAAAATAACATTATTATTAAAAATAAAATAATATGATAAAATAATAATAAAATAATATTAGGAAATAATAATAATAATAATAATAGTAATATAAATAATATTAATATAATAATAATAAAATAATATTCATATTCATATTAGTAAAATAATAAATTAATATTATTAATATAATAATAATATTATCATTAATATTAATGAAATAATAATATTAATATTAGTAAAATAATAAAACAATGGTAAAAATAAAAAAATAAAGTAATAAAATAATGAAAAAATTAAATAAAAAATAAAAATTTAAATAAAAATTTAAAAATTAAATAAATAATAAAAAATGAGATATTCACAACAATATAAAAAACACACAATATAGAAATTTAAATAGTTAATATTACAAAAAAATGCATTCAAATGTTTTATCATAAAAAACAAATATATCACTAAGGGGGGTCCTCTGGAGGAGCTGGAGGAGATGGTGGAGGGAACTCCATCCCTAAATCACAAGTCAAACGTCGCATGCACTCCATCTGATCCTACTATTGTTGCTTCTATCGACGCATCTCCTCTTGTTGTTGCTGCTATTGTTGTTGGGGCTCTTCCTATTGTTACTGCTACCATTGGCGCATCTCCTACTACTGTCATTGATGTATCTCCTCTTTCTCCCTACGCATACTCTCTATGGCCTCACTCTGTGATTGCAGCTGCTCTCGATACTGTGCAGCAGATGATGATGACTCTTCATGAGATCCTCTTGAGATGGATGCTAACATCGTAGTGGTACCATAATAACTCTCAGGCATCAATTGAGAGTCGATACCAACAACTCGGTCTTTCTTGAAGGCATATTGGGTCACCTGCAACCACGTTGCCTCCTCAAATTGGTGGTCACTAGTCTGAACCTCGTTCTCGTCCTGACTCTCAATTTGTGATTGAGACACCCCGACCCCATATAACTCCTTCAATTGCAATTTAAAATTAAAATAGTTAAAATATTATATTTAGTTAATTTTAAAACTCAAAAATAAATTATACTAACCACAATCTGATGTTGGCGATCACCTCTAATATCTCCAGTCATTGAATCGTTGTACATCCTCCTATTAATCTCTAACTCCATAACATCAGTCTATTCAACTACCTATTTGAATATAAAATAAACCATTACATTTAAAGTTATATGAATTATTTAAAAAAAGTACTTACCATATGTTCCCTATGTGTACTGAATGTATGACTAACGGCTTGATGTGTCACCTCCTGTCTCCCCCGATTTTGTCAACCTACTGATGATATCCACGGAAAATGTCCACCCAACCAATGTGAACATAATACTTTCCAAACCTGAGATGAAATTTAATTAGGTGTGGGCACAAAAAGACACATCAAACTCTATCACTCATTTCACCATTTCTTTCCTTCTCAAATTGTGAAAAAACGGACGGCAACGCTCATGCATAAACCCCTCTCATGACTTCCATATAACACCATGCATGATCTCATTGATGGGATACCATAAACTCTATAAATAAATTATAATATCATGTTATTAATTGAATAAATTTAGAAATAAATATTATTTATTTACATATCGGCCAATGATCAAACATGTGGTGTTGAATATCAATGGGAATCTCATCCCATGTGACTCATGCTTCATAAAAATAATTGCACAATATAGCGCTCCTCTTTCCAATATCTATATGCGAAAAGCTGTGAAAAAAATAACAAATAATCAAATAATTATTATATAAATAAATTAATGAAAACTAACTAAAATAAATAGGTAAACATTCCTCTATATCCATGGATCAAAGCCAATATGTGGACGTCTCTCTTGGATTGGGTCAGGAATCATCAACCGAGAAAGACCACACCCCCTCTGAGTCCTCCTTGAACCATCAGCAGTATGAGGGACTGATGATCCAACATCCTACTCATCTAAAGGTAGATCAGGCTCCTGAAACTGACAAAACAGATCTGGGTCCATCAGAAACACAAAATGATTATTATTATCAAATAGTTAAAAACAATTATTATATATAGATATATATTATATATTATTATAACCATCATTTAACTGTGTCAATCATTATCTTCATCATCATCTTTATATATGATGATGTCAATGTCTTCATATTCCTCCCCAACATCATCAATTTCCATATGAGTTTCAGTTTTATCATCTCATATCAGTTGAAATTCATTTGTGACATCATTAACATCATCATCACCATCGACCCTTAACTATAGGGTGTCATCATCAATATTCATGTCTCTTCATGAAAAAATGGATTTGATGTAGTCTCTTGAAAAAATTTCAATTCCTTGCACTTCAGTGAAACCACATTCACTTTGCATAAAATTATTTTCCTGAGATCTAATTTTTTTTATGCTCCACCAATCACCCAACTCTTTTAAAGTAGCACAATAATTATCATAATAAATTTGATGTGCCTGATGAGCTAATAAAAATGCTTCATTTACTATAATAAGACTTTTATATTTAATATCAACGATTCCATAGGTCAGATGAACACACAATCCTCTCCCAGTATCCAACCACCGATATTTAAACATCATTATGTAATTCTTTCCCAGATAACACAATTCAATAAAATATTCTAGCATGATGTAAAAGTCAACTTTAGTTTCTCTATGTTGAGATCCTCTCAAGAAGACACTACTATTCATTGTTTTTTATTCCCCATATGCACATTTATGAAATTGAAAACCATTCACGACATATGCATTATAATATTTAACCATTTTGGATGGTGGGTTACTCAATACACACAATCGATTATCAATTATATCAGCAAGTTGAGATATCTAAAAATTTGTAAAATAATTATCAATATAAAAAGTAATACATTTATTTTATAATTTAAACCATAAATAATTTATGTAACCAGTTTTTAAAACCTGTAGGAAAAAATATTTTTTTGATGTTCTTCATGAGCAGCTGCTGTAATTTATGAAAGTTGTTTCTTAATATGATTATCATATAACATACAAATAAAATAAGATTAATTTAATATAAAAATATTATAGAATAAGTGATAGGATCACTCACAGTACAGATGGTGTCATTTCTTCAAATTTAAGCAGAACATATGTATGAGCTCTGTGATGTTCATCATCTAAAATCCATTATTCATAAACTCCAGCAAATCCAAGTTCGGGCTGATTAAAAACTAATAATTGATTTCTCATTTCATCATCAACATTTACCAAATTATGACCCATGGGATTTTGTTTTGATGTATATTCAGATTCAAAATAATGGGACTATAAAAAATAAATTTCCTCTTGAAAATAAGCTTCTCCAGTTGAGCCTTCAACCGATGCTTTGTTACGTACTTTTTTCTTCAATTTCTGCATGAATTTCTTAAATGGGTACATCCATTAAAACTGTACTAGACCTCCACATTTTTCTTCATATGAAAAATGTAATATTAAAAGTTCCATTGAATCAAGGAAAGTTGGCGGGAAGATTTTTTCTAGTTTATATAGAATTAAAACAACATCTTCTTCCAGCCTTCTTAGTGCATTGTAGTATGTTGCCACCATACAAATGTCTCAGAAAAAATATTATATGTCTGTTATCACATCCCAAATCATAAAATTCAACAAACCTCTTAATACAATTGGAATAATTCATTCCACTATAACATGACAATCATGACTTTTTAATCTGGTAATATGGCCATTTCTGACACATCTGCCCAAATTGGAAGCATAACCATTAGGAAGTCTCAAATTTTCAATCCACTGACAAAATAATAATCAATTTTCTTTGGATAGTGCATAAGATACTTTTTCCTTCATTAACTTGTTTGATCTGACATTTTTAAACAGTTCAGGTTCTGGTCGCCTACAAATTTGGGCAAGATATAATCACGCCATTACATTATCTTTGGTCTTACCTGGTGTATCCAAAACTGTATGAAATAAATTATCAAAATATTTATCCTCAATATTCATGAAATCCAACATGTGAAAGACCAAAAAATCATTCCAATATGGCAGATCCCAAAAAATGCTCTGTTTTATCCAATTTTGTTCTTTCCCAAAGCCATCAATTTTTTGTTGGTATATTGTAGGTCCAAATTTGATGAGAGGTAATGAAGAGACAATTGATTTTACCTCTGTACCTGAGATCATTTTTGGAGGTTCATATCTTTCAATTGTACGTTTTTTGAAATGATATTTGTTCCTCTGAAAAGGATGTTCGGTTGGAAAGAATATGTGATGATAGTCAAAAAAAACAAGGTTTTTTTCTATTGACGAGCATAAACACTTTACTGTCTCTCATACAATACGAACATGATTTTGGACCATGTTTACTCTATCCAAATAACATGTCCTATGCTGGTAAGTCACCAATTGTACACATCAATGCATATTTTAGTAGTAAATTCTTTTTCGCAGCAACATCATATCTATTGACATCATTACTCCACAATGAATTTAACTCATCAATCAATGGTTTCAAATAAACATAAATATTATTTTTTAGATGTCCTGGAATTAATAAGGTTAAAAATATTTATGGTTCCTTCATCAACATCCAAGGAGATGAATTATATAGAGTTATAAAGATAGTCCAACATGAATACTAACCACCATAAGAAACAAATGGACAGAAACCATCAATAGAAAGACCCAATCGCATGTTACAGATTCTAAAGAAAAATATGAATGTGATTTGTCAAAATTTTTCCATGAATCACCATCGTAGGGATGATTAATCTTTTACCACTTGAAATATTTCTTTTGGGCCACAAAATCAATGTCACTGTGTTCTGAGAAATAAATAAATGCTGCAATCTGGGTGTAAGTGGGAAATATCTCAACTATTTTACAGGAATCAATCAAGACATTCCTAGTTGAACCTATTTATACCTCTATTTTCCACATGTGGGATAACTTTACAATGACTCATTTCACCATAATATAAGACACAATCATTTGAACATGCATAAATCTTATGATAACCAAGAACCAGATTACGAACCAGCCTCTTTCTCTCCTAGAAATTTTTAAGCAGTACATTTCCTTCAGGTAACAGTGTTTTAACCAAATAGAATATCTGATAAAAATAGTTATTTGAAATTCCATTATCTGATTTAATAGTCATAAATTTTTCAAATGCTTCAAATTTTCTTATCTTGTATCCAGGATATAAGGCTTCCTCAATGGACCTCAGCAACTCATAAAATTGAGATGGTTCCAACTCAAAAGTTAAATCAATATCATCCTGAGTTTAGTTTATTATAAAGACAGACATGACACATCATCTACTAAATTTTGAAACCATGATGGCTCTAGAACCAAATTATTAGCATCTTATCTAGAAATAAGTTCACCATGTTGATACTAAAAAATATAATCTGGTTCAAAACCAAAACTTAATAGATGACCTCCAACATTGTAAAATGTTTCAAATGTTCTCATAGAACATTTTTTATAAGGTCGTTTAATTGTCCCTTTAGAAACAAATTCTGGTTTTGATTATGCAATTGATAATAAATCTTCAACACCCTCAATATATATAGGATTTAAACCAAAACTTTTTTGATTCCTACACTGATTTATCCAATCGTGATCATATAATAATGACTATTGTTGACTTCCTTGTTCCATATTTTTCTAAAAAATATAAAATAATAAGTTTTTTTAATAATTTGATATAAGACAAACACTATCCAAAAAAGAGAATAAATTTAAATTCACTTTTCTAACAATTTATAATAATTTCTATTATTTCATAGTTATTTATAGTATTTTTTAAAAATTTATACTAATCTACACTAATCTATATTAATTTATAATAATTTATACTAATTACCTCTAATTATTAGTAATTACAGCTAATTTATACTAATTATCACTAATTACAAGTGGTACAATTTCCAGTGGATTGGCATTAGTTCTTTTTCCTGATGGTTCATCTCCTTGAAACTTTCTCTAACTAAAATCTCTATGAAAAATATGATCTGATGTACGAATATCCATTTTCCTATGCATGAGAATGGAGAGCGAGGAGGCCTCATAATGCTGATCTCTATTCTCATGCATACGAAAATGGATATTTGAACGCCAGAGCAGATTTTTCGTAGTGATTTCAATCAAAGAAAGTTGCAAGCAGATGAGCTGTCAGGAAAAAAGAGCCTCTTTTTTCGGACTGCTCATCTCCTTATAGCTTTCTCTCACTAAAATCAGTATGAAAAATCTACACTAACATGCACATATCAATTCTCGTTAATATAAAAATGGATATCCACACATTGGAGTAGATTTTTTTTAGTGATTTCAATGAGAGAAAGTTGTAAGGATATGATCCATCGAGCAAAAGTAATGCCGCCAATCCATTATAAATCATTCAAATTTATTATGAATTATTGTGAATTATCGTGAATTATTGCTAATGATTCTGAATTATTTCTAATTAATCCTAATTATTTATAATTAATCATAATTATTACTATTTATTACTAATTATTCCTAATTATTTCTATTTATTCCTATTTATTCCTAATTACTGCTATTTATTCCTAATTATTGCTATTTATTCCTAATTACTCCTATTTATTCCTAATTACTGATAATTATTCCTAATTACACTTAATTATTCCTATTTACTTCTAATTATACTTTTTTTACTCCTAATTATTCCTATTTACTCCTAATTATTCCTAATCGTTACTAATTAATCCTAATGGTTACTAATTAATCCTAATTGTTACTAATTAATCCTAATTGTTACTAATTAGTCATAAATGTTGCTAATTAGTTGAAATTGTTACTAATTAGTCCTTATTCTTACTAATTAGTCCTAATTATTAATAATCAATCCTAATCATTACCAATTAATCCCAATTATTACTAATTAATACTAATTATTACTAATAAATCCAAATTATTACTAAATAATCCTAATTATTACTAATTATTACTAATTATTACTAATTATTACTAAATATTACTAATTAATCATAATTATTACAAATTAATCTTAATTATTACTAATTATTCATAATTATTCCTAATTATTACTAATTATTTCTAATTATTCCAAATTATTACTATTTTTTCCTTTTTTTCTAATTTTTTCTAATAATTTTTAATTATTCCAAATTATTTCTAATTATTCCCAATTAAAACTTATTATTACTAATTATTACAAATTATTACAAATTATTACAAATTATTACAAATTATTACTAATTGTTACTAATAAGTCTTAACTGTTACGAATAAGTCCTAATTGTTACCAATAAGTCATAATTGTTACTAATTAGTCCTAATTATTCCTAATTGGTCCTAATTATTCCTAATTAGTCATAATTGTTCCTAATTAGTTCTAATTATTCCTAGTTAGTCCTAATTGTTCCTAATTAGAATTAATTATTACTAATTAGTCATAATTCCTACAAATTACTCCTAATTATTAGTAATTAATCCCAATTATTACTAATTACTCTTAATTATTATTAATTAATCCTAATTATTACTAATTATTCATTATTATAACTAATTATTCCTAATTATTACTAATTAATCCTAATTATTACTATTGAATCCTAATTATTACTAATTAATCTTAGTTATTGCTAATTAATCATAATTATAACTAATTAATCCTAATTATTACTAATTAATACTAATTATACTAATTATTACTAATTATTACTAATTAATACTAATTATTACTAATTATACCTAATTATTACTAATTATTACTAATTATTACTAATTAATTTTAATTATTACTAATTAATCCTAATTATTACTAATTATTCTTAATTAGTCATAATTATTACTAATTATTCCAAATTATTCGTAATTATTAATAATTATTCCTAATTGTTACTAATTATTACTAATTATTACGAATTAATCCTTATTATAACTAGTTAATCCTAATAATTACAAATTATTACTAATTATTCCAAATTATTACTAATTATTACTAATTATTACTAATTATCACTAATTATTCCAAATTATTCTTATATATTCCTAATTATCCCTAATTTTTACTAATCATTCCTAATTATTACTAATTATTACTAGTTAATCCTAATTAATCCTAATTATTACCAATTAATCCTAATTAATCCTAATTATTACTAATTGTTACTAATTATTACTAATTATTACTATTTATTCCTAATTATTGCTAATTATTGCTAATTATTAATAATTATTATTAATTAATCCTAATTATTACTAATTATTGCTAATTATTAGTACTTATTACTAATTATTACTAATTATTCCTAATTATTTCTATTTATTCCTAATTATTTCTAATTATTCCTAATTATTACTAATTATTCCTAATTATTACTAATTAATCCTAATTAATCCTAATTATTACTAATTAATCCTAATCAATCCAAATTATTATAAATTGTTACTAATTATTACTAATTATTACAATTTATTTCTAATTATTCCGAATTATTACTAATTATTACTAATTAATACTAATTATTTCTAATTATTCCTAATTATTCCAAATTATTCCTAATTATTCCTAATTATTCTTAATTATTTCTAATTATTTCTAATTATTCCTAATTGTTGCTAATTATTCCTAATTATTACTAATTATTCCTAATTATTACTATTTATTCCTAATTATTACTATTTATTCCTAATTATTACTAATTATTGCTAATTATTACTAATTGTTCCTAATTATTCCTAATTGTTCCTAATTGTTCCTTATTATTCCTAATTATTACTAATTAATCCTAATTATTACTAATTAATCCTAATTATTACTAATTAATCCTAATGATTTCTAATTGTTACTAATTATTACTAATTATTACTAATTGTTCTTAATTATTACTATTTACTACTAATTCTTACTATTTACTTCTAATTATTACTATTTATTATTATTTATAAATATGTATTTCAATTTACTACTTATTAAAGCTAATTTTTAGTAATTATCGCTAATTATTGCTAATTATAACTAATTATTAATAATTATAAATATTTTTTATAATTAATATTAGTGACTACTAATTAACAATAATTAATATAACTATTAATTAATACTAATTAATACTAATCACACGTATTTCTAAAAAAGTAATGCAAAATAAAACGAACTAATTCTAATTTAATTTATTTATTGCTAATTAAAAATAATTATAACAAGTATCAAATAAAATGAATTAACTAAAAAATAAAAGAAATAGATAAATACCGTAAAACTGAATCTTTCGAAGGATTTACTCCTCGAATATTGCACCGATTTAAAATATTTAACTTAGAAAAAACTTGAGAGAGAAAATATAAGTAGAGAGGGAGAGAGGAGTAGAGAAAGGAGTAGAATGAGAGGAAAACAGATGTGGTATATATAGGTTAGATTAGTTGCGGCGAGTTTATTTGTGACGGGAATCCCATCGCAAATACTAACTCCCTCTATTAATTAGTGGCGGTGGATAAAAAGGTATTTGCGACGACACCCATCGCAAATACCAACCTGTTGACATACTATTTGCGATGGGGGATAAATCTCGTCGCAAATACTAAAAAACATCATCGAGTATTTGCGATGGGCGTAAAATTCCGTTGCAAATACTCTTCCAGTGGTTTGGCACTAACTTGTTCCCAACCTGTAGTGATGGTTATCGTTTTCCCTTCGCAAATAACTAATTATTTGCGAGAGAAAAAGGGTCCCGTCGCTAATATCCATTTTTTCTGTAGTGACCGTAAAGTTTATAAAACTATAGCATCAATTTCGTTGAATTTTTAGAGTACTAGAAATCATTTTCCGACTTCTTCATATACTAATGAGGTTTAGATAAATCTATTATCTATCAAACATGATAAGAATCACACAAATCCAAACACTTTGTATCGAGATATCATTAAAATACAGAGAAAAGGTTATCAAACAAAAGAAAAAAAGCACATGCACAAACATGTATATAATGGTTCATACACATAAGTGTACAAATGAATATGTAAGTGTTAGTAAAAAATATATGTGTTAATAACTAAATATATAAGTGTTAATCTATAATCATTAATATATACAACTTTTCATAAATATTGATACATAAACTTTTTTAAAAAGTATGACATATATTTATAAATGTTTCTGTATTAAAATAAGAAACCATTAATATAAGGATTAAAATATATTTAAAAATATATTTTATTAATACAAGAATTATATATGAAGTTTAAAATATATGAAAATTTATTTATAAACAAAAATATATAAATTCCAATTTAGTCTCTCCGCTTTTGCAAGTTTGCTCCTAGGTTTTCCTAGGGTTTGACGTCTCCTATGGTTTTCTTAAGTTTGACGGTGCTTCAGATCAATGGATAACTTTAGAATTAGCTTCACTGAATTTTCGGATCATATGCTTCACCTTTAACCACCTTTTTGCATATCTGGTATCATTGGTTTTTTCGGACCAGAGGCTCATCAGCATCACTAGTTTCTATATCATCTTCTCTTGTTTCGTCGTCATCGAATGTTATGATGGAGGGAGGCCTGGTAAATTGGTGGGAGAATTTCTCATCAATTAATAAGGAAAAATCACCGGTCATTGCCAAAAGGATGAAGATGCATTTCTGGTTCAATGCATGTCTCTCCACACTGTGGGTAAATTCATTATTAATCGACGCTTCAAATTGAATGCACCGAAAAATATGCTACAAATTGTATGGAGGTTACAGGATGGCATGTCCATAAGAGAAATAGGTTCGGGGATGCTAGTCTTTGAATTCTTCAATGAAAAGGATAAAAATAAGGTACCCCTTGGGTGACCACGGTCTTTCAATAACCACCTCATTCTAATAGAGGATTTGAGAAACAAAGAGGATATTCAGAAAATCAATTTTTCAAAATCACTATTTTCGATATGTCTGAAAGTTATTCCCTTCCATGGAAGATTAGAATGAATTATGCATGATATTGGAGAGCGTGTTAGTGAGTTAATTTAATGGGATCTCTCATATCCAATTCATTGAGGGCCAACTGTGTAGATAAACGTTTTTATGAGCATTACTCAACCACTTATGAGGGGCACTTTCCTTTCACTATAAAAAAGAGGCCTTATCAGCGGTTTATTAGCAGCAGTTCTTAAAATTTCCGCTAAACAAATCATATTAAATATAATTAAAATATAGCAGTGGTTTGGTATAACCATCGAAAATATTTTTTATCTTTTTTTATTTAGTGGTGATTTAGTTAAAAATGCCACTAAATATTTAAAATAAGCCCTAATAAACTCCCCTCTCCCTGATACCCATGGCCCCGACCCCCCCCCCCCCACGAGCACCCTTCTCCCCACAACAGTGACCCCCAATAGCGGTCCCTCTTCATATTTTCCTAGTGGATTCACCCCCCAGTAGTGGAATTATCCCTAACCCCCTTCTCCCCATGACCCCATCCTCCTCCTCCATCTACCTCAAGCCGATTCCCCATCCCCCTATCTGTCCATGAGTCAGATTTTGTTGACCTCATCTCCCCAACCTCCATGTTGTTTGTTGCCCTATCCTTAGCTCAGTGAACTTATTACATGGCATCAAATCATATTATTATGAGGGGTAATATTTATTAATTTATGTTGTTTATGTTTTTCATGTCATATTGAATCAGTTTTATATTGAATTTGTGTTCTGTTTAATCAACACCCTACCCTGGTCAATGATGAAGTTATGCGATGTTTAATTTTGATTTCAATTTTTTGGTTAAACATTTATATCTTTATATTTTAATACATAGGAAGAAGAGTGACCATCCAACACTTATGGATAAAATTTGGATTAATTTACCTCGAAACACACCTCGGTATGCCAAAGGTTTGGAAGAATTTTTATATTATGCAATTGAAAACCAATTAGTGGATGGTAGAATAAAATGTCTATGTCCTAATTCTAAATACAAGTGATGGTTGAATAGAAACTAAGTATATGAGAACTTGACATTAAAACGGTTTCCTACTCTATATATATGTTGGATTTGGCATTACGAATCAAATGTTATGGAAATTCAAAATAATGACTATCCTATCAATATAACACAAAGTGAACCACCAGAGGAGAATTCAGTTTGAAACTTGATAAATGAAACATTTTGATTTTCGAGATCCAATGCCCAAGATTTTAATAGATCAATATAACCTTCAGTTGATCTTGAGCAGATTAATCTTTCTCATAACTTCAATGACAAAAAAATGATTTTTATGAATTAATTGAAGATGGAAAATAAGAAATGTATGAAGGGTGTGCCAAGTGTTAAAAGTTTTCTTTTCTACTTATGTTTTATCATATGAAGTGTATCTATGTAATTATTTACAAATAAATGTACATGATTTTAGAGTTTCTTCATGATGCATTTGGTGGAGCTAAGATCCCTTCTTCTTTCTATGAGATGAAGAAAATCATCAATAAACATGGACTTGATTATACAAAGATACATGCATTCCCCAACGATTCCATGATTTATTGAGGAGAAGAGAACCATAAAGAATAGTGCATAAAATTTCATACAAATAGATGGAAGTCAATGAGAAAAAATGAGAGTACAAATGAATGCAAAAACAGGAAGAAGCATAAGAAGAAAACTCTTGCAAATGTATTGGATTACTTTCCTCTGAAACCATGCTTGGAAAGACTATTCATGTCCTCTAATACTACATATGACATGAAGTGACTAGATTAGGATAGTAAAAATGATGTATTGATGAGACATCCAAAATATTCAACATCATGGAATGTGTTTGATTCATTATATCTAGATTTTTGTTTAGATCCTAGGAATGTGCATTTGGGATTGTCTTCTGGTGGTTCTAAACCTTTTGGTACTTTAAGTACTAATTTTATCACATGACTAGTTATTTTGAACCCCTATAATCTACCTCTGTGTATGTGTATAAAGAAGACTTATTTCATTATTTAGATTATTATTCCTTGAAAAAAATGTTTGGAAATGAAATTTATATATACCTTAAACCTCTAATCAAAGAATTGCGAGAATTATGGGATGATGTCATGGAAACATATGATGATTCACTAAGAAAACTATTCAAAATGCATGTTGATTTAATGTGGATAATTAGTGACTTTTCTGGACTAGGAAACTTATCCAATTGGAACACTCATACTGTTTCGGTTTTTCCAGTTTGTAATTTTGATTTTGAACAAAAAAAATACGTCATATTAGAAAATGGTGTTTTATGTGACATTGTTGATTTATTTATGCTTTTCATAAATTCAGGTTTTACGAGACACAATTCAATAGACATATTGAATTGAAAAAGTCACTGAAGTTATTATCCAGTTCTGAAATTTTGGCACAATTAATGAATGTCACTATAGAATTTGGAAAATGTAATCAGTTTAAAGAAGGGGGAAGGGTATGATGTACAATATCTGAAGCCGATGGAACACAAAAGTGGAAGAAAATGAGTACATTTTTAAAAATTCCTTATTTAGAGTTTAATTTGATACATCATAATCTTGAAATAATTTATATTGAGAAGAATGTTTGTAATAAGATTATTTTTACATTGCTTAATGAGCAGGGTAAATAAAAGGATAACATTAATGCCCGTAATGATTTATAATCAATGAATATAAATCATGGTTTGTGAGAAAATGATAATAGACAGTATAATTTCACTATTTTTATAATGAAAAATCATGATAAATACATATTCCTTCAAAATTTAAATAATGTAATCCATATAAATATTCAAGTAACACTTCAAGGTGTGTTTACCTAAAACATAAAAAGTTACATGGATTGAAAATCCATGACTCGCATATTCTAATGGAACAGTTGTTGTCGTTGGAATTGTATAATATATTATCTAAAAAATTAACTATAGTTATAGTTGATTTTTTACCTTCCTCATAGATATTTGTGGAAAACTCTAAATCCAATAGATCTTTATAAACATCAAGAAAGAATTATTTTGAAAAAAATTCATTTGGAGATTTTATTTCCCCCTTCATTTTTTATAGTTATGATTCATTTGACTATTTATTTGGTTGAAGAAGCTAAACTTCGTAAACCAGTATTCTATCTATATATGTATCCAATTGAGAGGTAAGTTAATATTATTTTTATTTTCATTGATAAATTAAATTTTATTAAATCATTGTGTAATTTTTTTTAATATGTTTCTTATTTTTTTCATTGGGTACTTAAGCCATTTGAAATCATATGTGAGGAGTAAATCTCAATTAGAAGGATCTATTACTGGAGGTTTCATATCCAAACTATTCTTAACCTTTTCTTATAGGTATTTGGATAGGATTGAGACTATATTCAATAATGTTGGATGTGTTGATGACATCCCCATTAATTCTCATTCTAAATACCAGTTGTTGGTATTTCCAACAATTATATGGCTAGTTGGAAATGGATCAAATTTTACACTGACTAGATTGGAGTTACTAAATGTGTATAGATATGTGATACTCAATAGTATTATTACAAGTCTATTTATTGAATAATTTAGATTTCAAACAAATAGAACTAATGGATTAAACTCAAAATAAGATGTAATTAACAAAAGTTGTTAATAAGGAGATTATTAAATCATTCGCCCATCATGTAAGTATATACTCATATTCATATTATTAACATGTAGTTATTTTTTCTATGTTAAATCTAAAACCTTATATCTTCTTGTATAGATAATGAATATTGGAAATTGATCTGAAATATCAAATGATTTGAAGTTTTTGGCGCAAGGTCCTCTAAGGAAAGCTAAGATATTTGATGCCTACAATATCCATGGCTTCATGTTTCATACAATTTACCATGAAGAAGGCTTGAAAACTCATAATAGTGGTGTATTTACACTTAAAGAGGTCGGATACTATATAAAGGTGATTGATATAATCAAATTAAACTATCATGGTCAATTTTTAGTTTTCTTGTTCAAATTAAAGTGGGTCAACATTGATAGGGGTATAATGAAAGATGCATTACATTTTACTTTAACCAACTTCTCTCACTTGATCCATACTGGTGAGTGTGCATAGCACCATCCATTTATCTTGGATTCACAAGAAAAGATGGTTTATTATGTGGATGATGAAATAAATAAAGTTCTGAGTGTTAGTTTACACTTAAAAAGAGAGATACTTGTATGATATTGGATATGGAGGTTAATTGGTACATTGTGATAGTGAAACTCATCAACCACCAAAAATTCAATGGTTTTTTCTTAACAATATTGAAACAATAGAAATTTTAAGAGTGGTTGAAAATGAAGTGCATGTCATAATGGAGGTTGATAACAATTAAGATAATTAATATGAAGATAATTGAATGTATAAATTGTTAATGAAACTATATTACAATTTATCATTTATAAGTGTTTTGTACATATATACATTGTTTTATTTTTTTCCTTTTTTGTAAAAATATTTTACTTCTTTTTTTATAAATTAAATATATTATGAACTATTTGAATTGCAGGAATGTCAAGAAGAAGAAAAATCAATATCCTGGATGATCAACATCTCATAGCACACCACCACTACCATCATCTTTAGTAAATCCATGTGATTCTATTGTACCAGATACTTCTTGTGAGCCATCAGTTTCCCCAGATATTATTTTTATCCCACCATATGATTCCCCTATAATGATGGATCAGTTGTTCACTCCCCCATCTAGGGGATATTGGTGATTTAACATTACTGGTATATATTTCACTGTACATGAAACTATATATTTTAATAAATTTTAATGAATTTTTCAAACAGATAAAGATAAAAATAGGAGAGGTATAAATATGAATACAAAAAATGTATGGGACCTGAAAGTCTTCAAGATTAGTGTTCCATTTTATGAGTTTAGGGTGCCTACTAGTGATGTTGTCATAATCTATGAATATATTCTTAGTAATCTTTCTTGCAAGAAGATGAGATTTCCCATTAATTATAAATATTTGAGGCATATTCCCATGGATTAGAAAAATGAATTGTTTGAAAACCATGTAAATGTAATATTAATTTAATATTAATTGATAACTAATTAAAAAGACACGAGTAAACTTATTAAAATACTTATAAAGTATTGTGTTTTTTATTTCTAGATATTTTTTCACTTTGATGTCCCTGACTTCGTTTCATGCCCATTGATCCTAAAAAATCTAGGTAAGAAATGGAGATATTTTAAATGGAGATTATGGTATGAGTTTAAGGACACATCTTTTAGCTCTTGAAAAATATATGAAAAAGTACCCGAAGGTGTTTCTTATGAGAAGTAAAATCTATTTTTCGATGTTAACAGTGATTTATCTCATGAGATTATTTCATATTTTATAGTATCTTAATAACATAAACACAATAAAATTACAATTTTAATTAATTTGATATTTTTTTAGGAATTATATAAAAAAATACTATGAATCTTGGAAAATAAGTGATTCCTCATATCACTGGGTCTCGGAGTTTTTTATTAAAAGAAAAATCTTTGTTGTATTTTTTCCATTATTATTTATATTATTTTACTATAATTAAGTGCTTTTTTATAACTTTTATTTTTTATATAAAGGTAAATGGTTTAGGTCACTCTATTTTCTGGATAGAGATGTGGATTAAAGTTCATAGGAAACCTGATGACATTTTGGTGAATGAACCTACTAGAGATGTTATAGTAAGTACTTTTCATTTCTATTTAATGTTATTTAATTACTATAAAAACATAATAATGAAAAATAAATTATAACAACAAACAAGTTTTAAGCCCAATTAAATGGGTCCAACTACATTGATCAAATGGTAACAATTATCTTTATTGGCATTGTTTGATCTATGTAACAGGCCCCAATTAATTGGGTTTAAGTTGTTTTTTGTTATAATTTATTTTTCATTATTATGTTTTTATAGAAATGAAATAACAGTAAATAGTTAATAAAAATTTACTAATTATACAATATTATGAAGTTTGGATAATTTAAAAAATCATTTTTTATATTGTTATATTAATAGGTTAAAATTCAAGAAGTCGGGGATGTGAACCCTTCACAATCATCATTAGTTTCCCAGAAAGATACAATTGTAATTGTTTTAGGGAAGGATAATCCTGAGAGTGTACATGGGATGGGTTCTAGGTTAACACCATATGATGTCTTTAGTAGGGTGTTGTTATCATTTACTGCTACACCTAATGGGGTTTATGGTAGTTTCGTTGATCAGGAAGCACAGAGATAAATTTCAAGGTAGAAAGAAAAAGTGTAAGAACACGACTCTTATAGGAAAACACAAGATCAGTGATGGTCGCCAATGGAACATGCTTTAGTTTTTTATATTTCAGAGGATGATAGACATGAAACTTGAGGAAATTTCCAATCTTATAGTTCATCCCATCGAGGTAAATTCTAAAATCAATCCATGAATCTATAAACTATTTTAAAAGATATAAAAATCTTTAAAAATGTGAACCAGGAAGTCAAAACTAAGAAAACGAGCTTGTTTTTTTTTGGTTTTGGCTATGTGATAGGTTTTTTAAAGTAAAATGACTCTTTTATATTGAAAACACGCACTTCGAGCCATACCAACCACATATTGTGTCAAATATATGGGAGGTAAATTTCTACACATCACAAATGAATTATGAATCATTATCCTAAATTTTGAAAATAATCTGAGCTCTTTTTTTCAATTTTATCTATGTGACATGCATTTTAAAGTAAAATGACACTTTTATATTGAAAACATGTGCTTCAAGTCACACCAACCACATCATTTATATTATCGATGTGTGGTCAATTCCTACACATCAAAAATTAATTATGGATCATTGTCCTGAATTTTGAAAAATAATTAAGCTCGTTTTTTCAGTTTTGACAATGCAGAATGCAAATTAAAGTAAAATGAAACTTTTATATTGAAAACACACACTTCGAGTCATACCAACTGCATCATGTGTTGAATCTATGTGTGGTTAATTCATACACATCATAAATTAATTATATATCATTTCCTAAAGTTTGAAAACAATACAATATATTTTTTTGGTTTTGGATATGTGACAAGTGTTTTAATGTAGAATGAAACTTTTCTATTAAAAACATGCACTTCGAGTCATAATATCCATATTTTTCATTGGATTGATTTTTGGTTGAATCCTACTTGGCAAAAATGAATTATAGATCATTTTACTAAATTTTGAAAACAATCTAAACTCGTTTTCTTTATTTTGGCTATATGATAGGTGTTTTAATGTAAAATAACACTTTTATATTAAAAACATGCACTATGAGTCATAACGAAAACATCATGTAGCAAATTAACATACAGTCAAATCATACATATCAAAAATGAATTAAGGATTTTCTCTAAAAGTTTAAAAATAATCCGAACTCGTTTTCTTAGTTTTGGCAATGTGGTAGACGTTATAAAGTAAAATGATACTTTTTTTATTGAAAACATGCACTTAGAATCATACCAAACACATCGTGTGTTGGATGGATGTGAAATCATAATAAAATGACTAAATATTTATTTTTGAAATGTAGGAACTGACACCATATCAATACAAGTTACGGTTTTCCCGTGATGCTCATAAATGCGTTTTTAGTGTTTTAAAACACTGAATCATGAATGTAATGGTCAAAACCATAAGAAAATAACTCATATTTATGTGAAATTATGGGAAAACGCATTTGAATTATTTTTTATATTTAAAAGTATAAAAAACATCAATCTGAAGTAATGTGTGCTTGGAATGACTCAATATGCAGTTTTAAAAAATATCAAAGTCTTTAAAAATGTGGTCAAAACCAAGAAAACAGTGTCAAACGCCCATGAAATCATAAAAAATGACCTTCGATTGATTTGGGACATGTAGGAACCAAAACCACATCAATATAAGTTATGGATTTCTCAAGATGCTCTTATATGTGTTTTTGGTGTTTTAAAACACTAAAACATGTATGTATCAATCAAAACTATAGGACAAAACATCTAATTGATGTAAAATCATGTGGAAACCACTTTTGAATTATTTTTTATGTTTGTAGGTAGAAAAAACATTCATCTGATGCGTGGGGCACTCAAAATGACTCAATAAGCAGTTTTAAAAGATATTAAAGTCTTTAAAAACATGTGTCAGGGGTCAAAACCAAGAAAATGGAGTCATATAGATATTAAATCATAATAAAATGACCATATATTTATTTTTGACATGTAGGAACTAGATTCATTTCAATCCGAGTTACAGTTTTCCTGGGATGCTCATAAATGCATTTTTATTGTTTTAAAACTCTAAAACATGTTTGTAATGGTCAAAACCATAGGAAACAACCTTGTATTGATGTTAAATCATTAAAAACCCACCATTGAATTATTTTTAACATGTAATATTAGACAAAACATCCATCTGACACGTGGTGTTATTGGAATGAATCAATAAGAAGTTTTAAATGATAACAGAGTCATTAAAAACTTGTTCCATGGGGTTAAAGCTAAAAAACAATATAATATGGTTTTGAAATCATAGTAAAACAATATTAGATTTATTTTTGACATGTAGGAACTTTCTTCACATAAATTTGAGTTATGGTTTTCCTGGGATGCTCGTATATGTGTTTTTAGTGTTTGAAAACCCTAAAACATGCGTGTAATAGTCAAAACCATAATAAACAACCTCATATTGATGTGAAATCATGGGAAAACTACCTTTGAATTATTTATGATGTATATGATAAGAAACACATTGATCTAACTTGTAGTGTGATAAGAATGACTTAATAATCAGTTTTAAAATATATCAAAGTTTTTAAAAACATGTGACAAGGGTCAAACTAAGAAAACAATGTTAGATGGTCATGAAATCATTGGAAAATGACCATAGATTTATTTTTGACATGTAGAAACTGACTCCATGTCAATCTGAGTTACTATTTTCTTGGGATGTTCATAAACGCATTTTAGTGTTTTAAAACACTAAAACATGCATATAACAATCAAAACCATAGAAAATGAACTCATATTGATGTGAAATCATAGGGAAACTACTTTTTAATTTTTTGTGATTTTTACAAGTAGACAACATGTTTATTCGATGTGCGGTGTGTTTAGAATGACTCAATAAGAAGTTTTAAAAGATATCAAAGTTTTTAAAAACATGTGTCAAGGGGTCAAAACTAAGAAAATGACATCAAATAGACATTAAATCATAAGAAAATGATTGTAGATTGATTCTTAACATGTTGAAATGACTCCATGTCAATCTGATTTACGCTATTCTTGGGATTATTGTATATTCATTTTTAGTGTTTTAAAACACTAAAATGTGCATATATTGGTAAAACCCATAGGAAATGACCTCAGATTAGCATGGAATCATGGGGAAAACACTATTTAATTATTTGTGAAATATAATAAATCATTTCATATCAAAGTCTTGAAAAAAAATACTAAGTAATTTCAAGCACACCGCACGTCGATTTAAAAAATGATTAAATTTTTATATACTTATACCTTTTGAGTTCTGAGTGTTGAATCATATTTTAAATAGGTAATTTTATATTTTCAAAGTGTTCCACATGGTATATTATTTATTTTATGTCAAAATTTATTCTGTTTGATCAAAAAAATAACAAATGCTATGTGAAAAAATATGAATATATTCTCTTTCTATTCTCTTTCAAATTTCCTTTTTAAAATGTTCTAGTTTGTATTGTGGGAGACAGATACCAGCAGTAGGTAGAAGGTTGACCATTCTGATTCATGACATTCTTCAGAAGGTAGTCATGATAGTTTTTAGTTTTTTCTGGTATGGTTAAAAATTATTAATTATTCTATTGTAATTTCGATTTATTTTTCTTAGTTCTGATTCCCATATTCTTTTTATTCCAGTTGATAACATGATGTGGTCATCTTTATATATAATGGTTGTATATATAGAGGTATATGGATGCAGTGGAGGTCATGGGATGTATGTATTTGTTTTGGGTTGATAGTAGTTGTTAGACATATTATATATGTATATATTGATTATTGAGGTTAAACGTTGCCTGGTGGTTATATATATATGATTGTGGATGTATTTTTGTGTATGTATGATGAGTTTATTGTGGATTTATGGTTTATTTTTTATTTTATCACTAAGTTTTTTATATGCATATTATTTTTTATTCAATATTTTTTTTAAATATTTTTTAAAATATATTTAGGGGTAGTTTCTAATAACTATCGCTAAACAGGTTTTATATTATGTATATAGAGAAGGTTCCTAATAACCACCACTATATTATTTGGTAGTGGTTATGTTAATTTCCACCATTTTATTTCATATGGTTTTTTATTTAAAAAAACTACCACCAACTGAATAAAGAATCACTGCTAAATACCCAAAAAATGACAGATATAAAAACCGTTGTTAAAATATAAAAATCGCCGCTAAATGATTTTTGACTATGAAATATGTGGAAGTTTACGTAACTGTCACTAAATAATATAGATGTGGTTTAAACCGTTGTCATTTTTTTAAAAAAACCACCGCTAAGACCTTGATTTTTTAGTGTTTCTATGGAGGAATCAAGTGTTTGGATATCTTTCGTATGTGAGAAACTGCCATTTTTTTCTTCTTTTGTGGCTCCCTTGAACACATGGAGAAAGACTGATGACTAAAGAAAGAGGAAAAGGAATGTAATATCATTATGAAATATGGGTCATGTATATTTTTAAGAAATATTGGAATGTCGTTTGTCCTAGTGGCATAGAGGCAAGGGGACATAGATAAGCTTGCTAAGGTGATGTGCGCACAATCTGATCCTAGTGATAACAAGATCTTTATGCTGGGATCACCAACTTTGGTCGCTGATTATTGAAACTACATGCAGATCTAGGGTTTGAACGAACATACCACATGTGTTATCATGGAGGATCCAGGGAAGTTCGGTTGGCACCCAAACAATAACCTTTGAGGGTATCCTCAAACCTCCTCCAAACCCAAAGAGGATCTTTATGATCTACCTGATAGGTATAATATTCTGGATATCAACCCCCACTTACTCTTCTCTCTTCCAGGCAAGGATATGTCTAAAAATATGATGGCGGACCTAAATAAACAATGGTCTTAGAGAAGGAAAATTAGAGGATAAAATGACACAGATCTTCTTACTTCATAACTTAAAATCTCCAAGAGAGGTATAAAGGATTATCAAGGGAATGAACGATATTTTAAATGGTGAAAAAGGTTCGGTATGGTTCCTTTGTTGAGTATTCAAAGGCTAAGGATGGTATGAACCATACCCACCTATCCCAATGACCATCTTAAGTTAGAATTGTTGTGGGCTTGGAAACTCATGCATAGTTTGAATTATCCAATGTTGGTGCACTAAAAGCATCCCTGATATTTTTTTCTTTTCTGAAACCATGTTTGATAGAAAGTAAATGATTAGAGTTGCAATAGAATTAGTTTTTCATGGATGCCTACTGGTGGTGCCACAAGGTCACTCTAGGGACCGTTTTCTTCTCTAGAAGAATCACATGGATGTCAGAATCAAGGATTTCTCACCAAATCATATTGACACACTTATTCACTAGATTAATGTTCTTGTCTGGGAATTTTTGTTTTTCTAGTAGTGGTCGTCTCAGAGGGATAAGTGGAGATCATGGGTTCTCTTTAAGTCTATGTGGGAGGGAATTCTTGGGACCCTATCAATTAGCAGTGATTTTAATGAAATTATGTTTTAATATGAAAAAATGTGGGGATTATAAACCATGTTCTCTAATAAGGGACTTTTTCAATCATCGTGGGAATAAAATTTATCTAGGTTAGAAAAATTAGGTAAACCATTTACATGGTTTCATGGGAATTCAGAATCCACTCACATCACGGTGTGGTTGGATAGATTTTTTGGCTCAATAAAATAGACCACTCTTCAAAATATTCTAGGAATCATAACTTACACCTGAAATATCATATCACTACCCCATTATCATTTCCTTTTCCCATGATTACTGGTGACCAAAGTCTAAGTGGCCTTTTAGGTTTGAAAGTTTTTGTACCAGGGGAAAGGACTATGAAGAGGTGGTCTATGTGTGTTGGATGGATGGGTAGCTTGAGATTAGAATAAAAATTCATCATGTTTACTTGAAGTTGAAGTTATAGAGTGATAACAAGTTTTTCCATCTTACCCTCTAGTGTTATTAGATTGAGAGAATATTGAATGAGATTTATTATCACCCCTCCTAATATCCGGTTCTCTCTAGAATTTCAACCCTTAAATTAGATCTAGATATAGCTCTTGGTATTAAAGAAATATTTTTTTCCATTCATGTTCATGAGGCTCACATTAAAGAAGGAAGCTCCATTATGCTTTACCTTCAGCAAAATTATTTAGTGTGGTGCCACAAGAATTTTATTTATTATCTCACTAATACTGAAGTTGGAACTAAATCGAATGAGAAGGAAGTCCATGATATTATTATTCATTTTTTCATGAGTTATATTCAACTAAGGAAAATTTTATCTCTATGGATATTGATTCCTGCATTACTTTAGAGATCACATATATCATGAACCATCAGATTGTTCTTGTTATTACAAATTATGAAATTCTTTTTTCCATCAAAAAAATTCATTCTACAAAGGTGTCAGCCCTTGATGGATTACATGATTTATATTTTAAAAAATATTAGCATATTATCAATACAGATATCTTTGATCTTGTGAGAGACCTATGGATGGGTAGGGAAAATTTTATATCCATCAATGAAACCATTTTTACCCAATTTCCAAAGGTTAAAAATACTTCTTTGGTTTCAAACTTTAGGCCTATTATTCTTTATAATGCCACTTATAAAATATTCTCAAATATTCCTATTAGCTGTTTGCGTGGTATGTTTCCATATATTGTTTCTAATAATCAAAGTGAATTTGTTCCCAAGAGGCTTATTTTAGATAAATCTATTATCACTCATGAAATTTTCCATTCCATTAAAACATGGTATGTAGCTAAAAAGGGGGTAATGTCATGGAAACCTAACATGACTAAAGCCAACGATAGAGTGGGGTGGTCTTTTTTTCAATTTCTGATGAGTAAAATGGGGTTTTGATCCAAATGGATCAAAATTATCATGAAATGTGTTTTGTTGGTCTATTTCAGGATTCCTATTAATGGGGGCCTCACTTGGTGTTTTACCCCATCTAGGGGACTCTGTTAGGGGGTTCATATTTTCCCTTTCTTGTTTATCATGATGGCTGATGTTTTTTTTCAATCTTCTTTCTATGGTATCCAAGAAAAAATGGTTCACAGGGAAAAGTTTTGTAGACAAGTTCCACCCATTTCCCATCTTCTTTTTTTATGGTAGTTTAATATTTTTGAGGTCTACCTTGTAGGATTGTGTCTTTATCTTCCAAATTATTCATAGGTATGAGAGCACTTCTAATAAGTTGGTTAATCTTTCCAAATTATAAATTTCCATTAGCTCAAGTGTTCCCATAAGTATGAAGGATGAACTCCAGAAAGTGTTTGGTATATGGGTTGTTGAGAAGCATCATAAATTCTTTTGGCTCCCCACTATCTTTGGGAACTCAAAAAAATAAGTGTTCTCTAGTGTTTTGGATAGGGTTATAAACAAATTAGGGGTGGACTAGGAAAAGTTTTTCTAAAGTGGGAAATGAAATCCTCATTAAATTTTTTTCTCATTCAATCCCTTCTTATGTTATATCACTTTTTAAACTCTGTGGTTTTATTATTGATCAATTGTATTCCCAACTGACCTATTTCTATTTGGGAGGAATAAAATACACTGGATGGAATAAGATAAGCTCTACCTCCCTAAATTGTGTGGGGGTATGGGTTTTTTATATTTTCATCACTTTAATGACACCCTTCTTACCAAGTAGGGTTGGAGGCTTCTAGATTATATGGCTTCTTTGTGTGGTCAAGTCCTTCATGCCAAATATTTCCCACCCTCAGATTTCTGTGGATCAAAGTTAAGACCTCATCCCATCCTTTTCTGGAGAAGCCTATGGGTTTAATATGGACTACTGAATAGGGGACACTATTGTGTGATTGGTTATGGGACCAATGTGGAGATTTAGAAGGACCCATTTTCAGTTCATGGAAATAGCTCAATGGAAACCTTTCTTATTATTGTCAATCTTGAAAATACAGGGGTGTTATCCTTGTTCAACTATGATAGCATTGGATGATGTCTCAAAAATCTAGACTCCAAGTTCAATGAGAGAGAAAAAAATATTATTTTGAGTATTCCTTATGAAAGGAATATGGGAGCCGATCAACTTTGTTGGAGAAAAGATAACTCCGGTTCTTATACGACCAATTCTAGATATAAGATGGCCCTAGAATCGTTGAACCCATATACTACTATGTCACACCTCAACCATGGTTCCTTTTTATTTTTGTCCCTTTGTTGGAGTTGGATCTTTTGTTTGAGGCCCAAGATGAGTTTATAGAGTAAGTTTTCAATTTTTAGGGGTTTCAGGTGGTTTTTTCCCTATGAACAGTTTGAGAACAATTTGATCCAAACTGTGTGAGGTCAAGGAGAAACTTTTTGGCCTCCTTATGGTTTCAGGGACAAGGTGCATGACTTGCACGTGGTTTGGAGAAACCATGTAGCGAGAATGTGAGAGGCTCTTCCATTTTGAAAGAGTTTAGTTGCACGATTGGCACATAATTTCTCAAACCGTACAGTTAGCTCGTGTGAGGGTCCCTTCTCTCTAGTAGGGTGCACATGGTTGGCACACGACCTGATACATCATGTGGCCAAACTATGCGGTCTGACCAAAGTTTGTTAAAAATAAAATAAAATAATAATTGTTTAATAATAATAATAATATCATTATTATTATTATCAATATTATTATTATTATTAAAAAACCCAAAAAGGGGTACCCTCTCCCCTTTCCCCCATTCCGGACTCAAGAGGTAGGTGTGGGAAGGAAGTCATGAATCCTTTATCGTCCTAAGCCACGAGTTGCTAGGGGAAGTCTAGGATTTAAGTATTTTGTTTGGTCTATGTGGATAGTGGATGATAATGGAAGTGAGCTGGTGTTACATGATGATCTTTCATAGTGTAGTGACCTATGTGTATCCTCAGTGTATAGTTTAAGATACTTCCTATGGTTGATGCTCATTCGAGGCGTGGTCTGCTAATCCATGTTGTTCGGTTAGGCATATCCACTAGTTCCATATTATTGGAGTTTTGGTGTGAGTTATGTTTTGGATTAGTTTTGGTTGGTGTTAGTGGATTTCAAAATGAAAATCGGTTTTATTAAAGGTATTTTCAAAAGGTAAAATGGTTTTTGGGAATATGGTTTTGTTGAAAAGTGGTATTTTGTTGGTTTTTGAATTTTGATGGAAATGATGGTTTTGAAAGAGTATTTTGTCTTCGTTTTGTGATGTTTGTCCTTTGAGCCCAGTTTTTTGGATTGGGATATTCTTTTGATTGATTTTTTATTGGTATTTTTTAAAGTTTTGGTTTGATGTTGGTTTGGATTGTGTTTTTATGTTGTTTAGATTATGTTGTCTAGAAAGGTACCCAAGGTTTCCAGCGAGTTTTGTTCAGTCTTTGGCCCTGCCTAGACTCCTAACAAAGTGGTGGAGTCAAGTTATTCTCATTTTTTCATGTTTTCTATGGTTATTTAGGTGGTTTTAGAGTGTATTGAGGAAGTTGTAAGTGTTTTTAGTTCATTGGAAACTCCTGAATCCATGAGAGTGCATGTTGTTCTGAGTTTATTTGAAGGTCCAAGTTTGGATTGGTGAAAGGTGATCGTCCCAACATTATTGCAAGTTGGCATGTATTTGGAAGTGTTTAAGACCACTTTCATCTAATGGTTTGTACCTAAGTAGGTTAATAAAAAGAAAGTGAAAAAAAATCTTGATTATTCAATAAGGTTAGAAGATGATGAAGGCCTATATTGATAGTTAAAAAGATCTAGTTTCTTTCTCTCCTTAGATAGCATTATAGAATTATCAGAAATATTCTATTATCATTTGGGGTTGTCATCCAAAGATCAAGGATCAAATTCTCTCATATAGTGAAGTTCTGTTTGAGGATCTCATTGATGAGGCATTTCTAGCTAAGGTGGTTCTTGGAGTGTAGTATGTGGTGGTTGGAGAACCAGTTTCTCTTAGTGCTTGTAAAGATTCCCTATATGGTGAGTGGTGTATTCTAGAGGAACATATTCTTGAAGAGTCTCCTTTTTCAGTTTTGGATCCTCTCTCTTCAAACCATTCACTTGTGTGTTTCAAGTGTGTCCAGTTCATACATTCTAATCCATCTTCTTTATTTCATTAAATACTTGTCATCGATGTGGAAGTTTAGGTTATCTAGAGAAGTTCTACAAGCAGAACTTCTAAAAGTGGAAGTCTTAGATGGAGGTTTTCAGCTCCTGATTTTGGGGAAATAGATTCTTCAAGACATCAGGACTCCATCCATAGGCTCTGGAGTGAATCTTTTCATATATTCAAGAATCATTAGGTCAGGGGGACCTTTTTCCAACTTTTGTCTCTAGTGATGGAGTGGAAAAAATTTAAGTTCCTATGTTGTAGTTTTCTTGGTTCTCAAAAGTTTCTCTTTATTTGTAAAAGTCTTGGTGACCTTGTATCCTTATAAACCTTTGTATTTGTGATTTCGCCTTATGTATTTGAATTCTTTAATGGTTATCCTTCTTGGTAGTTGGTTTTGGATTCAAGTTTTTTTCATTTTCAAGATGCTCGTGTCTTGTGGAAATGATGATTTGTGGTTTGGTTCACTAATTGGTCTAGAGTTCTTTCATTAGGGATCCCTTGTGGTGGGGTTTGGTTTGTGCAAGTAGTTCCTTGGTTGTTATGTGTTGGTTTTTCTATGTCGATCCATACTAGTTGGTCTAGGCTGGTCAGTTCTTAAATGGTGGGGAGAACCACCATGGATCTTGTTGTGGTTTCTTCTAGAGTTGGTTGGTTCTAGTTGGTTTTTTATGGTGGGGAGAACTTTCTCATATCTCTATGTATATATTGGTTTTGGGTTGATCTATAGCTATTCAAGTGTGACTTTTTGAGTTGAAAGGTCACACTAAGGTTCGTGGTTTTTTCTGGATTTGTTTAGTTTTGGGATCTGGCCTTACTCCTCATTTGGTTGAGTGGATTTCTGGGGGTAGAAATTTTTTTGGGTGGAAATAATTGTAACATCCCAACCATAGTTTCTCTTTATTTTTTCCCTTTCTTGGATTTGGATCTTTTTTTGAGGCTTGGGTTGAGTTTTAGTCATTAGTTTTCAAGTTTTGGAGGTTTCTGGTGGTTTTTTGGCCTTATGAACAGTCTGTGCATGGTTTAAATCCAAAGCGTGTAATGTTAAGGGGAACCCAAATGGCCTCATATTAGTGTCAAGTAAAAGGCACACGAATTGCACATGGTTGGGAGAAATCGTGTGGCAAGCGTTTAAGAGGCTTTGTGCGAGGGTCCCTTCTCTCTAGTATAGTGTGCATGTTTAGTGCACGGTCTTCCAGACTGTGCGGCCAAACCATGCGTTCTGGCCAAGGTTTAAAAAAATATTAAAATATAATAAAATAAAATAAAATAAAAAGAAGTGTTTTAATAATAATAATAATAATATTATTATTATTATTATTATTAACATTATTATTATTAAAAATCCCTAAAAGGGGTACCCTATCCCCTTTCCCCCATTTGGTTGTGCACCCACTCCCTCCCATTCTCCTCTCTCTCTAAACACCACACTCAGATGGCTCATGACCGCGTGCCACCACCACCTCCCCTCTCCCTCTGATAGCCATTTTTTATTCTGGTTTCTTGTTCAATATCTCATTTAAGATTTTCCTTTCCTCCATCATCTTAATTCTCATTTTTCTTGGTTTCCTTTTCTCTCAAGTGGTGCGCGCAGGTTGGTCTGAACCCTAACTCGTTTTGGGGTGTTGTATTGGTTTTCTCTTGGTTCCTACGGTTCATGAAGTCCAATTGAGGACCGTTCTTACCATGGTTCTTAAAGGTAGTGTGGTTTCCATGGGTTTCAGGTAGGTTTTGTTCCGTTTTGATTCTTTGCCTCAATTTTAATTTAGAGTTTTAGTGGTTTTGAATTTCTGATTTTTTTTCTAGAGTTGTTTGGACCTTGTTGTGGTGGATTCAGGATGTCGTTATTAAAGGTGACTTACTCGGGTATTCATAGGTAGACACATACACACAAACACACACACACACATATATATATATATATGTAAGTTACCCCTTTGTATATATTCACTCATGGAAGTGTGAATATATACATTGGGGCTACATGTGCATATATATATATATGAAAATTCATATGTGTGTAACTATAAATGGGTACATGCAATTGTAAACATATATGTAGGGACCACCTTGTACATCTTTGTCTATGAAGATGTGTACATAGAGGCTAGGTGTCCTTATATATATGTGAAGGTACATATGCATACAAGCAGAAAAGGGAAGATTTTGGTTGTTGTGTCCAAGTGATTTTAGTTTGAGGTAGTTTTTCCTATGTATTGGCCTTTAAATTTAAAATAATTATTGATTTATTTATTTCTAGATCTTGTTTTCATACTAATTAGTTATTTATAGTTTTTAGAATAATTTTTTGAATTGAAATGAAGTAGTTCCCCCCTTGTATTATGTTGTATGGGATGGTTTTACTAAACCCTGCATTCCAAGTGTTTGTTAAAATGCCTGTTTAGATTTTATAAATGATTTTTGGTTTCTAAATCATGGTTTTGGCTTAGTAAATGTTTTTTGGTTTCTAAATAGTTAATCAAGTCTCTTAAATTGATTCCTAAATGGTTTGGGTTCATAAATGGTGTGTTTAGTTCTATTTGGAAATGGTTTGTCACTCAAAGGTTTCTTGAGGCTCATTTGGAACCTTCGTAAATTGGTCCTTTTTGAAAAACCCCCTTGGGGTGGATCTCTTTCCTTGATATGATGCTAATTTTAAGAGGAGTTCCTTTACATGATACTTTCTTCATGTGTTGTTGGTTTTAAGGCAAGGGGGTCTTCCTTAGGGTGACTTGAGGGGTGATGCTTGGTTGTGTGGTTTATGCTTGTGATTTTTATGTGGTTGGTTTGTTTAGACCACCCCCACTTTTGATATGACATGTGAAGATGGCATAGATAGTAGATTTTCTAAGAAAGATTGTTGTAATAGTTTACATTATGATCTGGGTAGTGGCCCTTAGTATGGACATTTCGGTACATTGAAATTGTTCCCCTCGGTTAGGTTAGGTAGGGTAAGACTGAGCATTTGGGTGGGATTATGGCATCGAGGTAGGCACACCTATGAGATGAATCATTTTTTAGTATTTTATAGATTATCTCATGAGCTCCTAGGTACTCACATGTACTTATGGAACTTATTTATCTATAATGGATAATTTAGGTGCATCATTTGGTTTTCTCCCTTATGTAGTGCTTTCTATTTCCATTGTTCTGGTATTGTTGCTCCTTCTCTCTTGTGTGGTGTTCCTCATTAATAAAAGTGAATAGTTGGTTTTTTAAATGTTATATGGAAATTTTTTTTATAATGTTTTACACATTATTTCCAATTTTAAATAAAAAAATCACTCTTATTACACTTGCTCTCTTTCTTTTAAATTATAATGTCTTCTCTTTTTGGAAAATAAACTTGTTTTAATTAAAAAGGGAAATGGGTTGTGGTTTTATTTAAAAATAAATGTGTGAAAAACCTTCTTTTATATAATGTATTTCAAACCTAAAATTGATGAATCTTTTATTTAAAGGAAATTCTTTGGGAATATATTACCTGGGCACACCTAATGAGTTTTAATACTCACTAAAATTTCTTTATATTTGTTTTTAGTTTCTGGTGCTGCTTTCGGATCAGACTCGATCATCTTGGAGCAACATTGGTTTAGTGGTTGGTGATGACCCATTGGGTCACATGGAGGTATGTGCAGTTTTATTTATTTCCAATGCCAATGTTTATTTTTTTTCAGTTTATATTCGTTTACTTTGTATCTTTTTATGGGATAAATTGTTCACAATGGTTTTATCATGATGCCCAACACTAGTTGCTAGCTCGGGAGGATCAGAAATGCCTCTTAGGCCTTGTCGTGGGCCAACTCGGGTGACCTATTAGGGTTCAACCCGAGTTGGTTCATGACATGCTGAGTTCTAAAAAATCCTTTGGTGACTTTCGATCCCTCCCAAGACATTTTATTTCTAGTTGCAATAATTCTTTGTAATTATCCCTACCAAAGAGTTCCTCACATTTTTCCACACTGCATATGGTCCGATATGACCTATCCCACCTCAACTATAGTTTTTATTTTATTTTTTTCTTTTCTTGATGTTGGTTATTTCATTTGAGGTTTTGGTTGAGTTTTTGGGGAGGTTTTTTTAATTTTTGAGGTTCCAGGTGGCCTTTGACCTTATGCACGGTTTATGTGCATGGTTTGGGGGTTAATCGCACGGCATGTTGAGGTTGAGGGAATTTCCAATTCAATTTCTTCTTGAACTGTTTCTTTTGCATGTCCCGACCATAGTTTGTCACAAACTATGAGAGTTTCAGGAGAAACTGTGAAGCTCCTTTTTGGTGTCAGGGTTAAGGAGCATGGATTGCACACGGTTAGAAGAAACTGTGTGGCAAGCATGTGAGGGGTTCAACAATTTTTATAGAACCATGGTGCATGATTTTTATCTTATGATGTTTTGGGAAATTGTTTGAAAGATCTTGTGTTATGAAGGCCTGATTGGCACTTGTGTATGGCGTGATATGTGATGGGAACTTCTATGGTAGTCCCTCCAAGAAGAGGTTCATTGTATAGGCAATGTCAGAGTTTGGTCTAGGAAATAATGGTGGCATATATTGGTTATTGGTTCATGTCACACATGTGAGGACCCCCTCATTCTCCATATACTATTATAATAGGATTCATATACATCATCTAGAGGGTCTAGTGATAGTTGCTTATTGACCCTGATTAGATGGATTAGTACCCCCTATATTTGTTCAGTGGCTAGGTGGGATGTGCCAATGATGAGGCTAGTTTAGAGCAGCCAGCTTGTTATTGACTATAGAGCTACACCATACGCTGAAAGGTGAGTCTGAAATAAGTACATCCAGGGATTTTATCTAGATATTTTTAGAAAATTACCATGATAATTATCTGTATGTTCTGTTTCATTATGCTTCACTTGTTTTCTGATTTTTTTAGTTCTTACTTGCTTGCGCCGTTTCATTTATTCTTATGGTATTGCTTTTTATCACCCAGTTTGGTAGATTCTCTTAGTATTGGAGGTGGGTTTTAAAAATGGAAACCTATTTTGAAAGGTGGAAAGTGGTGTGTTTGTTGTTTTAAAAAAGGGGAAATCTGTGTTTGGTTCTTTAAAATGAGAAACCTCTATTTTCTATATGTATTTCTATGAATTAGGGAATTTCATTATTGTTTTCAAATTGAATTTTTCCTTAGTTTATTATTCCATTTTATATTGTTCAAACCATGCATGAAAAAATGTATAATAATTTATTTTTCTCATTTTATATACTATTGGGATTTTTCTTTTTGTGTTGGGCCAATTTTTTGAGTGGGCCTATTGTTGGTCTTGGTGCTTCAAGCGGTCCATTGGGTGCCTTGTGCTAATTCAGTGATCCACCCACAATATTTCTTGCTGATCATTGATTATACATGATACCCATTAGATCTGATTCATCCACCTGTTGTGGGTTATTTGTTTGTGTCTTCTGTTCTGTTTTGGGTGTGCTTCATGGGCTCACAGTATTGGCTATGTTATTTTGAGGTGTCAGCCAATGTCTGGGACCCCTGCACGGTGTCACTTCAATATCCAGTTCATTATACTCTCTCTCCATAGGCTTTGTCTCTTATCTATCCTAGTCAAAACCCTAGATCATTGTTACTATGCTACTATGATAGAGGTCATGTCCAGGCCTATTGGTCCCCCCAGATTCATCTCATTGTCAATATTGTGGTGGAGATGGTGTCCTTCCATATAGGAAGAAGTGAAACCCCTTTCCTGGTGCCAGATCCATTAGCACAGTAATAAGAAGAGGGAGAAAGAGATCCAAGTGCGTCTTGTGTGCCTTCCAGCATGAAGAGATCAGGACTACCAGAGTCCATTTTAAACTTCTACACTATAAGAGTTACATTTTTCTATCTCGTTTTTATTAAAAGCTATGAATATTTTATTTACTTGTTCTTATTTTCTTCTTTCACTACTTTCCACTTTTAGAATTTATTTATTGTGCTTAATAAAATGTGTATGTGTGTGGTGGTGTTATTTACATTCACATAGGTCCCTACGGGATAAAAGCACATTAAAACCTTGTGTTATTTAATGTTTTCTCTTATAATCTTTTGTTTCTTGTATTATATTCAAATGGATCTGTGATTTTCATCTTCATACCACAAAGATATAGTTTGTTCCTATTATTTCATGGTTCTCTCCACTACTCAAATCACCACTGAACCTCACAAAGTGGTATCTGTTGGTGCCAAAATTCCATGCCTTGAAATAAATTAGCAATGGAAAAAATGAATTTCCAAAGGGTGTGCCTCTCAAAGAACCTCTGGAAAGACACGAAACATCGTAACCATCGCAAATCCGCCTAGAAGGATTCTCTGTGACCACTGCAAAGGCAATGACGGAAGCCTCTACGAGTCCGATAAACTTTATTGTATCCTTCATGACCACTGTAAAGGGAATGATAAAAGTTTCTATGGGTCCGAGAAACTTGAACATGGCCTATGTGACCACCATAGAGGCAATGAAGGAAGCTGCTGAAAGTCAGAGAAACTTGATCGAAGCCTCTGTGACCCCCACAGAGCAATGACAGACTCCCCTGTGAGTCCGACGAACTTGAAGGATCAGCCTCTGATTGTGAAGAATTATTTTATTCATGGTGCATCCATATAGCATTGCGATGCCCATTGCCTATAAATACTTGGCTCACCCCCACTCCAAAGGATCAACACCCTGTCCTTTCCCCTTCTATTCTCTCGATTCATGAAACACCCTTTTCTCTGTGAATAATTGAGAAAATGAACCATCTAAGGTACTTTAGCATTGCAAACCCACTTTCCCTTTGCTCTATTTTACCTCTACTTCAAGTGGGGATTCCCTTCATGAAGGCCTTTGGCCATTGCAAAGGAATGATACCCCTTTGGGTACTCATAACTTTGTGAATCACTCAGTCTTCACGAAGTACCCTCCAAGAAAATGTAGATTCCATGCCTAGGTTGGGTCACTATGCTTCATAAATCACCCTCCTTCACGAAGCCCCTTAACTTCATGAAGTACCAGAGATTCACGAAGCCTCTCTCTGTGAGTCATTCTGCTTTGCAAACCCCTCTTCTGTGCATCCCTCTAGGCAAGTACATAGTGATTTCATGATCCACCAAGTGGTGCTTCATGTTACATTACCCCGCCTCATGATTCTTTTCATAGGCACGCTAACGCCTATTGCTTCTTTGTATAGCCACACTAACATAGACCCCTCAATGGATCACTCCACAACCCCCAATGTCTGGAGTTTCTTGTGCCTTCCCTTCCCCAAGTGTAGGTTGGTATAAGTTATGTAAGTACTAGGGGTGAGAAGTAGGTCCTCATCATATGAGCTATAGGATGTTAAACTGCCATGAAACCCCACATCCTCAACACACGACATTAAACTGTGATTTTTTCATGTGTAGCAAGTCTAAGAGGATGAGAGAGGGGATGGGAATTGGTTCCCTCCCACTCTCTCTTTACCTATAAGATTTTTCACCATGTTCACCTCAGGTAGCCTTTTTGTAATTCATAGAACACCTTGGTAGGGTTCCCCCTATACGATGGCCATATCCTCTTCATACATCTGGAAACCCTCTTAGAGTTTCCTAATATTCCTCTCATTGGGCCACTAACAACGCGTAAGCCCTGATTTACTCCTCATGAATTCACCTTTTTCCATGCAATTGTTAGGTCTATTACTGCCTCTTGTTTCTCACACTGAGAATGAATCACGTGGGATTAGAGTAAGCATCAACCATGAAATCCTATTTGGGACGCCTTAGCATGTAAGACCCACTTCCATATTTACCAAACTACGTAGACATTGATTCCCTTTTATGAGGATATGTAGGAATCCTCCATAAGGTTCAATCCCATCACCCATTTGCTCCTTCCATTTCATATTGGTTCACTCTTCGTCTCGTAAGATGTTAAACTATATATTCCTTAAACTAAGTGGGTTTTGATCCCTTTAGAGTATGTAGGAAGCCTCTTTGGGGTTCAATCCCAAAAAATTGTAAACATTGGTACTCCCTCATAAGGATGTACCCTCCTGGTGTGATATCATCCCTTTTTTGAGATGCATCTCCTTGATCCGACTCCTTGAGGTGTTCTAATCCATTCAAGAAGCTTACCATGCATAATCCCCACACTCAATCCATACTCCTCCAACCAAGAGTGTCCCTCTTGCGACAGGTTGATAACCATGCATAATCCCCAAGCCTATCTTTAGGTTGTTTTCCTTTATGTACACCCCAATTTTGTGCCCCATTCTTGAACTATGTGGACTTTGATCATTTCCCTTTTTGAGAAAGGTATGTAGGAATCCTCCTTGAGTTTCAATCCCATCACCCACTCCTTATCATGGTCTCTCCCTTGAGCCTTTTTGTCTCAGAAAGATCATGCCTTAACCCATTCGTTCCATTTCTTTTGGGTCCCCATCCATGCATCCATTCTCATGAGCCACCTCCTCAGGTGACTCATCGCCCTATTCTAGAACTACATGGAATTTGATTCCATGCTACTAGGATACCTAGGAAACCTCCTTGGGGTTCAAGACCAATACTTCCACCTTCACATAGGTACCTCAGATCCATCCCCATTCAATAAACCCTTCGACACTTCATCCATTTCCATTTTGATTTAACCCAGGAAAAAAAATATTATTGAAATCATGCCATCCATATGGGAATCTAACCATGTATAAGACCCATTCATCTCATTACTCTTTGTGTCACCCAGGCCGCTAACCACATGTAAGCCCCAACATGCTTCCGGTTTTTTTTCATTGTGTACACCCCTATCCCATGACTCACCCTCTTGAACTACGTGGGTTTTGATCACTGTCTTATAAAGAGGGTACGTAGGAAGCCTCCACAAGGTTCAATACTAGCCAATGGTAAACCTTAGTGCCCCCTTTGCTGGGACTCACCATCCTCTGATCTTCCCTTTGTGGTGTCTAGATCATCCTTCGCAGTGTGAAACTTTCCCATTTGTGGGACACACCATCCCAGGTCCATCCTTATTAGGTGTTCTGACCTATACATATAATAAACATACTAGGTTCTCCATCCTAGGGATGTATCTATCTGATCTTCTTCCATTAGTGTCTCGATCTGTTTGATATGTATCCTCTAGATGTTAAACTTGTGGCATACCCCATGTTAAATATGGGAAGATGAAAAAAACCTCAGAGATATGCCTCTAGCATACAATTCCCCGCATTCAACGTGGGATGCCTCAGGCCTCCGCAACCTCGAGAAGCCCTATTATTATAGAAAATCTAGGTGTACCTGTGTTTCAGTATCCAAACACACCAGCGATTCCAAATGTGACTACTCTTTTAACCGAAGGTTACTGCTCTTACTTGACCCATTGAAATTTCCTGACAGAAGAAGCATAATTAACTAGCATCCACAAAGATATAGCACCAGGAAGAGTTTCACGAACAATGTCATAATATTTAAGGGAGACCCAAACTAGGAAAAAAAATTCAAGGAGGAATCCACAGAAGGATAGAAACAACATCCCATCATGTCGTTTTGATCAAGGAGAAAACATCCCTCAAAATGCGGTGGATGATGCCTACCTTTATAAAGCATGAATGTCAGGCGAAAACGTGACTCGTCTGTCCAAATTATCCCATACACATGGAACGATGAGGATCAACCTGGAGAAAAAGCATTGGAAATACAAATAGTGAACCCAATGTGAAATTCTTCTCCTCAATATGGGGATTAGTAGCATTCGAGACAACAACAGGTAAGCATGTTAATGGATCCATCTATCTAGCACCATGTCCCGCTAATCAAGTAGTGGGCCTAGAGTGAAACTCATCAGGATTTGGGGTAGTTAATCAATGGGCATCCTAGGCTGTGATGCTGTTAGTGTGGATCTTTCCATCCATCCATGGAAGACCAAACGGCATTGGGGCATTGCGTATTTCTTTCCTACTATATGTACCGATGGCTGAATCTTCCTACTTTGTAGGACCCAAGCTACAAATTTAGGAAAAAAATCACCCCCACCCGTAGACACAGGGGTAGGGGAAATGCCAATGTGGAAATCCCACATAGCTCCACCTCTACCACAATAGTATCCACTACCACAACTACCAGGTGCCCACACCCTATATCACCTTTCAAAATTTTCCAATGGAGGGTAATGGGCATTCTTTTCCATCGATACGAATAGGAGGGGGTCATCCCAATTAGGGATATGGCCTATCAAGATATAGAGGCCTCAGTTCCACACTATTACCATCACCCCCAAGGGTTGTGTAGGGAGTCGCTGCTCCCCACTCAGACCTTCAATCATTTCAGGAGCCTCTCCTCAGAAAAATATTATGACTTACTCCCTTACACTGATAAAGTAAAGGGTGTACAGGTCCTCCTGACTATGAATTTGGCTAGGGAGATGCCAAATAGGGCTCCCAATAGGCCACATTAGCACTACCAACCAGTCTCTCTAGACAAGGTGTAGGTGGTCCATACCCCTGCATAGCTGGCCCTAGTTCGGCTAACTTGACGCCAAAGTCGGGCAGAAACTCAGGAGGATGCCCACTAGGGGAATCATCTTCTACAGATTTAGTTTATCAAGCCACCACTGATGTGTTCTATCATCTACCTATTACTATAGAATAGGGTAATCTCTATATCCAATCAGGATTGATGCCCCAATAATCCCTCGGGTAGGCTGGGTTGACTCCCCTAGTCGCCAATGCAAATAGCAGCCGTCACGGGTTGACCAATGATGATGAGATTTAGTAAAAAGGTCCTCCCCATACCATCATTATCCAAAGTGGAGGTCCTCCCTACTCCCATATTTAGCATTGATCTCCTCCCCATGCCACCATTACCAATCAAAATGGAGGTCCTTTCCGTGCTCACAATCCCAGGTAAGGAGGTTTTCCCCATATTTTAGGTCATCAAAATGAAGGTCCTCCTCGCATCATCATTAACTCAAGCGGGGGCCCTCCCTGTGGTGGAATTAATTATAGTGAAGGTCCTCCTCTCCCTATAACCCATCAGAATGGAGGTCCTCCTCATGTTCTATTCTACATTTTCTTGGGTTCTCCCCATAACCCAATTCATCCAAGCGGAGGTCCTCCCCACTCCAACACCAACCTGCTCAGAGGTCCTCCCCACATCAAAGATATACCATTCCCTAAAGCACCACCCTAGGGAAGGAGGACGAATCATCACCTCCAGAATAAGGATATTGAGAAGTACAAGATCATAATAAAACACATCCTCTTTTCATACTCTGAAGTAGAGTGTGAATCAATGATGGAACCCTCACCCTGATCCTCTGTGTTGGGGACTGAGAAAATAACTTGGTGTATTCACTTTTTCCTCTTGGAAATTGAGATGTACCAGATAACTGAATCCCTATATAGATATATATAGGAGGAGGAATATTTGGATCCTTTCAAGGTTCTTTCTGTGAAATCCTCTTTGTCATCACTAGGATCATTATCTACTTCAACAAGAGATCACATAGAATTCTTTTCGGGACCAGTCAACGAAAATCACCAACTTGATCCACCTCCAAATACTGCCACCCCTACGTGGGAAGGAGTGTTCAGTACCCCATCCTATAGGGATGTGGTGATACAGGCAGTTCATTCCCTGGAAGACAACCCAAGATGTAGCAGTTTGTCAGCTTTCATGCCATATTCTCCACCGACCAGTCTACCGCTGGAACTGTCTATGTCAGTGTCATTACTAGTCCCTAAACTGCCCCCAGTCGATGAATGGGGTAGCCAAGGGCTGGATCCTGTGTCTAAGCGGAGAATTTTGTGGGACATTCAGATAGAAGACTATCTCCTCTAGATGTTTTGGATAATTTTAACTTCAAGCTTCAATATTCCAAAGTCTCTCACCCGGGATGAGGTTGTGCACTTCTGCTAAACCTTATAGATGACACATTTCTATCTTCATCATCGATGGTTAGCTTACCCCAAGAGCTAAGAACACTTATACAACCTTGGCCAAAAGTGCTTATTTATTGAGTTTGTTTCACTTCCTATTGATAATCACCCTTAATCACCTATTTATCATTAGACTCTCTAGCAATGATGCATCGAGAGATTTACTATGCTCTATAGAGTTATTAAGGAGGCTTCCCCATATGTCCAAATCTATGGTTGGGGGTAGTATGTTGTCCTCCATTTTAGTCTTATTATACACCAACCTAGTTCACCTAATGATATTGAGGGTATGACTTTGGGCATCATCACTGTAAACATGGTCATTCTTGAGATATACCAGAAAGGGGGGATCATCACAGGGTCTGGAGAAGGTGAACAATCAATTGGGGAAGCACAACACCTGATAAACCCGGAAGGTGTCCACACTTCCCAAAAAAGGCAGACACTTGGTCTTGGATAACCCAATGATTCATTTCTTTTGGGTTGAGATACTAAAAAGGTCAAAGCACACAACGGGACAGTCAAGCCCTCTGACCCATCTAATTCAGTGAAGAAGATGGAAGAGGATCCCGAAAAGACCACGTTGTGCCAACAGCTCACAGAATAGAGAAGGATCATCGATGAGCTCCTCACTGACCACACCACAGAATGAAATCCAGATTATGGTGATCTTCAGCATGATCCCATCCATCTTCCACCGGGGCAGTAGAGGCAAGCATAGATTCTCCCTGACGAGTTTCCTCCCATTGATCTCGACAACCCTTCATATCCTAATTGGGTAGAGTCTGGTGTTTATGAAAAAAACTCGGTATGCATCACTGAATCCACCCGAGATGTGCAAAAACCTTCCTCAGGACTACACTTGGGTTTCTCCAGCCACGCTGCAGGTCCTATCGGCCTCTCCATAGGCCCTACCGGTTGCTCCGTAGGTTCTTCCAACATCCCCTCAGGTTATTCTACCAATCGCACCATGAGCAGTTCAACCATCTTACCATTTTTATGTACCTTCCATTGTGATGGTAGTTAGGAATACTTTTCAAGATGATCCAATGGATTCTCTCATCGCACACCTCAAGGCTCTTGAAACCCGACAGGTGTTGATTCCACTTGATGGAAATCCATATCCAGCATGGGTGGACGACATTCCAGTACCCATGAGCTTCGGGAATCCCACATTCTCCCCTTTTAATGGGATGGGTGATCCGTTGCAGCATCAGGTCCACTTTATTTCAAGGTGTGGACCCATGCTGGGAACTCCAACGCAGTAAGAATTTGTTAAGCTCTGGTGTTTTATACAGACACTGGAAGGGCCCACATTCATCTACTATAACCAGTTTCCCATTGGGTCCATAGCTAGTTGGGAGGATCTCTGTAGGTATTTTCTGTATCAATTCATTACCACCACCCACAAGACTAGTATTTTTGATCTCTTTAAGTGAAATCAAAGGTCGGATGATTAATTGGAAGACTTATTCACTAGGTGGAAGGGCCTCACAAATTCACTCGACATACCTCTAACTCAAAAATAGCTACTAAAATTGTGCATAGAGAATGTGAATACTGAACTGATTCCTTCTCTCATCACTCATAACTTCCTAGGTGGATTCCAGGATTTATTTAACAAGGATCGACATCTATAGGAAGCCTTGCAGCAAGCTAAGAAGGTACATCTGTTTCCTCCTGCATCTCCTGTAAGAAGATCCACCAAGGTCGAGGCCACTGTTTTTGCACAGATAGAGGCCCTTAGACATCTAGAATTGTTACTAGTAGATCCACTTACACAGTTGATCCGAGGGCCACCACCTCAGGCTCAACCTCTAGCTCAAAATCGCCTTCCTCAGAATCTTAAAGCACCACCACATAACGCACCACCACCACCTAGGTAAGGCAACCAGGTTCCACCTCCTCACTAGGCTCCATCCTCTTACCAGGTCCAGGCTCCTAGAGTACCTTTCCTGGATTAGAGAAATTGTACCTAATCATTCAACGAAGCTTAGGTCCCCAGCTATTTTCATAGTGACTTGGACTAGGTAATCCTGCAGTTTCCAGAATACAGGAGGCCCGAAGAGGCAGATACAACTTATTGCCCGAATTACTGCCCTTATCACCAGTTCCTTGGACACACTCTCAAGTAGTGTTTTGTGTTCAAAGACTGTCTACAAGACCAGGTTGGTAACAATATATTCAGATTGGGTATGGTCTAAGCATAGGTGGCATGTGTGTTTGTGAATCCTGAGAGTGATAGTAAGGGCAAATGGAAACATGTCTCTGGTCATGGGTCTTAGAAGTATGATGATGGGAAAGCATGAAAGGCAATTTCTCATGCCCATGATATTATCTATGCTTGTTTGAATCAACCTGAGCCTCCCAAAGTTGATTTTATACCCCTATTTAATACTTCTGCATCAACATATTTGCTTTCTCTATCTTAGGAGATTAGACACCGATGACACAAGGAGAAGAAAATTCCCCAACTGGTACCAAATCCATCTCGTACCCTTGATGATTTCATGCCCTTAGTGATGGGGATTTCCCCCAGAATATTCCCAACAATGGAGGATTCCTAAAATGATAATTATGAGTACGCCTTGGTGAACACCATCAAGCTATTGGACCCATACCTGGTCCCCAAAGATGAGTAATTCTTGGAAAACCCTCTTAATGTCCCTAGATGACGCCAACATCGAAGAAACCATGGATATGTGAACCATAAAAGTGCATCGTCCAACAATTCTGACCAATACATGCATGCTCTTGAGACTAGACAATAGGATCAGCGTAAGAATCAACATGTGCAGTACTCTCACCTGATTTCATCATACCCACTTCCCCCCACCATTTTTGCTACTCTACCAGGAAGATCTATCGTGATCGTGCTAGGATCATCCATGTATAGTTGAGGCTAAGCCACAGTCATTCGAAAATTAGTGGGTAGTCATACTATGAGATTCATCTAGTGAGCAGCGAGTGTAGAGACCCAAAGATTGACGTACATGGACATTACATTACTTTTGCGGAATACTTAGTACATAACAAAAATAGACACACAAGGACCATAATAGGTTAGTGTCTTTGGAAACTCGGAATAAAATATTCTAATCGTGGTGAAAGATCTTAAACATCTCCCAATAAAGATCTTCCCTTTTTTTCTTACCTAAAACCTTTCTTTATATCCTGGGGAAAAGAAAACATAAAATGGGTGGGCTCAAATGCCTAGTAAGGGTAGACATAGAGAACATAAAACAATCCATAAACATTTGAATGCAAAAACTTGAATATAAAATCTAAACATCAAAATCTTGAGCAAAGACATGAATCTTGGAAGTACGTAAGGCATATATCATCAGGGAACATCAATCATGATAAAATATCATGGGAATAAAACATGTAATTGTGGAAACCATTAAGCACATGTTATGATTTCCATAGTAGCCAAGGAATTTCTGCCAAGACCATCTTATTGGACAAAGTCCCTTTCTGAATCGAGTTCACTCCTCGTTTCAGTCCTGTAACACTGAACCAGATTAACTTACCATTCCAGCCATGTCTATCTCATTAGATATAAATATTTACCCAATGAATTTTAGGGAGATATAGGTCCCACCCATCTCATAATGAAATCATTCTTACTTGTGCCACAACATAAACATAAATCATTCATCATAACCCAAAGAATAAAATGGGTTTCATAAACATCATTCCATCATCACATAATCCATATAAAATAAATGGATGTCATTTCATCATAAGAAGAATCAAACAATGTAAATAATGGAGAAATTATACTTGAAACATACACATATGAAATAATGTCATCTTAGATGGAAAATGGTTTTCATAAAACACTTGAAATGAATTCTTAAGAAAAACATCCTTTGTTCTTCAAAAATAAATTTCTTTTCACAAAACATCATGCAATTTTAAAAAAAAAACTTTGTTGAAAATAGTCATGAAATATTTTGGAGGAATCTTCATGAAAATAAGGCTTTATAAAACCGTAAAAATCTGTTCGTGCCGTATAAGTTAAAAAAACATTCTTCTCGTACTTTTGCTGGAAAAGTCAAAAAGTACCTTGTAAAAGAAAGATTACATACATACCATGTAGTAAAAGTCAAAAATGGGTAAAAATGTCATTAAAAATACATGAAACCATTTTTAGGAAACATGGACATGGATGAGAACAATAACCCCAATAAATACTTACAAATAAACAATCTCGGATAAGAGTGAGATTGGAATAGTTATCCCTTACCTTAGGTCTGATATGCTTCGTACATTTCCAAACCTCCTATATAATGATTTAAATAATGTCATTGACTTATTACAAAATGATATTCATTGTTATGATATCATATATGGTTCACTTATGACTTTATATTACCCATTCTTTTGTAAGTTCCATGTTAAAGCAGCGTTTTGGGTTAAATCATTTTATTTATCGTACGTGTTTGGACTTGTTGTTCTTGATATTATTAATTATATCATGATTTACTTAATTACAGAATTTAATAAATGATTTATATATAATATATATTCATCATATACATATATATATATTATAGATCGATAAAAGAAATGAAATACACCGTTCATGGAGACGGTAGGCCGTACGTACGCAGGAACACTGTTTTCGTTTCCTTATTGAATTGAATGAAACTAAATAGATGACATACATATATATATATACATAAATCCAGTAGCATTATTATTTCATATATTTCATTATTATTCATTATATAAACTTTATGATCATTCATGTATGGTTAACATGGAGAATGAATCTCATCACGTCGTGGAGACGGTAGTCCGTACGTACGCACGAGCGATGATATCGTTCCCATAATTATTGAATAGAATTGGAGTGGATGGTATAATATATAAGAATCAGTATGATGTTATAATAACCATATATAGTTATTCTTTACACCATTATACCCATCCATGTAAGGTGTTGGTGGAAAAACATATTTCACCACGGCGTGGAGACGGTATTCCGTATGTACGCACATGTGGTGATTTCGTTTTCTGTAGGATGGATAGATGGTGAAATAGGGTTGTTTAATACTTATAATAGCATATAAGTATATTATTTATACTGATTTTATTACTTAATAATGAAACAACTAAAGAATAATAAGTGGAAGAAGAAATAAAGTTGAAAGAATCGGTAACAGACATTACCTCTTCTTTGAAGCGCCTCTTTGAGACCTCCTCTTAGGGCACTAAAATTGGTCTTTGAAGAAGACAAGAACCTCTAGGATGTTTCTATGGAAGTGGAGAAGATAATTTTTCAGGGTTTGGCTGATCTTGAAGGCTTAAAGTGGTGTGAGGAAGAGAGGGAGGAGGTGCCCTTTTAAAAGGGAGGAGAGGGGCACCTTTGGAAAAACTAAAAATATTATTTTATTATAAAGTCATATTCGGTTTTTAATAGCTCCAAATTGAGTTATTTCGAAGCTAAGGTGGGTATGGGTCGAAATCCTCTCATACAATAGAATTTAGACAAGTTTAGGTTTCTATTTGAACCTTATCATTTCGATTTAACCTTAAGTTAAATAATTTTACTTTTACCGCGTCTTCTTGTTTTCTTACACTATAAGGTTAATAAAATTACTATAACAAGCCAAACGAACCCCAATTTGGTTATTATTAATATATATATCCTTATCTAAGTCATTTGGCCGAACCATAGATTTTTAGGAATAAAATAACAATTAATAATATAATATTTGTTTTAAAAACTCTTTTATGTCAATTTTGACACTATTTGGTAATTGATTTTTTTGAAAATAATAACCGAATGATTAGTTCGAAAAAGTTGACTAAATCAATAATAACATGTAATATTAACCTAGAAAATTTGTTTAATTCATAAAATGTCTCAAATTACATTTATTTGGGTATTTATAACATCAATTATGTCAATATTTCATTAATAAGATAATTACTGCATCATCATTGTGTCATAAATAAAGTAAATTATTTAATGTCTAAAAATTATAAATAAAACACCATTATGTAGGAAATATTTTTATATTTATAATTAATATTTATAGTCTAATTTCTCTTATGTATAACCCTTTATTAAAAATTATTTAGTTAATAAGCTTTGATTTTAACTATTTTAACCCTTCTTTAAATAAATTAATAAAAAATGTCCTAATCTAATCCAAGTGGGCCTAAATGATCATATTTTATTACTGAGGTTGTTTTTGGTCTAATTAAACTTATAAAATATAATTAGGACATGTGTTAGGGTAATAATAATATTAATTTTACCCTTAATTACCCTATTTACTTTTAACTGTGGTAAAGAAAGTAAAAAGTTACTATTCAACAAAAATTATTTTCATCTCATTAAACCACATTTTAGTCTTCGATATTAACCGTGTCTCTCGGATTTTCGAAATTCCACTCACAGAAGCGGTAAAATTAAGTTTTATGTAAATTTACAAATTCTCCTAGGAGGTGGGTAAAAGACGGTGAAAAGTTCAATAAATTTTTTATATATCTAAAATTGTTATAAAATGACTCCAATGACTTAAATTGAACTTATATAGGTATTATGTATCAATTTTGATGAAAAATAAATTTAAATAAAATAAATAATTATTTAAATAAAAAGTCTGTTTTTGAATAGTAACCTAGTGTTTTCACTATTCATCAAAAATTGAAAGTTTTCAGAAAAATACCAAAAATTCACCCTAGGTTAATTTTGATATTCTGAATCCAAAAATGAAGTCCATTTTGAATGTTAAAATTTATAAAATTTTAAAAAGTGGGTATTACTATTCATAACGGCTAGTTTATATAACATATCGTTGTTTAGCGAAACTCGGTATTGGGTACAACACACGCTATCGTGGAGGGTCGCACTTGCGTGTAATGCAAGCCAAGTCAGGGATGCGTGTTGTGCGAGATCCTTTTGGTGTAGCGTACAACACAAGACATTAATGAAATTAAAAATAATATTTTTAATAAAATCTCGGGGTGTTACATTCTACCCCCCTTAAAATGAATTTTGCCCTCGAAATTCGTCGAGGTTATAAATGGTTTACTACCCGAAGGATTATTTAATAGAAAACCACATCATAAAAAGGAATACCAAAACTTGGATTTAAAAACTAAAGTATGAAACATAATGGTTAACCAAAGAAACACATCACTGGGTTTCCATATAGGAGAACATAGGTGAAAATATGGATATGGAAGAAAAATCTAACCATCAAGTTCTGATGGAGGGTGGTAGAGAACATGGCTATGAAAAATCCATCAATCCCAAAGCCATATATTTGTGATGATCTAAGGTCCTATCTGATTCATCGGATATAAGGGCACTAGGACAACATTTTTGGTTTTCAAGGTCATTTCCCTAAAGTTGATGAAATTGGAATTAGAATAAATACTTTCGTGATTTTGGTACAGTCTCACCGTTGGTAGTTCTTTGGACAATTTCCACTTCATCTCTTAAAGAAATGAAGTTGAATTTGTCATTCGTGAAGTGTTAGTAGATCATGTGATAGAATGATGTTTCATTCCATCTGTCTCAAACAAAAGGTTATAAAAGTTATCAAAAATACATAAGTCCATATATAATGATATTAATCATATATGGTTCTTAACATGGACTTATACTTCATATATCATACTGCTTAATATAATAAAACTAGTTTATACTAAACATGGACTTTCTGTAGGCTAGTGGTAGGCGATAAAGGCTAGTCGCACTTCGGTTGTGGGTTCGATTCCCACAGCCTTATCCGACGTGATGGGCTGTCACCCATCCTGCAGGTTGTCCTTTTTCTAAAACTACATTACTATAACATCCCATCAATAATATCGAAAAAACTTATATCCTTAAACAATTCTAACTTATGTCCAACATAATCCATTCCAATATTTAGGCTTATCCATAATACTGCAGTACACTCTCATATTATAGTGAAAACTATTACCAGATATTTCATATAACAAGCATGTTAATACCATCGTTGATCCCCATATATCATAAGATGTGTCTTGTTGGGCACATTCCAAACATTCGAAGGCCTTAATCATGTATTCTCTTAAAAAATGAATACCCATTGAATCTTAGTGAAAACATGAGTGCTGTCAATAGTTAACTCTTTCCACATACCAAAACCCCAAAATTTTATATACTCAAACCATGATATAACTATTTACTTATATCAGTCATGAGCTCATGAATACTATCAAACATTTAATTTTCTCCTTATCCCTTCATTATGCGTATATCATCTACTTTCCAAAAATATCTGAATAAACTTTCATGGTTACTGGTACCATTCATCATACACTTTCAAAACTTAAGGAAAGACAATAGTGTAACAATCCTTAGATGTCTCTTTATTCCATAGTACCATGAGATTACTTATACAACATTACACTTAATAAACATGTAATCATTCAACTACCTTCTTAAACCATTGACCGAGCTTCAACAATTCTTTAATCTCACATATCATTTGTAGTCTCTTCATCATCATCAACATAAATACTACACATATGACCATACTGATTCTCTTCATGAGAATTTCCCTTAGGGCATTGGTTTTCATAATGCCCGTACATTCCACATTTAAAACATTTAACCATTGTTGATGTCATAGCAATACCATTATCCTCATCCCTAATGTTAACTGAACCTTTTCCTTTGCACTTACTGGCTTTGTGTCCTTCTTTTCCACACCCAAAGCATCTTCCAGTTCCTTTGAAACATTCTCCTTGATGCCTCTTCCCACATGATTTACATAGGTGAAATTGAACTTTCTTTCCTCTATGATCATCATGAAACTCCATCTTTCTCTTATTATCCGAGTCAGGAAACTTACCAAATTTGAGTTTATTGATCATATTATGAGATTGCTGATTCGGCATAATAATGATGTTTGGACTTCCAAATCCCAATTCATTTGGTTGCTCATAAATAATATCATTCCATTGTCCATCATATCCTCCATTATCGTGAATCATCTTGTTTCCTGCCATTTTCTAAAACCCAAAAAGAAAAGTGTGAGAGGAAACAATCATAATAAAGGGGGAGTAACTTCAATATCTAACTTCTTAGGTTTAATCTAATATCATTACCATAATTCTAGGACTACAACCTATACTTATACTTAACCTTAGGGACATCCCTAGATATACCTTAGAAATATCTCTAGGGATATCACTAAAGTTTTCACATCCTAGTTTCCAAAGGTTGACTAAACCTTTCCTCTGATACCAACTATAGAGACCCAAAGCTTGACGTACATGGACATTACATTACTTTTTCAGAATACTTAGTACATAACAAAAACAGACACACAAGGACCGTAATAGTTTAGTGTCTTTGGAAACTCAGAATAAAATCTTCTAATCATGGTGAAAGATCTTCAACATCTCCCAATAAATATCTTCCCTTTTTTTATTACCTAAAACCTTTCTTTATATCCTGGGGAAAAGAAAACATAAAAGGGGTGAGATCAAATTCCTAGTAAGGGTAAACATAGAGAACATAAAACAATCCATAAACATTTGAATGCAAAAACTTGAATATAAAATCTAAACATCAAAATCTTGAGCAAAGACATGAATCTTGGAAGTACGTATAACATATATCATAAGGGAACATAAATCATGATAAAATAGAATGGGAATAAAACATGTAATTGTGGAAACCATTAAGCACATGTTATGATTTCCATAGTATCCAAGGCATTGCTGCCAAGACCATCTTAGTGGACAAAGTCCCTTTCTGAATCGAGTTCACTCCTCGTTTCAGTGCTGTAACACTGAACCAGATTAACTTACCATTCCAGCCATGTCTATCTCATGAGATATAAATCTTTACCCAATACATTGGAGGGAGATATAGGTCCTACCCATCTCATAATTAAATCATTCTTACTTGTGCCACAACATAAACATAAATCATTCATCATAACCCAAAGAATATAATGGGTTTCATAAACATCATTCCATCATCACATAATACATATAAAAGAAATGGATATCATTTCATAATAAGAAGAATCAAACCATATAAATAATGGAGACATTATACTTGAAACATACACATATGAAATAATGTCATCTTAGATGGAAAATGGTTTTCATAAAACACTTGAAATGAATTCTTAAGGAAAATATCCTTTCTTCTTCAAAATCAATTTCTTTTCACAAAACATCATGAAATTTTAAAAGAAAAATATTTTGTTGAAAATAGTCATGAAATATTTTAGAGGAAGATTCATGAAAATAAGGCTTTATAAAACCGTAAAAATCCGTTCGTACCATATAAGTTAAAAAAACATTCTTCTCGTACTTTTTCCAGAAAAGTCAAAAGTACCTTGTAAAAATAAGATTACATACATACCATGTAGTAAAATCCAAAAATGGGTAAAAATGACATTAAACATACATTAAACCATTTTTAGGAAACATTTACATGGATGAGAACAATAAACCCAGTAAATACTTACGAATAAACAATCTTGGATAAGTGCGAGATTGGAATAGTTATCCCTTACCTTAGGTCTGATATGCCTCGTACATTTCCGAACCTCCTGTATAATGATTTAAATATTGTCATTGACTTATTATGGATCATATTTATTGTTATGATATCATATATGGTTCAATTATGACTTTATATTACCCGTTCTTTTGTAAGTTCCATGTTAAAGCAGCGTTTTGGGTTAAATCATTTTAATTATCATACGTGTTTGGACTTGTTGTTCTTGATATTATTACGTATATCCTGATTTACTTAATTCCATAATTTAAAAAATGATTTATATATGATATATATTCATCATATACACACATATATATATATTATAGATCAATAAAAGGAATGAAATACATCGTTCATGGAGACGGTAGGCCGTACGTACGCATGAACGCTGTTTTCGTTTCCTTATTGAATTGAATGAAACTAAATAGATGAAATAAATATATATATACATAAATCCAGTAGAATTATTATTTCATATATTTCATTATTATTATTTATATAAACTTTATGATCATTCATGTATGGTTAACTTGGAGAATGAATCTCATCGCGTCGTGGAGACGGTAGTCCGTACGTACGCACGAGCGATGATATCGTTCACAAAATTATTGAATAGAATTGGAGTAGATGGTATAATATATCAGAATCAATATGATGTTATAATAACCATATATAGTTATTCATTACACCATTATACCCATCCATGTAAGGTGTTGGTGGAAAAACAGATTTCACCACAGCGTGGAGACGGTATTCCGTACGTACGCACGCGTGGTGATTTCGTTTTCCGTAGGATGGATAGATGGTGAAATAGGGTTGTTTCATACTTATAATGACATATCAGTATATGATTTATACTGAAATTATTACTTCATAATGAAACAACTAAATAAGAATAAGTGGAAGAAGAAATAAAGTTGAAAGAATCGGTAACAAACATTACCTCTTCTTTGAAGCGCCTCTTTGAGACCTCCTATTAGGGAACTAAAATTGGTCTTTGAAGAAGACCAGAACCTCTAGAATGTTTCTATGGAAGTGGAGAAGAGAATTTTTCAGGGTTTTTCCGAGCTTGAAGGCTCAAAGTGGTGTGAGGAAGAGAGGGAGGAGGTGCCCTTTTATAAGGGAGGAGAGGGGCACCTTTGAAAAAACTAAAAATATTGTTTTATTATAAAGTCATATTCGGTTTTTAAAAGCTCCAAATTGAGTTATTTAGAATCTAAGTTGGGTATGGGTCGAAATAATCTCATCCAATACAATTTATACAAGTTTAGGTTTCTATTTTAACCTTATCATTTAGATTTAACCTTAAGTTAAATAATTTGACTTTTACTTTGTCTTCTTGTTTTCTTACACTATAAGGTTAATATACTTACTATAACAAGCCAAAAGAACCCCAAGTTGGTTATTATTAATATATATATTTTTATCTAAGTGATTTGGCCGAACCTTAGATTTTTAAAAATAAGATAACAATTAATAATATAATATTTGTTTTAAAAACTATTTTATGTCAATTTTGACACTATTTGGTAATTGATTTTTGTGAAAATCATAACAGAATGGTTAGTTCTAAAAAAGTTAACTAAATCAATACTAACATGTAATATTAACCTAGAGAATTTGTGGAATTCATAAAAAGTCTCAAATTACATTTATTTGGGTATTTATAACATCAATTATGTCAATATTTTATTAATAAGATAATTACTACATCATCATTGTGTCATAAATAAATTATATTATTTAATGTCTAAAAATTATAAATAAAACACAATTATGTAGGAACTCTTTTTATATTTATAATGAATATTTATAGTAAAATTTATCTTATGTATAACCCCATATTAAAAATTATTTAGTTATTAAACTTTGATTTTACCTATTTTAACCCTTCTTTAAATAAATTAATAATAAATGTCCTAATCTTATAAAAGTGGGCCTAAATGGTCATATTTTATTCCTAAGGTTGTTTTTGGTCGAATTACACTTATCCAATAGAATTAGGACATGTGTTAGGTTAATAATAATATCAATTTTACCCTTAATTACCCTATTTACTTGTAATCGTGGTAAAAAAAAGTAAAAAGTTAATATTCAACAAAAATTATTTTCATCTCATTGAACCACATTTTAGTCCTTGATATTAACTGTGTCTCTTGGATTTTCTAAATTCCACTCACAGAAGCAGTAAAATTATGTTTTATGTGAATTTGCAAATTCTCCTAGGAGGTGGGTAAAAGACGGTGAAAAGTTCAATAAAATTTTTATATATCTAAAATTATTATAAAATGACTCCAATGACTTAAATTGAACTTATATAGGTATTATGTATCAATTTTGACCTAAAATAAATTTAAATAAAATAAATAATGATTTAAATAAAAAGTCAGTTTTTGAATAGTAACCTAGTGTTTTCACTATTCATCAAAAATTGAAAGTTTTCAGAAAAATACCAAAAAATCACCATAGGCTAATTTCGATATTCTGAATCCAAAAATGAAGTCCATTTTGAAAGTTAAAATTTATAAAATTTCAAAAAATGGGTATTAATATTCATAACGGCTAGTTTATATAACATATCGTTGTTTAGCGAAACTCGGTATTGGGTACAACACACGCTATCATGGAGGGTCGCACTTGCGTGTAATGCAAGCCAAGTCAGGGATGTGTGTTGTGCGAGATCCTTTTGGTGTAGTGTACGACACAAGACATTAATGAAATTAAAAATGATATTTTTAATAAAATCTCGGGGTGTTATAGCGAGATACCCCCAACACCAGCCAAAATCCTCCGGTTTGACATGCATCATCTGCCATACCTCCTTTTATAGAGAAAACTCCCATAAATAGAAGTGTGTGGCTCGCACAAAAGTATGATGTTCTCAAGCACCTTTCAAGAATTCCTGCAAATCTCTCAATTCTCAAAGCTCTTTTCTTGTCTGAAGATATGTGTTAATCCCTCGCAGAGGATTTGAGGATCCCCCTCCAATTTGAAACTAAGGTAGCGTCTATAGAGGCCTTCCATGATGAGGAGGCCAAACTTGCAGAATGTAAGACCATCATCTTATTCTTAGGAGAAGATTAAGGTTCTCCTATAGAAGGTCACATCCACCCATTGTACATCACTGGCCAGTTCAATGGTGTAGAGGTCTGCCATTGTCTTGTCGACACAAGTTTCATGATCAATCTCATCCTGACCCAAACACTTTGAAATATGGGGATATCTAAAATAGATCTAGATCCCTCTGACCTAAATATTTAAGATTATGACAGGATAAAGTAGATTTCTATTGGAAAAATCCTCTTGAAGACCCAATTTGGTTGCATGATTTCTATCATAGAGTTCATGTTTGTCTCATAGGATACTGCCTACAATGCGTTGATGGGTATACCCTGGCTCCATTTTCATGCAGAAGTCCCCTCATCATATCACCAATTCACCAAGTACTTCCTTAATGGTCAAATGGGAATCCTACAAGGTGATGTGTCTCCCTTTTCCTCTTATGAATCCTTCTACTTGTATTTCGAATACTATAGGAGAAAGGAAAAGTAGGTTCAGACCAATGAGGCTGAGCATACTACCATTGTAGCCGACCCATTGGAAGACTTGGATGATGCCTACATTCTCCCAATTCACCGATTGGAGGCCACAACTCTAGACAAGGGACACTACTTTGTTGTCTCTGAGACAATGGGAAAGCATGTTCCTCGGTGAAAAAAATGCAATAAGATCAACTCTAATCTTACACAAATCAGGATTAAGGGATCCCAGAACCCCTTAACCCTATAAGGTATTAGGATTTTCACCTCATGGAAACAGAAATATGTCATACTTGATTGTTTTGCTGGGATAGGTTGAACCGGCTCAAGCCGATGCACCACTACTACTTTGATATTATCAAGCATGGACCATGGGGTTGAAGGCCAGATGGAATCAGATTGACATATTTTTTTCCATGATTTCAACAGCGCATGATTCCCCCAATGAAGATTCCACAACCGCTCAGGTTGGCACCAACATTCCGTCAAAATCATCTAATTTAGAAGAATTTCCCTCTATTGATAATCATATCAATATGGGAAATAGATAGGATTTGGAGGATGCCTCTCATGCATTTGAGGAAGGTGTCTCCACCACTGTCGATGAGTCGTTACAAGTGAACCTCGACACCGAGACAAATCTGAAACCAACACTGGTCAGCGTATCCATGTCTACAGAAGTGAAGTATCAGTACATGGGTTTCTTAAAGTAGCATTGAGATGTATTCACCTAGAGATATGGTGAGATGCCAAGAATGGATCCTCAAGTCATTTTCCACCACCTTTGTCTTCCGATAAACCATCACGGGTTCAAACAACCTCCTAGAAGGATTCACCTTTATCATGGTGCCATGGTCAAGGATGAATTTGATAATCTCATTAAAGAAAACTTCTTCAAGGAAGTCCAGTACCCAAAATGTCTTGCAAACATCATTCTTTTATAAAATAAGAATAGACATATCAGAGTCTATATTGACTTCCAGGATCTCCATCATCATTATCCTAAGGATGATTTTCCCCTTCCTACGATAATATTGTTGATCAAAGCTACCACAAGATTCCAAGCTCTCCCCTTCATGGATGGGTATTCCGGATATAATCAAATCTGAATGGACCTCAAGAAAAAATATTATACCACCTTCAAAGCACCACAGGTCACTTTATGTTACCAAGTAATTCCTTTTCGTCTGAATAATTCAAGTGCCACCTATCAGCATGCCATGAACTACATATTTAAGCTAATCCTTGGGACAATGGTGAAATGATATATGGACGATTTGGTGGTTAAATCCAACCAGCGTCAAGACCATATTAGATATCTCGATAAAGTGTTCGACTTCCTCCGCTCTCACCATCTGAAGATAAACCCCTTTAAGTGTGCCTTTGGGGGTACCTCTGGAAATTTTCTCGGCTTTTTCATCAGATATAAAGGCATCAAGATTGATCTAGAGAAGATCAAGGCCATTAGTCATATGCCTCCTCTGAGAAATATTTGGGATTTCTGAGGCTTTCAAGGACACGTATCCTACATACACCAATTCATTGTGAATATAGCCAGAAAGTGTAATCCCTTTTCCCAGCTCATGATAAAAGGTGATGACTACCAATGGGATGAAGAGTTTTAGTCCACCTTTGAGTAGATCAAGTAGTACTGGCTATAGCCTCCGGTTACGATTCCACATGTCCCCAGAAAACCACTAGTCCTTTATGTGACTACCCTGGAATGGTCCCTTAATGACCTTCTCTCTTATAAGAACAAGGATGGGATAGATAATAGTTTATACTGTCTTAGCCACATTCTCCTTGTTATAAAGACGAAATATTAATCTATCGAGAAGAGTTGTCTCACGCTGATATTTGTGATCCATAAATTGAGACATTACCTACAGCACCATGAGATACAGCTGGTGTCTCGCGTATACCCACTGAAATACATACTAAACCACCCCATATTGACAGGCCATCTAGCTTGGTGGAAATTGATCCTTCTATAGTTTGACATTAGGTTTATTCCACAGAAAGATGTCAAGGGTCGGGCACTGGAAAAATTTCTTTCTACCCATCGAACCCCTACAGAGAAGTCTCTATACCATGGTTTCCTAGATGAGGCAATCCTCTTAGTGGATCAAGTCATTCCATGTTGGCAGATGCAATTCAATGGTTCTTTTCAAAGCCCTACCAGTAGAAGACTCAATTATCCCAGTCTTAACAAAGTGGGCTTGGGTATCATCTTCACCATTACCACACAAGCTATCTTGACCTATTCGTTATTATTGTCAGAAGGTTGTACCGATAACAAGGCAGAGTATCAATCCCTCATCACTGGTCTTGAATTGGCCCTCGAGATTGATGTTCCTCACCTAAATGTGAAAGGGGACTCTGAGCTGGTCGTCAACCAGATCAACGATGACTAGATCATCAGGAAGCTAGAGATCGTACCCCTATTAGAGCATATTATCCAACTAATGGCCTAGTTCCCTTCCCATGCTGAGGTTATTCATGTTCATTGATCACCGAACAGTTTAGCCAATACCATTCCCAGCCTTTCCGCATCTCTTGCAGAGCCCGACCATAATGATTTGATCGTCCATGTGGCACATTGAAGAGTAATCACTCTCATCACTCTAGGTAATGATGATATCCAGTAGGTAGGATATCTTACCACCAGTTCATGCACATTAGGACCTCTAGTTAACCCTACCACAATAATGGAAGAGACACTTAATTAGAAAAGTCCTTTCATCAAGTACCTCCAACACAACAATCTCCTGACAGATAGAGCCGAACATGAGTGAACCCATTTCCACACTATCCAATTCACTCTCTAGAGTGGTCCAAGACATGATAAAATCTTCTATAGAAGTGGGTTTGATGGGATTATACTTCTTTTCATTCAAGGAGATGAGATTCCTCAGGTTATGCAGGAAGTTTATGTTGGTTCCTATAGAGCTCATCAGGCAGTGTTGAAACTCTCTCATCGGATTCAAAGGATGGGACACTTCTGGTCCACCATGGTCTATGACTGTATTGAGTTCTCCAAGAATTTACACATGTGACAAATCCATTCTAATTTTGTGCATTGGCCGCCAGAGCCTCTCTATAACACCAAGTAATCTTTTCCCTTTTTAGTCTAGGGGATCTATTCCATGGGAATGTATCCACCAGTGACAGATCACCAGTGTAGGTTTATCCTGATCATTATGGATTTCTTTTCCAAGTGGGCATAGGAAATTCTACTCAAGGAAGTTAAGGATCATTATATCATTGATTTTGTGATCTCCAATATCATCCACCAATTCGGAGTCCCTCGTGTCGTCCTCACCGATAATGGAACCAACTTCCAGGAAGTTGATCTGAAGATATTTTATGCCAAGTATAATATCCATTCTAATCATATGTCTCACTATCACACTCAAACAAATGGGAAAATCAAGGAATTCAATAAAATCCTCTCTAACATCCTTCAGAATATGGTTGGTCAGAATAAGAAGAGTTGGTCGAACAAGCTTCCCAATGCACTCTGGGATTACTAGATGACGAATTTTAATTTCACCTATGTGGCCCCATATTCCCTAGTGTATGAAATATAGGTGGTCTTACCCATCAAGATTCAGTTTTTGTCACTCCGCATAGCCATCTACGATCAACAGATGTAAGATAAGGTATCAAAACCCCATCTGGTTAAACTAGAAACTCTAAATGAGAAAAGGCTTTGTGCCTTGCATAATCTGAAGAGGCGTCAGAACAAGATAGCCACAGCTTTCAATAATAATGTTCATCCCCATTATTTCCTTTAAGGTGACACAGTATTGGCCCTAAGAATGCCAATGATACCTAGAAGGAAGCCACAAAAGATGGAGCCCAAATGGGAGGGACCTTATATTATCCACAAGGTTTACCCCAATGGTTCATACTCTCTGGTTACCATAGATGGTGGGCATATCACTCCTCCCACCAATTCCAAATTTTTTAAGTAGTACTCTGTGTGAGTAAGTATCATCAACCTGCATGATGATAAAATACAAATGGTGAACACGCTGATGGTTCAAGATCTATGACCATAAACTAAGACCCCTTTTGTCCTTGTCACACAATGCTAAACTTCATGATTCGTCTAGGCTATAGAATGTAAAAATGCCTAGAATTTGTATCCTACATGATGATAATATGCAAGCCCCATTTTTGAACCTTTTTTCCTTACTACATGAAGTTAAACATCACGGAATCTCAAGAACTATTTATGGCTTGGTTATAATCCTCATGGGATATGTAATAATGCCCGGGCATTTCACCTTGGGTCCAGCCCCAAGTCCCTTGAACTTTTCAGGTCCCTTAGCCCAAGCCCCTTCTTAGGGGTGCATGGTGTGGTGTGGACTTCTACTATCCTCATTCATGCTGGGTTTATAACTACCACGTCACGTATTCCCTTCTAGGGTCTCCCTTATCCCGTCATCCTTTCCGCATGATGTTAAACTACATGGAATTTAAAGAACTATGTACGACTTGATTCCTACCCTTGCAGGATACGTAGGAATGCCCAGACATTTTTCTTTAGGTATACCCCCGGGTCCCACGATCCTTCTCTTTTTCATGTCCCTTTGTCCTTGTTTTTTCTGGGATCACATGGTATGTTGTGGACCTATTTGGTCCTCATTTACATTGGGTTTATAATGACTGCGCCATGCTCCCCTCCCTCCAGAACATTCTCATTTACACTCACATCCTTACCGTATGATGTTAAACTACACGTAATTATAGAACTATGTATGGATTGATTCCCATACACATGGGATAGACAGTAATGCCTAGACATTTTGTCTTCGAGTCCAGCCCCAAGTTCCCCATATTCGGTCTTATGGTATGAAATTACTTTTGGAAGCATGTGGTGTGGTGTGGACTTATTTAGTCTCCATTAATATCATGTTTACAACAGGCGCACCAAGTTACGCCCTTAGTAATGACTTCATTCTCTCCACATCCTTATTGTATGATGTTAAATTGCATGGAATTCTAGAACTACATGTGGCTTGATTCTTACCCTCACAGGATACGTAGGAACGGCCAGATGTTTTTTCCCCAGGTCCAACACAAAATCCAAAAACTCTCTCTTTCATTCACCCCCTTTTCCTTGATTATTATGGGATTACATGTTATGGAATGAGGAATTCCTTTAATTCATTCATGTCAGGTTTTCTTTTACATACCATGCACACCCCCTTCAGGACCTCGTCAACATGCATCCTTACCGCATGATGTTAAACTACATGACATCTCCAGAACTATGTATGGATTGATTCCCATCCTTATAGGATATGTAGGAATGCTTGGACACTTTTTCTTCAGGTCCATCCCCAGGTCCATCAACCTACTTTTCCCCCTTTCCTCCAACATCTTATTGAGTCATCCACTCTTAACTGGGCCCCTTGACCTCTATTTCACCCCATCAATGAACTCACATGCACTATGGTCTAGGGCATAAAGTGTTGGATTATATTTGGACACGCTCTTATTCCATTTCCATGCTTCATGCATCCCTTTTTTTGGGTCTCCATAATCTATCACATCTGAAAGGACCCTTGGGCGGTATGGATGATCAGCCTTATGGAACGCCTAACATTTTTGGCCAATGTCCCAGAAGATATCGAACAACATTTGAGATAGGTCCCGCATTGCGAATATGGTCAACGATTTACCCTCACTTGTTTGTTCCCATCCCAGGTAACACAATATGAATACTAAGTTTTGAATATGATCAACAGTTATCCTCCATCGTTACACTAACCCTATTGTGTCCTAAATATTGGTTTCATGATTTACATCCCTTTCCATTTCATCATGTTCAAATAGGGCTTCTACACCCTTGGTGTTTTCCATCTGTGCACCTTTGCACATTGAGAGGATGAGCCAGCATCATCGGGTTATCCTTGACTCCACACCTTCATTCTCTACTGTGCACTTCCCTATGTTGTAAATATCTTCTCTTCCCTTGTTTCCCACACCAATCATGGCTCATGTGGGCTCAAGGATCTAGGTAAGGTTTGTGCCTACATGGAAGAACCAAACTTCCCTATGGTCCAATCTCTATTACCATAAACTAAGAAATATTGTGTCCTTATTGTATGATGTTAAACTATGTCTTTTACATCCAGGTTGTGTACTGATAAACTACCCAGTTGTATGATGCCTTTGTTCAAGAAGATGTTTCCCCTTTAGCATCGTTTCTTTTCTATGCCACATTCCAGAACTACGTGTGGCTTGATTCCCATCCTTATGGGATATGTAGTGAATCTTGGGTACTTTACCTCTGGGTCTAGCTGCAGAGTCATGAACCTTTACACTTCCTTCTTGGTTTTGGTTTTACTCTTTGGAAATGTGTGGTTTGGTGTTGACTTCTTTTCTCCTCATTCATGTCAGGTTATGCACTTTGTGGTTCCCACATCCTCACCATACGATGTTAAACTGCATGGAATTACAAAACTAAAATTGGATTGATTCCTTCTATCACAGGATATGTAGGGACACCTGGTCATCTTGCCTCAGGATCATTCATAAGTTCATTAACTCTTCTGAATCTTCATCCCTAATTATGGTCCAAATTATATGACCCTAAATTAGGAATCCCTAGTCTGTGTAACATGAATTTAAACTATTATCCATGGTATATAAGTTATGACCTTAAACTATATATAACATCTTGATTATATTACAATAAACTATTTCATGCCTTATCCTCACAGTATGACATTAAACTGTGTGCATATTGTCCGCATTTGCATGATGTGAAACTGCAATCCATCCTAGTTCCTTGCTAGAGAGGTCTTTTCTAGAAGTAAGTTTGATATTGATTCAAACCAATATGCACACCCAATGCATTTTCATCCTGGTAGTATCGTTTCAAGAGTGTTGGACTCCATTTGAATATCTCGTCACTCCATCTCCATGCTTTTCGTGCCCTTTATTTAAATCCTCATCCTCTTTCACATCTGAGGGATCCCCCTAATGGACTAGTCCCATGCCACTCTATCTCACCGACCGTCCTGGGAAAATTTTTTCTAAGGCGTCAGATGACATTTTGAGTTTGGCCCTATGTTTTCGAATACAGTCAATGGTTGGCCCTTATTTGTTCCTATTCCAGGCTAGCGATATAGGTGCTGCATTTCGAATAAGGTCAGTAGTTATCTTATATTGTCTCTCCATCATCACTGTGTTTTGGATTTTGGGTATCATGATTCACACCTCTCATTACCCTTTGTTCAGATGGATTTTAACATCCCTGTAATTACCCCACATGTGCACTAGATCACATTGAGAAAGACAATTTGGTTTTTCTGAGAACTCTATTCTTTAATTACGACCCCCTCTTTCCTCCTAAAAACTCTGAGTGGTCATTAAGAACCCAGGTGTCTAGTGATTGGATGCTACCCTCGTATTCAAGGTGAATAATTTCATGGTCATCCCTTGTTTCTCATACTACTCATGACCCATGTGAGCTTAGGGATTGATCATTGGTTATTTCATAGATACAATTGAGATGCAATAATCAAAGTAGATAACAAGACTCATGCATGCAACCAAAATAATCATGCAATCATGAAAGTATGTTTATGAGTTCATGAAAATTACAACCCCCATGGATTGAACCCTATGATAGATGGTTTGGCATCTTTAATGGAGTGTCTTAGCTCTACCACTCTCTGGATTGTGTCCTCTAAGATTTCATGTCACCTGCTAAGCCCCCTCTCTTCTTCATTGGCTATAGGGTGCAGTTCATTGGTCCGGATCTGTGACTGATTCTCATCAGCTCAGATGTTAGCCATCTCTTGGGATACTCACCTCATCTTCTCATCAGATTATACCAATTGTGACTTCAATCACGATATGATTTCCAATTAGGAACTGATGAAAGAAGAGTGTTCATTCACTTGCACCCTCAAACATGGGACTTCTTTCTTAGCCTCCTGAAGTTTCTAGATATTGACTGCCTTCCTCTACTGCCATCCAATACTGAGGTGATGGTCATTCTCTTACACCTTCTATGTAAGGTAATCTCAAATGATTATTTGATGGATTCGGGCATCCACTCCTCTAGTTTATAGGTTGGGTATCCGTGAATGAATTTTCCCCATCTGGTTTATCCACTATGCTTGTGGGTGTCATCAATGAAACACCTAATTAGTTTCCATGACCATCGGTGGACAAACTTGCTATCCTCTTCATCAAAAGTGGTCTCATCATGCTCCTCTAGGTTGGTAGGTTCGTATTGCGGGAACGATTACAAAAGTTCGATAATGGGACCTTCCTTTGATATCTTTTCAGATAGACTGGGTTCCACATAATGTGGTTGATCTTTGTCACTAGATCCCACCTTGATGATTTTCGATTCTTCCCCACCAGTTACCCTACCCATGGTCGTAGCTATCATGATTTGTTTAGCTTGGGAATCCAATTCCATGAAAATTGGTATTCCCCTCAGGAAAGGAGCGTCTGGAGGCCCGGCTATCCTCGCCATTATATCCCACACCATTTGAAGAATTGTTCAAATAGAATTACACAAATTCCAGTTGGCATGGTTGGATGGATAGAAGTTTTGGATTCTGTGAGGTAGATTACTTACATAGATAAAATAATTAGTCTCTCCCCCAAGATGTTTCTATCAGAATCCCAGGACGTGGCCCCCCGTATATGGTTTGGAGCTTCGAATATTCTGAAAGGGCCACCCTGGTTATCGCAGCGCTACTAGATTCTGCATTCACTCTCTTCCCATGCACAGATCTCGAAGTTATGCCTGCTGTCACATGGGAAGATGATTTGCATATAAGGTTCTCCTACATAGGAAAAATGTCAGTTAAGAAAGCCTGGATGACCTGAGTAAGTTCCACAATGGAATGGTTTAAAGTTTATGGCAAGCTCTTCCAACTCCGAGGTCATATCTTCACCTTCCTCCAAGGGGACCCCCTACCATCCTCCTCTCCCTAGGAGTAATCCTCTAATTCTTCAGGTAAATGGAAGTTCTCCCTTATCTCAGCAGTACAAAATTATGGTAGGGATGTTTGATCAATTAGTACTTTCACCTGATTGTTCATTGGATGTGGGTGCCCCGAGAATGCATGAAATCTTCCAGCTTAGCCATGTATTGCTCCCCTTATTCCTGAGAAACCAGAAAACCACCCTTGGCATGGCCTATCCCTAACATATCCATCCTGAGACGGTTAAGGTGGTCTCACATCTCAAAGGGATTGATAAATTGTATGTTGATGTCCCAAGTGTCCCAATCCTTTGGGAAAATAGCATCCAGAGGCATGTCTATGTGTCTTAGATGTTTCCCAATATCTTGTGTAAATGTCCTGCGGAACCCTCTTGGTAGACTCCCTTCCTTGCAAATCTGCTCAGCTGGGACCACCGGGTCTACCACCGCCACCTACCTCCTGCTCGATGTAAGCCTTGTAATTATTTTCCTTGTCATTTTCACAACCCCACCACCACGATATGCATCAGCTCGACCACTACGACATGTTCTTTCCATTTTTCAACCCCAGCCTCAAGGTTGTGGAGGCACTCCATCATCAACATGAATAGTTCATTTCTTCAACATTTCTCCTATGTAGGACATCTCCCAATTCTTTTCATACTCCTTAACTAGCCCGTATGTGGTTTTGGGTGGAGTCAGCTCATTCTTCATTTTCCCATCCTCCCACATGAACACGAGCCGCATCTTCCTCATCATGCACAAGTTATCCTCATGGCTCACCCCTAGGTAGAATTTAGGGGTCAATATCTACATGTAGCAGAACTGCCTTGTAAAGTGGTGCAGGGTATAAGGATCACAGATAGGATCATGATTGACCTATACAACCATAACTCCACCCCTAAAGGACAGGAGATAGTATTGATGCTCCTAAAATCCCTGTCCATCATCGGTGAATACTTCTGTTAGTAGCGGGAATAGATGGAAGTTTAATTCATCTTCCTTATAGACTTTTTTCAGCACAATAGGTGAAGTTAGCTTAGTCGAAAAGCTCCCCACTTCATTCAGGATGGTTGGTTAGAATTATAACCCAGGAGTAGAAATAGGGTTCGGATATTCATAGACACTCATGTGTGCCTCTATCCAGTTATACATAAATTGGATCAGTCTGCATACCCACTATGGTTTCTTACCCTCACAAATGTTCCATACCACCATGTACAGTTTTTCCAACACCGGGATCCCAAGGTTGACGTGTTTCCCCCCCACCAGCATGGATGCCATAATAAATGTGTGTGGTCATGTGCCCATGTTCGTATCCCTAACCAGCAACATCCAGATATAAATAAGTGCAGATATAAATCTAGCCAATCTAACCAGGTTGCTACTCGGTGTTGTCACTGTACCCCCATAGAATCCATTGGATATCCTCCAGGATTAACCAGTAGAAATTTTCTTTGTTGTGCTAAGCTCCCTTTGGACTAGTGAGAGGCCTTACTGGAAGCTTCTTAGGCGCCTCCTCCCCTTCATTCGCATGGTCTGGTGGAAAGTTTAGGAAATGTCTAAACCATAACTTAAAATGGACATCCCTCGCCGACTATTTATCATCACTCGAAACCAAGTCCATTAGTTCCTTTTCTAGTCATGGAATCTACTCTGAATCCTCCCATGTGTTCTCCGTGGGAAGGAACTCATCGTACATCTCCCCCAGAATGGGAATCCCTAAGATTTGATGGAGGTCCCATAGGCTGATGTTGACCTCCTCGTGATAGAAATGGAAAGTTTTGGTCCTCAATGACCACCTACTCAACAACTCTAGAATCATATGTTTCAGTTGGTAGATATAGAATTGGGAAGCCCAGGTTTCTTTATACAAGTCTACCCACTTCAGCTTTGCCATGAATTCATCCTAGGATTCGCAAACCCAGTAATCCAAGGCCCAGTCATCCCTGAAGTTTCCACATTGGCATAGGTACCACTAATCAATCCACCTCTTCTCTGGTTCCCCTAATCTTACCTTGAGGATGGTGTGGTACTAAGGGGGAGATTCCTCTGGCTGCAGCGCTTTCCCATCAACATTGTTGACATGGTTGTACAGGCATTCAGGATTGATAAGTGTGTGGTCCTGCTAGGTATGGCCATCAGTAGCTCTGAACCACTAGTATTGACATGGTGTACTCCGGAACCAGTAAGCTGGTTCGTGCCTACTTTATTAAGGGATTAAAACACCATTCCTTAGACCAAATCCATATAATGTCAGTATCTTGTAGATGGGGTAGTTATTTTTCCCTTCTAATAGTATCTCCACTAGGGACTCTTGATCAGAATGGATTCGCACATATTCCCTGAACACGGGATTGTTTGACATCTCCTCCCTTCGAGTAGCATCTTCAAGGACCACTTGGGTAGCAACTTGGTTGTCCATTTCATCCCAAGATTTTAGTATTTTACTCTTATGTTCATGAAACTTGTTCACAGAGATCATTCTTAAAGAACGCCTCTGGGAGAAGACAACCATAGAGCCTTGAAATGCTCGATGTGCTTCATAGAGCGACACAGTATCGTGATGCACCAGTTCGCTAAACAGCGTTCGCAGAGCACTGATCTGAAAAACCTGGTTTGCAAAGCACCCTCATGGGGTGCTAGAGCTTTGAGATTTGAGAGATCAAAGAAAAAATAAGAAGGGATATATGAAGAAAAAATAAGGGTCATCACTCCCTATTTATAGGAGACGATCTCCTAAGATTCGCGATACCCATGGACACGATGAGCTCCGCGACATTCTCCACTCGTGCTCTGCCTACCCCTATCGTGATGTAGCTTAGAGATCTCCCTAATTTTGAAGACCTACCCTCAGAATTTGACACTCATTTTCTCCTCAGCTCCCATTCTAATGGTGGAATTTGGTGGAACCAAGATTATGTTTCTTGAAATAAATCAGCAAAGGCACAAATGAAGTTCTAAAGGGTGTGCCTCACAAAGCACCTCCACAAAGACATACAGCATCACTACCACCACAAATCTTCTTGGAAGGATTCTCTGCAACAGCCAAAAAGGAAATGAAGGAAGCCTCTGCAATTCCATGAAACTTTATCGTAACCTCTATGACTACTGAAAAGGGAATGAAGGGAGCCTCTACGAGTCTGATAAACTTGACCGCAACCTCCTTGATCATTGCAGAAACAATGAAAAAGTCTTCTACAAGTCTGAGAAACTTGACTGAAGCCTCCGTGACCCCCATAGTGCAATGACATAATCCTCTACATGTCTGACGAACTTGAAGTATCGACCTCCAATTGTGAAGCATGATTTTATTCATAGCTCATCCTCAGAGAATTGTGATACCTAGTGCCTATAAATACTCAGTTCACCCCCACTCCAAAGGATCGACACCCTAACCTTTCACCTTCCATACTCCTGATTCACAAAGCACCCTTTTCTTTTTAAACCATCGATAAAATGAACCATTTGAGGTACTTGATCATTGTGAAACCACTTTCCCTTTGACCCATTTTACCTCCGCTTCAAGTGTGGATGCCCTTCTTGAATCCCTTTATCCATCACAAAGAAAGGACAACCCTTTGGGTACTTGTAACTTCATGATGCACTCAGTATTTGTGAAGAAACCTCCAAGAAAATGTAGATTCCATGCCTATGTTGGGTCACTATGCTTTGCGAAGCACCCTCCTTCATGAAGCCCTTTAACTTCATAAAACACCAGAGCTTCTTGAAGCCTCTCTCTGTGAGGCCTTCAGCTTCGTGAAACCCTCTTCTGTGCAACCCTCTAGTCAAGTACGTAGTCATTTTATGGTCCATCGAGTGGTTCTTCGTATTATGTTTCCCTGCCTCATGCTTATTCGCATAGGCATGCTAACGATTATTACTTCTTTTCATAGTCACGCTAACATGGACCCCTCAATGGATCACTCCAAAACCCCTAATATATGGAGTTGCTTCTTCCTTCCCTTCCACAAGTGCATTTTGGTATAAGTTATGTAAGTCCTAGGGGTGAGGAGCAAGTCCTCTTCATCCAAGCTACATGGCATTAAACTTCCAAGAAACCCCACATCCTCAACATATAATGTTAAACTATGATTATCACATGTGTGGTGGGTTTGAGAGGATAAGAGAGGGGATGGATGTCGGTGCCCTCCTTCTCTCTCATTCCCTCTTGGCTTTGTTTCCATGTGCACCTCGGGGCAGCCTTTGCATAATCCCCAAAACACTTTGGTAGGGTGCCCCCTGTACGATGGCCATATCCTCCTAATACATCTAGACACCCTCTTGGAGTTTCCCAATATTCATCTTCCTGGTCTGCTAACCACACATAATCCCCAATCTACTCCTTATAGATTCACATTTTTCCACGTGATCGTCAGGTCTATTGTTGCCTTTTTCACACCGAACATGAATCACGTGGGCTTAAAGTAATCATCGGCCATGACATCCTCTTTAGTCCTCCTTATCATGTAATCCCCCACTCCCCTCTTTACTAAACTACATGTACTTTGATTCCCTTCCATGAGGATACGTAGTAAGCCTCCCTGAGGTTCAATCCCATTACCCATTTGTTCCGGCCATTTCACGCCGGTTCACTCTTTGTCCCGCAAGATTCTAAACTATATGTTCCCGGAACTACATGGGTTTTGATCCCTTTCAGGTACATAGGAAGCCTCTTCAAGGTTCAATCCCAACAAATGGTAAACTTTTTTACTCCCTCTTAGGGATGTACCCTCCTAGTGTGACATCATCCCTTTTTGGGGCGTATCTCCATGATCCACCTCCTTGAGGTGTTCTGATCCATTCGGGTAGCTAACCATGTGTAATCCTCAAACTCAACCCATACTCCTCCAACCAAGAGTGTCCCTCTTTTGATGGGATGCTAACCATGCATAATCTCCAAGCCAATCTTCAGGTTTATGTCATTTGTGTACACCCCAATTAGATTCCCCATTCCTAAATTATGTGGACTTTGATCTTTGCCTTTTTTATAAAGTTATGTAGGAAGCCTCTCCAAGGTTCAATACCATCACCCACTCCTTATCCTAGTCTCTCCCTTGTGCCTTTGTGTCTCAATAAGATCACTCCTTAACCTGTTGGTTTCATTTCCTTCAGGTCCCCATCCATGCGTTCATTCCCACAAGCCGCCTCCTTAGGCGGCTCATCACCCCATTCCAGAACTATGTAGACTTTGATTCCCTACCACTGTGATATATAGTAAACCTCCCTGGGGTTCAAGCCCAATACTATCACCTTAACACAAGTACCTCAGCTCCATCCCCATTCATTCCACCCTTTGACACTTCATTCATATCCATCCTGATTTTACCCAGGTTGCCACATCCTGGTGAAATCATGTCATCCATACGGGCAGCTAACCATGTGTAAGACCCATTTATCTCATTTCACTTTGTATCACCTGGACCACTAACCATGAGTATGCCCCAACATGCTTCTGGGTTGTTGTCCATTGTGTACACCTTGATCCTATGACTCACCCTCTCAAACTACATGGGTTTGGATCCCTGTCTTCTAAATAGGGTACATAGGAAGCCTCCATGAGGTTCAATCCCAACCAATGGTAAACCTTGGGGTCCCATTTTCCTGGACCCACCATCCTATATGATACTCCCTTTATAGTGTCCAAATCAGCCTTCACGGTGTGAAACCTTTCCCTTTGCAGGACACACCATCCTAGGTCCGTCCTTATTGGGCATTCTAACCTATCCATCTAGTAAACTTTCAAGGTTATCCATCCTAGGGACGTATCTATTTGATCCTCTCCCATCAATGTCCTAATTAGTCTGATCCATCTCCCCTAGATTTTAAACTTGTGGCATACCATGTGTTAAACATGGGAAGTTGATGAAAGTATCCGATACATGCTTATGGAATACAATTCCCTGTATTCGATGTGGGATGACTCAGGCTTCCATGCCCTCGATAATCCCTCTTATAAGGGAAAATCTAGTTGTATCAGTGTTTCAGCATCCGAACATGCCAGCGATGCCCAATGTGACTACTCTCCTAACCGAAAGTTTCTACTCTAACTTGAACCTTTGGAATTTCATAACATAAGCAACAAAATTAATCGTCATCCACAAAGATATGTCACCATGAAGAGTTTCACGAGCAATATCTTAATATTTATGGGAGGCCCATACTAGGTGATGAATTCCTAGGAGGAATTCATGGAAGGAGAGACTGGCATCACATCATACCATTTCGATCAAGGAGAAAACATCCCTTAAAAGGAGATGGATGTTGCCCACATTTGGAAAGCTGGAATTCAGGGGACAATGTGACTCGTCCAGTTGAAGAATCCCACACACATGGCACAATGAGGCATGCCCTGACATAAAAGCATCATAAATAATATCAAAGCCTCATTGTTTTTCTTTTTCTATCTAATTTGATTATTGTTTCATGATTTCTTTATTTACGGTTTTGGTTTCTAGTTTTATTTCTACACTGTAATCTCACTCTTGGATCACCACTATCTTTCTTGATTGCAATCATTTAAATCAACTATCCATTCTATATTTCTCTATATTTTATATCTCTTTAGATAAAAACTAGTTTACACAATAGATTGGTCAGTTGTTGGGGGAATACCCAAAATATTAGATGTTCCCATGTTGTGTTAGTTAAATCACATAGCTCCTTGTTTCTTTACTTAGGTGATAAATTCCTTAGAGAAGTGGCTTATGAGTCTAATACTACTGGAATTTTGGATTAAACTTGAGACAATTTACATGAATACTTCATTAGTAGGTATGATTTACAAAAAAACATTTCATGTTTACATTCAAAATGAAGCCTGGTAGTTTCCATCCAAACTAATTTCAGGGTTTAAGATGGAAACTCATATCTATGTTTATGGGATTCTTATTGGACTTCTATATCAAATGTGCCTACTTCTACGAGTCTAAGGTAGGTGGTGCATACCTTATTTTGAGTTTTTGCGGACTTATGGGTGGCACGACCTATGGCACATTTTTTAGTACTTTAAGAGAGACCTTGTTATATCTGTAGTTTCATATTGAAATGATTTTGAGACCCATGGGATACTATTGGGAATGTCCAATACCTATTTTTCTTGAGCAAGGTCGGGTTAGGGGCCATTTCACCTTGGGGTATTTTGGATGGGGTTGCCAAAATTATTTAAATTGAATTGTTTTGTTTTGAATTGATTTCTTTAATCTAATCTGGATTGATTAAATGAATTAGATACATTCAAGACCTCCGTACTGACTTGTTATATTGAACAGTTTGTGAAATTCAATATTATTAAATTGAATTCCTTTATTAAAGGGAATGGTTTGAATTAGATATATATGTAATTACTAAATTGCATGTAATGAGACCCAAGGGGTCGTAACGGCCATGTAACATGATGTGTTGGGATGGAATGGCTATTGGGGTTGGGCATAATGGATGTCAGTTGAGGTGGTGAGGCCATTAGGTTGGGTATGTCCCGTGATATTGGGATGGAAAGGCCATCAGTTTTGAGCGACAGGGTTGCAGGAGAATGAGGTGTGAGAGATAGTTGTGGATTAAGTTCATTTTGGTGATTGTCGCTCACCCGTGATAGCCAAAGCACCGATTGAGTTGTGTGCACACAGCTTTTCTCCGTAATGGGGTGGTTTTAACCACTCAAGTGGGTAGAGACCCCAATAGTTGTGGATTAGGTATTTATAGTTTGGGGGTGCTTTCCATAGAAAGCCACGTGGAAGGTTAGGAGCCTTCAGTTGATATCAATGAGGCTATCAAGTTGGGGGCTGAGGATAGCCGTGATTGGGGACATGGCCCTGGATATTTACTTGAGCATAGACATCAATTTTCCTCTGATTGTCATGCCATGGGCCGATGCAAGCTTTTGAGAAGGGGTCTGTGGGACTGGGATACTATTTTTGTGTATGTGCATTTGGGATGTTAGTACTTTGAGACACGAGATTTCAAGAGGCACATGGTTATGGAATATATGATTGAGGTGGAACCTAAGGGTTCATCAGAACTTTGTGACTATAGGGGTACCTTGGTCCATGGGCCAAGGACTCTCTATGCTTCTGAGATTCTGACATTGGCTGAAGCAGGTGACACTCCCTAGTGGCTTCTGAGCACCAGTGAAGATTGTGTTTATTATTACATTGTACTGTTTACTTTTCTTAGAGGTTCATGTATAGTTATACACATATACTAGGTACACACCATTGGGTTGTATCCTACTGAGACTCGTCTCACACCCTACATGGGCCCCTCGGGACGCATATAGACTTTATGGCCTTATGTACAGGTAAAGGATCAGCTTCAAGAGCTGGATCGTAGTACTGTTTGGCATGGAGATTTGCATGGACCTTGAGGTCATTCCTAGATGGAGTTTTGTTCAATCTCATTTCTATTTCAACATGATTATGTATATATATATATAGCTACAGTTATTATCTATGGGTGCCCTTTTTTGTGTATTGACATGTTTGACCTATTATGGATGCATGCCTTGCTTATTTTAGTAGTGTTTACAATTGGTGTTTGGCATGATGATCTGTTTACTTTCTGCTACTGTTTCCATTTATTTATCACTTCCATTGTTTATTGATATTGGATGTGCTTTTGCTCTGTGGATCTGGTTCGAGTCTATTGATTCATTTATTTATGATGCATGTTATTATTATACTTGGACCAGTATATTATCTATTACTATTGGGTAAAGCCTCCCCACTATACCTGTTTACACCCTCACTGCTAGTCGGTAGCCTTTAGCATTTGGGGAGGTGCACCTATTGCCAGTGTCACCCAGCCCATTAGCACTGTTTGAGTGGTTGTTCAGGTTAGGGATGCTACAACTGGTATCATAGGGTTTTCTTTTATCTCTTTTCTTGGTATTACTATTTGGGATTATGGTAGACTAGAGATAGGTTTTTTTCAAGACTAGATTTAGAACTCATGCTTGGGTTCCTGTAGCCCCATGTATGAGGGATGGATTAAGTTACCTTGGGTGGGTTATGTTGTTTTGATTTTTCTCAGATTACAGTTTATATGATTTCCACCTTGGTGGCTCACATGATTTGTGATGATTATTGGTTGTGATATGTGAACCTTGACCAGATGTGGTAAGGGAGAACTGGATCTTGGCCCGGTAAGGCAAGGTATTATTGTTTGACTTTTAATAGGCACATTTTTTAGGGTATTTAAAATTCATGTATGCACATATGGATTGTGAAGTGATAATACCATGTGAATGACATCAAACACCATGTGGAAATGTAAAATTTTATGCTTTAAAAGCTTTTAAAAAGTGAACTGTGATATTCCATAATATATATATGTGTGAAATTTCATGTGGCGTGAGGTTTGGGCTTGGATCTTATATGAGCAGGCAGGTATTATGGATGAGGTGATTTTGATCACCAGGATTAGGTGACTAGGTTGTCGGTTTGAGGCAACATGGTTGTTAGGATGGGCATGGCCTAAGGATTTTGTGATACTTGGCTCTATTGAGGGTGGGTAAGGAGGCCATGAGGACAGGATATCATGAGGAATGGTTATGATAGGGGAGAGTGAGGGTAGTTGTTATATGCTTCCTCTTTAATTCTTTACTTATATGTGTTGAATATATTTTTAAATATATATATGGGTTGTCTGACTATTTTATGGTATTCATCAGGTTCCTCCTAGACGGCTCGGATGGAGAGTTAGGTGGGTGATGGTATAGTACTGCTAGAGCATGATCAGGTTCAGACCCCTAAGGTTCTGGCAGATCTTGAGCTACAGATACAGGCTTAGGGGTAGGATCAGGTTCAGGATCTAGTGTAGGCAGGACAACTGCCAGGCTTGACAGCGTTCGGGTCGTGGCTCGACGAGAAACTCTAATCTAGTCTGGTGCGTGTCTTGTAAGGGATTGAAAGAGGTTCTTAGGGAGAAAATCCATCAATGGATTATCTGACATGAAATTTTTAGTCATATCACCTGTCGCTTTTTTAGGGTGAGGGTGATCCACAGGTAGCTAAGACCTAGATAGAGAGCATGAAGATGATCTTTGAGTAGCTAGAGATGCCTCTGGGGTGGAGGGTCAAGCTGGTGATATATATACTCAGAGGACCGGTGAAGAACTAGTGGGATGTGTAGGTTCAGGCTCACATACACAAGTTTTTTTCCTGGAAGGACTTAGAGGACAGGATCTTCGATCACTTTTTCTATGAGACACTGAGGGTGGAGATAGATCAGGATTTCTTGAGCCCTCAACAGGGTGACATGTCTATCATAGACTATACAGCTACTTTCACTGAGTTGTCTTGATTTTCACTAGGTATTGTAAGCGATTACACCTCGAGGGTGAGGAACTTTGAATATGGATTATGACATGCCATTCTGGTACATGTAAACATCTTTAGTTTAACCTCATTCTCAAAGGTGGTGAATCAAGCAATCATAGTTGAGGGAAACCTGATAGATAGGTTCTGTTTGAGCTAAGAAGAGGCTTTATGTGATGGTTCAAATAGTAGGAAATGGGGTTGGGATGAGTTCCAGGAGGTTAGTCAGGGAAAGGACATAGCTAGACCACCTCGTGGAAAATCAGCAGTGGTTTTATTTTAGTGTGAGAAACAAGGGAATGTTCATACTCAGTGTGATCATTTTCTCAAGGAGTGTCTGGCTTGTGGGCAATTTGGTCATCTCAAGAGGTTCTATAGGTAGCCTTCTCAGACAACTGGTAGGTAGGGACTAAGGTAGGTGCAGGATTCAGAGATAGTTTTAGGATTAGTTCCTGATGATGGCAGTCAAGTTTTAGCTACATGTAGAGGACATGGAAAAGATAGTGGGACCCAGTTGTGGGGTTAGTGGCCAGTAGGCGGTGCAACACCACAGGGAGGCTAGGATTTAGGCAGCCATGTGTCAGGATAGGTGCACACTATGGAGCTACCAGGGGATGAGATGGTTGGAGAGATGACGATGGTCAAAGGTACACCATGGGCATGGCCATGATTTCCTTTTTATTTTGTTTAGTAATGGCCTGTTGAGGCATGTCCATTTTTTGTGCACGAGATGAACATGTTATATATGAACTGACCAGACGTTGGTCAGTGGGTTGGCACTATCTGGGGTGCGTGAATATATATATATGAGGTTCCTTGGGAATTGGGTAATTGAGGATGTGGGGTTTTTATTGAGGTGAAAGGCACCGAGTTTGTTTTGAGCATCCATGGGATGTGGGACCTCATTATGTCATGGGTACCATGGGCTCGAGGCGGGAACCGATGCAGTGCGGGATGTGATTGGGTGTCAAGAGCAACACAGAAGCACCTGATGAGGTTCAGGGGTGATGATTCATCATAAGAGGACCATGGGTCTAGAAATAGGTCAATGGATTTTTGTTTTATTTGAGATTTGGTTCGGGATTGACTGGGTTAGGAAATTCCTAAGGTAGGGAGCCCTCCTTGAGGAAGTTGACCAATACCCTTGAGACCAAGGTAGTCTGGGTTTTTTAAATGGGATGGGTATGCTTAGTACTATCTCTTTGTTTTGTTTTATAGCTCTGGGATGAGCTTTGTTAAGGTGGTAAGGTTGTAACAACCCTGGTTTTTAAAAAGGGTCAAAATCCCCACCCTGTTTGAATTTTCAATTTGTGGCTAGGATACTTTTTGATTCATTGGTAGGAACTCAATTCTGAGAGTTTTTTTAGCCTTAAATTTTGTTTTTTGGGTTGGTATAGGGTCTTGGAGTGTGCCCTAGGTGTCCCAGTTTGGTTTTGGGAGCATTGGAGGCCGAAAGGCCTGTTTTGAAGTTTCAGGTACAGGCACACGGTTACCGCACGGTTTATCAAAATGTGCGGGATAGTTGTGCGGACCCATATCCTTAGAGAGTGACTTCCACATGGTTTGTGCATGGTATAGAAAACCATGTGGGTATCCCATGCGGACCATAATCTTTAGGCAGTGGCTTCCGCATGGTTTCCACATGGTTTGGCAAACCGTGCAGGTAAACTATGCGGCCTGTACACAATAATTTCTTTTAATTTTTCTTTTATTTATTTTTCTTTATTATTTCTCCTCTCTCCCTCTTTCTACTTATTGGTTGAATGCTGCCTAGGTAAAACCCTCCTCCTCCTCTCTTCCACCAGATTCGATCCATCTTCCTCCTCAGTGATCTGTTCTTCGATCTGTCAGAAGCTATAAGATCGCCTCGATAAGGCTAACCTCGTGCGCCCTTCTTCATTATTAATACTTCATCTTATGAAACATTGTTTCTATCCAAATATATTTCAGGTTTTAAGATGAAAACTCATATATATATTTATCAACTTCTAATTGGACTTCAATATCGGATGTGCCTATGTTTACGAGTCTAAGGTAGGTGGTGTATACCTTGTTTTGAGTTTTTTCAGACTTTTGTGTGGTGTGGCCTATGGAATGTTTTTGGTTATTTTGAAAGAGACCCTGTTATATCTACTGTTTCATATAGAAATGATCATGAGACCCATGGGATACCATTGGGCATGCCCAATACCTATTTATCTTGAGAAAGGTTGGGTTGGGGGCCATTTCTCTTTAGGTTATTTTGGCTGGGGGTGCAAAAATTATTTAAATTGAATTTTTTTACTCTGAAATGATTTGTTTAATCTAATCCAGATTGATTAAATGAATTAAAGTTAGTTAAGACCTCCATACTTTGTTATATTGAATAGTTTGTGCAATTCAATATTATTAAATTGAATTGCTTTATTGAAGAGAATGGTTTGAATTAGATATATATTTAATTGTTGAATTGCATGTGATGAGACCAAAGGGGTTGTGATGGGAATGGATCGTGATGTATTGGGACAGAATGGATATCTGGATTGGGTATCATGTAAGTTAGTTGAGGCGGAGAGGCTGTCAGGTTGGACATGGCCCATGATATTGGGATGGCAAGGCCATCAGTTTTGAGCGACAGGGTCACAAGAGCATGAGGTGTGAGAGATAGTTGTGTCTTAGGTTCATTTTTGCGATTGTCGCTCACCCATGATGGCCAAAGTGTTGATTGAGTCGTGTGCACATAGGTTGACTTTATGATGAGGTGGTTTTTACCACTCATGTGGGTAAAGGCCCCTAGTAGTTGTGGTTTAGGTATTTATGGTTTGGGGGTTCTTACCATAGAAAGTCACGTGGAAGGTGAGGAGCCTTCAGTTGAAAGAAATGGGGCTATCGGGTTGGGGGATGAGGCTCGCCGTGATTGGGGCTATGGGACTAGATATTTATTTGGGTAAAGATATCATTGTTCCTTTGGTTTTCATGCCATGGGCCGATATGCACTTTCGAGCAAGGTTCTATGGGACCGAGATACTATTGTTTAGACATGCCTTCAGGACATCGATACTTTGAGACACGATGTTTCAGAAGGCACATGGTTTCAAGCTATATGACTGAGGTGGAACATGAATATTCACTAAGACTTTATGACTATAGGGGTACCTTGGGACATGGTACAAGGACTCTCCTTGCTTCCACGATTCCGGCATTAGCCGAAGAAGGTGACACTCCCTGGTGGCTTTTTGAGCACCAATGAAGACTGTGATTTTTATTGCATCATACTGTTTACTATTCTTAGAGGTGCATGTCTACTTAAACACATATACTATGTATGAACCATTGGGTGGTATCCTACTGAGACTCATCTCACACCCTACACAGGCCCCTCATGACATGTTTGGACTTTATGGATTTATATACAGGTAAAGGATCAGCTTCAGGAGCTAGATCATAGTACTATTTTGCATAGAGATTGGCATGGACCTTGAGGTCATTCCTAGCTAGAGTTTCATTCAGTCTTCTTTCTGTTTCATCATGCTTGTGTATATATGTAGCTACAATGGTTAGCCATGGGTTCCTTTTTTTTGTGTATTGACATGTATGACCTTCTATGGATGCATGACTTTTTTGTTTTAGTAGTGTTTACAAGTGGTGTTTGGCATGATGATCTATTTACTTTACACTACTGTTTCAGTTTATTTATCACTTCCGTTGTTTATTGATATTGGATGTGCTTCTGCTCTATGGGTTTGGTTTGAGTCTACTGAGTCATTTATTTCTGCTGCATATTATTATTATGCTCGAACCATTATATTATCTATTCCCAGAGGGTATAACCTCCCCACTATACATGTTTACACCCTTGTTTATAGTTGAAAGCCTTTAGCGTTTGGGGAGGTGTGCCTATGTCCGGTGGAACCTAACCCATTAGAACTATTTGGGTGGTTGTTCGGGTCTGGGATCCTATAGTGAGGCTAAGAGATTGTTCTCTAGGGATAGACCTCAAACTAAAACCAAGAAGAAACAATTTAATGAAGATAAGAGTAAAGTCAATAAAGAACTCAAACTTAGATCCAATTCTAGGGATTTAAAGTTCACCTATTTTCATTGTGGAAAACCATGGCACATTAAACTTGAGCGTAGGAAACTCAAGATTGAGTTAAAGTCTAAACAATACACTGATCAATATCTTATTCTAGACTCTAGTTATGACACTATTGAGGTCCTTAATGTGTCCACCCATACACTCCGTCAAGAGTGGGTCCTTGATTTAGGTTTCTCTATTCATATTCATCCTTTTAGATAATCCTTTCTAGAATTGGTTGAGAGGGTAGAAGGAGATATCCTCTTACGTAATAACAAGAGGTGTGAGGTTGAGGGTAAATGTTCTATTTTTTTAGAACTTTATGCCCATACTATCATTACTTTAGTTTATGTTAGGTGGTTTATCAACCTCCAAATAAACATATTTTCCTTAGGGGTCCTGGATCAAAAGTGTTTTACCTTTAGGTCTGAAACAATCTGTCTTAAAATCTATAAAGGATCTTGAACCATTTTTAAGGGATATTTAATCAATGGGTTGTATGTATTGAATGGAAAGACCCATTCAAGGAAGTTGGGTAGTGTTTATTCAACCAATACTGATAATACTATGCTTTGGCATTGAATATTGGGGCATGTAAGTTCCAAAGGACTTGAAGAACTCAACAAGAAAGGGATGTTGAGTGACATCACACCAAGAAATACTCTATTTTTTGAATATTGTGTGATGGGAAATTCCAAGAGGGTTAGTTTTGTAATGTCTAGTTTCAAAGACACCAATCCCTTATAATATATCTACTCTGATCTATGGGGTCCATCTAGGACTTCCTCATATAGGGGAGGTTCCTAATTTGTTAATTTCATAGATGAATTTTATAGGAAAGTATGGATTTACATTTTTAAAAACAAATTTGATGTTTTCCAAACATTTAAAACCTGTAAAATTTTATTTGAAAACTAAATTGGGAAGAAAGTTAAAACTATAAGAATAGATAGTGGGTTTGAATACCTATCCACTGATTTCATACAATTTTGTGAGTCTAAAGGTGTTAAAAGATATTGAAAAGTTATAGAAACTCTCCAAAAAAATGTCTTAGAAAAAATAATGAATATAACTATCTTAGAAATAATTTGGAGTATGCTTTCATGCTTAGGCCTCCCCAAATCCTTCTGGGAAGAGGCTGATATCACTGTTGTATACCTAATTAATAGGTGTCCCTCTTCTATTAATCACTTTAAAACACCTAAAGAATTTTAGAATGGTAATCCCCTACCTATACCTACTTAAAATTAATTGTTTGTATAGATTATGCTCATATTAAGACCGAAAAATTAGAACCAAGAGCTCTAAAATGTATCTTTGTTGGGTATCCTAAGGGTGTTAAGGGGTATAAGATCTGGGTGGATAAACCCGAATATAAAAGTGAATTTTTAGTAGTGATATTGTCTTTTATGAGTCTTTCTTTCCTAAAACCAAGACTTCCACATTTAGAAGTAGTGATCCATCCCTTCAATGGGCTAATGAAACTGAGCTTCCAACCCAGTTTGAGGCTTCTATCCGGCCTTATCCACCTAACAAATAGCCTATTGCACATGATGATTTCTCTTCTAATTCCAATTCTTATTATGAATCTAAACCTGAAACCCCTAATAATGATTACCAACTGACCCGAGATAGAGAAAAGAGGGTTCCAAGACCTCTTTATTGGTTTAGTCGGTATGATATGCCATTTTATGCCTTTCATGTTTCCCAAGATATTATAGATTATGATCCTAAAACCTATACACAAGCTATGAATGACAAAGACTCAAAGTAGTGGGCCTTTTCCATGAATGAAGAAATGAAATATTTAAAAAATAACTATACTTTTACTGTTGTTAGAAAACCAAATAATGCAAAAAAATTGGTTCCAAATGGATCTTTAAAATAAAATAAGGCAACACTGAGGGAAATAAAATCAAGTATAAAGAAAGGTTAGTTGAAAAAGGTTTCCTTCAAAGAGAGGGAATTGATTACTCTAATTTTTTTCTCCTGTTGATAAGAATTCTTCCATTAGGCTTTTATTATCTTTTGTAGCCTATAATGATCTGCATATTGAATAATTAGATGTTAAAATTTCTTTTTTACATGGTGATTTGAATGAAAAAAATTTATATGAAACCTTCTGATGTTTATCTTAGTTAATTCCAATTGAATTAAGACCACCTTTTAAATAAATCCTGATATGGATTGAAACAAGTATCTAGGAAATGGTACTTAAAATTTTATTCATTCATGTTAACTAAACAGTTCATTAGGATTCAATATGATGCATGTGTTTATTTTAAGTCAATAAAAAATTGCATGCTTTAATTTCTTCTTTATGTTGATGACGTGCTTATCATTTGAAAAAATTTAAATCTCATTCCTATTGTTAAACCACAATTAAAATATAAATTTGAAATGAAAGTCTTAGGTGCAACTAAGAAAATACTAGGTTTTAAGATAATTAGGGACATACCAAAAAAAGTTATTTATTTATCTCAACATGCTTATTTTTTAAAAATAATCTATAGATATATGTTTGAATCTATCAAACAATTAAGTGTACCTCTTGGGAAACATTTTAAACTTTCTTTGATATAGGAACCCATAGCTGCTGATGATGTACACTTTATGTCTCAAATATCTTATGCTAATATTGTGGGCAGTGTAATGTATTGTATGATTTGTACTCACCCAGATATTGTCTATGAAATCTTCAATTTAAGTAGATTTATGGCCACACCTGAGAAGCCGTAATGGAATGCCCTAAAGTGGATTTTAAGATACATATTCTATAGATCTAATATTTCACTATGTTATGGTAAAATCATGGATACTGCTGGAATAATTTCTAGTTATGTTGATGTTGACTATGCAGCAAACATTGATACTCATAATTCTTTAACTGGTTATGTATTTACTGCCTATAGTGGTCCTATTTCCTAGAAATGAAACATGAATTCTATGGTTTCTCTTTCAACCACAGAATCTGAGTATATTTCCTTAACTGAGGTAGTTAAAGAAGTTTTTTGGATCAAAGGTGTGTCTTCTAAACTTGGAATTTATGATTTTGTTATCAATGTATATTCTGATAGTGAATCTATTACTCACTTATCTATAATTGTAGTATTCCATAGAAAATCTAAGCACATAAATATTAGGTTAAATTTTATTAGAGATTTTGTGGAATCAGGAACCATATGTGTCAAGAAGATACACAAATACATGAACTCAGATAATAGTTTGACTAAAGTCATGGTGTTTTATAAATTCATGTTTTGTTTAAATACATTGAATTTGTTTATGATTTAATAACCATATATTTAAGAAAATATCCAAATTAAATTTAAAATAATGGAGATTTTTTAATTATGGCATTTAATTATTGTTTTCATATTGAATTTTTCCTTAGTTTGTTCTGTTATTTTATATTGTTCAAACAATGCATGAAAAAATGTATGTTTCTTTATTTTTCTCATTTTATATACTGTTGGTCCTTTTCTTTTTGTGTTGGGTGATTTCTTGGGCGGGCCTTTTGTTGAGCCTTGCGCTTCAGCCAGTCTACTGGGTGTCTTGTGCTGATTCAGCAATCCACCTGCGACATTTCTTGTTGATCATCAATTAGCCACACCTTCCATTAAATCTGAGTTGTCCACCTTTTGTGGGTTATCTATTTGTCATTATCGTTTAGTTTCGGGTGTGCTTTGTGGGATCACCTAATTGGTTATACTATTTCGAGGTGTTAGACAGTGTTAGGGGGTTTGATCACCCCTGTACAGTGTTGCTTTGACATCCAGTTCATTCTACTCTCTCTCCCTCGGCTCTGGATCTCAGTTCTCCCAAGAGAAACCCTAGATCACCATTACTGCATTGCTATGATAGAGCTCCTATCTAGGACTGTCACTCCCCCTGACCTCATCTCTTGTTGGACTTGTGGTGGAGATGACGTCCTTCCTTATAGGAAGAAGTGTGGGCCCTTTTCTGGTGTTAGCTCTATTATCACAATGAGAAGAAGAAGAGGATACAGATCTAGGCATGTCCTGCATCATTCTTCCGACATGAAGAGATCAGGATTGAGGGAGTCCATTTTAAACTAAGGATCTGGAAGTGTTACATTTTTTAGTCTTGTTTTGATTTGAATTTGTGAATATTATATTTCTTTGTTCCTATTTTCTTATTTCTCTACTTTACACTTGTAGCGTTTATATCTTTATCTTAATAAAATGTATGTGTGGTTGGTGGTGTTCTTGTCAGGAACATAGGTCCCCACGGGACCGAAGCACGTTAAATCTTCATGTTATTTACTATTTTCTCTTGTAATATTTTACTTCTTATATTATATTCAAATGGATCTTTTATTTTCATCATCATACTACAAAGATTCATTTCATTCCTATTTTTGTTTGGTTCTCTCCATTGTTTGGATTACCACTCAACCTCAAAATTTCAAACTAGCATTTTTTGGACTCTTTTAGGAAAGGAAGCGTATGGACTCTATGGTGCTTACCTATTGAGATGTTTATGCGTCCACCCTACTTATGCCACTCAACATCGGTAGACTTGAGATGTTTTGTAGGTTTAGGTTTCTTGTTTGAGTTTGCCTTTGGAGAAGGTTTTTCCTATGGTTGGTGGTGACCATGAGGTCACGTAGAGATCCTGTCAGTTGCGGTTTCATTTTTTTGTTCATTTTGTAGTTTCTATTTTTTTCAGTAGTAATTTTAACTAGATTATATTTATGTATTTATTTAGATTCGGTTATTATTAGTCTATTTTGTGTGATCTATTTTAGTCATTTGATCATGGTCGTCATTAGGCTAAATCATTCCCATGGTGATATCTTTGATGCTCGATGTTAGTTTGATGCCTGGGAGGATCAGAAATGCCTGTTGAACCTTGTCTCAGGCCGAGTTGGGTGTTGGGTCAGATAGAAGCCCGACCTAGTTCATGAAATTCCTGCTCCACATGGCCATGCATGCAATTTTTTTATTTCCCTGGTGCTAAGGATTTTTGGAATTCACGTTATATTAATGCTGATTTTTTCCTAGAGTCGATATCTGGTTTTTCAATGTTGTTGGTGAAGTGGTTCTCATCCCTCCCCATGGAGTCAGTGAGCATCCTATGTACTATGTCTTGGATGATATGGGTTAGAAAAAATGATTTCATTTTTATTCACATGGTAAGACCAAGTTCCTATTGGGTTGATCATATTGTCTCTTGGTTGGTTACTAGGAAACATAATGATGTGCATCTTGATGTTGAAGGTGCACGATCTTCCCCAGGATCTTGGCAACATCCTCCAACCAAAATATTGAAAATTAACATGGACTGTCTTGGGTGAAGTTTCTTCCAGTTCCAGTTTTATTGTCTGGGACTCTTATGGTTTGATTATTGTAGCTTTCCAAAAATCATTTTACACCAATTGGATTCCACCAGTTTCTGAATCCTAAGTCATTATTGTTTATATGGAACTTTCTATTGATAAGTATTGGCGGTTTTTTATTTTATGGATGGAACCACCCCCTATTTTTGTCAAAGGGGGCCTGAGGTGGTAGATGTGGTGGGTGGCCAACCCCACCAAACCGATCAGGGGAGAAGAGCAGGAGGGGGGAGAGGCGACCTATAAATGGAGAACTTCCCAGCATTTCCAGCATCACCTTCAGTTTCACCATCTTCATCTCCTATCAGTATATGTGGTATTTTTTGAAGAAGTTTCCCAACCTATTCAAGAGAGATATTTATGATGTTTTTCTTTTTGTAATATTGAGGGAGTGTGTACCCACTTTTACCCATAGTGATCCTTCTATTAGCCCAAGGTTTTTTACCCCTTTCATTTTGGGGGGGTTTTCCACATTGCATCTGGTGTCCATTTATTTCCGCATTTTTTCACTTTATTTTATCTCTTGATTATTTCTACACCGTGGGAAAATCATTTATTGGTACCAACAAGTGGTATCAAAGGAAGCTTATGGCCCAGTTTTGTTCATGTTTTTAGGTATTAATAATTCTTGTAAATTTGAGTATGCTCTGTGATTGCAACTTTGGTTGATATTTCACATCCGAAAAAAATTATTGATATTATTAAATACACCATTGTGAAATATAGGAGGTTCTGTACTTATGGTGTGTTTATATGGAAATGAAATTTGAGATCAAAAAATTCAATGGGAATAATTTTTCATTGTGGAAAATGAAGATATAGGAGGTTCTACGGAAAGATAATTGCCTACTAGAAATTGGTGAAAAGATGGAATGCGTGATGGAGGAGAAATGGAACGACATGGACATGAATGCTATTGGAAACATCTATTTGGGTTTGGCATATGAGGTCTTATTGAGCATTGTGGATAAAAATATGAAGAAGAAAATATGGGATACTCTGACGAAGCTATAAGAGTCCAAGTCACGACGCAAAAAAAATTTCCTGAAGGGAAAATTGTACACTCTTCGAATGGAGAAGTCATCATCATAGAAAGACCACATAAAAAGCCTCAATAACCTTTTCTCTTAGATAACGACATTGGGCTATAAAATTGTGGTTACTGAATGTGCAGATATTCTACTCTAGAGTTTCCTAGACTCATATGAACAAATCATTATCAACCTCACCAACAATATCCTAACGAGTATGTTGAACTTCAATTATTTGGTAGCCATGGTTCTTGAAGAAGAATATAGGCTCAAGAACAAGGAGGAAAGATAGAAAAATTTGCAATAAGCAGAGGATCTATCAATGGAGAGAGGAAGGATGATGGAACGTGGTTCTAGTGGGAGCCAAAAACATGACAGGTCCAAATCAAGGAGTAAGAAGAAGAATGTCACATGTTTCAATTGTGGAAAGAATTGTCATGTGAAAAGAGATATTAGGGAAATGTGGTGAGTACTTATGTAAAGAGAGACATTCTTGTTAGTGGAGTAGGGATTGTTGTACCTCTCGTATCCCCTCGTGGTTTAATTTTCATGATCACAATCACTTTCATGTTTATCTAACATTGTTTGAAGTGTTTTTGATTGAAAGGCACAAGGTTGCCAAGAAGTTGGCCCAAGAATGGACATCAAATGGACTGAAATTCAGTCCACCGGCCAACCGGTGTGACAGCACCGGCCAGCCGGTGGAACTGGCAGAGGCATTTGCCCACTGCCAGGTTCCACCGGTCGACCGGTGGCTCTGTCACCGGTCGACCTGTGGCACCCAGCCCAAATAGTATTTGCTACTGTCTTGCCACCGGCCAGCCGGTGGCTCCTCCACCGGTCGACCGGTAGAGCCTGGATCAAGACTCTTCTTCTCTACCAAGGCACCGGCCAGCCGGTGGAGATGTACCGGTCAGCCGGTGGCCCCTGGACAGGAATCCTATGCCATTTTGCAAACACCGGCCAACCGGTGGGACTGTACCGGCCAGCCGGTGGACACAGTCAAACTAGCCGTTGGGCTGTTGACCAGCCTGTCCACTTGGCTCCCAACGGCTCTTTTAGCCTCTCCAACGGCTCCGAAGCCTCCCCAAGGGTTCCATGCCTATAAATAAAGTCCAAGGAAGCCCCGGACACCTACCGGAACTATTGTGAAGCCCACGGACATATTTTGCATCAATTGGACAACCTCCGGCGACTTCCTCCAAGGGAACCCCAAGTGCTCCAACAACTTCCACATCCAAGGAGCTCCTTCAAAGAAGCTTGGAAGCAGCCTTCAACATCTCCAATCATCAAAGGCGCCCAAGGCTTCTCCCAATTACGGTTTTTATTGTTTTATCTATTTTGAGCTTTAAAATTGGGTTTGTGCCTACAAACCCCAAACCCTTTTCTCATCCCCCTTTCTTTTGGGTTTCACACCACCACTAAGGTGTGAAGAGGTTCACAAGCTTTTCCTTTAAAAATCTTGAGAAAAAGGTGAGCTATCCTTCACCTGTAAGAAGGATAGTGGGTTCTTGCTAAACCATCAAAAGCAAGTGGGTTCTTGCTAAACCACAAAAGCAAGATGTAATAGGTCCTAGTGCTACCTCAAAGCCTAGTGGGTTTCTTGCTAAAACCATTGAAAAGCAAGCGGTAGGAATCTCTCAACGGTTGAGTTGGGAGCGGAGACGTAGGTCGGGTTTTGGCCGAACTCCGTTATCAATTTCGTGTGTCTTGCCTTCTTTATTTCCGCTGCACTTTACTTTGATTTTTAATTTGTTAATCAATTTTTTAAAAGGCAATTCACCCCCCCCCCCCTCTTGCCATCATTCCCTCGGGATTCTTCCGACCCAACAATTGGTATCAGAGGACGTATTTGAATAATTCCCTAACCGGTTTCAAATTAAAGATCCTTTTTTATGGCTTCTACCGCTTCTTCCTCTCAATCCCCCGAAGGATTTTCTTTGGATCGTGCTCCATTCTTTGATGGAGCCGATTATAGTTTTTGGAAAACCCGCATGACCACATTTCTTAAAAGTATTTGATATCCTATTTTTAAAATTGTCATGCATGGTTATACTCTCTCTTGTAAAGATGAATCTCAATGGACCCCCGTAGACATTGCAAATTTCGAGCTTGATGGCAAAGCCATGAATGCTCTACATTGTGGGTTAGATCGTAATGTTTTTGATTGTATTTCTTCTTGCACATCTTCTCATGATATTTGGAAGCTTTTAGAACTTACCCATGAAGGCACTAAGAAGGCTCAAAAGCAAGAACCCGACAACAAGCAAGAACCCGACGAAAAGATCAAGCCCGTTTGCCCACCTCACAAGAAAAGGGCCAAGAAGAAAAAGAAGAAGGCTTCAAAGGCAACATGGAGTGATAGCTCCACCTCTTCATTCTCCTCCTTCTCCTCGAGTGACCAAGGTAAAAAATGCCTAATGGCAAATCATGAGGTAACTTCTTCCGATTCCTCTTCCTCATGTTCTTCAAATTCAAATTCTTTAAATCATCTTTCTTATGAAGAACTCTCACATGCTAGAGACCAATTAGAAAAAGGTTTTCATGCTTTATCATCAAAATTTGTTGCTTTAAAAAAGTCTTTCAAAAAACTCTCCTCCGAAAAAGAACAACTTCTCAAAGAGAAGGAGGAGATGTCCCTCAAAATCCAAAATTTCCCAAATGTTGATTCTTTGGAATCAACCATCAAAGACCTAAGGGAGACCCTAGCCAAGTTCACCCAAGGGGAACAAAATTTGAACAATCTCCTAGGTTCCCAACGAATATCTAGAACCACCAATGGACTTGGCTACACCAACCAAACTTCCTCCTCCCATGCACCCACTATTTTTGTAAGGGGGAGCTCCCAATTCAAATTTTGTAATTATTGCAAAAAATACGGGCACCTCATTTATGAGTGTGATTGCAAAAATGCCCGGTATGGCCAACCCAAGTCTATTTTCTATAGTGACGAATTTTATAGGAGAAGACCCGCCATGAGACAAGTATGGATTGAAAAATCCCTTTTGGCGAGTCTCTCCGGGCCTAAAATCATCTCTTTTCAAAATCCCTCTCCCCGGTGATTTATTGTTTTTATTTAGGGGGAGTTAGGTTTGTTTAAGAATTTTTGTTTTATTCAAACTTTCAATTTCAACTCTTGGTTTAAATTTTTATTCAAAACTTTCAATTCAAATTTCAAAATTTCAATTGATTTAAAAATCTCTCTTTTTCCCTCAATCAAGTTTTATGCCCCATTCTATTTTGATAATCACAAAGGGGGAGAAATTCCTTGATTGATTGGGGGAGAGTCTTCTCTATCATGCTTTGATTTATTTTCAAATTATCCTTTAAGAATGTCTTTAATTTCAGTATTTTACTTTGATTGTTTCGGTGATTGTGATCATCAAAATAGGGGGAGATTGTTGTACCTCTCGTATCCCCTCGTGGTTTAATTTTCATGATCACAATCACTTTCATGTTTATCTAACATTGTTTGAAGTGTTTTTGATTGAAAGGCACAAGGTTGCCAAGAAGTTGGCCCAAGAATGGACATCAAATGGACTGAAATTCAGTCCACCGGCCAACCGGTGTGACAGCACCGGCCAGCCGGTGGAACTGGCAGAGGCATTTGCCCACTGCCAGGTTCCACCGGTCGACCGGTGGCTCTGTCACCGGTCGACCTGTGGCACCCAGCCCAAATAGTATTTGCTACTGTCTTGCCACCGGCCAGCCGGTGGCTCCTCCACCGGTCGACCGGTAGAGCCTGGATCAAGACTCTTCTTCTCTACCAAGGCACCGGCCAGCCGGTGGAGATGTACCGGTCAGCCGGTGGCCCCTGGACAGGAATCCTATGCCATTTTGCAAACACCGGCCAACCGGTGGGACTGTACCGGCCAGCCGGTGGACACAGTCAAACTAGCCGTTGGGCTGTTGACCAGCCTGTCCACTTGGCTCCCAACGGCTCTTTTAGCCTCTCCAACGGCTCCGAAGCCTCCCCAAGGGTTCCATGCCTATAAATAAAGGCCAAGGAAGCCCCGGACACCTACCGGAACTATTTTGAAGCCCACGGACATATTTTGCATCAATTAGCCAACCTCCGGCGACTTCCTCCAAGGGAACCCCAAGTGCTCCAACAACTTCCACATCCAAGGAGCTCCTTCAAAGAAGCTTGGAAGCAGCCTTCAACATCTCCAATCATCAAAGGCGCCCAAGGCTTCTCCCAATTACGGTTTTTATTGTTTTATCTATTTTGAGCTTTAAAATTGGGTTTGTGCCTACAAACCCCAAACCCTTTTCTCATCCCCCTTTCTTTTGGGTTTCACACCACCACTAAGGTGTGAAGAGGTTCACAAGATTTTCCTTTAAAAAGCTTGAGAAAAAGGTGAGATATCCTTCACCTGTAAGAAGGATAGTGGGTTCTTGCTAAACCATCAAAAGCAAGTGGGTTCTTGCTAAACCACAAAAGCAAGCTGTAATAGGTCCTAGTGCTACCTCAAAGCCTAGTGGGTTTCTTGCTAAAACCATTGAAAAGCAAGCGGTAGGAATCTCTCAACGGTTGAGTTGGGAGCGGAGACGTAGGCCGGGTTTTGGCCGAACTCCGTTATCAATTTCGTGTGTCTTGCCTTCTTTATTTCCGCTGCACTTTACTTTGATTTTTAATTTGTTAATCAATTTTTTAAAAGGAAATTCACCCCCCCTCTTTCCATCATTCCCTCGGGATTCTTCCGACCCAACAGGGATGACTGCTAGAAGCAGGAAGCGAGAAGCATCTCAACGATGCATGGATAATCGACTCGAGAGCAACATGGCACATGACGTCTCGATGGGAATGGTTTGATTAGTATGAAACTATCCTAGAAAGACTTGTGTACATTGAGAATGATCACACCTTGAAGATCATTGGTGTCAGTACCATAAAACTGAAGAAGCATGATGGTATTGTTTAAACCATCTACGGATTATGCCATGTGAAGGGATTGAAGAAGAACATATTGTCTTTGGGACAATTTGATGATATCAGATGAAAGAATCACAATGATAATGGAGTGATGAGAATTTTGAAGGGTGCGCTTGTGGTAATGAAGTTAAAAAATATCTCAGAGAACTTGTACGTGCTTATGGGTGAAACGTACAAGGGGGAAGAGATAAATGTTACATCAACTACCTCAACAGAAGTGTTGATGGAATTATGGCATCAGAATCTTAGCCATATGTCATAAAAAGGTCTGAAGATTCTTGCGGATCAGAAGTTATTTCTTGGGATTACAAAGGTATCCTTACCATTTTGTGAGCATTGTGTTTTGAGCAAGCAATACAATTTAAAGATTAGGACATCAACAACACAAACAAAAGATATCTTAGATTTGATCCATTATGACGTTTGGCAAGTTCCAGTTATATCCCTCAGAAGAATAAGGTAATTCGTATCCTTCATTAATGATTATTATAGGAGATATTGGGTATACCCAATCAAGAGTAAAGTAGATGTTTTTGAAGTCTTCAAAACATTTAAATAATATAAAGTGCTTGAATATGGAAAGATGATCAAGTGTTTGAGGACTGACAATGGTGGAGAATATACAAGTGAGGAGTTTGGAATTTTTTGTCAACAATAAGGCATCAAGAGATGGTTCACAGTGGTGTATACTACTCAAAAAATGGAGTGGAAGATCGGATGAATAAAACCCTACTAAATAGAACGAGGTCGATCTTGAAGACTGTAGTAATTGCCAAAAAAATTTGGGTAGAAGCAGTGAATACCACCTGTTATGTGATCAACTAATCTCCTTCAACGACGATTGATTTGAAGACATGGATGGAGATGTAGACTGGTAAACCCACTGACTATTCTCAGTCAAATATTTTTGGAAGTACCATATATGTAATGTTTAATTATCCGGAAAGATCTAAGTTGGATTCAAGAGCTAGGAAATGTATCTTCTTGGGGTATGTTGATGGTGTGAAGGGGTATCATTTGTGGGACCCCACAACCCGCAAACTTATCATCAGTAGAGATGACATTTTTTCAGAATAAAAGGTGTAAATGACAATTGATAGAGACATGGAGAAAGAAAATAAATAAACTATAATAGTCGAGGTGGAGGAAAATCCAAGGAAGAACCAGTTTCCTATGAGGCATTACTAGAGCACGAATATTAAGTACCAATTGAGTCTGGACCACGACAGTCAACTCGAGAGGAAAGAGAACCAACATGGCACTCAAACTATGTAATTGAGAGCAATATTATGTATTTCTTATTGATAGAGGATAGATATCCATCTTCTTTTGTGGAGGTGAACCAGAATCCATATGTATCCTCATGGATGACAGCAATGCGGGAGGAACATGAATCCCTACACAAGAACAAGACTTGAGATCTTGTTCCATTCCTCATGGAAGGAAGGCCATCAGAAACAAATGGGTCTTTAAGATCAAGAGATATGGAAAGGACCATGTAATAACCCGCTTATTCTCATTGTCTTGAGAGTACAACGAGTCATTACTAGGCCTTAAGTGACATCCCCAAGGCGCCAAAGGCTGAAAATAAATGCCGAAGGGTTTCAAAAAAAGTGGGGGAAGATTTACCCTTTTAGAACATACCACAGATCCAAAAACCATAACCAAAAAAATCAACTAAATGATGCATGAAAAAAGCTAAGACAACTCAACCATTTTTTTTATCATAACCAACCAAAAGTACCACAGTGGAAACCAACACTAAATTAGAGTAAATAGTATAAAGACAAACTGAAAGACCACAAGAAAACAACCCAACTCCATGCTCCATACGCTCCAAGATCCAACATCACGAACCAGCCCAAGAATCACGAAGTAGAGCTATAAACATGTGACACTTTACCTTTTCAAACATCCCGGTATATGACATCTGCAAAAGCACCAACATGCCAAAGCATGGGGTGAGTAATGAAACTCAGTAGGTTTTCCCCTATGACTTCCCAACCCATGCCTCTAGGATAAAATATGTTACAACATTTATATAAAACAATTCCAAAATTGTTCACAATATAACAAGTTCCATGTCAAAACCATTTTCGAACAAAAACCATCTTTCTCAAGAAAAAAACCAAGCAACGTTTCCAATCAAATTCGCATTTCCATTTCACAAAATCCCTTTTTGGCACACCCAACCATTTCACAACCCGTGAAATCAACCATGCATGCTTTGTTATGACAGTTCCATACTCATGAGCGGTCTCTTGTCGATCTACCAATTCGTCAAAAGGTAATTATTCCCCATGTTCCATTACACATTTGGCACCGAGAACAAGGTCATATTTCAACCAATCCTTGTAAATGCAATATGAACACACACACCAAGTTTGCCCAAAACTACACCATTCCAACCATACCAAAACCATTTCAATAAAACAACCATTTTATTGAAAACCTTTTTCCTACAAACCATTTTCCAAATCCTGCAAATAAATATTTTAAAATCACTACTTTAAAATCAAGAAACCAAAACACTTTGCACAAACCATTCTTTCAATTTCCACAATTCCATCAAAACCCATAAATCATCACTAAAGAAGATTTATAACATGCTTTGCACCACAATTTCACAATCAAAACCAAGAAATTAGATCAATTTGAACTAAGACTTCAAGTTCTAAGAAAGATGAGTCGAGAGTGAAGCCACCTACCTCAACAAAATTGGAAAAACCAGCCAACAGATGAAGAATGCCAACAAAACCGAGTCAACTACTCCCCGAACCCTCCTTAGATTCCTTCCCCTAGCACCAACAAAACCAAAACCCGACTTAAAAGTCATCCACTACCTTAGATATACCCACCTTGGGTGTAGATCTAAGGATCCATCAAGAAGGAAGAAGGAGATCTAAGAAAACTAAAGGAAATGAGACTTACCTCAATCAACCGGCCTCTAAACGCCAAGGCAAACCTCTAAATCACTTCCAAAACGCATGGTAAGTGTTATCCCACCTTCACCAGAGAGAAATCCCAAGTTAGGGTCGTCTAGGAGCAAAAAAAAGTGGGTTTAAAGATAAAATAGATTAGATCCTTAAAAATAGGATCTAATTTGACCACGCGCATGGTTAGTTCACACAGTTAGTCAAATAATGTGCTAACCGTGCGGTAGTCACTGCTTGGAAGGGGTGCTCCGCACGGTCTCCTCGAACGGTTTGCCCAAACCATGCGCACACCGTGCAGTCTCCTTTTTAAAAAGTGACCACCACCTGCACGGCTTCCACACGGTTTGGGCAACTCGTGCAAAGCTCGTGTGTCACCACTTTTTACCCTTTAACACTTTAAAAGTCTCCAAAATTTCCCAACCATTATTCATATGCTTCATATACATAAAAAGCATAAAACAAGGGTTACTTACCAGAAACTAGGGGTTCTACGTTCTCCCCAACATTTACCTTTTCGTCCCAGGAAAGTAGAAAACCATCGCTTTCCTGAAGGAGTTCTGGCCACTGCTCTTTCATTTCTTTCTCGCGTTCCCAAGTCTCTTCCTAAATCTGACCATGTTGCCATAAAACCCACACTAGACTGTTGATTTTTCCACACAAGACTTTATCTTTCCTACCAACAATACGCACCAGAATATGTACCAACGAAGCATCCGGCTCTAGGTTAACGTGATCTCATCTGATCACATGGTCATGATCAGGCTGATACTTTTTCAACTGTGATACATGGAACACATTATGCACTGCACTGAACTGTGGTGGTAATTCCAATGGATACGCCACCTCGCCAACCCGTTCGAGTATCTCAAAAGGGCCTATATATCGAGGAGATAATTTTCCCTGCTTCCCAAAATGACAATGTCCATGCCATAGAGAGATTCTCAAAAAGACAAGATCACTCACCACAAACGACAACGGTCTTCAGCAATGATCCACATAAGATTTCTGATGACTCTGAGCCGTCTCCATCCTCTTTCAAATCAACTGGATCTTCTATGTTATCTCTTGGACAAGGCTTGGCCCAACTAGTAAAGTTTCATCAGCTTCCACCCAGCATAGTGGAGAACGACAAAGACGTCCATACAATGCTTCAAACGGAGCCATGCGTATCGAGGCTTGGTAGTTGTTATTGTATGAGAACTCCACTAAGGGTATATGCTCCTCCCATGAGCCACCAAAATCAATTAAACAAGCCCACAACATGTCTTCCAACGTCTGTATCATCCTTTTGGATTGTCCATCCGTTTGAGGATGATACACCGTACTAATATTCAACTGAGTTCCCAGGGCTTTCTGTAAGGATTTCCAGAAACGAGATGTGAACCTCAGATCTCTATCTGAGACGATAGAAAATGGTACACCATGCCTCTTTACCACTTCTTGGATATAGATTTTTGAAATATCTTCTACCGTATGAGTTTCACGAATAGGGATGAAATGGGCCGACTTGGTTAGAAGATCCACAATCACCCAAATGGCATTATGTTGCTGGACTATTCTTGGAAGAGCTGTAACAAAATCCATTGTTATCTGATCCCATTTCTACACTGGATAGGTAAAGATTGTAACATACCAGCTGGTCTCTGATGCTCTACTTTAACCTGCTGATAAGTTATGCACCGCGAGACGAACTCAGACACTTTCCTTTTCATGCCGCTCCACAAAAACTGTTCCTTCAACGCCTTATACATATTCTGTGTACCTGGGTGTATAACCCATCTTTAATAGTGGTAATCATGAAGGAGTTGTTCATAAGTAGTTAAAGGTACAACCATCCGATCTCAAAACCGAAAAACTGAACTCCCATTTAGCTTCCATCACTCAATGATCTCCCCACCATTGAGTTTTTAACTCATTGCAACATGGTCTACATCGGATTCCTAGGCCTCCTTTACTATCTCAACCAAATCAGGAACAAGCGCAACTAGAAAGAAAACTACAACATCAGCTCAGTCTTCACATTCCATACGCATGTCGCCTAGGACAACCATCAACTGCCACTCATCTAAAGCTTCTTTCACCAACTGAGCATATGATTTTATGCTTAATGCATCGGCCACCAAATTGCCCTTACCCGGTGTATACATCAAGTCAAAGTCTAACATTTGAAGATACTTCATCCATCTCCTCTGCCTCAGATTCAAATATCGTTGTGAGAAAATATTTGTCAAACTCTTATGATCCATAAACATATTGAATTTCTCACCAAAGAGATAATGACTCCATGTCTTCAAGGCATGGACAACTGCAGTTAACTCTAAATCATGTGTTGGGTAGTTCTTTTCATGAAATCTCAACTGTCTTGATCCATAAGCCACAACATGGTCTTCTTGCATGAGAACACATCCCAACCCAGATCTTGAAGCATCACAATACACCATGTACCCCTATCCTGATTCTGGAAAAATCAAGATGGGTGATGATGTAAGGCAAACATTCAACTCTTGAAAAGATCTCTGACATTCCTCAGTCCATTGAAATGTACTTTTCTTCTTTTTAAATGTTGTTATAGGCGAAGCTAGTCATGAGAAGTCACACACAAAGCTTCGGTAATAACCAGCTAGACCCAGAAAACATCGTATTTCAAAGACATTCTTCAGAGGTTTCCAAGAAAGAACAACTTCTATCTTTTCTGGATCCACTGAAGCACATTTCTCAGAAAAAATATGGCCTAGAAAGCATACCTCGTGTATCCAAAAGTCACACTATGATAATTTGGCATACAACTTATGGTATCTCAAGATTTCCAACACTGTCACCAAGTGTTGCTCATTCTCAGCCCTTGTTCTTGAATACCCCAATATGTCATCCACAAACACCACAACAAAAGATTCCAGATATCACGGAAATATCCGATTCATCAATTCCATAACAAATGTCAGTGCATTTTTAAGACCAAAATACATGACTACATATTTGTAGTGGCCATATCTGCTTCTGAAGGCTGTCTTTGAAATATCCTCCTTCCGAACTCGCAACTGGTGATATCCTGACCGCAATTCAATCTTAGAGAACCACTGAGCTCCCCTCAACTGATCAAACAGGTCATCAATGTGTGGAAGTGGATATTTATTCTTTATTGTAACTTGTTACGTTTAAGATAATCCACACATAGTCTCAAAGTTCCATCTGCTTTCTTTACAAACAAATCTGGTGCTGCCCACAGAGACATGCTTGGCCGAATAAAACCTTTGTTTTCCAGTTCTTCCAACCACACTTTCAATTCCTTTAACTCCATTGGTGACATCCTATAAGATGGAAGTGATATAGGACTGGTTCCCGAAAGAAGATCAATCGTAAACTCTACTTCTCTTACAGGTGATAACCCTGAGAAGTTTTCAAGAAAAAAATCAGGAAATTGATCCATGACTACTGGAAAACTGTTATTTGTGATCTCATCCCTTGATTCCAAGTTTAACGCAGTCAACTGGTAACAGATAATTGCCACTACTGGTTCCAACAAGCCCGTTGCACCTGCCTTCACCACTCTTTCTTCTCTAAAGAGATGCTCGACGTCATCCTCAGTCGCGAAACTGACTGTTTTTCTATAACAGACGATGTGAGCCCTGAACTCTGTCAACCAATCCATACCCAGGATTATATCATAGACATTCATCTCTAGCACAAAGAAATCACATTTCAGCTCAGCTCTATCAACAATTATAGAACATGCTTTACACACGAATGCTCTACATTCTCTTTCACCGAGGAGAGTTTGAAGTTTTATCACAGAAGTAATCATTTCATGTTTTAAGTTAAAAAAATCAGTAATACGAGAAGCAAGAAAATAATGTGATGCACCAGTATCAAACAAAACTTTCATGAGGGTAGAATTCAAAATAATTGTACCTCTCACCATAGACGGTCCAGACTGATCATCCACAATCACCTGTTCTGCTCCATACAATTTCTTTGTTGCTGCACTTTGCTCCTTATTGCCTTGTTGAGAGTGCCCCGACTGTGGAGTCATGGTATTCCTGGAATCCCCATAGCTAGCTATGTTCTGCTGGTGATACTGATTTTTTCTTTCTCGCCCTGTCAAAGCATAAGATGCTTGTGACACTTGAGAAGTTTCATGAACACCCGACCGTGGAGCACTGCGACAATATCGCTGAAGATTCCCTATCTTGTTGCAATTGTGGAATGCTCTTAGTGGTGTTGTACATTCTCGTTTCATGTGATCAATCGAGCCACATTGAAAACACTTGGACTTCATCATGGGTTGTGGAGAAAGATTCACCGATCCAGCCGTCTGATTCTGATTCGCACTCCCACCTTGGAAGTAGGTGTCCCTCTTCCGCTTGTTCCCAGCATTAGAGTTCCCACCCGTTCCCGTGGGTATCATTATACTTCCTCCTCCCATAACTCCTGAGATTTCTCTTTTAGATATTGTTTCTCTGTTTACCATCTCAGTATAATCCATAATACAGAGCACATCTATCTTCGAGCGAATCTCCTGTCGCAACCCTGATTCAAAGATGTGTGCCTTCAGCAACGCACTTGCAGAAACTTCCAGTGAAAAGCATACTAAATTCATGAATTTAGTCGCATACTCTGTGGCCAAGAGATTCTCCTACTTGAGGATGAAATAGTCTGTCGTCCTATGGATCTTGAAAGTGTGAGGAGAGAATTGTTTATTGAACAATTCCTCAAATTCCTCCCAGCCCAAGCGTTGATCCACCTTAGCTTGCACCACTAGCTCCCACCACTGTCGTGTAAGATCCTCCGGCATATACATCACCAACTTTACTTTCAGTTCTGCTGGTGTGCCGATGAAATCGAAGATACGATTCATCCTACTCAACCACACCTCCACCCTTTCTGGTTCAGAATCACCCTGAAAGATGGGTGGATTCTGCTTCTGGAACTAGACAGAATGGTCTACATGCCTTGACTCATCCCTCCAATTCCCCGTGTCCACAGCCTGAAATGCTTGAACTATACTTTGGACTTGCTGCGGGTTCACCTGTGGCTCAGGTGCGACCACATTCTCTGCAGCCTCTTCGGTTTGGTTTCTACGATGCCTAACGGGTGCCATTTTCTATACAAACAACACACGCCGTTACTCTCACTTCCTAGAAATTGAAGGCTTAGCATTTCAATTTCTATAACATCACTATCACAACATTTATTTCGAACCATCAAGCTTTTCCACATTTACCCATTTCTAGAAAAAAAATATTTTCTTTCTTTTGAAAATCAATCTATTTTCAAAATACATCAACCCTCTTTTCAAAATCTTTCATTTGAAAACAAGTTTAAAATTTTCATAAAACCATAATCCATTTCTCAAAATTATATATTCACTCCTAGTGGGAATTCATTCCTCTAATGCATTTCATGCTCATCTCATTGGATAAACCCATGAAAATGAGGTTTGTTATCCTATAAGTGTCTCCAAAACACTTATGTACCCAACTCCCTGGTAACTTGAAGTTCAGCATAAAAAGGTTAGCTACGTCTTTTTATGATCTACATTCCATGTTCCGACAATCATACTATTTCCTAAGATGACCACCCAAGGAATAGACATGTAAGAATTCAACGCCAAGACCAACAAAAACTGATGACTACTTGTTCCACAAAGAAAGGAACAATTTGATTGCATTTATACCCCAAGGACTGAACAAACTGATACCATTTGTAATGACCCGCTTATCCTCATTGGCTTGAGAGTACAACTAGTCATTACTAGGCCTTAAGGGACATCCCCAAGGGGCCAAAGGCTAGCAATAAATGCTGAAGGGTTTCAAAACAAGTGGGGGACGATTTACCCTTTTAGAACATACCACAGAGCCAACAACCATAACCAAACAAATCAACTGAATGATGAATGAGAAAAGCTAAGACAACTCAACCATTTGTTTTATCATAATCCACCAAAATTACCATAGCGGAAACCAACACTAAATCAGAGTAAACAGCAGAAAGAAAAACTAAAAGACCACAAGACAACAACCCAACTCCATGCTCCACAAGCTCCAAGCTCAAACATCACGAACCAGCCCAAGCATCACGAAGTAGTGCTATAAACATGTGACACTTTACCATGCATGCTTCGTTATGACAGTTCCATACTCATGAGCGGTCTCTCGTCGATCTACCAAGTCGTCACAAGGTAATTATTCCCCATGTTCCATTACACCTTTGGCACCGAGCACAAGGTCATATCTCAACCAAGCCTCATAAATGCAATATGAACACACACACCAAGTATGCCCAAAACCACACCATTCCAACCATGCCAAAACCATTTCAATAAAACAACCATTTTATTGAAAACCTTTTCCCTAGAAACCATTTTTCAAATCCAGCAAATCTATATTTTAAAATCACTATTTTAAAATCAAGAAACCAAAACACTTTGCACAAACCATTCTCTCAATTTCCACAATTCCATCAAAACCCATAAATCATCACTAAAGAAGATTTATAACATGCTTTGCACCACAATTTCACAATCAAAGCCAAGAAATTAGATAAATTTGAACTAAGCATTCAAGTTATAAGAAATTGGAATCGAGAGTGAAGCCACCTACCTCAACAAAATAGGCGAAACCAACCAACGGACGAAGAACGCCAACAAAACCGAGTCAACTACTCCTTGAACCCCCCTTAGATTCCTTCCCCTAGCACCAAAAAAACCAGAACCCGACTTAAAAGTCATCCACTACTTTAGATCTACCCACCTTGGGCGTAGATCTAAGGATCCATCAATAAGGAAGAAGGAGATCTAAGAAAACTAAAGGAAACGAGACTTACCTCAATCAACCGGCCTCTAAACACCAAGGAAACCCTCCGGATCGCTTCCAAAACACTTGGTAAGTGTTCTCCCACCTTCACCAGAGAGAAATCCCGAGTTAGGGTTGTCTAGGAGCAAAAACGAGTGGGTTTAAAGATAAAACAGATTAGATCCTTAAAAATAGGATCTAAGTTGACCCTGTGCATGGTTAGTTCGCACTGTTAGTCAAATAGTGCGCTAACCGTGCGGTAGTCACTGCTTGGAAGGGGTGCTCTGCATGGCCTCCTCACATGGTTTTCCCAAACCGTGTGTACACCGTGCGATCTCCTCTGTCCAAAGTTACCACCACCTGCACGGCTTTTGCATGGTTTGGGCAACCCGTGTGAAGCCCATGCGTCACCACTTTTTTCCCTTTAAACCTTTAAAAGACTCCAAACTTTCCCAACCATTCCTCATATGATTCATGTACTTAAAAAGTATAAAACAAGGGTTAGTTCCCAGAAACCGGGGGTACTACAAACCATGTGGAAAGATATCATGCAAGATTGGAGGTCAAAGGATATGCTCAGAAGGAAGGTATTGATTTCGATGAAATATTTTCTTTTTTTGTTAGCCTGATGACTGTTCGGTTAGTTCTGGTGATGTATGCTACATACGGTTTACATCTAGGGAAATTGGATGTGAATACTGCTTTTATCCATGGTGATCTGGATGAAGAGATCTATATGCTCAAATTGGACGATTTTGCATAAGAAGACAAAAAGAACTTGGTTTGCAGGTTGAACAAATCTTTGTACGGTCGGACACCTAGGTGTTGGTATAAAAGATTTTGATTCCTATATCATGAGCATTGGATACAACAAACTTCATTCAAATCCTTGTGCACATTTCAGGGGTTTGGATGGTAATGATTTTTTCATTCTTCTATTGTATGCGGATGACATGTTGGTTTCATGCCCCAATAATGATCAGATCTAAGAGACAAAGGCACAATTATCTAGGGAGTTTGATATGAAGTACTTGAGACCAGAAAGTAAGATTCTTGGGATGTGGATTTACCGAGAAAGAAATAATGGGAAGATTTGGCTATCAGAGAAGAATTACCTTCAGAAAGTTCTGAAACGCTTCAACATGAAAGACTGTAAGTCAATCTCTACCCCACTTCCTGTTAATTTCAAGTTATCCTCTATGATGAGTCATTATAGTGAAGCAAAGCGGATGAAGATGTATTGAGTATCGTATGCATCAATAGTGAGTAGTTTGATATTCACTATGGTTTGTTCTAGACTAGACATCGCACATGAAGTGAGAGCAGTTAGTCGGTACATGGTGAATCTAGGACGGGAGAATTGGAGCATAGTGAATAGGATCCTGAGATACATCAAAGTGACCTCAAATGGTACATTATGTTACAGAGGATCAGATTTCACTATCGGATGATATGTTGATTCAAATTTTGTAGGTGATTCTGACCGAAAGAAATATACTACTGATTATGTGTTTACTCTTACAGGATGAGTTGTGAACTGAATTTCGAAGTTACAGTCAGTTGCGACTTTTTTCACGACAGAGGCAGAGTACAAGACAGCTACATAGGCTTGCAAAGAGGCGATTTGGATCAGAAAGTTGTTGGAGGAGCTCGGGCATAGACAAGAGTAGATTCCATTTTTTTGTGACAGTCAGAGTGTCTTGCACATTGCAAGGAATCCATATTTTCATTTCAATAAGAAACACATTGAGGTACAATATCACCTTTTCCAAGATTTGATGGAGGAAATATGTGTAGACATGCAAAAAATTCACACTAAAGAAAATCTGACAGATTCTCTGACGAATGTGATTAACTAGAATGAGTTCAGATGGTGTAGTTCCTCAAATGGCCTCGCAGAGATGTGGGTAACATGATTTGAATCTCCAAGTAGAATATGTGTCGGCGGTTTTTTATTTGACAGACGACATCGCCCACCTAATTTTGTCATAGAGGGATGGCAATGTTAGATGTGGTGGGTGACCAACCTCACCAAACCCGCTAGCGGAGAAGAGCAGGAGGGTGGAGGGGAGAGACACCCTATATATGGAGAGATTTTCCAACATTTCTAGCATCACCTTCAGCTTCACCATCATCATCTCCTATCAGTATATGCGGTATTTTGTGAGATAGCTTCCCCATCTATTCAAAAGATATATTTACGAGACTTTTTCCCTTGTAATAGTGAGGGAGTGTGTACCTATTTTTACCCATAGTGATCATTCTATTTACCTGTGGTTTTTTATCCTTTTAATTTTGAGGGTTCTTCCACATTACACTCCATTTATTTGTGTATTTTCACATTTTACTTTATATTGTGATTATTTATGCACTAAGCCAATCATTTACAATCCAAACAACAGAGAATGAAGTTAAATGATTTCCTTGAAATTGTTAGAGCCATCTCATCTTCAGTTATCAGGAGAGACCGAAATCGGGGTGCACAACTCTTGGCAACCATGGTCGTTCAGGCGAATCAAGGTCTGGTTGTATCTCTGGTTTTCATTTTTTATTTTTTTTGAAGTCAAAATAATAATTAAATAGATGATCGAATATCGGGCCAATTTCGCCGTAATCTCTGGCCTTGTGTTGTCTATGACTTCGTCACGGAGTCCCCCACGAAGGCAGAACCCTGACAATTGCGTCATCCATACTGTGGTCTTCCTTCTCGGCCACGTCAACGAGCAGTACATCATCGAGGGCCTTTTATCGGGATTCATGTCCCCCCTCGGAGGCATCGACATAATCTTACTCGACAAATCGAGCCAAGTCTGTGAAGGTCTCTTTCACTACCGCCGGCATCGACTCCGTCGTAGTTTCCTAGGCTGTGAGTATGGTCTTCATTTGCATTAAGATCCACGGTTACTTCAGATTAATTTTATGGTTTTTTATGGAATTTTTTTTTATGAAATCGTCGATGCTTTATTTTGAATAATGACTTGCTTGAGGTGCGGGCTTGATCTTTTATGGATTAATTTTCCGATCTACTGGTGAGATTTTTCTCGACGTGATGGAAGTTGTTGATTTTTGTTATATTGGCGAACAAGGATTAATCGCGGTTTGATTAGTTCAGTGGAATGTTCTTATAAAATGGGTTGCGCGTGGGCTTCCCTTGTCCACATGAAAGTTGGACTAGTCTTGAAAACTTTACCCCATATATAAATGGGTCAAAACTTTCAATGCCAAAATGGGCTCAGCCCTGTTCGAGCCTGGTCTGTTTAGGCCCAGCCTATCCCGTTTTCACGCCTAATCTGGCTTGCCTATGAATCATTTTCCATTTCAACGTATTGGTTTCATACACTCTCATGAATGGCCTCTATTTTCTAGAGGCACATTTTAGCTATGAAGTCTATATCTAAGTTAGGCAATCAGTTATGAATTTTGAAATTCAGTTACAAATTATGTAACTCAATTATACATGATCTAGTTGTACTGTTAGTTACGAAAACAGTTATGGACTTTCTAGATATGCAGTTAAGAGAATATAGGGAAAGTGAACAAGGTGGAAAATGCTTTGAGTAGAAAAGACCATGATACCTTATACACTTTGGGGGTAAAGAATGATCAAATTCTCAAAGACTTAGTAAGGATGGACTTGGGTATTATAATGGATGGTGAAGCATATTTATTATTCCTTTTAATCAAACAACCATATTTATTAGAGAGTATTAATAAATTTTAACATAGTGATAAATCCCTACAAAATAAAATGGAATATGTGATGAATAAGAGGTTACTAGAGTTTAACATTGCTGATGATAGAGCATTACGATTTGGTAAGAGGTTCTGTGTTCCATATATAACAAAGTTGAAGAAGGATTTTTCAGATGATGATCATATTTCAAACTTCTCTACACATCCTTGTAATACCATGATGTTTAGGGATATCTGAGAGCACTTCTGGTGGGAAAATAAGAAGAGAGAAATTGCAGATTATACTATAAGATGCTTAGTATGCCAATAGGTGAAGGCCAAAAGACAACTTTGTAAAGGATTAATGTTTCCTTTACCTATACAAGAATGGAAGTTGGATAATGTTACTATGGATTTAATCACTGTTCTTCCTAAGAAATCTAATGGGAATGATGTTATATGGGTAATTGTTGATCGTCTCACAAAGTTAGCACATTTCTTTACAATTCGAGAAGATATTTCTATGGTATGTCTTGAAAGGTTGTATATAAATAAAGCTGTGAGACTTTATGGCACACCCCTATCGATAGTCTCTGATGATGACCCAAGGTTCACATCAAAATTTTGGGGGAGTCTCTATAAGGCTTTAAATACAGAGATTAATATTTGCATGACACATCACCCTCAAATAGATCAGCAGTCTGAATAGAATATTTGAATATTGGAGGACATGCTAAGTTCATGATTTCTTGACTTACAAAGAATTTGGGATCAATATTTACCTCTTGAGGAGTTTTTCTACAATAACAGTTTCCACCCCAACATTAAGACGACAGCATACAAATACTTGTATAGAAAGAGATGTTGAACTAAAACATACTGGGTTGAAGTCTGAGAAAAGAATATTTTTGGGTCTGGAACATGTGGAAGAAACAAATGAGATGGTAAGATTCACCCAAAATCATATCAAGGCATCCCAAAGTAGACAAAAAATTTATGATAACAATCGAAGGATCTTGAATTCAAAGTGGGAGACTAGGTATTCTTGAAGATATCTCTATAGAAAGGGGTTATGAGATTTGGAAAGAAAGAGAAGATGGGTCCAATATATATTGGGTCGTTTGAAATATTAGACTGGATAGGAGTGGTGGCATATCATTTGTCCATGCCTCCAAACGTATCCCATGTTCATGATGTATTCCATATATCACTTCTAAAGAAGCATATTCCATAACCTACCCATGTTCTAAAAGTTGATTATATTCAATGGGAGCTTGAATTATCCTACGAGGAAGAGTTGATTTATATTCTTGATACAAAAGAAAAAGTTCTATGAAATAAAACTACCCAGATGGTGAAGGTTCTTTGGAGGGATCATCTTCTGGAAGAGGCAACATGGGATCAATAGGATTCTTTAAGAAATTATTACCCATACCTATTTATAGATTGATTTAAAATTTTGAGGATGAAATTTTTAAGGGGGGGGGGATGTAATACATGAGATTCTATACTAGTAAATAAACTTTTCATCATAATATTGTTTCATAATGAACACTTTATTATTTCATCATAATAGCACAACACATATTGATACACAAAAACTAACTAATAAAATTTATAGTAGAAGTTAAAACTAGTACCAAAAAACATGTAACAATGTGCAAAAACACCGTAATCTTATATTCTAGTGGATTATACTTTAATAAGAATAAAAAGTCTATGAGATATATTTTTATTAATATGAAAACAACAAAAATTGTAATTGACATGGTGTAAGAACTTAGATAATGATATAAAAGGATTTAGATATTGGTGTGTGTATATTAGGATTAATATATCCATTGGTCAATATGAACATTGGGAATTATTACCATTGGTCAATATGATCACTGGGAATTATGATTGTTGGTGGTATAACAATTAAGAGAAAACCATTATGATTAGTCTATATTAAGGGTAATAATGAATGTTAATTATCACAGAAGGGGAGAAATATGGATCTGACCAGTAGGAAAATCCATTATGAATTTCATTTATTAGATCTTGGGAATGAGGTAGCATTATTGGGGTTCTCCCTTGACCAAGCCCGAGCGGAACTCCAACAAGTGAAGTTGGAGCGGAACCATCTATGGGAGAAGTTCAAATTAGTGGAGATCACCACCTGGTCAATGTTGGCCAAACCACCCTATGAAAGTACCACTATTGTACACCTTATACTTAGGGAACATGCGGGTGTGATTAAAGTTTTTGTAACTAGGGGTTGAGTTGTGTTTTAATGTAAATTCTTTAAGAAATTAAAAGGAAATTTACTCTTATACTTTATTTTTGATGAATTTATCAACCTAACATAAAAGGTGAAATGTAGGTACTTAGATAATTAATTTTATTAAATGTATTACATATATGGAATTAGGATTTCAAAATTAGACAAGGGGTGAAATTTGGTATTTTTTGATTAAAATAGTAAAATATGGTAAAAATGGAGGAATATAGTAAAATATGGTAAATATGGTATATATGAAATCATATTTATGTAATAATGAATCATTTTATCCAATTAAGTGTTATTTCACTATATTTTTCACTAAAAACTATAGTGGTTCATTAAGGGTTGTAGTGGAGCACAATGGTTTAGTGGGGGAAAGTGGAATAATAAAATAATTAATAAATTATTCCATGAAATTACACTCACCACACCAATAAATACCCACCCATCCTATCATTATTACAAACAAAATTAAAATTTACCTCTTCATATCCCTCTTAAAGAGTCTCTCCCATAGCCCTCTCTTCATTCTTGAAGATTTTGGTTGGATTGAATTTCAGGTTACAATATAAGAATCTCAAGAGAGGTAAGGGTTTCTACTTCTCTCTCTTCATTTCCTAATTGAATCTCTTTATTTTTAATCTCTTTTAAATTTTCATTTTATATGATTCCAGGATATTTATCCACATTATTATCTCCCCATTTAATTATTTTCATGGAAACATTACCCAAAACCCCTTACTTTATGCATTTTTGTAAGCTGTTACTATATCAAAGTAAGGGTTGATTTTCACTTTGTTTACAATTCCTATTTACATTACCATTGTTGTTTCATTTTTAATTAACACGTTATTATCCCATTATTATGTTGATTTCATTTTATGTTTCATTATTAGGACATCTAACCCATGTTATCATCCCTTTCACTCACATTATTCCTAGTTCACAAGACATTACTATGCATAAACCTCCTCATAGACATAGAAATCCTGTACTTTGGTCAAGTAAAAAGTGTGTGATTTTACAAGAAAATACATCCCTATCTAGATACTACAAGTGGATGTGGTTTTAGATCCGACAAATCTAGGGGTAATAACCCTGAAAAGAGTTGGTTGAGTATATCTCGGTCATCATCCCAGTTCACGATGAGTGAACCCTTACTGCGCACTTGGTTTGACACTTCTGGGGGATATGCTATGGATAATTATCATACTTTTTATAACCCAAAATATAGAATTTATATATTGGTGTATAATGTATGTGTTTCTTTGGTCTCCTACCATTTCAAATACAATTTAATAAGCACTTTGAAAATCCTTAATCTTGATATGTACCTGTTATCTCTAACTTCATATAAATCACTTGTTGTGGGCACTTTTTGAAAATCGTGAAATCCCTAATTATTCCTTATACTTGTTGAGAGAATTAAATTATACATTATTATTAATTAATCGATAGGGGAAATATATTAATGATCCATATAATTTATTATTCCACATGATAAGATCATGTATGATAAGTTCCATTGAGAAAATGTTCAATGTATTTCTAAATTTTTCATCCCTGAAAATTATGTCATGTATAATCAATTGGAATGTGATAGAATGCATTTTAATTTTATGTGATGTGTGGGCCCCAAAATTATATAGCCCCTCGGTGCACTGGTAGGTCTCATGGGACAACTAAGATAGGGTAATGAGAGCATCCTTACCCTTTATATTAAATGTCTTGGCTCAAGACCTCAATGATGTGATTATGATGTCCGACATTATGAAATTACATCTTTCAGATTATTTTTGTGATCCATGTGATTATGCATTTCTATTTATTTCATGGATTACACTAATGTATTCATCTTTGAAGTTCCAAAGGATCGAATAACAACTGGGGGTGAATCAATTATTAACTTCTTATAAGTTTCAATAATTTTAGAAAATTAACCCTTGAAACCTGTTAAAGTTCATTAACTTATCATATTTTAGTAAATACTCATGCATGTAAAATTATGAAAGAAAGTAAAGCACACGAGATTTATGAGGTTCGACCTTAGTGTGAGAACCTACATCCTTACCATAGCCACTCCTATGGGTCTATGGAAATTCAGTATTATGAAGAAGTGAATAAAACTTATGAAAACTCCCATTAGAAAGCTTTTAATCTCCCAATAAGAATGATTATACTGAATCTCATCAGTTTACAAAGTTCGTTTACGAATAGTTGAGCTGCAAAAGAAAATACCACAACATCCTTTTCTCTATAAAACTCTATCCATAACCTTAGTCTGATGACCCTAGGTTCGATTGCCTCAGTTCAATTGACTCATTATGATGGAATCATTATGATGAACCCTTTTCTCAAACATTATTTCTCAAACTATGCTCAACTTCTTAGTTCGATCTTCCTCAGTCCGATAGGAAAAACATTAGTTTTCTGATCTTCTAATGACATCTCTATCCGTAAAGAACTCTAATTCAAACTTTGACTCAACCACTACAGTGATCCACCTTTTTCGCATGTGAAAAGGATGCAAAGTACGAATGTATTGTGCTTCTATTTATAGGAATCCCAAAATGGAAAAGGAGGGAAACTGAAAAAGTCCCCGCTTACTCAAATTCAAAAACTCTGAGATCTATGCATATTTGAATTTCAAGTTTTACCAATTGAACTCTTATGGAACCTTATTTAATTTCCGTGAGTCTTCTTAGTAATCATCCTTCTCGAACTTCCTAACTTTTCTTCAGTATGATGGAACTTCTTCAGCCCATTACGTTGGAACTTCCTCAACTCATTTCGAATTGAATTTCCTCATCAGAGTTAGTCTGATAAACTTTACTTTTCAGAGTTTGCCCGATTGAATTTCCTCTTCAGAGTCAGTCGGATTGACTTTCCACCTTAGTGTCAATCTGATTGAATTTCCCCCTCATAGTCAGTCCGATTAACTTTCCTTCTCAGATTCAGTTTGATGGAACTTCCTCAGTTTAGTATGATAGAATCCTCATAATGATGGAATTCTCATTCTGATGGAATTATAATTATGATGGAATTCTCATTATGATGGAAACTCCACTCTAAAACTTTGAAATTCTTCAGAACTCATCAGAAATAACTCATTTATACTTCTGAAAACTTCTGTGTATGATACTTCTGGATCCAATGAATTTTTTTATTGATTCGTGAAACTAATACAATCTCCACGATTCTTACATTTCTTAAAAATATTTTATCATGAGAGTTTTTATGATTTATGAGAACATCATGATTATAAAAGCATCGTCTGACTTAAGGACAGAAAGTTTAAGAAAATTTTAACTCATCACATGACCGTCTTCATTAAACCTTTTTAGCAACATTATAAATTTCTAACTCAATAACTTATTTCTAACAAAAATTGTGTATGATAGATCTTGAACATCATATCGATGGATCTAAGACCGATGTTGTGTTTAATCAATAAATTTAACATTCTGATGACTTCTTTGACCAATTCTACTTAGTTTGATACTCTACATCTGGTGCTGCTCAGTTTGATCCTCTACGTCCGAAAAATAACTTTGTAAGAAACAAAAAATTTCTCCCCCTTTGTGTTTGGTTTCGAACATTCATCAACTTTCACCTATTTTTAAAAAACATTCTTTTATAAAAGATTAATTGTAAACAAATATAAAACTCTATCAAAAAAAACATCACAAATTTTCTTTAATACCCCCTTTTTGAAAAAACTCGTTAACAAATTTTATAACTCACCATTTTTCAAACACTCAAAATATTTCACAACAATTTTTTTTACAAGTTTTAAAATTTTATCAAAACATAGCCTTTCTCAAAAGAGAGTGTCCTGACACCACACCACTAGATAAAGTAATGTTTTTGAAGGAATTCCATCCCTCAGTGATAAGAAAAATCTGCATCCATGTAAACTCCCCCTCACATTTATATTTTCCTCACACTTTTCTTTTTTTTTCGTCTCACTTTTTCTTTTCTCTATCCCATTTGATGATAACCAAAACATTAGATTCATTAAATAAAGATAAGTACAAACTTCTTAAAAATTAAAAAGTTGTTAAATTCTCTCCCCCTTTATCAACATAATCCAAAGCACGGTGGGAGACTTATGAGATTTAGGAAGTCATTGGAGGAGGCTGAACGTGAAGTTACAGCCCCAACTTAACCAAACTTTCTTTTGGAATTTCCTTTGTGAAGATATTAGTAATTTGATACATTGTTGAGATATATTCCAGAAAAAAATATCCAATAGAAACTTTATATTTTATAAATTGAAATTTTATATCAATGTGTTTTGATCTTGAATGCTAAAATTTATTTTTAGAAAGATCAATTGCACTATGATTATCACAAATTATCTCCAATTATTTAAAAACTTTTACTTTCAAATATTCTAGCTGAACTTTCATAAAAAACATTTGTATACAAGCCTGAGTATCCATAACATATTCTAATTTCGATGTGTTCAAAGGCACTAGAACTTTGTTTCTTACTATACCAACTTACACAACATTCACCCAAGAAAAATGTTCCTCCCGAGGATTATTTTCTATCATTACAATTTCCAACCCAATCAACATTAGTATAACTGTGAAACTTCATCTCACAATTTCTTTTATATAACAACCCTTTTGAATTTGTTCCTTTGACATATCTCAAAATTCTATTTTCTGAAAATATATGTGATTATTTCTAATTACTTTGATTCCTAACACACAAAATCACAACATAAAAAATATCAAACCTCAGGGGGGTATAAGGTAAAGTAGACTACCTATCAACTTCTGAAAATATTTCTAATTCACACTTTTTCTAGACCCATCTTTACTCAACTTCATCCCTACTGAGATAAGATTAGAAACTTCATTATATTCTTCCATGCCAAAATTTTATAACAATTCCCGACATATTTTCTTGAGATAGGAAAATATATTTTTCTTTTTGTTAAACTTGTAACCCAAGGAAGAATGTTAATTCTACTAACATTGATATCTTAAAGTTACTTTTCATTTATTAATCAATTTTTTTAAAAATATCTTCTATATCCCTAAAAATATTATATCATCCACATACAAAATTACAATTAGAGTTCTGGAGTCAATATATTTCACATATAAGTCACTATCAACTTTTCCTTTAAAAAACTCAACATTCTCAAACAAATTTCAAGCTTAGAATACCATAAAAGTTGGGATTTTTTCATCCCATACAAAGTTTTATTCAATCTATTTTTTTCATCCTCATCATGTAGAATCCCACAAGTTTTTTTCAATGTAAACTTCTTCAATTTCTCCATTTAGAAATTCTGAATTTACATCCATCTGATATAATTTGTAATTTTAGTGTGTAGCTACTAATAGAAACATTCTACTAGTTCTTAACATTGCAATGTGGGAAAATGTTTTATCAAAATAAACACCTTCCACCTATGCATAATCTTTACAAACATGCATTTCTTTGTTTCTTGAAACTTATCCTTGTTAATTCAACTTGTTTCGGTAAACCCATTTTGTTCTGATATATTTTTGACCGTTAGGACATGGAACAAGTTACCATGTTTCATTTTTCTCAATTATATCCAACTCTTTATTCATAGAATTCACCCTTTCTTTGTGTTGAATTGATTCTAAAAATTATTTTGATTCAACTTCTAAGAAGAGTGAAGTTTGATTTTATAATCTCAACTTTCTTCTGGTCTGAATTGGAGCCTTCTAATTCCCAAGAATATTTTTGGTCTCAAATTATTTTTGTAAAGTAGGAAATTTCATAGTTCCTCTTCCTACTTCACTTTCCTAATCACACAATTCATCTGAAGCTTCATGTATATTACCTTTCTCACTTTCATTTTCGCAGTAAAATTTCAGTTTTTCTTCCTCAAAATTCCCAGACACTTTTTTTCAAGAATTTGGATTCTCAATAAATTTCACATCATATAAGTCCACAAATTTGTTTAAATGTTTGTTCCAATATTTTTAACTTCTTCCATTGGGTGAATAACCCATAAAAGTTTATTCCTCAACTTTCTCATCAAACATTCCCTGATATTGATTTTTAATTTTAAGTAAACATAGACTTCCAAAAACTTTTAAGTACTTCAATGAAGGGGTTTTATACCATATTTTATAAGAAGTTTTATTGTATTTTGGTCTTAACAAATATCTGTCCTGAATATGTACAACAGTAATAACAACTTCTCTCTAGTAGAACTTTGAAATTTTGTATTCTTCTAACATACTTCTTCCCATTTCCACAAAACTTATATTCTTTATTTCTGCTACTATATTTTTTATGGATTTTAGGGAGAACTATAATGATGTTTGATACCATGCTTTCTCAGTTAAGTTTCAAAAGTATCACCCGTGAATTTAGTACCATTATATTTTCTCAAATTATTTATATAAACCCCCATTTCTTTCTCACCTTATTTTCTGAACAACCTAAACATTTCCCAGCCTCTGACTTGTCTTTCATAAACATAATGTTTGTCATCTGAGTGAAATCGTCAATAAAAGTGATAATGTATAAATCTCATTTTGTTTATTGATGTCTTATTGGACTATATAAATCAGAATGAATAGTTTTAAGAGGTACGATATACTAAATCTAAACATTATTATTCATTTTATTAGTCATCTTCCGTTTTTAACAAGTAAAAAAACATCTTCTTATATTCTTTTAAATTCTAGAAAATTTCATAAAACATCAACTTTAGAATGTTTTTTCATATTTTTCATCCCAAAGTGGCCAAGTATTCGGTGCCATAACTTATTATTATCTTTATCACATAATTAACACGAGTTGTTAAATTCTCATATTTAGAAGATATTTTCACTTGTTCTTTCTCCTTTTGTAATTAATTTTTCATCTTTCACACTTTTGATAAAACAAGATTTTTTTTCTGAAGATCACTTCTTTTATATCATCATAAATTTGACTCACACTATGTAAGTTATGTTTTATCCCATCAATAAATAAAACTTCCATGGATTTCAACTTTTATTGCTTCAATATTAGCCATTCTGATTCCTCTTATTTTTATGGAACTATCATTCCCAAAGGTAATGACACCTCCATAATGATTTTCCACATGTTTCAAGATTTCTAAATCACCAGTCATGTGTGAAGAAAAACCACTATCAATTATCCATATCTTTTTCTTTTTTTACTTACTTTCAAGGAAGTCTCAACAACAAAATCTATTTCCTAGACTTTCTTCTTTCTAACTTCCTATGCTTTTCTCCCATAATAAACATATTTTGGATGGAGTATGATACATATTTTAGAATGATGAATGTCCTAATTAAATCTTCCAAAAAATTCTTTCAGACATTCAAATTGATTTTTTGTTGGAATGTTTCAAACATCTTGATATTTTTTTAACTTCTTGTGCATTAGGAAAGTTACTCATTATACTTTCACTATTTCTTCCACTCTATTCAAAACTTATACAAAGGGGTTATAAGATATGCAAAAAATTATAAGCCCTGTGCCCATATATTTCACAACACCAACATAAACCATAAAATCTTAATTTTTTGTTGAAGTGTGATCTTTCTCTATAGATAATTTATTGAGGTTGGTAATTTTTTCCTACTCTAACATACTATGGGCACGAACCATCTTTCCTTCTGAGTGAGTTTTCAAATTTTGTAAATTTGATAGGTTTATCACATCCTTTATCCACCCAAAATTTCCTAGTACTTTTCTTATCACTTGAAATATTAGAAAAATCAAATGAAACATTATTTTTAGAGGGTGACGAATTCACCTAATTTTTTATCTAAGCTTTCTCAACAACTTTAAAAGCCTCATCTTTTACTTCTGAATGGTTTTTGAAGTTTTAATTCATCTTCCTCAATTTACTTTATGATTCAATAAGTGTATATTGAAACTTATTGAATTATTATTCCTTATCTTCCAATTTTTTACTAAGTTCTTCAACCATCTTTCCCTGTTCAACAACTTTTAATTTGTAACCTAAGATCTCCTGAATGTATTCTTCCTCCTTCTTGATGACATATTTTCTTCCTTCAGTAACTTCTTCACTATAATTCTTAATTACTATGATTTCTTTCTTGAGAGTTATATTTTTCTCAAGATATGCAAAAAGTTCTATTTTGAGTTGATACTCTCTATATGATTCTTTACCCTCTTCTTCACTATCTGAGGAATAATTTGTTTTCCAAAATTTTGCAATGAAGGTTCTGAATTTTTCTTAACTGTCATCTTCAAAATAATTGTTTCCAGTTGAGTTTGATTCAACTTTCTTACTCAACATACTTATTTTTTTTCCAGTAAACTTCTTCTTGTGTTTATTGAGTCTGATTCCACTTTCTTACAACTTTTACCACATATTCTTTGAAGTTTTGATACCCATAACCTTCATATATACTTTTTTTGATAGAGGTATAAGAATAACATTCCTAGATTTTCCATCAACTTCAATATTTCTCTTATCAACAAAATTCATAGGGAATATTTTTTAGTAGGTGTAAACCCAATTATAGCGACATCGATTACTCTAGGGCAAGAGATAGGATTTAAGGAATCATCCTATTTTTCCATCCATAATAATTTTTTCCATAAAATGAAAGAATTACTCTACTATTTACAGAATTGATATTATCTATGATAGGGATTAAATAAGGGAACCTTCCCTATAATACCACCTTAAGTTCCAAAGGATCTAATAATAATTGTGTGTGTGTGTGGGGGGGGGGGGGTTGAATCAGTTGTTAAATCTTTATAAGTTTCAAGACTTTTAGAAACTTAACCCCTGAAACCTATTAAATTTAATTACCTTATCATATTCTAGTAAATATTCATGCATGTAAAAGAAGGAAATCTTGTAAATTACATGAGATTTATAAGGTTCAGTCTCAGTGTGAGAACCTACATCCTTTCCATAGCCACTCCCGTGGGTCTATGGAATTTCACTATTATGAAGAAGTGAATACAACTTGTGCCACCTCCTATTAGACACTTTTTATATCCTAATATTAATGATTGAATCCTATTAGTTTAAAAAGTTTTCTTAAAAATTATTGATCTACAAAAAAAAATATCAAAAAAAATTTCTTCACAAAACTCTATTTGTAAACCCAATATGATGACCTTGGGTCTGATTGCCTCATTCTGATTTACTCATTATGATGGACTCATTATGATGAACCCTTTCCTCAAACTATATTTCTAAAACTTTACTCAACTGATTAATCTAATTTTCCTCAGTCTGATCTTCCTTAATCCAGTAATAAAACATTAAACTATTTGATCTTCTAAGATATTTGTCAAGAAATAACCCTGATTCAAACTTTGGATCAACCTCTACAACATTCCACCTTTTGCACACATGAAAATAATGAAAAGTAAAAATATATTGTTCTTCTATTTATAGGCATCCTAGATTAACAAATTTGGGAAACTAATTTTTTTTCCCACTTACTCTAATTCAAAAAATATGAGATCTACACATATTTGAATTTTATGTTTGACCACTTGAACTCTTATGTAACCTTCTTGAATCTTGTTGAGTCTTCCTAGTAATCATCCTTCTGAAACTTCCTAACTTTTCTTCATTATGATCAAACTTCCTCAACTCATTTTGAATGGAATTTACTCATCAGAGTTATTCTGATAAACTTTCCGTCTTAGAGTGAGTTTGATTAAATTTCCTCCTCAAAGTTGGTTTGATTGAATTTCCTCCTCAGAGTCAGCCAAATTGAGTTTCCTCCTCACAGTCAGTTTGATTAAATTTCCTTCTCAGAGTCAGTTTGATGGAAATTCCTTAGCATAAGTATGATAGAATCCTCATAACGATGCAATTATCATTAATATGTAAGCCTGATTACAATGGAAACTCCACTCTATAACTTTGAAATTATTCAAACCTCATCAACTATAATTCATTCAGACTTCCGAAAACTTCTATGATCGATACTTCTGGATTTGATGAAAACTTTTTATTGATTCCTGGAACTGATAAAATCTTTAAGATTGCTATATTTATTCAAAATATTCTATTCTGATAGTTTCAATGATTTATTAGAACTTAAATATTGGAAAAAAATCGATTAAATTAAGGTTATAAAGTTTAAGAACCTTTTAAATTCTAACATCACTTTCTTCATTCAACCTCTTTACCAACATTATAAATTTATAACATAGAAAAGTCTTTTTAACAAACCGCATATATGATAGATTTTTAAATTCAAACTGATGGATCTGAGACCAATGGCATTTAAGATAAAAAAATTGAACTTTATGACGACTTATATGACCGGTGATGCTTAGCCCAATACTCTGCATCTGGTGTTTCTCAGTCTGACCCTCTACATTTGAAAGAAACTTTATCAAAAACAAAACTTTTCTACCCCTTTGTGTTTGGGTTTGAACATTTAGAAACTTTCACCTATTTTTCAAAAATATTATTTTAAAAAAGATTAGTTGTTAAAAAATACATTACTTTGTTAAAAACAAAACATAACAAAGGTTCTTCAATTTTCTTGGATTCAATTGTACTCATGATGTTTCCTATGCCATATTTATCCTTTAATTGATCCCCCTGCATGTTTTCATTTACCGAGCATTTAATTTCACCACCTTTACTTAGTTTCCCCATTTCCCTAGGTAATGAAGTGGAATGTTATGATTGAACAAGGATAACATTGAAGAATAAGGATTTTTACTTTTATGCTGTAAAATTGTAATGTAATGTATATAGTCTCTCTTGGACTACTAAGCCTCGATCCATGGAATGTCATATCTTGTAATATAATTTTCATGTAATAAGTAACCCACCAAATTTGGGAAATCAGGGTTGGGGGTGTTACAAATGATGTTATTTTTGAAATCAACATCTCACAATTAGTCAAGGGTATTTTTTTAAAATTTTCATAGACAGTGAAATATGAAAATTAATAGTGAAACATAGTAAAATACATTATTTTGTATTATAAGGTAAATACATGATTAATTACATAATTCATGATATAATACACCTTTAGATTGACCTCACATACATAATTTACCATACTTAGTCAAAATAATCTATTATATTCATAGTTTTGAGAAAAAAATATTTAATATTTTTTTTCTAAACGTTCATCTCCTTCACCTATAAATATCATTCTCCACTCATTTCTCTTTATTTCCGAAACTCATTCATTTACCCAATCTTTATCAAAATATCTCCCTACAACCTCCTAGATACATTAAGAGAAACCCTAGTCTATCCAAAAGACCATCCTTCAAATCCTTAAGGATAATATAAAATTTAAATTCTGTTGATTTTTTTGATAGACTTTAAAGGTATTTTTATGTATTTTATAGACAGAAACAAAGTCCCAAACAACCAATTTAAAGAAAACCCATACAAAAATGTTTTTAGAATAGAGAAGACAATGCACCCCATCCACACCTCATAATTCCACCAATACACTAGAAAAGAACTTTTAAAAGATAACAATTGAATGAAAAAAGAAAATAACAATACAAAGGATTGCATTGATCATACAAAGTCCTACTACACAGGGGAACATTGAAAACTTTTATTAAAGAAAAAAAATGATTACAATAGAGTAGAGTTTTACAATTAATGAAACCAGCCTACTATTTATAGTAGGGACTAATTGGTAGAACCAGTACCGCTACCTTTTGAACTTTACGGGTGTTCATCCAGTTTAGTTTGACCACCAGTTGAATGCCACTGCCTCAACTGACTCGTTTGGTGAATAATGAACACTCTCCATATGTAACCATTTGGATGAATCTAACATAGCCTTTGGAATCATCTGGTTATTTTGATCCACCAACCAAGTTTACCCTCTATATTGTCAATCTCCTTAATCCCATCATCCAGAATCAGTCATTGTTGTGGCTGCTTCCATTTTTTTACCTACAAAGTTTCATAATTTTTCACTACTATATCACCATTTCCATCTGATTTCATCATGGAATTCCATACATTTTAGGACTTAGTTGGAAAATTATTCCCACACCGATCAAGCCTAACAATATTCCACTTAAGAAATATTATACAGATTTACCACTAAGTCCTCTATCAATGTCTTTAATATGATTACACTCTCAATATTCCTTTATAGTATCATAGTTTCCCCAACATGCTTTCAGTCATCCTATCCCTATTGAGGAGTATCACTACCCCAACATATTTTGAACTATAACCATGGTCAATATATCTTCTAAATTTTTAACTCCATAAAAATTCCATCGTTCCAACACTTTATTGTCTAATAACCTCCAAATGAAGTGATACTTTAGTTGAATATTATTTATCCTAGAGTGAAACATCAGATTATTGGCTAAGTGGACCACACTTTGTGAATCATAGAATAACATATCAAACTTTTTCTTCTCCTGAGATCCTCCAACATCACCTTTATCCAAATTAAATCCTTACCAACTTCCATAAGTGAAAGATAATTTTACTCTATTTTTGAAAGTGAAATTATAGGTTAAAGATTCAATATCCAACTAATAGCTACACCCCTGTAAGTGAATACAAATCCATTAGTGCTTCTTTGATTGTATTTCCCCCAAATTTTGAATAAAAAAACCCTTAAAATGGTTATTCCATTCTAAAATAGAGTGAAAAACCTGTGAAACCTTTGGGACACCAAATTATACAATTAACCATTTCCCAGTGTTATCTTCTAGGATTATACAAGAACCTACTAAAAAATACCACAGCATGTGTAATGTATGGATACATACAAACCATGACATACATCAAGATTCCTTCAGTTGATGAAAATGGAACCTTCACCATCTTCTCAAACTCTCATATCTTTATATGTACTTTCTATTTCTTCAAATTGATGTGTATGGAAGGAGGATTGGTAATAGGATTCACTTCACCCATTTTGAAACATTCCATCAACTTTATGATGTTGTCAGATCAAGTTAGGAAGAAAGTTCTAGACTTTAAGTTCTTTACAATTTGTATCCCTTGATATATTTTCCTAGACTAAGATCCTTAATCTCAAAAACTTTTAGAAAATTAAATCTTCATCCCTTAAAGTATTTCCTTCCATGGTCCTACAAAGAGCATGTCATTGATGTATAGAAGAAGGATTATGAAGGTCCCATCATCAAACACCTTATTATAACAACAATTATTTTCATTACATCAGATGAAACTTGATTTCAATATGAAGTAATTAAACTTCCTTTTCCAATTCCTGGGTTCTTATTTAAACCTATACAAGATCCTTCTGAGTCAAGACACCATATTCTTGTATTGTTTCTCCAAAAAACCCTTTAGATTATTTAGGTATATTTGTTCATCAAATTCTTAATGAAGAAAAGAAGATTTAACATTTAACTACTTCATATTTAACCCTTCCATGAAAACCATTTTGAGTACCATCCAAATCATTGCATGCTTAATAACCAGAGAAAAGATTTTGAAAAGATACAAACCTTCAATTTAATGAAACCCCTTCATAGATAGAATTTCCCTATACCTATTTCTACTATATTATTCCTCCTTCATCCAATAAATCCAACTATTTAGGAGAACTATCCTTCCAATAGGTCATTCTGTTAACTCCCATTTCTTGAAACCATACAGGAAATCCATTTCATTCTTCATGGATAACTATCACAGACTCAATCAAACTTAAATCCATTTTTTTAATTTTAGGTTCACCATTAACTATGAGAAAAAAGTAGTGAAAATAACTTCTATATCTCTACAATTTCCACTAAATCCTAGTAGACCTCAACAAATAACTCCGCAACTCATCTCCTTCCAATACCATTTCTTCCAAAACATCTCCTTCTAGATCTATTCCCTGAGATTCCATAGTCCTTGAGCTTTCTGATAATTTTGGAATTGGAAACAATATTGGAACTTGAATTCCATGCCTGACTTATTCTAGATAGCACGATGTTTCCATAACTTTCATACTCCATAGATGATTCAAAACTTCTAGACTTCCATTCAAAAGAACATTAGTTTATAATTATCTTATAATCTCATTAAAAAATTTCACTTGGTTATGATCTGTCCAAATTATCTCCGAATTAAATAGGACATTTTGGATTTGGACTACCTTACATAAGTCTTTGTCCCAAATTTGAAAACCTAATTCCTTATCACCATACCCTTTAAAGAAACATGATCAAGACATAACCTATAACTTATCCCTTTACTTGACATAAATGTGTATATAGATGAGTAAACCAAATATGTTGAGATGTGAAATATTAAATTTCATTCTAGAGAAACATTCTTTTTGAAGTTCCTACCCCAATGGATAAGAAGGGTTTAGGTTCACCAAGTAGGCAACACAATTCATGAACTCCACCTAAAACTCCCCAGGGAAACCATAATGTATCCTCATGATCCTTTCCTTTTCAACAAAATCCTAATTCATCTTCTCAGAGAAAATATTTTATTCCATAATTTCTAGAATGTTATTCTTAAACTATATGCCTTTATGCCAGTAGAGCCTTTAAAATTTATTGCTTTCAGATTATACATTGTTTTCAGACCTCAAACATTTTATTTTAATTCTATTCTCCTCCACAATGGATCTCCATTAGATGAAGGTTCTAAAAAATTTATATCTTTTTATTGAGAAATAAAACCCACACCTTTAGAGTAACATTGATAATAAAGGTAACATAGTATAGTGAACATTTAAGAGAATGTACCGGAGAAGGTTCCCATGTTCCCATATGAAAAAGATCTAACTTATAGTCCTTGGGTGATTTTAATTCCATTTATAACAATAAATTCCACTACTTCCCAAGAATACACTCTTCAGATGTTCTATACACCATTCTTCCAAGTTTTAATATGTATTTTGTAGCTAGTTTTTTATACCATTCTCACTTAAGAGACAAATATGTTCATACTATAACTTTGTGGATCTAGAAGTTTTTTTCTTTTCATGCATTACTCCTTTAAAAACTCTCATCAAGTATAATATTACATGTTTCAATTTTCCCATCACCATGAAACCATGACAAATTTTACACACTCCACTAAAAAAATGTAGTATAAAAACCCATGTTGTCAAGATATCTTACCAAATTTAAATTTTTCTTTAACCATGGTATGTGTATCACTCCTTACAATTACAACAAGATGCTATTCCAAGTCTATAATGAAACATCACCCTTTACTACTATCTCAATAGTTTTATAATATATAATATGTACTTTTTTGAATATTCTAGAAGTATAGTTCCTCATACTTCTTTTCTTAGATGTTGAGTGAAAAAAATCCCTAGAGTATATGATCTAAGACTCAAGTGTATGGGAGATACTTAGAAAAAGTATACTCCTTTCAAAATATGATTTATGAATGCAATTCTAAAAGCATATATTCCTAAATCAACTCTTTATTCACTATAATGTTTCTTCATATAACCTTTCTATTCATACTTATAGTATAATAGAAGACCTTTTTTTGAATTACTCTGACTTCTAATTCTTCTTCCTTTTCCCTTCATGTGACCTTTCATGTATTAGAATTCCACTACCTTCCAAACTATATACATTTATTGTAGAATATTGGATCTCCTTCTTCTAAATATCCTCATTTAGAATTAGATCTTGAACATATTAAAACACTAAGTTAGTCTTATAACTTGAGTTGTTCACCACTACAACCATCACATTACGTGATTCTGAGAGTGATGAAAGAAACAAATCCCACCCCGGATCTACAAAATTTACCTTTACTAATTATAACTAATTCTATATAATTTTAAAGTAATTAACATGACTATTATCTATATTTCCCTTTGAAATTCACATTATGAATATCCTTTGCAATAGAAACAATTTATTCATTTCAATTGGATTCTCATACATATAGAAAATATTCTTCATAAGTTCTAATGTTGTCTCCAATTCATAGATTTTATAGGCTATGTTCTTGGATAGTAACATTTAGATCAACCCTAATACTTTCTTGTCTCAAATTTCCCATTCTTCATTTTTCATCGTTTACATTTTGATATCCGTCAATGAAAGATCAAGATCATTTTATAGCAGAAAATCCTCTATTTTCATCTTCTAGAATACAAAATCCATTATGCCTAACTTCTCAACATTGAGCTCACCCTCATCCAATGTCATCCTTTTGGAATCAAGGACCCCCCACTCAATCTGAGAAAACATAAGAGATATTAGGAACTACTTACTATAATTCTCTCACAACGATGAGGGAAGAATGATATTACTTAGTCGAGGTCTGAAACACCTTGGATAGGGTATGGTCATAATTAAATATACAACTGATATTTGATACCACTTTTTAGGTATGAAACATCCCAAAAACAAAATCAACCGTTGTAACTTTTATAAGAATAAAAACAGTTTGAAACTACCAATTCAAAATGAACCCACATAATGATGTTTCTAGAACTAAGAAGACAATGCACCCCAAACATGTACTATAATGCCACCAATATAAAAAATAAGAACTTCTAAAAGATAATTATAGAAAGAACAAAGTAAATAATAACATAAAGGATCACATGGTTCAGATGAATCCTACAATATGGGTAGAATGTTGAAAACGTTTATTAAGTAATAAAAGATGATTAAATAGAGGAGAGTTTTAACACAAAATAACCCCACCCTGCTATTTATAGTAGGGATTAATCATCAAAACCCATAACACCACATTCCAGACATTATGGGTGATCATCCACTTTAGTTTGAACAACAATTAAATGCCACTACCTCAACTGACTCATCTAATGAATAGTGACCACTCTCCTTGGACGAATCTAACATAACATTCAAAATCAACTAGTTATTTTGATTAAATAATAGAGTTCACCCTATGTAAAGTCAATTTCCAAAATCCCATCATCTGAACTCCATCATCATCATAGATGCTTCCATTCTAATTTCCTATAAAATTCTATACTTTATCACTATTGTATCACTATTTTATTCGATTATGTTTTAAACATCTATAATTACTCCTTTTAGACATTCCAAGACATATCCATAAAATTTTTCTCACACCAAAAAATCCTAACAATTTATTATCTTATCAAATAGTTATAATTAAGTCACAACTTACAAAATTTATAAGGGGTTATTTTCCCAAACCCCTATTTTTCATGTATCACTGCCTACCACCTCTTACAAGTCTTATCTCTAAAGTATTAAATGAACACTATATCATTTACCTTTATTTTTTTTATTAATAAATTTCTCTTTACCTTTCTTATGGATTAATAGTTTATACCTTATAATTTTTTAAGGACACTCTCACCCTATTTTCCTTTACTTTGGCCTATTATCTCTTTATATCTATATACTTTTTTTATGTTCTTTGTAAATCATTTATTAATTAATTTTATTCCACTTTCTTTTCCTTCTATGAGGATATTCATATGTTTTTAGTACCCTTACAATAAATTCTTTTATGTCAAGCCATAAATAATATGTATAGAAAAGTTTTCCAAATCCCTTTATTTCATGTATCACTTCTCTCATGCCTAATTTCATTTATTCTTTTTATACCTCCTTCAAACACAAAATTTATTGGATCTCTTATGGGGTTTGGGTATTTTTGTGTCTTTATTTCCTTTGTATCCTCCAATGGCCTGAAGGCCTTAGATTTTTATTATTTTAAAAGAATCCCCTTTTAATGGAAGAAGCGGGGAACCAAATAGACTTCATGACATAAAACATTACCGACCCAAAGCTCATAGAAAACAAAATCCAGACTGACAACTTATAATGCCCCTCCCCAGCAATGAACTGTGATGAAGCTCTCACCCAATGCAGGAATGAACAATAAACATGTGTCCTATGATGAAGCACATGCCTGATCCGATGTCTCTCACCATATCCTCTCAAACTTCCAAATCCGTGAATTCTGCACAGGTGAAACACATTCTCTGAAACCTCCAAGGGACTGAACCTTGTGGCCAAGTCTGGATGTATCTATGATCCTATATCCTTATCATATGATATAATCTCATGTCATATATGATTATTTCTTGAAATTATTACCAATTTTACTCTTCAAATATCCTTTTGATTATCCCCTTAATGGGATATTTATCTCATTATTTTTTTCTATGTAAAATTCCTAGGGAAACATGAGTAATATGATGGTTATAATGTATAAGGATCACCTGGAAGCCTATAAGATTTTTATAACCATAATTAACCATTTTTTATACGTTATTTCAGGCATTATGTATATATTTCCCAAATATAGTAATCTTATGATCATGGGAGTTGATTGTATTTCATTTTATGTATAAAAAGTATATATGTTTAGCAGTGTGTATAGAAGTGCAGGTATGAGAGAATATATATATATATATATATATTATTATATATAGAACTTATGATGATGATACACATTTTTCTGAATCAAGAAAAGAAAAACCTACAGTGAGAAATTTTTTTTAATAATAATTATAATCATGAAAAAAATTCCCATGATAGTTCTAGTTTCTACTTGTTATGAGAATTAAAGATGATATTTTTAGAAAATTTTTTAGAGTGGAGGGGTTAAATGTAAGAGAGTCATTTTTATCCTCAATATCATCTAATAGATTGTTCATAATATCCTTTTCTTCATAAGATATGAAATTTTAAGCTAATTTATTATCTAAGGTTGGAACATCAATGCTTAGAGAAGCTTGAATAAGGGCTGAGACCCGAACATTAACCTCAAAATTTTTCAACACAATTTATTTATTAGGGTTTATGAAAACTAATGAGTCTAGACCAAGAATAAATTTTAGATAATGAGATTACATAAGAATGAATATTTAGTTTTCAAATTTTTTTGGAGGACCTTATAATGATAGATATTTAAAGAGTATAATATCCCTTGTGAGTCTCTGATTTCATTGACCAAACCATGGTAAATACTTTTGAATCAACAATAAATTTATCTCTCATATAAAGAGAGGTAAGAGTATCTAGTGTAGATATTTTTAAATTTATTTCCATTTTTTAGGATGATAAATAGGGTTAGTTTTTTCACCCACTTGTTTTTCTCCATCCAATGCCCCGAAGGCCTTCATTTTTTATTGATTTTTGATAATCCACCTTTCAATGGGTGAGGTGGAACCCTTACAAGGCCCGTAGGTGTAAGTATTCCATGGCCCATAGGCCTTAGAGTAATTGATTTTCCCGTAGGCTTCAAACATTACATACAACCCAGACTAACTACTTGGAACTACTCCTCCCCAGCATCTTTATCGTGAAATCAGCTCTCCACCTTTGCATGGCTGTTCGGCTAGGCATTCCCGTGCATGCACATGCTTGTCCTGATGGCAGGTGCCATACCCTATCATTCTTGCAATTCGTTTAGCTTTTACTGTAGTGAAATATCCTCGCTCATCCTCCTTGTAAAGCTTGTTCCTCGTAGGTCGTCTGGTTTGAATCTGCACTTAAGGTGGCCCGAAGGCCTTGAGGTGGCCCGAAGGCCTTTACTGACCCGAAGGCCTGGGTGGCCTGAAGGCCTTAAAGGACTCGGGGACCAAATCGGTGGCCCGAAGGCCCAAACGGGGGAATATTACCAACTGATACATTGCTAAACAATACCTTCTACAGTTCCTGCTATAGTACCTACTACAGTACCACATAGTTCCTGCTACAGTACCTACTACAGTGCCTTCTACAGTACTACTACAATACCCGGAAATAATGTCTCTGCCTAGATTTGATCCCAGGTCTTCCGGATGCACTTATGGAGTCCTTTCCAACTGGGCTAAGGCTCATGTGCCACTTTTTGTTCTCAAACCATAGAAATAATCCACTTTGGTTTTATATAATGATACTTCCTTATTTGCTTAGGATTCAACTCTAATATTTGAAATATTTTCTGGATTATTTTATTCCTTCCCCTCATAGAACCACATGGAGTGCTCTTTATTATTTAGGGTAATTGGATCCGAGAAACAATTAGTTACATATCTTAATTAAAGTCATTTGTAGTAATAAGATAATAGTTCATCATAACAAATACATTAAAAAAAATTCATCACCATTCATAATATAAATAAAATTAGGCAAGGGACTGGAAACATCCACCTCAATAAAAACTCTAGTCACCAATGGTTTATAAATCATGGAAATTTTTGAATCAATTTTAATAGGTGTACATATTAATTTTTAAATATATAAAAATCTCATTGATTCAATAAATTAATATTTATTACTTCAAGTCCAATCCAAATAAGAACAAAAATAGATTCAATATCAGGTCTAAAATTATGGGTTCACTTTAGAATTTTCATTTAACAACCCATAATAATCAATTGAATATATGAAAAATAATTTAAAAAGTTATTTTTAAAATATAAATGAATTAATAAACCAAAATAATTGATAAGACCTAATTCATGTCCCAAAAAACCAAATAATTTAAAACCCTTTTTTATTCCATCCATATTGGACTGAAAATTCAAAAATTTTCTTACTAATGTAAATTTAAAGTTATAATAAATGGACTTACCCACACCAGTCATAAATTAATTTTCCAAAAATATATTATAATAGCAACCTGCTGTAGTGAGGTAAGATTCAAATTGTTTTCAGTATATATTAGGAGAGATAAGGAATTTTTTAAAACAGATGATCCTTGATTAAAGGCATTCAAAAAAATATGACACATATATCTTATATGTGCCAAATTTAGGTGGGAGCGATGGTGGATCAATCATTGAATAAATAAAATTCTTACCAAGAATTTATATACTGGAAGGGAAAGAGTCCATATGGATACGGTCCATCTCTATAGGATTCATCATCACCTTGTTTCCCATAATTGAAAATTTTCAACCCATTAGCAAGATAACAGTAAAAAACAACAAAAGGTTTCAAAGATATTACACCGATCACTATGATCAGATTCTTCTTGGGTATCAAAATACCTTTTTAAGATAAATATATATAGATAAAATTAAAATTAAAGAGGAATAAAAAAGTTTTTAGTGAAAAAAAAAACCATAAGAAAAATCAGTATCGAGCATATATGAAGAACCCACCATTAGAAAATAACTCTACCAAATGAAGTAAACCTATAAATCTTAGTACACTGAATGAATCATAAATTTTCATGAAAAAGAAAAATTTCATAGAACTTCTTGTTACAATTCCCCTTCCATTGAATAGTCGAAGGATGGTGACTAATAATTTTGAAGAATCCTTATCACATGCCAAGAGATTTTGGTTATATGTTTTGTCTATATGTATGTATGTATTTATATATATGTGTGTGTATGTGTATATGAAAATTAATAAATAAATAATATTATTAATAATTTAGGTAATAATTTCAATGGGTGGAGATTCCCATGAGTGCTAATTACAATAGAATTGATTTCCAAAATTCGTGTCTCCATTGTTAATGGTTATGATTCTAGAATTTGCATTTGACATAGAAAATTAGAATTAATCTACACTATTTGTTATATTATCATATTACCGAAATATATGAAGACATTATAATGAAAAATATACTTTTGGATGATATATTTTTCTATACCTCTTGTCTCTTTTCTACAATTGTGATTGTGTGTTTATGCTAGTTTATCATCCTTTTTTACCAACACCATGCTTCTAGTTTCAAAATACTTCATGATTTTAATAGAAATTATAATATCAATTTTCTAATACATTACTAGTGTGAGATCTAAATTTATGAAAAAAATATCTTATAGAGACTATTGATGAAGGATATGACAATTAAATTTATATATAAAGCATTAATTGTGGAAAAAAATTATTTGATAAAAACTTAAGATATCTCATTTTGGTTTGTACTATGTGAATATATATACAATCAAATAAATTATAGTAATAAAGAGGTTTACAAACCAAGATACATTCAATTTATGAAATGTTCATTTGGGCCATCTAGGATAAATTAAAATGAAAAAATTTATTAAATTTATGCATGGAAATCCATTAGTTGATAAAAAGGTTCTTACACTTATTGATTTATCATGAGTTTTCATGTCTAAATCCCACTATAACTCATCACTATCTAATAATAATAATGAGGGTGACCCTAAAAACCTAACTCTCACAGGTCACAAGGTGGTGGATAATACTATGCTTATTAAATCAAAATTATACAAGACATTACCCTTTATGTTTATATAAAATAGACATGAACGTATAAAATATTCCAATAAACCATCTTTAACATTAGTAAATGAACACATGCATGATTATTCCAACTATATTCAAACTAGTAAATAATCCACCAATTCCAATGAAAATCACAGTCACACAAGTCATCCAACCCTTAGCCAGATCATTTTGTGATTGAATAAACATTGATCAACACAACCTTTGATATGATCATGTAAGTATGAAAATAGAAAGATAATATTTGGGTGATTATATAAGTAAACCTAGTAGGTTCCTCCTAAAACCTATCCCATGTTAAGTAAATAGGAATAATAAATATTCAACGAGTGACATATATGTTATAAAAAATTTTAGCACTACAAATCAATAGAACACTCAATGAAAGTAAGCCTCAACCACATGTCATCCACAATAGCCATCCACACCATTAATAAAAATTCACCTCATCATTACCACAAACCATCATCCACAACACCAAAACTACATCATTATGACCACTATATCCCATTATCCATAGTTATAATGATTATATAACTCCATCCACAAAAACTATCCACCACCTCAAATATAATAAAATCAACTATATATGAGAACCATGTAACAACAAAAACAATAACCAAAAAAACAAAAAATGTACAGTGAAACAAAAAAAATCCATAACCATGTTAGGAATATGACATTTTTCTAAACTACATCACCATCAAGGAGTACCACATCCCTCCAACCCATATCATCATCAGAGAATTATACATCCCTCTATTCCACATAAATAATAAGTTAACGAATCATTACCATATTTAATATCAATTCATTAATAACACATTTATCAAAACATATCATCCAATATAACTTCATGCCACAATTCCCAACACACTAATTCTCATAACACCCATCCAAATCAATATTCTCTATTTTACCACTTTTACATACTTCCACAATTCTGGAGAAACCCATGTCATCTATCCTATATATTAACCATGATTCTAATATAACACCATATCACTAAATATTAATAAAACCCCTTTCATTTCTCAAATTACATTATTTCATTATTAAAAAATTATCAAGGTTTATAACACTAACAAAAAAAATTAGAGAGTTCATATTTTACATAATATCACTTCATTAATAATCATAAATAAGAAATAAAATCCCATACCTTACCCTATATCATTTATTAATTGTCTTCTCATCCACATTGTTATCCCATGCCAATTACTTTCCATGTGATTTACCACAATTCTAAAAATTATTTCATTTATGTCATAGTTCCATGTTTATTCAATTTCAAAATTCTATATATAATCCCATCACATGTATTATATATTATTAATTCTATATGAATTATATAATTTACCCATCCCCTAAAAAATTATATAAATTAATTAAACATTCTATCAAATTTTAAAACCCCTACCTCATCATAACCTGAATCCCTAGATGAATATTTATCGATATCATGATTTTAAATCCATGATCCCTATTTATGATAAAAAATCCCATGATATATCCATTAACACATGAAATACAAGATAAAAATAGAAAAAATAAGGGATCACTGAACCATTCTATAGAATAATTCTAAGATGTCACTTATCATAAATACCAACTTTAATCCATTCATATCCTAAAATAAATACATTAATAAATATCTAAGAAACTCAAAAATATATTCCAATTAACCCTAATGTCTATCCTAAAGGTATAAGTGGAATTATGAGGAAATAATATAGATTTAATTCATTTATATAGTTTTAATTTTAACTTCTCAAGAACCACACCATGTACAAATACACAACAAAATGTTTTCATTGGTAAATTCAAAATTTGAAATCCAAAACATGTATAATTTATCCTCTACAAAAATATATGAAAAATTTCTAATTTAGTTTTCACATATCTAATCATCACCACACTATGTTTATATAAAGAATAACATGGTCATTCAAATTATTCAAAAACATGATATACAACCATGACATGTCACCTTACTTATGTTATCTACTATAATCACTTATGAACTCTAACATATCAGAATAAAATCACCATGAAATGTTTTAAATAAAATTTGTTATGTTATTCTATATTTAATACATAAGAAAATTTTACAATAATTTTCACTCGAGCCTCACTATAGCATGTTAATGATCACCATAACATGGTTTTTGTATAAGATTTATTTTCTATCAAAACATGATATTATATATTTTTCATTATTCTATAAAATAAATTAAAATTACTAAAATAAATAAATAAAATTTTGAAATATCAATATTAGATACCTGTTAAAATATTGTTGACCTTAAAAATCTAAAACATAGAACTTTTAAAATAGATAATAAAATCAATCTGAACTCAATCCATCACAATAAATACCAATTAAATTCTTTTTATCCTTAAAAATATGAATTATATAATGAAAATAGAAAATGTAAAAATCAATATATTTAAATTCAAAATTCTACCACACAATAAATGAAATAGGTTTTAAAATAATTAGGATATTTAACTTTTATTTGTGAATAATGTTCCAAATGACATTCCTCTAGACCACTTTGATTCCATAAAACTTATACTAATGGAATAACTCATCCATGAAACAAATTATATTGAATTTCCAACAATTACTCAATAAAAAACACATCATCACCAATATCTTTTTTACCCCAGTAAATAACATGTGAATCACCATGAATGTACTTATGAAGCTGTGATACATAGAAAACATCATGAACATGATTCAACCAAGGTTAAAGTGGTAATTAATACACCAATTAACCAACATATTCCAACACCTCAAAAGTAACAATAAACCTTAGTGAAATCTTTCTACCTCTACCAAATCAGCACTTTCTATGATGGGGTGAAACCTTAAAAAATATATGAACACTAACACAAAAATCCAATGGTATTTTTATTCAATTAACATATTATTTTTGATGACTCTGTTGCATATTAATTCTTTCCTAAATCATATTAGCTCCTTTTCTCATATCCTATAGGAAATTCGGTCCAACATTCATTATTTTACCAATATAAATAAAATATAATAGTGATATATAGGTTTATCAATATGAAAATTCAAATTCTTCAATTTATATAGATGAGTGATAACTTTTATTATATGTATACCCAACCAGTGATACATGCTCTACACATGATCCAGCAAAATCAAGAACACACACCCTCAAAAATTTCCTTTAATAATAGAGTCATTTCCTTAGTTTGACTATCAGAATGTGGGTGGAATGTAGTGATAAGGGATAAATGGGTACCAAAGGAATGATATAATACACTCCACATATGTACTATAAACTGATGACCATGTCCTAGAACATTCATTCTAAAAACCCCATTAAATTTCACTGTCTTCACCTCATAAAAAATCACAAATTTATCCACTAAACTTGATTATTTTATTGGTAATAAATTAATAAGTTTCATTGTGTTTTTACCCTAAAATATATAGAATCATGTACCCTCAATGAATGTGGTAGACTTGTAACATATTTCCCTGACAAGACCATGCCTCTCAGGTGAAATTTCACACTACCTTATATAAAACTCAAGTACCATAGCATAACCATTAAAATTGAATTGAATACAAAAGTAAAATGAGTAAAACACCTCCTTAAGACTTTAAAACTAATGGAAAAAAACTCCAAGATGTATATTATCATCATATATTAGATACTAATGTCTCTTAACTTTACCTAAAACATCATTCATATAATATGTATATACACAAGGTGTGTATGTACATAAAGTGAGAATAAATCCTCAGTATAAACCATAAACACCTCAAACCTATCTTTTAGTTTATTATGATCATATATAAAAGGTGTAAATATATTAAATGATTTAATGTAATCATTTACAACATAAAAATAAAATTATCATGTTCCAATGAAGTAACTTAAGTAACTTCATGCATGATTTGACCAATGAAGGTGTAACTCTAATATCATCCATGAAAAAATGTATCCAAAGATATGTATCATGTATATATTATGATAAACTCATGGAATATAGTAAACCCTAGGCTTAACAATAGGCCCATACAAAACCCATGGCTCACATATCATCATCTCAAGTCTCATCATAACTTAAGGTTCCCTATAAGTATCCAATTTCATGGAACTTTCATAACAAAAGAATCATTTTAAGATATCCAAAACCCAAATTTATATCTAGATCAATAAGAAATAAATAATTATACTTTTATCCCTTAAAAACAAAAACATTCTTTTATGAATACTCATGAAAAAATTTTAAACCCATAAAATTTTTTATATACATTGATATATAATTTCCAAAAATCATTTCTCATGTAAAAACCACTATTTTAATCTCTTAAAAACTCATCATTATTCAACCATTAATCATTTTATTTTTATCTTTACATTTTTCCAATCATAAATTCCAATAAAAAAATATTTTATAGATGAAAATATTCATAGTAAGAACATCATTACACCTTACTAACTCCCCTAGATTATTAACATACGTTTACCTAATTTCACCTGAAATTCTTTAAAAAAATACATTTTAAGCACTAAAAACCACACCAAAGTATTATATTATAAAACTTTTGTTTCATAACAATTCACTTCAACTCATTTAATAATAATATAAATTTAAATTGAATAAAACAACACTTTAACACACCCAAATATCATTAAAAAATCCATTACATCAAATATAAATTCATTATCAATTAATGTAATATATATAACACCAAATCCATGATTTATTTCACTATTTCTACCATTAAATAATCATTTAACACTTGTAATTTAATATTTCCAACCATAAAACAAATTTATAAAATATCTTTTTTCACTTAAAAATTCATTTTAAACAATTCATAGTCAATTAAAATAAATTCTTACATCGTTAAACACAATTAAATCCTTAAACCATAAAAATGTTCCATAATTTATATAAAATCACATAATTAAATTCCGAAGAGTACGAGATTTTACCTACCTCAAACCATACAAATAATCCACACCAAGAATTAAGGATAAATTCCTCATGAAATATAGATAATCTATGAAATTTACAAACTAGAAGCATATAAGTAGAATTATAATGAGTAATGAGAAATATATGGTTCCTTCAAAGAAGAAGATAGGTCTTTTGAAACTCCTGCCCAAAAAATGCAATGTTGTGAATGGATCACTATTCTTCCAAGAGATGAAGAATAAATCACCACTAAAAGTATAAGAGGGAAAAAAGAGAGATTAAATATATGGATTTCGATCAAAGGACCCATAGAAATTAAAAAACATAGATTTAATTCAAAGACCATAATAGAAAAAATACATAAATATTCCTGCTAAGAAAACTCCCTAAAAGCAGATCGGGTACTTGGCAACTATCCACATACCACTTGATGGATGGAATAAGTAAACAACCTCAAAAAGTACATTATCTAGTGTATTTAGACTAGAGTTCACTTTATTACACTCCTAAATATCTTTTGGGTTTAGTTTTTTAGATTATTAGGTCATAAATATTACATAAAAAACCCATAAATTTCAATGTGAACACAATCAACCAGTATCTATTTTTCCTAGAATATAAAACTTTTAAAATGAAACATGTTTTATTTTTATGAAAAATATTCATGAATTTCAACTTGACTATTTTGTTATTACTCATTCTTAAATCATATGAAAAACATTTAAAATCATGGTATGAGCACAAAAATCCCAGTAATGGATATAAAAGAAATAATTCTATTAGTCTAGTGAAAAATATGAAAACCCATAAAAGTTTTACATTTATCATAATATTATTTGAGTGTATAGAATAAATAAAAAACACTTTTTATCAAATAAAACCTTTAAAGTCCATAGAAATGAAATATAAACCCTTTTTGGAAACTTAGATCATTATATCTATAACCTGTGTCAGAAATAAGTGGAGCCCAGTTAAATAAATTGGAGAAAACTCTTTGGTCAAATACATATATAAATCATTTTAAGATATAAAACATTATCCAATGAATTATAGATCTACATTGGTTTCACCCTTCATATAATCTGCATCATGCTTACCCATCATATAAGCTGTATCAGGATCACCCATCATATAAGCTATATCAACCTCACCCATCCTATAAAATGTATCAGGATAATACATAGTATAAGATTTATCAGTATCACCCAACATCATATATAATTATGAAGAACCATATCATAAATAAAACATTTTAATCTTGTGCATTTTCATCAAAAAACCCTTGAAAAACTCTTTTAAGGCCATATGAAACCATTTGTGGTTATCGAAAACCATTTCCTTTTAAAAACCCATCTTCAAAAATAAAATACCTTGAAAAATGGGAAGAAAAGTTTATATTTTAAGAAAAAAAATCATATAAAGGAATCCAAAATATCAAATAACAATTGTGACAGTGGGGAAATCCTTTGACATCATATACATTAAAATAGAACATTCCTTTTTTCCTTTTGTAAAGAAAGTCAAAATATTCCATATAAAGTACCTAAAAATATTCCTTATGAAAAAATGTAAGAAATTAAAAATATACATAAAATTTCCTTTATAATTCATTTATATCCATATAAATTCATCAATAAAATAATTTTAAGAATATAGACATGGAAGGAAAATATTTAGAAAATAAATCTTTAAAACATTGAAACTGAGGTTTTAAGTTAAAGAGTCCCTTATACACTTGTCACATATGTTATTTATCTTCCTAAATAATAAAATTATATTAATTATTTACTATCTTAATAATTTTTTTAAATTTTATTATTCATTTTATTTTATTTATTTCTAGGTTATAAACAATTTCTTAATCAATTAAGTTCATGTGATATGTTTTGACAATATTCGGCTCATATGTCCAAAATGAATTTGGTAAGTTGACTATGGTAAAAGTATTAATTATTAAATCATCACAAAAATAATAATCTTTTCATATTTATCATTTTTATACATTAATATAATTTTTATAACCATCCATGAATGGTATACAGGAGAAACGAATCACATCGCTTTGTGGAGGTGGTAATCCTCACGTATGCATGAACGAGTTATAATTTTACAATAGATGGAATGAAAAGAAAAAAGATTATATATCATATTTATAGAATTATGATAATTTTATGAATATAATATATCTTAAATCCATTATTATAAATAACTGTGATAGGTGATGTTGGAAAATAAATTACATCAGTTCATGAGGCGGTAGTCTTCCATACACACGGACGATGGTTTCATTTCCCATTTTATGGAAGAAAGAGATGGATATAGGTTATAAAATAAACATAAAAACATATTAGTATATGTAACATACTAGTTTTATCAATTAATCATGGTTGAATAACATTTTTAATTAAGTAGAATAAGAAATAAACATGAAATAGGTTGGTTAGGATTATACCTTCTCCTTGGACAACCTCTTTGAATTACACCTTAAGTCTCCTAGGTTTGATATTTTTGTTTAAAAAAACCTCTAGGATTTTGGGAGTGCAGTTAAGAAGATACTTGGGTATGTATTGGATGAACTAGTGTGCTTAAAAGGTACGAGGAAGAGAGGATAGGAGGTTCCCTTTTATGAGTGAGAGGATGGGAACTTTTGGAATTACATAATGTATTAACTTAATATAAATTAAATTCTTGTAAAAATGAATCCAAATTGATATAATTAGACTATAATACAAGGATTAGTAAAAATAATATAATATAAAAACAATTTGGGCATGTTTAGATTATTATTTTACTCTTATCTATTTGTTTTAACCCCTCATAGCTCTTTTGACAATTACAAAGATATCAATGTTTTTTTACACTACACGAGTCAAGAAAGTTACTATAAAAGGAAAAGTGACCTATAAATGAACCATGGTTGATATTATCAACCATATCAAATCCAATTTTCCTGATAAAATATTTTTATTAATTTAAATTATTTAATAAAATATTGTTTATTATAAAATATCATTAATGTCATTTTTGGAACTATTCATTTATGTTGACTTTAATGACATATATATAGTAATATAATTAGAATATAAACCTTTAAAACAACCCTTATATCTTATATTTATCTATAAAATTAATGGGATACTAAAAGAACAAAAAAATATTACTTTTGAAGTTTTCAAAGTTATTTACTTGATTTTCCTATTGCCTGCACAAGCATTGTATCAGTGTTGCATTAACATTTAAAGTAATTATTTTATCACTAAAAATTAGAAAAAAATTACCAACATAAAATTAATTTTATTATTCTAAAAATAATTTTTAATATTCATTAACAAAATATTTTTATCCCTATCTAAACATATTTCAGATATTTTAAAGCAAGAGAATTATATTTTTTATTTTTATTTACAAAAAATATTATCAAGGTCAAAATCCAATCAAAATATAAAAAAGGTAATATTTTTAATTTTTGGATGGTTATGGATGAAATATACTCATAAAATTAAATATAGTCAACTTTTTAATGAATTTTAAGCTTCAACACTTTAGTTTTAACCTTAATCACCTGCTTTACCCTTACCGAGGTGACAAATATTTACTACAGTTACTATTCATAATGAAAAAAAATAAAAGGAAAATATTTAAAAAATTTAGATCTCTTGATTATAAATATTGAATATATTTTTAAATATCCAATTTATTTAAGCAGAAGAAATTAATTTATGATTAAAATGAAAAATGCAACGCAAAACAGTTTTCTATATCTCACCTTGGCGGTGGATTCTTAACCTAGGCTTGGCTCTAGATCTGGCATGATTTAGCTTGGAGACGAACTCTAGATTTGACTGTAGGATTGACTTTAGAGTCTCGTCCCGGGATCGATTTAGATCCAACGTGATTTCATCTTGGTGCCAGGTCTGGCATGCTACAGGCTCAGCGGTAGATCCGGTAATGTATGGCGCGGTGACAGATTTGGAGTGCTCTCGGTTTCTGGCATTGGATCCAATTTTGGATTTGGACTTCAGAGCCAGAGTGGACTAGCGATAGATCCAAGAATCTTCCTAGGTGTTTTGGCGTCAACTTCAGACAGCTTAGAGGGGGGAGGACCTCGTTCTTGGTTTTCTTTGATTTTTGCAGATTGAAGGCTTATGTGGTTTGCTGGAGTTTGTGGTTGCTGGTTGCGTTGATATGTTCTTGAAACGTCATTGTCACCGAAGCAATCATCCTCATCGGTCCCTCTGTCTCTCATGGTTTGGATGATCCGGAATCCGGTGAGGGTTCTTCTGCAGTTTGAGTTGAATGTCTTCATGCCCAAAGAGGCGCTGCTCGTTCAGATCGACTTGGATTCCCTCAAGGGAGATGCTCTATCGATGTTCTTTTGGGTCTCCCTGTCCTGAGTAAAGAAGACCCAGAATCACATTCCTTGGTTTATCCTCCTTTTCTTTTTGATGCATGTGGTGTCAGAGGTGACTCGGGTGGCCTGGATTATGTGGATTTGACCTCAACATTATGGTGCTCACTTTTGTTTTGATGATGATGTGCGGAAAATTGATTCATTTTCAGGACTCGGGATCAAAAGATATGGCTGGACTTGACCACTAGGATAGGCCTTAATAAAGGATTCAAAGCAGGAAGTTCACCCATGCAGGCTTTACAAACTCGATTGATTGAGAGGGTATGGCGACAACCATCAGATCAGGCCTGTTCTTAGACACATGACACTTGGTAGCTGTACGGTCATGCATTGGTGAAGAGAATTGTCACGTTCCAAATTTTGGGGAGGGACCCTTAAAGTTTCCTATTTGGGTTTATTTTCTCATATGCGGGCCAGTATGTTTTATGTTCATGAAGTTTATATGGGTTCCTCTTCTTCCCTTAAAAGGGGGTTTATTTAAAATAAAAAATCTAAGGCTCTCGAGCCGTTGGAGTGGAGGTATAATGATGATTTTTATGTAATTAATTAGATTATATTTAATTAAATTATAATTATTTTAATTTAATATAAAATTGTAAATTACTCTATTTAATTAAAATAATTAATATTTTTACAAAAATCTATATATTTCACTATTCACTGAAAAATCAATCTTTTTAGAAGAATTCCTAAAGTTTACCCTAAGATAATTCTGATATGATGATTTCAAAAATGAAGTTCATTTTTTAAAAATAAAATTATTAAATTTATAAATTTAACTTTTAAATAAAACCTTACAATATAAGAAAATGAGTTTAATAAGAATAAATCTATTTCCTTTTTTTGATTGAATAATTATTGAATATTCTTATAATAAATTTATAAAATATAATTCATAAAAAATAATAAGGCATGAAATTAATTTACTATTAAATTCACCTAGGTTTTTACATTCTTCCCAACTTTTTGAAATTTCATCGTTGTAATTTTATTCATTACCTAAACAAGTGGGGATATGTTTCCTTCATAGAATTTTCTGATTCATACGTTGCTTCTTCAACCATATAGTTTTTTCACAAAACCTTAATATGATTAATTACTATATTCTGCAACACTTTCTCTCTATGTCCAATAATTTGAACTGGATGTTCCTTATAAGAAATGTTTTCTTCCAACTAAACTACTTCAGGGCTCAAAATATGAGACACATCCGTCACATATTTTCTTAAAAACAAAACATAAAATATATCATGTACCTAAGATAAACTTAGAGTCAAGGATAATTGGTAGGAAACTAATCCAAATTTCTCCAGGATTTCATATGGTCCAATGAACCATGGACTTCGATCCCATTTTTTAACAAAAAACCTAACAGTTTTCCATGGAGATACTTTACGAAAAACATGATCACCCACCTAGAAATAAATATCTTTCCTCTGATTATCCACATAAATTTTATACTCACTCTAAGACATCCTCATATGTTGCTGAATCATATTTAATTTATATACAATTTCTTATACCAACTTTGGTCATACCAACTTCCTTTTTCCTACTCTATTCAAACTATATGGAGTCTGAAATTTCATTCCATATAATGACTCAAAAGGATCCATCTGTATGCTGAAATGAAAACTATTATTATATGAAAACTCAACTAATGAAATATGTTGATCCCAACTTTCTTGGTAATTAATTGAATATGAACGAAGCATGTATTCTAATGTACTAATTATTTTCTTGGATTTTCTATCCGATTGAGGTTGGAAATTTGTAATGAAATTTAATTGAGTACCCAATGAATTTTTTGGTCCTTTCTAAAAATTAAAAGTGAATCTAGTATCACGATCATATCCAATAGACAGAGGAATTCCAGGTAAACTAACTATCTTCTTGATGTATATTCAAGAAACCTAATCTAAATACATGGCATCTTGAATGGGAATGAAATGATCTAATTTAGTTTGTTGATAAAAAATTACCCAAATTATCTTATTACATTGAGATTTCTTTGGTAATCCCACCACAAAATCTATGGTTATATTTTCCCATTTCCACTTTAGTATGGGAAAATGATAAAGCATACCCTTAAATAATTACCATTCATTTTAACCTATTGACAAGTCAAAAATTTCATGGTAAAATATGCAATATTTTCCTCCATTCCAACCCATCAGTAATACTCTCGAAGGTCTATGAACATTTTAGTACTTCGAGGATGAACATAAAAGGGATATCTGTAAGATTTTCTCAACAATTCCTTTTTCAACCCGGATATTGATGGCACACACAAACTTTTTTTATAAAACTCAAAACACCTTCTTTATTAATGTTAAATTCAGGTAACTTAACTTTCTTTACCAATTCCATATTTTCTTATAAATTATTGTCTCCCTTCTAGTATTTCTTAATCCTATCTAACAAAGTTGACTATAATAAAACTTCAAACAAAATAGAGGAAGTTCCCAAATGCATAATTTCTAGTCCACAATCCATTAAATCATTTACCAAAGGGTCATGTTACAAGTTTAGCACGGTTAATTATGCAGTATAATTTAGACTAAGATCATTATATACTCTGTTTACTTTTCCAGGATGGTAATGAATCATGCATCCATAATCTTTAATTAGATCTAACCAAGTTCTCTTCCTCATGTTCAATTTTTTTGAGTGAATATATACTTAAAAATTTTATGATCAATATATACTACACACTTTAATCTATATAAAATATACCACCAGTTTTTTAAATAAAAACACATAATAACTAATTATATATCATGTGTAGGATAATTTAACTCATGAGGTTTTATTTGATGTGATACATAATTAGTTACCAGATAATTTGGCATTAGAAAATAACAAGTACATTCAATAAAGCATCATTGTAGATGAAAAATTCACCAGTTCTAGATGGAAGGGTAAATATTGGAGCATTCAGAAATATTATTTTCAGTTCCTAGAAATAATCATCACACTCTTTCATACATATTAATTTAACTCCTCTTCGAGTTAACTTAGTTAGTGATTAAGATAACCGAGAAAAGTATTCAACAAACTCACACTAGTAACTCGCTAATCCAAGTAAAAGAAGAATATCTATGACATTTTTAGGTGTTTTAAATTCTTAAAAAACTTTAATTTTAGTAGGGTCAATATTTATTCCATCTTTAAAAGAAAAATTCCAATGGAAAGAAATTTTTTGCAACAAAAATTCACATTTACTATATTTCCCATACAACTTCTTTTCTTTTAAGGTTTGAAAAAAAATCCTTAGGTTTATTTCATGATCCTCGAAAATTTTAGAATATAAAAATATATCATTAATAAAAACAATTTTTTTTCAAAAGTGGCATGGAAAACTCTATTAATAAGATCCATGAATATAACTATTGCATTTGACATGTAACACCCTGAGTTTTTATGAATTAATTTTTTTCCAAATAATTTAAATTTCTTTGATGGATTGCATTGTATGAAAAAAGAAGTTAATTTTTTTTTATATAAAACCACCAAGTTAATATTGTACTACACATAAATTTGTAAAATTTTGATCTTTTTCACTTTAAAAACTGACTTTCTCATCACGTCTGTGAGATTAATTTTAAAATAAATTTTTAATTTATGTGGATTGAATTTGGAAAAATGGATAATTTTTTTGGAATAACCATAATTTATAATTTATAATATGGATAAATTAATTTTTTTACCAAAGTTATTAGTGAAAACTATTAAAATTAATGACTGTGATTAAGGTAAAAATGAGTCTACTTAGTGATTAAAATTAGAATATAAGGTGTAAAATGACCAATTTGTTTTCCAAAACCCATTTTATGTATATATTTATTCCCTTAACACCTTAGGATCTATTTTTATGAGTTATTTGGATATTATTCCATGAAATTAATCCATATAATAAGTTAAGTAAAGAAAAAGACAAAAATGATTCTTTTCTTACTTTTAACTTCTATAAAGCTTTGGGATAGGGGAAAATATAACATATGTTTGGTTATGTATATAATATTTAAATATACATGATTTTTTTATATCATTATAATTAATTTTAAATTTTTATAGATTCATTAATTACTTTAAATTCTTAAGAAAATCCAACACAATAATTATTTAGTTAATAATTGACTAAAATAAATGATACGAAAAATAAAAAATGTGAAGTAAATTGAAGTAATTTTTTTATTTAATAATTTTTTTAGATTATTAAATAATGGTAATTTTTTTAAAAATAATATACTTGAATTCTATCATTGTATTTATATTTTTAAATTCAAATTCAATAAATAATTTCAAAATTGACATTAATGTTATTTTACTATAAATGATATTTTATTAAATGATTTAAAATTACTAAAAATAATATATTATTCCAAGTTATTTTTATATATTAATAAATATAAATTATTTTCCATTAATGGACCAATTTATCTTTTATAATGAACATATTTACCCCTAAATAGTAAAAACTTTTTTGCGTGGTTAGTGTTAAAGTAATGTTTTTGCGTATTATGCGCGCTTCTGTTAAAATTAATTTCCAACACATATGAGTTTTTTTAATTTATAAATTAGATATAATATTTTATAATAATTGGGTATAAATATTATAATAATTATTACTTTTATTTATTCCTAATGGATAAATTACATTGGTTATAAAATTAGTTATCTTAATAAAAACCAAAATGGTAAAAATAGGAAAACTTAGAAGTTAAAGAATAAAATTATAAAAATTCATTTATTTTTTGTTTTTTAGAGGCGTGGTCAACCAAATAAACCCTAACCTATATTATTATTCAATTTTATATCCACATGAGGTAATGGAGACCTCCCAATAGTAAATACTTTTTAGTATTTATAAGAATTCCACTCCTCAACTATAAAAGGGAACTCACTCTCCCCCATTTTTCACACCTATTAAAAATATTTTCTTAAAACAAAACTACCAAAATAACTTCCCAAATTTCCTACACTTTTCTTAGAATCCTTAATTTGAGTATAATTCCAACCAAGTAATTCCATTGGTGAAAACCAAAAAAAGATACGCGAAGAAAAGGTAACGTTCATCGAAAAACATTTTTGTTTTATTTCTTTCTAAAACCCCTTAAATTGTTTTTATATAATGCTTATATAATAAAATAAATATCTCAAATATACTGAGATTTTTTTATGTTATGGTTAAAACCTACAATCACACACAAATCCATCAAATAGGTTACAAAATCAACGTTCGTGTGTACGACGGACTACCGCCTCATGAACCGATGTCATTTTTTTTCCATGACCACCTTTAAAGAATACAAATAATGATGGAAATATTGTTTATAGATGATATATATGATATTTATGATGTTATTATGTTTCTTTAATTTTTATATCACACATTCCTTCATTCTTTCTATTTTGTGGGAATATGATAACTTCGTTCGTTTGTACGGTAGACTATCGCCTCACGAAGCGATGTGACTCGTTCACACTAAATATGAAATGTATTAAGGATGAGTTTAATAAAAATATGTGATATATATGAAAATATAATTATTATTTAATGATAATATATATATAATTATATTAATTATTTTTTCTTTATTTGAATATGATACGAAAATAGAAACAACATTCATGCGTATGTACAACCTATTGTCTCCATGAACGATGTATTCTATTTCCTATGAAATTTTTTTATAGAATGATATAAATGAATATGTAATAAATTTATATGATATTTATAACATGTTTTACATTCTTGATAAGATGAAACCATGATTTATGAGGGAAAAAAATGAAAAGTGAAAACATGTATGAAAAACAAAATGGTTGTTACCCGAAACATAACTTTAACATGAAATTGTTAATAAAGGGGTGATAAAAGGTCATAAGAAAATCATATATGGTATTATATATAAGAATAAGGTTATTTAATATATTTATAATAAAATTATATTTATTATATATGATATTTTATTGAGTTCAATAGAAGTCAATACTTAAGGTTAGGGATTTACATCTCATTTTTTTTACTTTTGTGAGACACATGATATATTCACTACCTCTTTCTTCTATGTGGTGTATATAATGACCATAAAATTAATTTATGATTATTATATTTTTTTTGTATATACACATCCATTTGAGGATATGTAAGAACCCAGCTATTCCTTTTCAGGTATGGATCTTGTTTTTTGGTGTTTTTGAGAAAAAGGAGAGTTTCTGGAAATTTAAGGAGTACACGTCGTGTACCTGGATTCCACAGGTAGCCGTGTACTGGCCGTGTAACAGCTAAGTACATGGCTGTGTTGGGTGACCTAGAGACCGCCTAATGCAGGGCCCGATAAAGGAATATACACACTGTGTATCTTTAAAGAACATGCTGTATATTTTTATTTTTATTTGTTATATCAGACCAGGGTCGCATCTAATTGACATAACCTCCTCCTTCTAACTTCGTCTCATCCAGGAGCGATGGATATCGCCGATTATTCTCCGAGACCCCAACTTGCCATTTGTGCTCTGAATCAACCACTGTCAATTATGTTGGAATCATAACGGTGAGTTCTTCCTTCTTCTAGAGTCTCATATCATTATTTTATCTCTTTTTTGAGATATTCTTGGTTGAATGTTTTAGATGTTTTTGTAGATCTATGGTGTTCTAGGTCGAATCAATGGCCAAGATTCAACTATATCGATCATACAACATCGAGGTAGGTGTTTTGTTTCTTGCCATAAATTTTATTTGAATTATATGTACAAAAGTGCCCAATAACCTGGTTTAGGGTATTGCGTGGTTAGCAAATTTAACCTATTAATGTCTGCCATGCCTTATTTTCTTGAGTATGGGTTTTTGATTGTGAATATGTTTGCTTACTGTGCTAGGAATGTGTTTTCCCATGTTTGATTTGATAATGGTCATTGGGTTTAGAATTTACTGTTAGGATGTTATGCTTTCCATGCCTAGTGCTGCTACGATAGAGTTGATATTATATGACATGATTGTCATATGAATTGTAATTGCTTAGCCAAGTAGAATTTGTGATTTACTTTGGCTCCTGAATATCGTTTGTGCACAATTTATTTACACAAGGCTGAGGGAACCTGGTGTAGTGAGACCATAGGGGGAATTGATGTTGAGGGATTCCCTAGAGTGTCTTTTGTAATTTTTAAACTATGAGTACATTGGGGAGATTGATGTTGAGTTCTCCCTCAGAGTGTCTATAGTTATCATTATGAGACCACAAGGGGAATTGATGTTGAGTGCTTCCTAAGAGAGTATGTAGTTTATCCTTAAAATACTACAGAGGGAATTAACGGTGAGTGCTTCCTCAGAGAGTCTTTGTTTGCATGAGACCAAATGGGTTAGACTGTGTGAGCTATCCCATGGGGTTGTTATATCTTTATTGTTAAATGATAAGTTGAAATAGAGAGATTAGGCTATGAGAACATTCCCAGAGGGTTACTTATGAATGATTTGTTGAATATTTAATAAATTTAAATGAATGTAGATGAAACTGTAAGACTGTTAACTTTGATTACTTCCTTGTTGATTACTTAATTTTTTATTTTTTCATGTTATATATATATATTCACTGACAGTAAGGCACAAATATTTGGGTGGTTGCCTACTAGGATTCGTCTCACACCCTCTTTGGGTCATACTTTTGGGCCCAAATAGGTTATCTTGTTGTAGGTATTGATAAGTTTAAGCACCCTTCTACTTCAGGTACTTGATTTCTATGGAGCTGGAGAGCATGAGACCAAGTTGAGTCTTGCAATGCTGCTGGATTTGTTTACTTGTTTTATTTTGTACTTGGATTTAGTATTGTATTCCAACATTGTGACTTGTTTGGATACTTTCCTAGATACTTGAGACATGCATCGTTATTTATATAAATATGCTGCAGTTGTTTATTTACTTTTAGTTTTACACTTTTTACTTATTGTATAGTGTTACTACTTCCGCTGTTGTATATTATTGATATTCCGTTGTGTTAATCTACCAATGAGGGCATAGTTTCCCCAATATCACACCCAAGTCCCTTGCAGCTAGTCGGCAGCCTCTAACATTTGGGGAAATGCACTTGAGGCCATGTGACCAACTGGGTACGAGGTACCTTTGGGCGGAACTCAGAACCGAGACGTTACAAAGTGGCATCATAGGAACATTCTTTTCTTCTTTGACTTACTATTTGGAGCCTATATCTAGGGATAGGAAGGAATAGGCAGTTGTTAATAAGTTTTTCCCGAGAGTAGCTAACCCGCGTATAGGGAAAATCCAATATGCCTTGAATATTGAAATTTTTCTAGGTTTGTAATTATTACAGTTAATTTGATTTCATTGTTGGTGATTCACATGTTTTGTGTTGTTTGTGTTGATATTATTGAGGTTTTATTTATGTTGCAACCTGATGAGATGAGGGTAATCCATCTCATGCATCATATAGGCACTTGCTAGAGATCATATGTCATGCATTCTTGTCATGCCATTTAGTGTGCATTACTGGTTTCATGCTGTTGTGTTAGATATTATGCTAGATATGCATGCTGCTGTGATAGATACCTTGATAGAATACCTACTGTTTGATAAGGTATTGCTAATGTTTAAATTTTCATTTAAATGAACACCAAACTTTGATCCTGGAGGTGTTATGAGCCCTCATAGATTGTAATTTGGTGAATCATGTGTTTGATTGCACTTTTCTACCACGAAATGACATGAATATGATTCCAAGATTTGATTAGTGGGGAGTATAGCCCCCCACAGATCAGATTTAGGCACTTTACTATTTGTTTCAATGTTTTTATGGGGTTCTAGAGTAGTTTCTGAGGCTTATTGTATGGAAAAACCCAGAATACATGGTTTGTATTAATGAATAACTGGTGTGTATTGATGAATACATGCCATGTATCCTTCTATTCAGGAAGGTGAAGTTTTTCTTAAGCACACTCTGTGTACTATATGTACAGGCCATGTACTCCTTAACTGTGTGACTACCCGTGTGGGCATAAACACAGAGTTAGGAAACCTTTGGTGGAACACACCATGTACCAGTCATGCACGATGTATTATAGATACCATGTATCTGGCCATGTGACTAACGACATGGGTGGATGAAGATTAGCTAGTACACACTGTGTCTAGCACAAACAATCAGTCTAGAGTCAACCGTGTCTCTGACCGTGTGACTAACGACACAGGTAGTTGAAACTTAAGTAGTGCACATCGTGTCTATATTGAACATGCATTGTGAAGTTGACCGTGTCTATGACCGTGTGACTAACGAAATGGGAAGTTGAAACTTAAGTAGTACATGCCGTTTCTATCTTGAACACGCCATGTGAAGTCAACCGTATAGCTGGCCGTGTGATCAATGACATGGGTTGGTGAAATCATTCTAGTACACTGCGTGTCTGGTATGAACACACCGGGTAGTTTTGTTCTAGGTGAACCATGTGGCTTATTTGTGTAGAGAAAATCAAGAATGGGGAACTGAATCAAGTACACGCTGCACCCTTCGGAGTAACACGCCGTGTGTTGGGGTGTTTCACGACCAGTTTTGGCAGAAGTACACGCCCATGTAAAGGCTTAAGGGAACACGTTGTGTAGGGGTCATACACGTCATGTATCCATGTTTTGTAAAACATGATTTTTTTCTTCTTCTATTTCTTTCCTGCACTTCTATGTTTTAGTATCTGATAATCTTGAACTGAGGTATGCGCTTGACCTTGTAGAGTTATGCCACTGAGACTTCTTCCAGTTGTTTGTCAGATATAGGGAAGCAATTAGACACTGGTCCTAGCTAGTTAGGGACTACCAGAAGATCCTTCTGTCATGCCTTCTTTGGCACCATCCATCATTCCAAACACAGGTGCTAATGCACAGTTCCGAGAAGGCTTCATGAGGTTTATGTAGACCTTCCAAGGAGCACTGCATCCTGCCCCATCTATGGCAGATTTGACACTGGTTTTTCAGCAGCAACATCCTCCCACATTTTCAGGGGATGGGGGACCTCAGGCGGCAGAGTCATGGTTAGAAGCCATACTGTCTATCTTCAAGCATCTGGAGATGCCTCCACAAGGGAGGGTGAAGCTCGCTACATATATGCTTTATGATTCCTCCAAGATATGGTGGGATGTGATCTCACAGGTGAGACGCTAGCAGGTTATGGCTTAGGACAAGTTCCAGCATACCTTCTATGAGTACTTCTACCCAAATACTTTGAGGTAGGATCGAGCCCGAGAGTTCATAAGTTTTGAGCAGGGTACTCTCTCATTCATGGAGTATTCTTCTCACTTTACAGAGCTGCAATGCTTCACACCTTTTCTAGGGGGTGATGATATTTTCCTAGAGAGGAAGTTTGAGGATGTTCTTAGGCATTAAATTCGATCCCAGGTGAACATCTTCAGGTTGACGACCATATCTTATATAGTCAACTAGGAATTGATCACTGAGCAAAACCTGATGTATTCTAGATCTATGGGACATGGCGGTTCAATATCAAGAGTTTTTTCTTCTCTATATGATAGTAGGAAGCGCCGCAGGGAGTCTACACATAGAGATCCGAGTAGGCAGGATACACATTTAGGTAGCCACGTGGTATGCTACCAGTGTGAGAAGGGCATGAATACAAGGCCACATTTCTTGAGAGACCCATTTGAGTGCCAACATTGTAGAAAGATGGGTCATATTCGGCATTTCTGTTAGTTATTCTCACCAGAATCGGGTGACAGAGGTTCTTCTATGACTCCTCATTCAAGAGAAAGACCACCAGTTTCTCATCAGTCTAGGAATTGTAGTTTGTCCGACCACTCAGTTCAAGGTGTAGGTTATGCCCGTGGTATCCAGTCGCCAGTATTTCAGCGATAACAAGTTAAATATGCTTAGGGTGGTTAGTCAGGGTCATAGGTCCATGGTACAAGTCAGACTTTTGTAGTGGAGAAGACCTAGCAGGAGCAGGATCGCGGACCCTCTACAATTAGTGGTACAATTTTGGTTGTCTCAGTTTTAGCTTATGCTATTTTTGATACAGGGTATTCCCATAGTTTCATATCTATTACTATTACAAAGAGCCTTGGGCTCGGTGTCTTTACTTCTTCTGATATCGTGACACTGGACACATCATTGAGTACTAGAACAGCTAGTGTACATCAGTGCAAGGAGTTCCCTCTTGAGGTCGGTGGGTGTCACTTATTATGGTACCTCTACTTCTTAGAGATAATAGGCTATGATTTAATTCTCAGAATGGATTTTTTGGTTCTCTACCAGTATGTTATTGACTTCTATCATCATAGGGTGAGTTTCACTTCACTAGAGAGAAGTTGGTTTCTACATAAGGGAGAATGAGATGTTCATGCAAGAAGAGCAGGACCTGAGCAAAATGGGTTAGGAGGAGTTACAACCTACATTACTAGTCCATTTCTGGATGACCAGGAAACTTCACAGATGCATTTACTCCAGTGGTCGATCAATTTAGGGATGTATTTCTCGAGTAATTTTCAGGTTTGCCTCCAGATCGAGAGGTATAATTCTCTTTTGATATTGTGACAGGGGAAATTCTAGTGTCAATTCCTCCTTATGGGATGGATACACTAGAGTTAAAGGATCTCAAGAAGTAGTTATAGGAGTTACAGGAAAAGGGTTTCATCCAACCCAATACTTCTCCTTGGCATTCTCCTATCCTGTTTGCAAAGAAGGCAGATGGAACCCTCTGACTTTGTGTGGATTATCATAATCTGAACCGGTTGATAGTCAAGAACCGATATCCCTTGCTAAGGATTTATTATATCTTTGATCAGATTCGAGGAGCCCGAGTGTTCTCAAAGATTTACTTGAGATCTAGTTTTCATCATTTGCGCATTAGGCCATTAGATATACCTCTTATATCCTTTTCGATCAGGTATGGTGTTTGTGATTATGTGGTTATGCCATTCGGTCTCACGAATGCACCTGTAGTTTTTATGGCACTAATGAACTGAGTGTTCCATCTATACTTGTATTCCTTCATGGTGGTTTTAATGGATGATATCTTGGTGCACTCTCACACTTGAAAAAACCATGATACCCATCTTGAGATCTTTTTGAGTACACTGAGAGAGCATCAATTATAGGATAAGCTCTCAAAATACCACTTTTTGATGGACCAGATTCACTTTTTGGGTCATGTTATATCAGAGATAGAAGTATTAGTAGACCCATAGAAAGTGAGAGCATTAGTTTCCTAGGAGCAGTTGAAGAACTTCTTTGAAGTGAAGAGTTTTCTAGGGATTTCTGGTTACTACAAATGTTTCATTCAAGACTTTTCATGCTTAGCAGTGCCACTGATGGGCCTGACTAAGAAGGGTGAGAAGTACCTATGGAAAGATTCCTGTGATTCAGCCTTCCAGGAGGAGAAAGGGATATTTACTTTAGCACCGATACTAGTTTTTACAGAGCTGGTCAAGAGTTATACAGTTTACTGTGATGCATTAGGTATCAGGCTGGGAGTAGTTCTTATGCAGGGGGAAAGAGTCATTGTGTATGGGTCTCGAAAGTTGAGGCTACATGATAGGAATTACCCGACTCACGATCTTGAGTTGGATACAATTGTTCATTCTTTATGATATGGGAGACATTATCTATTGGGAGAGAATTTTTTGGTTTTCACCAACCAAAAAAGTCTGAAGTACATCTTCATTCAGCATGATTTGAATTTAAGACAGCGAAGGTGGGTTGAGTACCTTCAGTACTTTGACTTTGAGCTTGCCTATAATCCTGGGAAAGGAAATGTAGTGGCTGATGCATTGAGCAAGAGAAATCAGATATAGGAAGTTCAGGCGGCCATTAGTGGGTGGCAGCTTATGGATCTGTTCTATGATATGCATTTGGAGGTGAATGACAGACATGGGCATGCGTTTATTTATAATTCCGTTGTTACCTCTACTCTTATTGGTCGAGTTAGAATAAGGAAACTATCAGATTCTGAAGGCCTAGTTCTATGGGAGAGTATGTCATGAGAAGACCCTATTCCTGAATGGACCGTAGGCGAGGATGAGATCTTGCATTTTCATTGACATTTATGCGTGTCAGCAGACATACATGAGGATATGATGTGGGATTTTCATTCCTCAGTTTGGACAGTTCATCTTGGTGTACCAAGATGTATCAAGATCTACACCGTCAGTATTGGTGGCTAGGTATAAAGAGATATGTTTCAAGTTTTTTCATGACATGTTCCACCTATCAGCATGTGAAGGCGGAGCATCATCGACTAACAGGGATTTTGTAGCAGTTACCCATTCCCGAGTGGAAGTGGAATGATGTTGCAATGGACTTTGTGATAGGATTACCGAGGTTGCCTTAAGGGAATGATGCAATTTGGGTTGTTGTTGAAAGACTCATGAAGGTTCCTCACTTCTTACCGATCAAGGAGACTTTCAGTGTTGATGAGCTTGGAAGGATGTACATCTGGGAGATTGTACGTCTACATAGGGTTCAACACTCCATCGTTTCAGACAAGAATTCCCATTTTAATTCTCGGGTCTGGCAGGGACTACATAGAGCTTTGGGTACACAGATACTTCTGAGTGTAGCTTACCATCCCTAGACAGTTGGCTAGTCCGAGCATACGATTCAGGTACTAGAGGACATGCTTAGAGCGTGCATCCTAGATTTTCGAGGTTCTTGGGAGAAGCACACACCTATGGTGGAGTTTTCCTACAATAATAGTTTTCAAGAAACTATTCAGATGACACCTTATGAGGATTTGTACGGTAAACCATGCAGATCACCCCTATGTTGGCTGGAACAGGAGAGGCAGCTATGCCGGAACCTTGTCTTGTCCAGGAGACTATGGAGCATATAGAGTTGATTTGTAAAAGGATGGTTACTGCACAGTCACAACATAAGCCTTATGTTGATCGATGAAGACGGCCTCTAGAGTTAGAGGTTAGAGACCAGGTTTTCCTATGTGTCATGCCAAGGTTGGGACACAGGAGGATTAGGAGATAGGGAAAGCTTTCGACAAGATACATTGGGCCATTTATGGTTTTGGAGAGAGTCGGTCCGGTTGCCTATCGGTTGTAATTACCTTATAGGTATCGGGATATGCATGTAATCTTCCACATTTCTCATCTCTGATGTTACTTCTTTGAACCATATCATGTTTTTGAACCCGAGGAGGTTGATTTAGAGGTGGAATCCTCGTTTGAGGAGCATCCTATCCGAATTGTTGATCGAATCGTAAAGGTTCTTCATGGCTGGTCTGTTCCTCTGGTGTGGGTGCATTAGAATCACGAATGAGTACTGGATGAGACTTGGGAGAGGGAGACCGATGTGCGATCATAGTGGCTAGAGTTGTTTGAGGGTTCTTCTTCATCACTACCTTTCTAGGGAAATTCGAGGAAAATTTTCTATAAGGGGTGAAGTTTGTAAGAACCTGAATCTTCCTTTTCAGGCATGGATATTTTTTTATGGTGTTTTTGAGAAAAATATTAGTTTCTAGAAATTTAAGGAGTACACGCCATGTACTTAGGATTACACACCATGTACTTGGTTGTCGTGGGTAGCCGTGTATTGGCCGTGTAACGGCCGAGTACATGGCCATGTGGGGTGACCTGGAGACTGCATAAAGCAAGGTCCAATAAAGGAATATACACATCATGTATCTTTAAGGAACACACCAGGTATTTTTATTTGTTATATCAGACCGGGGTTGTGTCTAATTGAAAGAACCCCATTCTTCTGGCTTTGTCTCGTCCAGGAGCGACAGATATTGCCGATTCTTCTCTGAGCCCCCGAATCACTGTCCATGATCCAAATCAACCACCGTCGATTGCGTTGTAATCGTAATGGTGAGTTCTTCCTTCTTCTAGAGTCTCATGTCTCTATTTATTCTCTTTTGTTAGATATTATTGGTGGAAATTTTTATACATTTTTGTAGATCTATGACGTTCTAGGTCAAATAAAAATCTAGTATTCAACTATATCGATCGTACAACATCAAGATAGATGGTTTGTGCCTTGCCATAGATTGTCTTTGAATTATATGTTCAAAAGTACCCAATACCCTAGTTTATCGTATTGTGTGGTTAGGGAATTTAACCTGTTAATGTCTGCCACACCTTGTTTTCTTGAGTATGGGTTTTTGATTGTGAATAGTGTTTTTACCATGCTAGGAATGTGTTTTCCCATGTTTGATTTGATATTGTCCACTGGGTTTATAATTTTCTATTAGGCTGTTATGATTTCTATGCCTAGTATTATTAGGGAAGAGTTGATATTATATGAAATTCTTGTGATATACATTGTAATTGATTAGCCAAGTAGAGTTTGTGGTTTACTTTCCCTGCTGAATATCATTTGCACACGATTGCTTTACACAGGATTGAGGGAACCTGGTGTAGTGAGACCATAGGGGGAATTAACATTGAGGGCTTCCCCAGAGTATCTGTTGTACTTTTCACACTGAGAGACCATAGGGGGGGATTTACATTAAGTGCTCCCTCAGAGTGCCTATAATTATCATTACAAGACCACAAGGGGAATTGACGTTGAGTGATTACTTAGAGAGTCTATAGGTTATCCTTAAAATACTATAGGGGGAATTGATGATAAGTTCTTCCTAAGAGAGTCTTTGTTTGCATGAGACCAAAGGGGTTAGACTATGTGAGATATCCCATGGGGTTGCTATATTATTATTGTTAGATGATAAGTTGAACCAGAGGGGTTAGGCTGTGAGAAATTTCCCAGAGGGTTACTTGTGAATGATTTGTTGAATATTTAACAAATGTAAAGGAATGTAGTTGAAACTATAGGACTGTTTACTTTGAGTACTTCCTTGTTTATTACATTATTTTTCATTTTTTCCTATTATATATATTCACTGATAGTAAGACACATATCTTTGGGTGGTTGCCTACTGGGATTCGTCTCACACCCAATTTCAGCCATGATTTTGGGCCCAAAGAGATTATCTTGTGGCAAGTATATATAAGGGAAATCACCCATCTACTTCAGGTACATGATTGCTGTGGATTTGGAGAGCATGGGACCAAGCTGAGGCTTGAGATGTTGCTAGATTTGTTTACTTGTTTTCTTTTGTACTTGGATTTACGATTGTATTCTAGCATTGTGACTTGTTTGGATGCTTTCCTAGATACATGATACATGCATCATTATATCTATATATATATATATATGATTTCATTATTTATTTACTTTTAGTCTTCCATTGTTTACTTATTATGTAGTTTTACTACTTCCGTTGTTGTATATTATTGTTATTCCGCTGTGTTACTTTTCCAATGAGGGCATAGTTTCCCCATTATCGCACCCAAGACCCTCGCTATTAGTCGGTAGCCTCTGGAATTCGGGGAAATGTGCTTGAGTCCATGTGACCAACCAGGTATAGGGAACCTTTAAGCGGCACCCGGAACTGGGATTTTACCAGATATTTCTTTAATTAGGTTATAGTTTCATATTTACCAAAGTGGTACGAGAATTTTTTTCTCAATTTTCCTTCTTTGAGACACATGTTATTTTATACACCTATTATAATTTATGAGGTGTATATATTGTCCCTTTGACATGTTATATCATTAATATAATTCTTTTAATGATATTTTAAGCTTCATGTAATGATTATTCTTTCATGGGTATTTTGATTCAATGTTACCAAAGTGGTAAGAGTTTATTACTACGATCTCATCATTTATTGGGATTATTTATAATTAGGCTTCCATTGATAACATATTATGATTCGTCTCACAAGAATTATCATGAATTTTATTCTCCTATGGTTATTCATGATATCTTCAAGTAATGATACCATTTTTAAACTTTTTGTGTAACATCCTGAGTTTTAAAAAAGAAACACTATGTTCAACAACAAACATAATACGCTACATCGAGCTTAAATGTACAAATAAATATTATTATTTAAAAGTTACCATTATAAAATAGCCGTTGGAATGACGAGAATGAATAATATCAAATGAATTATAAAAATATGGTTTACTCATGTTTAAATAATGATTCATTGGTTACCAAATTTATTAGAAATGGAAATAAAAACCAATTGAATATAAATGATGTGTTTTAATGAAAACCTAGTTAAAAGAGAATAATTGTGTTTATAAAATCATATCACTATTTATGATTTTGTATATGTTATATATTCAATTTAATGTTTAAAATTCATCTCATATTTTTTCTAGATATTATATAAGAACAAATCCAATTTTTTCATATAAAAGAATTATTTTTCAAAAAAAAAATACAGTTTTACCGCCTTTTCATAGAGAACCCTTTTTAAATAAAGATTTTTTTATTTTTATATATTCTATTTTAAATAATAAACTTCTTATTTAGAACTGGGAAATAAAAATTTACTTTGGTTGAATTTTGGTATTTTTCTGATAAAATTCATTTTTTAATGAATAGTCAAAATACTGAATTTTAATTCAAAAATGCCTTTTTTCTAATTTTTTATATAGTTAGATTGTCCTTTTAATTGATTTTAAAGTTTAATTGGATTAAGTTTTTATATTTTAATCCAATTTTGGTAATTGGAAGTAATTTCACATTGAAATAAGATATAAATTCACATTAATATTTTGATGGTTATTAATTTTTAAAAACCCGTTTTATCATTTTGAGAGCAGGAATTAATTTTAAATTAATTAATTAAACTTGTGTGTTTTGAATTTGTAAAAATGGATTCCATATTTGGAATTATAAGTTCAAAATTATGTAAATAGGTCCCTTTTATTTTTACATATTATGAATAGTAACTTCAGTAATTATTTTTATTTACCATGGTTAAAGGGTAAATCATGTAAATAAAGGTAAAAAATAATATTATAATAATATAAAACAACCTTAAAAGGTGTCATAATCCTATTGTATGAGATATATACGACCATTATCATCCTTGGGTCAAATTTAGAACCCCATAGAGCAAATTGGATGTGATAATGACATGTTATAATAACTAATTTAAAGTAAAGAGAAATGTAACATAAACATGTAACTTTTTACTAATTTTTTCTAATATAGTGTTATATAACTGATTTATTTGACTATAAATAGTGATTATAAAGATAAAAATATATCTTATATCATGTTATTTTATTTATAATTTTTATGCATTAAATAAATATTTTTATTTATGACACATTGATGATGTAGTGATTACCTTATTAATGAAAGATTCAAATAAATGATATTATAAATATTAAAATAAATGTAATTCAAACATTTTGAATCCATAAATGAATTATATGGATGATTATGACATGTTATATTTGATTTAATGTTGTTTTTCTTGAATGAATCATGTTTTTATGACTTTAACAAAAATCAATTACTAAATAGTGTCAAAATTGACATAAATGAGTTTTTAAAACAAATACTATTTTATTAAATGATATAATAGTCATAAAAATATAAGATTCATCCAACTGGATTATATAATGTTAAAAATTTCATTAATTATCTACTTTAGGTTCTCTTAATATTTTATAGTAACTATATTAACCATATAGTGTAAAAATACAAGAAAACATAGTAAGAGTTGATTTATTTAACTAAGGGTTAAAGCCAAAAGATAATGTTAAATTTATGATCTAAACTTGTTTAAGAGATACTGGTTGAAAGTATTTCAACCCATACTCATATTATCCTCTAAATATATCACTTTTTAGGTATTAGAATTTGAAAATTAATTTATAATAAAATAATATTTGAAGACTTTTCTAAAGTGCCCCTCCTCCCTCTTATAAAAGGCTACCAACTATACCCACATACTCACACCTCTCAAGCCCCTTGGATCACCCAAATTCTTCTCAAATAATCTCCCAACATCCCAAAATTTCTCCTAGAATCTTTACCTTGTGCATAAGGAAATTCAAAAATTCATTTTGGCTCAGATCAAAAGGATTTTCTATATTTAGAGGTAACGTCTTCTCTCAAGATCCTTTCATTTATTTTCCTTCTATAATCCCCAAAAATCTATTTTTTCCATTATTTTATAATAAAAAAAGTATCGTAAATATACTAGGATGTTGTTATTCTAAGAGTTTAACCTACACTTACACACACCTCCATATATTGGATATAGAACATACTGTTTCTTTGTAAGGTGAACTACTGCCTTACAAAATGATGATTGTTAAATTTTCTTATACCACCTCTCATGGTGGAAATTATGATGGAACTGTATTAATATATGATATATATTATATTTATATTTTTTCTATGCTTTTTTAATTTTTATTTACAAAATACCTTTAATCTTTCCATAATGTGTGATTATAAACATGATGAGACTAATATTCATTGTTAGTATATATATTATTCATGTGATTTATTATTTATAAACAACATTTTAGTGAATTTTATACTTTGAACATCATTTCATATTATGTTTGTAATTCCCTCTTAAAATGCACTATTACATGGTACATTTTTCAATACCTCCTAAAATACAAAATTGTCTTGATTTTATTTTAATATTTAATTTTCAGGTTTCTCAACACATTGGGAACAATTCATACTTTTGAGGTATTCAATGATTCATTTTGGAAGACCACCAAATTTGGCCTTGAACAAACAACATTCCGAGTGAAGTAAACTGGACTACAACCCAATAAAACTACTGTATCATCCAATATCCAAGCCTAATAATTCTGAAAATTGAAATATAGATAGAGGACATGATTCTGAAAATTTCTTCCTACATTGACAAGAGATAATTTTGAGTGTTAAAGGGAGTTCTATATGTCCCATGTTGGAGGTAAAATTCTGGGATAGATTCTGTAGTCTAGAAAAACAACCAACCAATTTAATCATATCTCTAAAAAAAATCTATCCGAGCTGAAATTTTACAGGAGTTTAGGAGACATCTGAGGATATATTTTCTTCTTATATGCCCCACTATAATTCTCTCATCTAGAAGGTAATTCCTACGACTCTGTTCTATGAATGCAAGTTGGCTTCCACTTCTGGTCAAGAGTAGAAAAGTCTAAGTTCCACAAGGTTTCCACCACCCTAAGCCTACCATACTCATCATCAGCGATTGAATTTTTATTAAAAATTGGAAAGAACACCCACACAAAAATCCATGGGAAAGGCTAAAGATACAAGCTTAGGGAGGTCTAAATTAGTGAAGACCAATATGGTCTCCCCTAATCAAATTCACTCCCTCTAGTTCAATCAGATTGGAATTTGGGAAATAATTAATATAAGTACCTTGTTATTCCACCGCCAAGGAAGAAAAATAGTCGGCCACCTTAATACCTTCACACCACGTGTGCACCACCTGGATGTTGTTGCTGCTGAGGCTGGAATGACACCTACTGATGATATAGGCTATCGACCAAGGAGGAGATATTTTTCCCTGCATGCAATCATGTATTACCATAGAGTATGTTTCAATCTAATTCAAATAAATATCCTTTTGAGAACACAGTCTAATCCTACCATACTCAAGTGGGATGAATTTAACTATTTGAGGTTCTACCAAAGACTTAAAAAATTTCTATTTAAGGTAGTGGTGGTGAAGGAGTTGAGAATCTTTGGTGTTTTCTTTCATTGTAATATTATACTGCCACTTTTCCATTGTAATGTTCATCCTCAATTGTAAGTTTTTATAATCACTTTAGTTTTCTTATAAAACTTATTCTTATTATCATTTTATGTTCTTATTATTAACACGTTGATACCATTTCTTCATGGTGTGAATTTATTCACACCAAACCTAGTGAGATTTATCACACAACGGTGGAGTGCTTATTACTTTGTTTTTGTTTTTTTCTTCAATTCCTCGATCATGAGTCTACTTATCGATTACATTAAGATCATAGGATCAATGGAGGGATAAACCACTTATGGGTTGATCCAAGGTATTAGAAAGGGGCTGGATTGGATGTAATTTTTCACTCCATTACTCTTTAATCACTTCTTTTAAATGAGATTTTTATTTGATGATTTTAAAACTTCTTCATCCTTATTGAATTTTTAGGCCACACACTTCAATTTCTAATACCCAAATTTACCTTGGAGTGATCATAAACATGATCCTCCAAGTGTATAGGTGATTAGTATTAGAGTGAATTGGTATGAACTAGTAAGTGATGAAGTTATTTGATCTCCTTTAATGAACTCATCTCAAATTTTGGAAATTGAAATTGCTATAGAGGAATTTCATCCATTCCACCCCTTATAATAACCTAGGATCAAACCTTATCATAATTTGAATTCACATAAATCACATAGTGTTCACTTAAACATATCTAAAATCAACCCAAAGTTGGCCACTCAATAGCCAAACTCAGTCCATAGAATGTGCGTGTCTATAGGTTTCTTCTTAGGTCTCTGAGGAATCGACAACCCAAGCTACTCTACATTTGACCACTTAACCCTAGAAACTTTGGTAAATTTGGGCGAGACCAAATTTTGGCACCATTTCTAGGGACCCAAGTAATTCATCTCAATATACATTCTATTCTCCCCCATTTCTTCTATTCTTATCCAAAATCTCTTATCTTTTCCCTTTATCATTTTTTTTTCTTTTGGCACATGTCCGCCTACACCCATGACCAATCAAACTGTTTAGTTAGTGTAACAGTCCAAGATTTTATGAAAAATATTCTTTTTAATTTCACTAATGTCTTGTGTTGTACGCTACACCAAAAGAAGCTTGCACAACACGCATCCTTGACTTTCCTTGCATTACACGCAATCGCGACCTTCCTAGATAGCGTGTGTAGTACGCAATAACGAGTTTCAATAAACAACAATTACCACTTTTTGAAATTTTGGTGATTTTCGGATAACTTTCATATTTTGATGAATAGTGAAAATTACTAAATTTTAATTAAAAACAACTTTTTCAATCGAAATATTTAATAGTGATAAATTATTAATTTTAGTGGTTTTAAAGTATATTTAGAATATATTTTTACAATTAAATACAATGTTGGTCATTGGATGTAATTTCACATTTACACCAGACATAAAAAAGTGCTAATCTTTTGATAGTTATTATCTCTAAAAAACACGCTATTTGTTGTGACAACGGAAATTAATTATAAAATTAATTAATGCAACTTATATGTTGGGAATTTTGTAAAATAGAAATCATTTTTGAATTCGGAATATCAATGATAGCTTATGGTGAAATTTTGGCATTTTTCTGAAAAACTTCAATTTTTGATGAATAGTGAAACTACTAAGTGGTAGTTAAAAAATTAATTTTTTCATAAATCTTAATTTTACCGCTTCTGTGAATGGAATTTCAAAAATCCCAGAGACACGGTTGATGTCATTAAGTAAAATGTGGTTCAATGAGATGAAAATAATTTTTGGTGAATAGTAACTTTTTACTTTTATTTACCACAGTTAAAAGTAAATAGGGTAATTAAGGGTAAAAATGATATTTATATTACCCTAACACATGTCCTAATCCTATTGGACAAGTGTATATCGACCAAAAACAACCTTAAGTGTAAAATATTATCATTTAGGCCCACTTGGATTAGTTTATGACATTTAATATTATTTTATTTAATGAATAGTTAAAATAGTTAAAATCAAAGTTTAATAACTAAAACATTTTTAATATGGGGTTATACATAAGATAAATTAGACTATAAATATTCATTATAAAGATAAAAATATTTCCTACATAATTATATTTTATTTATAATTTTTAGACTTTAAATAAATTAATTTATTTATGACACAACGATGATGCAGCAATTACCCTTTTAAGGAAATGTTAACATAATTGATGTTATAAATGCTCAAATAAATGTAATTTGAGACTTTTTATGAATTTCACTAATTTTATAGGTTACTATGATATATTAGTGTTGATTTAATCAACTTGGTTCAAACATATAACTCTGTTATGACTTTCAAAAAAATCATATATCAAATAGTGTCAAAATTGACACAAAATAGTTTTTAAATAAAATATTATATTATTAATTGTTATTTTATTCATCAAAAACTAAGGTTCGGCCAAATGACTTAGATAAGGATATATATATTAATAATAAACAACTTGGGGTTCGTTTGGCATGTTATAGTAAGTTTATTAACCATATAGTGTAAGAAAACAAAAAGTCACGGTAAAAGTTAAATTATTTAACTTATAGTTAAATCTAATTGATAAGGTTAAAATAATAACCTAAACTTGTCTAAATCCTATTGGTTGATAGTATTTCGACCCATACCCACTTTACCTTCGAAATAATACCCTTTGGAACCATTATAAACCGGTTTTGACTTTAATATAAAATAATATTTTGAGATATTCCTAAGGTGCCCCTCTCCTCCCTTATAAAAGGGCACCTCCTCCCCCTCCTCCTCACACAAATTTGAGAACTCAAGCTCGGCCAACCCCTGCGAAAATCCCTTCTCCACTTCCCTAGAATAATCCTAGAGGTCCTGGTATTCTTCAAAGACCAATCTTAGTTCCCTAAGTGGAGGATTCAAAGAGGCGTTTCAAAGAAGAGGTAATATCCATTACCGATCATTTCAATTTCTTTCTTCTTCAACTTCTTCTTCTTTATTTGTTTCATGATAAGGTAATAACATCAGTATTAATTACATACTGATATGTTATTATAAATATGAAACAAACCTAATTCACCTTCTATCCATCCTACGGAAAAATGAAATCGCCGCGCGTGCGTACGTACGGAATACCATCTCCACGACGCGATGAGATTCATTCTCAATGATTAAACATTCATGAATGATTATAAAGTATATATAATAAGTAATAATGAAATATATGACATAATAATGATACTGGATTTATGTATATTTATATGTATGTCATCTACTTAATTCCATTCAATTCAATAAGGAAACGAAAACAGCGTTCATGCGTACATACGGACTACCGTCTCCATGAACGGTGTATTTCATTCCATTTATCGATATATTATATATATATATATTTATATATTATGAATATATATTATATATAAATCATGTTTTACATTCTGGATATAAGTAATCATGATCCAAGTAATCATATTAATAGTTACAAGTTAAAAACACGAACGACAAATGAGATGATTTTACCCAAAACGCTACTTTAACATGAATTTACAAAAGAACGGGTAATATAAAGTCATAAGTGGACCATATATGATATAATAACAATGAATATGATTCTAGAATAATTCAATAACATGATTTAAATCATTATACAGGAGGTTCGGACACTTACGAAGCAAATCGGACCTAAGGTAAGGGAAATATCACAATCTCATTTTTATCCGAGATTGTTTGTACGTTGGAATTTACTGGGGTATATTTTATCATCCACATATATGTTCCCTCAATATGTAATATTATTTCCATACTTCTACAATAGTTTATATCCAATTTTACCCTTCGGTAAGTTTTTTGTAAAAGATATAAAAGGAATCTTTTTTCATTTTTCGTACGAGGTACTTTTTGACTTTTCCGACAAAAGTACGAAGAATGTTTTATTTAACTTATACGGCATTAATGGATTTTTAAAACATTATTTCCAAGAATATTCCTTTAAAAGTTTTCAAGTTTATTTTTAATCAACTTCTTTTAGTTTATAATTGTATGACATATTAAGAAAGGAAAAGTGTTTTTGAAGAAGAAAGGATATTTTCCTCAAGAATTCATTTCAAGTGTTTTATCAAAATTATTTTCCATCTAAGATAATATAGGTTTCTGTTTTTATCCCTATTATTACATTGATTTGATTATGTTGTGATGGAAGTATTTTTATGAATTCCTTTATCTTATATGAATTGTTTTATGATGTCATGTTGTTTAAGAATCCCATTTTTATTACATGGGTTATGAAATGATGTATGATTTATGATTTTGTGGCACACATAAGAATGGTATCATTATGAGATGGGTGGGACCTATATCTCCCTCAAATGCATTGGGTAAAGATTTTATATCTCATGAGATAGACATGGCTGGAACGGTAGGTTATACCGGTTTAGTGAAACAGGACTGGAACGAGGGTGACTCGGTTCAGAAAGGGACTTTGTCCACTAAGATAGTCTTGGCAATGAGTCTTGACTAACAAGAAATGATTCTCTATGATTATGTGTGTATTACACAAAGTTTAATGTTTTAAGTTATGATTATTGTGATTACATTTCACTGCCATGATTTATCCCATGTTATGAAATTATGATCTCTTTTGCAGGTTAAGATTTCCAAAAGTTATGTGCTTATGTATATGATGTGATTGATATTTATTTTGTTTACCCTTACTGAGAATTTGAGCTCACCCTTTTATGTTTTCTTTTCCCCAATATATAATGAAAGGTTTTAGGTAAAAAAAAGAAGAATATCTTTTTGGGAGATGTTGAAGATCTTACACCACGATTAGAAGATTATATTCCGAGTTTCCAAAGACACTAAACTATTACGATCCTTGTGTGTGTGTTTTTGTTATGTACTAAGTATTCCGCAAATCTAATGTAATGTCCATGTAAGTCAGGCTTCGGGTCTCTACAGTTGGTATTAGAGGAAAGGTTTAGTCAACCTTTGGAAACTAGGATTCGAGAACTTTAGTGAGGTCCCTAGAGATATTTCTAAGGTATGTATAGGGATGTCTCTAAGGTTAAGTATACATATAGGATATAGTCATAGAACTACGGTAACGATCTTAGAATTTAACTTAAGATGTTAGATATTAAGGGTACTCCCCCTTTATTATGTTGTTTTCCCTAGCATGATTTTTGCCTCTCACACTATTCTTTTTGGGTTTTAGACGATGGCTGGAACCCGAAGGAACCGAGTTGATCAGTGCAATGGACAATATAATGATTTCCCTCCTGAATAAACAAATGTTATGGGAGATGGAGTGAAAAATATTATTTCTATACTTACACAAGCTATTAATCACTCTGGACTTCCAAATGAGCAGAGAAGGAAACAATATTCTATTAAGTCCTTCATGAGGCAACGTCCACCTTCTTTCAGTGGGTCTTCCGATCCACTTGTTGCTGAACAATGGATCGGTACTACTGAAAAGATATTTTCAGTTCTTCAATGTTCTGAACATGATAAAGTCATCTTAGCAGTATATCGTTTGTAAGGTGAAGCTGATCAATGGTGGAATCTTATCAAGAATACGAGGCAAAGAGATGAAATTGATTCCATGGAATGGGACGAGTTCAAGAACTTGTTTTTCAGTAAGTACTTCCCTCGTATTCTTCGAACGAAGATGGAAAAGGAGTTTCTTGAGCTGAAGCAGAAGGATGATGAATCTGTTGGTTTATACAAAGCGAATTTTACAAGACTTGCAAGGTATGCATCTGGCATTATCATCCAACCTGAAAGTAAAGTTGATCCATTTTTCAGTGGCTTAAAACCAAGTCTTCGAAGGGCATTATCTATACGAGACTTCAGTAGCTATGAAGAAATTGTGCGTTGTGCTATGAAGGTAGAAATGGAAGTTGGTGTTACATATCCATCTCATGGTTTTGAAAAGAAACGAAAGATGGAGTTCAAGGAGAAATCTCAGAATAATGGTGAAAAGAAAATGAATGTTTCCTTATGCTCAAAGTGTGGAAAGAAGCATGGTGGAGATTGTCTTAAAGGGACTAGAAAATTTTTTAAGTGTGGAAAATAAGTTCATCGAGCAGCTGAGTGTCGAAGTAATGGAAAAGGGTTTCTAATGATGGGAACAAAGAAAACACTGCAGAGAACGCACCACCAACACTTCAATGTTTCAAGTGCAAGGAGATGGGACATTATGCCAATAAATGCCCTAATCCAAGGGTTAGTGATGATCAACATGAGCAACCACTTAAGGTAAAGGACCAAGGGAAGTCACATGCGATCACTATTGGCGATGTTGAATATGAAAACTATGTGGTGGAATGATTAAGTGTTTATGTAATGGGATTCCAAAATATTGTTGTATACAGTATCGTGGAATGTTGGAATATTTATGTATTGGTCTATTGTGGTTTTCAATAATTTTATGGTACCAGTAACCATGGAAAGTGATTGAGATATTTTTGGAAAAATAATGATATGCGCATAATGAAGGGAAATCGAGAAAATGAAATATTTGACAGTATTCATGAGCTCATGATTGATATAAGGACTAAGTGATATCATGGTTTGAGTATATAGAATTTTGAGGATTTTGGTATGTGGAAAGTGTTAAATTTTAACTACATTCATGTTTTCACTAAGGCTCAATGGGTATTCAAGAGAATACATGATTAAGGACTTTGAATATTTGGAATGTGACCAACAAAATATATCTTATGATATATGGGGATCGACGATGGTGTTAAATATCTGGTAATCGTTTTCACTATGTTATGAGAGTGGACTGCAGTATTATGGATAAGCCTAAAGATTGGAATGGATTATGTTGGACATAAGTTAGTATTGTTTAAGGATAGAAGTTTTTTCGATATTATTGATGGGATGTTATAGTAATATAGTTTTAGAAAAAGGACAACCTGCAGGACGGGCGACAGCCCATCGCGTCGGACAAGGCTGTGGAAATCGAACCCACAATCGAAGTGCGACTGGCCTTTATCGCCTACCACTGGCCTACAGGAAGTCCCTGTTTAGTAGAAACTAGTTTTATTATATTAAGCAGTATGATATATGAAGTATAAGTCCATTTTTGGAACCATATATGATTAATCTCACTATAGATCTACTTATGTATATAATTTTTGCTAACCTTTTGTTTGAGACAGATAGAATGACCCGTCATTCTATCACATGATCTGATAACACTTCACGAATAACAAATTCAACAAGAGATGAAGTGGAAATTGTTCAAGGCACGAACAACAGTGAGATTGTACCAAAATAAAGTAAGTATTTATTCTAATTCAAATTCTTCAACTTTAGGGAAACGATCTTGAAAACCAAAAATGTCGTCCTAGTGCTCTTATATCTGATTAATCAGATGGTACCTTAGATCGTCACAAATTTATGGATTTGTGATTGTTGGATTTTCCATATCCATGTTCTCTACCACTCTCCATCAGAACATGATGGTTAGATTTTTCTTCCATATCCATATTTTCACCTATGTGGAAACCCAGTGATTAGTTTATTTGGGTAACTATTACGTTTCATACTTTCGTTTTTAAAGATTGGTTTTGGTATTCCTTTTTACGATGTGGGTTTCTATTAAAGAAACTTTCGAATAGTAAACCATTTATAAACCCAACGAATTTCGAGGGAGAAATTCATTTTAAAGGGGGTAGAATGTAACAGCCCAAGATTTTATGAAAAATATTTTTTTTAATTTCACTAATGTCTTGTGTTGTACGCTACACCAAAAGGAGCTTGCACAACACGCATCCTTGACTTTCCTTGCATTACACGCAATCTTGACCTTCCTCGATAGCGTGTGTAGTACGCAATAACGAGTTTCACTAAACAACAATTACCACTTTTTGAAATTTCGGTGATTTTCAGATAACTTTCATATTTTGATGAATAGTGAAAATTACTAAATTTTAATTAAAAACAACTTTTTCAATCGAAATAATTAATAGTGATAAATTATTAATTTGAGTGGTTTTAAAGTATATTTAGAATATATTTTTACAATTAAATTCAATGTTGGTCATTGGATGTAATTTCACATTTACACCAGACATAAACAAGTGCTAATCTTTTGATAGTTATTATCTCTTAAAAACACGCTATTTGTTATGACAGCGGAAATTAATTATAAAATTAATTAATGCAACTTATATGTTGGGAATTTTGTAAAATAGAAATCATTTTTGAATTCGGAATATCAATTATAGCTTAGGGTGAAATTTTGGCATTTTTCTGAAAAACTTCAATTTTTGATGAATAGTGAAACCACTAAGTGGTAGTTAAAAAATTAATTTTTTCATAAATCTTAATTTTACCACTTCTGTGAATGGAATTTCAAAAATCCAAGAGACACGGTTGATGTCAGTAAATAAAACGTGGTTCAATGAGATGAAAATAATTTTTGGTGAATAGTAACTTTTTACTTTTATTTACCACGGTTAAAAGTAAATATGGTAATTAAGGGTAAAAATGATATTAATATTACCCTAAAACATGTCATAATCCTATTGGACAAGTGTATCTCGACCAAAAACAACCTTAAGTGTAAAATATTATCATTTATGCCCACTTGGATTAGTTTATGACATTTAATATTATTTTATTTAATGAATAGTTAAAATAGTTAAAATCAAAGTTTAATAACTAAATTTTTTTTAATATGGGGTTATACATAAGATAAATTCGACTATAAATATTAATTAGAAAGATAAAAATATTTCCTACATAATGATATTTTATTTATAATTTTTAGACTTTAAATAAATTAATTTATTTATGACACAACGATGATGCAGTAATTACCCTTTTAAATAAATGTTAACATAATTGATGTTATAAATGCTCAAATAAATGTAATTTGAGACTTTTTATGAATTCCACTAATTTTATAGATTACTATGATATATTAGTGTTGATTTAATCAACTTTTTTCGAACATATAATTCTGTTATGACTTTCACAAAAATCATATATCAAATAGTGTCAAAATTGACACAAAATAGTTTTTAAATAAACTATTATATTATTAATTGTTATTTTATTCCTAAAAATCTAAGGTTCGGCCAAATGACTTAGATAAGGATATATATATTAATAATAAACAACTTGGGGTTCGTTTGGCATGTTATATTAAGTTTATTAACCTTATAGTGTAAGAAAACAAAAAGTCACGGTAAAAGTTAAATTATTTAACTTAGAGTTAAATCTAATTGATAAGGTTAAAATAATAACCAAAACTTGTCTAAATCCTATTGGTTGATAGTATTTCGACCCATCCCCACTTTACCTTCGAAATAAGACCCTTTGGAACCATTATAAACCAGTTTTGACTTTAATATAAAATAATATTTTGAGATATTCCTAAGGTGCCCCTCTCCTCCCTTATAAAAGGGCACCTCCTCCCCCTCCTCCTCACAAATATTTGAGCACTCAAGCTCGGACAACCCCTGCCAAAATCCCTTCTAAACTTCCCTAGAATAATCCTAGAGGTCATGGTCTTCTTAAAAGACCAATCTTAGTTCCATAAGTGGAGGATTCAAAGAGGCGTTTCAAAGAAGAGGTAATATCAATTACCGATCTTTTCAATTTCTTTCTTCTTCCACTTCTTCTTCTTTAGTTGTTTCATGAGAAGGTAATAACATAAGCATTAATTAAATACTGATATGTTATTATAAATATAAAACAACCCTAATTCACCTTCTATCCATCCTACGGAAAAATGAAATCGCCGCGCGTGCATACGTACGGAATACCGTCTCCACGACGCGATGAGATTCATTCTCAATGATTAACCATTCATGAATGATTATAAAGTATATATAATATGTACTAATGAAATATATGACATAATAATGATACTGGATTTATGTATATTTATATGTATGTCATCTACTTAATTCCATTCAATTCAATAAGGAAACGAAAACAGCATTCATGCGTACGTACGGACTACCGTCTCCATGAACGGTGTATTTCATTCCATTTATCGATATATTATATATATATATATATATATTCTGAATATATATTATATATAAATCATGTTTTACATTCTGGATATAAGTAATCATGATCCAAGTAATCATATTAATAGTTACAAGTTAAAAACACGAACGACAAATGAGACGATTTTACCCAAAATGCTACTTTAACATGAATTTACAAAATAACGGGTAATATAAAGTCATAAGTGGACCATATATGATATAATAACAATTAATATGATTATTTAATAAGTCAATAACATTATTTAAATCATTATACAGGAGGTTCGGACACTTACAAAGCAAATCAGACCTAAGGTAAGGGAAATATCACAATCTCATTTTTATCCGAGATTGTTTATACGTTGGCATTTAATGGGGTATATTTTATCATCCACATCCATGTTCCCTCAATATGTAATATTATTTCCATCCTTCTACAATAGTTTATATCCAATTTTACCCTTCAGTATGTTTTTTGTAAAAGATATGAAAGGAATCTTTTGTCGTTTTTCGTACGAGGTACTTTTTGACTTTTCCGACAAAAGTACGAAGAATGTTTTATTTAACTTATACGGCATGAATGGATTTTTAAAACATTATTTCCAAGAATATTCCTTTAAAAGTTTTCAAGTTTATTTTTAATCAACTTCTTTTAGTTTATAATTGTATGACATATTAAGAAAGTAAAAGTGTTTTTGAAGAAGAAAGGATATTTTCCTCAAGAATTCATTTCAAGTGTTTTATCAAAATTATTTTGCATCTAAGATAATATAGGGTTCTGTTTTTATCCCTTTTATTACATTGATTTGATTATGTTGTGATGGAAGTATTTTTATGAAATCCTTTATCTTATATGAATTGTTTTATGATGTCATGTTGTTTAAGAATCCCATTTTTATTACATGGGTTATGAAATGATGTATGATTTATGATTTTGTGGCACACATTAGAATGGTATCATTATGAGATGGGTGGGACCTATATCTCCCTCCAATGCATTGGGTAAAGATTTTATATCTCATGAGATATACATGGCTGGAACGGTAGGTTATACTGGTTCAGTGAAACAGGACTGGAATGAGGGTGACTTGGTTCAGAAAGGGACTTTGTCCACTAAGATAGTCTTGGCAATGAGTCTTGACTAACAAGAAATGATTCTCTATGATTATGTGTGTATGCCACAAAGTTTCATGTTTTAAGTTATGATTATTGTGATTACATTTCACTGCCATGATTTATCCCATGTTATGAAATTATGATCTCTTTTGCAGGTTAAGATTTCCAAAAGTTATGTGCTTATGTATATGATGTGATTGATATTTCTTTTGTTTACCCTTACTGAGCATTTGAGCTCACCCTTTTATGTTTTCTTTTCCCCAGGATATAATGAAAGGTTTTAGGTAAAAAAAGAATATATTTATGGGAGATGTTGAAGATCTTACACCACGATTAGAAGATTATATTCCAAGTTTCCAAAGACACTAAACTATTACGATCCTTGTGTGTGTGTTTTTTGTTATGTACTAAGTATTCCGCAAATCTAATGTAATGTCCATGTATGTCAGGCTTTGGGTCTCTACAGTTAGGGTGGATAGTCATGGGGTTGGGGAGTCAAGTAAACCAAGGTAACTCTTTATATTAGATACTAATATTAATAATACTCCAGATTCAAAAATTGAGCCCATTTCAATGGAAGGTATTCAAAGAAACCAACTCATAAACCCTAGTGGGAACCAAAATGGGAATCCAAATGAGGTATCCCCAAACTCGGAGAATTCAGTCGATCAAACCATGAATTAATACCTCACACATTCCTGAACCAATGACCAATCATGAATTAGACACAATTCCCTAGGAGATTCCAACTACATCTTTAAACCCCATGTCCTAAAACACCTTCCCACATTCCATGGAATGAAGTCCGAGATGCCCTACCTTCACGTTAAGGTGTTGAATGACATTGTAGAAACCATGTGCCCCCACATCAACTAGAATCAGCTAGGATAAGGCTATTTCCTTTTTTATTTAAAGGATAAATCTAAAAATTGTCTAAACAATTTGAGACCATCATCCATCAACTCTTGGTACCAATTACAAAGATAATTCTACAAAAAATACTTTCCCCACCACAAAAAAATTTCACTTAAAAAGAGCATCAATTTTTTTTTTGAAAAAGAGGAAGAGTCATTATAAGAAACATGGGAGAGGTTAAAAGACACCCTAAACATAGTTCCACAACATGATTTTTATATTCCTTAATAAATGAGAATTTTCTATGAAGGGTTGGGCCTAGGTAACAAACAATTCATTGACATGATGTGTAATAGGACCTTTAAAAACAAAGCCCCAAATGATGCTTATGAGTATCTAGAAAGCCTTGCTGAACAAAATAAAACATGGGGAACATCACCTTACTATGATAAGACACCCAAATTTGGTGGAATTCACACACTTAGGGAGGAGGAAAGCCTTAGGAAAAAACTTTTTGCACTCACTAAGAAGGTCAAGGAGATCAATCTTAGAAAGGTCCATGAAATTCAAGCTGTTGACCTTGTTTGCACAATTTGTGACAAACATGACCACAAGACTGACAAATTTCCAACCATCCTTTCTATTAAAGATGTTGTTTTAGGAGGACCACTAGTATCTAAACTTTCATAAGACACTGTATCAAAACACTTTTAATTCATGTTACAATGAGCATCCAGGATTCCGTTGGAATGATAAACAATAACCCAACCAACAACCTAGTCAGCCAAAAGGACCCAACCCCTACCCTACACAAATTTTTTGAAACCATAACCAGTTAAAACCACAACCAGTTAAATACCAACACCCTCCTATCCAATACCAACAACCCATCCAACAACCCATGCAACAACCAATCCTACAACCAAATTATCCTACTAGTATAAACCAACCAGCACACACTACGGGAAAAATGAGCAATTGCGACGGGTTATTTGCGACGGGATTTAATCCCGTCGCAAATAGTCATGTTAAAAAAGTAATTGCGACGGGGGTACATACCCGTCGCAAATAAGGAGGCTTTTGCGACGGGATTGCTTTCCCCGTCGCAAATAGTTTTCCCGCGATGCGCGCCAAATCGCGGGAAACGTATTTGCGACGGGGAAATATTCCCGTCGCAAATAACAGGCGGCGGTAAATGGTATTTGCGACGGGAATATTCCCCCGTCGCAAATACTATGTCGGCAGAGGGTTATTTGCGACGGGTCCCGTCGCAAATAACTAATTACCGGTTGACCGTAATAAATGTTGGCGAAGGTATTTGCGACGGGTCCCGTCGCAAATAATACTATTTGCGACGGGAATCCCGTCGCAAATGGACCCGTCGCAACTAATCTAACCTATAAATACCCCCATCCGTTTTTTTCATTTCATTCTCATTCCTTATCTTCTCTCTCTCTCAGAATCATATTTCTAGAATTTAGTTTTTCTCCAGTTTAAGTTTTTTCTCCGGAGCTGATATTAAAGTTTTGAAGAACGATCAGAACAGATCAATTTTCAAGGTATTTATCTTCATTTTAATTTTTTATTTATTTTTAATTTTTTATTAGTTTTTATTATTATTAATTAGTTGTAATTTAATTATGTTTACATTGTTTTATTACTTAATAAATTTAAATTATTAGTATTGTTTATATGGTAATTAGGAATAATTAGTAATAATTTTTAATAATTAAGAATAAATATTAATAACTAGTAATAAATACCAATAATTAGGAATAAGAACATTATTACATTATTAGTTTATTTTATTATTAATATTAAAATAATATAATTTTTTATATATATACAGTTCTTTTTTCATCTGTGTGTTTGCTGTCTTCACATGTATTATTTGTATGTGGAGATAGAAAACGCACAGATGAAAAAAGAACTGTATATAAATTAGAAAATTATATTATTTTAATATTAATAATAAAATATATTAATAATGTTATTATTTGTAATTATTGGTAATTATTTCTAATTATTGATAATTATTCATTTTATTACTAATAATTATCAATAATTAAGAATAATTAGTAATAATTACCAATAATTAACAATAATTAGTATTAATTACCTATAATTAGTATTAATTACCATTAATTAGTATTAATTACCAATAATTAGTATTAATTACCAATAATTCGTAATAATTAGGAATAATTAACAATAATTACTAATAATTAGGAATAATTAACAATAATTACGAATAATTAACAATAATTAGTAATAATTAGGAATAATTAGGAATAATTAGTAATAATTAAGAATAATTAGGAATAATTAGTATTAATTAGGAATAATTAGTAATAATTACCAATAATTAGGAATAATTAGGAATAATTAGTATTAATTACAAATAATTAGTATTAATTAGGAATAATTACTATTAATTACAAATAATTAGTATTAATTACAAATAATTAGTCTTAATTACCAATAATTAGTATTAATTACCAATAATTAGTATTAATTACCAATAATTAGTATTAATTACCAATAATTCGTAATAATTAGTATTAATTACCAATAATTCGTAATAATTAGGAATAATTAACAATAATTAACAATAATTAGGAATAATTAACAATAATTAGGAATAATTAACAATAATTAGGAATAATTAGGAATAATTAGGAATAATTAGGAATAATTAGTAATAATTAGGAATAATTAGTAATAATTAGGAATAATTAGGAATAATTAGTATTAATTAGGAATAATTAGTAATAATTACCAATAATTAGTTTTAATTACAAATAATTCGTATTAATTACAAATAATTAGTATTAATTAGGAATAATTAGTATTAATTACCAATAATTAGTATTAATTACCAATAATTAGTATTAATTACCAATAATTAGTATTAATTACCAATAATTAGTATTAATTACCAATAATTAGTATTAATTACCAATAATTAGTAATAATTAGGAATAATTAACAATAATTAGTAATAATTAGGAATAATTACGAATAATTAGTATTAATTAGGAATAATTAGTAATAATTACCAATAATTAGTATTAATTACCAATAATTAGTATTAATTACCAATAATTAGTATTAATTACCAATAATTAGTAATAATTAGGAATAATTAACAATAATTAGTAATAATTAGGAATAATTAACAATAATTAGTAATAATTAGGACTAATTAACAATAATTAGGAATAATTAGTATTAATTAGGAATAATTAGTAATAATTACCAATAATTAGTAATAATTACCAATAATTAGTAATAATTACCAATAATTAGTATTAATTAGGAATAATTAACAATAATTAGTAATAATTAGGAATAATTAACAATAATTAGTAATAATTAGGAATAATTAACAATAATTAGTAATAATTAGGAATAATTAACAATAATTAGTAATAATTAGTATTAATTAGGAATAATTAGTAATAATTACCAATAATTAGTATTAATTAGGAATAATTAGTAATAATTACCAATAATTAGTATTAATTACCAATAATTAGTATTAAATACCAATAATTAGTATTAATTACCAATAATTAGTATTAAATACCAATAATTAGTATTAATTACCAATAATTAGTAATAATTAGGAATAATTAGTAATAATTAGGACTAATTAACAATAATTAGGAATAATTAGTAATAATTAGGACTAATTAACAATAATTAGGAATAATTAGTATTAATTAGGAATAATTAGTATTAATTACCAATAATTAGTAATAATTACCAATAATTAGTAATAATTACCAATAATTAGTAATAATTACCAATAATTAGTAATAATTACCAATAATTAGTATTAATTACCAATAATTAGCATTAATTACCAATAATTAGCATTAATTACCAATAATTAGCAATAATTACCAATAATTAGCAATAATTACCAATAATTAGCAATAATTACCAATAATTAGCAATAATTACCAATAATTAGTATTAATTACTAATAATTAGTAATAATTACGAATAATTAGAAATAATTACGAATAATTAGAAATAATTACCAATAATTAGCAATAATTAGCAATAATTAGCAATAATTAGAAATAATTAGCAATAATTAGAAATAATTAGCAATAATTAGAAATAATTAGCAATAATTAGTAATAATTAGCAATAATTAGGAATAATTAGTAATAATTAGGAATAATTAGGAATAAGTAGGATTAATTAGGAATAAGTAGGATTAATTAGGAATAAGTAGGATTAATTAGGAATAATTAGGATTAATTGCCAATAATGACCAATAATTGCCAATAATTACCAATAATTGCAAATAATTAGGAATAATTGCAAATAATTAGGAATAATTAGGAATAATCAGGAATACTCAGGAATACTCACGAATACTCACGAATACTCACGAATACTCACGAATACTCACGAATATTCATGTGAGATGATTCTTATAGTTAAGAAGGGAATGACTTGGTTTGTCTGATTGCAACATTACTTGCGAAGTGATCAACCATGCAAGGACAATTATAGAGTTTACATTAGACATGACTGACACAAACTTTTTATTGCGCATGACCTGACAATTGACGACCCTTTAAGATTTGAACATGTTAATAATAGAACAAAGTTTGTTCTGAATATTGATAATTTTAATATTTTTTAATTTTTTTTATTATTTTAATAATATTAATATTGTTTTTTCGTAAATATTGATAATATTTTTTTTATTACTAATAATTAGTAAACGAAATCTGCTTGGATAATGAAGGGAAAATTTATAACCATCTCCACAACGATGATTATCAAATTTCCTTTCATTATTCAAGCAGTTTTCCTTTTGCTAAGTATTGCTAAGTATTGCTAAATTAGTAATAAATAGTAATAATTAGCAATAAATTGTAATAATTAGTAATAAATTGTAATAATTAGTAATCCTTGCTTGAGTGTTTTTTCTAACAAATTATTCAAAACCAGTAATGCTTTTATATTTTATAGAAAAATATGGAACAGCGAGGTCGTCAACAGTCATTATTAGATGACCGCATATGGATAAATCAACGCAGAAATCCAAATGGTTCTGGTTTAAATCCAGTATATATAGAGGGTGTGGAGATTTTTTTATCATTTGCGGCATCAAATTCAGAATTTGTTTCAGAAGGAAAGATAAAATGCCCTTGCAGAAAATGTGCATTGAGAACGTTTGACACGTTTGACAAAGTGGGGGAACATCTCTTGCGTTTTGGTTTTCAAGCTGATTATGTTTTTTGGTATCAACACGGTGAACGCAGTTCCAGAGCAGCTGATACCAACTTGATTCCGGATCCATCCCAGTTTCAAGATTTAGTACATGATGTTGCAGGTTCATCTGTTCAACATACAGAAACTCCGGCTGATATAGCTTCAAATCCTGAGTTGGGACCGTCTGAATTTTATGAGTTGTTGAAGTCTGCTGAGGATGCATTATATCCTGGCTGCAAGATGAGCAAATTAGAAGCAGTTGCAAAATTTATGGCTATCAAATCAGATAACGGAATGTCAAACACATGTTTTGACCAGATATTTTCTTTGCTGAAAACACTGTTACCCGAAGGAAATGTTTTACCTGCAAATTACTATGAAAGTAAGAGGTTGGTTCGAAATTTGGGGCTTACTTGTCAGAAGATTCATGCATGTTCAAATGACTGCATTTTATATTCAGGGGAAAATGAGTCGTTGGATAGTTGTCCCACATGTGGGCAACAGAGATATAAAGAAGGACAACACGGGAAGTCTGGTTTGATTCCTGTAAAACAGTTGAGATATTTTCCGCTTACATCCAGACTTCAGCGTTTATTCATGTCTAAGAATACAGCGACAATGATGTCATGGCATAAAGAGAATATTTCAACCGATAAAAGCTTGAATCATCCAGCCGATGGTGATTCATGGAAACATTTTGATAGAGTGCATCCATCATTTGCTTTAGAAGCTAGAAATGTTCGACTGGGCCTTTCCACTGATGGTTTCTGTCCGTTTGGATCTTATGGTAGTCAATATTCATGTTGGCCTGTTTTTTTAACTCCGTATAATTTACCTCCATGGATGTTGATGAAGGAGCCATATATCTTTTTGACTTTACTAATTCCAGGACATCCGAAGAAAAATATTGATGTTTATTTGAAGCCATTGATTGATGAATTAAATTTATTGTGGAGTACTGGTGTCAGTACATATGATGTTGCAACGAAACAGAATTTCATACTGAGAGCAGCATTGATGTGGACAATAAGTGACTTCCCGGCTTATGGGATGTTATCTGGCTGGAGTACACATGGTCAGAAATCATGTCCTTACTGTATGGGAGAGAACAAAGCATTTATGCTCATTCATGGAAAGAAACCTTGTTATTTTGACTGTCATCGCAGATTTCTTCCAGCTGATCATCCTTTTCGCAGAAACAGATCTCATTTCAGAAAAGGAACAGTTGAAAGGGATGGACCTCCAAAAATGCTATCAGGTTCGGAGTTAAAATCGGTTGTATTTTCATTACCTCCCATCACTTTTGGTCCCACAATAAACCAACAGAAAATTTCTGGTTTTGGGAAAGAACACAATTGGATTAAACGTAGCATATTTTGGGATTTGCCATATTGGTCTGATTTGTTGGTCCGACACATGTTAGATGTCATGCATATTGAGAAGAACTGTTTTGATAATTTGTTTCATACAGTTTTGGATACGCCAGGAAAGAGCAAAGACAATGTAAATGCACGTTTAGATCTTGCCCAAATTTGCAGACGTCCAGAATTGGAACTATTTGAGAATGTCAGAACAGAAAGGTTACTGAAACCAAAAGCAGCTTATACACTGTCTAAAGAAAACCGTTTATTATTTTGTCAGTGGATTGCAGATTTGAGACTTCCAGATTATACACTGTCTAAAGAAAACCGTTTATTATTTGGTATCGGCTCTCGACTGACTCCCGGAGATTATTATGGCAGTGCTGCGATGTCGGCGTCCAGCTCGAGGGGAGCTCGTGCATCTTCTTCTACACAGTATGAGGAGCAGTTGCGATCTCAGACTGCACAGATAGAGAGTCTCCGACAGGAGCAGGAGCAGATACGTCAGCAGCATGAGGAGGAGCGTCGACGCCAGCAGCAGCTGTACGAGGAGCAGACGAGTCGGTGGCAGCAGCAGCATCAGGAGCAGATGGAGTACATGCGCCGACTCACTCATGCTTTAGGGATGGAGTTTCCTCCACCACCATCTGCAGATCCCCCACCTCCCCCCCCTCCTACAGATTAGAGTTTGTATTTCTGTTATAAAATTTGTGAAATCAAAATATTTTTTTTTTCTATTCGTAGTTTCTGTCTCATTATAAAATATTAATAATATTATATTTTTAAATAACAATATTAATATGAATAATAATAATATTTATATTTTATAATATTAAATTTTATATATATATTAAAATTTTATATATATATTAAAATTTTATAATATTATAATTTAATTATTTTTTTGTAATACTTGAATTATTTTAATATTTGAATGTAAAATAATTCTATTATTTTTATATTAATTAAAATAACTTATTAATATTTTTTTTATTTATGAATTATAATTATAATATTATTATATTAATTAAATTATTTATTAGTATTCTATTATTTTTATTTTTGAATTATAATTCTACTATTATTATATTAATTAAAATAATTTATTATTTTCATTTGTAAATTATAATTCTATTATTATATTAATTAAAATAATTTATTAATAATTTTTTTTTATTTTTTTTATAGTATTTGCGACGGGATACTATGCCCGTCGCAAATACTAGTATTATTAATATTTTTTTATTTTTTTTTAAAAAGAGTATTTGCGACGGGACCCGTCGCAAATACTATTCATAGTAATTGCGACGGGTCCCGGTTCCCGTCGCAAATACTAGTATTATTATTTTTTTTATTTTTTAAAAAAAAACGTTATTGCGACGGGCCCGTCGCAAAAACATTTTGCGACGGGAACCGTCGCAAAAGGTATTTGCGACGGGCCCGTCGCAATAACTGTTTAAAAAGTTTTTTACAAAAAACGGAATACTATTTGCGACGGGGAGAATGCCCGTCGCAAAAAAGGGCTTTAGCGACGGTCCCGTCGCAAATAAGTTTAGTTGCGACGGCGTTTTCCGCAACGGGCTATTTGCGACGGGACCCCGTCGCAAATGGCTATTTACGACGGGATCCCGTCGCAAATAGCCCGTCGCAAATACCTGGTTTTCCAGTAGTGACAAGCCCCAAATCAATCTGTCCCTCTTCAAATCTTTGAGAAGTTGTGTAAATAAATGGAGAAAATGAAATCAGAAGTTTCGTCCCTTAAACATGAACTACAAACCATTAAAACTAAGAATCCACCCATGCCTGCTCAGGCGATACCATCCTCAACTTTATGGGGATAATCCAGTTACACACAAAACTATCATGAACAACTCAAAGTAGTAACTATTTTAAAAAGTGGGAAATCCATTAAGAAACATGAACGAGACATTTCAGAACCATTAAAATATTCAACAACACATGAAAATAATTAAGAACCACCCATATATTCTGAAAAACCCAATTATAATGTGAAGGAAATACAACCACACCAAACAATCAAACAATATGCTCCTTTCCCTCATCACATGAGAGGGAAAACTAAACCAGAACTAAATGATACATTGAGGGAAATCTTCTCCCAGGTTAAGTTGAACATCCCCCCTCTTGATGCAATCCAAACCATTCTTACCTACTCAAAGTACCTTAATGACTTGTGAACTTTTAAAAATAAATTTTCACATAAAAACCAAGCCATTTTGGAAGCTAATGTGAGTAACACCATTCAAGGGACCATTCCTCCAAAGTTGAAAGATCCAAGATGTCCATAAATCAATGTTGAGTTAGGAGAGAATAAAGTTGTCAAATCCCTTTGTGATCTAGGAGCCAATGTGAACCTTATTCCTTATACCATGTATTGTTTATTTGGGCTTGAAGAACTCCGACCCACATATGTCACTCTTCAACTTGCAGATCGTAGTGTTCAAGTTTGTAAGGGGATATTAAATGTTGTTTTGGTGAATGTTAAAAATTTCGTTTACCCAGATGACTTCATTTTTCTTGAAAATAACCCAAGATTTGGTCATAGAAAGAAAACCCCAATCATCTTTAGTCATCCCTTCTTTGAAACAATCAAATATATTATCTGAGTCCGAAATGGGAACATGACCATCACCTTTGGAAACATGAGTCTATAATTGAACATACAAAATGAAAACTCTCAAATTGGGGACGATGAAGAGATCCATAAGGTTAATTGGATTGGTAGTGTTGATAGTGAAATCGAGGAACATCAAGGGTTTACTGAAGGATGTTTAAGTCAAGAAGAGATTGATTTTCATTGTTCACATGAGGTAAATTTGTCTACTTGGCTTGAATCTCTTTCATATTTCTCTATTGATGATTTTATCGAATCAACAATCAATGATAGCATTGGAGAAATCAATAACATTATGTCCATTCCCATTCATGACACTAATCTAGCCAATTTAGTGGATGAAAATCAGTTCACAAGGAACCAATTCTGTCAAGAAATCTGAACAAAGAAACTGAGTTCAATACAAAGTCCCATCCTTTCTTAGAAAGTGATAACCGGTCTGATCTCTAATTTAAGGTCCTAACTTCATCACTCAAGTATGTGTTCTTAGGGGACAATCGACCCTTTTCTATTTTCATTTCTTCCTCTCTTGAATCCAGTCCAGAGATGATTCTTTTGGATGCCCTAAGAATGCATATGAAAGCAATTGGATGTACCATTTCTAATATACTTGGGATTATCCCACTCATTGGGACTCATAAGATTATTCTTGAATCATAATCCAAACCATGTCATCAACATCAATGGAGACTCAATCCAATTATTATGGATGTGTTAAGGAAAGAAATTCATAAGTTGTTGAAAGCAGGTATCATCTACCCCATTGCTGAGAGTGAGTGGGTAATCCCAATTCAAGTTGTCCCAAAGAAAGATGAAATTACTGTGATCACTAATGAGGATGGTGAACTTTTCTCCACAAGGTTCAGTAGTGGATGGAGTGTCTGTATTGACTATAGGAAGCTCAACTCTTATACCAAGAAAGACCATTTCCCCTTGCCCTTTATTGATCACGTCCTCGAGCGAGTGGTGGGTCATCAATTCTATTGCTTCCTAGATGGATTCTCAGGGTATAATCAAATCGATGTCTCCATAGAGGATCAGGAAAAAACAACCTTCAGTTGTCCATTCAACACTTTTTCCTTCAAACGCATTCCCTTTGGGTTATGTAATGCCCCTGGTACCTTCCAATGGTGTATGATGGGAATCTTCTCAGACATGGTGGGGGATTGTTTAGAGGTCTTCATGGATGACTTATCCATCTTTGGGGATACTTTTTAGGGATGCCTTATGGATGTTGAAATGGTTTTTTCATGATGCGAGCATAATAATCTCATCCTAAATTGGGAAAAAATCCATTTCATGGTAAATGTAGGACTTGTTCTAGGCCATCTGGTATCTGGTAGAGGGATTGAAGTTGATAAATCTAGGGTTGAAATCATTATTCACCTTATCTATCCTAAAACTATTAAAGAAGTGAGGTACTTATTAGGACATGCTGGTTTCTATAGAAGGTTCATTAGGAATTTCATCTCTATTTCTCAACCACTTTGTGATTTATTTGTGAAAGATGCTCCATTTTTATGGATAGACATATGTGAGGAATCATTCTCTACACACAAGTCAGCTCTTATCTCTCCACCTATCATGCAATCTCCAAATTGGAAACTTTTTTTTGAGCTCATGTGTGATGCTAGTGATTTCGCTGTAGAATCAGTCTTTTGGAAAACAGTGTGAGAAAACTCCATGTGTCATTTCTTATGAAATCAAATCTTTAAATGATGAACAAATCAACTAAACCACCACTGAGAAAGAGTTGCTTTCTATTGTGAATTCAGGTCCTATCTCTTCGGATCACCAATCATTGACTTCACCAACCATTCAACCCTGAAATAACTTTTCCAAAAATAAGATGCCAAGGATAGATTGATTAGGTGGGTCCCTCTTCTTCAAGAGTTCAATTTAAACATTAAGGATGAAAAGGTTGTTGAAAGTGTTGTAACTGATCACCTCTTTAGGATGGAATTAAAAGAAATCTCACATCACCTTTTTGTGTTTGATTCATTTCTTGATGATCACCTCTATTCAAAAAGTGATTTCCCATGGTTTGATGACATATAAAACCATTTGGTGATAGGTGACATTCAAAAATTCTTAGGGACCCAAGATAAGAGGAAATTCATTTCTGATGTCAAACACTAGGTGTTTGGTTATTCTTACCTCTTCAAGTTCTGTCCTGATCAAATTTTTAGAAGATGTGTTCTTGAGTCTGAGAAAGAGTCCATTCTAAGATTCTGTCATGCAGAGGCATGTGGAAGCCACTTTTCCACAAAGAAAAACCCTACAAAGGTCCTCCAATGTGGTTTATACTAGCCTAGCCTCATTAAGGATTCCTACCAATTTTTCCAAAGTTGTCCTCAATGTCAACTATTAGGATCGCTTACTAAAAAAAATAAAATGCCCCTCACTCCCATTCTTATCAATGAAATCTTTGGTTGTTGGGGAATTGATTTCATGGGACCCTTACCAAACTCTAGGGGATATATTTATGTCCTTTTAGCTATTGATTATGTCTCAAAATGGGTTGAGGCCATTCCCACCAAGTCCAACGACCATCATGTTTTGATATGATTTCTAAAAGATCACATATTTTCTTGATTCAGAATTCTTAGAGCTATAACTAGTGATCCAGGAACCCATTTATGTAGCTTCCCATTCTCTTCACTCATGTATAAGTATGGGATTTCTCATAAATTTTCCACTGTGTACCATCCTCAAACCAATGGCCAAGATGAGTTAGCGAATATGAAGATTAAGAAAATTCTTGAAAAAACTGTTAATCCCTATAGGAAAGATTGGACCAAGAAACTCTTGGATGCCCTTTGGACATTTCATACAGCACTCAAAACTATCCTAGGAATGTCACCATATAGGTTGGTTTATGTAAATCATGCCATTTACTTGTTGAAATTGAGCATAAGGCATTTTGGGAAATCAAAAAAAAGAATTTTGACATTTCTTTGGCTGAAGAAAAGAGAAAATTAGATCTTAATGAACTTGAGGAACTTAGGATGGAGGCTTATGAAAATTTAAGGATAAATAAATCTGGAGTTCAAGCCAACCAATCTTGGAATCTCATACTTAAACACTTTGAACCAGGAAAATCCGTGCTCTTGTATAGTTGAAAACTTCATTTACACCCATGAAAGTTAAGGTATAGATGGTCCAGTTCCTTCATAGTGCATCATGTGTACCCCCATGGGGCAATAGAGATTCGGGATCCCACAAGTGGTCACGTTTTCAAGGTAAATGGTCATAGGTTATAACCATTCATTGAATTATTTAATAAACAAGGAAAAGAGGATGAGTTAAGTAAGCCAACCTATGAACCCAACATTTTTTGATAGATTTAGGATCCATGTCGGGATTATGACGTTAAACAAAATCATTGCATGGGAGTCAACTCGTGGTTTTCATGGTTCCAATCATTTTGAATCATCTTTATTAATAAATAAATTTTATATTAAAAAAATACTTAACTCTGAATATGATAGTATTGTAGATCATTGACCTGTTCTTCTATTATGAGTATGGATGGGTATGAAAGGGGAGATCCATATTCATCCATGTCACATGGTGTGATCCTTGAGTAATACCATACTTAGAAATTTAAAAAGAATACAATGTGTCATCGGTTTATTTTTATGGGTTTTTAGGTTAAAAAAAATAATTAACAAAAATATAAAATAACACGTCGTAGGTCGTGGGGCAAACCCTATCACAACCGGAAAAGCCGTAGGGACTCGAACCCAGGACTGAAGGGAGACAGGGGCACGCGCTTACCACTGACCTACAACTTATAGTGCTTCCTTATTTTATAATTTTTGTATATATACTTATATTTTACATTTTATTATATATATATATATATATTTGTTTTGTTTTTCTGTTTGTTTTTCCTTTTTCCACTAGCGAACTCTGTGAGTGACATGGATATCAAATGACTAAATTGGATCAGCACGAACTTCAACTTCAACCACCAGGTGACTTCATTCCATGATCCTCATTTTCAATTTCCTTTTCAAACCCTCTTCTCTACCTATACCCCCTTCTAAATTTTATTTTTTTCAAACACCGGGGATAATTTTATTTTATGTTGGGGGGAAGTTGAAATAAAAAATTTCTTTTTTGCAATTTTTTTTTGTGAAAAAAATGATTTGAAAAAAAGAGTGTGCCTTAATGGAAGGAAAAGTTCCATTAACTGTGAACATTATAATACACATTACACACTTTGAAATTGAATATAAAATAATTTAGCATGCCATGATTCTAATTTTAATCAATTTATAATTTTATGTGCATATATTTTGGAAAGTGTGGCTGTCTAATGTCATATTTCATCGTTTATATTTTCATCCAAATAAAAAAATTCACAACGCACATCCTTTGAATAGTGGGGTATTAGTTTGAGTTCATGGGTTCCCCCAAATAAATAGCATAGGTTTGGTGATCATTTTAGTTTTAAAATGAGTATTCAATAAAAAATTCAAAAAAATAAAAATAAGAAAAACAATAAATTTGCACATAGAATAATGAAATGACCTAATGCTTAGCTCTAGGAACTTGGGGATCATGACTCTATAGTTTTTTGTCCTGGAGTTAGTAATTTTATCTCTATTGATTGTAATTTAAATTTGTTTTTGAGTGAGTTGACTCAAGATGATTCTTGAGTATGTGGGCTTCACTTGGTGCCCTAAGGTCTTTGAGCTTGGGAGTCATCGGCAAAGTCTCGCTACATGGGTAGACTCTATTGAGTGCAATTTCAATTACCATGAAAAAATTCAAAAAAAAAAAGACAAAAAAAATATAATAATTTTTTTGAATACTCATCTTAATATTGAAATGTGATTCCACCTAGTGCTTCCATAATTTCCACCTTGAGTAAAGATTAACCCCCCATGTCTATTTCTATGCACAACACATCATCACGCTTAATTGATATTGGATAAAATATGGTGATGAATTTGAACAAAGGAATGGGCTTGGGATTGGGATATTCTTATGAAAATATCTTGTATTAAAATATTTTTATGGGTTTCATGATTTTTTGGTATAAGGGTTTTTTGGTGATCATTGTGTATTAAAATGTTTTTGGAAATGGGTCTTCAAATTTCATATTGTTGAGATATATTTTTCTTGGGACTAGCAAAACTCATGTTGGGGGGTGTGATTAGCCACAGAATGAGACTAATATTCATTGTTAATATATATATTATTCATGTGATTTATTATTTATAAACACCACTTTAGTACATTTTATACTGTGAACATTGATTCACATTATGTTTGTAATTCCCTCTTAAAATGCACTATTACATGGTACATTTTTCAACACCTCTTAAAATAAAAAAAGGTATTTATTTTATTTTCATATTTAATTTTAAGGTTTATAATTACATTGGGAATAATTCATAAGTTTGGAGTACTTGAAGATTCATTTTGGAAGACCACCAAAGTTGTCCATGAACAAACAACATTCTTTGTGAAGTGAATTGGACAACATCCCCATAAAACTAATGTAGAGGCCAAGATCCAAGCCCAATAATTATGAAAATTGAACTGAAGATATAAGAAATCATGGTGAAAATTTCTTACAATAGTGACAGAAGAAAATTATTAGTGTTAAAAGGAGTTACATGTGGCCCAAGTTGGAGATAAAATTCTGGGTCAGATTCTGCATCCTAGAAAAATAGACCACCAATTTAATAATATCTCTCAAACCAAAAATAAATTTGGGAAGATATTTTACAGGCGGTTAGGAGAAATCTGGGGATCCATTTTCTTTTTCTATGGACCACTATAATTCTTCCATCTAGAAGGTAATTTATATGCCTATGTTTGGTAGATGCAAGTTGGATTCCACTTCGGGTTAAGAGTGGAAAAGTCTAAGTTCCACAAGATTTCCATCACCCTAAGCCTACCATACTCAAGTGGGATGACTTTAACTATTGGAGTCTCGACCCAAGGCTTCAAAAATTCTTATTTAAGGTAGTGGTGGTGAATTAGTTGAGCATATGTTTTGTTTTATTTCATTGTAATGTTATGCTATCACTTTCATTTGTAATGTTCTTCCTCAATTGTAAGTTATTCAAATCACTTTAGTTTTATTATAAAACTTCTGCTTCTTCTTATCATTTTCTGTTCTTATTATTAACACATTGATACAGTTTCTTCGTGTTGTGAATTTAGTCACACAAAACCTAGCGAGATTTATCACACAACGATGGAGTGTTTATTACTTTGTTTTTTTCTTCAATTCCTCCCTCATGAGTCTACTTCTCGTTTCCATAAAGATCATAGGATCAATGGAGGGCTAACCCACTTATTGATTGATCCAAGGGAGTATCAAGGGGATGGATTGAATTTTATTTATCACTCCATTAATATCTAATAACTTATTTTAAATGAGATTTTTATTTAATGATTTTAAAACTTCTTCATCCTTATTGAATTTTAAGGCTATACACTTCAAGTGATAATACGAAACATTACCTTGGAGTGCTCATAAACATGATCCTCCAAGTGTATAGGTGATTAGTATTAGAGTGTGTTTGTATGAACCAATAAGTGATGAAGTTGTTTGATATCCTTGAATGAACTCATCTCACCCTTATAATAACCTAGGTTAAACCCTTATCATAATTTGATTTCACTTAAGTCACATAGTGTTCAATTAAACCTATCTAAAATCAACCCAAAGTTGGCCAGTCAATAGACAAACTCAGTCCATAAAATGTGTGTATCTATAGGTTTCTTATTAGGTCTCTGGGGAATTGACAACCCAAGATAATCTACATTTGACCACTTAACCCTAAAAACTTGGGTAAATTTGGGCGATACCAATGTGTAAATACGATAATTTCATTTGACGAAGTGTGGAATACTGCCCCCTAAAAGTGATATGACTCATTCATGACATACATGAAATGTATAAAGGATTGAGTTAATGAACTTATGTAACATATAGAACATAGATATTATACTGGAATTATAATATACCTATGTAACATTTAGTTTTCATTTCTTCAATATGACAAAGAAATGGAAGTAGCATTCATGCGTACGTACGACCTACCATGTCCATGAATGGTGCCTTTAATTTATTAACTCCAAATTTTATGGAATATTATATATCAGATATATATGATATTTAAATTATGAATAATATTTTGTAGATGATGTACATTTCACCACATGTAAAATTTACATCAAAAAAAGTTCATTATAGACTCAAGTACCAAAGAGCAACAAAATGACTGATATGAACTTAAATAATTATGTAATATTTATAACATGGTAATAAGTTATATAAAATTAATAATAAACTTTAAAAATGTTCTCAAGAAAGTATAAATTAACCTAATTTTATTAATCAGGAACATGACGATTGTACGTGATGAGTCAGACTCAAGGTAAGGGAATTTCTAAACTCAATTTCAACTCATTGGGTTTTATACATACTTCGTTGATTATATTATTCCAAGATTATGTGTTAAATCACTAATTATTTATTTATGTTTTAATTTACACTTCCATTTGTGTGGATATAATCTTGCTACACATAATAACCCCATTGATAAATTCTTACATCATTTATATGAACTTTGTAAGGTAAATATCAACTCAATCTCATTTCATTGAGTTAAAAATCTATGTCATTAGTTTTAGAATATGTTTGAATGACCTCTGATTGTTTTACATTGAATATAGAATACAATATTTGTAATGGACATCGTCTCAATATCCTTTCATTAAGACATTTCTTGATGATATGCACCTTTATTTCTTTATAAAGTGTATATAAATCACCTTTTACATTACTTATCCATATTGTATCTATAATCATGATATTTAATATCTTTTAAAATGTTCTACTTTCATGTGGCATATAATTTAAATGTTCAAAATTGTAATCTACCCTTTATCTAAAACATCATTTTAAATGTTTTAAATATTTAATCTTCGAAATACTTCTCCTTCATTCCCTTGTTTTAAAAATGATTTTAAAGAATTATTTATGTAGAAATGAATGTTTTTAATTGTAAATTAATTTCAAAAGTTTCAAAGTTTTATGGGACACTTTGATTTAAAAATATTATTTTAAAATGTTTTAATTGTATTTTAAAATGGGATTGATTATTTCAATAACTTTGAATATATATATATATATATATATATATATTTTATGAATGGAATTTCTTGCTTTTATGTCACTATTATGTATTTATGTTTACTTTACATGTTTACCGTTTTATTTTAAAATAATGTGCTTTCATTTATGAGTGTTTGGCTTGTAAATATGAAATGTGATTTCAAAGTGTAAATTTCATTTTTCTTTTATGATTTGATTATGTGTTATGATTATGTTATGGTTCTTGGAAATTGCTTATGTATACAGGCGGCTACAAGATAAACCAAGGGCAGGTGGGCCTGTGATATCTCTCCAATGCATTGGGTAACGTGATGGAGGTACACATTAAGGTTTATCCTAAGATATTTATGGAATATACTATGATGGGTATTCCAAACATTACCATGAAGGTTACTCCCTATGTAGCTGTGGAAGATACAATGTACGTATGATGTAGATGCCACAAGTTACCTTTATGTTTTATGATTTCTATGAATTTTGTTGGAATTTTATGATTTTATGATGTAATCTAAATAGTTTATGTTTTATGGGAGAGAAGTATGATTTTTTGAAAATGTTTTCATGGGTTTTAAATATTCATGGACTAATGGTTTAATTTCTTATTTTATATTCCTTACTGAGATTTTTATTCTCATCCCATGTTTTTGAAATGTTTTCCATAGGGTATAAGGATGGGTAAGTTAAAGGAGGAAGTCAAGAATATTTTTATCATGAAAGGAAATCATGTTTTGTTTAAAGGGTTTACTTTGGTGGAAAAAGTGGATACTGAGTGTAACTATCTACATGTAATGTCTAGGTATGTTATAAACTAATTCTATAAAACCCTAAACCAGAAAATATCCTCAATCTAAATTCTTAACTTAACTCAATATTATGTAATCTTTAAGGATAAGTCATTATAGTTGGTATTAGAGGATGGTTTAGAAAACTTTGGAGATCAGGCTATTTTCTTAATGGTTACAGATATCATCATGGGTTTATAATTTTAAGGTAGATCATAAGTTCAATGTATTAGAAACCCCTTTTGAGGCTTTATGATTTGAAATATTAAGGTGACTAATGGTATTTTTAGAGACATTCACCTTTGATTAAATCGTGGGTTATTAATTTTTGGGATTCTAAATGCGAGGTATGAGATAACCTTTGAGGTTATAATATGTTATGGTTATTTTTTAGGATTTTATCTCACTTTTGGAATGTTATAAAATTATATAGTTTTTGAAAAGGGGATACATGAAGACCGTGTGAAAACCTGTTGCATTGGAAAAAGATGTGGGGATCGAACCCACAACCAAAGTATGACTGGGATTTATCACCTAACAATGGCCTATGTGAAGTCCCTGGTTAGTATGACTTATTCTTTTTAGTTAAATGATTTTATGGATTATGAATACTTTTATTTTTGGAACTTATGTTTTATCAAATGGATATCCTTAGTATAGGAGACTGATTTGGTGATTGGGTGATAAATGTTATTTTGGAAGACATTCAATATTTTGAGAACAATATATGCCTAAGGAAAATAGAATACTATGTGATTTCATTTGAGGTGTAATGGTTGAATTTTATTTTGTAAGAATCTATGTTTTTATTCTGGAAATATGGCGATTTGGGTAATTTATAGAAATGATTAACCAATCATCGAGAATATGTGATTGGGTTAATTATTTTTAAGTATGAGACTTTAAGATTAGTCTATGTTATTTGGAGATGAATTTTAAGATTTATCATGGAATAATATATGAAAAAATACTTCTGAATTTTGGGTTCAAATCTTAGTTTGGATTATTTTGAGGAATTTTAAGGACATTTTTTTGTTAAATTGTCTATTTAGAACTTAGATATTAATTTTAAATTTTGGAGATTAAAAGTAGTCCATTTCCTTATAACGGATTAATATTTTTGGGGTATTATCTAATATTGTACTAACAATTTTGGTTTTGGTAAATTTTTTAAAGGTAGGAGAAACAAATAGTTAACATTTTATGGATGATATGAGTTTTTATAAGTTGATTATAGTGCTTTAGGCATGAAAAAATCATATTAAATGCTCATTATTTAGTGAAAAATATGAATTTGTGGTGGAAATTGATTAAGGGATTAAATTCTACATTTCAAGTATGTATATTTACTTTTGTTATTATTATATGTATTAAAATAATTCTTCAACTTTATAAAGTGTATCTTAAATAAAAAATGTTTTACATTTATCTTTTCCTACTACGAAATCAAAGACCATTTAACCCATCACAAGTTTTTTGGTTGTTAACTTTCTCCTGATCATGTAATCTATCACTCTCCATTAGAACAAGATGGTTAGTTTTTCTTCTATAACCATGTTTTTCTATATGGAACCCTAGTATGTATTATCTACGATGTAGATTTGAAATAAAGGTATTTTGAAAATTCACACCCTAGTTACCAACCAAAAATTCAAATTGATAGGAAGAAATTTATTAAATAGGTGGAGGATGTAATATCCCATGTTTTAAGAGAGAAACACTACGTTCAATAGTGCACATGATACAGTAAATCAAGCTTAAATGAACAACTAAATATTATTATTTAAATGTTACCATTATAACCTAGCTTTTGGAATGGGTGGAATGAATATTATCAACAAAATTATAAAAATATGGTTTAAACATGTTTATATAATTATTCTTTGGTTACCAAATTTATTAGAAATCGAAATAAAAACCAATTGTGTAACGACCCGAAATTTTTAAATAAATTTTGTTTCCTAATTTTTTGTGTTATTGTTCTACTCAACAAAAATGTTTTATTTGATAAACATGATTATAATTAAAATGAGATTAGTGGGTTTTGACTATTATATAACCATCGGTCAATATGACCGCTGTGAACAAAATGTTTTGATTATTGTCTCTAAATATAAGTAATCTTGGTTAATTATTATAGAAAGAAGATTCGATGGCCTCACCTAGTAGTCTTGGACCGATCGAAGCCCATCTAACAGAGCTTGGGAAGGAGGTAGCACCACTGGGCTTTACTCTGAATCAAATCCAAGCCGAACTTCATCATGTGAAGCTGGAACGAAATCGCTTTCGTGAGAAGTTCAAACTGATAGAAATTACTACTCGGGCAATGTTGACTGAGCCGCCCCAAGCTTCTATCACCCTAGCACACCTTACTCTTAGGTCATATGCTGGTATTATAAGGGGTTATGTAACGAGACCGTAACTACCTTGTGTAATCCTTGTTTTAAATAAAAATTGGGATTTCTTCTTATGATGAAGTTTATGAATTTTGAAATGACCGGATAAATATAGTATGCATATTTTTGATGAATTTTAGAAAAAGGATATTTTAAATATGTTTATGTAAACCCTAAATAATTAAAAATGTGTAATGATTTTCAAAAAATGGTCTTCTGCAATTATGTTCAGTACTAAATTTAGAGTCTAATAAGATCAACTTGATTTTTGATGAATAGTAAATTATGAATAGTGATTTTATGATTAGGATTAGTAATATGACCAAATGGATTAGTAATCTCACTTAAAGAAAGTTGTAAAATAATCTAGGAACCTTGATTAAGTAATGTGATTCAATAAAATAGTTAAATAACGGTTTCATTAATTATTATTCAAGTATTAGTTTTTTCGGGTGAATAGTGTTTTTTAATTAAAAATTTAATTAAAAATAATTTGAAAATTATTTTTATAAAAATGACTTTATTTTTGAACTCAGAGCATCGATATTATGTTATGGTAATTTTTGGGGTTTTTTCTGAAAAAATGAATTTTCGATGAATAGTGTTTTTATTTAAAAATTAAATTAAAAATATTTAGAAAATTATTTTTATAAAATGGATTTCATTTTTGAAATCAGAGCATTGATATTTGGTTAATGTGAATTTTTGGGATTTTTCTGAGAAAGTTGAATTTTCAGTGAATAGTAAAAATACAGTTTTAGGGTTTCCGTATGTTTAATGACATCATAACGGTGTCATGATGATGTCATGAGATATTTTGAGGTTTGGCCGGCCAAGGGTGATGAATTATTGTTTTGGGGGCCCCATGTGGCCTAACTCCATGATAAATGACAAGGGAGAGCACATGGGTTTGAGAAAAGCACATGTAAGGTGTCCCTTGGCCATTAATGCCTTGTCCCCTCACTTTCCCTATAAATACCAAGCCCTCCTCTCATCCATTCGACTCCCCACTCATTCCCAACGAATTTCTGGTCTCATTACCTCCCAAGGTGCCCCCAATCCCTCAAGGTCCCAACCTTTGAGGTTTAAGAGTTACATTTTAAGGTAAGAGATCCGACCCCTCTCTTTCTTTTCATGTAATCTCTTTTATGTCATTCCTTTTATGATCCATGTTTTTATGTGAGAGGATGTTCTTTTATATTCCTCTTACTGCCCTTTCATGTTTATATGATGAGAGATCTCCTCTTACTCTCATCATTTCGTTTTATGAAAGTTTAAGTGACGCCGTTAGGCTGCCGAATTTTTAAGGGATTCTTTCACCCTTCTCATTTTTCAAGTTCGATTTTCATGTCAAGTCTTTCAAGTTCCTTTTTATTATGTTGGGGTATGATATCTATATCTATCATACTGATCTCTTATGATCATATGATGAGGGACCCTATTTTATCTTGTCAATTCTTTTTTTTGAAGTTTAAGTGACGCCGTTAGGCTGCCGAATTTTCATAAGAGAAATCAAATTTTTGTCTTCCTTCCATGTTTTTCATTTCAAATGTTATGTCCTCCAAATTTCATTACCATGTCCATATATCCTTCTTATTCTGTCCCCTACTGTTTTATGGATCATTTATGAGTGGGTGACCCATGTCCCCTCTCTTTTCAATGTTTTATAAAACCTTGTAACATAGCCGTTATGCTTCAGAATTTTTGTCTCAAAATGCCTCTCTCTCTTTTCTCAAAATTATTTTATGTTATAAAGTGAATACTCAAAGCTCTTATTTCTACAATGGTATTCACATATATATCAAAATTTCCTATTTTAAATTCTGGGATTTACATACATGAGACCCACTTTCCCTTCCGTGGGTTTAAAGTGCCGTAAAGATCATGTCTTTAAAGCAGTTTTTAAAACGTTATGATTATGAAATGAAACCCATTTATTTTACGCTATATGGGTTATTTATGAAATGTTTGATGATGATATATGTGTCTCACATTATAATAAAGGCAAATTTAAGGGTGCTCCCTGATAGCGCTCCAATGCATTGGGTAATGATGTAACCACTAGAGATTACAATTTTCACGATACCTTGGTGAATAACCTTGGTAATTTTAAAATGACACCTTGGGGATGGACCTTGGTGATATGTTCATGATTTTATATGTTAAATGATGTAGCCACATCTTCAAGTTGTGAAAAAGTTTTATTTTTATTATGATATGCCTCATGATTTCATTTTCATGACTTAAAGTTCTTTTCATGACTTTATTGATGTATCTCAAGTTCATATGTAAAATGTTTCACTTGTTTCCCATGCTGGGCCTTCTGCTCACCCTTCCTTTTGATGTATGTCCCCAGGTTATGGGATGCAGTAATGAGCCTAGGGTGAACATGAGGAGAAGCCTTTCAAGTGTTTAAGAATAATGTTTTTTTTGTTTCATGTTTTATGTTCCTTGTTTCCAAGACACTAAACCTTAAAGATCCCCAGTTCCGTGTAATGGAATGAAAAGTTATGTTATAAAAAGATGGGATGCTATAGTTGGTATCAAAGGATGGTTTAGTTATTTTTGGAAATTAGGATATGAAAACTCTAGGAAGAACCCTGTAGAAAAGTTTAATATAGGAAATCTTCCTGGTATTTTGGTGAGTATTAAGTAAGGGGTTGCCAAGCAAATACATCCCTGTCTGGATACGAGCAGGTAGAGGTGGCTCTGGCACATATGTACATAGGGGTAAAACCCGAATACACCGCTTTGAGCTAGACTCGAATGGGAACTGGTACACGACAACGGGCCTTGCTGCACTCTTGGTTACGACACTCCCGGGGGATATGCTTTGGTAAATTCATAAGCTTGGTATGAACCATTGTTAAAGGAACAAAGATAAAATAAAATAAAGGTTCACATAAGAATATACGATCATTCATAACCTAGATGGGAACCTAGGAGATCACAAGTTAGGGTATACCTTTCATATACAAGTTATCCTTATATGCTTTCAGTTCCTTTTCATGATTATTAGCTAAGTACTTAAGCCCCTAATTATGCTTTCTCTTCTTAGTTAATGGTGGGAAATGGAAGAACATGTTCCGACAACCAATGTGATAGGAAATGCGATGATTTTCATATTAATATGATAGGGATGATTAGGGGATTAAAATATGATTATTATTTTGGAATACGTTCATTATTTTGGGAACCATATTTGATCGAGGTAAATAGATTACTACGGTATTTTCATTGAGGAGTAAGGTTGACTTATATTTTGAAGAATTGATGAATTTAAGGTGGACTTATAGTAATTTAGGTTACTTATGGGAATGATTAACCTATCTTGGGTAAAATATGTTTAGGTTAGCTACTTTTGTTATAAAATGTTAGGAGTGGTTGATATTGTCTAGAGATGAACAATGAAGTTGTTTTGGAAGACTATGTTATCAAATCCTTCTTGTATTTGGGTTTCAATATTAGTTTGGTTTGTTTGAGGAATTTTAAGGACCGTTATTTATGGAATGGTCTATGATGAACTTTGGGTAGTACCATGGAACTTTGATAATTTAAAAGTAGTTTCCATTCCTATGGGATTCTTTCTTTTTGAATAGTTGTTTTACCTTGACCTTTCTGTTTTTGGGATAACGTTTAAAGATAGAAGAAATAGATAGTTAATCTTTTGTAGATTATGTGATTCTATAGAAGATGATTCTTGTGCTTTTATGAGACCAAGTGTTTTTGAATTCTCATCATTTGGAGAAAAGATTAGTGTTGGTAGGGACTTGTTAAAGGATGAAACTCTACTTGAAGGTAGGTATATTTTCTTATGTTTTTGTTCTATGTAGTAAATGAAATTCTCAAAATTATGAAAAGAAACGTAAAACAAAAATGTTGTTGGTTTACGTTTCCTACTAGGTAATCAAAGACCGTTTACACACATCATAAGTTTGGGATTTTCTCATGGTTAACTTTCTTCTAATCATGTTCTCTATCACTCTCCCTCAGAACTTGACCCTTTGTTTTCTCCTCCATGTCCATGTTTTCCTACATGGAACCCTAGTGTGGGTTAACTCGGGTGACCTTTGTACTTTCCTTTCTTTATTTTAAAGTAATAGTTTTACTAACTCCTTTTCCGATGTGGGACTTTCAATGAAATTTCAAAACCCAATTTTTAAAATTGCGAGGATGCAATTTCTTAAGGGGGAGAGATCGTAACGACCCGAAATTTTTAAATAAATTTTGTTTCCTAATTTTATGTGTTATTGTTCTACTCAAAAAAAATGTTTTATTTGATAAAAATGAGATCAGTGGGTTTTGACTATTATATAACCATCGGTCAATATGACCGCTGTGAACAAAATGTGTTGATTATTGTCTCTAAATATAAGTAATCTTGGTTAATTATTATAGAAAGAAGATTCGATGGCCTCACCTAGTAGTCTTGGACCGATCGAAGCCCATCTAACAGAGCTTGGGAAGGAGGTAGCACCACTGGGCTTTGCTCTGGATCAAATCCAAGCCGAACTTCATCATGTGAATCTGGAACAAAATTGCCTTCGTGAGAAGTTCAAACTGATAGAAATTACTACTCGGGCAATGTTGACTGAGCCGCCCCAAGCTTCTATCACCCTAGCACACCTTACTCTTAGGTCCTATGCTGGTATTATAAGGGGTTATGTAACGAGACCGTAACTACCTTGTGTAATCCTTGTTTTAAATAAAAATTGGGATTTCTTCTTATGATGAAGTTTATGAATTTTGAAATGACCAGATAAATATAGTATGCATATTTTTGATGAATTTTAGAAAAAGGATATTTTAAATATGTTTATGTAAACCCTAAATAATTAAAAATGTGTAATGATTTTCAAAAAATGGTCTTCTGCAATTATGTTCAGTACTAAATTTAGAGTCTAATAAGATCAACTTGATTTTTGATGAATAGTAAATTATGAATAGTGATTTTATGATTAGGATTAGTAATATGACCAAATGGATTAGTAATCTCACTTAAAGAAAGTTTTAAAATAATCTAGGCACCTTGATTAAATAATGTGATTCAATAAAATAGTTAAATAATGGTTTCATTAATTATTATTCAAGTATTAGTTTTTTCGGGTGAATAGTGTTTTTTAATTAAAAATTTAATTAAAAATAATTAGAAAATTATTTTTATAAAAATGACTTTATTTTTGAACTCAGAGCATCGATATTATGTTATGGTAATTTTTGGGGTTTTTTCTGAAAAAATGAATTTTCGATGAATAGTGTTTTTATTTAAAAATTAAATTAAAAATATTTAGAAAATTATTTTTATAAAATGGATTTCATTTTTGAAATCAGAGCATTGATATTTGGTTAATGTGAAATTTTGGGATTTTTCTGAGAAAGTTGAATTTTCAGTGAATAGTAAAAATACAGTTTTAGGGTTTCGGTATGTTTAATGACATCATAACGGTGTCATGATGATGTCATGAGATCTTTTGAGGGTTGGCCGGCCAAGGGTGATGAATTATTGTTTTGGGGGCCCCATGTGGCCTAACTCCATGATAAATGACAAGGGAGAGCACATGGGTTTGAGAAAAGCACATGTAAGGTGTCCCTTGGCCATTAATGCCTTGTCCCCTCACTTTCGCTATAAATACCAAGCCCTCCTCTCATCCATTCGATTCCCCACTCATTCCCAACGAATTTCCGGTCTCATTAACTCCCAAGGAGTCCTCCCAAGGTGCCCCCAAGCCCTCAAGGTCCCAACCTTTGAGGTTTAAGAGTTACATTTTAAGGTAAGGGATCCGACCCCTCTCTTTCTTTTCATGTAATCTCTTTTATGTCATTCCTTTTATGATCCATGTTTTTATGTGAGAGGATGTTATTTTATATTCATCTTACTGACCTTTCATGTTTATATGATGAGAGATCTCCTCTTAATCTCATCATTTCGTTTTATGAAAGTTTAAGTGACGCCGTTAGGCTGCCGAATTTTTAAGGGATTCTTTCACCCTTCTCATTTTTCAAGTTCGATTTTCATGTCAAGTCTTTCAAGTTCCTTTTTATTATGTTGGGGTATGATCTCTATATCTATCATACTGATCTATTATGATCATATGATGAGGGACCCTATTTGATCTTGTAAATTCTTTTTTTTGAAGTTTAAGTGACGCCGTTAGGCTGCCGAATTTTCATAAGAGAAATCAAATTTTTGTCTTCCTTCCATGTTTTTCATTTCAAATATTATGTCCTCCAAATTTCATTACCATGTCCATATATCCTTGTTATTCTGTCCCCTACTGTTTTATGGATCATTTATGAGTGGGTGAACCATGTCCCCTCTCTTTTCAATGTTTTCTAAAACCTTGTAACATAGCCGTTATGCTTTAGAATTTTTGTCTCAAAATGCCTCTCTCTCTTTTCTCAAAATTATTTTATGTTATAAAGTGAATACTCATAGCTATTATTTCTAAAATGGTATTCACATATATATCAAAATGTTCTATTTTAAATTCTGGGATTTACATACATGATACCCACTTTCCCTTCCGTGGGTTTAAAGTGCCGTAAAGATCATGTCTTTAAAGCAGTTTTTAAAACATTATAATTATGAAATGAAACCCATTTATTTTACACTATATGGGTTATTTATGAAATGTTTGATGATGATATATGTGGCTCACATTATAATAAAGGAAAATTTAAGGGTGCACCCTGATAGCGCTCCAATGCATTGGGTAATGATGTAACCACTAGAGATTACAATTTTCACGATACCTTGGTGAATAACCTTGGTAATTTTAAAATGACACCTTGTGGATGGACCTTGGTGATATGTTCATGATTGTCTATGTTAAATGATGTAGCCACATCTTCAAGTTATGAAAAAGTTTTATTTTTATTATGATATGCCTCATGATTTCATTTTCATGCCTTAAAGTTCTTTTCATGACTTTATTGATGTATCTCAAGTTCATATGTAAAATGTTTCACTTGTTTCCCTTGCTGGGCCTTCTGCTCACCCTTCCTTTTGATGTATGTCCCCAGGTTATGGGATGCAGTAATGAGCCTAGGGTGAACATGAGGAGAAGCCTTTCAAGTGTTTAAGAAGAATGTTTTTTTTGTTTCATGTTTTATGTTCCTTGTTTCCAAGACACTAAACCTTAAAGATCATCAGTTCCGTGTAATGGAATGAAAAGTTATGTTATAAAAAGACGGGATGCTATAAATTGAATATAAAGGATATGTTTTTGTGAAACCCTATTTAAAAGAGAATAATTATGTTTATAAAATAATATCACTCTTTAAATATTTTTATATTTTATATACTAAATTTTAATGTTTAAAATTCATCTTATATGTTTTCTAGATATTATATAAGAACAAATCCAATTTTTTTGGATAAAAGATGTATTTTTCAAAATAAAATACAGGTTTACCGCCTTTTGATTGAAAACCCTTTATAATTTGAGTTTTTGTCACTTTTATATGTTCTATTTAAAAAAAAAATCTTTTTTAGAAGTGGGAAATAAAATTTACTTGGTCAATTTTTTTTATTTCTATGATAAAATTCATTTTAATGAATAGTGAAAAATACTAGATTTTAATTCAAAACTGCCTTTTTGTCTAATTTTTTAATATAGTTAGAATGTAATTATAATTGGTTTTAAAGTTTAATTAGATTAAGTTTTTATCATTTAATCCAATTTTGGTAATTTGAAGTAATTTGACATTGAAATTATATATAAACACACGTCAATCTTTTGATGGTTTTTACTTTTTAAAAACCTGTTTTATTATTTTGACAACGAGAATTAATTTTAAATTAATTACTGCAACTTGTGTGTTTTGAATTTTTAAAAATTAATTTCATATTTTTAATCATAAGGTTAAATTTTTTTAATAGGTCCCTTTTATTTTTGTATATTATGAATAGTAACTTCAGTAATTATTTTTATTTACCATGGTTAAAGGGTAAATCTAGTAAATAAGGGTTAAAAATAATATTATAATAAAATGAAACTACCCTAACACATGTTATAATCTTATTTTATGAGATATATAATACCATAATCATCCTTGGGTCTAATTTAGGACCCCATGGATCAACTTGGGTGTGATAATGACTTGTTATAATAATTAATTTAAATTAAAGAGAAATATAACATAAACATGTATCTTTTTACTAAAAAAATTTAATATAGGGTTATATAACTAATATATTTGAATATAAATAGTAATTATAAATATAAAAATATTTCCTAATTCATGATATTTTATTTATAATTTTTATACTTTAAATAAATAAATTTATTTATGACACAATGATGATGCAGTGATTACCTTATTAATGAATGATTAAAATAAATGATATTATAAAAATTAAAATAAATTTAATTTGAAAGTTTTGATGTTATAAACTAATTTTATTGATGATTATGACATGTTATATTTTCGTTAATGTATTTTTATTGAATGAATCATGCTTTTATGACTTTATGAAAAATCAATTACTAAATAGTGTCAAAATTGGGATAAATGAGTTTTTAAAACAAATACTATTTTATTAAATGATATAATAGTCATAAAAATATAATATTAGGTCAAATAACTTAGATAATTTTAAAAATTTCATTAATGATCCACTTTAGGTTATATTGGCATTTTATAGTAACAATATTAACCATATTGTGTAAAACTACAATAAGACATGCTAAGAGTTAATTTATTTATGTATGGGTTAAAGACAAATGATAAGGTTAAATATATGATCTAAACTTGTATAAAACCTATTTATTGAGAGTATTTAGACCTATAATTATCTTATCTTCAAAATATATCACTTTGGAGCTATTATAATTCTAAAATAAATTTATAATAAAATAATGTTTCAAGACTTTCATAAAGTGCCCCTCCTCCCTCTTATAAAAGACCACCACCTCTACCCACTTACTCACACATCTAAATCCCATTATATCACCCAAATTATGAAAAAATAAGCTCAAAAAATCCATAAATTCCTCATATAATTCTTACCTTGGGCATAAAGAAATTCAAGAAAGCCATTTGGCTCAAATCAAAAGGAGTTACCTGATTTTGAGGTAATGTCTTCTCTCAAGCTCCTTTCATTTATTTTCCTTATCCAACCCACTAAACTCTATTTTTTAAATTATTTTATAAAAAACTAGTATCATAAATATACTAGTATGTTTTTTTGATAATGTTTCCACCTAAAATTACACACACCTCCATATAATGGATATAGAACATACTGTTTCTGTGTACGGTGAACTACTACCTCACAAAATGATGATTGTTCAATTTTATTCTACCACCTATATTGGTGGCCATTATTATGGAACTATATTTATATATGATGAAAATTATATTTATATTTTCTCTATGATTATTAAATTTTTATTTACAGCATACCTTTAAGCTTTCCATAATGTGTAAATATGATAATTTCATTTGAGGAAGTGTGGACTACTGCCCCCTAAAAGTGATATAAATCATTCATGCCATACAGGGAACATATAAAGTATGGATTAAATGAAATTATGTAACATATATAACATAGATATTATAATTTAATTATTATATACTCATGTATCATTTATTTTTCATTATTTTAATATGATAAAGTAATGAAAGTAGCAATCATGCATACGTACGACCTACCGTCTCCATGAACGATGCATTTCATTTCCTATCTCCAAATGTTAGGGACTATTATAAATACCTATATAATGGATATATATATGATATTTAAATCATGAATAATATTATTGATATGATGGAATTTTTACCACATGGACAATTTACATAAAAACAATTTCATTTTTGACTCAAGTACCGAATAACGACAAAACGACCAATATGAACTTAAATAATTATGTAAATTTTATAACATGGTAATAAGTGATATAAAAATAAATAAATTTGAAAAATGTTCTCAAACAAGTATAAATTAACCTAATTTTTTTTATTCAGTAACATAACGATTGTACGTGACGAGTCAGACTGAAGTTAAGGGAATTTCTAAACTCAATTTCCACTCATTGGGTATTAAACATACTTCATTGATTATATTTTTCCAATATTATGTGTGGAATTACTTTTTATTTAATTTACACTTACCTTTTTGTGGATATACTATTTATATACATAATCAACCAATTGATAAATTCTTACGTCATTCATATGAACTTTGTAAGGGAAATCTTAACTCAATCTCATTTCATTGAGTTAAATATCCATGTCATTGGTTTTAGAATATGTGTGAATGAACTATAATTGTTTTACACTAAATATAAACTTATATTGGGTGTATTTATATTTTTCACACATAATTATATCATTGATTTATCCTTAATATGAGGATACAATCTTTGTAAGGGACTTCGTCTCAATCTCCTTTCATTGAGACATTTCTTGATGACATGAACCTTTATTTCTTTATAAAGTATATATACATCCCATTTTACAATACATATCAATATTATATCTATAATAATGATATTTAATGTCTTTTAAAATGTTCTACTTTCATGTGGTGTATAATTTAAATGTTCAAAATTGTAAAGTAATATTTATCTAAAACAACATTTTAAATATTTTAAAGATTTAAACTTCTAAATACTTCCCTTTCATGCCCATGTTTTAAAAATGATTTTAAGGAATAATTTATAGGTACATGAATTTTTTAAGTGTAAATTCATTTCAAAATTTTCAAAGTGGCATGGACACTTTGATTAAAAAATATTCTTTTAAAATGTTTTAATTTTCTTTTAAAAGGGGATTGAATATTTCACTAACATTGAATATTTTTTATATATATATGTCATGAATGTAATTTATTATTTTTATATCTCTATTGTGTGTTGATGTTTAATTTACAAGTTTACTATTTTACTTTAAAATAATTTTTTTTCATTTATGAGTGTGGGGCTTGTAAATATGAAATGTTATTTCAAAGTGGAAATGTTATTTTTCCTTTATTCTTGGATTATGTATTATGATTATGTTATGGTTCTTGGTAATTGATTAAGTATACTAGTGGTTATATGGTAAACCAAGGGTGGTTGAGCCTGTGATATATCTCTAATGAATTGGGTAATGTAATTGAGGTAAACATTAAGGTTTCTCCTAAGATATTTAGGGAATATATTGTGATGGGTATTCCAAACATAACCATGAAGGTTACTCCCTATGTAGATGTGAAACCTAAACTGTAAGTATGATATGGATTCCACAAGTTAATTTTATATTTTAGTATTTCTATGATGTTTTGATGGAATATTATGATTATATTATGTAATCTAAATTTTTTTATGCTTTATGGGTGATAAGTATTATTTTGTGAAATTGTTTTCCTGGGTTTTAAATATTCATGGAATAACGGTTTTATTTCTTATTTTATATTCCTTACTGAGGTTTTTTTCCTATCCCAATATTTTGAAATGTTTTCAACAGGGTATAAGGATGGGTAAGAGAAAGGAGTAAGTCAAGAATATTTTTATCATGAAATGGAAATCATGTTTTGTTTAAAGGGTTTCCTTTAGTGGAAAAAGTGGATACAAAGTGTAACTATCCACATGTAATGTCTAGGTCTATTATGTAATAGTTATGGCCTAATTCTATAAAACTCTAAACCTGAAGAGATCCTCAATTTGAATTCATTATTTAACTCAATATTATGTAATGTTTAATGTTTGGGCCTTATACTTTGGTACTTATTATAATTAATTTTTTTTAAGAAAATCTAACCTTATTTCTCTCTTTGGTTGGAAATATGTTTTATTCAAAGACCACATTTTCTAATTGTTTTTTAAAAAATGTTTTCAAATGAAATTTTAAAATAATTTTCATGGAAAATTATTTAAAAAACGTTTTATGTTTTAAAAAGTGTCTAAAATGGTTTTAAATTTTTTTTATAAGTTTTCAAGGTTATTTTTAAAGAAAATTGTTTTCAAAATGTTTTATGTAAAAAAAAGTTTTTTCAAAGAATAAAGGATATTTTACTCAATAAATGTTTTAAATTATTTTTAAATCTTACTTTATAAGTTTTTAAAATAAAATAATTTTAAAATGTTTTTTTCATTAAAAAATGATTTTAAAGAAAGGTTATTTTCCTTAATAAATGCTTCAAGTGATATTTTAAAATCCTTAGTGATATAAGATAACATAATTTGATATGGTTTATGATTTAATGGGGATATTATCCAAGTAAACCATCCTTATTATTTATTTGGATGGTTTATGTTTAAGATTATGAGTTGTTTATGAATCCCATTTCTATTCCATGAGTTATACCATGATAAAATGCTTATGAAACCTGCTTCCTTTTTTGTGTTATTCTATGATGAATTGATTATGAATCATATCTATTTTAAATAGGTTATAATATGATGAAATTTTTATTATACCCATTTCATTTCATGGGTTATGATAGGATGTTAATGAAAAAAATCTCTTTTTGTGGTTCATGATATGATTAATGTTTTATTATCTTATGTAACACATATGTATGAATATTATGTGATGGTTGGGACCTATATATCGCTAAATTGTATTAGGTAAATATTTATATCTCATGAGATAGACATGGATGGAATGGGGAGTGAACCCAGTTCAGTAAGGGAATTTGTCTACTAAGATGGTCTTTGTAGTAAACCTTGACTACTAAGATGGTATTGGGAGTGAATGTCGACTACTAAAATGGTCTTGGGAGTAAACCTTGACTACTAATATGGTTTTGGGAGTGAAAACATTCCACTAATAGTGGATTGGTAGTGAACCTTTACTATTATGGAAATCATTTCATATTTTTATGTGTCTGTCACAATTCCATGTCTAATTCCTATGTTATGATCTCATGGATTATGCTATTGATTCCCATATGATTTATATCTTCTGATCTGCCAATATTTATGCCATTAATCATGCATATGATCTTTTATATGTATGTTTTGATATTAAAATGGTATTATCATGTTCTCATACTCTTATATTCATGTTATAATTACTTATATCCTCTATTTACCCTTATTGAGCATCTGACCTCACCATTTCTTAGGTTCCTTTCTATAGGTCATGAAGAAATGTTTTAAGTTTGAGTAGTAAATGGGAAGATATTTTTGGGAAACATTTAATATATTTAACCAATTTTTAATATTGTGTTCCACGTTTCTAAAAACACTAAACTATTATAGTCCTTAGGCATGTAATTTTGTAATGTGATGAATATTCATCCAAAATGATGTAATATTTATGTATGAGAAGCCAAGGCCTCTATAATTTATATAAAAGAAAATTTTTAGTCATACTTTAGATACTAGGATGATAAAACTTTAGTGAGATCCCTAGGGATATTTCTAAGGATATGTCTAGTGATGTATCTAAGGATATGTCTAATAATGAGTCAAAGTATAAGAAAATGTACTGGAATTTTGGTGAATAATTAAGAGAGTGGTTTCCAAGAAATTAAATCCCTTTATGATACTAAAAGTGTAAATGGCTCTAGAATAGAAGTACCTAGGGGTAACAACCCTGAAAAAACATATTGAGCTTGAATTGATCATGAACCGGTGCATGACAACTGGCCATGTTGCACTCCCAGTTTGGCACTCCTTGGGGATTTTGTTTGGAAATTAAAAAAATCTTACAAACCACCATGAAGAATTAAAAAATATGATGACAAAGAATAACCTAGGATAAACCTAAAGTTCCATAAATTAAACTGTAAGGTTTCATGATTTAGACATTCTACAAGTGATTTTCATGATTATGTGGCTTTCCACTATGATTAGTGTTATTCACACTATGTTTTGGGTTTTAGTTTATGGATGGAACCAGATGGAATCATGTTAAAATTGAATATAATGGAAAATATAGTTACTATGAGTGACCAAATTGAATGATTAATATAGATATAGATATTTTTATTTTTCCTAATTAGATATAGCGATATATTATTAACATTTTGAGATTCAATGATCTTTATAACACATAGAATAAGTGGAATATGGACTTTTATGAATGTTCATGTGGTAATGAACATAGAGGAAAGAAGAATAAGATTCCTACTTATCAATAAGGTGGGAATAAAAACCTGAAAGAATATCTCAAATAGAGGGTAATATTATATCTATGTGGAAAAGGGTTCATAGAGTGACAAATTGTTGAGGAGTTCAATGTCTTATCTATCGAGAACATGGTCATTACCCGACTCAATTACCTGACCCAAGAATTTACATATAGACCAAGGAAGGACCTATTACATTCCAATCATTGAAGTGGAATTATCGAAGTATTTACATATTTGGATTCAAGAATTATGAATTATAAAATATATAAGGATTGTTTAGTATAAGTTTTTTTGTTAAAAATTTCTAAAGATATTTTGAATGACACCGATGGACTAGAAAAGTGATTTAATGGCATGGTGATATTTTTATTATCGAAATGTACCCATTAATATGTTCTATATTCTGAAAAAATGATGTTTAGTATGGATAAAGAGATGATTGATATGGATAAAGTAAATGGATATTATGGACGACCTTAGAACTGATCAAGGATTTGTTGAAAAAGTGGTTTGTGTTATCATTAGTGAATTTTACAACATTTTTTTGAATTAATTAATATATCCAAATATGTATATAAATAATTTTTTAGATAATTTATTCATATATTTTGTATGCAATAATCAAGAGCCATTTTATGGTGTGTGGGGGATTAATGATAAGTTGATTTTGTAAATTTAGTGACCTTATTTGTAAATATTTGGAATTTAATCTTATGGAAGGATCATACGGTTAACCATTTATGTAATTTTTTAAAATGAATTATGGATAAGGTTTTATATATTAAAGTATTACTTCGCCACATGAAGATTTATTCATATTAGATAAAATTTTCTAAATTTTTTGTTGGGATGATAAATAATTATAGACATAACAACTTATCATTATATTTATGGATATTATGATCAATTAGTGATTCAGACACAAAAAATAATCCTTTATTTATTGGACTAAGAGATGAAGTGAAATTTGATCAAGGCACAACCGATAGATGAGATTGTTCTTATGAAATGGAATGAAATCAAGTAAGTATATCTTCTCATGAAAATTATTTAATTTTATGAAAAGGATTTTGAAATATAATTTTATCCTATTATAATAATTTTTGATGATATCAATGAAATATTTAATGCCTCATTGGTTTATGGTGTTGTGATTGTCACTTTCTCTGAATCACCCACTTTCTTGTGATTAGTGATCTTTATCACTCTCTATGACTATTTATACTTTTCTTCTATTCACACCTATGTTCTCCCATTTTGAAACCTAGTATGTGTTATTTCGGATGACCATAACATATACCTCTTCTAATATTCAAGAGTATTTTTTATTAAATATTATTATGATTTAGTTTTATATGAAATTAAATTTCAATTATTAAAACTTTAATGACCCAAATGAATTTTGAGGGTGAAATTCATTTTAAGGGGGTAGATTGTAACTCCCCAAGTTTTTATGAATTATTATTTTTGGAATAAATTAAATTTATATTATGGATTTAATTTTATGATACACCAGTTTTTTTATTTGTATGAAAAAACCAAGCTAATATTGTGCTAGACACAACATTGAGTTTAGTTTGAGTTATAGACAACTCGTTTAGTTTGCGCTACACACAAGGAAAATTTTTACCGAGTATTATTAACATAATTATTTAAAATTAAAATTATCTCCTATCCATTAAATTGGAAGGTAAAAATGGGATTTAATAAATTATGAAAATATGTGGTTTAATTCATTGGTTACCAATTAATTATAAATGAATATGAAAACCAATTGAATAAAAATAAGTGTTTTTATAAAACAAACTATTTTTATGCACTCATGGTGTTTTATCTTAAAATGTTATATTAATTACTATTAGTGGACGATATTAAGGAAATTTATATATTATATAATAAATAAAATGTTTTAACATTCATCCAATATATTTTATAGGCATAAGATAATAAAAAATCCAATTTTATACATAAAAAACATATTTTTGTAAAGGAAGTTTTTCCACCTTTTAATAGATATATTGTTTTAAAACTAAATATTGAAACTTATAAATTTTATTCAAAAAAATAAAAATAATTTAAGAAATCAAAATTTAAAAATTTTCTTAGGGTGAATTTTCGGTATTTTTCTTAGAAGTTTCATTTTTTGATGAATAGTGAAAATTTCTGAATTTTAATTGAAAACTAACTTTTCATTTAATTTATTTGTATAGTTAAATTATATTTTAAATTGGTTTTAAAGTATAATTAGTTCAATTATAATTATATTAATCCAATTTTAGTCATTTTAATCAATTTCAAATTAAAATTGAATATAAAAATTTTATAAATGTTTGATCTTTTTCACATTAAAAACCCGCTTTCTCATCACGTCTTTGGGATTAATTTTAAATTAATTATTTCAATTTATGTGAATTTAATTTGGAAAAATGGATTAAATATTTTTAATAAAAATAATTTATAATTTATTGTAAGTTTAACTTAGTATTTTGCAAAATTGATTCGTGCAAATAGTTAAAATTAATGATAGTGATTAAGGTAAAAATGAGTGTACTTAGTGGTTAAACTTAAAATACAAGGTGTAAAATTACCCACCAACTTATCCAAAACACATTATATAGAAATATTTAGACCCATAACACATTAGGATCTATTTTTATGAGTTAGTGGGATACTATTCCATGAAAGTGACACATAATAAGTTAAGTAAAGGAAAAGACAAAAATGATTCTTTTCTTACATTTAATTCTATAAAGCTTTGAGATAGGGGAAAATATAACATATATTTTTTTATGAATATATTTTTGAATTATAAATGATATTTTTATATTGTGATAATTTTTTTAAATTTTTAGAGATGAATTAATTACTTTAAATGCTTAAGAGACACCAATATAATAATTATTTAGTTAAGAATTAACTAAAATAAACAATACTAAAAATATTAAAAGTGAAATAAATTGAAGGAATTATTGTATTAAATTAATTTTTTAGATGATTAAATCATGTTATAATGGTTTAAATATAATATATTTAAATTAATTTATTTTATTGATATTTTTAAATTCAAATTATATAAATAATGTCAAAATTGACACTAATTTTATTTTATTATAAATGACATTTTGTTAAATGATTTAAGACTACTAAAAATTCTATATTCTATCAAGTTATTTTTAAATGATAATAAATATAAAATATGGTATATTCGTGGACAAATTTATCTTTTATAATGAACATATTCACCCCTAAATAGTAATAACCTTGTTAGTGTGATTATGGTCAAAGTAGTGTTTTTGCGCATCATGTGTGCTTATGTTAAAATTAATTTCCAAAAAATATGATATTTTATAAATTATAAATTAGATATTATATTTTATAATTATTGGGTATAAAGTTTCTAATAATTTTCACTTTTATTTATTCCAAATGGATAAATTACCTAGGTTAGAAAATTTGTTACCTTAATAAAAACCAAAATGGTAGAAATAGGAAAACATAGAAGTTAAGGAAGAAAATTAAAAAATGAATTTTTTTTGTGGTGGAGGTTTTTTTAAAATAAATAATCCATACCCTCCATTATTATCCAATTTTTGAGCCACATGAGGTAAGGGAGACCTTCTAATAGTAAATACTTTTGAGTATTTACAAGAATGTCACTCCTCCTCAACTATAAAAGGACACTCACAGTCACCCATGCTTCACACCTCTCAACCCATTTGGATCGACCAAACACTACCAAAATCAATTCAAAAAATTACCTCCCATAATCCTATAAGCCTTAATTTGGGCATAAATTCAACCAAGTAAGTCCTTTGGTTCAAACCAAAAGAAGATACCCAAATAAGAGGTAGCGTTCATCAACAAATTTTTTTGTTTTATTTCTTCCTCAAACCCATTAAATTATTTTTATATCATAATTATATAAAAAACTTAGTATATTAAATATTATTATATATTTTTATGTTAAGGTTAAACCCTAAAATCATACACACATCCATCAAATGGGTTATGAAATCATCATTCGTGTGTACGACGGACTACCGCCCCGCGAACCGATGTCGTTTGTTTTTCCATTACCACCTTTCAAGGTTGGGAATAATGATGTAAATATGATTTATATATGATATATATGATATTTATTATTTTATTAATATTTTTTAATTTTCATTTCACACATACCTTCATGCTTTCCATTTGTTGGGAATATAATAACTTTATTTGTGTATACGTAAGACTACCGCCTTGCGAAGCTATATGACTAATTCACACTATAAATCGAAAGTATTAATGATGTTTTTAATAAAAATATATGATATATATGAAATAATATATTTATTATAATTATAATATATATATATATATTAATTAATTTTATTTATTTTAATACGAAAAGAAAATGGAAACAAAATTCATGCATATGAATGACCCACCAAATCCATGAACAGTGTATTCCATTTTCTGTCACCAAATTTTATGGAATGATATAAATAAATATGCTTAAAATATATATTATATCTATACCATGTTTAATATTATATATATTATGAAACCATGATCAAATTAGGAGGACCAGAAATGCAAAGTCAAAACATGTACGAAAAACAAAGTGGTTATTACTCAGAATGCAACATTAACATAAATTTGATAATAAAGGGGTGATAAAAGTTCATAAGAAAATAATACATGGAATGATATATAAGATTATTTTTCTATAATATATGTATAGTAAAATTATATTTATTATAAATGAGGTTTTAATGAGTATGAAAAAAGTCAAGACATAAGGTAGGGTATTTACTTCTCATTTTTTTTTACTTTTGTGAGACACATGATATATTCACCACCTCTTTCTTCAATGTGGTGTATATACTGACCATGTATGCAATTTATTATTCTTATAATTAAAATATTTGGTATTTACACATCTATTTGAGGATATCTCTTTTATGGGGTTATATTTTCAAAGTTTCCAAAGCAGGAAGATAATTTTGTCTCAATTTTCCTTCTTTGAGACACATGTTATGTTGTGAACCTATATTATTTTATGAGGTATATATAATGACCGTTTGAAATTTTATATCCAGAATATCCTTATTTTTATTATATTTTAATATTAATGTAATTATTATTCTTTCACATGGATTTTGATTCAATGTTACCAAAGTGATAATAGTTTATTGCTACAATCTCATCACTTATCAGGATTGTTTATGATTATACTTCCATTGATAAAATATTATGATACATATCTCAAGAATTTTCATGAATTTTTTTATCCTTTGGTCATTAATGATATCCTAACTTAATTTTACCATTTTACCACTCTTTGATACTTAAGATAATTAAGAAAGTGTTTTTAAAAAATTCTACCATTATTTCTCTCTTTGGTTAGAAATATATTTTATTCAAAAACCAGATTTTATAAAAATGTTTTCAATTTTTTAAAATGATCTTTTAAGATATTTTTCAATTAAAATAATTTTAAAAATATTTTATGTTTTAAAAAATGTCTAAAACGGTTTTCAAATCATTCTTTATAAGTTTTCTAGGTTATTTTCATAAAAAATGTTTTCAAAATGATTAATGTTTTAAAAAAATATTTTTTAAAAGAGTATAGGATATTTTCCTCAAGAAAATTGATAAATTATTTTTAGAGATTAAATCATAATTTTTCAATGTTTTTTTCAAATTAAATTATTTTGAAAATGTTTTATGTCTTTAAAAAATTATTTTTCAAAGAAAGTCTTTTTTCTTTAAGAAATTATCCAAGTGATATTTCAAAATCCTTTTCTATCTGAGATGAAATCCATTATTATAGTTTATGATTTACTGGAGATATTATCGAAGTACACCATTATTATTATTTCTTTAGGTGGTTTATGTTTAATATTATGAGTTTTTTTATGAAACTTACTTCTATTCCATGGGTTATACCATGATAAAATTCTTATGAAACCTACTTCATTTCATGGGTTACTATATGATGAAATGATTATGAAACCCACTTATTTTCCACAGGTTATAATGTGATGAAAATTTTATGATACACGTCTCATTTCATGGGTTATGATATGATGTTTATGAATCCCATCTCTTTTTTATGGTTAATGATATGATGAATATTTTATTATCTCATAAGACACATATATATGATAATATTATGATGAGTGAGACCTATATCTCACTACAATGAATTGGGTAAATATTTATATATCATTATATTGACATGGATGGAATGGGGAGTCAAACCAATTCAATAAGGGATTTTTTACACTAATATTTTCTGGGGAGTGAACCTTGACTTATAAGATGGTCTTAGGAGCGAACCTTGAATAATAAGATAGACTTGGGAGTAAACCTTGACAAATAAGATGGTTTTGGGAGTAAACCCATTCCACTAAGATATACTTGGTAGAGAGCCTTGAATACTATGTAAATAATTTCATATGTTTATGTGTACACCTCAATTCCATGTCTTATTAATATATTATGCTCTCATGGATTATGATATTGATTACCTTATAATTCACAACTTATAATCCTCCAATATTTATTACACGAATCATGTGTATGATCTTTGATATATAGGGTATGATCTTAAAATGTTACGATCATGTTCTCATACCCTTATGTTCATGTCATGCTTACATATCTCCTTTTTTTACCCTTACTAAGCATCTGATATCACCATTTCTAATGTTTCCTTTCCCCAGGATATGAAGAAATTTATTATGTAGGAGTAATAAATGAGAAGATCTTTGTGGGAAACATTTAAGATCTTTCACCAAGTTATTAGATTGCGTTCCAGGTTTTCAAAGACACTAAACTATTATAGTCCTCAGGAATGTACTTTTGTAATGTGCTGAATATTAGTTTAAAATGATGTAATATACATGTGTGAGAATCTTGTATCTCTATAAGACAACCCAAAGGGAATAACCCCAAACTCATAATTCTTCTATCTAGTTTGAAATGTTTTCTTCAAAATATCTTAATCCTTCACCTTCCACTAATGATAGCCTGACCTGAGATCAATATTTATAAAACACTTTTCTTTGTAAAGATGATCAGAAAAATCATCGATATGAATAAAAAGATACTTGTTCTTAAAAGTGATGTTATTTAAGGATCTATAATCAACGAAAAGTATCATTGAACTATATTATGTTTTTAATAAATAAAATAAGAGAATCTCATGGTGAAGTTCATAGATGAATGAAACATTTATCTTGAAACTCTTGTAACTACTTTTTCAATTCCAACATTTTTACCTGATCCATTTGATAAGGGGGTTTTGAAATTAGATTAGCATCACTAACTAAGTCAATAGTAAATTTAACCTCCCAATTAGGAATAAAACTAGGAAAATCATTAGGAAATACATCCATATATTCATTCACTACTAGTGAATCACTAATCTGAACAATTTATTTATTTTTAATAAGATGACCTAGGTAACTTTCACATCCATATCTAATCAATTTCTCACCCTATTGATAAGTTATCAAAGGTATAAAATCATTTAATATAAATTTATTATCTCTAAAATATATCTAATAATGATAAATTAAAATCTAATCCATAACTAGAATTATATAAAACTCTACTAAGGGTAGTTCAATAAGATTTTTAGGAAAGAACACATCATTGATAATAATAGAAAGATTCCTATAAATCTTGGTTGCTTTAATATTTCCATCCAGAGTTATCACCAAGCATTTTATATTTTTTTCATGCGGTTATATTAAAATTTTACATGAAAATTTATCATAAATGAATGAATTAAAAGGTCTAGAGTCAAATGGGGCATTGACATAATTTTAATAAACAAGTAATGTACCTTTCATTACTTCATTAGATGGTCCAACAGGAACCATAATAGTAGAAAATGATTTTTACACTCCTTTTTTTCTTTTGATTTTGATGATTTATACCCTGTATAACTAACTTCAGACACATGTTATTAAAATTCCCCAACTCGTTGAAATTAAAAAATCTTTCCATAGGCTAGATATCTATTACCCCATTCTTAGATTTTTCAGGACACATTTCTTTGTATCCATGAGCCCTATGACGAAACTTACCACACTAGTAATAATTTTCAAATCCTATCAAAAATTCTATGAAATGTTTTTTATCACAATTAGAAAATATAGGGATATTAATTATATATTTATTAGTTGTATGCTTCTCCATTACTTACCACCTTGACCACTTATTACTCTCATCACCTCAAGGAACAAAAGTGTCAGCAAACTCCTTCTCAACTATCTCAACAAAACAAAAAATTTCTTATAAAGTTTAAATTATTATAAGGCCAATTATCTTAATAAATTTGGTATCAATTCAGAGTAAAATCTATTAATTTTACTATCAAGGTCCTAAATAAAATTTTGCATGTACCTTGAAAATATTGTAAAATTTTATTCATATGTAGCTACTAAATCTTCATCTTTTTTCCTCAATTAGAAGAACAGTTTCTCTATTCCGAGTTGAAAAACCTTAGGGATATATTTCTCTATAAAAATATTCTTTAATGTATCCCATTAAATGGAATCAAGATCTTCTATCATTCTTGTATTCTTAACCAAATACCACTATAGATTTTCTTCACCTTCAAAATGATAAATGGAAAGAGTTACCTTTTGATTCTTTGAACATCCCATGGATCCAAATATCTTTTCCAAATCATTGATCCATTGTTTGACTACCATCAGATCCAAGTTTCAACCAAAATTATGAGGGTGTTATTTCATAAAATGACCAAATATTAATATTTTCCTCTATGGTATATCTAGTTTCTCTATAACATGGCCGCCACCACCATTTATATCCTATGTCAATTGAGCCATCACTGCAACAAATTTCTCAGTTCAAATTCTAAATATTCTAGGATACTGATTTATAAGGACATTTTCCTCTTGATACCTTCTTATATCATCTTCCCTATTTTCTATATGGAAAAAGATTATGAATATACATAGATTAAATGAAGAAACATCGTAATATTCACATTCTATATCATTTTAACTTAACTATAAAGTATAATATCTCAAGGGTATTTTATTAACATTACACTAACCTATAAATTCATCTAAAACTTTTCTTTGATACCAACTATAAGGACCCATCCTTAAACATTAAATTATCTAGTTTCTTTATACTAGAATTAATTTTCTTCCATTTCCAAATATATTTTAATTTTAGTTTTTTATATAATTAGGTCATAAATATTAAATAAAAAATACATACATTACAAAGTGGAAACATCCACTAAGTATCCACTTTTTCCATAAAATGAAACATGTTTTATTTTTATGAAAAATATTAATGAATTTAAACTTGAATCATTTGTTCTTACTCTTCCTTAAACCCTATGAAAAACATTTAAAATGTGGGATGAGTACAAAAATATTAGTAAGAGACATAAAAAAAATAATTCCATTAGTCCTGTGAAAAATATGAAAACGTATAAAATTTTTATGTTTATCATGATATTCTTTGAGCATATAAAATAAATAAAGTCCAAATTAAAAATATATATTTTTTTTCAAATAAAACCTTTAAAATCCATAACAATAAAATATAAACCCTTTTTGGTAACATAGAGAATTATATTCACAAATTATATTATAAATAATTGGATCCTAGTTAAATCCATAGGAGAAACCTCTTCAATTAACTCTATCATTATTTCCTTTGAAGACAAGGAATGTTAACCAATGCATTAAGGATATTTATCAGGATCACTTACTGTATAAGATATATCCAACTCACCCATCATATAAGCTATATCTGGACCACCCTCATAAATGATGTATAGAGCTTACCTGTCATATAATATGTATCAGTATCACTCATAATATAAGTTGTATCAGTCTCAACCATCATCATATATAATGGTAAAGTACCATATCATAAATAAAACATTTTAATCTTTAAAATTTTCATCATAAAACCCTTGTAAAACTCTTTTGAACCCATATGAAAAACATTTTCAAATATCGAAATACCCTTTCATTTTAAAAATATATTTTCAGAACTAAATTACTTAGAAAAAGGGAAGAAGGATTTTAATTTAAAGAAAAAACAGATTATTATAAATGAATACAAAAAATAAAATAATAATTGCATCAGATGGTAAATCCATTGACACCATATACATTAATATAGAACATTCCTTTTTTTCCTTATGTAAAGAAATTCAAAATGTTCCATATAAAATATGTAAAAAGATTAAATTAGAAAACATTGGTAATAAATTGAAACGGGAGATAGAATTTCTTTTATAATTCATTTATTTACATATAAATACATCCATAAAATAATTTTAAGAATATGGACATAAAATAAAAATAGTTATAAAATAAATCTTTAAAACATTTTAAATGAGGTTTTAAGTTAAAGTGGCCCTTACCTCGTGTCTAACATGTCACGTATGTTATTTATCCTCCTAAATAATAAAATTATGTTAATTATTTACTTTATTCATCATCTTTTTAAAGTTTATTATTCCTTTTATTTTATTTATTACCATGTTATATATAATTACTTAATTAATTAAGTTCACTTTAGATGTTTTGATGATATCTAGATCATATGTCTAAAATGACTTTGGTATATTGAATATGGTAAAAGTGGTAATTATACCATCATATAAAAAATAATAACCATGATATAATAATTATTTTTATACCCTAATAAAAATTTTATATCCATCCATGAATGGTATACAAGAGAAATAAATCACATTGCTTTATAGAGGTGGTAATCCACATGTATGCAGGAATAAAATTACCATTTTACCACTTGAAGGTAAGAAAAAAGATAATGTATTATATTTATATAATTATAACTATTTAATGAATATAATATATTTTAAATCTATATTTATAAACAGACATGTGAGGCAGTGATGGAAATAAAATTATATCAGTTCACGAGGTGGTAGTCTGCCCTACACACGAAAAATGGTTTCATTTTCTATTTGATGGAGGAAGGATATGGATATAGGTTATTCCATTAACATAACAACATATAAGTATATTTATGATACTGTTGTTATTATTTCATCATGGTTGAAGAAGATTTTGAAGGAGTTAGAATAAGTGATAAACTTGAAATAGGCCAGTTGTTTTTATACCTTCTCATCAGACAACCTCTTTGGATTACACATTAAGACTCCTAGGTTTGGTCTTTTGGTGAGACCAGGACCTATAGGATGTTATAAGTGTAGTATTATAGAGACTTATATTGGGATTATATGAACTATATTACTCAAAATGTGTGAGGAAGAGAGGAGAGGAGGTTTCCTTTTATAAGTGAGTGGAGGGGAAATCTTGGAATTACTTAAAGTATTAAATTAAAATAAATTAATTTTCCTGAGAAAATGGCTCCAAATTGATGTAATTTAAGATAATAAAAGGATTAGTCTAAATAATATCATCCAAAAAAACTAGACTAGTTTATATTATTTTTCACCCTTATCTATTTGTTTTAACCCCTTCTTAACCCTTTCGACAATTACAACGATATCAATGTTTTTATATATTATAGTAGTTAAGAAAGTTACTATAAAAGGAAAAGTGACCCATAAATGAACCATGATTGATATTATATACCCTATCACATTCAATTAGATAAATAAAAGTTTTTGTGAATTTTTTAATCATTTAATAAATATTATTTGTTATAAAATATCATTAATATCATTTTTGGAACTATTAATTTAAATTGAATTTAATGGAATCAATACAATAATTTAATTTGAATATAATTTTTTTACAAAAAACCTAATATGTGATATTTATATATAAAATTAATGGGACACTAAAATTAACCCAAACGATATCATTTTTAGAGTTTTTAAAATTATTTACTTGATTTTTCTATTGCTTGCACAAGCAATATGTTTGTGTCACATAAACATTTAAGGTAATTTTTTCATTAATAAAACTAGAAATAAATTAACATCATAAAAATAATTTCTTTATTATAAAAAAACCTTTTTTCACAAATATGTTTTTCTCTGTGTGAATATATAAGAGATATTTAGAAGTAAGAGAGTGAAATTTTCTATTTTCCTTTACTTAAAATGTTATAAAGGTCAAAATAAAATCTAAATGAAAAAGATCATATTTTTTAATTTTGGATGGTTATGGAAGAAATAGACTCATACAATAAAATAAATTAAAGTATTTGAATTAATTTTAATCCTTATCACATTATTTTTAACCTTAATTACCCAATTTACCCTTACTGAGGTGACACATATTTAGAAAAATTACTATTCACAATGAAAAAATAAAAGGGAAATATTTACCTATTTTGGAATTCTAGATTCCAAATATGGAATCAATTTTGTAAGATTCAATTTATATAAGTGAAAGAAATAAATTTAATATTAAAACCCAGAACATAACAAAAAATAGTTTTTAGAAAAATGAATTTTAAGCCCAAAAACGAACTTATACCAAAATATGGTATAATGATGATTAATATGTAATTAATTAGATTATTTATAATTAAATTAGAATTATTTTAATTTAATATAAAATAGTATATTATAATTATTTTATTTTATTAAATGAAATGACAGTTTTACAAAAAATATGCATTTTCACTATTCACTGAAAAATAAATCTTTCTAGAAAAATTAATAAATTTTACTCTAAGATAATTTTTATGCGATGATTTTAAAAATGAAGTTTATTTTTTCAAATTAAAATTATAAAATTTATAAATTAAACTTTAAAAAAACCCTTATAATATTAAAAAATGAGTTTAATAAGAATAAAACTATTTCTTTTTTTTAATGAGAAATTACATAATATTATTATAATAACTCTATAAAATATAATTGATGAATACAAATATGTCATGAAATTGAATTACTATTAAATTTACCTTGGTTGTTATAACTAGCCTAGAAACACATACTTATTTGAACTTATACTTGGTATTTGGTACCCTACAATAAGGTACCTAGTGGTCCTACTATAATAAAAACAACAAGGTCGACCTTAAATATACCCTCCCTATATCATAATTCCCCCAAAACCCCCCAAAAAATTTAAAATAATTCCAAATAAATCCAAGAACATTAAAATTTAAAAAAGCATACCTCAAGCCTAAATTTATTAACACTCCCACCATGTGGATTCTCATCCCTGAGAAGAATCACTGAGCATTCATAATGAAAAAAATTCAACCACTGGGATCTCATTTATATTTCTATCTCCCAATTATCCTCTTATAAATATCTAATATTCTATAAAAAAGATAAAACTGGTATGAATTCTCCCTAAAAACTCTTCTCACTATGATCAACAGTATACACCTATCTCTTGATGAAAGATATATCTGATTCCAACTATACATCATCACACTAAAGCACATGATATTTATTTGGTTCATATTTCCTTATTCAGGATACATGGAAGACACTATGACTTAAACTATACTTCCTAGATAATTATAGATTATAAGAATCCTCCATAAAACCTCTCTAAAATTTCATATAGTCTAAAAAACTATTGATCTAACTTCCCTTATTTTCTTAATCACTGACGATCCAACTGAGGTGATACATGATGAAATATAAAACCCCTTATGAAAAACTCAATAGGATGGTGTCTTTGGTTAGCATAGTAATTTTACAAACACTAATATATAACTAATCTCTTCTTAATATTTTTTACATGATAAAAAGTATCTTGTACTATGCTAGGCCCAAATAAAGGTTCATATGTCTCTTTTATCCAACACAAGGGTGAACTACATGAAATTCCATGTAAATAATCAAATTAATCAATAATTATTTGTATATCAATAATAATTTAAATAGTGAAATCAAATTGGTTGTCGATGTACAAATGATAAGCCACGGAAAACTTCAAATATTTTTACAATCCTTAGTAAAATCAATATTTTAATATTTCATCCGGATAAAAAACAATTCTATTGGGTATCCCATGAAGTGTCATAATTTCTTAGACATGGAACTTTGAAAATTTATTTACTATTTGAGTCTCTCTAGTCAAGATAAAATGAAAAACTATCGTTAACTGATATATGATAACCCAAACTTCATTATTTCCCTTCAATGATCTCATTAAATCCATTATAAAATCAATGGTTACATCATCTAATTGCTACTCCCAAATGGACAATGACTGAAGCATTCTTGAAGGAATTTGATATTCACCTTTTACCCTTTTATAGGTAAAGAGATTAGGGAAATTTTTTACTAATTTTATCCATTATTTTTATGTTTGTTTTGTGTTTTTTAATTCAAAAAACCCATATACGTCATCGATCTCACTCATTCGGGGGTTTTAAATAATCATTTTTATAAATATGAACTTTAATGATTAATTTGAGTCATTTTTGGGATATCATTGGTTCATTATTTTGAGAACATATATTTTCACACAAAAATATATATATTTCTAGTGATTTAGTGTTATATAAATCATGATCTAACATTTTATTTCATTTTCATAAAAACTTTTAAATATATTTTTATTTGATATATATAATTTTTAATTTAACTTTGTGTATATTTTTTTATTTTCATATAATTTTTTATTAAATTGTATAGTATAATAATAATTCAATTTCTTTAATTATTCAATTTATTATTTATTCATACATATTATTTATTAAACATATATATTGACATAATATTATATTAATTATGTATATAATTATTTAATATGTAAATCATTTTACTAACGTTAGTTATATACCTGATTTTTTAATATTAATTTATACTTATATTAATTATAGTTTAGAAATGTATTTTACCTATTAATAAGTTATAATTTATTATTTATATAACTGATTAATTTAAATACCATATTTTATTATATAATTATAAATTATATTTTAATATTCATTTATAATAAAAACATACTAATTCATATTATATATCATTTAAGAAAATTAATTAATTATAATTATGCATTATTAGAGTTTTAGTGTATTAATGTTATTTCCGTTGTTTGTATTTATAATAAACTAAAATTAATTTGAACATAATTAATTTATTATTATGACGCAAACTAGGCCGCCTATAGAAAGCATGAAGCACAAACACCAGTAGTATTCATTAAAACCCTCTCCATGTTTCCACCCAAGGCATACTTTATATATGTACATGAAATATAAAATGATAATCTCTTGATACAACTAACATTACAAATTAAAAAAACATTGGATTACTTTCTCATTCAATGTTATGCTACCCTATTTCTTAAAAAATGATAAAACTAGTTTGTAGTATTTTTGAACTTGATCCTTCTTTGTTGCATGAAAATCACTTTAGATCCTACATCACCCATGGAATGAAATATACATCATCAATGAATACAAAATCATTATTATATCAATGTATGTGAAAATAAAAATATTTTGAACTTCGATATTTTTTAGCATCATTTTTCAGTATAAGTGCAGCTAAATTTTAATTTAGTGGCAGTTTTTTCATAATCTTTGATGATATACTATTTTTTTATAGTCAGGGTTGTTTTACAAAACTAGTAAATGGACTATTATACCATAAACATAGAATAATCATAATATGAATAGTATTAGGGAGTGTATGAATTTATTTAAGACTTTATGGGGTGAAGTATGAAGATATTGAATATTCAAGAGTGATTCTACACATGTGGAGTAATTGTGTTATAAACTGTACACTTGTGTTGATCTTAACAGTGTAAGAGTGTATCAAATGAACATTCCAAATAAAGTATAATTTAAGTCTAAGGATTAGTAAGGTGGATCCTATTTTGAGAATTTGAGAAGCAAGTATACGAGATAGAGTCAATGTTTTACTAAATAAATAATAGATATCCAGAGGGTAAGATAATACTGGAGGAGAGAAGCTATGATTTGGATGAGGAGTGTGGTGCCCTTAATGAAATTTTTTAATGTTTCTTTCTCCCTGTTATTATTTATCTATTTTATTTCAAGTGTTTCTTAGTATTTTTTTAATTTTACAAGTGAGAATTGTTTTTTAATTAATTTTTCTTTTACCTCTCCTTCTATGAGTGGTTATGTGTTGATCTAAATTATTAAAAATTAATGCTCACTTTTTTGATCACTAAATGGATAATAATTGGAATATAGTGAAGTACTGATGGTTGATACTAGAACCAGGCACTATGATTGATACACTGTATATGGATAAAAAGTAGCATGGATTATCAAACCATTCCTCGGTTTCTTGATAAACTACATATATAGCTTAAAATCCTTGTAAAATGAAAATAAAATAGAGTCATTGAACCTCATCCTTTGAAGTGGGTCTTGATAATAAACCTTACAGAGACATGTGACTTCATCGGGAAGTCCTTATGGTGCATTGATGCAATACTCTAGGTGTAAAATATTGGAATTATCAGGTATGTCACACATTGATTTCATCCCATATCTAAGTGTTTTTGTGTTATTATATTCTTGGGTGAAGTCTCAAGTAACTTCTATATTGATTTGGATGGATTCATGAGCTTTTAAGGGGGTTTATAGTCTGAGAATGGTTTGGGAAATTATGTAGTTCTTCCTTCTAAATCGCATGGATTATTGGTGAGAGGCAGTAGATGGCTCACGATTGGTTTATGTTTTACCAAATCATGTATCCAAACCATGTGGGATCCCTAAATAGGTATGGAACCTCATATAATTATCACACAATTATATCTAACTATGCAACATCTCCCAGGAAAACATAAAACTCAGAGCAGAGGAAAAAACAAAAATGGTGCACAATTTACCAAACTGTGCGGCCAAATCATGTAGGTTCCCTAAATAGGTAGTGATCCTCACACGGTTGGTGCATGGTTTAATAATTTATTCAAACAAACCATGGAAAAAAATTAATTAATCCAAAAAATTGCGATTTTAACATGAAACCTCCTTGAAACCCTACATTATTCCATCTATTCCTAGGGATATCAAATATAGGGATCCTAGTGACAACTCTTAGTGATTAATCTCCCTTTGAACTCCAATTATGATGGATATAGAGGCTTTATCCCAAGGGAATTTAAGGTAACAGGCCATTCTTCATCCATTATTCTTGATTCTTCTAGATATCCACTCATCTTCTTAAAATGAATCATAAATATAGGCTTTTGTGGCTAGATCTATGAATTCTATTGGGATCTAATATGATATTCTTGATTTATTTATGGATAAGTGGATGAATATAGATAATTTTCATCTTTCCTTGGTCAATTCTAAATCTATTGGTGGAAAAAGTTCTCATTGGGAAAGACTAAATGAATTCAAGCCCTTATCACGATCTTCATTTTGGATCTTGATTCTAGAATCCTAAGGTGATTAATTGGGGATGGTTCTAGGAATCATTGATGTGTGGGATTGATATGTGTGGAAATTTTTAGCATTGGGCACTAATACTCATGAGGTAATAAGTCCTTACCATTTATGACCTTTATATGAATTTTTTGTTATGATTCATATGTGGGTGCTTTTATAGCTATGAGAACCATTGTGGGATATTGTATTTTTGTGATTTTGTATATGACGCGTGTGTGTGGCTTTTGAGACCAATGCATTGGGTTCTATGATTTCACCTTATGTAATATGATCTACTATGTGTGAATGTTTGGAATGCATAGGCATGTATCTAGTATCAATGCGACAAGTGGTTCTTCATGTCTTATTTATACCTTATAGGGGGAGCATGTGCTGATGTTATGTGGCGTCGATGATGATGATGGGACTTGGATATGGGGAAGGCATATGGATGCCTTGTGTTCTGACCCAAGAAAAGGTATGATGTATGATGGACTAATGGATTTTCCCAAGAAAAAGGATAGGGTACAATGTCCTCATTTCTTGACCCAAGATAGAGTATTAGGTGAAAAGTCCTTGTGGACTAACCCTATAAAGGTAAAGAAAAGGTGACCTTGTATCCTGACCAAAGGTGGATCTAGGGATGACGTGACCTTATGGCCTTACCCAGGGCATGATTGGATAAGGGACATATTTTGAGACATGTATTAGCCTTGTTGTCTGATATGATATATGATGACGTATGAGACTTATTGAATTGGATCCTTGATCCAATTTATTTTTTATTATTTTTTATAATTTTAATAATTATAATTTATCATACACTATAAGATTTATTTGTTTAGAGTTTTTTTCATATTATGTATAAATAATCATATGACCATATGAATTTTGAATTGATCATGAGTGATAATTTTTAAAAGTCCTCAAGTGACCACATGATGAAAATCAAGTGAACTTATGTGTGTTGGACTGACCTTGAGTGAAGTGACCATGATTGAAGTGACCTTGTGATGTGACCATGTGATGTGACCTTATGAAGTGAACCTATGAAGTAACATTGTGAAGTGATCAGATGAATAAAAATGAAGTGAATAGAAAAGTTACGAACCTAACTTATAAATTTGAAATTTTTAAAAGTCTTGAATCTACCTTATGACATATGATCACTTAATTACTTTTTCACATTTTAGTTTAAAACATGATTAGTTTTATTTATACTTATATATTTTGAATTACTACATGTTTTTTGACATATTTATCTTGATTTAATTATTCATTAAATACTTATTAATTATATCAATACTAAGTAATTTTATTTGTAAAAATTTTATACATGATTAAAATCTCATCATGTGGGTTTTAGACTCACACTGATTTATTGGGAAAGCACAAGTTTCAAATTTAAATTGGTTATAATTTGAATAGTTTATCTCACATACTTTATGGGTGTTTTACTAGGGAATTTAATGACGATGATTATTTTTTATTGGTAATATATTAATTATCCTAACATGTTATCACTCTAATTTTTTTTAATATTATAGATTGTCAAAGTGACGCATGAGGGTATGTTTTTCATGCCCATTTAATAAAGAAATAATATGTTTCTTTGTGAAGGATGGAATGCAAGGAGCTTTATGATTTGAATCTGTGGTTCATAGAAGAAATCTATATAGGGATTTCAAAAGATCCAGATCAAAAGATATGAGGTTGAGGATATTCTTAAACTGTACTATATGATAAAATTTGGTGATTAAATAATACTCTCAATTGATGTATAATAGTTTGATCCTTTATTTTTAGATAGAAAATTTCTACCTCAACACCTGAATCCTAAATTATTTATCTGGTTATTTGGTTTTAATTATTTATATTATCTTTTGTGTGTGTAACAATATCAGGTTATACTGACCATTAAAATATAGATAGTGGGTTGTGACTCCCAAATAAATCAAGAATTGGGTTATAACAGAACCATAAAATGGATAGGGATTCAATTGTTCCTTGCACTAGTTAAGAGGCAGGTTTGGTTTCTACCAGCACTTCAAAAGGCAGCTTCTGGGTTGCAACTAAAGGTGTAAAAATGGTAGGGTGATCAGGTTAATCCACCGAGTGTATAAAATACTATTCAATAAGGTTACGCCTATAGGTTTATAAAAGATAGGGTAAATAGGTTAAGACACCAGGTGTACAAAAGGCCGTCTTATTGGGTTGTTCCTCCAAGGGTTAAAAATGTTGTCATAAAAGGTTTTTGATATCCCTTAAAAATTTATAGATTCCATTATATTGGGCTTTATCTCTCTTAGTTCATGAGAGGGTTGAATAGTAGAGTAATATAATTTTGATCTGAACTACTATAAAAATAAGTGTGTTTATTTATCATTATTTTTCATTGTGTTAACTTAACTTTGATAAGTGGTTAAAATTATTTTAAAAGATAAATCACCCCCTTCTAGACCATTTTTCCATTCTCATTAGGACCTAAAAATTATTATCAAAAGAGGTTACCTAGCTTTAGAATATTTTTCTATTATTTGTTCTAATCAAATCTCGTCTTAAACATTCAAGGGGAAAATATCTATTTTGAGATGAAAATAATGAATAGATATGATGGTTGGAAACCTAAAATATCTCCACACTTTGATAAAACCGATTATGGATAATTACAGTCTAGCATATAAGATTTTCTAAAACACCTGATCATTAAAAGTTGGATAATCATAGTAAAACCATGCGAGCTGACTAAATTTAACCCTAAAAAATTAGTTAATAACAATATGGTGAAGTATATGCTAAATTACAAGGTGATTAATATTCTATATTGTGAAATTAATAGGAATGCATCCAGTCATATTTAAACATAAAAATAACACATGAAATTTGGAAAATACTTCAAGTTACTCATCTAGGTTATGATAATCTTATAATAACTAAACCATTAATCTTAAGATCTAAGTACCAAGAATTCAAATTGGGAGAATAATAGATATTTAATAAAATATTTCATGGTTTTAAAAGTATTTTAAATAGAATAAGTTCTTTGAGAGAAATTTTAGATAATTACATTCTATTTGAAAGGGTTTTAAGAGATTTAACAAATAAATTAAATACTAAAAAGGTATCTATTAAAGAAATTAATAATTTCATATATTATAATTTAGATGATCTTATTTTATTATTATTGTAATATGATTTAGAATTCTAAAAAATTTCTCAAGAAGTGAATTCAAAAAGGAAAGGTAATTATTTTAAATTAAAAGTGTACATTACCCATCACTATTATGATTTTAAATTAAAAAGAAATAAAATAGACAAAATTTTATATATTATATAAGGAATAATAAAGGAAGGCTACTCAATAAAGAATAATAATAATTACCATGAACTAAAGGAAGAAAAATGGGTAATGGCGATGATGAAGTTATCTGTAATGAGTGTAGATAAAGAGGGAACATCAACCCTAAATACCCAAAAACAAATAATGACCAAAGAAAGATAGAATAATGAAAAAAGGAAAGAAAATTAATGGAATTTTGATGAAATTACACATCTGAATAGAATTCCATTAATGAATCTGGTACTGAAAATGGTACAATGAACCTTTATTTGATGGATCCTACAAAAAAGGTAAGTGAATCTGAATGCTCTTAATCTTCTAAATCTATTTTTTTCTAAATATTAGTTGTATGAATATATTGATATACTCAATAATAAAGTTAATAATATTACCATATTATTCAAAAACCATAAAATCAAATATAAATAATTTTTTTACTGAATATGAAAAATTAAAAAATATTTTTTTGAGATCAAATGATAAATTATATGAATATATAAAAAATGTTCTAGTTGAAAATATAAATCTTTAAAATTTTTATTCATCATTTGAAGAAGAAAAAATAAATAAGTTTGATTCTATTTTGAAAGAAAATGTTGGGATCAAGAATTAAGTTAAAATATTAATAATAGAATTGTTTTGATTTATTCAAGGAAGGGAAAGTTTAGACAAGATGATAAGAATGAGAAAATTGAATAAATAAAAGACCGGTCTTGGATATGAGAATCAATTACCCAAAATTTCAAAGTCCTTTTTTATGAAAGGTTCAAGTGAAAATGTTTCCAAGTGCTATATGTTTTAGACTTCACATAAAGGGATATTATGAAAATAAATGTTCCTTGATATTTCCATAGAATCTTGGTCACACCAAGGATTTTATATCAAAATATTTATCTTCTAGATTTCCTATAAACTATTTATTGATTTTTTTGGGTTCCAAATAATTTTTTTTCTATCCCAATTGGATCCAAATTTTTTTGGGTACTAAATACTTCTTAAATATTTTTCTGTAGGAAAATTTTCTTGGAATCATAAAAAATGATGTGTAATATATGGATAGTGTATTTTCATGACATATGACCAATGATATTTATAAATTTATATACTTTAATAAGTGTGACAGTGGAAATGTTACTTTTGATGATATTTTATAGAGAAAATTAAATGGTTTTGGAGAATTTGTAATTTCAAATTCATTTTTTATTTCAAATTTTTTATTTATTAAAGGTTTAAAACCTAATTTAATAAGTATCTCACAAATTTGTGATAATGATATGAATGTGAAATTTTAAAATAAATAATGTATTACTTTCAATGAATAATTGGTCAGGTTTTTTTTAAGAATAAAAGACACCATTTATTCAATTATTTTTTGAGTTGATTAAATATAATGTCAAATGTTTAAATGTTGTGGAATATGATTTTTTTTGTGGCATAGAGGATTAGGCCATGAAAATTTTAGGTTGTTACGAAATCTTTATAAAAGTAAAAATTTGTTGGTTTTTCATGTTTTAAAACCAGACAAAACATATTTATATGATTCCTACTTAAAAGGTAAGCCACATAAAGAGTCATTCAAGTATGTTCAAGTGGTACAAACTTCTAGACTACTTTAGCTTTTAAATTTGGATTCATTTATCCCAATGAAAACTAGTATTCCTGAAGGGAAAAGTTATGTGTTTACTATTATTGATGACTATAGTAGATTTACATAGACTTATTTTCTTGTACATAAATTTGAGACATTGTCTAAATTTATTTCATTTTAAAAATTAGTCCAAAATGAAAAAGGTCATCAAATTTTATCAATTAGAAGTGATAGAGGAGGAGAGTTTTCAAATATGGAATTTGATAAATTCAGTGATGATAATGGGTATAGTCATAATTTTTAGCCACTAGGACTCTAAAAAATGGTGTGATGGAAGGAGAAAAGACAATAATTTATAAGAAACAACAAGGAAAATGTTAAATGAGTACTCATTACCAAAATAATTTTAGGTATAAAAGGTTAAATCATATTGTTATATTTATAATCTAATTCTTATTAGGATATTTTAAATAATTCATATTATGAATTCTACAAAAAAACGAAACCTAGAATTGGATATTTCAGAGTATTTGGATGCAAATTTCAAATTCATAAGTTCTAAATATTCACAAGAAAAAATTAATTCAAAATTAGTTGAAGTAATTTTTCTTGAATATTATAATTCAAGTAAGGAATATAAAGTTTATAAAAAAATAAAATTATTATTTAAAGAATCTTTAATTGTTAAATTTGATTAAAATTATTTGAATGAAATAAAATATTATTTAGAATAGGTTGAGGAAGAGTTTAGAGATTTTATGTTTATTGGACCTAAAAAATTAATAGTTGTATGAATATGTTAAATGTGACATTACTTATCATGAACAAACTTCAAAATTCTATAAAGATCACATATTTGACAAGGTAATTGGTGATATAATTATTGGTGTAAAAACTAAAAATTTCTTAAGAAATGTTTATGCTTATTAATATTTTATTTTTGATTTTGTGCCTTAGAATATTGATGAATATTTGTTTGATTCAAATTATATTATGGAAAAGAATAAATAATTAAATAAATTTTATAAGAATAAATTCTAGACCTTATTTGAACCCCATAAGGGTCAAAATATTATTAGAACCAATTGGATCTTTAGAAACATGTTAGATAAGTCTAATCAAATAATTAGAACAAATATAACTTAGTGGATCAAGGTTACAATCAGGAAGATTGGAATAATTTTAGAGAATATTTTCCCCCATTTCTCTAATTTGAATCAATAATAATTTTTTTTGGAATATGCATCTCATTGTGGAATTAATTTTTTTACAATTGATGTGAAAAGTTCATTGTTGAATTGATATATTTTTGAAAATATTTTTATAAAGTAGTATCCTAGTTTTGAGAATGAATATAAATCTTACCTTGTTTTGAAACTCTCAAAAGATATTTATGGTCTAAAACAAGATCCTCTACCATGATATGAGAGGTTGTCTTTATTTATTTTAAATAATGATTTTGAAAATGGAAAATTTGATCCAACCTTATTCATAAAAATATATTCAAAATATATTTTGATATTACAAATATATATTGATGATATTATCCTTGATTCTCCAAGTGATATTTTTTAAAATGAATTTTCAAATTTAATGTCTTTAGAATTTGACATCAGCCTTATGCGTGAACTTAAATTATTTTTTGGGTTTTAAAATAGTTCAAAGAAAAAATGGTATATTTCTTTATCAATTAAAATATACTAAATAATTAATTAATAAGTTTGGTCTTAATAATTTTAAAAGATAAAATATTCCAATAAGTATTTCTTATAATATATACTATTATTAATATAGAAAATATATTAATAATAATAGGTTTAGAGCTATGATTGGTAGATTACTTTATTTGATATCATCTAGACTAAATTTGATGTTTTCCAATATGTATATGTGATAGATTCCAATATAATCCTAAATAAATCTATTTTAAAATACTTAAAAGAGTAATTAAGTATGTTAAAATTTCTATTAATCTTGGATTATTTTATCTCAGGAATACCTATTTTGAACTATATAGATTTTCATTTTCTTATTTTGATGGATGGAAAATTGACGTAAAATATCATCAGGTATATGAAATTTTCTTGGTAAATGTATAGATTCATGGAATTCCAAAAAGAACAATTTAGTAACTTTATCAACCACTGAATGTGAGTATGTTTATACAACATCTCATTGCTCAAAACCTTTATGGGTTAAAAATATCTTTTAAATTTTGGTTTTAATTATGAAGATATTCTAATTTTACATGAAAATAATTCTATAATATTTATTTATAAAAACACTTTACACCACTCTTTGTCTAAACACATAGATATTTGATATCAATTAATTTGATACCATGATAAAATGGGGAATATTATTTTGGAATATGTTTATTTATAAAAATAGTTAGCTAATTGTTTTCAAAACCCCTAGAACTAGATAAATTTGATAGAATCAAATTTGAACTCAGAATAATAAAAATTTATGCATACAATGTAAATTTATGGGGAGTCTTAATCGGTTTTTATGTTAATTTTTTTAAATTTTCATCTTATGGCCAATATGCACATTTCATTTATTTTATTCTATTTTATCACTGGTATATTCTTAATTAATTTGTTACTATTTAATTCATTGTAGACCATTAAATCATTCATTGAAAATCTTAAAATGTTTTCATGTATCATTAGGGCCTCTAATATATATTTTTAAAAGAATTTATACTATTATACACAAGTAGTTTTTTATGTTTGAAAATAATATTTGAAAATGTATAAATTTAGGGGAATCCTATTTATGTGTTTGATTTAAATTTTAGGGTTATTTTATTTATTATAAATTATTAATGGGATATTTGTTTGATCTTAACTTTAGAAGAGTTAGTTTCATTCCTAGTAATAACTATTTACCTTAGAGGGAGAATATCTAACCTTAAACTATTTGTATAATTAATGATACATCTATGAAATATTTTTGATTAATTCAAAAGAGGGGGATAAATTTTTGGGATTGGAATTTATTTTACAGTTATCAAAAAGGGAGAGAATTTTGAATGGTCTCCTTGATCAAATTAATTTGATTATTATTTTTGATAATTGAAATAATTCTAATTTCTAATACATTGTAATAATTTTATATTATTATTTTTTCATATATTCTAATTTAATAATCAAGTGACCATATGAGTTTTGAATTGAACGTGAGTGAGAATTTGGAAAATTCTTCAAGTGACTGCAAGAAGAAAATCAAGTAACTTTATATGTGTTGAACTTACCTTGAGGGAAGTGACCATGATTGAAGTGAGCTTGTGAAGTGACCTTTTGAAGTGACTTCATTAAAAAAAATGAAGTGACCACATGAAAAAAAATGAAGTGACCAGAAAAAAAAAGTGAACACATAAAAAAGATTGAAGTGACCACATGAAAAAAATAAAGTGACCACAAGAAAAAAAAATGAAGTGATCGCAAGAACAAAAATGAAGCGACTGAAAAAGTGTTGATCCTACCTTACAAAGTTAAAATTTGTAAAAGTGTTGAACCAACCTTTTGACATACAATCACTTAATTATTTTTTCATATCTTAGTTCAAAACATTTTCTTTTTTATTTATACTTATATATTTCAAATCACTACACACTTATTTCACATGTTCGTATTGATTTAATTATTCCTAAAATACTTATTAATTATATCAATATTATATAATTTAATTTGAAATAATTATATATAGGATTAAATAATCATCATTTTGTTTGAATAATTGCATTGGTTTCTTGAGAAAATATAAGTTTCAAATTTAAAGTGGTTGGAATTTGAACAATTTATGTCATATACTTTATAAGAGTGATCTAAGGGAATTTAATGTTGATTATTATTGTTTATTAGTACTATATTAATTATTCTAATGTGTTATCACTATTTAACATGTTTTTAATATTATATATTATTTATGTGTTCTATGAGGGTATGTTTTACATGCACAATAAATGAATAAATCATATGTTGCTTTGGGAAGGATAAAATGCAGTGGGATTCATGCTTTGAATTTGCTATGCATAAAATAAAAATATATAAGGATTTATATAGATCTAGATTAGACTATTTTAGGTTGAGTATATTCTTAAATTTTACTATGTGATACACTTATGTGATTTACTATTACTCTCAACTGAAGTACATTTATTTGATCCTTTGTTGTTGGAGAGAACATTTTTTCCTTGAAATTTAGATCCCAAATTGTCTATTTGGTTATGTGGCTTTAATTATTTATATAATTTTATATGTGCGTAAATGTATCAGGTTATAATATCCATTAAAATTTAGGATAGTGGAAACGAAATTTAGGATTTCAGGTTCTTCCATAACCATAAAAAAGTTGTGGATCTGTTTGTGTCTTGCACTGGTTAAAATGAATGTTTAGTTTCTAACACCACTTAAAAAGGTATCTTCTAGGTTGTTCCACCAAGTGTGTAAAAGGAAGGGTGATCGGGATATTCCAAAAATTGTGTAAAATTATTTTCTTATGGACTGTGCATCCAGGTTTGCAAAAGACAGGATGGCTCGGTTAAGCTACTAAGTGTGAGAAAGGATGTCATGTTGGGACGTGCCTCTAGGGGTTAAAAAGGTGATTGTAAAAGGGAATTTATCTCCATTATAAAGTTAGAGAATCAATTATAGCGGGTTCCATCTCTCCCAATTCATGAGGGGGTGAAGAGTATAGTATGATCATTTATATCCAAACTATTATAAAAATGATTATATTTATTTCTCTTTATTTTTTGCTGCATTAAGTTAACATTGATAATTAGTTAAAATAATTTTAAAATTTCAATTCACCCTTATTGAAAATTCAACTACTCTCATTAGGATATAACAAGAGATTTTCCTTCTGATATGATGTTGAAACATGTACGTATAGGGCTCATCGTGGTTTGGTCAGCACAACATTTCCCAACATATGATTGGTTTTTTATTTATGGATTTCCCTTCCATGATGACATAAATTTTTATATACATGTTCAATTTATGTTAAGGATGTATAGGTGGTTTCCTACTAGGTTTATAATCACACCCTATATGTTTATATTGATGCATGTGAAGATTTCATGATCAGGGATCCATCTAAGGGAAATGACCATATATCATGGAGGTAAGTTGGTGAATCTTGGAGGATGGAGGCAATGCTAGGAAAGACTTTGAACTATTGTTGTAGTGTTTTATTTTATTTTATTTGGTTATAATATATTGGTTTTCTATCCACATTATGGGTCTTTGGATTATATTTCATTATTAGAATTCCATTTATTATAGCATGTCGGCTTTTTTATTGTTTCTTCTATGTTTTTTAGGGATGTTTATTGATACTTTATTGTGAATATGATGTATGAATTTTGTTACTAAGAACATAGTCTCTACACAAAACCGTTCATAACCACACCTATAGTTAGGATACTCTTACGTACGATGAGACGTTCATGAGTTCATGTGGAACATCGTCCGAGACTGGGTAATTCAGATCGGGGTGTTACACTAGGGAATACCGTGGTGGTTAATCGTTACATTTTCATAACCAGTAGCATAATTTATTTGATTCCATTCCTCTACATGTATCTAATTCAGTATAAGAGATAACCTTGGTTATGAAATCTAGGTGAAAATACTAGTTTTGGATATGTCTAACACTATGAGGGGAGATTAGTTTTGGGGAATTTTTATACTTTTAAAACTTTTTGTTCCTTTACCTATTTAAACTATTAGGGTCTCGATTCTATTATTCTATTTTTCTCATTGCATGCAAGTTTATAAAATCCAATAAAGATACAAAAATGATATTTTTATAAGGTTCACTACCCAATGAGAGTAACTTGTCCTTGTTGTGTATGGTTATGACCAGTACACATATTCTCCACTATAATGTTGTATCAGTTTACAGTGGTGTAGCTAGGGAACAATCCTTATCCATGTGTGACTCCCTAAACTTTAAGAGGGGGGGGGGATGAAACAATTCTTCTTCCCTAGACTGGTGATGAACTTGTACAACTTATAGATCCTCATTGGTTCTTTATACCTCCTTTAAAGATAGTACTCACCTTCTTTTTTAAGGTACTTTGGAACATCAAGAAAGTCTTCCACCATATAAGACTTATATTGGATGTCATAGTGTTACTTTGATCTCCAGTTCTTCACTTTCTAATTTATCTGCAATAGGCAAGAAACCCTTCTTATTCTTCCCAGTAGAAAAATAAAAGCCACAATTTCGTCTTATTATATTAGTCACAATGATATAAATAGGTTATGTACTGATAAATAAAAATCATCCTAACCCAAATAATAAATAATTAGATATTAACTTGGTCACAACCTAATATTTTTCTTCAGCGAATAATGACTATACTAGTTCTTCTTCTTCTTATTTCTAGAATCCTAAAAAAAATTTGTGATTAATTAATTATTATCCCAACTTAGTATCATCACAATATTATTATTCTTCGATACACATCACTTTTTTTTATTGGTTCTTGTATATTCTTCTTAGTGCAGTAGATATTTGTTCAACTGGATTGCATTGAACTTTCAATGTTATTTCATAAAGAATAATATTTCACATAAAAATTGTTATATTTTTAATTAAAACCTGGTTAGATCACATAAAATTCATACATTAATTTTATATTGATATTTTATGTGAAATCTTGAAGTATTTTTTGGGTTTCTAAAATTTTTATTCATTTACTTGTGAATGATCCATCACATATTCATCAAATCATGAATGAAAGATTCATTTCATTATTTGTTTCTTCACAAACACCCACTGTCTTATTATTTAATACCTCTACAAGTCACGAGACTCTTAATATTTAGATCATATTTATAGGACCTTCAGGAAAACCTGAACAAGTGTAGATCACTGTTCTTGATCACAAAATCCTGAGAAAAATAACTCCCATGTTCATTTTGTAAGTCCTATTATATAGGTTAACTATATTTTAATTCAAACAACCTAAGTGCACTACATGATATTGTATTCTTCTTCATGTAATATTTAATACAAGTGTTCTCTCTTATTGTATCATGTAAGATTTTATATGTGTAATGACTTCTACCTTCACACAACACAACAATTCACATATCTTCTTCAAGACATAGTGGATCAATAGGGTACATGAGTGATGTTCTCTCCCCATAAAACAATGGTGTTGTAATACCCAAACACTAGTTTATAAAAAAATTCTTCTTTATGAAGCACAACAAGAGTGTTTAAACACAAGTCATGTGTTCATAGATCTTCTTCTCACAGGATGTGAATGGTTCTTTGTCAAACAACCAATATGGTTTTTGGGACTCCCCTTATTCATGAGTCCTTGAAGACTTAAGGTTCTCCTTTCCTTATTTAAACAATAGGAAGCTCATAGATAATTTTTTTAGAAAAATTAGAGTTCTTGAATAAAAATGTGAGTGGTAGTACAATCATCTGGATCTGTGAATGGATATTTATAAGAGAGGTTCAAACCACATTACACCACCTAAAATCTGGACATTTATGCAATGTAAATCAATTCATTGAATTACAAATGGGATCATCTTTGAATTATTCAAATTCAGGATAAATGATGCTGAATATCACAACATTTTCCTTCATGATCTCGGTTTCTCCTTTATGGTGATATCCTTATGTTCATGCAATCATAAACACATGCACTTCAAAATATCAAACCATTTTATAAAGATCATATGATTTTGTATATTTTAATGGTCCTCATTCAAATCATATTCATTTGATTTATTGCATGCATGAAAGATTTAGTTACATGCATGGAGCTACTTCATCCCATCATCTTGAAATAACGAGCTTAAAAATTCATGGTAGCCTCGGGTTTGACCATTGGTGGTTCAACCATCTTTTTAGAAGAATTAGTAGTATCGTTGAGAGGTGGGAGGAGTAATATGATGCCTGATTTTTTTAAACTCACAGGCGTGGGGGATTTGATGAAGAACATTTGACCAATCATATGTCCCAAATTATGTATGTATTTTTAAATATGTGGGAACAATACTCGCTACTCCTGCATCCCACATCGGTTCTTATAAATGTAATACTCAGGTATACTAGCTAATCCATGACATCATTCCATTTGAGATGGAAATCAAGGATCAAAACTAGTCACACTACACCTCACTCTTACACAGGCTACACCATGCATGGTCCATGGTCACCCCTATGAGCTTCTGGCCTAAACCAATGCATGCTCCTTTGAGCATGCACTCTATAAGCCTTATATATAGTTCCACATGCTCTTTGGGGATATTATTCATAGCTTACCTAATACCTATGTCACCTTATAACTGGATCAAGATGTCCTTCCTTAAGCTTGGTTAACCTCATGGGATTAACTAATTCCATAGTTGAGGTTGGATAAGGCTACCTTGTGGGTTGGGTAATTTTTTTTATACAAACCCCATATAAGTACTTAGTAAAAAATGTATAGAATAGAATCAAAATTCCAATGAATGAAACCTATTTTACACATTATCTTCATGAAAATAATCATTTTCATGATCATATTTAATTCATTTTATTCTTAACGTTTTGGAACACACATCCAAATAACTCTTCATCATTCAAATCAAGAAACCGTTAGACATATCGGCTTTCTTCTTCTTTGTTGTAAACAATTTTTCACAATTGACACAAGTTCTATGAAATTAGAAGTAGTTCAACAATCATCTGTGTTACTAGGAGAATTGTTAAATCATGAAATCCAATTTCATTTACTGAATTCATAACAATTCTCCAGGCATCACCTTTGAAATTAAAAGTATTCAAACTATTTATATGTTTCCTCAAATAATAATACTTGATCACTTCATCTAAGATCCATCAACTTTGGAACTTATTTATCATATTGACATTAATGAAATAGATTACCATTTCATTGATATCCTTTTGACAACAAATGATGATATTTGAAAATATATATAACTCATACATAAGGTGGGTTCTTTAATATCTTGTATTTTTTGGAAATTACTTCAAAGTTAGGTCCAAATAAATATATCAATATGTGAACCATTGTCTTATATATCCCCTTTAATTTTTAAACTTTAATTTCACTTTCTCTCACCATTATTGACAAGAAATAAAAAGTTCATGTGAAATGGATGCCAATCCATACTTAAGAAAATTTCCATCTATCAATTCACTCTAAGTCTACTTGAGTCATGCTCGGTGTATAAAATAAGAGGATTTTATTTAGAAAACAAAATTTTCCCTTACCAATTGATAATGATACCTTATGAAATGAGAACTCATATACATGTCTTAAAGTGTTATTCACTTTAATTCTAGGATGAAGGTAATAAATGTGATATTGTATTTTTTAAGAACAATCAACCTGAAACTCCTGCACTCACTTCAACAAATATATCAAAAACATTCAAGTGAAACATGTAGGATAAGTGGCCTTAGAGAACTTTCATTCTTCCACTTTTCTTATTCCATTAATTAATTCAATTACTCCCACTTTTTTAAGATCATTATTTTTAATAACCAAGTATGATAGATTATGAGATAACTACCTCTGGAAATGAAACAATCTTCAATTAGTTTCCAAAATAATCATATTTTATAATAATTAAAATAATGATTCTAGTGGATTATTTATCTCTTTTAATTTGTATCCCCCTTAAGGGAAAAACTTATAAAAAATTTCATAATGATTTATCTCTTCATGAATGAATTTCAAGATGTTCCAATTTAGATAATACACCAAAAATGGATCTTCAACTTGTGACTTCCCGCATTTGAAAACTTTCACAACTTCACCAAGGATGACTTTCTTGAACACTTGTTCTTCAGGATACAAAAAATAAGATCAAGAAAAGATATCATATTCATTATACCAACTATCCAAAATAGGAAATCACATTATTTAACTTTATCAAAGATGATCCTCCATCATATTAGTATTTTAATATCAAAAGAGGAATCATTCAAGGATGGTTACTTATTTAGCTTTGTTATCAAGAATTTACAACACTCATTGCTTCTCAAGTTTTCCCCCTACAAACATTCTTCAAATTAAATCACCTACATTATAATTACAAATAAAATTCATAGATATTATGGTAATAAGGTGGATCCTCCTTTATTCATCAATGTGAACAATAAGTTTGAGATTATTTTCTCAACCAAGTTGCTCCATTTCCTTTAATTTTCACACCAGAACATATGATCTTCAAGTATGATTGAGGTTATGTGGATCTTACCACTTACTCAATGTATTTTTATGGGATCCTTCATTCATAAAGAGATTTTAATGCACTTTTATCACCTTGTTAAAATTTCACCTTCTTAAAGAATTCTTCTTATGTTGGAATAATTGCAAGGAAATTTTTAATAGTGTGAACATCCATGTTTCACATCACACATATAGATTCTTTATCTTCATTTGTAATATTTTCTTTTCCTCTTTCAATAGACTTGGATTGTGTATCTTCCATTTTCACATTCTTTCCAAATATTTTGGCCAGATAACTAACATGTCATTAGGAACTATGGAAGCAAGTTTGGATCTTCAACATGATTTTAATCTAGGATGATTATAGTTTATAAATAAATATTAAGGTTAGAGTGAGTAAAATCCTTGTATCAGGATAAAAAATATGCTCATAAGGCACAAACTAAGTTTTTTCCCTGGATGATCCACGAAGTATACCACATATAGAGTCATACACTATGTATTTGGTTATCTAGGGTAGGATAGTTCATATTTAGAATCTCCACTACTCGAGTCTAGAAAGATACCTAACATGAGAACCATTATAATTTGATACCATTGTTATGAAAACCTTGAGGCTTAGCTAATAAAGGGGTGGTTGGGCATGTTGTTGATCATGTCATTAGTTGGAACTTAACCAAGATTGGATTTGTTTTATTTTATGATGAGTATGATCTTTGGTTACTCGATTGAGATATAATAGTAAGTATATAACTATACCTAGATAATACATATAATGTTCTTATTTATTTAGGTGAGGGGAATACAATGTTCTTATCCATAAATGTGAATGACATGTGATATATTCATTGACATAGTTAGTCTATACATTGAGAATCAAGAATATTTGAGTAGGATATATTGGATCAACATAATTTGTGTCCCATGTTTAATTGGTGTTTTAGAAAAAAGTGATCATATAAAAATGCATTTTTTCATCTGATGTAGCTGGTAGAACTAGGTATAGAGATATATGTGTTTAATAGAGATCCCACTAGATTAATTTTTTGATTGAGTAAAAATGTTTCTTTTCTATAGGAAAACATTTTATTACATATATGTATATGGTGATTCAAATTTTTTCCAATTCTATAAAGGTCCATGGGTTCACACATTATTGTTTAATAAATGGGGGTTTAATTTTACATATAGAGATGTTCTATTTTTTTGAGTTATTCTAAACGAGTTTTGGATGGGTATTAACAAGGTATTAAATATGATCTGACATAAGGTGAATGTTGTAATATATTTCCAAAAATGTTTTGGAAAATATCCAAAAGGAGTTTTTGATATGGTTTGAAAATTTGTTATATATAATACAATATAAGGTGAAATAGAGCAAATTCTATGAGCTTTAGTGAAAGTGGGAGATTAAAGGAGATCTTACCTGAAGCCCATGTATATTTGATATGAATTAGCCCATATCTTATTCTATTATATTTCTATTCTATAAATTATAGAATTTATGAAAAAAGTCATAACATATGACTTTGTTTAGGGGTATCTTAGGGTTTGTTATATGATAACATGACCCTGCCTTCACATGATAGTATAATGATTAATGATTGAATCTTACAATTTTGGATAACATTTATATATTGGATTTAGTAAGATTAAATGTACATAGTAAGTGACGAATTCATGTGATGAATGTTTGGTTGGTAGTAATATTAACTCATACGTCATAAACAAATGAGGTAATGCAAGAAAGATGCTAGGTTTATGGAAACTATCCATAAAACCCATAGATGATACTATATTATAATTTAGTATAAATAAGACAAAGAACTAAATAGTAAACCCATGATATTATGTTCTTAACTTGGAATATAACCCACATAAAAGTCACCACATTGTAATGTAAAACCACAAGACGAGTGCATATATGATTATAGGAAGAAAATGATAGAAAAAAATCAAAGGCACAAGAACAAAAAAAAAGTTTTACATGGTTTGAAATTTTATTCTAATCCATAGGGGGAACACATAAATTTATTCATTAAAGTAATTGAAGAATTATTATAATGTTTGATATGTCTCTCATCACATCTCAAACCCATGATCCATATAATTATAAAACAGAAAACCTAGATGGCGTGTCAAGTAGTCACCGTATTTCCATATATGTGGGATGAATTTTTCATTACCCAATATACATGGATGAATCCTTCATTTGATCAAGTCTTTATTCCACCTCAACTCCTTTACATGGTCAACAGTTCATATCTACTGATGCTTTCACAAGATAACTCTGATGATTCTTTCTTTACACTACTAAAAAATAGAAATATATCCATAAAGAAATATACATGGTTCAGATGCATATGGATATAGAAAAAATATAGCAATGAGAACCAAATTTCCATGGCTGTAGTTGAAATATAGTGATGGGAAAACATTCCCATGTGTATATGTCAAAATATGATAATACGGTAAAGTATTTTTTATGAACAAATGGCATGGGAAAGACTTATAACCATGATAATATTTAACTGTGGCTATAATATCCTATTGTGGAAACCTTATAACCAAGGAAATGTTTTCTCATGGCTATGACATTCTGTTGGGCATGTTTTCCTATGGATATAAGGTCCCTCTGCAGAAACTTATATCCACATGAAAATACGCTTGTGGCTATAATTCCTCACATCATGATGATTATTATAATAAATTTAATAATAATAAAAAATATTTATAAATTATATATATATATATATATATATATATATATCTATGTGTGTGTGTGTAAAATTAGTCTCATAGTAGAGTGGTAGAGTATGTTGAATGGTTGGTGTGAGATTTAGGTTTGAAACCCAGTGGTGAATTTTTTCCTAACACTATATCCATAGGAACTTTACCCATAACTATAAGTTGGTTCATGTGGACTAACCTATTTTTATGAGACAAGTGCATCTAGATATTCAATTCATGAAGACCCATTTATATCCATGGTTATGGCCTTTGGCTATAGGTTCTCAATGTGAACCGAATTCAACATCAAAAAAACTATAGCCACCAGTTTTATCCATCATAATAGTGGCCAGGGTTACCATTACATTGGTTATAACCTATATCTATGGGTATGGCTAGTTGATATATTTTTTTTCTAGTTTTTTTACTGAATTCCTGCACTGCCTCCATTTGAAGTGATCAAGGGGAAATTATTTTATAGAATTAATCACAAAGTCCACAAAAAAAACTCATTCCTTCCTTGAATCTTATATTGTAGTTATAATTTGTCCCGTAACATTCATTCCAATCATCCAAGTCGAATAGAGGAACAATAATGCCTCAGAACATCTCAAACAACATCCTTTCTAAACATGTACACTAAATTTTGAGTCCCTTCTATCTTCTAGAGATTCAACACTCATTCTGGTAAAAAATTCTATATTAAGTGATACTTTAGATGAATTTGATTCATCCATGATTGAAATTTCATATTTTTGGAAATATTAATCATTCTTTTGAATCTAAAAAGAGTATCCATCACCTATCCTCAGTCTAAGATCCTCTAAATGTCCCTTCTACCAAATAAAATCCTTCTTTGATTTTGTTAGTGTGACGTAATATGATTCCATTATAGAGAGTGAAACTATCCATTGATGTTTAAATATCCTTATAACTTATATTACACTAAAATTTAACATATAATATATATTTCTTTTTCTAGTGTATCCATCTCCACCAAATTCTAATTCAACATATCCTTATAACAACTCATCTATTATGAAGAAAAGTTACATTCTTGTGGAACCCTTTAAGTATCAGATAATACACTTCACATCATTCAATTGTTATCTTCTGGGGTTTAAAATATATATGATGAAAATTACCACAAATTTTTTAATGTCATAATGAGTGTAAACTATGGAGTACATCAGGATTATGACCACTGATTCATATGGAATCATCCCCATGTACTTAACTTCAACATTCGTTTATGGTTCCATCTCTTTACTTAGATTTAAATTTATAGACAAGGGTGTGGTCACTGGTTTCACCTCTCCCATTATGAAGAGCTCCACCACTTTTTGTATGTAATCTAACTAGATCAAGTAAAAATTAGTAGATATTGAGTCTCTCACTATCCGCATCCCCAAAATCTTTTTTGGCTTGATTGAGTTCTTTCATCTCAAAGATCCCAGAAAATTGAATCTTCAACTCACTAATTCTTTCCATTATTGCACCAACAATCAAAATATTATCAATACATATAAGAAGAATAATTAACCACCCATAACCACCTTCCAATAACTAAAATGGTTAACATTTCTCCAAATGGAATTTTGACCCTTTATAAAGTCACTGAACATTTGATTCAAATTCCTTGGGACCTGCTTCTAACAAAACATGATTCATTTGAGTCGGCACACAAGTTCCTAATTCTAGTGATCCAGAAAACTAGCTAGATATTCTATATAGATTTATTCATCTATGTCTATATGAAGGAATGTTGTCTTCATTTCCAAATACTCTAAATAAATTCATTCCATTTCAACCATACTTAACACCATATGAGTAGTCATATATTTAATGATTGTTGAAAATATATTTGATAAATCAACACCTTATACCTATTTAAATCCTTTTATATCTAGAATTTCCTTGTACAAATTTCAACCATCCACTTCTTCCTTTATCTGATACACCCATTTTTTTGAAGGAATTTCGTCCTAATTGGTCTCTCTATCAGTTTTTATAGACTCATGAGGGAATAAATATCATCCCTCATGGATAAATATAAAAAATTCAAGTCTTTCAAACTCCTATCCCCTACTAGGGAGTCAAGATCTCCATCACATGTTTGAAGTAAATATTTCAAAGAACTACCACACATTTTCACTTAGCATCTAACACTGGTAGATCTCCATAGTTGTCTATATGACTAAGATCCTCTCTGTATTAAATTTTGGAGTTGAAACATATGGTGCTTGAGCTTTCACAGTCCTTGAACTCTTTTTTACTTCAAACATAAATTAAAGAATTAAAAGTTAACCTCTATATGGTAACTCCTCTATAAAATCTGGTGTATCTAGTACTATCATGCTCACTATATTCCTCAAACCATCTATAATGTATGGATTCCCTTCTAATTGAACCTTAGCTTTTGATGATAATTTTATCCCATTATAATTTTATTATTGGTTCAAATACTTTCATAATATATCTTCATTAAAGATAAATATTTTACTTCTAATGAACTTTTGAGAGTCCTTATCCCATATTTGAAACCAAAATCTTTATCTCCACAACCAAAAAAGTAATATTCTCAAGACTAGGAATCTAGATTGTCACACTCCTTGGAATTAACATGGACATAGGTGAGTGTACCAAAGACTTTGGGGTGATTGAAATCTACCTTCCTCATAGACCTAAAAATCTATAGAATTTGTTATCTAATTGGATATAAAGGACTCTGATTGATCAATTAATATAAATAGTTCATTTCTTCTGCCTAAAACAATTTAGGGAATCCTGTGTGAATCCTCATGATCATAGCTAAGTTTCCCAGTCATGATCCAAGTATCACTAAGAGGGGGAGGGGTTGAATTAGTGATATTATTTTCTTTTATGTTGCTTTATTTTTCAAACAAACTTCACCTATAGATAAATAGCTTCTTCCCTACGGATCACAATCCAAACACACATCCACAAGAACATAAGAATCTACAAGGTTCACTGCTCAACAAGAGTAGCTACGTCCTTGGTATGGTATAAAAATAATACAATACCACACAATCCACTAGAAAATAATCATTTGGTGTGGAATACAATGAGTAGGATATTCCCTTACACACGTGTAACACTATAAAAATAATCCAACAGTGCATATTATCCCTCTTAGAACAAATAGGTAAATTCAATGTTTTAGTGCTTCTTGATAGACATTCACAAATTTTATATATCAAAGAAATTATTCACTCTCTACCAAGAAGCTGGTAATAACTTCTCTGTATACAACTTACTATGTGCGCGGAACTTCCAATATTTCATGCAACCTCTTGGGTGTCTTGCGTATAACTTTATTTACTTTCATGAAACATTTATCTTTTTTCATGGAAGACCTCTTGCGTTCAACTTCTTTCTTATGAGAAACTCACTTATTGCTCACAACTTCCTTAACTTGCATGAAAATCAAATTATTTCATGCAACTCCCTTTGGGTATAATTCTTTTGTGGTTCAACGACCTGTATTTCATTAAGTGTTGAGCTAAAAAATGAGAGGGGGTCACCACTTATTTATAGGAATCACTGACCCCTGGGTGGAAGATTCAATGTGTCACTCAAGATCCTCTCCAAGCACAAAAATCCAAATTTTATTTCGTATTGGGTGTGTAAGTCTCTTTCATGCAACCTCATCATTCACAAACTTTCTAGATCTTTCGCGCACTACATGCCTTTTCTATATTTTGATATTTTGATCCTGAAACATGCCTTGTGTGAAATATTCCAAACCAGCTTCAATATTGCACAAAATTATTTCATTTTCCACTTTATGATGTGTTGAACTTGGAATCCCACTTGCGTGCAATATTTCGATTCAACTTTAATCTTGCGCGCACCTTCCTTTGACAAAAAACCCATTTCTCCATTTTCTAGATTTTGAGGCCCAAAAATTTGGCAAACACTAGGGAAAATGCCACCTTAAAATCTAATTTGGCAATAACATAAATACTACTTAAATTTCATCAAGCTTATTTGAATTTAAGTTTCATTCATAATGAACCTTATCTGTCATGATATTTTAACCTTTGATTGACCAACTTTAGCATCATCATATTTTCACAGGAAAGTACAACAACTTCCATGTCTTTTAGCAATATCATTATTTCCATTAAAACTGATTATGATTGACTTCACATTTCTACCCCATTCCTTAATAAGTATTTAGTATTAAGTTCTTAAAAAAACTTCTGATATTTTTGAAATACAAATCAGTAATGCGTCATCATATTCTCCAAGGGTTTTACAAAGTGAATTAATTTTTCTTCTTTGATAATAAAAGGCAACACTTCTCAAAAACAAACTCTTCTTACTTCCTTCTGTATCCAACATGGTCCCAACACATAGACTTCTCCATCAATGTTTAATTCGTCTATAAAACTCTATTATGTTTAGAATTCCCTAGAATGGTCTTCTCATGATGAATCTCTTTCTTCCAACTAAACCTATGAAACTCCCTACTTTTGTACTCTCCACCATTGTCTGATCATATTAATTTTACTTTCTTTATAGTATCATTTTACGCCATGTCACTCCCTTAGAAGAATATTCAAAACACTTTGATTTTTTTCCATGAGAAATTACACCCACACATTGTGTGTGGAGTCATTGATGTAAGTTAAATAGTATATTGAACCTTTCTGTGAACATACTGGAGCTTTCCCCCAAACATATTGTGAACCAAATCTATCTTATTGTGATTTAGTATTTTACCTTGCATTCGAAAGGAAACCTTCCACTTATTACTTATAATACATTCCTCACACATTATATGTTCTATGATTTCAGCCTTCAATAATCTCTTAACATCTAGGATCTTCATACCATTTTCACTAAGGTGACCTAGATAGTCATACCACAACTTCGTATAAGTTTACTATTAGACATTCATTACACCTTCCAATGAACCCATAAGGTTAAAAGTTATATACCTCACTACATGTACTATAACTATAGAGAAATCAAATCCTTTATTTGAACATAGGGTTAACAAAAATAATTCTAGAGAAATATCTTCTAGAGTTATGATTGCATTAATTAAAATCATTTTTTAGATTTTGTTTCCTCTTGAAATAAAAAAACAGTGTAGCACTATCCACCAAGATACTCATTTGGATCCTTCGAACTTACCATTTTCAATGATTCTTTTGAGTAATGACATGTCCAATTCCTTCTGCACTATATGTATTTATGAAAGACTACTAAATATCCTTATGTTGAATTTAATTATTCAAGATCAGGTTTCAAACATCCATGAGCTTGAAATCACCATTTTCACTTGAATTACATACAATGGTCACCATCACATCCCATAACTTTAAGAGCAATGAGAGTTACAACAATGACCAAACTAGGTCTCTAAAGCTTACCTTAACTGACTTCAGTTGACTTATAATGACATTTAAGTCATTTATATGATCATAAGATGACTTACCTTCATACATTCTCATGATGAATAGTTTCCTTATCAAGAATGACTTGTTAATAATCGTGGTATTCTCATTCATGTTAGTAAAGGACTTAATAAGTTTCAACACAATTTTCTATTCCAAGATATTGAATGACACATTTCAGGAAAGGAAATTCACATAAAACCCAGTGATTTATTATCCACCCACTCCCATTATTAAACATTCATCACTTTCTACTTGAAACCAATCAATATGAGATCAAGATCCTTTTTTAGTGGGAAATCCTCTATTTTCATTTTCCCAAAACCAAAATCTATGTCATAAAACTTCTCCACCCAAACCTTACTCTCGTTTGATTCCATTCCTCCAAAAATTTAGATCTCTCACTAAAATCTAGAAAAATTAGAAAATAGTCAAGGAACTACTTACTAATATTATCCTATATGGGTGATGGTAGAATATTTCTATTAAATCAAGTTCTGAATCACCTTTTCCAGGGCTTTATCATACACAAACACTCCCACCTTGAGCTTTGATAATACTTTTTGGGTTCACAATCACCATCAATTAATCAAATGGTTGATACTATACCAAAACTTATCACATAGATGATGAATATTTGGATAGTGAACCCATTCTATGATATCCAAAACATAAAAGATAACGCACACCCAATCTTCTATAACACAATATAAAACCATCATATAAAAAAAAATATCGAAAAGAAATCAACAAAATAAAAATAAAGGGCATAATAAAAACCTAAAGTTTTAAGTGGTTCAAACTTACATTATACTCTATAGGGGTATAACATTACTTTCTTTATTCAAGTAATTTATGGATGATTATAATGTTTTATATGTCTCTCATCATGACCAAATCCCATTATCCATCCCAATATTAAATAGTATAACCCATCTGATGTGTTTGATAGTCCCAATATTCTTGTCTATATGGGATAAAGTCCACCTTGATTGATATTCATGGAAAACCCTCCATTTGGTCAAGTCCTTACACCACCTAAACTATTTTATCTGACCAATAGTTTTTATCAAATTATGGGTTTGAAATTAGACTCTTATGATTTTTTCCTCTGTTTATTTCTTACACCGATTTCATGAGAAACAGTCAAGGAGAAACTCCCAGTGTGCACCTCTAGTTGTACTATCCACTTACACCATCTGAACACTTCATCGGATGTCATAATTTGAAAATCATCGTCTATATGTATTGTATGAACACCCTTTTACCAAGCAAGCAGGACCTTGGTCACTACCTCTCCACTATTTCCATCTAACCATTAGACATTAGATTCCTACAATTTTTCTCTTCTATAAACAAACATCTTTTTTGGAAAAATGATTTTCATTGATGATACTAGTAGGATAATATAGAAAAATTTATAAGGTAGTAACCACCATCGAGATGGTATGATTTATTTTGACATATTTGCTATCGATTACCCCTCCTTGTAGCTCCCTTTATTCTACAATCCATAACCTTGCGAGATACTATCATATCATGGATGAAATGTGAATCCCACAAAAATATCATGAGATTCAATCCAATGTAATACACCATAGTGGAGGGATGTGGGAGACCTATTGTATTGTGCAGTCACAATGAGGTGGGGGTGAGGGTGAATTAGGTGTAACCAATTTTTACTAAATAAATGAAACTCATAATTTTTACCCCCTTTAAGTTTTTAGAACCTATATCTTGGTTAGTATACACTATGAAAAAAATCTCCATTTAGCATCCGTTTTTTTATATCTCGGCAGTTTAAACCGCTGCTACATGGTACTGTAATGGTTTCAAAAAACTACCTCTAAAACTGGTGTCGGCATTCAACTCGCGGTGGTTAAAAATCAACGCTAAATATTTTTTTTTCATATTTAGCAACGGTTTTAACAGACACCCCAAAAAATACCATAATTTAGAAGTGGTTTAAACCACCATGAAAAAATCTATATTTATCAGCAGTTTAAATGATCGATAAATCATGAATTACAAAAAAAACAAGCTGAATATTCTGCAGCCCCAAAACTTGCAGCCAAAACAACACAATAATAGGAATGAAAATTTGACCAGATCATCAAATATATCATCAATGTAAAAGGAAAACAACCCATGTTAAAACTAAAGAATCAATGTACATTGATTCTCCCCAAAACATTAATAATTAATACATTGACAAAAGAAAACAACACATTAAAATAAATACTACATTTCTCGATACATTGAAATAATTAAACAAGACACAACACATTCGAACAATCAATGATACGTAAATACATTAAAAGATTCAACACATTGAAAGAATCAATAATACATTTCTCAATACATTCAAATAATCAATTCATTTCTCAATACATTTCTCATTGAAATTACATTGATTATTTAAGATATTACACAACACATTTCCAAGGAAAACACAAATTTAATACATTTAAATCTAGCTATAAAGAATCAATGTACTTTCCTTAAAATGATTCCTCGCATGTTAAAACTAAATCCACCAAAATTACGAACATGATAAATTAAATTAATAATAAAGAAATAATTCTCAATATTAAACCATCCAATATGAATACCATCTTCATAAAAAGGGTCATTTATGATTCAAAACCAATAAGAAATGATTATCCAAAAGAGAAATCACACTACATATCCATAAATGATCTAAATTTTCACAAGTGTGGATTAAAACTGACTTGTATTTATACAATGGGTAAATACTTTATAAAATCCAAGGACTTCTAACATTGATCTCACCCCTTGATGAGATCAAAAAAACAAAAACATTGATGCCTCTATGTGCCTAGTTTGACAGAAATATACATATTCCAACTTACCTAATTACATCCCCACATCCTATCCAAGACCATCAAGACAGAGCTCAAAAAATAGGGTCCATGCACAAATAGATCACAAAAATCTTCCAAAAGAGAGATCACCCAACACATCAAGATTGATCTCTAACCCAGAAGGTGAAATCAAGAGGATACTAATAGAATATAGGATTTTATAGATAGGGGTTATCCTATATGTCATAGGATTTAGATATCATTTTATGTATAAGTGATATAAGACCATAGTTTGGTGAGTGATAACATAGAATGATCCTTGGTCAGTATGATTGGATTAAGATTTAAGATTTGGAAAAGGGTGTAAAATTTACTATAATGGCTCAGGTTATATAATGATTACATTCTGGGAGAAAACCATGGGGTTTTGTGTCATGAATTGACCTATAGGGTCCCTACTAGGGACACTAGTAAGCTGAGAGTGATGCCACATATTTACCCCCAATAGGTTAAGGGCTAGAGACAAGCATATAATAAGAATATCACTGAAGTGGGAGGCTTTATATTATTGTATGTGAACACACACACACACTCAACTCCATGAAATAGTGTATATGTATAATAAAATAAAACCTTTATGGTGTAAAAAATTCATGTAGTAACCTATAGGAAACACATCCGAATGAGACAGATAAATATCCATGAAATGAAAAGGGTAAAATACATGACTAAAAAAGAAGAAGTAAAGTAGGAACCAATCTAGAAACAACTGAAAGAAAAAGGAAGAGGAGTTCTTAAATCAATATCACTAAGTATGACCACCAAACATGGTCAGTGTCTTAACTTACTTCTATGTTCTATAGATACTAAGTCCACTAAAGACACCACCAATCTACTAGTTGTCTATATAAGAAAAAAAGAATGCATGAAAGGTCCATACATGTGTGAGTATAAACATACTTAGTAAGGCACCATGAAAAAAAGTGGAAAATAGTAGAATATAATAGTTAGATCAACCTATATGTAAAAGTGAGACAAGAAACTAAACATCATATATCATCATAAAGAAATTTCAATCTTCATAGCCATTTGAAACACAACATATAGAAACATGGTTAGAAAACACATACATAGGGAACCTGTTGTCCCGATCCCATCTAAAATATAAGAAAAAGATAATAAATACACATGTTGTACATGAACAAACCCTCTCCACTAATCATTTCCCAAGGATGAACTCTACTCGTCACCCTCTCCATCACTATTTATACTTCATTCTACTAGAACCTGTAAGAAAATTATATTCAAAATTAAACATTTTATATTTATATTTATATTTAAAATCAATAAAAGTTTGTAAACTAAATGTTTTTGAAGTTGTGTGATTTACTTTCCCACCACCAGTCATCATTGTAAAATCCCTAGGGACAGATCTGGTTGTCTTATGATATAAATCAAACAACACTTTCTTCAAAACGAATATCTCAACCCCCTATTCCTGAATTTTGTTTGATATAGAATCAAAATTTTTCTGAGAATCATGGGGTATGTAGCTACTAAAACCAATAGTAGATTCACTTAAAATCATCATTTTTCTACCAAATACCTCAGATGGTACTGGTCCCAAACTCATCCCATGCACTCGACTAGGATGATCCTTCCCAAGGAATTTACCAACTCGGTCATCCTAGGAGACTGGGTAGGACTGCGCGAGATTGACATCCCATAGTTCTTTAAGTTTTACCTATAAATCAAATATCATTCATTTTATAAGTAATATATATTAACATATTAACAACGGATAATAAGTTATTATAATTAAAAATGAATTTATACTCCAACTTCTTTGGCATGCTCATTAACAAATCTCCCATCAATTTTTTATGAACATCCAACCACACTTCTGTTCGGGATGTTGGGTGGTCTAAACTCTGTGACTGCAATAAACAAAGATAAATCAACAATTTAATATATTAAATAGATAATATTTTCTAATAAAAACATAAACTAATGAAATGATTACCAGAGTTGATCGTCTTCTATAATTTTTTTAACCCTACAGTGTGAGGGATGATTTCCTTAGCCCGACTCAATACATTATTTCTTGAATGATCCTAAAATAAATAAAATGTAATTTAATAGTAATGTATGCAATGTCATATCCTTTTCATATACATGTATAAATTTAAAATAAGATTAATATAATAATATATATTTAAATACCATGTGATTATCATCACGATGCCTATCAATAAAAAATTTCCATTTCCCTCTAGGTACCCCATTGGGTACCTTATAATACATTTTTGTGCACTCAATGAAGTATTTTTGACTTTGTTCTATAATATCCATTTATAATCTTTCAATTTGTGCCCAAATTTTTCAATATCCACTTTGGTGCTAGGATATCAGCAACGATAAAGTGGAAAAACATATGTACACAGAGTTTGATTTTGAAAATATTAGTATTTAATAACCTAATGATATTCAATTACACCATAATGTATTAAAATTACCTTTATTTGTGAATCAAAATCTACTTTTTTCCAAGATGAAGGCATATGCCTCCAATCATCACATGTAATGGGAAGGGTAACTGGCTCCACTGCCAGTTGGCCTAGAATCTGGCCAAGTAATCCTACAACGTCATCTGTAGGGACCCTATAATAATCAAATTGGACAAATATCTTTTTTTCGGTCAGATTTCGCACATCTTCACTTTTCATATTTTTCTTCATAGCATCATTGTTTCTATCTTTTAGGAAAAAATAGTTTGTAGTATAAAAATAGTGAAATAAATTTATTCATATTTTTTTTTACCTATAACGGTCACCCTCTAGTATCTCCATGAAGAACTTGAAGTGGAACCCTGATCCCTCACTGTTGAGGCTACTGAATGGGAAGGAACCAACTGATCTGCTAATGGGACACTGCCATAGCGTGTGAGAGACAATGTAGGGGCAAGCGGATGGTGTCTCAGATACTGTAGATAGGCAGACAGATGGATCATCATCTATCTGAGTGGTCAATGGAACATAGACTGTGAGTTTAATGGAATTAGTATAACATTTCCTCTTTGGAATTCCTATCATTTAATCAAATAAAATTAAGTTCAGAACACATATTTCACAAAATTCATGCAGAAAAAATAGAAATGACAACAGATGCATAGTACTAATAAAAAAAATATACATAATAATGACAATGAATGACTGCACAAATGAGATAATTGGTTGATAAATGAATGGATAAATTCACATATAATCATTTTCTCCTTCAATCATGTCAGTTTTCTACTCCATCATTACTTTATATACTTCATCCACCCTTGTAAGACTAATATTTTCAATATCATGATGAAAAAATAAGTCATCTTCTTGCTGTTGATGGGATTCAATGTCATTTTTCAAATATTCCACTTCATCACCCCTATCATTCAAGTCTCTTTGTTTTACCTGATAAACTACACTCCACCCTTCATCCAGGAAATTTTCACATAAAATACCATTTTATCTTTTGATGATAAGATACATGAATCATGTAGTTCACTGTCACAAACATCTATTAAGCGAGAGAAGTTCACATAAGTAAATTTCAAGGAATATCTATTAACACCCCTAATAATATCCATCCAATAAAATTTGAATAAAACAACTGAAAAATGTCCGTGGTAGTTTAATTTGATAATATCAGTCAAATTTCAATAGTATTCCACTTCAGAAAACATAAATATTCCACTATTCTATGTTTTCAAACCCTCTTCCCGATCAACAGTATGAAATCTAAATTCATTCATGTTTTAAGCATCAAAATTTTTAGCATGATTTATAGGACCTCGAGCAAGAAACTTTAAATCTTCTGACACCTGTTCTCAAGTATCAGTATTCATGATCTGAAAATAAATAATATACATTATTATATTTTCAAAATATATGTATCAACCTAATATCTGTATTGATTGAAATATTTATGAACATACATGTTGTGAAAAACGTTCTAAAAGCTCTTTACTAATATATGTTGTAATATCTTTCTCATTTCATGTTTGTCCTCTCATTAGTCTCTTTTTTTGTATCATCAACTCTTCAATAAATGGATCTACAATTTCATTATTCAGAAAAACATATCTATGTACCTATAATAATTCCATTTTTGTTACTATAACAGTTGAGCTCCTCCCAACCGATCGGCCAATAATAGGAAATATTTATGATTTCCAATGTATTTCACATTGAGTCTATGTGTCGTCAACATGTCCAACTCGATTGAATCTTGTCCCAATATCATTTTTTCATTTCGATTTCACTCGATGATGCACTTCGAACTCATTTCCACTATCATTCAAATGATGCACCTTACCAAATTTTGTTTCAATATTTAAAAGTTGTGACAATATTTCAAAACCTATTAAAAAATTTGGAGGTGGTCTATGATAAATGAAACCATTTAATTTTGACTTGTTCAGCTAAAATCTATGAGATGCATCGAGAAATCTTTGATGACACAAGAAGAACCATCTTCTACCTTGAGGTAGCCATTCAAGATTAAAATCAATGTTACAAACAGGAAAATACAAACCCATGTAATTGTTTCAAATAGCTAAATTCCCAAGTCCATGGAAGTCACTAATGGTCCAGATTAGAGAATCTTGCATTTTGAACATTGTTCTAGATGATGTATCATATGTCTCAACACTATTTCTTCATAACTCTTATAATTATTCTATTAAAGGCTTCAAGTATACATCAATATCATTTCCATGCATTTTTTCTAGGAATAATCATTTAAATGATAAAATATGTTTTTAATACACATCCATGGAGGAATATTGTAAGGGATCGAAACAACAGACAAATGCTATAACTAGTACTCAAAGTCCCAAACGGGTTGAATCCATCGACAGCCAATCCGAATCAAACATTCCTAAGATCATGTGAGAAATCTAGATGTAATGAATCAAATGTACTACACAATTTTAAATCTCTTGGATGTCACATTAACCCATCATTTTTATTATCTACAGAATTCCACTTCATGTGTTTGGTGATTTTCGATGAGATGAATAATCTTTACAATCAAGAATTTAAAGGAACGTAACACAAAACCTTTGCATGTGTCTTCCATTTTTTCTTCTTCATGATATTATGTTGATTCAGAATTCCAAAATCACCCATAGACTACTATCTAAAAGAAGAATTTTTTTTTGAAATTCTATATGCTTGAATCCTCTCATAAATAAAGCATAAAATCATTGGGACATGCATCCATTTTTGTATAATTCATACCGATCTTGTTAATAACTTTTTTCATATCATAAAAAGACTCAGGGATATTTTTTGCAAATAATTCATCACTCAAAAATTCCAATATCATGAAAGTAGCATTATTTTTAATTCTATATAGGAATTTGATATGATATAACTTCAATAGAAAAGAATGTTTTGAATATTTCCAACATCCACTATAAAACTCTTGATTTCCATTGTCAACTAATCCATGAAACACATATTTCTTCTCATTGAAGTTTTCTCTTACATTAGTGTCCACAGAATCAAGAGGAGTATCCAATGATATGTTACAATCTTGATATGGTTTTCCTATAGTATAAAAAACATTACTTTCCAAATTTTTTTGTAGCACCCTAAAATAGTTGTTCTGATATGTTTTAATGTTGGTGTTGGTTTCTTGAAATGATGAATGCGTAATTTATAAGGTTCTTCATTTCATTTTCCATTGTTGATGAATTTTGGAGCTCATTCTGTGGATTGACATCAGTGATCAACCTTTATGTAACGTTCAATTATCCATGCCAAATCCAATAAAAATATTAAGCAGGGAATTGCTTCAATATAAAGTGTTCATAAACTTGAAATCTCTTCAACCATCTTATAAATTTTTATTTAGGACATGGAAATCTTATTCTACCATCAACGGATCAATTGAAAATTGAAAAATCTAAAAACTCCTCCAAACCCTTAGCCTACTGAGTTGTGTTCCTTGGTAATGTGATCCAACTTTTATCCATATATATCACAATATGCCTATACATTATTAAAAAAATTGAGACACATAACTATTACTAAATAGGAAAAGAGATTAATATAGTATTTGAAAAAAATATGAATATGTTAAATAAGGTTTTCCTATATAAATATATATTAGAAATAATGAAGCATTTTAAAAAGGATAATTGGAATTCAAAAAGTTTAGTTTTGAGGAAAATGATGGGTAAAATAGTTACATTTTTCATTTACAAACCATTAAGAAACCCAAGAGGGAAAATACATGTTGAAATCCATTATTAATAAAAATATTATTTTATGAAATCATTGATAAAAGTATCCCAATCCAATGTTAATAATTTATTATAGGACCAACATGATGCCAACATTGAAAATTATGTTGAGAATTATCATGACTTCATGGGACACGATAATGAGGTATTCATTTAAGAAATGAACCACTCTAAAGATGACGACATGAGTTCATGAAATCAAAGTAATTCTAATAATCTGGTAACTATAATGAGGTACCAGATACTAACAACATAATGTTCCTTAGATAAAGTGAAATAAAAGTGTTTGACTACATTCATTACTCACTTGCTACTTAAGGAGATTGAAACTATTTCACAAAAATATATTCAACCAATACAAAAATGAACCAGTGTAATTGAGGAGGATCAATATTGAATTAATAATTAGATATATTATTATTGAGTATAATTTTAGGTAAAACAAATTTCTCTCCTCTAATATAAATTTAAATATATAGAACCACATTACCCATAAGAGTTGGGATTACTCATCGAACCACCTCTTCTTCATAGAAATTGATTTAAAGAAACTAAATAACATCAAAATACTAATAATCAATAGTTAACAAATAATATTATTTATTAGGACACTAAAAATTTTCATCAACATCATCCAAACCTACTTTTATATGTGCTCAGAATCTATATAGTGTACTTTTCTACCATGATGGACCTTTCCATCAAAGATTTATGTCAAAAACCATCCTATATAAGAAGAGGTGTACATATATATATAAATATAAATATCTATGTTTGTGTTTCTATAATCATCATATCTAAGAGATTTCATCTTACCAAGTGATGTAATTTTTTGAATAGTATTTTTATGTAGTTGGCCTCATCTTGTCATAGGAAGGAACTATATGTTTATCATCCATACTTAAGAGGCCTCATAATCGCATATGGGAGAAAATATTTATGTATAAAAAATATATATCAATAATCATATACATATATACAATCCTTCTTCTATATAAGGTCATGCCTTTTCATAGGGAGGAACTTGATATACATATAGATATACCTCTATGTGTATCTAGTAGACAAGTTTTGAGCTGACACCTATAAGATAATTCCAAAATGTTACAAATGATATTCATAATAAAATCAAGGTTATACATGTGAAATTTAAAATAAGGAAACCAAAGTTAATCACAATGAAATCAATTAATGATAGAGAAATAGTTTTTTTCCTTATTTACACAATAAACATTCTCTACAACATAACCATAGACATGATTCATTTCAAAATAATAAACATTCCCTATATTAAATGATTTGAAATGTTTAATATTAAAAAAAAATTATTATAATTTATTCATATAAAAAAATAAACATGCTCTACAGGAAAACATAATTCACCTTCTCACTCTACACTGTTGTAATACTACAATAGCATGATAAAAACTGATATTTTGTATAATCATTTAAAACAATTTCTGATTTTTATAAATAAAATATAGTAATACAGTAGTCAAGAATAGAAATTTCATTCCAAATAATATATAGGTTATGGAACACTAAATGATTATGAAAAATCCAAAATATTCTAGATACAGAAAGAGTCTAGGTACTGGCGATGAGGGGTGGCGGTCGGGGTGGGGGAGAGGGTAGGGACCGACGGTGAGGGGAGATGAGGTATGACGAGGCGCAGTGAGGATTGAGACTGGAAGCGAGGTGCAATAAAGCTCAGGACCAGTGGTGAGGGGTGGTGAGGGTAGGGATTAGGGGGTCATGGGGGTTAGGGGAGTGGGGGGTTTAGGGGATAAGTGTTAGGTTTGTGAAAAAAAAAGTTTTAGCAGTAGTTTTTAATAAATTGCCACTAAGTTATTTAAAAAAATAGTGGTCATTTAATAAAACACCACTAAAAAACCATTTCTAAACACTGATTTTGGTGTAGTTGTAGATACCCAAGATTGACGTACATAGATATTAAATTACTATTGTGTAATACCCAATACATAACAAAAACAAACACACAAGGACCGTAACAGTTTAGTGCCTTTGGAAACATAGAACAAAATCATCTAATCTTGGTGAAATATCTTCAACATCTCCCATAAAGATATTACCTTTTTTTCATTCCAAAAAACATTATTTATATCCTGGGTAAAAGAAAACATAAAAAGGGTGAGCTCAAATACTCAGTAAGGGTAAACATAGATAACATAAAACAATCCAGAAACATTTGAAAACAAAAACATGAACATAAAATCTAAACATCAAAATTGTATGAAAAGACATAAATCTTGGAAGTACGTAAAGAATATATCATAAAGGAACATCTATGAGGATAAAATAGTGTGGTAATAAAACATGTAATTGTGGAAAACCATTAATCACATGATATGATTTCCATAGTAGCCAAGGAATTTCTGCCAAGACCATCTTAGTTGACAAAGTCCCTTTCTGAATCGAGTTAACTCCTCGTTCCAGTCCTGTATCACTGAAGCAGATTAACTTACCATTCCAGCCATGTCTATCTCATGAGATATAAATCTTTACCCAATGAATTTTAGGGAGATATAGGTCTCACCCATCTCACAATGAAATCATTCTTTCATGTGCCACAAAATAAACATACATCATTCATAATAACCCAACGAATAAAATGGGTTTCATAAACCTCATTCCATCATAACATAATACATATAAAACAAATGGATATAATTTCATCATAAGAAAAGTGAAACCATGTAAATCATAGATACATTATAATTGAAACATACACATATGAAATAATGTCATCTTATATGGAAAATGGTTTTGATAAAACACTTGAAATGAATTCTTGATCAAAATATCCTTTCTTCTTCAAAATCATTTTCTTTTCACAAAATTACATGCAATTTTAAAAGAAAAGGATTTTGTTGAAAATATTCATTTGTAGAGGAATCTTCATGAAAATTAGGCATTATGAAACCAAAAAAAAAATCGATTCACACTGTATAATTTAAAAAAACATTCTCCTCGTACTTTTTTCAGATAATTCAAAAAGTTCCTCGTGTGGTAAACAAAAGTAAGATTGCTTCCATAACATGTGGTAAATTTCAAAAATGGGTAAAAAAACTTTAAACATACATGAAAACATTTTTATAAAACATGGGAATGTATGATAATAATAACCCCAGTAAATACTTACGAATAAACAATCTTGGATAAAAACGAGATTGGAAAAGTTATCCCTTACCTTAGGTCCGATATGCTTCGTAGGTATCCAAACCTCTTGTATAATGATTTAAATAATTTCATTGACTTATTAAAGAATCATATAAATTGTTATGATATCATATATGGTTCAATTATGACTTTATATTACCCGTTATTTTGTAAATTCCATGTTAAAGCAGCGTTTTGGGTAAAATAGTTTTATTTATCATATATGTTTGGACTTATTGTTCTTGATATTATTATTAATTATATCATGATTTAATTAATTCCAGAATGTAAATCATGATTTTTATATCATAAATATTCAGTATATATATATAATAGATAAATAAATGAAGTGAAATACACCATTCATGGAGATAGTAGGCCGTACGTACGCATGGATGTTGTTTTCCTTTTCTAATTGACATGAATGGAAGTAAGTAGATGAAATATATATATAAATAAATCCAGTAGCTTAATAATTTCATATATTTCATTATTATTGTTTATATATAATTTATAATCATTCTTGAATGGTTAACATGGAGAATGAATCTCATCGCGTCGTGGAGACGGTAATCCGTACGTACGCAAGCTCGATGATTTCCTTTTCCGTAGGATGGATAGAAGATGAAATGGGGTTGTTTAATATTTATAATAACATATCAGTATATTATTTATACTGATGTTATTACTTTATAATGAAACAACTAAATAAGAAAAATTTTAAGAGGAAAGAAACCTTGAAAGAATCGGTAAAAAAGATTACCTCTTCTTCGACGCACCTCTTTTAAGATTCATCTTAAGGCACAAGAGTTGGTCGTTTGAGGAGACCAGAACCTCTATAATGTTTCTAGGGAAGTTGAGAAGGGAAATGGGCAGGTTTTGGCCGACCATGAAACCTCAAAATTGTGTTAAGAGAAGAGGGAGGAGGTGCCCTTTTGTAAGGGAGGAGAGGGACACCTTAGAAAAAACATAAAATATTATTTTATAATAAAGTCATATTCGGTTTATAATAGCTAAAAATTGATTTTTTTCAAATATAAAGTGGGGATGGGTCTCAATAATCTCATCCAATTGGTTTTAGACAAGTTTAGGTTACTATTTTAAACTTATCATTTAGATTTAACACTAAGTTAAATAATTTAACTTTTACCGTGTCTTCTTGTTTTCTTAAACTATATGGTTAATAAACTTACTATAACAAGGAAAACGAACCCAAATTGGTTCATTATTAATATATATAACTTTATCTAAGTAATTTGTCTGAGCATTAGATTTTTAGGAATAGAATAACAATTAATACTATAATATGTTTTTTAAAAACTATTTTATGTCAATTTTGACACTATTTAGTAATTGATTTTTGTGAAAATCATAACAATATGATTACTTAAAAAATTAATTAAATCAATACTAATATGTCATATTAACCTATAATATTATTTTTATTCATAAAAAGTCTGAAATTACATTTATTTGGGTATTTATAACATCAATTATGTTAATATTTTATTAATAAGGTAATTATTGTTGCATCATTGTGTCATAAATAAATTAAATTATTTAATGTCTAAAAATTATAAATAAAATACAATTATGTAGGAAATATTTTTATCTTTATAATAAATATTTATAGTCGAATTTATCTTATGTATGACCCTATATTAAAAATGTTTTAGTTATTAAAATTTGATTTTTACTCTTTTAACTCTTCTTTAAATAAAATAATAATAAGTGTCCTAATCTAATTAAAGTGTACATAAAGGGTAATATTTTATTCCTAAGCTTGTTTTTGGTTGAATTAAACTTATCCAATAGAATTAGGACATTTTTAGGGTAATAATAATATCATTTTACCCATAATTACCCTATTTACTTTTAACCGTGGTTAATAAAATTAAAAAGTTATTATTCAACAAAAATTATTTTTATATTATTGAACCACATTTTTCTCCTTGATATTAACCGTATCTCTCGGATTTTTGAAATTAAACTCACAGAAGCGGTAAAAGTATGTTTTATGTACAATTGAAAATGCTCCTAGGAGGTGGGTAAAAGACGGTGAAAAGTTCAATAAAATTTTAATATATCTAAAATTATTATAAAATGACTCAAATGAAATACATTGAACTTATATAAGTATTATGTATCTATTTTTACCTAAAATAAATTTAAATAAAATAAATTATTATTTAAATAAATATTTGGTTTTAACCAATAACTCAGTGTTTTCACTATTCATCAAAAATTGAATGTTTTCAAAAAAATACCAAAATTTCACCCTAGGATAATTTCGATATTCTGAATCCAAAAATGATGTCCATTTTGAATTAGGGTTGTTTCATCGCGTCGTGGAGACGGTAATCAGTACATACTCACGCACGATGATTTCATTTTCCGTAGGATGGATAGAAGGTGAAATGAGGTTGTTTCATATTTATAATAACATATCAGTATATTATTGATACTGATTTTATTACATTATAATGAAACAACTAAAGAAGAATAAGTTGAAGAAGAATGAAAACTTGAAAGAATCGGTAGAAGAGATTACCTCTTCTTCGATGCACCTCTTTTAAGTTTCCTCTTAAGGCACTAGAGTTGGTCCTTTGAGGAGACCAGAACCACTATAATGTTTCTAGGGAAGTTGATAAGGGAAATGGGCAGGGTTTTTCCGAGTTTGAAGCCTCAAAATTGTGTAAAGAGAAGAGGGAGGAGGTGCCCTTTTATAAGGGAGGAGAGGGGAACCTTAGGAAAAACATAAAATATTATTTTATAATAAAATCATATTCAGTTTATAATAGCTTAAAATTGATTTATTTCGAAGCTAAAGTGGGGATGGGTAGAAATCCTCTCAAAAAATATGTTTTAGACAATTTTAGGTTACTATTTTAACCTTATCATTTAGATTTAACTCTAAGTTAAATAATTTTAGTTTTACCGCGTCTTCTTGTTTTCTTACACTATATGGTTAATAAACTTACTATAACAAGCCAAACGACCCCAAGTGGTTCATTATTAATATATATAACCTTATCTAAGTCATTTTTCCTAACCTTAGATTTTTGGGAATATAATAACAATTAATAATATAATATTTTTAAAAAAAACTATTTTATGTCAATTTTGACACTATTTAATAATTGATTTTTGTGAAAATCATAAAAGCATGATTACTTCGAAAAAAATAAATTAAATAAATAATAACTTGTCATGTTAACCTATAAAATTATTGGGATTCATAAAAAGTCTCAAATTACATTTATTTGGGTATTTATAACATCAATTATGTTAATATTTCATTAATAAGGTAAGTACTACATCATCATTATGTCATAAATAAATTAATTTAATTAATGTGTAAAAATTAAAAATAAAATACCATTATGTAGGAAATATTTTTAGATTTATAATTAATATATATAGTCGAATTTATCTTATGTATAACCCTATATTAAAAATGTATTAGTTATTAAACATTGATTTTAACTCTTTTAACTCTTATTTAAATAAAATAATAATAAGTGTCCTAATCTAATTCAAGTGGACCTAAAGGGTAATATTTTATTCCTAAGGTTGTTTCTGGTCTAATTACACTTATCGAATAGAATTAGGGCATGTTTTATGGTAATAATAATATCATTTTTACCCTTAATTACCCTATTTACTTTTTACCGTGGTTAATAAAAGTAAAAAGTTACTATTCACCAAAAATTATTTTTATCTTATTGAACCACATTTTACTCCTTGATATTAACCTTATGTTTTGGATTTTAATAATTCAACTCACAGAAGTGGTAAAATTAAGTTTTATGTACAATTACAAATGCTCCTAGAAGGTGGGTAAAAGACGGTGAAAAGTTCAATAAAATTTTAATATATCTAAAATTATTAAAAAATTACTCCAATGAATTAAATTGAACTTATATAAGTATTATGTATCTATTTTTACCTAAAATAAATTTAAATAAAATAAATTTTTATTTAAATAAAAAGTTTGTTTTAACCAATAACTCAGTGATTTCACTATTCATCAAAAATTGAATGTTTTCAGAAAAATACCAAAATTTCACCCTAGGATAATTTTGATATTCCAAATCCAAAAATGAAGTCCATTTTGAAAGGTAAAATTTATAAATTTCAAAAACTGGGTATTACTATTCATAACGGCTAGTTTATATAATATTTTAATTACATATCGTTGTTTAGTGAAACTCTGTATTGCGTACAACACACGCTATCGTGGAAGGTTGCGATTGCATGTAAAGAAAGCCAAGTCAGGGTTGCATGTAGTGAAAGATTCCTTTGTTGTTGTGTATAATATAATCCAACCATATTTCATTTATACATTGAATAAATATATATATACACTCAATGTTGCGTAGAATAACTTCTATTAAATGATCTTGAAATTCTGTGTAACACGATCCAAGAATAGTGTTGCGTATAATGAAAGATAATACGGTTTTGCGTATAGGGAAAGATAATCTTGGTGTAGCATAAAGCACAAGACATCAAAGAAATTAAAAATAGCACTTCTCATAAAATCTCGGGGTGTTACATTCTACCCCCCTTAAAATGAATTTCACCCTCAAAATTCATCATGGTTATAAATGGTTTACTAATTTAAAGTTTCTTTAATAGAAACCCATATCGTAAAAAGGAATACCAAAACTTAACTTTAAAAACTAAATTATGAAATGTAACAGTTACCCAAATTAACTAATCACTAGTTTTCCACATAGGAGAACATAGGTGAAAATATGTATATGGAAGAGAAATCTAACCTTCATGTTCTGATGGAGAGTGGTAGAGAACATGGCTATGAAAAAACCAACAATCAAAAATCCATAAATTTGTTATGATCTAAGTTACCATCTGATTCATCAGATATGAGGTCAATAGGAAAATATTTTTGGTTTTCAAGATCATTTCCCTAAAGTTGAAAAAATTGGAATTAGAAGAAAAACTTTCATGATTTTGGTACAATCTCACCATTGGTCGTTCTTTGCACAATTTCCACTTTATAAATTAAAGAAATGAAGTTGAATTTTTCATTCGTGATGTGTTAGAAGATCATGTGATATAATGATTGGTCATTCCATCTATCTCAAACAAAAGGTTAGAAAAAGTTATTAAATATACATAAGTCCATCTATAGTGAGATTAACCATATATAGTTCCTAAAATGGACTTATACTTCATATATCATACCACTTAATAAATTTAAACTAATTTATACTAACCAGGGACTTCCTGTAGGCCAATGGTATGCGATAAAGGCTTGTCGCACTTTAGTTGTGGGTTCGATTTCCATATCCTTGTCCGACGCGACGAGTTTTCGCTTGTCCTATGGGTTGTCCTTTTTCTAAAACTATACTATTATAACATTCCAGAAATAATATTGAAAAAAAATTTCTATCCTTAAATATTATTATCTGATGTCTAACATAATCCATTCCAATCTTTACGCTTATCCAAATTACATATGTCCAATCTCATAGTATAAAGAAAATTATTAATTGAAAGGTCACATAACAAGCACGTGAATACCATAATTTATCCCCCATATATCATAAGATATATCTTGTTGGTCACATTCCGAACATGTAAATACCTTAATCATGTATTCTTTTGAACCATGAATTACCATAGAACCTTAGTGAAAACATGAATTCTATCAAAATTTAACTCTTTCCACATACCAAAATCCCAAAATTTCTATATACTCAAACCATGATATCACTTTGTCCTTATATCAGTCATGAGCTCATAAATACTTTCAAACATATTATTTTCTCCTTATCCATTCATTATGCGCAAATCATTTGTTTTCCAAAAATATTTCAATCACTTTTCATGGTTACCGGTAATATGAAATTATTAAAAACCACAATAGACCAATACATAAATTTTAAAATATTCCATGATACTACAACATTATTTTTGAATCCCATTACATAAACACTTTATCATTCCACCACATCATTGTCATACTCAACATCACAAATAGTGATTGCATGTGACTTCCCATTGTCCTTTTCCTTAAGAGGTTGCTCACGTCGATCGTCATTAACCCTTGGATTAGGGCATTGATTAGCATAATGCCCATTTTCCTTACACTTGAAGAATTGAAGTGTTGGTGGAGCGTTCTTTGTAGTCTTTTCTTTATTCACGTCATTAGAAACCTTTTTCCCATTAATTCAGCACTCAGATGCTCTATGAACTTCTTTTCCAAACATAAAACATTTTCTAGTACCTTTTAGACAATCTCCACCATGCTTCTTTCCACACTTTGAGCATAAAGAAACATTCACCTTCTTTTCACCATTGTTTTGAGATTTTTCCTTGAACTCCGTCTTTCGTTTCTTGTCAAAAACATGAGATGGATATGTAACACCAACTTCCAGTTCTACCGTGATAGCACAACACACAATTTCTTCATAGGTACTGAAGTATCTTATAGAAAATTCCCTTCGAAGGCTTGGTTTTAAGCCACTGAAGAATCGATCAACTTTACTTTCAGGTTTGATGATAAAGCCAGATGTATACCTTGAAAGCCTTGTAAAATTTGCTTCGTATATACCAACATATTCATCATCCTTTTTCTTAAGCTTAAGGAACTCCTTTTCCATATTTGTTCGAAGAATATGAGGGAAGTACTTATTGAAAAATAAGTTCTTGAACTCATCCCATTCCATGGATTCAATTTCATCTTGGGGCCTTGTATTCTAAATTAGAGTCCACCACTGGTCTGCTTCACCTTCTAACCGGTAAACAACCAAAATAACATTTTCATGTTCTGAACAACAAAGTATCAAAAATATCTTTTCAATGGTACTAATCATTGTTCAGCAACAAGTGGATCATAAGACCCACTGAAAGAAGGTGGTTGTTGCCTCATGAAGGAATCAATAGAATATTGTTTCTTTCTCTCCTTATTTGGAAGTCCAGAATGATTCAAAGCTTGTGTAAGCATAACAATAATATTTTTCACTCCATCTCCCATAACATTGGTTTGTTTAGGAGGACAATCATTGCATTGTCTATTACATTGATCAACATGGTTCCTTCGGGTTCTAGCCATTGTCTAAAACCCAAATAGAATAGTGTGAGAGGAAAAAATCATGCTAGGAAAACAACATAATAAAGGGGGATTACTTTAAATATATAACATCTTCGGTTTAATTCTAAGATCGTTGATGTAATTCTTGGACTATAACTTATACATATAATTATCCTAAGGGACATCACTAGACATACCTTAGAAATATATCTAGGGATCTTGCTAAAGTTTTCTCATCATAGTTTCCAAAGGTTAACTAAACCTTTCCCCTGATACCAACAGTAGAGACCCAAGCTTGACGTACATGGACATTAAATTACTCTTGTAGAATACCTAATACATAACAAAAACAAACACACAAGGACCATAATAGTTTAGTGCCTTTGGAGACTTGGAACATAATCTTCTAATCTTGGTGAAAGATCTTCAACATCTCCCATAAAGATCTTCCCTTTTTTTCTTACCTAAAACCTTTATTTATATCCAGGGGAAAAGAAAACATAAAAAGGGTGAGCTCAAATACTCAGTAAGGGTAAACATAGAGAACATAAAACAATCCATAAAAATTTGAAAACAAAAATTTGAACTTAAAATCTAAACATCAAAATCTTGAGAAAAGACAAAAATCTTGGAAGTAAGTAAAGAATATATCATAAAGGAACATAAATAATTATAAAATAGCATGGGAATAGAACATGTAATTGTGGAAAACCATTAATCACATGATATGATTTCCATAGTAGCTGAGGCAATGCTGCCAAGACCATCTTAGTGGACAAAGTCCCTTTCTGAATCGAGTTCACTCCTCGTTCCAGTCCTGTATCACTGAATCAGATTAACATACCATTCCAGACATGTCTATATCATGAGATATAAATCTTTACCCAATTAATTGGAGGGATGTATAGTTCCCACCCATCTCATAATGAAATCATTCTTTCATGTGCCACAAAATAAACATACATCATTCATAATAACCCAACGAATAAAATGGGTTTCATAAAAATCATTCCATCATAACATAATCCATATAAAACAAATGGATATAATTTCATCATAAGAAAAGTGAAACCATGTAAATAATAGAGACATTATACTTGAAACATAAACATATGAAATAATTTCATCTTAGATGGAAAATGGTTTTGATAAAACACTTGAAATGAATTCTTGATGAAAATATCCTTTCTTCTTCAAAATAATTTTATTTTCACAAAATTCCTTGAAATTTTAAAAGAAAAGGATTTTTTGGAAAATATTCATGAAATCTTGTTGAGTAATCTTAAGAAAAATTAGGCATTATGAAACCAAAAAAATCCATTCACGCCATATAAGTTAAAAAAACATTATCCTCGTACTTTTGTCGAAAAATTCAAAAAGTTCCTCGTGTGGTAAACAAAAGTAAGATTCCTTTCATAACATGTGGTAAATTTCAAAAATGGGTTAAAATGACTTTAAAAATACATGATTTTTTTATAAAACTTGGGCATGTATGATAACAATAACCCCAGTAAATACTTACGAATAAACAATCTCGAATAAAAATGAGATTGGAAAAGTTATCCATTACCTTAAGTCTGATATGCTTCGTAGGTATCCGAACCTCCTGTATAATGATTTAAATAATGTAATTGAATTATTACATAATCATATTCACTATTATGATATCATATATGGTTCACTTATGACTTTATATTACCCGTTCTTTTGTAAATTCCATGTTAAAGCAGTGTTTTGGGTAAAATAGTTTTATTTATCGTACATGTTTGGACTTGTTGTTCTTGATATTATTATTACTTGTATCATGATTTAATTACTTCCAGAATGTAAATAATGATTTATATATCATACATATTCAGTATATATATATATATAATAGATATATAAATGAAGTGAAATACACCGTTCATGGAGACGGTAGGCCTACGTACGCATGAACGCTGTTTTCCTTTCCTAATTGACTTGAATTGAAGTAAGTAGATGAAATATATATATAAATAAATCCAGTAGCTTAATCATTTCATATATTTCAGTATTATTCATTATATATACTTTATAATCATTCTTGAATTGTTAACCTGGAGAATAAATCTCATCGTGTCGTGGAGACGGTAATCCGTACGTACGCACGCGCGATGATTTCGTTTTTCGTAGGATGGATAGAAGGTGAAATGAGGTTGTTTCATATTTATAATAACATATCAGTATATTATTTATACTGATGTTATTACTTTATAATGAAACAACTAAAGAAGAAAAAATTGAAGAAGAAAGAAACCTTGAAAGAATCGGTAAAAAATATTACCACTTCTTCGACGCACCTCTTTTAAGCTTCCTCTTAAGGAACTAGAGTTGGTACTTTGATGAGACCAGAACCTCTATAATGTTTATAGGGAAGTAGAGAAGGGAAATTGGCAGGTTTTGGCCGAGCTTGAAACCTCAAAATTGTGTTAAGAGAAGAGGGAGGAGGTGCCCTTTTATAAGGGAGGAGAGGGGCACCTTATAAAAAACATAAAATATTATTTTATAATAAAGTCATATTCGGTTTATAATAGCTCCAAATTGATTTTTTAGAAGAAAAAGTGGGGATGGGTCGAAATAATCTCAACCAATAGGTTTTATAAAAGTTTAGGTTACTATTTTAAACTTATTATTTAGATTTAACTCTAAGTTAAATAATTTAACTTTTACGGTGTCTTCTTGTTTTCTTAAACTATATGGTTAATAAACTTACTATAACAAGCCAAACGAACCCCAAGTGGTTCATTATTAATATATATATAACTTTATATAAGTAATTTTTCCGAGCCTTATATTTTTTGTAATAGAATAACAATTAATAATATAATATGTTTTTTAAAAACTATTTTATGTCAATTTTGACACTATTTAGTAATTTATTTTTGTGAAAATCATAAAATCATGATTACTTAGAAAAAAATTTATTAAATAAATAATAACTTCTCATATTGACCAATAAATTTTTTGGTATTCATAAAAAGTCTCAAATTACATTTATTTGGGTATTTATAACATCAATTATGTTCATATTTCATTAATAAGGTAATTACTGTATCATCATTGTGTCATAAATAAATTAAATTATTTAATGTCTAAAAATTATAAATAAAATACCATTACGTATGAAATCTTTTTATCTTTATAATAAATATTTATAGTCGAATTTATCTTATGTATAACCCTATATTAAAAATGTTTTAGTTATTAAACTTTGATTTTAACTCTTTTAACTCATCTTTAAATAAAATAATAATAAGTGTCCTAATCTAATTAAAGTATACCTAAAGGGTAATATTTTATTCCTAAGGTTGTTTTTGGTTGAATTACACTTATCCAATAGAATTATTACATGTTTTAGGGTAGTAATAATATCATATGTACCCTCAATTACCCTATTTACTTTTAACCGTGGTTAATAAAATTAAAAAGTTACTATTCAACAAAAATTATTTTTTTCTTATTGAACCACATTTTACTCCTTGATATTAACATTATCTCTTGGATTTTTGAAATTAAACTCAAAGAAGTGGTAAACTTAAGTTTTATGTACAATTTCAAATGCTCCTAGAAGGTGGGTAAAAGACTGTGAAAAGTTCAATAAAATTTTAATATATCTAAAATTATTATAAAATGACTCTGATGAATTACATTGAACTTATATAAGTATTATGTATCTATTTTTACCTAACATAAATTTAAATGAAATAAATTATTATTTAAATAAAAATTCGTTTTTAACCAATAACTCAGTGTTTTCACTATTCATCAAAAATTCAATGTTTTCAGAAAAATACCAAAATTTCACCCTAGGCTAATTTCGATATTCTGAATCCAAAAATGATGTCCATTTTGAAAGATAAAATTTATAAAATTTCAAAAAGTGGGTATTACTATTCATAATGTCTAGTTTATATAATATTTTAATAACAAATCATTGTTTAGTGAAACTCGGTATTGCGTACAACACACGCTATCGTGGAAGGCCGCGATTGCATGTAAATCAAGCCAAGTTAGGGTTGCGTGTAGTGAAAGATTCCTTTGTTGTTGTTTATAATAGAATCCCACCATATCTCATTTATACATTGAATATATAAATATATATACACTCAATGTTGCGTAGAATAACTTCTATCAAACAATCTTGAAATTCCGTGTAGCACGATCCAAGAATAGTGATGCGTATACTGCAAGCTAATACGGTGTTTTGTATAGCGCAAGATAATATTGGTGTAGCATACAATAAAAGACATCAAATAAATTGAAAATAATACTTCTCATAAAATCTCAAGGTGTTACAGTAGTGATATATGAATCTTGATTATGCGAACTCACCATGTACTATCATATTCAATATAGATAATGATGGAAATAATATCATATAATGATTTTTACAAAGTTCATCCCCAATTTGGGAAACCTAATCCCTACAATGCATGGTTCTTATTCGAGACCTAGATTCTCCAATAATAATATTATTATCAATTACAAGTCATCTAGGGTTGTTATTATCCAAGTCCCTTAGTGTATCCTGTACTCACCCAATATCCCACCTTGTCTTCAATATCACCAAATTACATAGGTGAATATTTATTATGTTATTGAAGTGAAGATATATTTATATATCCTCTTGGAAGTGATTAAAATATCATTACAAACATCTAAAATAGGTATTTTACTAACATATTTATCTTCCATTGAACTCACTTGTAGGTTGGAAATGTTCTACTTCCAGTAAACTTAATTTTCAGAGCCCTATCTTCAGAAATTTAATATCTGGATCTTATGTAAGTTACTACTTGACATTGGTTCGAAACTATATATTTTGGTATTATAAATTTGGAGAACATACTCAACTCTTTATAACTTCGAGTTATGATTTTCTTAACTCTTTTACCCAATAGATATTCTTCAATATACCTTTTCAACTTCTCCATCTCTTTCATTCTTCTTCATAATATCAAAATCTCAATATTTTCATATTTTTTTCATTCATTCAATCTGATGAATTCTTCCTTTATATGTCCCTTCCATCTTTGAAAAATATGGGGAATTCATGGGATTCAATTTGAAAACACTTTACAAATTGCTCTTAAATTTCCTGCCTATAATATCTTATGAATATATTAGGATATAAATTTATCGAAGCACTTTAGAATATTGGTTTCAACAATATTAAACTCTTCTGAAACCCTTTTATTGCATCATGAACTTATATTCATGAATTTTCAAACTTTTAATGTCTATATCAACATCATCAGAATGGTTTCAACTTCACATTAATGAATAATCCCTTGGAATCTTCTACTAGTTTAAATTTCATAGAAGTCACTCCACATCTCCCACTTTCATATCTTACTTTGTCTCAAAATTTCTCAAATGTTTATCTTCTTAAATTCTTTGAAAAAAATCAATATATAACATATGAGAACTTGGTGTTCTCTATCAATTGCTTTATCACATGTTTAAACTTTACCTTATAACATCTCATCAACTCAGCATAATTTACACCCTTCTAATCTTACGACCATCTAGACTTAGGCAATTTATGATATCTCCTAACATGAAGATATCTTCCAATAATCTGGACTTACTCAAATCTTTCTTTCCTTTATCCTCTTGATAAACCATATTTTAATTTCATTTCTTTTGATAATTTCTATTTACATAGGCTAAAGTTTACCATCATAACTGATTGTCTCAACTTTCTCTTCTTCCACTGAAAAACTCTTCTATACATAATTCCCAAGGATATCTATAATTTCCATTGCTTCAGTATATAGATTAATATTTTTTATTCTCATTCATGTCTAGTCATATATATTCCAAAACTTTAGCACTTATTTCACTATATATGATCAAAGTATCATCCAATTAAAATTTCATCTAGTTAGTGAAACTTATATTCCTTGATATTCTCTAGAAAATGATATATTACAATGCTTATATTATTATCTCATTTAAAAATGCTCTAATTTACAGTGACATAATAATTCTATGATTATTTATAATAATCCTTAGATTATGGTAATCATGCCTATGAAAAATCCCATTTTTATTTATTATTTAAACTTTGTTGGTATCATAGTTAGTCTTCTAATAAAGTGATATTTCTTCTATTGAAAGAAAAACATAACATCATCTAATTTCTTCTTCCAGATCTCAAATTTTTGAACCCCCTTTGTTGAAAATTATTTATACTTTTATAAAAATATATATACTCTAGATACTCTGAGTAATCCTTAAAAAACAACTACATGAACTTTATATAGTTCAATAATTTTGCATATTTTAACTATAATTAAATTTTATATGGTTAAAGGAACCTTATGATCTTCAGGTTAGCATTAAAAACTCAAAGTGAATTCTATAATACCTTTTAATTTCTTTTGTTACTTTACCTTACTGAAATCTATCTTCCAAACACCCAAGATTATGGTCTTATTCCTCAAATTAATTTTGATGGTTGTACCTTTAGTATAACATCCATCAAAAAATCATATTGTAACTTTTGATGATGTTTCTACCAGTGGTATCAACTTCTAGTGATCTAAAATTCTTCTTCGCTGGATATATTCCATGATCATAACTTTCATTTCAATGAGTTTTTCTTCATCACATATCTTCTATATTTTATTTTAGATTCATATTCATGGAATAATTATCTTTCAAAATACCATCTCATAACCTTTGGGAAAACAACCAACCAACCAGCTAACTTCTTTATCAAACTCATATCTTCAATCAACCCTTTAGATAAATCTATAATATATACTTACATAGAAATTATTGTATAAAGTTCCACATCCCATTCATCATTAATTTTCATTTACATGAAGAAAAGTTCAACCATCATCAGGTATAGAGCTTCTTCTGGATATAATAGTCACAATGAAACCTTATTTCATCCATTATCAACCCTAAATACATTATTCTTTATTAATAATGAACATTATTTAATTAGTATCATCTAAAAATATTTTTTTTCTTGATTGTATATCATCCAATAGTAGAACCATACTCTGTCTATATTTTTACGCATTAATGGTCGAGGTGTAAAATTCTATATCATTTATAAGAATAAATCCATTCTTCAATCTCCGTCATTACTTACTCATTGACTTTTCCAACCATTAGAAATGATCATTTACAATAAATAAAATAAGTGTTTATAAAAACCTAAGGGTATATTTTGACTTTCATCAATCTACCTCTTGTGATATTCATAAATCTCATATAGAGAATATAGTTGTAGAAGATACTCAACAATGTAAGATACACTTATTGGTTATTCGTTTTATAATGTATCCTATTTTTTGGTTTCACATATAGAGATCTTGTTTATGGTTTTTAATTTATTCCGTTTTTTCAAATTAATGTTTCTTGATCCTTGAAAACCTAAAAAAATTAGAACTCTTATCAACACTCATGATACCAATTACACTGAACAGAATAACATTATTGATATAAGTGATGACACTAACAACATTGATGATAATAATAACACTAGAAATAGTAATGAAACTGAAGACACTGAAAACACCTACTCATTGATGACATTGATGAAATGGATGAAAATTAATACATATATAAAATATTGGAAACTAATGGCCTGAATAAACCTAAATAGATGGATGTAATAGAAAATACCGAGGACATTGAAAATACCAGTGACACTGATACGACAGATGAGATTGGAAATACGGATGAAACTAACAACACTAATGATGATGACAAAGAATCTGATATAAATGGAAAAATTAATTCTATTATAATATATTATACTAAAATACTAAGGACATTCACATCATAGGAGACACTAATGAAAAAAATGACCATGATGATGTAGAAAACACTAACAACCTTGATGACACTGAATATACTAAAGTCACCAACAACATGGATGGAATTGATTACATAAATACACTAAATCTGATGTTTATAACATAGATGAAACTGAAGATATTGATGTCTTCTACACTAATGATAAAACCGATGACTTTTATAACATAAAAAATATTAATAACACTGATTACACTGATGGAATGGATGACAATGATGAAACTGATGACACAAAAACACTTATGAAACCAAAGATAATGAAGATACTAATGATATTAATGATACCAAAAACATTAAAAATAATTCTGACTATTAATACATTAATTAATCCACCAAAACTAATGAAACTAATAAAACTCATGATACTAATGATACTGATCGTACTAAAAACACTAATGACATTAATGAAACCAAGGTCACTTAACAAATTAATGACACTAACTACATTGATGAAACTAATGACACTAATAACACTAACAAATCTAATGAAATTGATGTTATTGATGACATTAAAGTCATTGAAAATAGTAACTACACTCATGATGCTAATGGAACTGATTACACTAATGACACTAATGAATTTTAACAATAATAATGACATTAACAACATTAAATACACCCCTGACATTGATAATAAGGATGACACTCATGGCAATAAAAACATGAATGATATTGATGAAACTATTGAAATTAATAGAAATAAAAATAAATAGTATAAAACATAGAATTCATATCAGGATTTTTACATTAGTTATATGTTAACTGATATTAATTTTGTTAACATTGGTTATTCATATAACCAACATTAAACCCCCAGCCACAACGGTTTTTAACATCAATTATATAATAACCATTTTAAAAATAGTTTTAACTAAATATATAATTGATATTAAAATAATAGGTTTTTATTCTTATTATTCATATAAATAATATTTAATTAAAAATTTTACATCATACGCTAATGCTGTTTCATTTTTTATAGCACTCCCTTTTTATTTTTACCTTTTACCAATAAATTTATCATGCCGCCAAAACACTTTTTTCAATACCATCCATAATATTTCATTCCTCCTATTTATATATTCTCAATATCTTCCTCCCTCATTATTATAATTCATCTTTATGCCACTTATCTATTTCCCACTTTGGCATAGTATTTATAATTATTATTTAATTACTTATTTCTTTATGATTTTTTTCTTTATAGATACCTTTATGATGATTTGTTGTTATAATAAAGATAAATTATTTAGTTAAAGTAGAAATGATAACGAATTCAACTGATATTTATAAGTATAAGTACAAAATTATGCACTAGTTATTTCTTGAAAATAACATGAATATCAACAAATGATATTTATATTTGAAGGAAACCACCACAACCAAGGAAAAGAAGCCAAAGTATTGAGTCAATTTTTATTATTTTCATTTGGATTCTATAATTTTTCAGTTCTTATATCTTTTTTTTGTTACAAGATAGATATGTGTATTGAAATATTTTTAAAAAAATATAAAACAATTCATATCAATTATTTTAATAACCAACATAGAAAGGTAACAATAATGCCAGTTATTTATATAAAAAATGTTAGGGGTGAATTTAAACATAAGTTATAAAAATAACTAGCATTGAAATACTCAAAATATAGTTCAAATAAAAAATTTTAAATCAGTTTATATAACCAATGTTAAAAAAATATTGATAATTTTGACCATATTTACATCAACTGAAAAGCCAATCTTAAAACACACAAAAAAACCCGATGTTAAAATATATTATTCCACTAGTTAATGCTAACACCGATTAAACTGATGAAACTTATGAAACTAATGAAAATTAAAACACTAGTGGCACTAATGAAACTAAATAAACTAATAACATTAATGAAAATTGTGGCACTAACAACACTAACAACATGTTGAAACTAATGAAACAAATTAAATTAAAGAAACTGGAAACATTGATGATACTCATGATACTAGAGACACTCACAAAATTGAACAAAAAATGATACTAATGGAAAATATGACACTAGAAACATTGAAAACAGTAATGACACAAAAAAAATTGGCACAGATGAAATTCATGACATTGATAACATTCATAAAATTGATGAATTTGATGAAACTAATATAACATAAGATACAAATAACATTGAAAAAACTCATGACAATAGTGATACTAGAGACACTAGATATACACATACTCTTAAAGGCACTAATGACATAAATAAACCATATGAAACTAATGACACTAATGAAATTGATCAAATTATCACAAAAAAATGGTACTGATGACACTAAAGAAACTAAAAACACTAATGATACCAATGAATATAAAGATACTAATACTGGTGAAATTCATAACACTGAGTGATATAAGGACACTAATGAAACTAATGAAACATACATTGAAACTGATACTGATGATGTTAATGACACTAGGGACACTGATAACACTAATGACACTAATGAAATTGATGACTCTAATGACATTAAAGACATTGAATACACTTAAAACTCTAATTACCATGATATATAATAATTTTAGGATACTAATGAAACTAATGATACCTATGAAACTATTATCATTGATGGAATGATAATGGAAATGGTGTTTAGGATATCGATGAAACTGATGACCCTAATGACCATAATGAATCTAAAAACACTAAGGACACTAAAGATGTGTAGATTATTAACAAATGAAGAAACTAACAATGTTGATAAAATCAGTGGCATTCAAAACCTTGATGATGATGAAAAAAATAATTACATTGATAAGGATGAGGAATTTAATGAGCTAAAGACATTAAATACACTAAGAAAACTGATAAACCAGATGAAACTAAAAACTCTAACATCACATATGATACCAAATAAACTGATGGTACAGACGATATTGAATACAATAATAAAAGGATGACATTATAAGTGCCATTGAAATATTTTAAAACTAAGCCATTGATAACATCAATAACACCAACAACACTAATGATACCAATGAGACAAATAATATTGAAACTGATGAAATATAAATGGGAACAAATGACGTGGACACTGATGTTGAGGAAATGAATGAAATTGATGACACCGAAGAGATTTAAACACTAATAAAATTTATAACACTAATGAAATGAATGATATTGAAAATATTGATGAAATTGATGAGATTAATGACACTTAAAAGGTTGGTAACAATGATGAAGCTTATTATACTTATGAAACTAACATTAACAACATTGATGTTGTTGACATTGACATTTATGACATAGAAGGAACTAAAAAACCAATGAAATAAAAAAAACCAATGATACTGACACCATTAATGACACAAATAACAATAAAGACATTGAAGAGATTAACAAAAAATGAAACATATGGAATTGATGATATTAAAGACATTGATGACACAAAATAAACTGATTAAACATATGAAACAAATGACACTAATGGATCTAATGAAATTAACAACACCAATGATGCAAATGGAATTGACAGACAATACTGGTAATATGAAAAATAATAATGATACTAACGAATCTTACAAAACTAATGATACATATGATACTAATGATAATAAGGAAACTAATGAAAAGTATGAAACTAAAGATAATGAAAAAACTAATGATACAAATTATATTAATGACACTATCAATACTAACAGCACTAATGATATTAATGGTACTAATGATATAGTTGACATTAAATTAATAAAAATACTAGTGACACTAATGAAACTGAAGTCTCTAAAGACACTAAAGACAGTAAAAAATTAATTAAATTAAGGATAAAAATGTAATTGAAGAAATTTACTCCATTAGAAACACTAAAAACACTTAAGAAACTAAAAAACATTAATGAAATTGATGAAATTAAAGACACCTATGACACTAAAACTAATAATATTAATGAAAATTACAACACTAATGACACTAATGACACTAATAACACTAATGAAACTAGAAACATTAATGATGCTCAAAACTTTTATGACACTAATGAAACTAATAATAGTGATGGCATAGATAGTGCCAATAACACTGACTATACTAAAATTACTGAAATAAATGTAACTGTTAATGCCAAAATTGACATTGATTACACTAAAATACTAATAATAATTACAATACTAATGAAACTGTTGATAATTTTATCGACATAGAAAACACTAAATCTGGCGATGACTTTGATAAAACTAATGTCATTAATGAAACTAACAAATATAATAACACTAACAATACTAATTATATTGATGATTCCGATGACATGAAAAATGATGATACTTAATATGTTGATGACATGAATAACACAAAAGACACTCATGAAACTAATGATACATATGGCACACAGAATACTCATTAAACCAAGGATACTATTTACATAACTGACATTGAAAACCCTAATAACAGTGACAAATCTAAACAAATTAATAATGACGATGGCACTAATGACACTGATGATACTCACAAACTAAAGACAATTATGGCACTGGTGACACTCTTAACACTAATGTAACTAACAATACTAATAATAATATCAACACAAACTGATATAATGTTAGTGATGGAACTAATGAAAATCAAAAATCTAATCAATATAATGATACCAATGATACTAATGATATTTATCTCATTAACAATACTAATTACAATGACATCACTGACATTAAAAACACTGAAGGCACTAACAAAACCGATGACACCAATGACACTCAATGCACTGATGAAAATGAAATAAATTAAAATGAAGACCCTAATGAAACTAATGAAACTAATTATGTTGATTACACTTAAAATATATGTGACACTCACTAATGATACTAATGACACTCACTGAAATTATGAAACTAATGATACCAACAACACTAATGATGTTGATGACACTATTGAAACTGAAAACACTAATAAAAATAATGAAAATAACAACACTAATGACTCCCATTTCAATAAAAAGAAATATGAAACTATTGAAACTAATAAAAAAATATGATATTAAAGAAACTGATAACACCAATGATAATGAAACTTATGACATTGATAACACTAATGATACTCATGACACTGTCAACACCAATGACACAAATAAAACTCATAAAACTAAAAATACTAATGATACTGACAACACTAACAACACTCATGATACTAATTATTACAACAACACAAATGAAACTAATAACATTGATGAAACTAATGGAAATCACAACACTAAAAACACCAAATACACTTGTCACGACCCGCCCTCGGGGTCCGTGCCGTGACTACCCCAAGCCCGCCTTCCATAGGCCAGGGGCTGGCGACTAGCACCAAGGCGTAAATCCCGGTAAAAAGGGAAGGCATTGCCTTTTGAAAAGTAAACAAACACCACAGAGTAAGCAAGCGGAAAGTAAACACTAAACAAAAGCAGAGTAAAACTGGAAGTGAGGAAAAGTAAATGGGCCAGAATACAAACCCAAACCGAAAGTAAAGTACAACTCGAAAGGGAAAACAACAACTGAAAAGTAAAAGCCGCTACTCCGAGCTGTCCACTGGAAATCCCACCTGAAGGGTGGGTACAGATAGCTCCTCTGCTCCACGGGTCCCGCCATCCGCTCCGAGCACATCCCGCCCAGTGGTCCACCTCCGGGTACCGTCCCGCTCTACAAGCCTCAGCTAAGGTCAACGCTGTCCGTCGTCTGCAACCAACACAACGTAGTGCGGGCAAAGCCCGTGCAGGGGTGAGTATAAGCTACTCAGTAGGGACCCCGAGACCCCTGAAGGTCTCTCAAAATCCACAAAGGATAAACCACGAAGAAAGGTACAATCACGAAGTAACAACCAACACTGCTTAGGTATATGCCCATACATATACCTAAGTCATCAATTTCAAATACGCTCCAACCTCCGAGCCCAAGTACAACTCAGTCCACACAGGAAAGTAAACATATTCCACACAGGAAAGTAAAACATAATCCACACAGGATTGCACAACACAATCCACACAGGAAAGAAATAGGATTCAGCTCACACATGTATACTTCTTCAAGGACGATAAAGATGATCACTGATCCATCTAAGTCGTCGGACCCACGAAGGATCGATAGGTAACTAACCCCCGCAAAGACCCACACAGGATCGGGCCCACACAGGACCTGTAGGCGCTGGTTCACACAGGACCGCTGAGCGCAAGGACTCACACAGGATCGGACCCACACAGGATCGGGCCCACACAGGACCTGTAGCACTGACCCACGTAGGATCGCTGAGTGCTGTAGTCGTCGTCGTCGAATCCACACAGGATCTCTGTACTGTTGTCGTCGCAGTCACAGTAGCTGTCGTAGCAGTAGTAGTCACAGTAACAGTCGCAGCCAGCACTAGGGTTCCCGCACACAGCAAGCTCGTACGGAGGGTCCGCTCCACGAGCCGAGAGGCTGATACATCAACTGTCACGAAGACCAGAGTTGATGTATCCAAAAGTTCCGTATCGTCAACAGGAACTCAACGCAACAGACGGTGCGTCGATCAGACGCCCCGTCTGAGAGTTATTGGCATTTTCGTCCCCGGGGCCCGGTTGGTTTTTAAGGCAAAACCAACCCGACCGTACTCCACCTGCATCCAAACCTCGGGCGGAGTATGCCAAAAGATCCGTCTCACTAAGAGGAACACAACACGGCTGACGGCACGTCAATCGGACGTCCGTAGCTCAAGATATGAGCGTTTCCGCTCCGAAGGCCCGGTTGGTTTCGTGAACGAACCAACCCGGCCGAACTCAAAGTAATCCGAAACCTTGAGTGAGATATACCGAAATGACCGTCTCGATCCAAGGATCGTGTTGCCGCAGACGGTTCATCAATCGGACTGGGTCGGGCCGGGTCGGCCGGCCGGCCGGCCGGTGGCGGCGCGGCGGCCGCGGCGGCCTGGCGCCGCTCGGTGGCTGCACGCGGGGGGCTAAGCCCCCGCTTTCTTGGAGGCGGCGGCGGGGGAAATAAATCCCCCGCGGATTGAAAGGGGCGGCGCGGCTTTTAGCCGCGCCCTTATTTTTTTTTAAAACGCCCCCCCCCCCACGTGGGGGGCCTGTTTGTGCGGAACCGGGGGGCCGGCTGCCCCCCTCCCTTCAAAGAACCGCCCCCCCCCTCATAAAGAGAGGGGTTTTTGTGAGTTGGCCGGGGGATTAATTCCCCCGGTTTAATGTCATCCGGCCGGCCAGCTGGCCGGCCGGTTTTCTCCAACGGGACCGGAAATTCCGGTCCCCCCTTCGGCTTCCGACGCCGGCGGCCCAGCCACCGGTCTTCTCTTCCGCCGCGGCCCGGAACCGGCCGCGGTTTTCGTCATCCGGCGCGGTGCGACGACACCGCGCCCCTCCGCCGCACCTCGATTTCTTCAACGCGGCGCGACGGCGTCGCGTTCTTGATGTTCCTTTCATGGCGCGGCGCGACGGCGTCGCGTAATAAGGATTGGGTGAAAATCCGCGTGGTGCGACGGCACCACGCCACCTTGATTCATTCACCCGCAAGCAATACAACAAGAACGATGGAGGGGGTTCGACCGTGTTCATGCGGTCCGGCCCCCTCACGTTAAGCAATAACGCAACTTAAAAATATTTCAAAGCCACACGTTAGACTTGCTAAAATCATGATCAAGTATAGAATAATTAAACAATAATCAACAACCCCTACCTCGGGTATAGGTTCGAAGATTTGACAACGTCCGCGGAAGTCAACGTCGCGGAGATCGGGCGTCGCGGTCGTCGTTCGTCAATTCCGTTGACGAAGAGATGTGTCCGATGTGATACGTTGTTGGCGAAACCTCTTATGTCGACGAAGGGAATCCGAGGAGGAAGCGGCGTTCCCTCTCGTTGACACGGAAGACGAAGAAGAGCGGAGCGACGTTCTTCGTCGGAACTTGAGCGTTCTTCGTCAAGTTGAGCGTTCTTCGTGTTCTTCGTCAGAGTTGAAGAAGCAGAAGAAAATCTCCCAAAAGCTCTCAAGGTGGCCAAAGCTATTAAACAAAATAAAATAAGACACTATCTTATTTTATTAACACATCAACAGAAAAGAATTTCCAAAGTTTGAAATTTAAAAAGGATTAACTCCAAATTAAATAACTCATGTCATTTAATGAGGGGTTAAGTAAGTTGGGAGAAGATGAAAGGTTTAGGGGTTCGTGTGGGCCCCACCACACTTAATCCTCCCAAGGGAGGTTAAGTGGGTGTGGGTCCCACTTCCAACCCCCTTTGGTAGGTTTTATCAAGTTATAATAAAATTTGTTCTTCACAAATTTTATTTAACTCAAACTAAAAACCCCAAAACTAACTTTCAACCCGCAACAAACGCAACTTCCGAAAAGGTCTCTTTAAGCGAATATCGGTGCTGCGAGTTCATCGGTGCGCTCAGATTTCAATTCCGAGCACCAAATCAAAAGTTAGGAAAACCCGCTCGTTCGTTCACTGAACGTACCCGAGCCAAACTTCAGAAATTAATTCCGGGCACTCCGGGCCTCGGAATCAGGTGCCGTCTGAAACCGCGCTCTTGTAAAATTCTAAAGAAAATTAAGAAAAAAATTTCCCTTGAATTTTACGGGTCTTTACATTACTCCCACCTCAGGGCTTTACGTCCCCGTAAAGATACATCAAAAACTAGGGAAACAAATGAGGGTACTGAGCACGCATCTGAGCCTCCCGCTCCCATGTGCTCTCCTGGAGATTCCCGTGCTGCCATCTGATGCGCACAAGAGGAATCGATCGCCCACGTAGGACCCGCTCCTGTCGATCCTCTATCTCCACCGGGACCTCCGTAAAAGTCGCCCCATCGTCAACGTCAAGCTCCCCATGGTCAATGATGTGCGTCGGGTCGTGCACGTATCTCCTCAGCTGGGATACGTGGAAGACGTCGTGCACCCGGTGCAACTGAGGTGGTAGAGCCAGGCGATAAGCCACCTCACCAATCCTGCTGAGAATCTGGAAGGGTCCGATGAAGCGCGGAGAAAACTTGCCGCCTCGGCCAAATCTCCGAATACCACGTCGAGGTGAGACCCACAAGAAGAAGTGGTCTTCATCCTCGAACTCTAGTGTCCTCCGCCTCCTGTCAGCATATGACTTCTGCCGGCTCTGAGCTGTCCTCATCCGCTCCTGGATGACCTGGACCTTCTCTGTCGTGGCCTGGACCATCTCCGGTCCCACCAGTGCTGACTCTCCGGGGTCTGTCCAGCACAAAGGAGATCTACAGGGTCGGCCGTACAACGCCTCGTACGGTGCCATCCCGATGGTGGAGTGGTAGCTGTTGTTGTACGCAAACTCCGCCAAGGGTAGGTGGTCCTCCCAGCCACGACCAAAGTCGAGGACACATGCGCGGAGCATGTCCTCGAGAGTCTGAATGGTCCTCTCCGTCTGACCATCCGTCTGAGGGTGAAAGGCTGTGCTCAGACGTAGCTGCGTCCCGAACGCCTCCTGTAACCCCTTCCAAAGCCGGGAAGTAAAGCGGGCATCTCGATCGGAGACGATAGATGATGGTACACCGTGGAGCCGCACAATCTCCTGAACGTAGAGACGTCCCAAGCTCTCTACTGAGCCCTGCTCTCTGATGGGTAAGAAGTGTGCCGACTTGGTGAGTCGGTCAACAATCACCCAGATGGAGTCGTGACCTCTGGAAGTGCGTGGAATTCCAGTCACGAAGTCCATAGATATGCCGTCCCACTTCCACTCCGGAACCTCCAAGGGTTGTACCAAGCCTGCTGGTACCTGATGCTCTGCCTTCACCTGCTGGCAGGTAAGGCATCGAGAAACGAACTCTGCTACAGACTTCTTCATGCCCGGCCACCAGTGCTATCGTCTGAGGTCCTGGTACATCTTCGCCACTCCAGGATGTACCGCCAAAGGAGAAGTGTGAAACTCACTCAGCACTTCCTCTCGCAAAGCTACTGGTACCATGGTACGTCCTCTGAAAAGGATGTCGTGCTCTGCTCCAAGGGAGAAACCATCAGGTGCCTGTCCCGAGGATATCTGTGCACGCCGTGTCTCACAGTCAGCGTCCTCACGCTGTGCTTCCCTGACTCGCTGCAGTAGTGGAGGGGTGACTGTGAGAGACTGGAGGAAGGCTGCTCCATCTCTATCCACGAAGGATATCTGCAAAGAGGCTAGCTGCTCTGTCGCCTCTTCAAGTAGCTGAATGCCCGTCCTCTTGCTGAGGGCATCGGCTACTACGTTCCCCTTCCCAGGAGTATAGACTATCTCAAAGTCATAGTGCTGGAGGAACTCAAGCCATCGCCGCTGTCTCAGGTTCAGTCCTTCTGAGAGAAGATATACCTGAGACTCTGATGATCAGAAAAGACTGTAAAGTGCTCGCCCATCAGGTAGTGTCGCCATGTCTTCAGAGCGAAGACCACTGCTGCTAGCTCCAGGTCATGGGTAGCGTAGTTCTGCTCATGCGGCCTCAACTGACGTGATCCATAGGCGATCACGGCCCGCTCCTGCATCAGAAAACATCTGAGTCCGGTCCCTGATGCATCGCAGTAGACTACGTACCCTACTCCCTCCTCAGGCAACCTCAGGATAAGTGCGCTAGTCAATCTCTGTCTCAGCTCCTGGAAGCTCTGCTGACATCTGTCTGACCACACGAAGGGTTTCCCCTTCTTAGTCAAAGCTGTGAGTGATGCCGCAACTCTAGAGAAGTCTGGCATGAATCTTCGATAGTATCCAGCTAGTCCCAAGAAACTCTGAACCTCAGTCACGCTCTTGGGTGGCTCCCATGCTAACACAGCCTCAATCTTCATGGGATCCACTGCAACTCCCGCCTCAGAGATAACGTGTCCCAAGAAGTGGACCTCACGTATCCAGAACTGGCACTTCGAGAGCTTACCATAAAGCTGGTGCTCTCGGAGTGTTTCAAGTACAACTCGCAAGTGATAGGCGTGCTCCTCCTCTGTCGTAGAGTAAATCAGAATGTTGTCGATGAAGACCACGACAAACCGATCGAGGTATGGCTGAAATATCCTGTTCATGAGAGCCATGAACACTACTGGAGCATTGGTTACACCGAAAGGCATAACCAAGAACTCATAGTGGCCATACCGACATCTGAAGGCCGTCTTCTGCACATCCTCGTCTCTGACTCTGAGCTGATGATAGCCTGACCTGAGGTCTATCTTCGAGAACCACCGTGCTCCCTTGAGCTGATCAAAGAGGTCATCAATCCTCGGTAGCGGATACTTGTTCCTCACTGTCACCTGGTTCAGGCGACGATAGTCAACACAAAGTCGCAAGCTCCCGTCCGCCTTCTTGGCGAACAATATCGGGGAAGCCCAGGGTGAAACACTGGGTCGGATGAACCCCTTTCCCTGCAAGTCCTCCAACTGTACCCGTAGCTCTCGAAGCTCGGCGGGGGCCATCCGATATGCTGGAGTGGATATCGGGGCTATCCCGGGGTACAAGTCAATATAAAAGTCTTCCTCTCTGCGAGGAGGTAGCCCTGGAACGTCGTCGGGAAAAACGTCCGCAAACTGATCCACCACTGCAGGAAAACCAGGACTCCGCACGTCAACTGCTCCAAGGATAAGGCTAGCCAACTGATGAGTGATGGGCTGTCCTCTCCTCCGCGGAAGTCCATCCTGTGCTGCTAAGGGTCCCTTCTCGCCGGTGAAGGTGAACCTGCTCCCGTCGGTGCGTACACATCGCACCTTGCGCCTAAAACAGTCAATCTGTGCATGGACCGTAGATAGCCAATCCATGCCCAAGATGACGTCGTAAGGCCTCGACGCTGCTACAAGAAGATCCCAGCCGAAGCTCTCGCCTCCTAGAGTAAGCTCACACTGCCGGCACCAGTGCGTAATCGTCGAGTCTGCTCCCGTAGGAGTCTCTAGCCGTAAGGATCGAGCCAACGGCTCTGTCGGAATCTCCGAGCTCCGAACAAGGGCAACGGCTATGAAAGAGTGACTCGCTCCTGTGTCTATAAGAACTGCAGAAAGGGTGGAATAGACACAGATAGTACCTCGAATCATCTCTGGTGCGCCGTGGTCGTAGGCCTCTTCTGCCTGGAGCTGTGCCTGTCGCTGCCCGCCAGCTCCCTGTGGTCGGGGTGGACCTCCTGGTGGTGGTGGTGGTAGAGCCTCAAAGCGTCGGCCACCACCGGCTGCTCGTCGAGCTCCTCTGCCTCGTCCGCCTCCTCCCTGCGGACCTCCACGGTCGACCCTCTGCCTCTGCCTCGGTGGTCCATCAACTGTCTGCTGCTCCTCGGCACGACAGGTCGGGCAGTCACGAGCCATGTGGCCCTGCCCGCCGCACGAGTAGCACTGTCTGCCTCTCGTAAGACTGGCTCCGCGCTGTGTGCCCCGCACTGCTGAGCCAGTGCCCTGAGATCGTCTGCCCGATGGTCTGGTCTGTCTGGACCCCTGAGTCATCCGTCGATTGCCTGCTGCAGATGACTCTGCCACGTGCCGCCCTGCGGTGGGTCTCTGTGCTGGTGTAGACTCAGCAAGGAAGCTCTCGATCAGAAGGGCCCACTCCAGTACTCCTGTCTGAGTCGGTATGCTGAGGGAGATCAGCGATGCCCTGATCTCGTGTCTCAAACCCTGCTCGAAGGTCCGGGCCCGGAAGAATGGGTCCCGTACCATGTCGGTCGAGTAGCGCGAGAGATCGGTAAATCTCGCCGAGTACTGAGCGACCGTCATGCTGCCCTGCCGTAGCTGTAGAAGCTCCTGGATACGCACCGCACGAAGGGTGGCTGGGACGAACTCCGAGCGGAAGAGGCTCTCAGTCCATCCAAAGTAGAGATGCCTCATCGTGCACCTGGAGAATCAAGCTCCACCATCGTCCTACTGCTGCGTGTAGTAGGCTCGCAACGAGGATCACCATGAGGTCTGCTGGTGTCCTCACTAGCCTAAACACTCGAACCACTGCCTCCAGCCAGTCCTCTGCTGCCTGGGGATCCGTCTCCCCGCGAAACCTGGGCGGTCGCTGGCGCTGAAACTCATGCAGTGCGCTGAGGCGACGTGCATCGTCAGCGGCTGCTGCTGGAAGCATCGGGGGATCGGAGGGTAAAGCTACCGCCGGTGCCACTACTGGCAAAGGGCCCTGCACCGAGGCCTCGTCGCTCGGTGGGCTGTCGTCACGCTCGACTCTCAGAACCCTAGCTGGCTGCCGTCGTGGGGCCATCCTGAAAAGGAAACAGGTGCGCCACGGTTAGAACAGTATACCTGGTGAGCTGATATAAGTAATCACAAAGAAAACTTTGAAACACACACGCAATCAATGTTTTCGTGCATTAAGTCGGAAATCAGAAGTCAGGGTCCTGGTGTACGGATACGTCGGCCGCCGCACCAACACTGGACACCCTGGGCTGATAACCACACTCAATACGCTAAACATTATTGCTTCACATAGAAAAGATCAGAGTTCGCGGTAGAACCGAACTCCTCTGATACCAATTTGTCACGACCCGCCCTCGGGGTCCGTGCCGTGACTACCCCAAGCCCGCCTTCCATAGGCCAGGGGCTGGCGACTAGCACCAAGGCGTAAATCCCGGTAAAAAGAGAAGGCATTGCCTTTTGAAAAGTAAACAAACACCACAGAGTAAGCAAGCGGAAAGTAAACACTAAACAAAAGCAGAGTACAACTGGAAGTGCGGAAAAGTAAATGGGCCAGAATACAAACCCAAACCGAAAGTAAAGTACAACTCGAAAGGGAAAACATCAACTGAAAAGTAAATGCCGCTACTCCGAGCTGTCCACTGGAAATCCCACCTAAAGGGTTTGTACAGATAGCTCCTCTGCTCCACGGGTCCCGTCGTCCACTCCGAGCACGTCCCGCCCAGTGGTCCACCTCCGGGTACCGTCCCGCTCTGCAAGCCTCAGCTAAGGTCAACGCTGTCCGTCGTCTGCAACCAACACAACGTAGTGCGGGAAAAGCCCGTGCAGGGGTGAGTATAAGCTACTCAGTAGGGACCCCGAGACCCCTGAAGGTCTCTCAAAATCCACAAAGGATAAACCACGAAGAAAGGTACAATCACGAAGTAACAACCAACACTGCTTAGGTATATGCCCATACATATACCTAAGTCATCAATTTCAAATACGCTCCAACCTCCGAGCCCAAGTACAACTCAGTCCACACAGGAAAGTAAACGTATTCCACACAGGAAAGTAAAACATAATCCACACAGGATTGCACAACACAATCCACACAGGAAAGCAATAGGATTCAGCTCACATAGGTATACTTCTTCAAGGACGATAAAGATGATCACTGATCCATCTAAGTCGTCGGACCCACGAAGGATCGATTGGTAACTAACCCCCGCAAAGACCCACACAGGATCGGGCCCACACAGGACCTGTAGGCGCTGGTTCACACAGGACCGCTGAGCGCAAGGACCCACACAGGATCAGACCCACACAGGATCGGGCCCACACAGGACCTGTAGCACTGACCCACGTAGGATCGCTGAGTGCTGTAGTCGTCGTCGTCGAATCCACACAGGATCTCTGTACTGTCGTTGTCGCAGTTACAGTAGCTGTCGTAGCAGTAGTAGTCACAGTAACAGTCGCAGCCAGCACTAGGGTTCCCGCACACAGCAAGCTCGTACGGAGGGTCCGCTCCACGAGCCGAGAGGCTGATACATCAACTGTCACGAAGACCAGAGTTGATGTATCCAAAAGTTCTGTATCGTCAACAGGAACTCAACGCAACAGACGGTGCGTCGATCGGACGCCCGGTCTGAGAGTTATTGGCATTTTCGTCCCCGGGGCCCGGTTGGTTTTTAAGGCAAAACCAACCCGACCGTACTCCACCTGCGTCCAAACCTCGGGCGGAGTATGCCAAAAGATCCTTCTCACTAAGAGGAACACAACACGGCTGACGGCACGTCAATCGGACGTCCGTAGCTCAAGATATGAGCGTTTCCGCTCTGAAGGCCCGGTTGGTTTCGTGAACGAACCATCCCGGCCTAACTCAAAGTAATCCGAAACCTTGAGTGCGATATACCGAAACGACCGTCTCGATCCAAGGATCGCGTTGCCGTAGACGGTTCGTCAATCGGAGGTCCGAGGCTCAAGTTATGGTCAAAAGACCGAAACTGGTTCGAAACGGGGGGGTCCGGGTCCGGGCCGACCCGGCCCGACCCCCCCTGGGTCGGCCCGGCCGGTGGTGCGGCGGCCTGGCGCCGCTCGGTGGCTGAACGCGGGGGGCTAAGCCCCCGCTTTCTTGGAGGCGGCGGCGGGGGAAATCAATCCCCCGCGGATTGAAAGGGGCGGCGCGGATTTTAGCCGCGCCATTATTTGTTTTTAAAACGCCCCCCCCCCCCCACGTGGGGGGCCTGTTTGTGCGGAACCGGGGGGCCGGCTGCCCCCCTCCCTTCAAAGAACCGCCCCCCCCTCATAAAGAGGGGGGTTTTTGTGAGTTGGCCGGGGGATTAATTCCCCCGGTTTAATGTCATCCGGCCGGCCAGCTGGCCGGCCGGTTTTCTCCAACGGGACCGGAAATTCCGGTCCCCCCTTCGGCTTCCGACGCCGGCGGCCCGACCGCCGGTCTTCTCTTCCGCTGCGGCCCGGAACAGGCCGCGGTTTTCGTCATCCGGCGCGGTGCGACGGCACCGCGCCCCTCCGCCGCACCTCGATTTCTTCAACGCGGCACGACGGCGTCGCGTTCTTGATGTTCCTTTCATGGCGCGGCGCGACGGCGTCGCGTAATAAGGATTGGGTGAAAATCCGCGTGGTGCGACGGCACCACGCCACCTTGATTCATTCACCCGCAAGCAATACGACAAGAACGATGGAGGGGGTTCGGCCGTGTTCATGCGGTCCGACCCCCTCACGTTAAGCAATAACGCAACTTAAAAATATTTCAAAGCCACACGTTAGACTTGCTAAAATCATGATCAAGTATAGAATAATTAAACAATAATCAACAACCCCTACCTCGGGTATAGGTTCGAAGATTTGACAACGTCCGCGGAAGTCAACGTCGCGGAGATCGGGCGTCGCGGTCGTCGTTCGTCAATTCCGTTGATGAAGAGATGTGTCCGATGTGATACGTCGTTGGCGAAACCTCTTATGTCGACGAAGGGAATCTGAGGAGGAAGCGGCGTTCCCTCTCGTTGACACGGAAGACGAAGAAGAGCAGAGCAGCGTTCTTCGTCGGAACTTGAGCGTTCTTCGTCAAGTTGAGCGTTCTTCGTGTTCTTCGTCAGAGTTGAAGAAGAAGAAGAAAATCTCCCAAAATCTCTCAAGGTGGCCAAAGTTATTAACCAAAATAAAATAAGACACTATCTTATTTTATTAACACATCAACACAAAAGAATTTCCAAAGTTTGAAATTTAAAAAGGATTAACTCCAAATTAAATAACTCATGTCATTTAGTGAGGGGTTAAGTAAGTTGGGAGAAGATGAAAGGTTTAGGGGTTCGTGTGGGCCCCACCACACTTAATCCTCCCAAGGGAGGTTAAGTGGGTGTGGGTCCCACTTCCAACCCCCTTTGGTAGGTTTTATCAAGTTATAATAAAATTTGTTCTTCACAAATTTTATTTAACTCAAACTAAAAACCCCAAAACTAACTTTCAACTCGCAACAAACGCAACTTCCGAAAAGGTCTCTTTAAGCGAATATCGGTGCTGCGAGTTCATCGGTGCCCTCGGATTTCAATTCCGAGCACCGAATCAAAAGTTAGGAAAACCCGCTCGTTCGTTCACTGAACGTACCCTAGCCAAACTTCAGAAATTAATTCCGGGCACTCCGGGCCTCGGAATCAGGTGCCGTCTGAAACCGCGCTCTTGTAAAATTCTAAAGAAAATTAAGAAAAAATTTCCCTTTAATTTTACAGGTCTTTACAACACTCACAAGGATAATAGAACAAAAAATCTTAATGACACTGGCTACACTCATGAAACTAAAAACATTAACGAAACTAATGACATTAAGGATTAAAATGAAATTAATGACACTAATAAATTTTATGAAACTTATAAAATAAACGACTCAAATGGAATAAATAACACATATGACATTGAAAAAATGGATAACATTGATAACATAGAATAAACTGATGACATATGATATTTAAAATAATGGATATATTGATAAAATTGATAACAACGATGAAATTTACAAAACTAATGACACTAGTTATAGTTATTAAACTAATGGAATAGATGACACTAATTAAATTGAAACCAATTATTATTCTAATAAAATTGATGAAGTTGATGACTCTGAAAACACTAATGATACTAGAAGTACATACAACACTAATGATGCTGATGACACTAACACTAAGAAAATAGATGATAATTATTACACTTAAAACAGATTGGTAAATAACCAAAAACTTAATTCATCACAACACATACCTCTTAAATTATTTTTATCCTTAAAATGCTTAAACATATCAAGAAAATTAAAAAATTCAATAATGTACTTAAATTTTACCTTACACTACACACTCTATGAAACATAATTTAAAAAAACTCAAGATATGAAAGTTTTATTTGAAAATACCATTCATGATAACTTTCCTATAAACCACCATTATTCTATAAAACTGTTACCAATGGAATGATCCATATATGAAAAAACTTATCTTTTCAATCTTGAAATCCCAATGGTTACTAAAAAATATCACATATTCATTAATATCAATCTCACCCAAATTAGTTATATGATAATAATCACGAATGAAATTTTGAATTTATGACATGTGTAAAATATCATGAACATGATCTAAATTGGGTGGAAGTATTTATCAATATGTTACTTTACCAACATATTCCAACACCTCAAAGGCCATAATGAACCTCAAATAAATATTGTTATCTATTACAAATCCATGTTTTCCATGATAGGTTAAAACCTTAAAAACACATGATCACCAACACTATACTGTAATGGTATACTTCACCTATCTGTATATGATTTCTAATAACACTATTCCATCTTCATTATCTCTTGAATCATCCAAACTCTTTTATTCATATCTTATATCAAATCTAATCCAATTATTATTATTTTATAAATATCAATCCAACACAAGGGTTATCTATTGGGTCATGAAAAATAAACGTAAAATGGTTCCAATCTAATAGACGAGTTAGTGCTCACAAATATGGTATACCATTTAGAGGGGGGTGGGGTTTAAATCAATTTTACACTTTTATAATTTGTTTTGAACTCAAATAAACCTCTACAACCTATTAGAGTCTCAACTATATCAAATAATAACTCACCTTAACCCGTATGAAAGAAATATAAAGGTAAAAAGGGAAAAAATAATTTTCACAAGGTTTTAATTCAGTGTGGGGAACTATGTACTTACTATATTTGTTTTCAAACCAAGACATTATTTCCCACTAATATCAACCAATGATTACAAGTGGTGTGGGTAAGTATTATCCTAAACCCGAAAATGATTCCCAAACTTAGGTCTCCTGAAAAATGATTATACTGGTTCACAAAATTTTAAAATAATAGCCCCAAAAACATAGTGAGTAAGATCATTTTAATTTATGGTTACTTCAACAACACTATTGATCTTCCTTTGAGACTCTTGAAAAAAAAAACTTAACTTTAGATCACAACCTTATTTTTTAGACCTTTATATCTAAAACTTCAATTACCATAACTTCAATTTGTAGTATATCAGTATAATGAAACGCTAAAATTTAAACATTTTCCCAATATCTAAAAAAACTATGGAATTGATAATCATTTTTAACCATATTGATCTTCTATAACTTTCTGATTGTCCTCTTTCAATAATCTTAGCTCATAAAAAATACCAATGAGATATGAGTGAAATATTATTTTATAAAGAAAAAAATTTCTCTAATAAATATAGTCTATAAGATCCATATATTTTACCTTACATGAATATAAGTCAACCAATATTAATTCCTTTAAATATATAAGAGTCAATAGTTTTCATCTAAGAATCTTTACATTAACTATCTTCAATTATTCCTCAATTTTCACCCAAAATAACTGTTATAACTTAAAGAATTTTTTTCTTGAGATACAGATAATCATTGTCATAATTATGTTTAATCCACATGAAGATTATATGAAATAACTTAAATATTTGGAATTTATTAGCTCTTCAACTTTTGATAGTTCAAACGAAAACATTACATTACATCCATCTATAGTTTTGACTTTTCTCAGTACCATTTGGATCATAAAAACCATTGAATTATTTAAAATTAATTTAAAATAACCCTAAATATTTTGTTTTTTAAATTACATTTATTTGATAAATATTTTAGCTATGGATTACATACATCTTCTCCTATTATAATATTATTCATCTTATTGTTGTAACTTATGTTACCCAATATTTACAATATATAGTTCTCAACATTAACCACTATAACTTATAGTTCTTTAGATTTTGGATGTATCTTATAGATATGTTTAAGAAAGGTATTTTGATTATTCCAACTTTATCAATTCAACTCATATTGAATAATAGTTGAGCACTCAATTACCATGATGTTGATTTTAATGAAAAAATAACTTAGCTTCATCTAACTTAATTTCTAGAAACTTCTTTTAGAATATTTTCAATCTCTTGACTTGATGAATCATATATCAGAAATATAAATTCATAAAATATTCAGAGAGGTTTCTACCTTTTCCCCACTTCCTATGAGGATTTTAAAATATATGTACATTTACATTTATCTCATTAATTTTCGAAATTTCTGTATCAAGTATCTTATATATGAAAAATATCTCACACACCTCTATAATATTCTTTTCTTTATCAATTGCAGCATACACCTCTCAATTATTTTATCTTCAAAATTACTTAATTTTTGATCTTCTATAAAACTAAAATTCTTCAAAACATCTACCTCCTTATTTAATTTCAACACTACTTCCATAGTTTATCTTTCAGTAGTGTATCAACATATCTTCTTATCATCAATACTCATAAGCTTCTAAACTTTTAGACACATTTATTCTTAGTAGCCTATCTTCCATATATACCATCTCCACCAGTAACTCTCCTTCCATCCACAATTTTTTTTGGACACAAAATTTAATAACATGAAGTTATAAATTCTAGATTTATACCCCTAGAAATTATAAATTTATATTCATATACCACCCATAAAACCTTTTTACTCACAAGTTTGGTAATAAATACAACCCCTTCAATAATTCCAATCCATGGGTTATTCAATCTCCCCTTTTTAATTTTTTTTAATTTAACCACTCTCAACTTAAAAAAAATTTATTTTCATAAACCCACATCCTTTATCAATGCGAAACATATTAAAATCACACTACTAGATAATTGTTTTTTGAGAGAATTACATCACTCATTGATAAAAAATATTGTGGTGAGTGGATTTTAATGAACCCCCCTTAAACAACTCACCTTTTATCATATAACCATTTTTAAAAGAACTACATATTTGGATTGAAAAATTATAAAGTACCAATTCATGTACTTATATTCCCCTTTGACAAAAAAATACAAAATAAATTGGGATTACTCCGCATAACTTCCATAAGTGAGAGAGAATGGCTGGACATAGAGTTTTAACCTAATTTTTTTAAATCATACCTTTGGAATAACTTTATTGAATATATCAACAATTTAATATTTTATTAATATATACTCCAACTTAGAATCTACATTAGAAACTTTCTCCTTGATGAAATCATATTTAATATCTATGTTTTTGGATTTGGAGTGTTGCACTGGGTTTTTAGAGGAAAAAATTACATTCAGATTTTTACAAGTAAAATTTAAAGGATTTTCCACATTCAGCTTCAAATATTCTATCTTAAAATCCATCCAAAAAATATGTGTATAATATTGTGTGGTAACAACATATATGGATTCATTTGTACTGAAATTTATTGAAATTTTATTCTTACTATTCTTGATCACACAGCTTTATTCCAAGAATAAAGTTCCTCCTGATGTTGATTTTTAATCCTTGAAATCTTTATCCCAATCAACATCAGTGAAACCTATAAAGTTCAATTATTGACTTATTTAATACACCAGACCATTATTTTATGCTATTTTGATATACCATAGAATTATTTCATTAGACAAAATTTTTTATTCCTTTGGATCATTCTAAAATTTAGCACATAGAGTTAATTCATCAACAATATCTAGTCTTGGTATAGTAAGATAGAGAAAACTTCTGATCAATTTCCTAAATTTTTTATAATTAACACTCTTTCCTACATCATATTTTATTAGCTTCATAATAACTATAATTGGTGTGGATACTTTCTTTGAATATTCCATTCCAATCTTCTTAAAAAATTCATTCGTATAATTTTTCTATGATAGGAAAATGTAACTTTATTTTTATAAAACATCTAGTCTTAGAAATAAATTCATCTCTCCAAGCATAGACATATCAAAGTACAAATTAATTTTTCACATAAAATACTTACAATAATTATTCCTATCAACTAAGAAAATTATATCTCAACATAGAAAATGATAATCAAGGTACATATTCTCATCTCTTTCAGGAATGAGATTTTATAAAATTTTATTTATAAATGTTCAATTGATTTAGGAAACTTTCAAGTTTAGAGCACTAGGATCGATGGACCATATTCATCCTATATAAGTATTTCATAAATTTAGTCACCTAAATTCCATCACATTTAAGTACAAAAATATTCATGTTTCTCAATGTAAACTCCATCCTCAAATTTATTATTCAAGAATGCAAACTTTACATCCATATAATAAAATTTATAATTTTTTGTGTGCAAAAATAGATTTTTTTGATAGATTTGAGTTTTGAAATAGATAAAAAGTTTCTTCAAATTAAAAAAATTCCACTTGTGTATACCTTTTTCAAACTAATATAGCATTTTTTAAAACCAAACCTTTTTAATTAAGTTTATTTATAAACACTCACTTTGTTCCTGTAATTTTTTCTCCTCTGGTCTAAGAAAGTGATATTAGGTAATTTTTTTCTCAATCTAATCGAATTATTCATTAATCATATTTATACACTTTTTTATGCTCAAAAAATTTCAAAATAATAAAGGTTTAACCTATTAAATAATATATGTTTGATCATAAAGCCTCAAGTTCCCTCTTGTATGAGCTAGAGAATCCTATCATACGATTATATTCTTCGATTTAATCTTTTTTTGAATCTTCTGAAACTTTAAAAATTTTCTTACAACAATAATTTTCACAACATAGGACTTCTCATAATTAGTATGAGAAATATTAGGTTTACAAACATATTATTTTTTATCAAATTTTATATAAGTTACCATGTTATCTTTGATTAGTTCATTAAAATTTTCATTATATGTCTCCCTTGTGTTGGATCTATTTTATTTGTATTTAGCATAATAAAAATCAACCAAGTTATATAGCCATTTATTCCAACACGTGTAACTTCTTCTATGGGATGAATATCCCATGAAAATTCTTTCCTCATATTTTTTATCAAACTTTCTTAAATATGGAGTTTTAATATTCATTAAACATGGACTCCCAAAAAACTTGAAGTATTTCACTATGAGTTTCTTCTAATATCACATTTCATAAGGAGTCATATTTAATTAAATACTCAACAAATACTCGTTCTGAATATGTATTATTGTTCTTACATCCTCCCTCTAAAATAATTTTGGGATTTTGTATTCATCAATCATATATATTCGCATGTCAACTAAACTTTTATTCTTCCTTTTAGCTACTCCATTCTGCTAGGGGGTGTAGGGAGCACTATATTGATGTTTAATTCCATTATTCACTTCATAAAATTCAATAGTATTATTAATGAACTCCTTTATGTTATCAGTTATCAATTTCATAATGTATACTCTTAACCCTTTCTAAACTTCCCTTTTGTAATATTTTAGACATATCCACAACCTAATACTTATATTTCAGAAACATCACATTATTCATCTAGGTGAATTCATAAATGAATGTGATAATTATAAGATCAAAATTTATGGATTGATTCCCTATTAGTCTACAAAAATCAACATGTATAAGTTTAAAAGGTCTAGTAGACTAAATTTCTTCACTCTTGTGACTACCAAATACCATCTACCCTTTCTAGCATGTTTTAAAAATCTTGTATCTTTTTCTATTAAGTAAGATTAGATATCTCACCACATATTACATTGAGATATTACTCAAATTTCTTTGACCAAGATGGACATTTCTTCTATTACATAGTTTATTTTTATCTTTATCACTCAAATAACATGAGTTACTCATATCACCAATCTGGAATAAGTTACCATTGTTTTTTTCTCTCTTAGTGTTAACTCTTCCATCCTTTCATATTTTGATGATGCATGAATATTTCTTGAGAATATATTTATTCCCATCATTAAAGAGTTATATAACACTTAGTAAGTTGTTTTTAGGTCCATTAATAAACAAAAAATCCTTGGAATTTAACTTCTAATACTTGGTCTTAGCTGTACCGATTCCTTTAATTTTCAAGAAACTATAATATCCAAAAGTAACTACTCCCCCATCGTGTTTTTCAATTTTTCTCAAGATTTTAATATAACCTATGATATGATAGAAAAAACTACCATAAATTATCCACAACTTGTTATTTTTATTAAATTTTAGAGCAACCTCAACTAAAAGTGGGTTTTCTTTTATCTTTATTTTCTCAACTTCCTCTCCTTTCCCAGTAAAAGGAACCTATCTCGGTAGAGTAGTCAAAAATTATTCAATATAGTGACCCTATTAGTCACATATTCCATAAATTTCTTCAATATATTCGAATCTATTATGATTAAACTAACTCAATGTATTTTTAGATTAAGATTTCTCTATCCTTAAATTTTTCTTCATATTCCCAGAGTTTCTTCCTTTTCTGAAAGGGATTATCCCTCTCAATTAATTCATACTCAATAAGAGTGATATTTTTTTTAAAAAGTAATAAATTTTGTTCCTAATTATTCCACAACATTTAAAATAGAATATGAATTTTTTTATTCCATAATGATATGATTTTTTAAGGGAAGGATTATAGAGATCTAGTTGTATTCTAAATTTCCTTTTTTACTTTTTTATAGGGGAACATTTTAATATAAATTATTATTAAATTTCTTTTTTAGTAGAGGAAGATTTATCATGATTATTTTCAACTTAAATTTACCCATTTTTATCTTGATATCCATCAGTATTAGTGAAAATATATTTAGTTATAATTTTAATGGGGGAATACTTCATCTGACTTTTCAGACTCAAAATTTTATTTGTTTGAGATGATTCATATTTAACTTTAATATATTTTTTTGAAATAATCACTCATATTATTTAGATTATTTTTAGCTTTATGATACCTTAATTGTATCTTTCTTAGCTCTTTTTTATAGAAATTCTTTTCATCACGATATTTCCCCATTTTATCTTATTTCAAAACTTTCATCTTAAGGTTTTTAATTTCCATAATGTAAGGTTCTTATTTCTTGAGTAATTCCTACTTTTATTCATTGTTCCACATTATTTATTCAACAAATCAACTTATTTCTTGAGTTTAGTGTTTTTCTTAATATAATCCTTATTTTCACTTCTAATATATGATCCATGTAAGTTTATTCACCCAATTATTTTTCATTTCTTGAAGTTTATTCATGATTTCCAATTTGATCCATGAAGTTCCTAAAATTTTCTAAATATTATTAATTGGGTGAATTACTTAAATTTGGGTAGACTTCATTTTATTTTCTTAAAAAAATTGTTCTTTTCCTTTGGGTTTGAATCTTCTTACCTTCATCTAATTTATTAATTTCATTTGAGTTTTTAACCCATTTATTTCTCCATGGTTTTTTTCATTTTCATCTTCCTTCTACTTACCAAATTTTTTATTTGGAAATTTTTTTACAAGATGAACAATTCCTCTACACTTATAACATTTTTTCGATATTTTACGTTTATATTTTCATTTTTTCCTTTTATAAGGTTCTTTGAGACAAGTTCTATAATCCTCTTATACCCATTATCTTTATACTACTCATTTTAAAAATTATTATAGGAATCATATTCCTCTTCTCAAATTTTAAGCTTACTCATGGATTTAAATACCATATCATCCTTGATATTATTTTGAAATACCAGATCCTTCTTCATTTCATATGACATAAATATTTTATATAGTTTATATAGAGATAAATCATATTTATATTCTAATATAGAAATTTTAGGATTATACATATCCAAGAAGTTCCTCATCAACTTCTTGATGATAATTGAATCTAATAAGGTATCTTCAAATACTATGATGTTGTTGATGATCTCATTTAATCTTATGAAGTATTAATTAATAGTTTATTCATCATCTATTCTCACATATTAAACTTACTCCTCCACATATGAATATTTTATTCCTTTACTTTCACATTCTCGTCATATTTTCTTTCAAGTTTTTCTATGATCTCTTTAGTAGATTTGATTCCCATCACCTTTGTATATATAATTTCTAATAGGGACATGAAAATAGAATTTATAGTCTTTCAATAAACTTACAAGTTTATCTTATCGGTGAAAATCAAAGAAGTATCATTTTACTTCGGTTGAAATCCCATAGTAGTAGTATCAAATACTTCTAAGATTAGTGAAAGTTGATAGGGAATCATTATATTCTTCCATCCATGTTAATTTTTTCTCTAAAATATTTAAATAAATCTTCTATTTTCTAAATTTTGATTCTCCTTATCCTCCAATATAATGATCTTATAGATGGAATATGGGTTTATCTAATACCATATATAGTTCCCAAAAATAAGGTATACCACTTAGAAGTTGGGTTGAATCAATGACACTCTTTTAAAATTTCCTTTAAAATGAAATAAACCTCTATGACCTATTAAAGTCTAAATCCTCTCAAGTAATAAAACAAAACCTTTATTTTATGTCAGAAAAATATAGTTAAATAAGTTTTATAGGATTTTTAAAACATTCTACCCTAGTGTGAGTGAATATGTCCTTATTGTGTTTAGTTTTATCCTAAGAAACATATTTTCTACTAATATCAATCACTAATTACAACTGGTATGAGTGGCTATTATCCTAAAACCAATTTTTTTCTTAAAGACAAGTCTCCCAAAAAATTATTATATTGGTTTAAAATAGTTTATAATAATAACACCATAAGAACAGTGAGTAAGATCACTTTAATTTATAGATTGTTCAAAAACATTGTCGATCTTTCCTCAAGACTCCTAAATATAAAAACATATATTCTTCTCATAAGACTAATTTATAGAAACTAATATTCATAAATTCAACTAATTGAACCTTAATATAGAATTTCTTAGTATAATGAACCTTATTAATTTCAATGTTTTCTAAAGATCTAAAAATCCTGTAGAATCAATGCTCTTCTTCAGCCCACCTAATCATCCAGAAATTAGAGGCCCAACTCTCTCAATAATCTAAACTCATAATAATATTATTAATGTGTTTTAAGAGAACTCATCCATTATATAATGAAACTTTTTATGATAAATACAATATTTTAGATTCATATATTTCACTTTCCTTGAATCTTATACAATCACCTTCAATGACTCCATATATCGTAGAGTCCATAGTTTTAATAAATGAATCAATGAATCTCGGGGTCAACGCCTTCATGTATTCCTCAAATATTAGCTAGAATCATGATTTTAACTTAATGGATTTTTTATATTGATGTCTAGATCAACATCATGACAATTAGTTTGATTTCAAATGAGAATTATGTGAAATAAATTGAATCTTTTTCATCTACTAGTTCTTCAAATTCTAATAGTTCTGATGTAGAATTTTCTCTTCTAATGTCAAAAATTTTAACTTTTCATAATACCATTGAAATAATATAGTATTTTTATTATCAAAACATGATCTAACATAACTTTAATGATTATGGAGTTCTAACTACCATTGATATGATGCATTTTAGAACTATGGATTCTGACCGTATTTACCACCAATCATATTTATCCTCCAATTTCCTTAAGTTCTATATACTTGAGCTTAATAATATATAGTTACAATTATTAACTACTATAAATTATAGTGCCTAATCTTCTAGATTTATCTATTAGATATCTTCAATATCGATCTTCAGATTCGTCTACCTTTATCAACTCAACTCAACTTTAATCAATACTGAAAAACCAATAACCTTGATATTAATTGTAATTAATGAAACAATTATCATCAAACGAATTAATTTTAAAAAATTACTTCTAAAATATTTTAAACCTATCAACATGATGACTCTTACATAATAAATATATTTTTTACGTTTCCCTAAGAGGTTTTTCCCTGTTCCAAATTTACTGTTCAAGTCCTGAAAAATATATTACATATTATAATAATCCCATACCTTTGAAACATTTTAGTAGTAAGTATTTTCTATATGAAAAAATATCTTATATACTATTGAAATGTTTTTTCCTTTATCAATTTCATTATACACCTCTCAATTATTCTATCTTACACATTCCTTAAATTTTTATATTCTGAACAAAAAAACTTCTTCAAAACATATACCTTTTGATTTAATTTTAGTTCGGTAATTGAAGATTCTATTTTAGTAATTTATCAACAGAACTTCTAATCACCATCACTCACCAAATTTTGAAATTTTAGACACACTTATTATCATCCATCTATATTTTAGATATATTATCTCTATCAATAGCTCTCTAGCCATCCAAAACTTATGTATCTTCCTTTAAGGACCCGACTTGGGATACAATTTGAACTAGTACCCAAACCATCCTACCACTGAACCTATGGTAATTCCTTATCCCCATGATCTAGTGACAAGAACTAAGGAATTATATATATACAATAGAACAATTTCACCCTTATTCCAGTGTTAACAAATAATGTAATTTCTCGCAAAAATCTGGCATGAACCGTTCGTAAGTCAAATATCCACATCAACATTAGATAACCATAAATAAAAAAGTATTATTTAATAAATTCATAAATAAAATATTATCTCACCCTCCAAATTACCCCTATAGAAAATCCTCAAACAATGCCTATACTCAACCACCACAATAATAGTACACATCCAACCATAGAAAGTAGTAAAAGGCCTACATGTCCATATTAAATAACTTAAAGTGCCACATAATAGAAATTATACGAAATTAAATTCAGGTCATATGAAATCATGCAATAGAAACATTTTTTTGAATGTGATAAAATAAAACTGAAACCACTAACTTCAAACCCCCCGAATCCATTAATTCTGTAAGAGTGGTCAAGAGTTAAGATAAAGGATGAAACTCAAATGATAGTATAAGTGTGAGCGTAATAATACTCATTAGGCCACCACCCACCTTTCCGCATGAAAAAAAAATTATAATCAATAAACAATTTCAAAGCTAGTTTAAAATATAGTTCAAAAAAGGTTTTCCACTTTATTTTCCTTAAATGAAAATAATCACTTCAAATTTGTTTTTATACAAACTATTATTCTCTTGAAAAACAAAATATCCATTTTCAAATCCACTTAAAATCTATAAAAATACTTTAATTTAATATAGTTTTACAAAACCACTTTGAAACAACATTATAGAAAATCCAACCAAGTACAAGGATAAAGCATGATATCAAATTGGTAATTCAAGTCAAAGAAGCAGGTAAGGAAAATAAAAAAAGTAAAGGTGCATCAATCAATTTAAATAGAGAATAAATTAATCAATAATAAGATAAGGATCCCTTACATCAACCACCAATCCAGAAAATAGGAATCATGGGTGCTAATCTCGGCACTAAAGTAATACTGTATTGAATTAGTGATACAAATCTTAGGATGTCCTATAAGAAATTTCTATCTTTGTAGTCCCATTTAACTACCTTCTCCATAACACTATCCTAGGAGGATGAAGCCCTAGATCTATCAATCTCCACTTAGAGAACCAATCTCTCTATATCTGGACACATGTTAACTAGATTTTTCACTCATCCATGAATCTATATAGTGACCTAGTACTCCCTTGACCAACACCCAATAAAAGAAGGATATAGAAAAAAGTAAAAAATGTATAATTAAGAACGAGAAATCGACCAAATCCATATGTACACCAAACAGAACCCATAGAAGGGAAAAAATCATAGATGGAATCAAAGAATACTTTATGATTCAAATTGAAATCCTTTTGGGAAAATTCCAAATTTAACTTTAAAATAAGTTATAATTAGAAGCCCAAGTATCTTTTTTTACTTCGAAACCATTTATAAAACATTCTTGAAATGATTTATTTCAAAAAAATTCTTTTAAATCGATTTAGAAACCAATCCAATTATATTTAAAATTCCTAAAGTTCCCAAACTCTTCCTTTAATTTATCTCATAACCCAAATGGGTTCAAACCATTTTTGAACCAAATATTTTATTCAAATTAATTCTTAGAAATGTATCCATACTTTGTATTTATAGTTCCACTTGAAATACCAAGTAATAATTTTTGATAAATAAATTTAAAATTCCCAAACATTATTAAAAATTTAAAATAATATTTTTGAAATCATATTGACAATTTATCAAACAATTTGTGTGTGTAACCAATTTAAATGATTTTTTACAACACTTGAAAATAAGAAAAATCACTACTTATAATGAAAATTATGATAAAATCCCATAAACATATATAATAAAGTATTAGAAAATTAAAACATAAATCTTAAAAATAAATAAATCAATGGTTCATAAATAAAAAATTATGGAATTTGAAAACCTACCTTTAATTTAGTTAAAACAATCCACGATAAACTAATTTTTTTTGTCTTTGATAGAGGACACCCAAACAAGTTAGAAGTCAACCTGAAGGACCCATCACACACTGTAATATCAAAGGAATCAAAAAATATTGATCATACCAAAACCCTTATGGTTGATTAAAGACTGTAAAATGGTTAAGGGAGAATAAGAAAAGTGGAAATAGAGAAATAAGGGAAGTTGAGTTCCTTACCTAAAGGATTCGACCCTAAATCGCCAATAAATAGGGAGAAAACTCCATAAAAGAGAAGTCCTGGGGGGTGGGGGAGGTGTATAACTTGGAGGTTGTCTAGGGGGTTTCGTATTACCATGAGGGAGAGGGAAATTTTATTTGATGGTTTTAAATAATAAAATAAAATAAACAAAAAAAATTTAAATTTTTGGACATGGTGAATTGTTTTCCTGCAAATTTTTCCAAACCACGTGAAAAACATGTTGCACCTTAAGGGAACTAAAATTTCCACATATGATTAATCCTAGGACATTTTATGTTTCAATAGACCGTACACTAACTATGAAAACCAGAAATATCCATGGAAAGATCCAAATGCACGAGCACCACAAATTTTTTTAATTATTTGGGATAACTATGAACCTTTACAAAACTTTTAAAATTTTGATAATTCTGGCCCAAAACTCTCAAAATCTCACAAAAACCCAAAATAAAATCTAATACTATCACTTAAATAAATATATAAAACAAAGTAACATAACATGTGTCACAATTCTCCTCACTATAGTGTTTTATCCCCTATAAATCCATTGTCAAAATATATAAAAAAAGGTTATAAAAATCCAAAACCCCAAGAAAGAGGTTGTAGATATTAATGAACTGAAGTAAATCAGAAATAGGAGGATCCACAAAGAAAAATACTCTTCAAGATCAATAGATAACATCCTCAAGTAATAGCTTCCATCTCCAAGAAGAATCACTCCGCTAATAAGGGACACATGTATTCACTGACACAAAGACCTAGTAGGGTATCCCCACCTTTTAGAATCTATATAAAGTAGTAGTTCAATGATATACACACCTTTCCAAGAGACCCAACAGCAAGAAATAAGAATCTCTACCAAATTTAAAAATAAAATCACCATTCATTAAAATATCCAAACAACCACAAGATGAAATCATCCTTAATCTATACATGATTCCATCCAAAATATTGAGAAAAAGACCACTTAGACACCCATGCACCCACAATTAAATGTTTCTAAATATATTAAGATCACATAAAACTCATAGAATGGAATGATATTTAATATTGGTTCACTATACTCAATGGGTAAACTCGGACCTCAAAACTGGGATACCATTTCATCATGAACCCATCAAAAGAAAACTGCAACCCTTTAGTTCCTAAAAACCCTAAGGAAAGTCCCATACTAGTTACCCAATCACTAACCCTAATTTTTTCCTTATTAAACCCATCAAAACAAACACAAAAAATCATCAAATTCAGAACATAAACTAAAAGAAACATGATCATCACTGAGGAATACACATCATAAAAACATCTAACATCCAATAAGAATCCATAAAACACAACATCTCATAAACCCTTTTAAATGAAGACCCTAATAAATTAAGATCACCCAAGGTAGAAACTAAATCAAAACAACTCAAAGGATTTATCCAAATCCCAATCCACAAAAAGTAGATGTACCTCATGAACAAAATATCCACAAATTTCCATGACACTAGATTAGGTTCTTCCCACACACTCATTATGAACCTAGGTCACCATAGAAAAGAAATATAATTATTCTATAAATATTAACTATATTCAAAATATAAGGAAATAATCTTGCTTTAACACTCAATTTCGAGTCAAGATAGGGCCACCGACTAGAGGAACTATACATAACAAAAAAGGTAATCACCTAAAGTTTCTTCCTAGAAACAAACTATATGTCTTTTACACAATTTATCTAGGAGGTAGAATCCAAGTAACATGAGACACCATCTTAACTAGTTCACTTCCCACCTCAATGAAGGTCCAAAACTAAAATAAATAACCCAACCAAAACATGGAACATCAAGTACATTTAATAAAAATATCATTTTAATTTAAAACTCCTAAATTTCCACTAAATGTTTTAAAACCCATTTTTTACAGAAAGAAACCACTTGAAATCAATTTTTAAATAAAACACCTCATTTAAAATTAGAAAACCACACCCAATTTGCAAAAAAATGTCTCCAAAGGCCCCTTTTAAAACCACCAAAAATTAGTTTGAAAACCAATACTTTTTAAATCCCATTTTCTATCTAAAATGATTTTTAAAAAATGAATAAAATCAAAAGCACACAAAATTCAAAATCAAAATCCAATCCATAATCATTATATTATAAGACTCCCATGAATTCACCACATCCTTGGGTGCCACTCAAGGATAGTTAAAATATAAAAACACAATGGGATACAAAATCATGCAAGAATATACCTCCTAGATTGATGGGCCATGATGAGTTATGAAATAACTATTAATACATCTTTTAGATCAAGCATTTGGCCACTACCTAGTTTATCAGACCATAAAAACCATACTTATACCACTTATCATGTTTTTTCATCTCAAAATATATTATGAACCCCCAATACAAATTACCCGTGTTTATGAGGATCATAAAACCATAAACAATAATAAAAATGAAATCCCAAACTAAAAATTAAAATCCCAAATCACATGAAAAATTAAGACTCCAAACAGATGAGAGCTCATGATACTCTCCCTCATGGGTACCTCTTAGGTACCAAACAAAAATTATAACTTGATCTTACCCTGACTCCCCAAATAAAAAAGGGCTACTCATGAACCTAGTATCCCACTATAGGATCTCCTATGATACCATTTGTAATAACATGAATTGGTATTCCATCTAAATCAGCACCCAAAATGTCCCACCACTGACTTGAGAGGCGTTCCTAATCCCTACAAGCTGAAGAAACATGTTAAGGAATCAAATATATACATTGGGAATTATTTTTCCATTAAATTGGAGTTAATTCATAATATATTTCTCTTGAAAATTAAGCATGATCGGTACATAATATAGACATCCACACCAAAATTATACATGTATAAATAATAATTAAACATATAACATATGTATAAATAAAACCTCATCTCACCCTCCAAACACCCCTAAAGACAAGCATATAATAGTGTGTCTTCTCAACCATCATGATAATATAAAACCTCCACCATAGAAATAATTAAATGACTTACATGATGAAAGTAAATCATTTAAATAGCCACACACCATACATTATATGAAAGTAAATACATGTCTTGTAAAATCATGTAATATGAACACTTGGTCAAATGAAATAAAATAAAACTGAAAGAACCAATCCTCAAATCCCCTAAATCAATCAACACTTTAATAATGGTTAATATCTAATCCCAAGACTATAACTGAAATGATAATATAGGCATAAGAATTATAATAATTAGTAAGCCACCACCCACTATTCAACATGACAAACTTTTAATTAATAAACCATTTTCAATGTAGTTTAAAATATTGTTCAAAAATAGGGTTTCCACTTTATTTTCATTAAATGATAACAATCAATTGAAATATATTTTTCTCTATACTAATCCAATTTTGAAAATAAAAACATGTCTTTTTTGAATGTATTTGAAAAACCATCAAATTTTTTCACTTTAAGATAATTCTCCAAAAACTCTATGAATCCAATTTAGAGAAGATAAAATGAATAATAAGGATAAATCATGATATAGAATTATTACCACAAGTTAAATAAATAGTTAATAAAAATAAACAATGTAAAGGAACCTCAAGTAACACAAATAGGGTACAAATTAATCAAGCATAAGAGAAAGAACTTCTATATGAACCATTAATCAATAAAACAAGTGTAATGGGATATAAAAAATGCTTAATAATGAAGAAAAAACTCCCATATCTCTACATACACTAAGAACCACCTATAGAATGGAAAAAAAGAATAAATAAAATCAAAGAATGTATTAGGATTCCAATCGAAATCATTTTCAAAAAATGCTAAACAGGCCTGTAAAATAAGTTATAATTGGAAGGATAGGTCAATTTTTCCTTTAAAAATCATTTATAAAAAAATATTGAAATAATATATCTGAAAATTATTATTTGAAATCCATTTTATAAATCAATCCACTTCTATATAAAATTTGCAAGGTTCCTAATCCCTTTAATTTATATCACAATCCAAACAAGGTTAAACCATTTTTAAACCATACATTTTATTCAAAATAATTCTTAGAACGTTTATACATACTTGGTATTTCAAATTACACTTGAAATATTAAATACTAATTTTGGGAAATCAATTTAAAAGTCCCAAACATTTTTATAAATTTGAAATAACATTTTTGAAATCATATTGGAAATTTCTCAAGGAACTGATGTGTGTAATTAATTTAAATAATTTTTTTTCACAACACTTGAAAATAAATAAACCCATCAATTCCACTTTAAATAATTATAAAATATAATAATAATGTATAATATAGTCATTTAAAATTAAAAAATAAATTTTAGGGTTTAAGAAATTGACAATTTAAAAATTAAAAATTAGGGAATGAGAACACCTACCTCAAATCTAGTGAAACCAAGAAATAATGAGCTAGAATGTGTCTCCTTTGAATGAGGACACCCAAAAATGGATGAGGGTGACCTTAAGGATCCATTACATAACCTAATATTAAATTAATCACAAAAAAATTATCAAAATGAAACCCTTATAGTTCAATCAATAAGGGAACATGGATAAGGGGAATAAGAAAATGGAAAAAAAAAGAAATAAGGGTATATGAGTTCCTTTACTAGGAAATTCGACTCTAAATCGCCAATACAAGAGGAAAAGTCATGGAAGAGGAGGATAGAGGTATGGGGAACCATGGAGGCTATCCAAGAGGGTGTTTTGAAACTGTGAGTGAGATTGGGAGAGGATTTGAGGGTATTTAAAAATAAAATAAAATAATCATAAATAAAATAAAATTTTAAATGACTGGGCATCATTCATGGTTTACCAGCATGGTTTTCCAAACTATGTGGGAACCCAAATGCACCTAATAGGCACCAAAAAATTCCAAATCATGGTTATTACTATGATATTTGATGGTTTGGTGGACTGTGTGTTAATTGTTCCAAATAGAACTATCCAAGGATAGATCCAAATGCATAAGAAATGCACGGTTTACTAACCATGTGTTCTAACTATGTGCCACTATTAAACATATAAAATTTTGAAAATTCTAACATTAAACTCCCAAAATCTAAAAAGGAATAAAAATAATATCAAATAAATAAATAAATAAAACAAAGTGACTAGTAAGGTTTCACAATTCAAAACAAAACATCAAATCACTATAAGTTATAACATCCAGATTCAGACCCACTAAAAATATTTCTTCATCTTCATATTATACTCATTTTTTACTCATAAGGATGGAAAAAATACAAAAAATTCAACAATTTAGATCCATGTTATTTTAAAATATTATTATAGGTAAACTTAATCAATGATAAATTATCTACACACAATCCAATAAAATATAGGATGCACTCCATTAACATGTCCTCCAATATCTAAATCTTTTACTTTGTTTAACAATCATTTTTTTGGTAGAATACAATGTTAATCCATAATTATTACTAAATTAATTCTTAATACCCTCCACCATAACCCATATAACATCATTTACCCTAAATGGATATGGTAGAATAGTTATAAAATATATAGATATTTCCTACTATTTCCATTATGGAACATTCAAGAGATATAGTAAATATGACATAACATGATATTAACTTACACTTATTGGAATATAGGACATTTGGATATAAAAATTTCCACTGAATTATTCATTATAGGATCCAAAAATACCCCTTTCAAGAAGAATACATATTCTTGATACCCGGATGGACTATTAAAGAGAGTTTGTGGAATTCATGAAAACCATATCCCAATTTTAAATATGAAACATATAGATTTCCATGAAATTATACCTAATGTTTCCCACCCTCTTTACAATAATCAAGATAATCACCATTAAATACTCAATATCTCTGTACACCTCAAATTTAAGGTGTCCTAGATATGACTCTTTACCCTATCTAGAAAAAGAATAATTCACCATTATAAAATCTAAGAAACCTTTAATACCAACCTTATATATATCCATTTGAAAATGCATGAGCTATTTTATCATCTTCCATTCATTACTTTCTTTCAGATAAACATCAATATAAGTATTCCTAGCTAATTATTTAGCTTCTATAGTGCCCTTCCCAAGTGTATATAAAATATTAAAATCCCAATTTTTAAGGAACTCCATCCATATTTTCTAGCATAGGATTAAACATATCCATAAAAATATATAATAAAAACTCTTATAAATGGATCACAAAACATTATACAAGAAGGTAATTTTTCCATATCTTTAAGGAATATACCGTAATAAGTAGTGTTTTCACATTAATGAGGCCCTAATCAACTATATCCAAAAGATATTATAAATGGTTTGAAAATTATGTTTTTTTTATTTTCTAGAAATTTATAACAAAAATTTTGTAATTTGGAACCCAATGAAAATTTAATTTCATTTTAAACTACTAAATGACCTCAGAATTTCTTTGATGTTTTTTTGTGAATCAAAATATTTTGGAATTTCAATTTTATTTTAATTTATTAAATTAATTAATTTAAAATAATTATTTTAGTAGACATTTTTTAATTAAATTTTTATCAACCATATCATGGATTGAAATTTTATTAGTGTGACATATCCAGGGGTATGATGTTTCATTTTATAGTGACATAATCTTGGGTTAGGATTTATACCTGAATAAGTTTGTTTTTTTAAAATTTATCTATACATAATTGTTTTATGTTCATTATCATCATTTTTACAAAATTATAGAATAGAGGAGACTCAAAGTATCTAAAATTACTTTAGAGGATATGGTGGTCCCTATCAAGGTAATCATCTTTATTAGTTCATTTAAGAATTTTAGACTTATTTTTTAAAAATTAAAATAAATAGATTTTATTTTTAGATTAATTTTATTATAATATTATTAATATTATCATATTGGATTGATGGAAGGTCTGATTTCCTCCATAAACTCACCATTTTAGCTAAAGAGGGATATAACTAAACTTTTTTATTTTTCTCATTAACCTTTACTCATACCACATTACAACCCCAATGAGGATGTTTCCTAAAATGATGATATTGATGTTATGTTAATGTGAATACGTTAATAGTGGTATTATAATTGGTTCCATTTGTTTATACAAGAGCTATGGAGGATTTTAATGATGTGGATAGTGTTTATATGTGATTCAGATTATGGCATGGGACAAAGAAGATGATGAAGGCTTGAGATTGAGAGAAGTTACGGGTGGGTTTACCCTAATTATGTGAGTTAGAATTTGATGAATCAAAGAAGAGTATATATAATTGTCTATGTAATGTCATGAAAATGATGTTCATATAAATAAATCTTGATGAATTTGTGTATTCCATGATAATGGTTTTTTATGAAATAAGGATGAGGGATGGAATAGTATTTTATGAATTCAAATGGTAAGATATGTGTGGTTGGGGAGAAGAATGTAATAGCAGTGGTATCTGTAGGTAGAAGTGGAACCATGAGACTTATGTGATGAATGTGTCATGTAAGGTGGTAGTGGAGAGATAGTTTAGGGTTTCATGGTTGTGATGATTATTTGTATAGAGCCTAATAGTTATGATTATTGGCTTTGTGTGTGTAATATAATAGTTTAGGTAGGTTGTATGATGGTGATGTAGGGTTTTCTTGGTCTTAGATTGGTGAGTAAGAAATATAGGGTGATATATGTGTATGATATATCCATGGAAGGGAGGTGGGATGACCCAACTATACTTCTTGTAGAATGAATCAACCACGAGTATTTTCTTACTCACATAATAATGGAATAGTAATACTGATAATAATAATAACATAAGGTTTGGGTAATAATTTGGAAGACCCATTTTGAAAAATAGGTCGAGTAACAATAAGGGGGTGACCAGAATGTATAAGTATCACCCATAACATTTGAGTAATGTAGATAAAGTAATTCATCACTGAGGTCAAGAGACTAGAAAGAGTTGTCCTACTCCACTTACTTATTGGATAAAAAATCAATAACCTTGTTTTCCTCCCTATAGATATGAAATAACATTAATTGAATAGTTTTTAAGCACTGAAGACAATTCATCTATTCTCTATAAAGTTTCCATGGAACCAATTTTGATTTCTTCCTGAGATTGTTTAACACCAGTGATGAGTTAATTATAATCCAAATATTTTTCTACCCAAAATGTTCAACATAGAAAATTGCATGGATTACTACCCATACACATGATTCAAACTAATATAGGTTCCAATAGTTTATTGGATTCATCCCTTAATAAACCCTCTACAGGTTTTAAAAATACCACCATAAGATAATGTTCCTGGTTCTCCAATGGATTCTCCATCGACATCGATTTTAATTCATTATGGGATTAGAAAAATTAATCTCACAAATTAAGGTTGTATAGTATTTTCAGGAATTGTATTTCCCCAAAATAGTTTGATGATGAAGAGGTCTTCCATAGTGTTTTCTTGCATCACAGATAATGTTTCAAAGTAATTTAGGTATCCTTCATAATGAAAGAAAGTTCCTGAATGATATCCTCATGTCATTAAATATTATTGTCTTTTTGGAAGTCCATATGGGATGAAATCCAACGACATTTGTGGCACAAATAAGGTTCTTAAATTATGCACTCATATATGGGTTTAGTATCCCATCCACGAAAGCATGTATATTTTCATCATAGAGGAGATGATAATTAAATATAATATATAGATTATTCTATAAACGTTTTGAAAACATTCATTAGAAAAAACATGATTAAAAATATCATTAATATTGAGATAATGTGAATAACATGAATCCATTGTAATTATAGTAAATTTAAGTTGATCAGTAGTTAGGATTTCATTAAGCTATAATTTCTATATAATTAGTTGGAAAAGGAGGTATAAATGTTTTCTTGAACTTTTTTAACCACCTATGAATTCTATCATCAGTGCCACATAGAAACCTTTAGTATAGCTTATGAGATAGAGTTTTGAATCTGGAATGGTACCAGAATGCCTTATCCTACTGGTGGAAGTTCAAGGAATCAATACACTACTTAATTCCACTTGGAAGGATATTCTCGAAATGCATGAAGCTATCATTAGAACTCAAAATAAAAATATTTTTCAAATTATAGGGTTGATTAAAGGAGTCAAAATAGGGGATTCAATCAAGTTAAAACTATAAAAATTCACAATCAAGGATATTGAAAGCACCCATTGAGTGTACATCATGATTTTAGAAAAATAATCTTTGATTGTTGTCTAGACTTAGGATACCAAATAAAAAAGGTTTCCCTTATGTATTCTATCAAATAATATTTTCCTAATAAAATCACTTGAATAATGTTCTGAGTTTAAAAGATTCCAAATATTGCTAGCTATAACAAATTTGTTAATGGGCCTGAGGTTTTTTATACCATAACACCCCTGTCAATGGGATTGACATATTTATTCCAAGACACCATGATTATATTCCTTTCATGAAATCTTCCAGACCATAAAAAGTTATTTACTTGTTTTTCAAGTCTTTGGATCAACTCTCTAGGCCATTTATAAATATGGAAGGAGTAAAAAACATAAATTTGATGACCATATTCCTTAAAAAAATCTTACTAGAATGGGATATAGTCTTTCCTTTCCAATAACAAAGATTAGAAGATATATTTTTTCAATTCCCACAATATATCTTTCTTTAAATTTCCCATATAATAGAGTGACATCAAGGTAGTTGAAAGGAAGTAACCCTATTTTACCTTCAAGAGATTTATAATATATGTTTTCCTATTATCAGTAATCTATTTTCCAAAAGTAACCTCAGATTTGTTCTAAGGGATGGATGACCCGATGACCAATTCATAGTGGTGAAATATATCTTTAATGAAATTCAAAAATCTATTGTTAATTTCACAAAAAATGAATATTCCATCAGCATAGAATATATGAGTTTGGATATATATATATATTTAGAAACATTAATAGGAAAAATTTTACCCCATTTTACTATGATAATTATTCGTATAAGGTTGTATTAAATGAGGCTAGTGGAAATTATAGAGCAGGGACCCCCTTGCCTCACCCCTATTTAGAATTTGAATAATCCCTTGGGTGATCCATTACAAAAATATGATATCCTTTAATTCAATAGGATGGAGTGAATAATTCAAATGAGTCTATCATAGAAGCCTTAGAATGAAAGAAATTTCAAGATAAACTCTATTTGAGGGTGTTAAAGGATTAGGAGATGTCTAGTTTCAGAGTAATGTTCCCAACCTTGGATTTATTTTAAAGAGTGTTGAATCCTTCCAAGGTAGTGTATAGATAGTATTGGATTTTCATCCCTTGTATAAAGATAAACTTATTGGGGGAGACAACCATATTTACAATATATCTGAGTTTGAGGATCAAAATCCTCCCAATGATCTTGAGAATAACATTCCCAACAATAATAGGCCTAGTCTTTTATATCCACATCATGTTAAGCCTTTGGAATGAGAAAAATGAATTGATCGTTATGGTATAAGGGAAGGTATTCCTTATTGAAGAAATATCTAATATACTATGTTACTTTAGGTTGAAATTGTTTCTAAAAATTCATGAAGAATTTATTATAGAAGAAACTAGGCCCTTAAAAACTCTCCATATTCAAAGAGGAAATAGAAAATTTTATTTTAGCATCAAATGGAACTTCTATTAAGAAATAATTCTATATATTATTCATTGAATGAGGGATAACATCATCCATGATCAAGACCAATCATATTCTGTTAACCTCATTGAAGAAATATTTACAATAGGTGAAAAGGCCCACATAAATATTATCAGCCAAAGTGAGGAGGTTTCCATCAAAACAAATATATGAAATCACTTTCTTCATTTTACCTTCCTTATAAAGAAGGTGTATTTTTTTTAGTTTCACTCTCCTTATTTAATAAAGTTGATCTTGATATATTCCTTAATTACATGATCCCTTTTATAAATCAAATTTTCTAGGTGAATATCCTTTTGGATTTCCTTCACTGATGGGAAGTTAATTCCAATGTTTTAGTGTTTTAATTCATGGAGTTTTTTTTATAATTAGAGATATCAAAGTCTAATTCACTGAACCTAATTTTTATCTGATTTCTCAATTCCTAATAAAATCTCTTGATCTTTTTGGAGAACCTTTGTGAGGGATCCTTATCCTTAAAATTAGGACATTACTTAGCGAATACATCCCTACAGTCCTTAAAATATAACCATGAATTATTGAATCTAAAGTTTGAAGGATGAATCATAACTATTCAGGTTATAAAAAGGAGAATGAGGTAGTTATATGAGTAGATATTGGGAATTTCTATACATGAGAGGGTTGGGTTAAGGTCACCACCCATGAGGGAGATAAAGGCCTTGTCAATTTTTATAGCATGCATTTCATTAACATTGAAGCATGGACAAGTGAATTTAACTCCAACAAGTATAATATCAATAGTAAAACATAATTTAGTGGAGTTTTGGATTTAAATTCATGTGATCGCAATGACATTACCACCAATATTATCATACAAATTCAAAACACAATTTAAATCCCCAAGGAGGACCCAATTCACTTGTATCTGAGTGGAAATAATGGATAATACCTCCCACAATGTAACCCTTTTAATGTAATAATTAAAAGTATAAATAAAAGATAATATTAAATAGGATTTTAAAAATTCAATGCTTATAGTAATGTTATTTTAACCAATTCGGAAAATTTATGATTAGATATCCTTCCTTCTAAAGACCCAGAATGTTTCCATATGAGAATTATTAATATTATGGACCATCCATGTGTGAAATATTTTATTCTATTCAAACAAATAGAAATCCTCAAATAGAGCTATGGGTTTAGAAATTACAATCAATAAAGGTTAATACCGAGAGATGATCTATCTAAAGGAAATAGATGTATTTAAATTATTGAGTCCTTAGTATTTATAAAAGAGGATACTCATTTAGAGGATGATCTTATCATGATTTGGGGAATGTTTTTATTATCCACCTCCATAGATTTCATTTTTTACTTTTCTATTACCATTCTTCGAAAGGAAGTAAAAATTAGTTGTCTTATCAGATTTTTCAATATTCATAGTAAGATCAACCTATTTAAACCAAATTTTTCTACTAAGAGGGTTGGATTTGTTACTAGAAATAACTAGGCCTAGTGAGGAAACCTAAAGGGAATTACTTTTAGTATGTTTATAAAATAACACCTGAATAAAGGTACCATTAGGGTTAATGGTTCATGAGTCCTCTTGAAAATTTTTCAGGGCGGTAACATCATGAGTAGAAACCCTATCTTGGATAGCTGGGACAGTTCCCATCCCATGGTCACTTTTCACAGTCATCTCATCAAGTGGAGGGGACTCATTATTAGGAATAATATTTCCCTTTCCTAATCATTTATTTTTGGTAGTAACCTATGTATCATAATGTAAAATTTCATTAGTATGGGTAACATCCTTTGGAATATCATCATAAAGGACAAGGCTTTTGGTTGTGCTATGATCAGGGTCAGTATCCTGTAACTCAACAGAGCCTACTTCAATAGTTATAGAAACACCAGTGTGACCAATCCACTTTTCAATGCATTTAGGAACTAAAATAGTGGTCCATAAGGTGCCATACTAATTATCTATAGATGATTCAACTATCAAGGGGATATATTCGGAGATCTAAGATGATTTTTTTGCTAATTTATTTTGAGCTAGAAATTCCTTTTTTGCACTCTAATTTGAGGTAGAGAGATCTTGTGGGTTTTCTTTAGTTGCATGAAGATTCCTCTTATAAGTGGTATCCTCGTGTACTCTATTATTACATAAATTGAAAACCTTAATTATTCAACATTCATGTGGAAGATTCCTGATAAATCTACCTTATATATATAAATAAAATATCATTTCATACCAAATATCTAAATTGATGTTATTCTCCATAATTTTGAGAACACCTACTTCAATGGGAGTAAATGCTAAGTCCTATTTCACCAGGGCCCTTGAAAAGTTTCCATATCTTGCATTCATGGTTTCTCTATCTAGTCTGATAAGAATTCATATCAAGGAGGATATATCCTATAATATTCAACGATTCTAGTATAACCAATTCAATTAATAAATGAAAAACCAAATTTGGGCATGGGTATTTTTAACATAGAAGGGATTAAATGACCTATAGAATTCTTAAAATATGAGTACACCATGTGTTGAAGAAATATATATAAAGAAATAGGCCTTTATTTTGAGGCTATCAATGGAAAATAAAATGTAAATCTAAAATCTTCGTATAATATATATTTTCCAGTCCTTGAATCAACATATTAGAAAAATTATCTTGATGATGTTTATAAACATCCAATGAGGCTCCCCATTGGGAGTATAACCATTTTAATAATAAAGAGTGTTAAGAGGTTCAACCACTCATCAATGGAATCATGGTTGGAAAAAAAGTGTAATTCTACCATTCTTGATGATCCAATATAGAGTGACATCATTGAGTGTGGAAAAATAAATAACCACCCCCTGATTTTACTATATCTAGGAAGTTATTCTAAGGTAAGATCTTTAATGGAACCACATGTGGACTCTTATAAGTCATATTATTTGGTATATAAGGGTTAGTGAGATCCTCATGTCCAAATATTAATATATCATCCAAATTTTTGGTAGTTTTTATATGAACCTGATCACTATTATTTCCCATAATTGAATCCTCATTAGGGAAAAAATATTGATGTCTAGCCTTGATCAGTTTAGGATGATGAACTATACTCAAATCATTCACCAATCTTGTATGATCAGTCCTCTTCCCCACATTCAAATATAGATTTCCAACAAAATCACTGAAATAGCCACTCTCCCCTACTATGATTCCAACCACTAATTATAATAGTAATAGTAATAATAATAATAATTTTAATAATAATAAGTATTATAATTCTATGATATATATTGAGTTATTCATGTCAATGTAAATATTGGAAAGGGTTGATTGGGAATTTAATCATGGAACACATCATTAATAATGTGATGTATTAATATTAGGATTAATAGTGATAACATTATTATAATTATTATTATTATTATTGTTTTCATATATACCTTGAGAGGTAGGATGGGTACTTGAGAGATCTCTGGTGATGAAAATTCTAAAATCTTGGGTTCTAGAATTGATTTTACACATAATATTAGTCTCTGTCTTCAAGAAAGTGGCAGTATATTCCCATAATCCAAGAATAGAAACATTAAAGAAGAAGATAAGGATCATTTATCCACTCATGAGGGATTTTTTGGAAGATATAAATCAAATACAAGTTGCAATGTTGAAGGATGAAATTTTTGAAATAATAGTTAGTCAAGGGGATAATTTTTATGTATCCATGAATTGATATGATATATTGGATAAATTTATACTTTGCAAGAATTTGATTATTTCAAGGATTGTTTTACATATAGTTGAAAAATCATGGAGAATTGAAGATCGATTTCATCACCTAACATTAGTCTAGGATTTTTCTAATTGGAGGTGTATACCACTAGGGGTAGTTACTTTCACATCCTATTTTTATTTGATGATCTAAATTATTGAGAATGGGGTGTTGAATTTTTCATATTAAAGACTAGTGTTATCTACTTAATAAAAGTTCTTTTAAACTCTTCTCCCCAAAAGAAAACTCAATTTTAAGCCTAAATTATATTTCATAGTTTGTGTTGGATATTATAAAATCCAATAATGACATTGCTTCAATAATTATAATTCCAATCAAGATGGATAATGATATCAAAGCATCTAATTTTGATAACTATTCAATAATTATCATATATGTATAAATCATCTCTATTTTCATTGGAAATTTAGTTTTTTTACACCATATGATGAAAATTTTATTTAAATTAACAATGAGAGGTTACCTTATTTTTGTCTGGTGTGCCAATATATTAAGCATACTATGGAAAATTTATATATGAATGCTATATGATCTTACTGTTCATCGAAGGGTCATGTTGAGGATAATTATATGAATTTATAAAAAAATAAAATGGTGGGTACATGCCATGATTCTATAAAATTAGGGGGCCTTAAGGGATAAGATAATAGGTTTTTGGGTACTCACTCAAAAAATTTGGGTTTTACTACATCAAATGTAGATTCATGTACAGATATAGGGAATATATCTTATTTAAAGAGGAATAATAAGAGATCTATTATAGGTTTAGGTGGAGGTGTTTTAGAATTTGGGTTTACTAGTTTAGGTGATCCTCAAGTTAAGGGGAATATCTTGGGTGCTCATCCACAAGAGAAGGTGAATTCTCTATCTAACAAGAATGTGGTTCAGGAGAGAGAAACCTCTAAAGTGTTGGGGGTTAAAGGAAGATATTATAATCTAAATATAATAAAGGATTTATTGCGGGATATATTCAACAAGTTTATCTAGATAACCAAAGATAATAGGCTATGATCTCACAAGATATGGGTTCTAGTTCTAAGGGTGAAGTAAAATTGGAGTAGGTGTCATTAGGAAACTAGTCTAAAAGGGTTGAAGCTCTAGTATACTATTTGATCCAACAATAAGAAGAGTATTTCTCTCAAATTTTGGTAGATAATAATAAAAACTGGGATGATAATAGAATTTGGGGTATCTGGGATAACTTAGAATAAGATGAGGATCAATATTCATCACATTGAGTAACCTATTTTCTGAATACATTATGAAAAAACAAAAGGTTATTAGTTGATAATGAAGTGTTTCAGATTTTTCCACCCAAAATGGGAAATAAGAACTTTAAAGGACTATATTGGGATACACCTAACACTAAGAGGGGGGGTGTGAATCGTCATTGGGTAATTTTTAATCAAATTAAAAATTTTATCCCTTTACCGATTTGACCTGATAGGATATCGATTATCTTATTCTCTTTTCCCCATCGCATGAAAGAATATTAAAAAAGTAAATAATAACACATGATATTTTTACATGGTTCACCACTAAATACGAGTATCTAGTGCTTGGAATTTTCTAGAAATAATCCTGACAACACAACCACTTAGAAAGAAATCCATTAAATATTGTTATAGAAAATAGGATAAACCCTTTCACTTATAATGTACTATAGAAAATTGATAGTCCATGTTTTATAGATATTATATGGATATTTATACTACCTATGAGGATAGTATTCTCCTTATTAAGGTTCCTTGTTACACTAATAATGGCTTCCATATTTTGACACCATTGTTGTATTTCAAAGTGCTCTTTATTTATTCCACTAACTTCTTATTCACTCAATTAATTTCACAAAAGTAGGTAAGAATAACTTATTCTTCTTCACAGTATCAAATAGAAAGTTTCATTTCTTCTTATTATTTTGAATTTAGTCAAAATAATATGAATGTGTTGTGGATTGATGAAATGAATTATCCTTTACCCAAATGATAATCAATTTATATCAACTTAACCAATAACTTCTTCTCATCCATTAAATTTTTGACACGCAAGTATATGAAATAATGTATTGAAGTGTCTTGATATCTTCAGTAAAAAATAGACTACACTAAATCTTCTTCTCCTTATAATTATTAGAATCAAAAACTCCTTTGTGATGATTGAAACACAAAAATCTCTGCTCATATTAGCATTATAAAAACTAATTATCTTCCATAAAATGTTAACAATGAATGGAGTATCATTTATATGATCTTATAAAAAAGAAATATGGAATATAGTTCAATATCAACTTTTTAGTTAATCATGTACTTTGGAGAATTCTATTCCTTCTTCAAATAAGATCTTAGCTTTACTTAATCAACATGAAATCACTATTTCACGTGATATAAACATCATGAAACTATTTAATGGATCTTATCATGAATACCCTAGAACATATGAAATATTCTTATTATTATTTTATGTTATTTTATTCAAATAATGCTTATGTGTTGTATCAACACAAGTATGAACTATTTTCTTCATGTAAATTTAAGAATGTGGGTTGACTACCTCTTCTTTCAGGAAAACTAGTTTTATACACACACTTCACTTCTATAATGTTCACTTCCTCACAAGAAAAGAAGTTTTCACCTCCTTATGTTGTTTTCTTTATGCAATTGTAACGTCATGAACCTACCACTTCACACAACCCAGGTGTTTGATTATTCTTCTTCATGCAACATAATTGATGTGCAAAACTGATTATTCATAAAATCTTATTAAATCTTCACGAAACCAGTTATTCACAATGAATAGTGGGATTACTCCAATAAAGCACTGGCTTGCAGTATCAGATCTATGTGAAGCACTAAGATCATGTGTAAACACAGGTTGAGTGTATTTGGTGCTTCCTCATGCTAGATGTACAAAGATATCCTTTATGCAACCCAAATGGTTCATGTAACTCCCCTTGTTTGTTAAACCTTGAAGGTTTGAAAGAATCCATTGGTACTAGAAATATAAAAACAAAGATTCTATGTTTTTAATAAAAATGAGAGCTCTTGAAATAAGTGAAGAGGATAAGAAAAAACTTTTCTCAGTCAATCTCCTTTTATAGGCTAGGATCACAACCTCTAACCCATTCAATCACTAAATCGAATCCTGATTTTTTTTGTTGTGTAAATCAGCATTTTGAATGGCTGAAGATCTTGGATTTTAATTATTAAAACCACTGATTAAGAGATGATAAAAAACATGGAGTTATTTATGTATGATTAGGATTCTATTTTGTGGTGATCTCACTTGTATCCATTCATAAAAACATTCTCTTTCATTACCCAAAACTTTTTATAAAGAACGATTGTTTCAGAGGCCTCATATAACTACGTTTTTAGTTTATCTAAATCTTCATCCTACTATTTATCGCATTCATGGAAGACGTAGTTGTATGCATGAAGTTCCTCCATCCCTTGATTTCACTATTTAGACCTCAGAACACTCATGGAATCCTCTTCCTTTATCGACAATAGATTGTACATCTTCTCCAGTGAACCAGTACCACTATCGAGTGGCGGGAGGAGTAATACAATGATGACATTTAAAAATATACATGTCATTTTTAAATATAACAATATGTGAGATCGAATGACACATATTAATTTTATTGGACATCCATGTTATATTAGTATGACTTTTAAATGGATGAAACAAATCACACTAAACCATGTACCATATTAAAAGCTTCACTACGCTCCCCTCCTCTTTATAAGACAAAGAATAACCACTCAGTGGCCGAGCCGACACCAGTTTTGGCACCAGGATAACAAAACACTTCACACCCACATGGTCCATGAAATATGTAGTCTATGAGCTTTGTGGTATTCATTCCCAACACATGTGAGGCCTCATCTGTGTGCTCCATGGACCTTATATATGAGCCCATCGTGGGATTTCACATGGCCCTTCACTCATTTTACACCATGAAAGTTTTCTTGAGCTTACCTCCCATGGGCATGGTTGACCCTTGGGTCCCCTATAATCCTTGGTTGAGGATGTATTTTCTAATAAGTGTGGTTGGACCATTATTTTTTATATAATCCCATAAAAATTACTTAATTAAATACTAAGTATATAATAGAATCCAAAAAATTCATGGTCAACTCTTCTTGACCTTATAAAAACCCTTCAATCAAAAATACTAATATGCATGGTTCTCCTTCAGGTTAAATAATATTTTTCATGCTCATAAAACCAGCTCTCACTACTGGAAAATGGACCTATCCGCACAGTTTTACCCAAAATCATGGGGATAGGTCCTGAAAAGTCACCTATACACACGGTTATGAAAAACCGTGGGTATAGGTCACTTTTGTGTGCGCGAGAAAATTTTTTTTCTGTGGGAAGGAAATTTTTTTTGGCGGGAACCCTATACCCACGGTTCTTCCCTCTATACCCACAGTTTTTATAACTATATTTAACTATATATATATACATATAGGTGATGTTAGGGTAGTGGTTATACGCGGTGTTTGCAGTGAAGAGGTTGCGGGATCAAAACTCGGCGCCTGCATTATTTTAGGACCTATACCCACGATTTTGAAACCGTGGGTAAAATCCATTGACACCATGGAAATTGCCTATGTTTCGGTGACACGATGGCAGGACACCTATACCCATGGTTTTGGAAAACTGTGGGTATAGGCTTGGGACCTATACCGACGTCGTTCCAGCCCACGGTTCCCAAAACCGTGGGTATAGGCTATACCCACGGTTTTGGTGGCTATACCCACGGTTTTAAACCGTGGGTATAGGCCTTTTTTCCAGTAGTGTCTTATATGACTCTCATGAAATAGATAAATATTTCATGAACTTCGTTAAATCATCCTTCTTTATTGTTGTAAAAAATGTGTTACCTTTTACACATGAATTTGAAACTTTAGAACCGGTTTATCAATCATCATAGTATTTAAGAGAATTAATAAAACATGACATCCAAAGTCATTTAATGAATCCATAACAATTTTTTCAGGCATCACCATGAAACTTAATGTCTTAAATAGATGTTTCTTAGAATATCAAGACTTGAGGACTTCATCCAATCTCCATTAAATTTTTAACTTCTTCATCATATTGAAATCAATAAAATGTTAATATTTGATTTATCACTATTATAACCTAATAAAAATCATTTTCAAAAAATAAAACTCATATACAATTTAGGATATTCAATATCTCCCTTTGTATTTATTGGAAATACCTTCAAAGTTATTTCCAAATGAATACATTAATATTTGGAATCATTCTCTATTCTATCCCATTTACTTTTAAAAAATTTATTTCACTTTCTCCCCTCTTATTGATAATAGATATTAATTTCATTTGAAAAGGGTGTCATTAAATACTTAAGCAATGTGTCATCTATCACTTCACTCTAAGTATACTTGAGATGTTCTCAGTGTAGAAGACAAGAAGGGTTTATTTAGACAACAAATTTTCCCGTTACTAATTGATCATGATATCTCATGAAATGATAACTCATAAACTTGTCTTTAGGGGTTTTCCAATTTCATTCTAGGATGAGGAAACTTAAATGAGATATGAAACTTTTTTAATAAAAATCAACTTGAATCTCCTTCACCCAGTTCAATAAAAAAATAAAAAACATTCATGTTCAGTAAGAATGATAAGTGGCCTTGGGGAATTTACACATTTCATATTCCATTTGTTAATTCAATTTCCCCCCCCCCTTTGTAAAATGATATTTATCTTGAAAAAACAAGGATAAGAGATTAAGAAAACATATCTTTTGTAATGACATGATCTTCAAGAAATTTTCATAATAATTAAATTTAATACCAATTGAAATGATAATTATAGAAGCTTCTTAATTTTTCTACACCTCAAGGGAATCACTTCTAATTATATTAATAATGGTGAATCTCTTAAATAATAGATTTCAAAAAATTCCAGTATGGAGAATACACCAGAATGGATCTTCAATTTTTGACATTCTAAATTGGAAAACTTTCACAAATTCACCAAGGATGATCTTATTGAACAATTTTTCTTTAGGATAATAAGAAATAAGATCAATCCAAGATGTAATTTTATTTATCCAAGATTTTAGGAATAATACATCACATAATTATTCTTCATCCAAGATGATCCTCTATCATATTTTTTATTTAAATACCAAATTGAGGAATCATTCAAGGATGATAATAATTTTAGCTTTGCTATAATGGATTGAAAACACTCAATTTTGCTCAGGTTCTCCCCCTAAGAGATTGATTCACCTTAAATTCCATACATTATCAGAAAAAATACAACACACAAAGGTTTAACTGAATAATGTGTATCCTTATTGCTTCATCAATGTGAACAAAAAGGTTGAGATGATTTTATCAACCATGTTTATCCATTTCCTTTACTATTCACACCGAAAAATATGATCTTCAATTCTAATTGAGTTAGTGTGGTTATTATCACTTATTCAATGTCTTTGTGTGAAATCCTTATTTTTATAATAAATTTTAAATAACATTTATCTCCAGATTCAATATTAAGGAGTTTTTCTTATTTTGGGATAATTTCAATGAAATTTTTAATAGAGTGACCATCCACATTTTACCGCACACATAGATATTATTTATCTTTATGGAGAATATTTTAATTGATTTTTTTCACTAGAATTGGGTTGTGAATATTCCATTTTTCTCATTCATTCTAAATATTTTGGATGGATAAATAACATATCATTAGGATCTGTGAGACCAATTTTGGATCTTCCACACAGTTTCTTCTGAGTTCCATCCATCTTAATAGTTATTTTGGATGGTGTACTTTTCTTCAAATTATTGGATTTGGAATCCAATTTATTATTATATTTCCTTTTGGATTCTTCTTGGGATAATTTGTGTTCACGACATTCTTATAATTTATTCCCAAGGTAGCTTCTTATTTCTTAGCCGGCTTTTGTGATATTTTTTTCTTATCAAATTTGTGTAACCCCCAAGCTTCCACGGTATGTTTCCCTTTGAATAATGCAATAGCTTGCATTGTACACAACTTCGAGATTCTAACACATCATAACCAATCAAACTTGCCGTTATGAATAGTAATACCCACTTTTTGAAATTTTATAAATTTTATTTTTTAAAATGGACTTCATTTTTCAATTCGGAATATTGAAATTAGATTAGGGTGAATTTTTGGTATTTTTATGAAAACATTCAATTTTTGATGAATAGTGAAAAACACTATGTGATTGGTTAAAATTGATTTTTATTTAAATAATTATTTATTTAATTTAAATTTATTTTAGGTAAAAATAGATAGATAATACCTATATATGTTTAATGTAATTTATTGAAGTCACTTTATAATAAGTTTAGGTATATAAAAATTTTATTGAACTTTTTACCGTCTTTTACCCATCTCCTAGGAGCATTTGGAAATTTCCATAAAACTCAATTTTACCACTTCTGTGAGTTGAATTTCAAAAAATCGAGAAAAAAAGTTAATACCAGTAAGTAAAATGTGGTTCAATAATATTAAAATTATTTTTGGTGAACAGTAACTTTTGACTTTTATTTACCACAGTTAAAAGTAAATAGGGTAATTAAGGGTAAAAATGATATCATAATAACCCTAAAACATGTCATAATTCTGTTGGATAAGTGTAATAAGACCAATAAAAAACCTTAGGAATAAAAAATTATCCCCTTTGGTCCACTTTGATTAGATTAGAAATTTATTATTATTTTATTTAAAGAAGAGTTAAAAGCGTTAAATTCAATGATTAATAACTAAACCATTTTTAATATATGGTTAAAAACTATATAAATTAGACTATAAATATTCATTAGAAAGATAAAAATATTTCCTACATAATGGTATTTTATTTATAATTTTTATATATTAAATAAGTTAATTTATTTTTTACACAATGATGATGCAATAATTACCTTATTAACGAATGATTAAAATAATTGATATTAAAAATATCCAAATAAATGTAACTTGAGACTTTTTATGAATTAAACTATTTTTTTAGGTTAATATGACATTTTAGGATTTATTAAATAATTTTTTTCAAGTAATCATGATGTTATGATTTTTACAAAAATCAAATACTAAATAGTGACAAAAATGACATAATTGGGTTTTTAAAACAAATACTATATTATTAATTGATATAATATTTATAAAAATATAAGGCTAGGCCAAAGGACTTAGATAAGGTTATAAATATTAATAATGAACCTCTTTGGGTTCTCATGGAAGTATATAGTAAGTTTATTACCCATATAATATAAAAATACAAAGAGACATGGTAAATGTCAAACTATTTAACTAAGAGTTAAATCTAAAAGATAAGGTTAATATGATGAACTAAACCTATCGAAAACCTATTGGTTGAGAGTTTTTAGACCCATATCCACCTTATTCTAGAAATAATTTATTTTTATGCCATTAGAAACCGAAAATTATTTTATTATAAAATAATATATCAAGCTTTTCCAAAAGTGACCCTCACCACTCTAATAAAAGGACACTTCCCATTGTCTTAATTTCACACCTCCAAAGCCATTTGACTCGGCCAAAACCTGCCCAAATATCCTCCCAACTTTCCTACCTTCATCCCAGAGGCATTACTTTGGTCAGAAATCCAACCTAAGTTTCCATTGTGATCAAATCAAAAGGAAGAACCAGAAGAAGAGGTAAATATTTCATCACCTCTTTCAAGTTATTTTCTTTATCCACTTCCTCTTTATTTGTTATTTCCATTATAAAATATTAAATACAGTATATTATATATAATATGATTTTATTATAAATATGTTACATCCATATTCATTATTCTATCCATCCTATAAAAGGCAAAGTCACCATACGTGCGTACGTACGGCTTACCGTCTCCACGTCATGGTGTAGTTTGTTATTCAAACACTTCATTATTTTGGATGGGTATAATAATGAATATAACTGAGGTAAATAATAAATATAACATGTTAATGATTCTTTATATAAGATATAACATCCAATTACATTCGATTTCACCATCAATATAATGATATTATTGCTCGTGCGTATGTACAGATTACCATCTCCACGAACGCAATGAGATTCATTCCCCATCGTAATAATTCAAGAATAATTTTCATTTTATGATTCAAAATAATGTTTATGAACATAATATCATCTTTTATATGAATCAAATACATCCTATTACTAACAAAAATGGCTTACATAACCAATCATATAAAGTAAAATGAATCAGTTGACACCCAAAATGGTGATACTACTAAAATATTGTTAAAAAAGAAATATTAGAAGATCATATATGATTTAATATTTACATATATGGTTATTTTATAACATAATAACAATTATTTAACTATTATAAAGGAGGTTAATGTACCCTCAATCAAGGAAAAGTACAAGGTAAGAGTTAATTTTACAATCTCTTTATTATCTGAGGTTTTTTTACATAAGTATCTACTGAGACCTCTTTGTCACCCACATCCATGTTTTCTTAAAAATGTATTTCAAAACATTTTTAATATTTACTAGAAAATGGGTTAAAGTAATTTATACCCTTATTTGACCTTATATTTTTTTAAAGGAATCGTTCTGTCATTTTCTAAACAAGGTACTTTATCACCTTTTCGACAAAGTTAAGGTAAGAATGTTTTTTAACTTATATGGCGGGGGCAGCTATTTTCTGCCATTATAACATCATCGAAGCTTCCCTTAAAATATTATAAGAATATTTTCAGAATATTTTTTTATTTTATAATTATATGACTTTTAAATGATTTCAAAATAGCAAGATATATTTCTCTAAAAAAAGTTTTGATTTCATCTATGTCGACATCCTTTTGATGGATTTTAAGCTTTTTTGAAGTTGATTTGTTATGATATAAATCTTCAATATTGTATTGAAGTTTTTTTGATATTTTTTACTGTGTATGTGTTATTTTTATACCATTCATGGTTTATAGTTAAAGTATTGACATTTTGTATGCTATTTTTAATATGAATTTTTATGTAATGTTTAAACCTTCTCATATGAGTAATGAATTTGGCTTAGTAAGTGATGGGTGGAGCCCGTCATAGCTCCTCGATGCATTGGTAGGTCTCATGAGAGAAAATAGTGTATTGGCACAATGCCTTGGAAAAATATTATTTGTAGTCTTGGAATAAGGCCTTTACTATGGGGTTATGAAGTTTGGAATTATGCATTTTATCATTATGAAATTGAATATTGAAATTGCATGTGATTAATCGACTTGTAGAATATCCATGTTAATAGGTAAATATAATTATTTTATTTTATCTTTTCCATATTATTCTGAATTTTAATTTTAAAAGGCTTTTGTTTTAGTCTTATACATTGCCTTAAATGTTTATTCATATTTATAAACATTTCCTCTATATTTTTTTCCTTACTGAGCACCTGAGCTCACCCTATTCTATGTTTTATTTTTCCCAGGATGTGAAGAATATTTTATGGTTAACCTCAAAGGATTTACTAAGGATATAAGTGTGTTCAAAAGGGTACAAAATTTTGTTGATGTTTTTATTTCATGATGTAATGTAAAACTTATGAATTTATCGAGTACTTCCAAGGCTACTAAACTGGTTGGTCTTTCGGGACATGATTACTTGTATCATGCCAATGTTATGTAATAATGCGCCGAACTGGGTAACTGGGGTCGGTGAATTACAATTGGTATCAGAGGAAGTTTAGTACAAACCTTAGAAACTAGATTTATAAAAACTCTAATTAGAAAACACTACACTAAGATATACTTTGAGGATTAGTATAGAAGAACTTTCTAGAATTTTGGTACTATAGAGATTTTGTGAGTTTTCCAAGAAATTCATCCCTATCTGGATATGACCAGGTAGAGGAGGCTCTAGCACAGATGTACCTAGGTTTAAAACTTCAAAACACCACTTTGAGCTAGACTTGAATGGGAACTGGTGCACGACAACGGGCCTTGCGGCAATATTGGTTACGACACTCAAGGAGGATATGATTAGGATAATTATCATTTACTTTAAAAACCATTATGAAGGTTTTATGAGTATATACCTCCTCAAAGAAAATATTTTTATGATTATGGATTATATCCAGAAACTATTCAATTTATGTTAAGTGTTTTACTAGTTCAAAATTATGTATTGTGATTCATAAACTAATATAATGTATCCCATTGTTTAGAAATGGCACCTAGTGGGGGGAATGGAAACCATATCAACACACGTAATCCATGTAGGGATTTCTCTCTTACTCAAGATAATTATAGTAGAGCTGGTGATGAAACTGGTACTGATCAACTTATCACCATACAAGGACAAGTCACTCAGGTTATGAATAATAACCTTACCCGTATGGATCATCCTGATCCACAACGCAGAGGATCAATGTTAGATCAATTAATGAGGCAATAAACACCAACATTAAATGGGAGTACAAATCTGTTAGTAGATGATCAATGGATAAGTTCCTTAGAGAAAATATTTCATGCTTTTGGGAGTAGTGAAAGGGAAAAAAATTTCATGGAAGTTTATCGCCTCATGGGAGATGCAGATCAATGGTGGCCATTGATTCAAAACACAAAAGAATATGAAGAAGTTTCAAAAATGGAATGGAAGGAGTTTAAAGATATTTTCTTAGAAAAAATACTTTCATCGTGACCATCGAGCAGATATGGAAAGAAAAGTTTTGAGTTTGAGACAAAAGGAGGATGAGTTAAAACCATTTCTCCGGCGAGCATTAGTCTCACAATCCTTCTTATCATACGAAGATATTTTTTCATGTGCTATCAATATAGAAAAAGAATTATCCAATTATTATGACTTTAAATCAAAGTAGGAGAAGAAGAGATCTACTGAACACTCTGGAAATGGAAATAAGGGGAAGAATGGAAAAGTTGAATTTTTATCCTGTGGTAAATGTGGGAAGAAACTCCCCAGTACTTTCCTAGAGGGAATGTGAGTCTGTTACAAGTGTGGTGAAAAAGGCCACCAAGCTCATGATTGTAAGGGGAAGAAAGAGGCTGTCAATGTTGAATGCTACAATTGTAGAGAAAAGGGGAATTATGCAAACAAATTTCCTAAGCACCAAGGAAACTTACCCCAAAAAAGGCCATGGGAGCAAGGAAAAGATTATGTGATCACTACTGTTGAGGTTGAAGCTCCAAAAGACGTGGTGGTAGGTAATTTAATGGTTTCCACATGTTTAGCCAGTGCTTTATTTGATTTTGGGTCACCGCATTGTTTTATATCTTCCCTGTTTGCTAAGAAAATTAGATATTTCCAATTTGATTTAACAAGGGAGTTGTCAGTCAAAACTCCTAAGGGAAGTATCATTGCATCAATTTTTTTTGGAATTAGTTCCCATTAGGGCATATAAATGTTCTTTATCTAAAGATCTCATCATCATACCCATGAATAAATTTGATATAATCCTTGGTATGGATTGGCTTTCGGACCATGATACAAATATTTATTGTAAGAATAAGGAGGTTACAATTCTCAATAATGATAAGGAGTACCTTATCTTTAGAGCAAAAATGTCACCACCTGATTCTTATCTAGATCCAGCCCTAGTAGATCAACTAAATTCAATTTTTGGGGATGAAGAGAATGAAATGACTATGGGTGAGGAAACGAATGTTCAAATAGAGGATGTAACTATTGTTCAAGAATTTATTGATGTGTTTCCAAAGGATTTACTTAGTCATCCTCCATAATGAGAAATTGAGTTTTCCATTGATTTAATTCTTGGTTCAAGGCCCATATCGAAGACCCCTTATAGAATGACCACAGTGGAATTAGAGCAAATAAAGGAACAACTTGAGGAATTGAGTAATAATAGATTTATTCACCCTAGTGTTTGTCCATGGGGAGCCCCTGTCCTTTTTGTTAAGAAGAAAGATGTATCAATGAGGTTGTGCATTGACTATAGGGAGATCAGTGCTATAACAATAAAGAAAAAGTATCTCCTAGATATCATTGATGATTTATTCGACCAAATTCATGGAGCTTAATATTTTTCAAAGATTGACCTTCGATCTGGATATCATCAGTTGTGTGTGAAGAAGGAAGACATTTCGAAAACAACATTTTGAACCAGGTAGGGGCATTTTGAGTTTACAGTAATACCTTTTGGAATGACTAATGCATCCTCACTCTTCATGGATTTAATGAATACAGTTTTCAATGAATATCTTGATGAATTTTTTGTGTTATTTACTAATGATATCTTGGTATACTCCCAAAGCTTTGAAGATCATGAAAATCAATTGTGCATTATTCTGAAAACTCTTATAAGAAATTAATTATATGGGATGTTTTGGAAGTGTGAATTCTAGATCCAGGAGATTTATTTTCTTGTCCATATTGTCTCTAGGGATGGAATCTCTTTTGATCCTTCAAAGACCAAGGCAATCCAAGAATGGCCAGCATCGACGAGTATAACTGAGGTACTCAGTTTTATTGGTTTAGCAGGTTATTATCGACGTTTCATCCAAAATGTTTCCCAGATGGCTAACCCATTAACCAAGCTCACACATAAAGGGGTTAAATTTGTTTGGAAAAAAGAGTTTGAAGAATGTTTTGAAGAACTGAATGGAAGATTATTCAATGCTCCTATATTGAATCTACCATTGGGGAATGATGAGATAGTTAATTATAGTGATGATTCAAAGAAAGGACTTGGTTGTGTCCTTATGCAGAATGATAGAGTTATTGGCTCTGCATCACGACAGCTAAAAATTAATGAGAAAAACTATCCTACCCATGACCTTGAGTTATTAGTTGTAATCTTTGCTCTGAAATTATGGATACACTATCTCTATGGTAAAAAATGTGATATTTATATGGATCACAAGAGTATGAATAATATTTTCTCACAGAAATAACTCAACATGTGGAAAATATGATGGCTTGAACTACTCAAAGATTATGATTTCACTATACACTACAACTCGAGGAAGGCAAACAAGGTGGAAGATGCTTTGAGTAGAAATGATCATGGAGTTTTGAACAAGATGATATAAAAGGGATCCTATTTTCATGGATCTAGTAAAGATGGATATGGGAATAACCATGGAAGGTGAAACATCAATACTTTTTCAAAACGTTTCCAAACAATCTTTACTAGAAAGGATAAAGAGTTCTCAAACTGATAATGAGGAGTTTCAAAATAAGATTAAAGTTGTGAATGATGGGAGATCGAGTGACTACATATATGAAGATGAAAATTTAAAATTTGGGACGAGACTTTGTGTTCCTAACATACCTGATCTAAAAAGGGAATTGTTGGATGATTCACATAGCTCCAATTTATCTATACACCCTGGTAGCACTAAGATTTATAGAGATTTGAAAGAACATTTTTGGTGGGACAACATGAAAAGAGAGATTTCTGATTTTGTGTCAAGATGTATGGTTTTCCATCAAGTGAAAGATGGAAGACAACATCCTATAGGATTCATGCAACCTCTTCCCATACCTAAGTGGAAATAGGATAATATTATGATGGAATTTATCATGGGGCTACCAAAGACTCCTTGTGTTTTAGCCTTATACATTGCCTAAAATGTTTATGATTATTTATGGAAGTTTCCGCTATATTGTTATCCTTACTGAGAATCTGAGCTCACTCTTTTCTATGTTTAATTTTTCCCAGGATGTGAAGAAGTATTTTATGGTTGACCTCCAGGGATAGGATAAGGATATAAGTGTGTTTAAAAGGGTAAAAAATGTTGTTGATGTTTTTATTTCATGATGTAATGTAAAACTTATGAATGTATCTACTACTTCCAAGGATACTAAACTGATCAGTCTTTCAGGACATGATTCCTTATATCATTACAATGTTATGTAATAATGCACCGACTCTAGGTAACTAGTGTCGGGGAGTTATAATTTTTATACATGTTGATTTGATCATGTACTGACCTTGTGACCACTTATATTGAATAAATAATATATGTATAAAGATTTAAAAATCTTTTTGAAGTATACAGATTCTTCTGGACCTGTGGATATTTCTTCTTCATATTTGTATTTCTCCCTCTTGAAAAAGGCTTCCATTGTGATTTTACATTTAGATGATTGTAACAAAAATTTGATGTATAATTCAGAAATTTGTTGAAGCACTAAAATTGAACAACACACATTGATCTCCTTATATATTATTCATAAGGTTCTTGGTTCTTCTTCATGACATGTTATAATCTTTGTGTGGAACCAGATTCCACACTTTCTTTCCTATCCACCCTAATCATGGTGGTAGGTTTATTATACCCTTTTTCATCCATATTTGTTCATAATTTTCTTTACAACCTGAACTGTTCATGATAATAGGTTTAGAATCATTATTACAAGTTCGTATAGATGGTACCTATTTCTTCTTGGATACTTGATATAGATCATAAAAAGATGTCATGATCTTCCTATCACATGTTTGAGGTCTTTAAAACATAGAATCCTCTAGTGAACATTGAGTAGTTATAGAAAATGTTTCCTTTATTTTTGGAGAGACAATATGTGTCTTCTCAAGATTGGCCAATTGAACTCACAATTCTAGAAATTTCATATTGAGGATGATTTCTCGATCTTAAATCATAATTACCTTCTCTTCACAATCCATATTCATTATTTCAATTTCATCTTGATGAAAATTAAATTTTTTCCAAATCAAGGAGTCAAGTTCCTTTAACTTCTTATATTTTCATTCAAATGTAATACCTTAACATCAATGTTGTTTTTCAATTTATTTTCATGTGGATGGATCTTTTCCTCTAGAGCCTTCCTAACCCTCTCTTTCTATTAAATTTTTTTGAGGAAATTTGAGGAAATTATTTCATGTTTCCTATTTATTTGTTCAAAGGTTCCTACCTATTTGGAGAGTATTAAACATATAATAATGTTTTCTTACAAGTATTTCTCTATAGTATATAATTTTTTTTCTCATCTAGGTTATTTATTCTTGCATAAATTGAAAGACTCCACAAATAAGGGAGATGTTTTCTATATAAACATCATGAAGAAATCTAATAATCTAAAATATGATATAGATTTAAGGGTTTTATATTGACCATAACTACTTATGATAAAATATTTATTTTTAGGGAAATTTTTGAAGGTTCTAACATATACCTCATGATCACTTGAATATTTTGATTTATTTGAGGTAGAAAGGTTGTCCTTCTCATTTATGGAAAACTGAGACACCTACTATTTATTTTCCAAGACTTATATATCTTAATTTTTATAAAGTCCTAGAGAACCATATAATACATCTTCTTTAGATAAGAGGGACTTCTTATTAAACTTTCTTTTCTCTTTATTTTTTTGTTGATCATGGTCCTTGTAGAAATAGAATTCTACTCACAGGTAACAGAATCTTCTCCAAAATTTTACTTCATTGTTAACTCAAGAAATAAACTCAAATATTAAAAAGATAATATATTGGACTTAGATAATCTATTAGAGGTGGACCTCCCTCTAATACCACATGAAGGTACTTGATTAGGATATGCCTAACACTAAGGGGGAGGCGGGGTTAATCAGTCTTGGTGACTTTTTAAGCAAATTAATTTTTTTATCCATTTACCTCATTGACCTATTAGGATATCAATTCCATTATTCTCTTTTCCTTGTCACATGGGAGAACATTAAATCAGTAAAAGATATCACACGATATTTTTAAAATTTTCACTACTCAATAAGACTAACTATTCCTTATCATGGTTTAGAAATATTCCTACCCACATAAATACTTAAAAAAGAAATCCTTATAATATGGTTATAGTAAGTAGGATAATCCCTTTCACTTATAATGCACTATAGTCAATTGAATGTACATTTTTTTATAGCTCTTAGCTAGATCATTATACTTCCTCTAAAGGTAGTCTCCTCCTTCTTAAGTTTCGTTGTAACACCAATAAAGTATTCCAACTTTTGAGACTATTGTTGGATGTAACAATGCTTCTTAGTTCTTCCACTAACTTCTTATTCTCTTGGTTACTTTCATAGAAATGGGAAAGAAACACTTCTTATTATTCTTCACAATAGAAAATATAAAGTTTCACTTCTTCTTCTTATGAATTTAGTCACAATAATATGAACGTGTTATGGATTGATGATCAAAATTCTTTATGACACAAATGATAATAAACTAATATCAACTTGGCCAGTCACTTCCTCTTCCCATTTTTATCTATGACTCAAAAATATATTCAATAGAGTATAGTAATGTCTTAATCTATTCAATGAAAAAAGTGCACTAAATCCTCTTCTCCTACTTATTTCTAGAGTCAAAAAATCCTTTATGATTATTGAAAAACTGAAATTTTAGATCATCTTATAATCATCAAAATTATTTCTCTTTGATACAATTTTAACAATGAATATAGTATCAATTCTATGATATTATAAATAATCAATATGGAATACAGTTCAATATCAACTTTTCTATTAATCAAGTACTTAGGAAAATTATTATTCTTTCTTCTAATAAGATCTATACCTTACATAATAAACATGAAATAACTATTTCAAGTGATATAAACATCATAAAACTATTTCATGGAACTTATGAAGAAAAATATAGCACATATCAAATATTATTCTTATTATTTTAAGTTATTTTTTAAATCATGCTTATGTGTTGTATCAATGCATGTATGTATTGTTTCCTTCATGTAAATTTAATCACGTGGGTTCACCGACTCTTCATTTTCACAAACCAGGTTATGCACACACTTTACTTCTATTATGATCACTAATTCATGTGAATAGAAGTGTTCACCTCCTTCTACAATTTTTTATGAAATTTGAACTGGATGAACCTACCTCTTCATGCAAACCAGGTGTTGGGTTCTTCTCTTTCATGCAACACAACTGATGTGTGAGCCTACTTCATCACGAAAGATTGATAAAGCTTCTGAGAAATAATAATTCATGATGTATAATAAGAGTACTCAACTCAATAATTTTATCATGGTATCTAATATTTGAAAATCACTAGGAGTGTGTGTAAACATGGGTCTAGTGTCAGTGGTTCTTCCTCACACAGGAAATGTATGGATCTCCTTCATGCATCCAAAATGATCAGTGGAACTCCCTTTCATCAAAAAACCTTAAAGGCTCATGGGAATCTGCTGATTCATAAAATAGATAAATACAGATGCCCTCTTTTTCAATAAAAATTAGAGATATTGAAATAATCAACTGACAACAATAAAACTCAAATTCGTCCCTCTCCTTTTATAGGTGCAGATAATAGCTTGTGCCTCATTTAATCAATGGCTTGAATCCCAGTTGTTATGAAATGTAAATAAAAATTTTTAATGGGTGAATATCTCCTATTTGAATTATTTAAAATGTGGATTAAGTGGTTCTGAAAAACATGGGTTTTTTTATTCAAGACCAGGCTTCTCCTTTGTGGTGATTTACCCAAGTGAATTCATTCATAAACACACCCCCTTTCATGCCTCAAACCTTTTTATGAAGAAAGATTATGTGAGAGGCCTCCTATAACTATGTTTGAAGTTTGGATGAAGCATCAGCATTCTATTTATCTTATGAATTCAAGACATAGTTTCATGCATGGAGTTATTTCGTCCCTTCATTTCATTATTTCAACTTTATAACACTTGTGGAAGCCTCTAACTTTATCTTTGATAGCTCAACCATATTATCCAGTGAACTAGTAATTCTGTCGAGTGGAAGGAAGTGGAAGATGATGATAAAATTTAAAAATATGTGTGGCCTTTTTAAATATAACAGTGTGGGATATCAGATGACATATATTAATCTGATCAGATGACCACATTCTATCCATATTATTTTTAAATAGATGAACAATATCAAACTAAACCATGTCCCATATCAGAAGCTCCACTATGATCCCATCTGCTTTATTGGCCAAAGAATGGCCACTCAACGGTCGAGCTAGTATCAGGTTTAGAACCTGGATAACACAACACTTCACTCCCACATGGGCCTTGACACACACAGTCCATAGGCTTTATAGGCTTCATTCCCAACCAATGCATGGACTTGGCTATGTGCTCCACGATCATTACACAAGAGCCTACTAAGGGCTTATATGCAACCCTCCACTCCTTTTAAACTATGCGTAGTGTATCTATCTTACCTCCCATGGGCGTGGTTAACCCTTAGTTCTCATAGAAGCCTTATTTGATGTTTTCTGGGATACTAAGTGTGGTTGGCCCATAAATTTTAATATATTACCATAAAATAACTTAGTGAAATACTAAGTATATAACATAATCCAAAAAAGGCATGGACACCTCTTCTTCACCTTTTAATTACTCTTCATGAAAAAATACTAATATTACATGGATCTCATTCATGCTAAATAATGTTTTCATTCTCTTAAAATTATCCCTTTAATGACTCTCATGCAATAGATAAATATTTCATGACCTTATTTAAATCACCCATCTTCATTGCTGTAAAAAATGTTTCATATTTGGAACATGTATTTTAAACTTTAGAACAAGTTCAACAATCTTTAGAGTTACTAGGATAATTTTTCAACCATGACATCCAATGTAATTTAATGAATCCATAATAATTATATGGGAATCACCATGAAACTCATTGTTTTCAACAGATGTTTATTGAATATCAAGACTTTGGGTTTTCATACAATATCCATTAACTTTAGAAATTCTTCATCATATTGACAAAAATGAAATATTCCTATTTCATTGATCACCATTTTCAACCAATGACAATCATTGTCGACAAATACAACTCAAACAGAAAGTGGGATCTTCATAAATACTCCCATTTGAGGAGAAATATGTAAAAAATATCTCATGGGGAAATTTCTAAATGGGATGATGATGTTGGGGATGATGATCTAGGGTATGAAATTATCTATTATGATTAGTTCCTACGACATCTTATATTTTGTTTTAATGGATTTATGGTAGTTTTAGTCATGTTGAAAAACATACTTCCCCTATCATTCTCTTTTTTTAATTAATAATATTGGGAAAGAGTCCTTTGGGATATTTTATCTTATCATTTTTGTTTTTATAATTCTTAAATATTATATTAATACTCCAATATAGCGGTTTTTGACTTGTATTTTTCATTTGAAGGGTCCAGGGTTCAATACATGGATCCTAATAATAAATAATGTTTATAGGATGTATTAACTCATGAAATTAGATATTATATATTTTATTGATGGAATTAGGGATGTGAAAATGGGGTGGAATGTGTGAATTGGAAGGAGGCTGGAAGATCTGATTTTATCTTGATGGTATGACTTCCTCATAATGCTAGGTTGACTATGTGGAACAAAGATATAGTGGCTATTCCCGACTTGTTGGATGGGTCAACTTCTTATTCAAATATAAGGATCTAACACATATGGAAACTAGAATAATAGAAATGCATATTACATAATACATTATTTGTATTTATTGAGGATTAAAGGAACTATTACTTTTTTATAGCCTATTACTGGTTTGAAACATATCAATGGTGCATGGAAAAAACTGAAATTGGTGTTTCTTTAACTAGGACATTATTTTACATTGAAAAAGGCATGTAATTACTGATTAAAAAGATTGGGTTGTTGTTAGCCTTTGATCCTTGTGTTATTACCCATATAATGGAATTATTTAAGAATAGTCCTATAGGATAATTAAAATAAGGTCCCATTTTTATGTAGGTAAGCCTTGGGGGGGGGGGGGTGTAACCTGACCCCGTTGGACCCATTGGGGTCTCTGTGATGTTTTATTTAGTTATAATCTCTCCATAATTACTAGTAATTATTATATCTCTATGTGTGTGTGTGTGTGTGAGTGGTTGAGTGTGTGTGTGTGTGTTAATAGAAAAACATTTGGGATTTCCACTCGATTTCTAAACTTGAAAGGTGAATATTTGATCTCGATCTTTTTTCACATAGTTCAGTTGGATGATATTTTTTAGAGAAATAAATATCATTTAAGGGAACTTTATTGTAATTTTAAAATATTAGATACTGAGATCATTAGTAATGTGACCTATGAGAAATTTAAAGTACATATTTTAACTTTTTTTATGAGTAGATAATAATGGTGGCCCCTTTATTGCTATTTATATCACCTATGATGATTATGTTACTAAAGAAATATTTGGATAAAAGTATGTACATTTAAAATAATTGAATTATTATAGTGATGATGTTATATGAAGGAGAATATAGTGGGACTAAAAACCATGGATATAATTATTATGAATTATATTGACTAGTGAATTAGTTTTATATAAGGGATTGATGATGTTATTCATTTTGTTAAGAAACTAAAAAAACTAGGTGATTATTATGGGTCAAGATATGATGGTGTAAAAATATTAAAATTGTTATAATTTTTTGATATTACTGTTAATTATTAAATTCTTTTTATTCCACTCATATTAAAAGAGTTGAATTTTTTGGGATTTTACATAGACTGGACATTGTAATGAATTAGAATTTTTGATGGTAATGATGTACGATTCCTGTATAATGTGGTTTTATTTGGACTTTGACCTCAAATTATATTGTAATAAATAATATATGATGTTATGATATCCTTATCTTTTTGTTTTATATTTACATAATAGTATTATATATAGTGTGGTTCCTTGATAATTGGGGCATTATCCAATGGTTCATTGGGGAATAATTATTGAATGATCAACTTGTGACCAATATTGGTTTGACATTTAATTTAATGATGTGTTTGAATATATATATTATTAACATAAAGTTTTATACCCATGATATATCATTAGAATGATAACATAGGTTATGCATGATAGTGACATTTTATAACATGTATATGGTTTTCTCTAAATTTTTATTCATAGGTGTAAAGAAGTGTTGGGATTATTGTAGGGAGTTCCCAAACCTTTTGAGAACTATGAGTTGATAAATGATGATATAAATAATATTATTATGATGTTGTTGACATTGATAACATGTTTATTTATATTGGTTATACATGCATTAAAAGAATGAATTATGTTATTACATTGATTATGGGTTAAGGATTATATTAGTTACTTTTTATTGTATTTTATATTATATTTCATCAATGAAAGTACCATTTTTTATGCAATAACCAAAAGAGGTTAGTTTTCTCATGGGAAACCCAACATTTAGATTAGTGAGTGGACCATCCAGATAGCCAAAATGGTATTATTTTTCTTACCCTGATAAGTGGTATGGGATTGGCGTGGATTATATATAGATTAGTTATATTGTTGTTTTATTATGTCATAGATATGAATGTGTAATGATTATAGTAATTGGGGGGGGGGGGGTTATAATATGTTCGAAGTTATAGATGTGGATTTTAATTTTCATGGTTTACTTTATAAAGTCTCTATTATATTTTTATAGAATGTGTCATTTTACTTATACATTGTTATTTAGTGGGTGATTCCTATGATGATATTGGGAGTGAAATTCTATAACAAGGTATATTTATAAATAATAAAATGGATACTACTAGAGAAGAATAGATAGGTGGGTATTAGCTTATGAGGCTTTAAGGATGAGATAGTTCACTCATTAATATTTTTAATAGATTACCTCGAAGAGGATTTAGTTGGTGGGGATGTGACTGTGTAATATGATTTTTAATAGATTGATTATTATGCATGAAAATATTGATTTTTTGTTCATCCCTTAGGGGATGACCTTTTGAAAATTTGGATATACTATACTCATTCCTACTTTTACATATATGGTTATGAGTTTTTTTGTTGGAGTTATTGGGAGTTGTTATCTTGATGACCAATGTTGATAACAAGATATTGGTATTTGAGGATTATTTTTTGTACTATTGAGGTACTCGTGTTTGATTTATTTTACAATGTTTAGATTGATTAGTTTTTTTATTATAGTTGTAACTATCTCATATTTGGTCATTTTGTATAATATTCACGCTCTATACATTGTTTATGATATCAGTTGATCTTGTATTACTTATTATTCATTATTTGAAAATTTTCATTTTATCTTATAGTATTTCATTGTGTTCTATAAATGGAAATTACTCCCATTTTTCAGATTTATACCCTTGGTTCTAGTTACCAACCTACGACCTATTGGAAGTAATATTTGGGGGTTATATTTGGATTTATCATTGATTTATGTGGGTTATAGAAAATTTGGGTTCCAATAAAGTGGTATCAAAGCATTTAATTGAGATCTAGGTTAAATATTAGAGTTAGGAACATGTGGGTTATTGGTGGGTTTGGAAATAATTAAGGAAACCATGTTAGAGGTATTAACGTTCAGTTTGGTATGCTAAATAATTCAACATATGGTTTAATAACCAACACATTCATTTTCAAGGACTCCAATTATATTATTAGTAACTATAGCATATAGAGTACTGGTTTTAGGGTATAACTTGGTTTGGAAATGCATTATATAATTTTCATAACATGGTATGTGTGAATTATTTATTGTTTTAGGGGAAATGTTTTAAAAATATAGTTAGGAAACTTTAGAAAAAATTTATATTTCTCTTTTCATATTACTATGAACTTAATGAGGATTGTAGATTACTTTGAATGTGATATGATATGGTGTAATTTTTTTATGTAAAATCATAAGTAGAGGATGAATGGTTATGAACTAATCTAAGTGACACCCTTAATTAATCATGAGGCTAAGGAGGAATTTTTCTAGGTTCTTTAGTTATGGGGGTCTATAGATGCAACGATATCAAGAGTTAAGCTGACTATGGTGGTTGAGATATCTTATTTTTAGGAGGAATTATATAAGATTCATTTCATGATATTACCAACTTGTTGGGGGTGACTTTAATTCACGGTTTTAGAGCCTTGGATAGGTGAGATTGATAAGGTGTTTTTACCTATTAAGGATATATCTATCAATAAGACTAATTTTATTTATGATATTATTTTATAATTGAAAAGCAGGTGGTGGAAGATGATTATTTATACACCTAAGATGAGTAACTTAATCTATATATAGTGTTCATTGTTGATTCAGTCATATTTGGTTCTTGATTAGGATAATGGATATATTTTTGGAGATTTGTGATTTAAAATTCATTCCTTGATAGGTATAGATAACACCTTTTAATAAAAGGTTGTATAGTTCTAATGGGGTTATAAGGGATGAGATTCCATGGTCTCATACTAAATGTAAAAATAATTAGAATATATTGGGTGATGACATCATGACATTCCCTAACCTGGGATTTCCCAAACAACTTCCAAGATGGGGGCTCCACACGACTTTAGATGCGCATACCCATAAATGAGTGGCTATTGACTAGAGGTTAGAGTCTATAACCAATGAAGTGAGACTATACTCTCAATATCACAGAATCCAATAAAAAGTAAATAATTGAATAATTTTTTAAAATTAAAGTAACTAAAATAAATTAAATCTAAGAACTAACCATCAGTAGAAAATAAACATCAACATGCTATATTAATATTGACCCATTGTGTACATGCATACATGCATTAATAGAATTTACCATTGGGATGATTAAGTATAAAATAAACAAAATACCAAGTTATAGGTGGTGATATTATTATAAAACCCAAGTCTAATCCTTAGTCCTTTATCCTAACCTATATCCAACTACTCTAGCTAGATCAACGATATGACCATTTACCTAAAATTTAAAATAAAAGATTAGCACATGCATGAAGGTTCCCATGAAGTGTTCATGATGTGAGGAATAAATATCAGCAGGGAACCACCAATGGGGTTACTCATATATTTCATAATATGTAGTATATGTATGACTAATAAATAAATAAAACAATAAAAAACATCATTTTAGTAATTATGTCAGGTCATCGGGTGCATACGAGGACACCCTAACCCATAAACCCATATGTATCAGCCAATGACGACGATGGAGCTATCACGGTCACATCAAATTGGAAACTCATATTGGAAAGGTGATACGCATCCAGAATCATGTTGAGAAAACCCATTAGAGAATGTTGTAACATAGATATCTTTTTTTAAAGAGTAACTTATGATCCTCTCACTTAATGGTGATCCACTCAATCCTTAGGATGATGAGAACCTATGTGGTGTAGGTAGACACCTTGATCCCTAGGGACCCATGCCACCCATGAATCTAATTGTATCAACATCTATAAATAATATATTAAAAAACATCTTAGTGTGAAATAACACTTATCCATACCAACATAGTATAGAAAAAGGAAATCATCTCACTCTATTGGTGATCTTACCATAACTCAAAAAGAATGAGTGGCTGGGTGGTGTAACTCCACACCCCAATACCTAGGTTCCCTGGCCATAGGCTCATCCAAAATAATTATAAAACATGTAAAAGATATAAAAATAATAAATAAGTTGGAAAAAAATCTATTAAACTATATCTTAGATAGAAAATAATTTATACCTAACACTCTGTTAGATCATCCTAAACCATATCATTATACTTAGTCATCCCAAATAACCCTATAGCTAGAACAAGAAACCATGATGATCCTTAAGCCTTAGGTTATGCTAAACTACAATATTGACCTTGAATGCATACATGGATAAACTAAAATACTATATCCATATTACATAACACACTATCATATAAATCCTTTAGAAAACATAAATTATAAACCACTACCATCACTATACCATCAATAGTACCTAAATAAATTCATATGGTGCTTCAAAAAATACCTGAGGTTCCTTCCTAATAATTTCTAATAAACTAAGTCCACACATGGACCAAGGGATTCCCCATTCTATCATACTAATACTAATCACACCCCAAACACAATAAAAGTCATAAAATGATCCATTTTACTTTAGTAATTGAGAGAAAACCTATTATAACTCACATATAAAACCACCCATAAGTATCATATTTCTTTATGCTAGCCATGTATCATGATAACTCCCACTGGAGGTCTATTCTAAACCCCTTTAAATTATATTATTAAAGAGGGATATATTCTTAAGATAACCCTTTCCCTCACTTTACCATATCTAAATTCCACTAAGCAAACTTAATTTGAGTGATCACACTCTTTAACCCTCCACACAACCCATCGTCAAGGAATATTTAAGCATAGTTTCTACCTATAGTTCACTTGCACAATTCCCATCATTATAATAATATATCTTTAAGAGTTTAAATATTCAAATATTATTCCCATACCCATGACCATATAATTCCCAATACAAGGAATTAACCAAAAATATTCCCTAAGGGACAACACTTGAAAAACGTCATTCCCACTTACTAAAGTGTAATCTAAGACTTTTGTAGGTTGTGTAACCATCGAGCATATCATAAATATATAATTATTCATGAAATTTCCAAATAAATATTAAAATAATTTATTATATATTATTACTCTATTTAAGACTCACACAAACCCTTTGAATAGTTCATGAACCTTGACCCCAAAGAACACACATGTACATCACATACATAATTGTAATATATAGTGAAATATGAAATAAAAAATATACCTCAATATCATAAGAGTTAACTTGTTTTATATAATGACATGATCTAACCCCTTCACCTAAAATTTATAAATAAGAAAAATTGGCCCCAAAGCAATATTTATGCTAAAAAAACAAATATATGAAAGAAATAGTTAAAGTAATTCTAGAGATTACATTTTTCTTTATAATAGGAAAATAATATATCAGATGTTGATTCAGAAGACATTTGAGTTGAGAGGGAGAGGGGGAGAATGTGATAATGGAGGGTTGGGGGTTCGGTTGTCCAGTTAATAAAATATAGAGGGGTTAATTTAATTCACAAAATTAATTAATTATATTGTTTTTAAACCACCAAAACTTTAAATGTTTTCTTGGTGGCCACATATGGGCTACTCTGCCTCTGGGGGCCTCATCGCGAACCAAATATACCTATAAAAGGTACCTGCGAGAGTCTTCGTCTTAGAATTAGTCTCCATCTCACTTTAAATATTTACATGAAACCCTTAAAATCCACATAAACACTTAAATATGCACAAAAATACTTTTAGAGATTACCCAATTTGGATTCCAAATCTCAAATCGAAAAGCACCACTTTCTCTAAATCTTGAAGAATAAAATCCCCTTTAAATTTACTGACTTGTAATGACTTATGTCATTAAAAATACCCTACCATAGGGTTTCTCATCACTAAGAATCATACATGATGGTCCCACAAATCTCGATCTATCCATCAAGGTATGAAACCACTATGAAAATCTAATTATAGATTAAATACAATTCTACCATTCACGTACATGATTTATAAAATATTATTTTCACTAAAAACTCTTGATATGATACATAAAACACATCAATTTTCATCCTAATTACAAGATTTATTCCAAAAAACAATTTATTATTCCCGATTATATGAAAAAGTACCAGCTCTCACCCTTATAAAATAATTTCCTAAAAATGGATTCTATATCACATTAATACCAAATTTTAATTTAAAATATCAAGGTTATAACTAAAAAAATTGTAAACATACATGAGCTCTGCCAATCCAATTCACTAAATCACAATTCTCATTAGATACTAAACTCATCTATGGTACCAAAAAATATCTAGGAGTCACCAAAATTGACATGTTCGTAGAAGTAGATATTATTTATCATACCTTTATCCTATAGAAACACTAAATTCATCATCCTCTTAGTTGTGCTAATATTTTATTACGTAATGTTTTTCTCCATGAAATTAAAACAATGGAAAATCACTAAAACATAAATAGGATTCTACCCATCATAGTATAACTCATAACATTTCTCTTCTAAGACCATATCACCTAAAATCCAACTTCTTACTGGGATTTTCCCCTAGGAACACTTAGTGATACACTATATTTCTCCTAATGATAGCTTAGAATGGTCTTTCATTGTCCTAACTCACACCATCCAAGACAGTCCCTTTCCAAAAAACCCACATGACCATCAATTATCTACTGAATGAATTCTCACCACCATAGATTTACCTACCAATCTATCACAGACATCCTATAATTAGCCAAGACATAATAAGATTACCATAGGAATCCCAACTATTCTACACCATTTATGACTCTTTATATCTATGAAGTATTTATTAAGGGTTCCAGATATCCACCCCTTACTCATTCTGAGGGTAGTTTTACCAAATTACTAGGAATCATAGGTGTTCCCTAATTTAATACCAATTGGTAATCACTCTTTGATGTTAATACATTTACATGATAGTAATTTTCTAGTGGCCTATCAATTTATCCTCAGACTATCATCCATCAAAAAACCCAAGGTTCTATGAACCCTTTCATCCCCAAACCCCGTGTCACTCCAAAACATGTTTTTATAATCATTATGAATCATCTCATTCCTTAACCCACTATAACCCACATGGATTTAATTTTTAAACCATAATTGATGGATTTAACCCATTCAAAGGCTCAACTCTATAAAGCAAAACTCTATACTTTACCCATTCCCCAAACATCAACATAACTCTCACAAAATACCAATGATGTTATTTTTTTTAAAATAACCAAGAAAATACGTAGAAAAAATTGAATACTTGATCCCACATCAATCAAGCATCATTTAAATATCTAAAGCATCTATCTATGAAATCTATAACCTTAGTTACACTATCCTATGAAACTATTACCATGAATGGTAACCATGTTATTACACTCATGGAAAGGGGAAAAACCAACTCACTTTCCCCCAAGATATGTGAGGTTTAACTATTCAAATAATCATGGGATTTTGACCAACTATATTACTTGAGGGACACTAACTTCACCTATATTATCATCCCAAATCAATACATGAGAGTTAAATATAACCTTACTAATGAAACATTAATAACCAAAGAAACATGATTGAGGGTTTCTAATCAACCTATAACCCTCATAATGACACTACTCCATGACAGGGCACTCAATCCTTGACCCCAACATGAGGTATCCCACACCAAAAATCTACCCACTATAGGAATTTTATTTACTAAGAGAATGACTGAAATTATAGTATCTCTATAATAACAAATGAAAATCACCAAAATGGTTTTAATTAATTAATAAACCACAAATAAGTTATTTATGGAAACACCAAATAACTTATTATTGATGTTTTAATTAATTAGAACCAATTTCCCTTAATCATTTCCTAAAAAATTTTCTTCCTCAGATACTGGTTTCCAAAACCATTTAAATTTCAAAAACTATTTCACGTTCTCAAGTAGTCATGCACTTGTCTAGTATGCATGTGTTCCTAGTATGATACATAAACACACACCCTCTTTCCCCCACACTAAAATATTAAAATAATAAATAATAACATAACATGATAAAATAATTTTAGAATTAACACCTCAATCATAACCATGAAAAAAAAGAATAATCCATCCTTGGAAACTCATAATTTTCTTATATAGGGGTTATATATGAACCAAAATAGGATTGATCCTAATATTTGATAACAGTTTACCTATAAATACCATTCCAAAATAGTAAATCAACCAAAACAATTCTTTCATACCATTTTGGAACACCATCCATCATGCCTGCCTAAATGACTATTAGGACAGGGGCACCAAATGACCTCGAGTGAACCTTCCCATATTTCATTGACTATTTATCAGTGGAAAGATTCGATAACCAAATTTTTTATACTACACTCATGGTATCATAATATCCAGTAATAATAAAATAATATAATTTTCTTGTCCCAGACCTGGATGCCATCTAACGGGTGCCCCGATCCTGGTGGACCACATGGCCTCAAGCGCATCTCCCCGAACACTAGAGGCTACCCACTAGCAACGATGGACTAGGGTGCATTTTTGGGGAGATTATTACCTCATTACCAAAGTGTATCATAGTGGGTGAATGTAAACATAAATAAATAACAGAATAAATATAAGTAAACAGAGGGCACAATGGAAAATAGAGACAACAACAACAATAGCTGAAATAACTGGAATAACATACAACAACTGATGATATGTCATGTTAGTAGAAAACATTAAAACATGGATAAAAGATAGTAGGACAAAAAATTTCCTCATAATTATAAAGTAAATCAAAGACTATACCAAGAATCCTGAGCTCTATCTTAGTCATATTCTATCAAGATCCATACTAATAGAAAGAAATAAAGTGTTTGAATCCATATACTCCTCTTTGTCAACACCTGCAACCATGTAATATAATTCTGGTACCAAACAATTCCTGAAGAGGGTGTGAGATAAATCTCAGTGGGCCACCACCAATAGTGTCTATAACATCTGGCCTATGTAATGGAAATGTAATAGTGTGAAAGCACACATATATAAATTAAAGAATTACAATGTATCAAAATAACCAAGTACCTACTTTAGTCATCGGCTGGTGTCTGACCATGAAACATGTTAATTTAATTAATTAATTACCAATTTTACATTGATAGGTCTCAAGAGGCATAACCAACACTAACATCACCTCATGATAGTACAAATATTGAAGGTTCCAAGATGTAACAGGGCAACTGTAATCAATGAAATTTACTAGGGAAGTCCCAAGGTTACAAGAAAGGTGACGTAGACCTCAGGGGTCTAAAAATTAGTAATAACCATAGTCTAGAAAGGGGTAAGGGTGTAATACAAGGAGAATAGTCAAAGACATTCCACAATGAGGCACCTACTGATCCCAAGGTTATCAACCAAGGTAAAACAGGGCTAAGTAGTGATGGGGCCCAACGGGCTTTAACTATGGAACCTACTTGTCAATGCTGGATCCAAGGACTGTATCTAAGGCATCCTGTAATGATAATGAAAGGCACATACAATGTCATACTGGGCCTAAAAGAATAGAAAAGGATTAGAATCTAGGTGGGTTTCAACCTAAGAAATCCGTATCCTTGAATCGGAATGTGGTTCGCAAGTGCTCGTGGAATTCTCTGATCAAAATCCAAGGCAAGATCGAGTCATACCATTCCTATTTGATTATGAAGTCATGTAATATCTTCTTTGGTTCAAGACTTTCCTTTCATTAGTGTGATAAGGTCAATTAGCACAAAACCTTTTTATCAATTCATTTTTTTCAGGACTTGAATTTAATTAGTGTGACAAGGAAAAGTAGAATGCAACCATTTAATCCATTTAAGGAATATTACATATTCAAGATTCATTATTCTACCTTCCATTAATGTGGTAAGGGGAGTTATATATATAAAACCAATTAATCATTCACATTTAATTATCAATTTAAATCACGTACCATAGGTGGGTCAAGGGGTGAGCTCATATAGTACTTGAAATTATGCTTTTCTCATTAAAAAACAAGCCATTTATTATAGAAACTCTTACCCTTAGGAAGTTTAATCCAAGGAACACCTGAATAGTGGCTCAAACATTTCAAAACACTAAAATGACACTTATGGAATAACATCCTACATGGGATGAATGGATTTGTGGGCATAACCACCAAAATTTAATCACATAAATGGAAATGTCATAATGATATTGTTCTAATGATTATAATCATGACACATAAATTCAAATAATGGCATCTGATTAAATTGGTGGGCCCCACACAACAAATCCAAAATAAAAGAACTGAGGGATGAGTTTTAGACCACCCACCTTAGGCTTGTACGATCCTTATCCTTCGATATTGGACCTTGATTTGGCTCGGATTAAAGTAGATCTAAGAAAAGGAGAAAATTGCTCACACCACAATATCTAGGTCGAGAGAAAAAGAGAAGTGGAACAACTCAAGGGGACTCGAGTACATACCGCCACAAATCCAACACGATGAATAGAATCTCGAACGGATCCTAGATGAAAGAGATATTTGAATACCTAACCTTGATCTTCAAAAAACCCCAAATTGAGAGATAAATAGGTTAATCCCACTTAAATATGGATTAGGGAGGAAGATGGGTTCTAATAAATTATTATTTGAAATTTGGGAATTTTACCCAGAAAAATGGAATGGGCAGGGTTTGTCTGCACTGTTTGAAAAACCATGCACAAACTATTCATGGTTACCTAGGAAGAAGGTAACTTTACATGGTTAGGTAGCATGACCATGCACCAACTGTGTGAGGTGTCTATGTCTGAAAAAACACAATCTGCATGGTTAGGCAAACCATGGGCCAACCGTGCGACTTGGCCAGTTTTCCCAAAAAGATGGGTTTCGGGCTTTGAACGTGCCCCAGACACCCCTAATAACTTTACTAACTCATTAGTAATATATATTATGTCCACAGTAAAGTTTGAGACCTAAATTTAAAGGATCCACACCTAAGGGAAAAATTGGGTTCTTACAATCTTTCCCCCTTAAAAGAACTCGTCCCTGAGTTCACCTTCCAAGGTTGGAGAAACATTATATGAGAACAACTCTGGTCCTTAGGAATGTACATCAACTTCCATATCATAATTATCATCCTGTACTTATCCATTCTTCTATATAACCCATATTATAGGGGAAAAATGGCCTCAGAGAGCCTTCATGATCCAGTCAACGATGTGTACTAGATAATCCTCAAAGGTAGAATAAGCATCTAACACAACTTCCTTAGGATCAAAAGTATGAGACAGGTCGGCATAATTTTGGAAAAGCTATGAAACATGAAAGAAGTCGTACGTGGAATGTTATCTATAAGGTAAAAGAAATCTATAGGCTACCGGCCTGACTCTCTCTAGAATTTCAAAATTCCCTAAAAAATAAGGTGTCAACTTTCCATACTTTCATAACTATCTATACCCTAACCTGGGAAATACCCGAAGGAAAAAATGATCCCCAACCTCAAACTAAAGAGGTAATTGATAATGATCGGCCAAACATCTTTTTCTAGACTGAATAGTAGTCTTATGCTTTCTGATTAACTAATCTTACTATGAAGTCTCCTAAATGAGATGTTGACCTAGTAGGGCCGCCTCACTTACCTCTATCCAATATGGGGTGAAGGACATGACCTACCAAATAAGGCCTCTAAAGGAGCCATATGAATTTTCACATGAAGGATATAATTATTGGAGAACTCAATAAAATGGATATTCTTTTCCCAATAACCTCCAAAATCAAGGACGTATGTTAATCCTCTAGAACCTCTGTTGTCTGTTCTGATTTTTCATCAGTTTGAGGGTCAAAAGATGTTCTTAGAAGCACCTGTGTTCCCATAGCCTTCTGCAATACCTGCTAGAACTGTGACGTGAAAGGATCATCCCTATCTGAAATGATAGTATGAGCGACCCCATGGAGTCATATGATCTCACGAACATACTGTCTTCCCATATCATCAACTGAGAAGTTCTCCCAAATAGGAATGAAGTGGGATGATTTTGTTAGTCAGTCAATGAATACCCAAATAGCATCTCTTCCTCTCGATGACCTAGGAAATTCTACTAAAATTTTCATAGAAATATCTTCCTATTTCAATTCCAGTACCAGAAGTGGCTGTAACAAGCCCACATGTCTCTCGTGTTCTCTTTTCACCTTCTAATAGGTGGAACCCCTAGTGATAAAGCCTGATATTTGAAATTTCATCACAATCCACCAATACTGGAATCACATGTCTCGATACATCTTCGAGATTCCTGGATGAACTTACCACTAAAAGGCATGGGACTCTTTAATCAACTACTCTCTCATATCTGTATAAATCTAGATACGTCCATGTAGACACAGGATTTCGTCTCTATCCATAGACCAATCCAGAGGCAGGTTATCTCCTGATATACTCTCACAGAGAACCGATCCTTTAGGATATGAAAACTATCTACTCTTCACCTTCTCGAGGAGGGAAGAGGTAAATGTCAAGTATGAGAGGTAATAATGATCATGAATTTCATTAAACTCCAGATGCATCTCAAAAAATAGGGCCATTAACTTCCATTAATCACCAGCTTCTCGTACATCTTATGCTTGAGTTTTCTGACTCAACGCATCAGCAACTATATTTCCCTTTCCAGGCATATAGGCATGCTCAAAATCAAATTATTGTAGATATTAAAACCATATATATTGTATGAGGTTCAAGTCATGCTATGAAAAGATATATTTGAGGATTTTCTAGTTTTTTTACACTACAAAGCCCTCACCCAATAGATAATATCTCCAGAAATGTAAGGCATTGAGAACTACTACTAGATTGAGGTCATGAATTAGGTAATTTCTCGCATGAGGCCTCAAATGCTGAGATCCGTACCAAACAAAATTTCCTCCTGCAACAGCATTGTTCCTAGGCTGATTCTTGATGCATCACATAAGATGGTATAACCTATGTCTGGCTCTAGAAGAGTCAAAATAGGTTCCTAAAAAAGACTCCCTTTCATCTCCTAAAAGGATTTCTCACATGATTTTAGCCATATGAACTTGACACCCTTCATTGTAAGACCAGTAAGAGGTGAATCAAGGAGAGAAAATTCTTGTATGAAATGACTTTAATATCTTGCTATCCCCAAGAAAATCCATATTTCAAACACGTTCTTGGGCTGCTCCCAGGAAACTACAACACTAACCTTTTCAGGGTCAACAGATACTTCTGATTCTGATATTATATGACCCAAGAATTGAACTTTGTTGATCCAAAAGTGGCACATAACAAGTATTCCATAATTATAAGGCTCAGTTAGTGTACTCAAAATGATCCCAATATGTTTTCCGTGGTCAATACTAGTGTTATAATACAATAATATGTCATCCATAGAGCGAAAAAAATAATCCAAATAGGGGTGGAAAACCCTATTCATTAGAGAGATGAAAACAAAAAGTGCATTCATAAGACCGAATGGAATAAAAAGGTACTCATACAGACCATACCTACTACAAAAAGTTGTATGATGTATGCCTGATGGTCTGAATCGCACCTGATGATAACCCGATATCAGGTCGATCTTAGAGAAGGCATCTATTCTGCAGATATGGTCAAATAGATCATCTATTTGAGGAAGTTGATACCAATTCTTAACCATAATCTTGTTCAACTTCCTGTAATCCACAAAAAGACATAAGGTTCCATATGCCTTCTTGGAAAAAATCATGGGGGAACCCTAAGAGGATATACTTGGCCATATAAAACCTTTGGACTCTAAATCCTTTAACTGCCACTTAAGCTCTTGAAGCTCTGTAGGTGAAACCTTTTATGGAGGAATGGAAACTGGAACAACCCTTGGAACAAGATCAATTGAAAAATATACCTCTCTCTCAGGAGTTAAGTCGGAAAAATATTTGGGAAAGACATCCCTGAAACAATCCACTACTCGGGGAAAATCATCTTGTCGTAAACCTTGATCCTTTATGAAGAGATTTTCAATCTGGGTGGTCACTTCACCTAGACCATGATGTTCTAGTCTAGATCTACCATCCTGTACATCCCAGTCACCCTTATATAGATAAGTAATTTCCTCTAGTGATGTAAAAGATACCCTGCAAATATAGCAGTCTACAAAATCATGATTGTGAACCAACTAGTCCATTTTGAGTATGACATAGAATCCTATCGTCTTGAGAACAAAGTGGTTCTATAAGAATGGGTAACTTCCTACCTCAAGGGGAAAATCCCTACACTAGTGCATTTCCTCCATTCATACCCCTAATGGTGTATCTAGGGTCATTACACCATAATAAAATTGTATCTTCAGTTCAAGAATTTCCATGATAGATATAGATATACAACAGGAGGTGCCTCAAGTGGAACTCCTAGAGGTAATAATGGAGGATCAGGGCCCACATCATTTAGAACATGGTCCTCACCAGACTCATGGTATACTATATGAGGATTTCTTAGAGACATTTCTCTACAATAGCCATGCACATGCCTCATAACAAGCTTAAACAGAAATATAACATCACTAACAGAAGATGAACGTAGGAAAACTCACTGCATAAGGCATAATTCCCTAACTACCCACTTAGAAATCCATGTATGAGTAAGTTCTCAAGTATAAGTTTCCTTTTATTTTACATTTAATTTCAGGGTTCACTCATTTACCTTTCATAAACATGACAAGACATGATAAGGATGTGTACCCATTTCAAATTTTAATTCATATTCCATCTTATAATGGATAATAATTCCAATTGAATTAGTGACCATACACCTTATCAATGAAAACAACACCCATTAATTTATAGAATTATGGATTGAATCGGTAAATTACTCATCCCAACCCATAGAGACCATACACCTCATGAATTGAGACATACAATCACTCAATCGTAACCAAGAGCAATACAAGCATAAGCTAAGTATCACAACATCACTCAAAAATCACAGACATATCAAGCAATAAAAAGTAGTGAAATGCACCTATATAGTATGGAAGTATACATGACATGTTAATTCTAGGTTCCTAAAATGATTCATGTAACGATGCTTTTTTCGCTCATATCATCATGCCAAGGATGAGTGAAAATCCTCAAACAGAGTAATAATCAACAACACCGCACAACATGTGCATCATCCAATGGTGAAATAATGTCAACTTTAATAGGTAATATCATAAATACAATTATAATTTATGAAACTAGATTTAAACCCAAAACATGGGTTCGTGACACCCAAGCATGGCTTATGACCAAGTCCCAAGAATTCCTAATCTCCAATCTATTGTCTCCAAATAGTAAAGTAAGAAAAGAAACCACCTATGATACCAATTTGTGACATCCCAAACTCGGATTCCACCTAACGGGTGCCCCAAGCTGGGGGGGGGGGCACATAGCCTCAAGTGCATCTCCCCGAATGCTAGAGGCTGCCGACTAGTAGAGAGGGCTTAGGGTGTGTCTGTGGGGAGACTATGCAATCATTACCAAAGTGTATCACAACAGGTGAATGTAAACATAGATAAATAGCATAATTAATATAAATAAATAGAGGGAATAATGGAAAATAGAGAAAAAAAACAAAAATAAATAAAATAACTGGAATAACATAAAATAACTGATGACATGTCATGTCACTAGAAAATTAGAAAACATGGATAAAAGATAATAGGATTTTTTTCCACATAAGTATAAAGTAAATCAATGAATATCCCAAGAATCCCAAACTCCAGCTCAATCATCTACTATAAATCTCCATACTAAATAACAAGCAATCAAGTGTTTGAAGCCGCATGCTTCCCTTTGTCAACACCTCCAACCATGTAATCTATTATAAGTACCAAACAGTGCCTAGAGAGGGTGTGAAATAAATTTCAATGGGTCACCTCCAACAGTGTCTATAACATCTAGCTTATTTATTGGAAATGTAACAATGTGCTAGCATAAATATATAAAGTAAAGTAGTACAATGTAAAAAAATAACCAAGTACATGCTTCAGCCCTCGGCTGGTGACTGAACATGTAACCAATTAATTTTATTAAGTAATTCCCAATTTTCTATTGACAGGTCTCGATAGGCATTTCCATCTCTGACATCACCTCGTGATAGTATAAATAGTGAAGGTTCCAAGATGTAACAAGGAAACCATGATCAATGACATTTACTTGAAAAGTCCCAAGGTAACAACCAAGGTGACGTAGACCTCAAGGGTCGCCAACTTAGTAATAACTATAACCTGGGAAGAGGTAAGGGTGTAATCCAAAGATCATAGTCTAAGGCATTCCACAATGCGGTGCTTAATGTGTCCAAGGTGATCGACCAATGTAAAATGGGTCTAAGCATAGACAGAGCTAGATGGGCTTTAACCATGGAACCTACTTGTCAATGCTAGATCTAAGGAGTGTATCCATGGAATCCTATAATGATAATGAAAGGATCCTATGGTGTCATACCGAACATCCATGAATAGACAAGGATCAGTATCTAGGTGGGTTTCAACCTAAGAAAGTCATATCCTTGAATTGGAATTCGGTTCATGAGTGCTCATGGAATTCTCAAATCATATCTAAAGTGATCTTGAGTTAAGTCATTTCTATTTGATTATGAATTCATGTAAAATCTTCTTCAGTTCAAGTATTTCCTTTCATTAGTGTGATAAGGTCAAATATCAAGAAACTTTTTATCAAGTCATTTAGTTCAGTCCTTTAATTTCATTAGTGTGATAAATAGAAGTATCATTCAACCATTTAAAACATTTAAGGAATATTCCATATTCAATGTTAATTCTGATTCCTTCCATTAATGTGGTAAGGGGTGATACAAATATACAACCAATTAATCATTCAGATTTAATTATCAATTTGAGGCACTTAGCTTAGGTGGGTCAAGTGGTGAGAAAACATGGTACATTCCATTATTCTTTTCTCATTACAAAATATCAAATTAATATAGAACCTCTTACCCTTAGGAAGGTCAAACCAAGGAACACCAGAACATTGGCTCAGATGTGTCAAAACACTAATACAAAAATTATGGCATAACATCCTACATGGGATGAATGGAGTTGTGGGAATAACCACCAAAATTTAATCACATATATGGAAATATCATAATGGTATGGTTTTAATGATTATAAGAATGAAATAAAAATTCAAATAACGACATCCAATGAAATCAGTGTGCCCCCCACAAATCCAGAATCAACAAACTTGAGGGATGTGTTTTAGACCACCCACTTTAGTCTTGTACGATCCTTATCCTTCGATATTGGCCCTTGATTTGGATCATATACAAGTAGATCTAAGAAAAGGATAAAAATTATCACACCATGATATCTTGGTCAAGAGAAAAAGAGAAGGAGAATGGCTCAAGAGTACTTGAGTACTTACCACTATGCATCCAACGTGATGAACGAAAGCATAAACAAATCCTGAATGAATGATATCTTTGAATCCCAAACTTTAATCCTCAAAAATCCAAAATTGAGATAGAAATAGTTTAATCTTTCAAAAAAATATGGATTAGGGATGAAGAGGGGTTTTAATAGAACATTAAGGGAAATTTGGGCATTTTACCTAGAAAAATGGCATGCCTTTGGTTTGTCTGCACAATTTGAAAAAATGTGTGTAAACATGCTTGGTTACCTAGGAAGAATGTAAATTTTCATGATTAGGTATCATGGCCATGTACCAACTATGTGAGGTGGCTCTATTTGAAGAAACACAATCCGCACGGTTAGACAAACTATGCACCTACAATGCGCCGGCCGTGCGACTTGGCCAGTTTTCCCAAAAAGATGGGTTCTGGGCTTCAAACTTGCCCTAGATACCCCTGAGACCTTTACTAACCTATTAGGAATTCATATTAGGTCCAAGGGTAAAGATTTAGTCTAAAATTTAAAGGATCCACACCTTAGTGAAAAACCAGTTTCTTACAATAATCACCATTGAACATCATAGTAAGTGTAAAGAATTACAGCTAAGAGATAATCATTCATTTAAAATAAAAATAAAAAATACTATATTAATATAGACCCATTATATATATCATATTTACATTATAGGGATATCCACTAGGATGATAAAGTATAGAAAAAAAAACTAAAATATAAGTTTTGATATAACTAAAAACCCAATTCTTATCCTCAGTCTTCCCAACCTCTATCCAACCACTCCTATCATATCCCCTAATAACCTAGTATCTAAAAGTTAACCATAATATCTATATGTAAACCAAGCATCCCATACGAGGCATGAGAAATAAATATTGATAGGGATCCACTAATAATATTCATCATATATATCATACAATATAGTATATGTATTCATGAAATATAAATATAATAGTAATAAATAGTATATAAGAAATCCCATCATGTCATCGGGTACTAACTAGGCCATCATGACAACTGACCCTCCATGATTATACAAAAACAAATAATGGATCTTTTATTTTCACATAAAATAGGAAATTCATTTGGTAATGGTGAAATACCGACATACCTTCATAAAAAACCATCAAGGAAGGGTATAACATCTTCAGTTATGGGTGTACAAAATAACTATTGATCATTGTATCATCCTTGATTTGGTTCACCTCTATTAATACCAAAATGAGTTCCACATACCACAAGAGTTACTCCTTGTCTTCCATAGGCTACCAACCAGTAGGTAGGTTCAATGTATAATGTGTAAAGACTATAATCTCTTTGTTATAGATAGCAAAAAATCACAATAGAAGAAATAATAATCAATAATAATCACAAATTAGTCCAAAAAAAGTGAACATCATAGATATATACCATTAGTAAATAAATAAAAACCCCCATGTTATAAAAAAATGTGTATTAGTAATGTCATGCGTCCATGAAAATAATAACTGGATCTCTCATTGGAATATCATATACATCATTCCCTAAAAATAAGAAAATGACTAGAAATGAATATAAAGTTAATCCATCATCTATGACCAATCCCATATCCCAACTCCTATTAAGATAAATATATTATCTATAAATACTAGTTCCCTTGCCCCTACCTAGTTAAAAAAACCATAAAATTATCTTGTGTATAAGGGATCCAAGGTATGGTGTGAGTGAAACTTGGTAGGTCACCACCAACAGTGTATTTAATAATGTCTTGAACAATTTGGTGCATGTACAACATGATATACTTTTAAATAAAATACCATACAATGGAAATAATAATAACTATTTCATATTCACAAATATTACACAAACATCGTGGTGTGATCATACCGGCTTCGGTTAGTGTCAGGGTTCCTATGAACATATCACAATAATACTAACTAGGAACCACATCCCAAGCCATGAACATGGGTATAATGTCTTGTAATATTATAAAATAAAATTAATGGTCATTAAATCCTATTAAACAAGACACAATAGTGGTCATAATTCACCATAATATCATAATAATCAATATACGGTAAGTTCACTCCAATAACCAAGTCTTATCAGCGAGAAAGGTATCCCCATGATATCAATCCGTAAAAATTATAATGACCTAGAGAAATTAAAAACGAGTGGTAATCACATCCAAGCCATATAATAAAACAGGGAATAAAATCCCTATCCCCAATAACAATCAAAAGAGGTTAAAGTTTCCCTAATTATCAAGCCACATCATAAGCATGGGAATCACATCACATAAGTGAAAATTCATATGGTAATCTCATCCCCTTGCTTGGAAGCCTCACATAATGGGTAGTAAACCTCCCTTCCAATGGTAATAGTAAATAATCATGCATAACATCAAACATTCCTCATTACCATGTCCACATGGGTATTACATTAAATAACTCAATGAGAATTAAATCCCAATCAGTAATAATATAATAAAAATGGGTATTTCATATTAACCATATATTTCAATAGAAGAAATGGATTATCACCAAACAAACATAATCAAAATCATATCATGGAATAATAAATGGCTCATGAAGCATGATATAAGAAATTTACAATAAGTTTAGTAGAGAGTCTAACACACTTAGTGCCTAAGATAGGTTAGTATTCTCATACCCAGCCTAATTGTATGTCTCAACCCAAAGTACTTTCTGGTTATAGATAAGCTAGTAGGGTAAGAACACTCAACCCAAATACCAATTAAACTAACCAAAAGGTTATAAGGAAACCCATAAGTTCCATATATGTCAATAATCAAGTCAACCTCTCACAAAACATCGACCATGTTCAAGGAGTCCAAATGAACCTAATTAAGGCCCTATTCATCATAACATAACTCAAGAAAAGTCCCCAATGGGACCTGATTATAAATTTTACACATTTGTTTTAAGACTATAACCACTTATTGACAAGGTATCAAGAACTAACCATAAAAATATCCATCATGGACTTATACATCCTTAACCAACTCATTTAGTTCAAGGGAAATCAATTCAAATTAGTTTTTAGGTCAATCACATAGAGACATTAAGATCACATATCACACATATCCTAAAACATGAATGAACCATCAAGAATAGTTATTGACCACCAACCTTGATATACCAGAATTCATTCCTTCAAATATAATAGGTTGAATCGACTATAATCGGTTGGAATTGAAAAATATTTTAAAATTACTTAATTTGGACATAATAAGAGATAAAAGATAATGTATTGGAAGAAACTAGGAATATATCAAATATAAGTGATAAAATTACATCTATCTACCATCTAGGATGAATGATACTAAAATATGAAGAAGAAAATAGGAGATATTATTTTGAAGAGGAATATATAAGGAAGGAAGGTGGAGGAGATGACACTACTAGAGAAAGTGTAATTCCCGATTTAGTAAATTTTTCATTTAAATTAATTAAAATTATTATTTTCTGAATTGTATAGTGCAATCATTGTGGTGTTACCACTATGGTAATAGTGTAACTACTTATCATAAGGTAGTATAAAAAACCTGACCCCCTCCTCAATGTGTGGACCCTACAATCATGGTGTAGTGACCTGCTCTAGGGAAGAACTAAAAATTGACCTCCTAGGTCTTTGATTATGTTGTAACATGACCACAACCGTCACATTGCAATGTTCTTATTAGTTACAGATTCAAAAATGAAACTTTTATATATTATAACATAATAATCCACCTATAAATAAATTTTATATGATATATAATAAAATTTATTCCTACACAAACTTTTTTATAATGAAACCCCTCTGAATTACAACATGGAAAGACACCTATATAAGAATATCTATGCAATCCCTAGACCAACTCCTGAAAACAAACCTCGAGTCCCCTTTGAACACCTATAACAACCCAAAACTATCAAAACTCACAAGGTTTGGATTTTTTAAAATAAATTCAAAACTTTTGAATATGTGGAACATTACAATCCTCTTACTCAAATATGATCCTCCTAAAACTTGGGATGATATGCACTTGAGTGGTGTAGATTTACACCCCAATCCCTAGGGAACCATTCCACCCTTGCCTCAAACTACAACAAAATCACTAGATAATATACAAGAAAAAAATATGAGTTAGGTGAAACAATTGGATAGAATCGTTTAATAGGGAAAATACGAATCATCCACTCTACCAATGATATTCCCATAACTTGAGATGAAGGAGAACCTGGTTAGTGTAACTCTACTCCTTGATCTATAGGTCTCTAGGCTATAGCCTCATCAAAAATAGATCCATAATGTATCGAGAAAATAAAAAAAACACATAATAGATTTTTTCTACAACTTAGATCTCAACTAGAAATTCATATATACATATCACTCTTCAAGAGTATATCCCATGTACAAACCATTCAAAAATCATCTTGAACTATATCACTACACTCAATCATCTTAAAAAATCCTATATCCAAAATAGTTACCAATGATGATCCTAAAACCTTAAGATGTACTAAAATATAAGAATGGCCCTTTGGTTATATCTGGATAAAAAAATTATATATTCCCCTCTCAGGAAATAAAATAACCCATAAAACATTCAGAAAACACACATCATTCTCTACTCCTTTAACTATCCATCACTAATACCCAAACAACACTCTATGGTGCTTCAAATGATTCCCATGTTCATTTACAACACTTTACTATGTGCTATGTCCACACATGGACTAAGGGATTCACTACTCCACCCTAACAATAGGAATCGAACCCAAAATAATATCCAAGACAAGGAATGTTCTCATCATATTCTAGGTATCTGGAGGAAACACAATGTAATTCACATATCAAACCACCCATAGATATCACCTTTCGTTACTCTATTCAAGACTCGTGAGAATTTCTGCTGGAGTTCCACAGTTAAAACATTAAATATTATATTATTAAATAGATACACATGCTCAAGAGAGACCATGTAACCACTGTACCATCTCTATGTGTCACTAGGAACAACCATGTTGATTGATCAAACACTTAAATACCGAGAAACCCATAATCAAGGAAGATCTAAGACCAATGAATGTTGATAGTTCACTATCCAAATTACCATCATTACACTCCCACCTATTTAGGATTTCCAATGTCATAATATTTTTACCATAGCCTTTATAAAGAAAATACCACATTTATACACTAACCAGAATCATTCCTTGAGATACACCGCTCAGAAGCCCATATACCCACTCACTGAAGTATAACCTAAGACATTTGTGATATATTAAATAAAATAGAATCACTTTATGATATAAATATAATAACTAGAGGTAATTAAACTTAGTTATATTACCATTAGGAATATTTAAAATATAAAATCATGAATTAAATACCCAATTCATTCCTATAAGAATTTACCATCATATATTAAACTACTTAGGACACAAACAACCCTTTTTTAAGAATCATTGAACCCAGAACCCAAAGCATACACATGTGTATCCCACGCATATATGAAAACTATGATCAAATATGAAATTAAGCACCTACCTAGAGATTATAAGAGTTAACCTATTCGATATCATGACTTGACATTGCCCTATTTTCTTGAAATCAAGAAATCAGGCATGTAACGACCCGAACTTTTATTGATGAAAATTACTCTTAATCTAATTAAATGTATTATTATGTAAAATGGTTATATAAAATATGAACTTTATTGTTTTTATGGATTTAAAAATACCATTTATAATTATTACCATGGCTAATATAGTCATTGAACAGTGATCAATTGATTAGTATAAATATATGGCTTTAACAAATCCAATTTACTCAGACAAAGGAAGCGATGACCTCATTAAGTAGAATTGATCCATACAAAGCCCATTTGTCAAAGCTTAGAAAGGAGGTGGAATCACTAGGATTCTATCTTGACCAAGACCAAGTTGAGCTTTATCACTTTAAGCTTGAACAAAATCACCTACAGGACAAGAGGAATTTAATAGAGATTACCACTGGAGAAATGTTATCCAAGCCACCCCAAGAGTTTGTCACCATTGGACACCATAACCTTAGCTCATATGCAGGTGTTATCCAGGGTTATGTAACAATACTCTATCACTATGATTATGTGAATTATTTTTTTATAAAATAAATAATATACATTCATTTTATTATTTTTACTTTGTAAATAGTTTTTAAATCACAAATAGTATATTTAGTTAATATTCAATTAAGAAATATATTTTGATGAATTAATGATTTTTTAATTAAATAATATTTTAATAAAATATTTTTACTAAATTTCTTTTTATTAAATAAAAATGATCATATAATTTTTATGAATACAATTGTGATTTTTATTAAGAGTTGAAATCCGTTTTTGTCAAAACCCATGAATTTTCTATAAATGTCGGTTTTTATTTTTAAAGTAAAAATTCACATATTTAGAAAATTAAGTTGATAAAATGAATATTATTTTTGGAATCATGAAATCAAAATTATCCAATGGTGAATTTTTCATAATTTTCTGAGACAGTCGAATTTTTTGGTAAAAAATCAAATACCGTTTAATTATATAATGTGTATTATAACATCATAATGACGCAATAGTGATGTAATAAAATACTATAAATGTTATTTTCAGAAAATATATTTTTTAAAATTAAAATAATGTGATTTTATATTTGTTTGATTAATTTTATGGTGCCTTAGTGGGCCCTCAAATACTTATAAAACATTTTAACTTTTAAAATTATTTCCTTGAGAGTGTGACTCACCTCCACATAATCAAGCCTAATATTTTAGGAATTTAGGACATTGGAATTATAAAATAATGTTTAACACTCCCCTTTTTCAAAAAAACATGGGAAAAAACCATGGGATGGTTTGTGGTTTTGATTAGTTTAATTTGTAGTGTCCAAAACCTAAACAATAAAGAATTCCCTATCTTTTCCTCTATAAACCCACCCAAGATACCACTTCATCTTAACTAAAAACCTTTTTATCTAGACCAACATCTTCCATAATATCTCTATAATCCTCCCAAGGTTCCCCAATCTTCCAATAAGCCTCTCTCAAGCCTCTCCCAAGCCTTTGGGATCACGCTTCCTAGAAAGGGATTTCTTCCTATCTATTTTTTTTTCAAATTTATTTATGTTCTTATAACCTTTTATTTTCAATTAGAAATGTTTTGGTATGATTTATAACCTCCCCCATACTTCCATACTTATGTTTTAATGATTATATACCCCTTTATCTCTCATTAATGCCTCCCATTTACACCCGTTACCATGTCGAAATTCCGTAAAGTATTTTTTCCATTCTCATTTTTGTCTAAATTTATTTAAATTGTTATACCATTTTGTTTTCAAATAAAAATGATGGGGTATGATTTTGATCCTCCCCATACTTCCCTACTTATTTTTTAATTATGAGAGACCTCTTTATCTCTCATTAATGTGTCCCATGAACACCAGTTATCATACCGAAATTCCGTAAGGAATTTCTCTCTTCTCATTTACATTCAAGCAATTATTTCAAATTATGCATCTAAATTCCATTAAATTTGTTGGGACATGTATTTATATGATCCCCTTACTGTACATGTAATGTAAATATGATGATATACTCCATTCTCTCTCATCAACTATTTTTTATGAATTATTATGTCACTCTGTTATGCTGTCGAAATTGCAATGCTATTTTCCAAGCCAAAGTCATTGTGTAGTGAATGCCATGCCAGTTTTTCTATCCAGGGTATTCAAATTTTTACACATTTACTTATTGATTATATAGCTTCATGTATTTATTCAACATTCCTTTATCATGTAATAAATGATGATGTTGAATGATTCCATGTTGTATGATCCATGCAGCACACTTATGCATGAAATAAAATGATTAAGAAGGGTGAACCCTGATAGCAATCCAATGCATTGGGTAAAGATTAGCATAATGATAAATTAAGTGAAATGAGGGTTTACTCATGATCCATGTGCAATGAGCCTTGTATCATGAGAATATCATGTTAAATGTTTTGGCCACATTTCCATGTTATGATAATCATGCTATATCATGCCTTTATGTTCATGTTTCTCTTATTCTCCATTGATATGACTATTGTCTAACATGAACTATATTTTTCATGTTATTACTTATTTAATCCCTTACTAGGGTTTATAGATCACCCTTTTCTTATACATTTCCTCAGGTTATCCAATGCAATTCTAAGTACGAAGGAATGTGTGTGGTCATGTAAAATAAGTTTTCAATAAAGATGTGTATTTCATGTTTTAAGTTGTTATGTAATGTTACTAATACCCAAAGACACTAGACCTATTGATCTTCTATGTTGTATCAAGTGAAGATTTTATGTAATAAATTATTTTTAATTTTTAAATAAAGATTAGGTTTGTTATAGTTGGTATATGAGGATAGGTTAAGTTATTTTTTGGATTAGGATTACAAGACCCTAGTGAAAGCCTTAGGGATAAGATTAAGTATAATAAAAACATCCCTAAATTTTGGTGAGTATTGAGTAAGTAGTTGATCAAGAAAATATATCCTTGTCTGGATACGATCAGGTAGAGGCATCTCTGGCACAAATGTATCTATGGGTAAAACCTGAAAACACCACTTTGAGCTAGACTCGAGCGAGAACTAGTGAATGACAATGAGCCTTACTGTAATCTAGGTTATGAAACTCATGGGGGATATGATTTGGTAAATTCATAATATTAATATGAAACAATATTAAAGGAATTAAAAAAATTCCCCTTAGAATATATGTTGGGAAGTAGATCATGGATAACATAGATTGAATCTTAGGAATTCATAAGTTAAGGAAATAAGTGTAATTTATAAGTTATCCCTTTTTTCTTTGGATTCCTATTTTTTTGTGTTACCCCTAACTTTCCTTTTATTATAGCCAATGGCTGGTAATAGGAGGACTCAGGCTAATAACCGATGTGAAGATCAATGTGATGACTGTTCTAATGAGATGCCCAATTTGATTGGAGTGGGAATCACACACTTTGTCACGATACTCTCTCAGTTAACTCAAGTTTTGAATATAAACCAGGGTTAAGAGGAAGGTTCAACCGCCATAATAAAGAACAAGATGCAATTGAGAGATTTATGATACAAAGGACTCCTAATTTTAATAGATCATCTGATACCTCAATAGTCAAAAAATGGATCAACTCCATTGACAAGATCTTTTCCATCCTTAAATGTTCCGAACAAGAGAAGATACTTCTAGATACTTATCATATGGAGAGTGACGCTAATAAATGGTGGGAATTGATAAAAAATAAGAAGCCTGAGGAGGAGATTGAATGGAAGGATTTTAAAAAAAAAATTGATAAATATTTTCCTTGCACCCTCCGACTTAATACAGAAAGGGACATCCTTGACCTCAAGCAAAAAAAAAGATTAATCCATCAGAGTGTACGAGACAAACTTCAGAAGGATTGTACGATATGCCTCTGACTTTATTACTACCCTTGAATGCATGGTTGACCGCTTCTTTGGTGGGATAAAACCTAGCCTACATAAAGACCTAGAGATCTGTGACTTCGAGAGCTATACAGAAATTTTAGGATGTGCCCTCAAGCTCAAAATAGAGATCAGGGAATCTCAAGGGTATCATGAGGATAAGAATCATAAGGTGGACTTTAACTATGGAATTCTGATGGATAAATCCAATGGCGCTAAGAAAATCCAACACTACACTTTCCAAAGGTGGGGAAAGAAGCACCCCCAAAATTTCATAAAGGGGACGAGGAAATGCTTTAGGTGTGGAAGAGTAGGGAACCTGTCCATTAACTGCGATAAGAAAAACCTATAGCTGCAACAGTGGAGAGGAATGATCTATTTTACCGTCAATGAGTTGTTAATTTCTTCAAATGCAAATAATCAGGTCACTTTTCAAACCAGTTCTCTAAGAAAAGGATTTTCATAGGCAACCACAACCTCCAAGGCAGCAAGGGCGAGATTTTTCAATCACTACTGCCTAAGTGAACCCCGAAAACGAAGTGGTGATGAATACGCTAGTTATTCATTCAATAATAGCAAACATATTTTTTGATTCTGGTTCTACACATTCTTTTACATTTCAAAAGATTAGTAGAAAAATCCCAACACCACCATAGATCATTGAAGTAAAGATTTTGGTGAGAACAACAAATGGGGCAATCATTACCCCCCATGAATATAACTCCTCCCCTATCAAAATTTGTGGAATGAACTTCCTTACAAACCCCTTAATTCTTCCTCAGGTAGAATTTGATGCAATTATTAGCATGGAGTGACATTCCCTATATATATCTAACATAAATCGTTGTGATAGAAAAATCACTCTCCATATGGCGAATCGTCCCTCGATTCTGTACAAGTTCAAGGAGGAGGATGAATCTTCCTTAGCACCATCATCTCAAATGTGGATATTACTACCCTATGAGAACATGTATCTTACTCAGATGATTGAGTCTAAGGAAGAAACTATCCTTGAATACATGCCTATTGTGAGGGAATTCGCTGAAGTGTTTCCTAAGTAATTGCCTGGTCTTCCTCCTAGAAAAGATATTGAGTTTTCAATTGATCTTATACATGGGGAGTTACCAATATCCAAGACTCTATATAGAATGGATATTGTGAATCTTGACGAGTTAAAGAAACAACTACAAGAGAATCTGGATAAAGGGTTTATATTCCCAAGTGATTCAATATGGGGTGCACCAGTCCCCTTCGTCAAGAAAAAGGATGGGTCAATGCACCTTTGTATTAATTATCGTGAGCTCAAAAAATCACGATAAAGAACAAGTATCCTTTGTCTCAAATTGATAATTTTTTCGATCAGCTACATGGAGCACAATACTTCTCTAAGCTGGATTTGAAGTCGAGATATTACCATGTAAGGGTGAAGAAGGTGGGTGTCCCGAAGACTACTTTTTGTACAAGGTGCGAGCATTATGAATTCATAGTAATACCTTTCAAAATCACTAATTCTCTTGAAATGTTCATGATATTTTTTAATATATTCTTTAAAGATTACCTCAAAAAAATTTGGTAGTCTTTATAGACCATATTATAATATACTCTAAAACAAAGGTGGATTATGAGGATCATCTAAGCATTGTACAAGAGACATTGCGAAAGGATAAGATCTATGAAAAGTACAACAAGTTTGAGTTATGGTTGAAGGAGGTCTCATTATTGGGTCATATAATTACAATAAATGTGATATATTTGGATCCCTCCAAGACAGATACAATTGAGGGATGGATGAGGCCAATATTATTAATGGATATCCATAGATTCTTGGGGTTAACAGGATATTATCAACGATTTGTGAGAAATTTCTCAAAATTTTCCAACCCTCTTACCAACTAACTCAGAAGGGAGTAAATTTTTCTTGGAGTGATGAATAAGAAGAGAGATTCAAGGAGTTGAAAAGAATGATTATCACTATTCTTCTACTCACATTACCCACAAGTGGAGAATTTTTGTGGTATTCAGTGATGCTTTGAAGAAAGGCCTGAGATGTGTGTTGATGATAAATGAAAAATTTATTTACTATGCTTTAATGAAATTGAAAGTTCATGAGAAAAACTATCCAACAAATGATCTAGAGTTGTCTGTTTTAATATTCACTTTAAAAATTTGGCGACATTACCTTTTTGGGGAGAAATGTGAAATATATACAGATCACAAAAGCCTAAAATATATATATTCACATAGAAAGAGTTGAATATACTCCAATGAATATGGTTTGAGATGATCAAATACAATGACTGCTAAATCCATTACCACCTTGGGAAATAGGGAAAAGTGGGAGATTCTCTAATTAGAAAGGACCCAGCATTTCTACCATTGATGAGAATTGAAAAGGATCCAATATTCTTATATTTGATGAAGGTCTATATGGAAATCATAAAGAAGGGAGCATCATCATCCTTTTACAAATTATTTATCAACCATCTCTTTTGGAAAGATTAAAGGATGCTAAAAAGGATGATGTGGGAATTCAGAAGAAATTGGAAATTATCAGAAAATGGAAATCCCCAAAGTTCAATGTTAATGAATAAGTAATTGTGAGATTTGGGTCAAGACAATGTGTTTAATCAAATCCAGAGTTAAATAAAGCACATTTGGATGATGCACATAGTTCAAATTTATCCATTCACCCAAGAAACACAAAGATGTATCGAGATCTTCGAGAGCATTATTGGTAGGGATAACATGAAGAAGGAGATCGCTGAGTATACCTCAAAGTGCCTAGTATGTGAGAAAGTGAAGGATAAGAGGCATAATACTAAGGGGATGATGAAACAATTACTCATACCAGTATGGAAATGGGATAAAATCACCATGGACTTTGTCACCAGACTTCCGAAAACATCTAAAGGAAACAATTATATTTGGTTTGTTGTGGATCATCTTATAAAGACTGCACACTTCATTGAAATTTGGCATCATTTATCATTGAATAAACTAGCACAGATATATATTAGAGAAGTGGTAAGGTAGCATGGAGTAACATTGTCGATTTTATCTGATCGAGATCCAATATTCACCTCTATGTTTTATAAGAGTCTCCAATACACTCTGAATACTGAGCTTATCTTCAGTACGACTTATCTTCCTCAAAATGATTTATAATCTGAGCAGACTATCCAAACACTTGAGGAAATTTTGAGAGCATGCTTAATGGACTTCAAAGGATGATGGGATCAAAATATTCCTCTGGTTGAGTTCTCTTACAACAATAGTTTCCCCTCAAGCATCTCAATGTCTAGTGTTCAAATAAATAGTGTAATGGTTTGAATAAAAAATGAAATTAAAATTTTATTGACTTTAACTAATTTACTAGTTCAATACAGTCCATGGATTGAATTTTGAGTAGGGATATATCAAAATTATATGATACTAGGTGGTGGTTATGTAGTTTTTTATAGTATATGCAAGAGATGTAACCTTACTGAGTGAAAGTTTATAATTTTCATTTTACTTTAGAGATAGTATTCCTAGGTGTCACTTGATGGTAGTATATTTTTTAGTGATGATGTTATTGATTGGGAGTAATTCTAGACAAATAAATAATCTTATCAATGTTGAATACTATATTTCTAGCTATAGTTATAAGTTATGCAGTGAATATTTTTATTCTATCGGGTAAGAAGGTAATGATGAAACATAAGAAGTAACTATTTATTATTATTTTATAAATCATCATCCTGTTTAAATGTGGTATCATGAAAAAGTTCCTTGAAAATTATTACTAAGACAAAGTTCACTCCCTACTTTCAAATTTACCTTTATTCATTGGTTACATGTTGCAGATATTCATTACTTTCCTTAAGATAGGATGGGAGTTTAAGCGATTCTCAGAGGATGAATTAATATGATATTGATCCTTTTTTGGTGTCTTATGGAATTTTAAATAGTGTTCAATTAACTCAAATACAAGGATGAGTTATTTTGATTTGTTGAGTTGTAGGTTTTTGTATTGATTGTGTTTTTTATGGAGGAGATAATGAGGTTTTAAAAAATTCAATTGATAGTTAAATTGGATAATGATGCATACTTTCATTACTAAAAAAAATTACCTAGAGCACAAATCTATAGCCATGGATCTATAGCCATAGTTTTTTTATCCACGGCTATAGGTTAGTTTATAGCCACAATTTCAATTAAAACCTGTGGCTATATGGTTGCTAAACCCTCCACAACTCTCTCATCTCCACAAACCCTCGTGACCCACCTTACCCATGACCTCTTGTCTCTCGGCATCCCTCTCTTCTCAGTGGTGACTTCTCCTCTCGACCTCCCTCCTCCACCATCGCGATTTATCCTCTCTCAGCAATGACCTCTCCTCTCAATGACGAACTCTCCTCTTGGTGATGACCCTTCTTCCCCGATGGCCTTCACGGCCTATCCTCTAACATATCCTTATCCCCTGATGGTTCCCAAATATACTTCACAATGCTGCCCCATCCACACCCCCCTCAAGACGATGCCCGTCACTGCCACCGAATGAGGCTACCTTGTCCCCTTTATGCTAACATTTCACCTATCAAGAATGTCCAAGTGGAATTCATTCTTGAGATTTGATTGTATCATTCTTCCAAAAAAAAATAATTCCTACTCATTATTATAGGCATGTTCACATCCCCCATTATTCCTTTATTTTCTACAAAATTTTTCAACATTTTGAGGCATTGACAATTGTTCATATATCCCCCTATTTTTGGTGTAGTTTGATTTAAAGCTTAATTATAGGTATGGGATTCTTATTCTCTATTATTTTTTTCGTCTGTGCAACTAGAATATTTCAGTTTTCATTTAGGTGGATGGAAGTATTAACTAATGAAGTAAATGATATAGATTTAAATGAAATTTAAGGGGATGTAGTGTTTTTACATGTTTTACCAGTTTATTATTATTTCTAAGTGATGATTCTATCTGTGAATTTGAAGGTTTTGTTATGTGCATGTTGTGACTATTGTGAAATAGTTAAACCTTATGGTTGATTTAGAGTCCTTATTTTAATTTTTGTTTAAAACCAACACTCATAAAAGAATAATTAAATATATAAGACTAATAAGTTATTGTATGTGAACATGGAATTTGTGTGAAAATACTTGTGAAAGTGATGGTGAATTAATGATAAAACTCACTTTTTAAGTGAATTATGGATTTATTTGGTTTGTAATTTTTTTTTGGGAACTTTTAGTATATTTTTTTTGGCCTTATTAATGTAATACCAATTCTCCCTTTACTGCATTGATTTTAGTAAGAGTTTTAGGCTCACTTATTTTCATCATCAACACATCCTCCATTTCTTCTATTTCCTTCTCAAGATATTTTTTTATTTATGATGTCCCTTGAATAATATAATTATGGGCATGTTGGCCTCAATATAGACTTATATAAAATGTTTTTTAATTTTATATTAAAATACCTTAAAATTTTCAATGGAATCATACTCTCTACAACAAGGGACTAATTCATCTTCAAGGGAATTGTTTTGGATTGATCTTTGAAAACAGATCTCGGTCAACTTAACTTCTTATGGTCTTGGATCAACTATCCTCCGATTTCATGTGTCAAACATTAATAACATTAGAGATTCTTTTTTCTTCTAGTTCATCAATGTCCTAGGTTAAATATCAATGTTTCAATTAGCATAAGTATAATAAATGAACTTTAATTGTTTCATAACATCCTAATATATCTATGAATGGATCTCAGTGCTTTCCATAACTCCCTAAAAAATTATTTCTATTATTTCTATAAATCTATACTACATAAGCTTTGGGGAAAAAATTATATATTTTTTTAAATTCAATTGATTGAACCCTATGCCCTGATACCAATTGATAGTATTATGGGATCATACAGTCACCTTAAGAGGTTAGGATGTATGGATCTTAGGAATGTGACTTATAAAATTTTCCAATATACATAATTGCTATTATAAAGTAAATATAACACATTTATTTTTATGATGTTTGATGTCAATTAGAGATCCTAATCCTTACTGCTTCGACTCTGGTTGAGTCAATAATTTTCAAATAATAATGTCATTATCAATTATGAGTTGTGTGGTAAGTTATTATCTTTAACACAAATGTGCATCCCATAAATAAATTCTCACAACCATTAATAATAATGAATCACATTATCTTACAATGTTCCACCAAACATAAATAGCACTTCAACTGTAACATCATCTTCCACTAGAGTACGTGCACACCAACCTTATTCTACTTTCAGTAAACTTAATTTTGGAGCTCTCAATTTCATATTTAGAACCAAATGTTTTGGTCTTAAAATTATTTTTGAAACATGATGTTATAGTATTTTTGAAAAAATTGATTCAAATATATCTCTCCTAAAAGATATAGTTATAGAATTCTTTTAAATTTTTGTTTAGTTATTTTAAGTAGTTGTCATAAAGTGTTTTATTATCATAAATAAAATCTTTGTTTTAATGAGATCATCCCTTTTTATAGTGATAAACTTACAGATTATTATTTTAATTTGAAATATACTAACTTTAAGGATAAATTATTTATTCCCTCAATAAATATCTTAAAATCTTAGAGTCAACTAAAATCTTCACAAAATACAGATTTAACAAACTTTCAAAATCGTACTTCAATTATATAAAGAATTACAACATTCTTTTGATGATATTTAAATTTGATCATATAGCTCAGCATCATCTTAATTATTTTTTTTATTCGCATAAATTTAATGTTTCTCACTTTATTTCAAGTGTTCTTCCTTCCATAGACTTTAATAATTTTTCATATGAACAAAATTCTACATAAATCACATGGACATAAGTTTACTCAATATAACTCAATAATTTTTTATTATTTTATAAAAATCCATATTATTGAATATATTCCCCTTTTTATTATAAATTAATTTTTTCAGAAAATCACACAATTATATTATTCTTAATGATCTGAAGAACAACTAAAATCTCTGAAAAAATATAATTTGAACTCATCTTCTTCCTTCTGAATGTCAGGTATTTTTACACACAATCTTCTGTGTGAAATATTTTTACTGGATATTTTATATTCATATTGAATTGGCCATATTATTAATATGAAATTTGAATTTGGCATTAGTTTTATGCATGAAAAAATTATGATTTTGTTTAATGTTCCCAAAATTTGATCTTTTGGGATTATTCTCTATGTATGGTCATTTAATTCCCGCGTGGGCCTCTCCTTAGGGCATTGGCCTTCAGTAGGGATCTTCCCATATCTCTTCTATGTCACCGGTCTAAGATAGATCTTTTACTAATTATTAATCCCTCACATCATCTGATTAATCTGCACCATCCATTTGTCTAGGGCATTTGAGTGCACTATGAGGCATTTGGTTCGGTATGGTCTCATGGTGAACTATGATAGGGTGTGCTGTTAATGACTGCAATATCTATCAGGGGAAATTAATAACCACTTTTTCCCTTATTGGTTCATCATAAATGATCCCTCATCCTCTGAGATATAGTTTTTTATCTCTCTTTGATTTATCATTGAAACCCTATACAGGTTGTTCTTCCTCCTCAGCGGTAAGTCACAATGCATTCTAATCTTTGTAGTACACTACTGGATCTTCGATGACAATTTTATTCAGTGAATAAAACACCATGGTGAGTACCCAAGTGGGAATATTTCTAGGCCATATGAGAACCTTAGTGATCACCCATACCCTCCATAATTTTTAAGTATCAGTACATCCTACCAAAATAGAACATTATGTGATTAGGAAAACCAGACCTCTTTGTGTCCAGCACTATAAGTCTTTGAATCTTATTTTAAAGTTTCAGTTTTTTTATAATGTTGATGTTTCTTCATCATTGTATACTATAATTGTTTCTTATTTTGATATTATTAAAATACTTGAGTCTGGGTGGTGTTCTTGCTATGCACGTAGGGTCCAAAGGGATAGAATAACATAAATTATGTGTTCCTTACTTCTTTCATTAAATTATTTCATCTTGAATATTTAGATTCGGCCATATTTTTCTTCTACTTTCAAAGCTCCATATCAGTCATTAGGTGTTTTTATGTTATTCCTTTTCGTATTTTCACCCTTACCCCTCACAAAGTTGTATCAAATATAAATTTTCTTTCCTTTTCTATCGAACCTATTTCTTTTGTTAGTAATTGATTTTCTGTATTTCTACATTGTGAAAACTTCATAAATTGCCTCTATTTATCTAATATATTTTATTAGATCCAATTATAAATTCATAAATCCTATTCATTTCAAATCTATTTTGATAAACATAGTTAATTCTTGATATTGGTTAGATTTTAGGGGTGTACACTTAGTGTTGTACGCAAGAACTAGACATCTAATCTTCTTGTAAACTTTTCAAAAACTGGGTTTGAAATCAAAAAATTATATGGTGAGAATGAATTTAACATCTGAAAAAATAAGATGAGATCCCTGCTAGTTCAGCAGGGCTTAATTGATTCCACATGTAATCCCATGGAACCTATTTTTATTATAAATAAAACTGCAAAAACTATCACAGAATATAAACATGTTTCCATGTATGTTTTTGTTAGAGAACATAGTTCTATGTTTCTTTCTTTAGGATATAAAGTGCTTTGGGAAACTTCCTTTAAATCTAAGGCTGCTATTATTTGTCTTAAACCTGAAAAATTAAACATGATAGCCTCTTTAGTCTGAATTTATTATAAAAGACAAAAAAAATCACTTTTAAGATAAAACCCAGTAGTTCTATAAAGGAACATCTAGAATAATTTAACAAAATAATGTAAGATATATCAAACATTAATATTCTTAAGATGACATTTCAAAAGATTAAGAAACTCAAATTTGCCTTATTTATTTCCATTTTAATTTTCCATAAATTACTTCATGGAATTTTATTTAGATTAATTTATTTAAATTTTTGTAATCTATTGATAAAAAATATAAAATTTTACCATGATCCTTCACTGGGTACTTCAATCTCCCACTTTTGATTTATTCTAAATAAAAATTTCTCATTAATGTTTCCTTAAATTCAATGACTTATTCTCTACCACATATTGATAAAAATTCAATTTCAATTTGTGTGGGATAAATGTATTCACTTTTCCATTCCTCTTATTGATCTAAATTAAAATCCATTTCTTTGAAATATTGAGATGAGGGAAATATTTCTTCAAGTTTTTTCTTTTTCTCCCTTTATCTTCCATTGAACTAAATACGACTATTATGTTTATTGAGATAGGGAAAAAACCCATTTCTTAAAAATAAAAAAATCCCAAATCAGCCAAATCCATGTCTATGTGATCTATGCTCATTTTAGAAGACAACTTTGATTTACTCAGACATTAATACTATCTAAAAAATTAACAATGTGTTTCCAAGTTGAAAAAAAATCATCTCTTAGGGTTAAATTCATTATGTTTCTATTCATCTTAATTTCTTCCATCAATTTAATTAGATATATCAAAATTGATAAAACTTGAAATAATAGGTTTATATCCTTTTGTTTAATCATTTTTTTCATCAATAAATCATTTTTATCCCATTTTATTAAATCATCAGTTTTCATATAATAATGGGAAAGTATGGAAAAATTTTCTCATATATGAAATAAACTTCAATTCTATGGATTTTATAGATTCATAATTTATTAACCATCATATATATATTTAGTCTATGGGTACTTTAATGTTCACTTTACCAGAACATTAGAATTTTGTTTCTAAATCATTAGCTTTCTGGGATTTTTTTATACTTTATATCAACTACATTAGGTCTCAAAAATGCACAGATTTGTTGTTTATTCCTTTATAGGGGTAAACACTTACTCAATTACATCACCTTAAATTTCCTTTTTTATTGAACCACATCACAACTAATCAAGAAATAAGGTCAATCTACCTTTCCTTATTAGTTAGAGTAATAGGGTTGAGAGTATTATCTCAATAAAAAATCACTGTTCATGTTAGCTTCATATTTCTTCATGTGACCACCCTTGATTATCTAGTAATTAATATTCTTACATTTCATAAACATATTTTTCTATGTTTTATTTTTTGTATGTGGGGTTTTATTATTCATGTAATCTAGAAATGAACATTCATCCTGATTTTCTTTTTCATCCAACCTCATTGATTCCTAAATTTTTTCTATCTATACATCTATGAAATCCTTTTAAATATGTTTATTTTTATTCTTATATTGTTATTTTTCTTTAGTAGTACACTTTATAACTTATTAAAAAAGAATCTTTTTATTTATCAGTTCATCATTCCTAGGTAATCATGTCGTTCATTTTTTAGAGTGTGGTTATCATCCTTACATCATCCAAAATGATTATTTTCCTCCGTAATGTTACCCATCAGTGGTAACTTCCAATTAACATTAACTTATTTGTTCGAGATGTCTTACACCATTCCAATTTTATTGTGTTGTTATTTTATTGATTCAATTTTTTTCTTTAAAGAGTCTTTATTAACATTAATATTCAATGATTTCTTATAGCTTTCCAAAAAGTGTACTTTCCTTCCATAGTATAAGATTATTTATTTTAATTCGGAATTTTATTTTACTTTGATCAATGGTGTAAACTTCTTTGTAACTTAATTTTCTTTACAACCCATAGTAGAGTTACCAACTATTTTTTTTCTTCTACTATTTTGGTCTCATTCCATTATTTTTACTGAATTTTTTCTTGGTAGTTTTCACCTAGTACTCGCCATCACAATGACCATATCATCCCAAATTTCTAATTAATTTTCCAAGATATTGAAATTTGTTTTGAAAATATTTTCTCATTTCCATGTACTAATATTTATTTTATTTGAAATTTTCTTAAATCCAATTCTTCACCACCTTGACATACGCCATATCCATTTTTAATAGTTTTTTATATTATTCCAATAGTCAATGTCTAAGGTTCTGAACATTCCATAACACTAGTAGTTTCCATGAAATCTAATCTTCTTCTATTGAGTATAATTTTACTGGTGGAGAGATATTTTAATTTTTTTTCTTCATATTTTAACCTTATGAGAGAATTATTATGTTAATTCTTTATTAAATCTTCACTGAAGTGGTGAATTTAAAAATATATTTATTCACCCATCTTAATGGAGAATTACAACCATCACTTTTCAATGTAGTGGAATTTGTGTATACATATTCATTAGAATTAGGGGTTGGCATATTCTTAATATTTTAAGAATATGATTATTTTAATTTACTCATGCTTATCCCACTACTATAATGAGTATTATTTGATGTATGAATTTTATTAGGAACTTAGTTAGAGGTTACTCTCTCAACATCAAGTGAGTAATCAACTTTATCGGTTTCAATGTTAATTAATTTAAATTCTAACTCAAGAAATAATAAAATTTTATGTTTTTTTATTCTTTTCTTTAATAATGTTTAAATTTTCTTCATAGTCATCCTTAAATTTTTTAATATTTTCTTAATTCACCTTACATTCATTATATATTTAAATTTCACGAAATTTTATACTTATAGATTATTTTTTACACTGAGAGTTATTGGCCTCAAGGGGGGAGGGTGTAAGGGGTTCTGGAGGGGCTGAGGGTCTGAAGGGGCCGAGGTAGGGGGAGGGTGCATATGGGGTGTAAGGGGGGAGGGTGAAGGGTGTTTTAGGGGTAGGAGAGGGGTAGGGTGCAGGGGGGTCGGCACGGATAGGGGGTAGGGGTGGGGGATGTTGTAGGTGGGGTGCTAGAGGGTAGAGGGTGGTGGTTTGTAGGGGGTTTGTAGGGAAGGGGGTGCAAGGGGTGGGTAGTGGGGTAGGGGGTGAAAGGGTGAAATGTGGGTAGGGAAACTGGCAGGGGAGGGTGTAGGGGAGGGGTAGGGAAGGGGGTTTGTAGGGTAGTGGGGAGGGTGCATGTGTGGTGAAAGGGGGAGGGGGCAGTGCGGAGTGTGTAGGTGGGGTATGGGGGGGGGTGCAAGGGGGTGAGGCATATGTTAATGACGAATCCATTCATGAATAACCTTTATATATTCCCCCAATAACATATAGTGTTCCCCCTATATAGACCAATTTTTCATTTATTTTTATGAATTATAAAAATTTCTCCATTTCATGAAATCCATACATGAATGAACATATTGAATAATAACATCATTAAATAAATATGATTTAATATTTTAACCATATAAAAACATTATTACTCTATCATTCTTAATTTTTTCTATTTAGACCATAATACTCTTACTATTGCTCTATATTCTAAACATACTTCTTATTTATCTTCAATTTTATGGTCACGAATTGTCATACACAAGAATATTTCAATGTTTTAATTAATTATATGTGTTCTCATTTGTATGCATTATGTTTATCAGAGTATTTTATTGGTAATATAATGATATTATATGAACCACCATATAAACATTTAATATTTTCATTAATTAAATGTGTTCTCATTTTTATGCATTATGTTTATCAGGATTCTTCACTCCTTACATTGATTTAGGTGCATAAACAAATTAATATTTCAATGGTCATGATGATGGTGGTGGTGGCAGTGTTCTAAGAGGAGGTGATAATGATGTTGGTGTTTTTGTAGGAGATGACGAGGGCCATGATGGTTCTAGTGATGCTGATATTGAGGTACATTACAGATGTAAATTTTATTCTTTGTTTATACATTTAATTTTATCAAATATTTATTTTTATTATGATGATATTGATATTGAAATTTTATATTGTTAATAATGGAGAGAGTTTGAATTATTATGATATATATTGTGTTATTCTTGACTTAGTTTTATTTGTAAGGTGGTGTTTTTTTGGCTCGTAGCCAGAGGAAGTGAGTACTTCTATAAGGTAAATCTATTATAGAATCATTTAGTGATTAAGTATAGCTTGTTAGGAATCAATTTACCTGGTAATTAACTGTGGCTATAGGGTCTATTTTCCATGGTTTTGAATGTGTTATTAGGGACCAAGATCCATGGTTTAACCATGGGTTTAGTTAAAAATTACCATTGTTTAGATCATGGATTTATCCTATAATTTTCATGGGATTAACCATGGTATTATACTCTAATATACAAGGTTAAACCATGGACATACATGCACTACTTCAATAGTTCAAAACATTTCTATACATGGAATAATTCCATGGATTAAAACACAAAATTTGAAAACCCATACTGCATTTAATTTGGTACAGATCTTGTCATGGGGGGTTGGTAGGGGGGTGGAGGGGGGTGACTGGAAGGGGTGGGGGTGAGAGCGGGAATGGAGGGGGGTGCATGGGTAAGGGAGGGGGTGGGGAGGGGAAGGGGGTAGGGTGAGGGGGTGGGGTGGGGGCAGTAGGGGGGCTGGCAGGGGGAGAGGCATGGGGGGTGCATGGGGAAAGGAGGGGGAGGGGCATGGTGATGGATGAGGGGGTCTGGGTGAGTGGGTGGGGGTGGGGGTGGGGGTGTGCAAGGGGGTTTGTAGGGAGGAGGGGGCTGTCCAGGAAGGAGGGGGCTCCTGGTAGGGGGGGGGTGTCCATGGGGTGTTCAGTAGGGGGTGTCCAAGAGGGAGGGGGTGTCCATGAGGGGGAGGGGGCTATATAGGGGGTGTCCATGAGGGGGGGGGGAGGTGTCTAGGGGGGCTGTAGGGTGGGGGTGTAGGGGTGGGGAAGGGGGTGGGGCAGGGGTGTGATAAGGGGTGGGGCAGGGGGAGTAAGGGGGCAGTGGGGGGGGGGGGGGGTGGAAAATAGCAAGGGGGAGGGTGCATGGGGGTAGGGGAGGGGGATCTGCATGGGGTCTATAGGGTTGGGGGTGCAGTGGGGTGGGGGTGGGGGGATATCTCTAGGGGTGAGGGTCCAAGAGGGAGGGGGTGTCCAGGAGGGGTGGGGGTCTGTCTAGGGGGGGTTTCCAGGGTCCGGGGGGTTTGTTTGGGGTCTGAGGGGGGGAGGGTCTATCCGGGTCTGTCTGGGGGGGCTGTCTAGGGTATATCTGGGTATGTCCAGGGGTGTCTAGGGTCTATCCTGGAAGAGGGGGGGGGGGGTCTATCCAGGGTTTTTCTGGGGGGGTGTCCAGGGTCTGGGGGGGTCTGTCTAGGGTTTGTCTGGCGGTGTCCAGGGTCTATCCAAGAGGGTGGGGGTGTCTAGCAGAGTGGAGGTCTGGGTCTGTCCTGGGGGGGGGGTTTCCAGGGTCTATCTGGGGGGTGACCAAGGTCTGTCTAGGGGGTGTCTAGGGTTTGGGGGGTCTGTTCAACGTATGTCCAGGAGGGGGGGGGGGGTTGTCTAGGGGAGTGGAGGTCTGAGTCTGTCTTGGGGGGGGGGGGGGGGGGGGTTGTTCAGGGTCTGTCTGGGGGGTGTCTGAGGTCTGTCCAGGGGGTTTCCAAGGTCTATCCAAGAGGGAGGGGGTCATGGGGTAAGGGGTGATGTAGGGGGTGGGGGATTTGAAGGGGGTGGGGGTGTTTTTTATGAAATGGGAAACCCTATAGCCACGATTTTAAACTGTTTCTATAGACCTATATCCATGATTTGAACTGTGGCTATAGTCCTTTGTGCCTTAAGATGCTGCCACAGTTTCAAACCATGTCTTTAGGTATTCATCCACGGTTCAAACTGTGGCTTTAGGTATTCAGCCACGGTTCAAACCGTGGCTTTAGGTATTCAGGAAAAGTTCAAACCATGGCTATAGCCCTATATCCATGCCAATTCCATCCCCAATTCATAAAACTATGACTATATCCTATAAACACGATTTTTGAAATTATAGACACAATTTCAAACTATGGCTATAGCCTAAATTTCCAGTAGTGTTTTATATTAATTTGAACTAGATAGTTGTTCAGGAAGTGGTACTTGTAGTTATGTTTTTAAAAAAACCCTTAAAATCTTTTTTAGGCATCAGTATAGCATAATATGAGTGTGTCTTACCATAACACATAGTAAGAAAATGGTTATTTTTCTTTAAAAAAATATAGGCATGGAATTATGGATAAGATAAAACTTTACTAGGAATTCTAGAAAAGGTTTATTTCCTTAATTTGTTTAATTTGATATTACACTTTTATCATGATAAAATTTTAGGATTAGGTAGTGTTTATAGTTAGTTGAATGAATTAAAGGTTTTTTCTTGTTGTAGGTGTTTGATTGTTTCCTTCCTATATTATGATTCAAACTGATTTTAAGGTGTATCTTTCACTAAATCCTTGTGTAAAACTTTTTCTTGGTCATTTTTGAAGATGTATCTTTGATAGAAGTTTATGTGATTAACTTTACAAAAACTCATGAATTTGAGGTTTTTAGATTATAAGGTTGAGTTTGTATTTTTGAAGCTGAAAAGTCTTAAATGTTTATCCATTGTAATGTTTTGAAAATTTTAATTTCTTGGTTTTATGAGTTCATAGAGGGAATTTGATAATTTTTAAATTAGGGGAAAATTGTTATTTTATCCTAGTTAATAAGATTATAATTTTTTAAGGTTTTTTTATTCTGGAATGTGGTTCTTAACTTAGATTAAAATTATGGTGTAGATTAAAGAAGTTTATATTTTCATAATTTTTTAACTTAATTAATTAGATTAACTTAAATTAATTATTTTAGGTGACATGTTTTAACTAATTTATCATATACCATAGCTTAGATTGAAATTCCATTAGCACGAATTTTCTCAAGGAATTATGTTTCATCTTATACCGATGTGGTTTTTCATCCGTCTTTGGGACTCACATGAGCCTATTTTTTTAGAATTTATCTGTAAATAATTTCATTGAGTTCATTCTCTTCATTTTTACACATTTTTAGAGGAGTGTAAACTTATAGGATCCAATGGTGCTATAGAGGAGCTAGTGGCCCCTCTTTATGAATGATTTTCTAAACTAGTATGTCATTATATTTTCATTATTTAGAATAAAGTATTCCATATAATAAAATATATATTTTTAAGTTTTAGATTAATTTATTGATAATATTATGAATATTTGTCATCTTGGGTAGCCTTTAGGACTGACTGTCACCATCCACTTGTTTCAACGAATAAAGAGGGTTTGGACTAAAAATTGTCCTCAGTATAGGGACCTTTTTCCATGCCACCCCATACCACTATCGATGACCCCAAATTGTATATTTTTTAGTATATCATTATTATAAAAAAATAAGGGTAGGTTTATACCATGGTTTATATAATATGCTCAATTTTAATGAAAATAAAACCATATTTGTTAACAATATTTTAGATTTTAATGTGAAAAATGTAATTATTCTATAAAAACCATCTTATAAATGATTTATTTTGAAGTGGATTCACATAAAGAACAAATATCTATTAATACTTTAGAATATTATATAGAATATTTTTGGAGTTAGGCACTGAGTTGGAGCAAGATTTAAAGCCCCATAGATCCTCTGTAATGATATACTAAAAATATTAAATATATACGGTCACAAGCATACTGTTTTTATGAAATAATGGATATCTCATGAACAATTTATTAGATGGGAAATCCAATACAACCATTTAATTTAGATTTTGATATATACACTAGTAATGATATTACCTTTGTGTGTGTTGGGTGTTTGGTCAAATCACACATAAGGGTAATTTATTTAATATTTTTATTATAATTTTTTTTAAATTAATAAAATATCTTCCAAATAGTGTTTCATTTGGAAAATAAAATACCTTCATTAGGTCTATAATGAATATTTTTTCCTAAGAGTGACATAACCTTTGTATTCATAATTTGTTTGATAACTTTGTATATGAGAGTAATTTATTTTACGCATTTTTATTATATTATTATTATTTTAATTTATTATTATTTTTTATTTTGTTCTTCCACATTGAAAACCATTTTATAATGAAAAATTGATTAAAAAACCACTTAATCAACACTGTTTTGACCCATTTTAGTTTGCAACTCCTTAATGGGGAAGTATTAACTACTCTACCTTAAATTTTTGGTTTAATAGGTGAATTAAAATGGTTTTTAGATTCTGAATGAATATGCATGTGGGTTTATTTTTGAGATATCTGATTCATTTTTTTCATTATGGTGTTTTTAAGTCTGAGTAATCCTAAAACTCCCTTATGGGTGTTTGGTGAAGCTCTGGCGGCTTGATTTGATCTCCTTCATCCAGTTCTAGATTTAATGATGACCCCTCTTCTTCATCCCTTATGTGTCAAGCCTATGCTGTATTTTTTTTGTATTTTCTCCTATTCTTCCCACATCTCATATTATATAAAAACAGCTGATTTAATAAAATTAATAAAAATAAAACCGCCAAAAAATAATTATCATGGGATAATTCCTTCAAATTATCTCGTATAATCTATAGAAAATATCAAGAGACAATATTTGTAAAATTATGAAAAGAAAATAATTATAATAATTATAAAATGATAATTCTTTAGATTATAAAAAGATTATTATAAAAGGAAAACTACACTAAATTATTAAGGGATAATTTATAAATAAAAATTTCAAAAGATAATCATGCAAAATTATCAATGGATAAATATAAATAATTATCAAATGATTATTAATTCATATTATCAAATTATAATTATAAAAATTATCAAAAGATAATTATGCAAGATTATCAAAGGATAATTATTAGAATTATCAAATGAGAATTATATTGAATTATAAAAGGATAATTTATAAAAAATAATCAAGTGATAATTATGAAATTTTTCATGGATAATTATATGGGATTATTAACTAATAATTATAAGGAATAATCATGTATGATATTAGAATAATATAGAGAGATATTAATATTATTGAGTGGGTTTATAATTATTCATGAGAAAAATTTTGTGTGGGCATGAATTGGTTAAAAATGATAATTAAAAAATTATCTAGGAGAGGGAAAGTATCATCACATGAAATGTTTTATTTCTTATTGAAATAAAATAGATAGTTTTGGTTATTGAAGAATTTAAAGAATTGAGAGAATTCACATGTTAGGAACTATGATAATAAGGCTCTCAAGGAGGTGTTCTTGACTTTTGAAGTTTTCACCCTAGTTTTCAAACCACCCGGGGGGATTTATCCTTGTCATCGATGTCATTAACTTTGAGGTACGAAGTTCACTACTCTCTTGGGATATTATTTATACATGTTTCCATTATATGGTTACTGTGTTGGCATAGCTGATCACTATAATTGATTGTGACCGCATGTGGGTGTGTGTGTAAACCACGAGACCTACAATGATTTTTGATTCCATGAGTATTAATAGACTATAATGTTAACATGTTTTATTATGATCACAAGTTGTTTTGTATTGAAACTTTATTTCTCATGAAGATATTCTGTGATGCCTTGTATGAATACCTTGTAATGAATAATAGTATTTCCTCAGAGGTTCTGTTTGGTAATTGAGAGAGGTGGACCGTTTTGTGATGTGAATCCCTTAGAGGGAGAGTGTTCACAACTCGTGATGATGCATGTAGCTCCCCCAGTTTTATATACATTACCCTTTATTTGTGTACATTGATCTTATAAAGGTCTTAGGTTATTTTTGGAGAGCTTTTGGCTGGTTTAGAAATATTTTTTATTTGTTTCATGAGGTCTACGGTTTTTTCATGGTTAATAGAAACCATGCAACATGTTTTTAGGGGTTTAGACATGTTGTTCGGTGTTTTTTCCAATAGCCTATGCCCAGTTGTACACGGTTTGAAAAATCATGTGGACTAACCATGAAACGTGTTTTTAATTCCCTAAAAATCTTGTATCTAATCTATTTTAACTATCGAGTCTCTATTTAATCACATAATCCCTCTAAATATCAAATTCATTTTACTCCCTAGGTTTGATAGATGAACCCCTTCAATCTGAAAACAATTCTTAGGAAAATCAAAGTGTATTGAAGATCCATATTCATCGGTACATCATTGTTCTTCACTATTCCTCTTAGATTTATTATTCTCTTCTATCCCAAAACCATATCTATATATATATTTATTTATTTATGGGTAGATTTATTTTCTATGATGGTTTTATTGATGAGTTATGATTGGATATAGTTAATAAACGAAAATCCAAGTCTGGATCTATAGTTTTACTGTGCTGTTCTTCATTTTCACCAAATGTTGAGAGGTAGATGGCTTCTATTTCAACTCTACCTAACCTATAACTTGAAGTCTTAGTTTTTATTAATTTTTTTATTGATTTTTTTGTCATTATTTTGTTTTTATCCATAAAAACCTATCTGGTTAATGGATTTAGTAATTCTGGGAAATTTTATAGATTTTAGAAAACCCCCCTTTATTTACAATTTTAAAATGATTATTTTAAAATTGTGGTATGGTTTTGATAAAAACAAATATTTTATGAAATGATTTCAAGAAATATATATTTCTTTTTATGTGAAATGGTTTTGTATGGAACATAGAATATATGGTTGGTGTGTGTTTATTTATTTTGATGTGACCTTGAAGAAAGGGCGTGTACTATTGGGGTATATGGATTTAAACATCGAAAAGGGGTGTGTTCCATTGTAACACTTAGAAATTGGTCACCTTATGATGACTTGGTGGATTGAAAAGAGACTGATCATGATTATTTACCCCTCCCTTAGAAATCATGTGTGTGTGAGTGTGTATGTGGAAGCACGGGAATGGGTATGAAAAATTACAAGACAAGGTTTTATAACTTGATAATTGCTTTCCCTTGAAAATCCTTTATGGATTTGATTTAAATTGTTTAAATTTCCTTTAAAATATTTCATAAAATTTTTAATAATAAGTGTTTCCCTTATGACATGAGTTGGGATGTCAATTGAAAAATACTAATGAGTTTATACTCACCCTACACTTAGAAACTCCATTGAATTTGTATATTTCATCGATCGGAACATGGGTAAATGGAATGTATCATATTTATCCATTGATTCATTAAGATTTGATGGGTATATAAGGAGGAGTTGTTAGAGCTCGATCATTTTTCTTGGGATGGTGACTTTTGGTTGTTTTAGTTCTTATAGTTTTTTGTTATTTTTTGGTTATTTTCTTTTTTATCTATTGGTACTCTGATATAGTTTTTTATTGTTGAATATACCTTTGTTTGTATTATTTTATTCATGAATTATATAGTGGTTTATATGTTAGTTTTATATTGGTTTGGTTGTTTTATTAATAAAGGGAAAAATCTTCCCCTAATGTTCTTTGAAACCCTTGGAATTTATTTCAAGCCTTTGGTGACTTGGAGATACCACCTAAGTCCTAGTAGATCCGCAGTCACTTCTCAATACAATGAGGGGGACTAGGATGCTATAACTATTATCAGTTTTTTTCAATCCTTAATTTGGAAATGGTACCATTTTTTCAGTATTTGAGATGTAAATGGTTCCATTTTCGTTCATTCCTTTAGTTTGGTTAGTAGTAGAAAGATTGGAATGCCATAATAGGAAATATAGAACATAAACATATTTATATAACCTTTTTATAATAAAATTCAAGTTAAAAAGGTGGTTTGGGTAGAAAATTAGTTAGAGACACTTCTAGGGGTATTTTCACCTCATCTTCATGAGTTTAGCTGATGGCATAAAATGAATTGTAATTATGACTTCACACTTGGATCACATTATTAATTCTGAGTTTTATGATTTATGAAATGTTAAAAACATGTTCATTCTTTAAAATTATTAGAATGGTTTGAATTTAAAGAGACTAGTAGTGGTATTTTGAAAAGTGATCATAAATGATTATAATGGTTGGAATTTTTGAAATGTATGATTGTGATATGTGTTGATATAGTAAATTAGAATTACTAAGACTTTATTTTATAGATGGTGAGACTAAATGAAGTATTTTTCTTCTATTTATAGGACGGAAATACTGGAATTAATAGAATTTAAAGTTCAGTTGGAAGAGTAGGAAAGTAAATGGTTTATTTAACAAAGCACATCTCCATGGGTAGCACCAATTACTTTTGTGAACAAGGCAGATGAGACTCTTAGCCTTTGTGTGGATTATCATAAGCTTATCGAAGTTTTGATAAATAATTCATATCCTCTTTCACAAATTGATGACATGTTTTATTAATTGAGGGGCTCCAAGTGGTTTTACAAAATTAAATTACATTAGGGATATAAAAAACTACAAGTTTTGAAGGAGGATATTCCAAATATATATTTTAGAAGCACATATGTACATTATGAATTTTTTATTATTCCTTTGGGTCTTACAAACTAACCAGTCATATTTATGGAATTGATGAATCAAATATTTCATGGTATCTGGATTCTTTTGTTGTGGTATTAGTTGATGATATTCTAGTGTATTCTTGTAAAAATGAGGATCATGATCAACACTTGGATAGAGTGTTGAGTATCTTGTAGGAGTATTGTTTGTATGATAAACATTCAAAGTGTGTTTTTTGGATACAATATGTATGTTTCCTTTTCCATGTCATTTCAAAAAATGTATTTTCTATAGATCTAGAAAAGATAGAATCTATTATTCATGGAAATGATTGAAGAATGTATTTGAGATACATAGTTTTATTATCTTAGCGAGATACTAGAGAAATTTTGTATATGAGTTTTCATTTTTGTCCTCACTAATGAAAAATTTGATGACGAAAGGTGTTCCTTCCCAATGGAATGATGAATTCTAGAAATAATTTCATAAACCTATGGTTAGAATTACATTATCCCATATCCTCACATTTCCAAAGTCTTGATAGGGATATGTAGTCTATTATGATGCATCAATATGTGGTTTGGGATGTGTCCTCATACAGGGAGATCATGTTATTTCATATGGTTCATAATAGTTTTTGGTGTATGTGAAGTGCTACACAACACATGATTTGGATCCAAATGTTGTATTTCACATCTTAAAGGCATGGTTTCATGATATTTTTGGTAATAAATTTATGATGTATACATATCATAATATCATGAAGCGCATTTTATCACAAAGATATTTAAATATAATGAAAATAAGATGGATTGAATATATTCAAATTTTTGACTTTGAATTGTTATATACAACGAGGAATGGAAATTAGGTAATAGATGTCTTGAGAAGGAATTCATATGCTCAATTAGATAAAGAGGCTTTAGATCAATGATATATTATTTCAGCCATATATGATATGCATATGAATTATAAAAAACAAGGTGATGTTGTAGTTTTCTTTCACATTTTTGTTATTCCTAATTTGGTTGAGTAGGTTATAAATGATCAAACAATTGATTATGAATATGTTACAATGAGGTTAAAACTCAATGGTGGGGATACCATTGAGGTTTGGAATATGTATGAGAGTTTAGTGTTACAATTTATAGATCATACGGTTGTACCATTGGAATATTAAGAAAGAATTATTAGTGTCTACCACCATTTGAGATGGGTTTTTCATCCTTGGATATAGAAAATGTACAAAGATTTGAAAGTATAGTTTTATGGGTTTACATGTAAATAAATATAGTGTATTATGTCTGGATATGACTCACCTATCAGCAAGTAAAGTAATTGCGTTAATGACCAACTAGTATGTTGCAGTCATCACTAATTACCATGTGGAAATAGGAGCATATAGAAATGGATTTTTTAACAGGTCTACCAAGAATAGTTAGAAAGCATGATGTCATGTGGGTGATTTTGGATCCGCTCACAAAGTTGGATCACTTCATCCCTATTAATAAAAACAATATGGTGGAAAATGTTTCCAAAATATATATTCAATAAATTATAAATATTCATGGAATTCAAGTCTTGATTGTATCTGATTGAGACCACAGGTTCACATCTTTTTCTAGTAAGTCCCTATAGTAAGAACATGGAACTTATTAAAACATGAGTGTAACTTTTCATCCTCAAATAGGAGGAAAATTTTAAAGGCTGATCCAAACATTTAAGGACATTATTAGGGCCTGGGTAGTGTATTTTGGTGTTTTATGGAAGGATCATACACCATTAGTGGAGTTCTCATACAATAATATTTTTCAAGACTCAATACATATAGATCATTTCAAAGCATTGTATGGATTCCCTTGTCGTTCTCTATTTTTTTTGATGGAAATACTTGGGAATTAACTATTTGGACCTAGCCTTATTTAAGATACATCATTGAAAATTCATATTATTAGAGAAAGGATGGTAAAGGATTAGAGTTTTTAGAAATCATATGCAGATAATCATTGATGATTGGTATCGTTTGAGGTAGCTGATCATGTTTTCTTGAGAACCTATCCAAGGATTGAGAATTTTTATTTTAGTAAGTAGGTAAAGTTGTATCCTCAATAGATTGGACCTTTTTAGACACTTTAATGGGTTGGTGAGATATAATATAAATTTTCTCTACCTAAAAGGTTCAGTTTGATGCATAATATATTTTATATATCTTAGTTGAAAAGGTATCAACATAATCCTGACTATATGATTCTATGGGATCATGTTGAGATAGATAAATATTCTATGTTGATTTATGTTATTATATGAACTTTGGATAAGAATGATAGGATCTTTCATGGGAAAAGGATCGATTCAATGTGTCTCTTATAGAAACATGGATGGATTCAGGAAGAAACATGATAGCATTAAAAAGAAATCCTAGAGTAGTGTCCCAATATTTTCATTAAAAACTTTTTTTTCTACTTTATGGTAATGGAAAGAACAATTTCATGGATAATTTAGCACCCCCCCCCAATTTCAAGTACATGGCCCTTTTTATATACTTTGAGGTTATAATGGCCTTCAGTAAAGTTTTGGGATATTCCAGGATGTTTATACATGTTTTGGGGTGTTTATGGAGGCTCAAGGTCCATAAACGGTTAGTAGAAACTGTACAACCTCTTTAGAAGACTATGAATCTTTTTGGTAGTGATATGGTAGAACCACGTGGTTGGTGCATAGTTTGTAAAAATTGTGTGGGTGCCCATAGGAAACTATAGAACCCATTTTTCTTAAGACATCATCTACATAAGTCTGTTTTATGGTTTTTCAAACTATGTGGAAAAATTATGTGGCTATCTGTTTCTTTTTCCAGCATCCCATCCACAGTTGGTGCATGTTTTGAAAAACCATGTGCCCTAACCATGAAACCTATTTTTAATGCCCATAAAATGTAGTATCTAATTCATTTTAACTTCCAAGATCCTCTTTAATCACTTAATCCCTCTAAATGTCAAATTGATTTTTTTCCTAAGGCTTTGTAGATTCCCCATTTTATTTAGATGTGATTATTAAGAAAATCAAAGCATGTTAGAGATTAGGATTATTCAGTAAGTCAGCATTATTCATCGTTCCTCTTAGATCTATTCTTATCCCCTCTCCCAGAATCATTGATCCAGTCCATTATGTATAGATCTATGTTTAATTATGGGTTTTTTGTTTAGTTATGAGTGGATATATTTAATAGAAGAATATCCAATCCTGGATATAGAGTTTTTTATGCTGTTCTCCATTTTCAATATCCGTTGAGAGTTAAGTGGCTTCTCTATCAACTCTACATGACTTAAAACTTGAAGGATTAGTTTGTATTAAATTTTTTCCTTAAATATTTTTGAAATAATTGTATGATTATTTATGTAAACCTCTTTGGTTAAAGATTTTTTTAATTATGGTAAATTGGATGGACTTTATAAAACCCCCCTTTGTTTATAATTTTAAAATTGTGATTTTAAAATTGTGGTATGGTTTTGATTCACCCAAGTATTTGATTAAATGATTTTGAGAAATATTTGGTTCATTTTATGTGAAATGGTTAGTAATGTAATAAGGAATATATGGTTGTTGTGTGTTAATTTGAATTTATGTGGCTCTAAAGAAGGGGTGTTTTACATTAGGGTACAAGAATGTGACCCTAGATATGGGGCATGTGCCTTTGGGGAACTTGGAAATTTTTCACCTTATGATGACTTGGTGGATCGACAAGTGACCAATCATGAGTATTGGAATGTCACTTGGAATTCATGTTTTTGTGGGATAATGTGTGAAATCATTGGAATGGTCATTAAAAAAAAATTTAGTGGTTTAAGAATATGATAATTTTTTCCCTTGGAAATTGTTTGTGGTTTTGATATAAATTGTTTAAAATTACTTTAAACTATTTTATATAAATTTTTATAAATGTTTTTTTCCTAGTGGTGTGATTTTTAAATTCATTTGTACAATCCTACTCAGTTTATACTCACCCTATACTTGGGAACTTTGGTGAATTTATATATGTCATTGATCGTGACAAAGGTAATGGGAAGGTATCATATTTATTCGTTGATACATATTGATTTTGTGGGAATAGAAGGAGGATTTGGAGATTGTATCTTCATTGGGTTGCTTGAGATGATTTATTTTGGTTGTGTTTTGTTCTGGGAGTTAGTTGATATTTTATGGTTATTGTCTTGCATCTCCGTTGGTACTCTAATATGGTTGTTTATTATTGAATAAAAATTTAGTTTTATTATTTTATTCATGCATCATATAGTGTTTTGGATGTTGGTTTGATATTGGTTTGGTTATTTTATTTCTAATGGGAAAATCTCCCCCAAAGTTCTCTGAAGTCCTTGACATTTATTTCTAGCCTTTGGTGTCTTAGAGATATCACCCAAGTCCTAGTCGGCCTCACATTACTCCATGAGCCAATTATGATGGGTGATATGTTACAACAAAAATGATGGATCTAAGCATAGGGTACATGGCATGATGGCCATGTGGCCCGACCTAAGGTAGTGTGTTATGGGCATGAAGGTTTGGGGACCTGACCCAAGGGGCATGAAGACCTCAGGGCCTGACCTAAGGCATCGATAGAGTCAGTATACAATGGCCTTGGGGACCAATCCAACTTGATACTTTACAATTATTGATATATGGATTTCGATCTTAGTATTAGTCCTTTCTTATTATGACATATCGTGATTATCCTTCTGGAATGGAGCCAAAATATGTATAGTCAGGGGGTCTATTTAAACTTAGTTAGCACATGATTTCTTGGTTTTAAGTTGTATGTTTATGCTCATTGAGAATTTATTTCCAATATGGAATAAACTTTTTATACTTGAGTACATCATGTTAAAGTCACATTGGTGGTGTCCTACTGAGTCTTGTACTCACACCCTACTTAGGAATTACATTGCGCTTGTAAATTTCATGAGGGATACGATGAAGGGAAAGGGTACTGTGGTGGATAGCTGAGCAGAGGAGTGTGAAGAAGGTGGAGTACTATAACAGTCCCTAGAGGACCCCTGTAGTGTTTCTTATTTATTTATTATTTATTGCTTTACATTGAATAGGCTTTCCACATTGGGTGCTGCTTTATTTATTTGATATGTGTGAAATTTATTTCATTTAATCATGTTTCATCTATTTATTATATTGTTTATTATTTATTATTGATCATTTGACATGATACTGAGGGTATAGTCTTCCCACTAATAGATTCAGACCCTTGCTGTTGGTTAGAAACCTCTTGCGTAGAGGGAGGTGCACATGGGGTCATTTGACCCTCTAGTTATGACCCGATGGTTTGGGTTGGGGTGTTACAGAATTGTATCAGAGGACCAGGATTTACTAGATTATCTTTTCAATTTTTATTTATTTGGAATAGGGTAGAAAAGAGTTAGGACGGTTGGGATTCAGGCATGGGAACTATGACATTGCTTATAAAACACTACACAGTGGACCTCTTAGTTTATATAAAGTGGGGGAATATTATATTTTTATATTTCCAATCATTAAATTCACCTTAGGTGATTCACATGATGTTGATATGTGATTTATGATAATTTTAGTGCATTCGAGCATCATTACTTGGAATGTAGGTTCACATGCCATATATATAACTGTTGTTGTGATGCATAGTAGTTCTTAAATTTAATTCCTTGATTTGTGCTATGTATTTGGGATAGTTCCTATTTGTTTGATATATCCGTGTTACCATTTTTTAATGATATATATTTATTAGAATTAGTTATTTGAACTGAGAATTCTACCATGTTAGTATATATATGATGACAGTGATTAACACGCATGGACCGCGAGCAACGTTATTGCAATGATATTTATACCTTGGGTTAAGGGTTTAATCCTAATAGAACCGTGCGTGATCCCATAAAATGATTAGGTTTTATCCTAAAAACCATGTTTTTATTCAGAAGTGTTTCCCTCATGTACAAGAGATATTTCCTCAACATAGTATTATGGGACTACTTGAGAAGAAGACCAAAATAATCTTGCATTAGAGGTGGTTTCTACATTACCAAAGGACATATAAGAGAATGTGATTGAGTATGATCCCATGCCTGCTCTGCATTTTAGGCAGCAAGTCTGCTTCAATTGAAAGTATTTCACTAATTTTATATCCTAAGCATAAGAGTTCAAAACTATAGTCAAATATTCCCAAACATTAGCTCCAAGATTATTCATCCTTTCAGGGCACCCAAGGCCCTTAGGCGATGAATAATGGGTTAAAATCCTTGTAGGAGTCTTTGACCTAGTAGAGATCCTAAATGGTGAGAAAATTAAGATGAGATTGAGATCATTCTAGGTGAACAACCCATTTTGATACCCTGTATCGTATGGTGATAACCGAGATAATGAATCTCAAGGTACATTTTGATGACTTGGAGAGGAAAATCTTTATTAGACTAAAAGGAATATGTTAGTCTTAAAATCTATGTAAATTACTAAATGATGATATAGGTTACAGTGAAGAACTGATATCCATTACCTAGGACAGAAAACCTTTTCAACTGGTTATAAGGATCCTGGTGGTTTTCCAAGATTTATCTTCGATCATACTATCAATAGTTTTGATTTAGAGAGGAGGAAATTATAAATATGGTGTTTCAAAGTTAGGTGCTGAGTCCGTGCGGGATTCCAAGGCCCCTAGAGCCTCAGTAATGATATAATAAAAATATTAAATATATATTTTCACACATTAAAAATATTCCAAAATAATGGAATATCTCATGAATGGTGTCTTAGATGGGAAATCCAAGACTTCTATTAAATATGGAAGGCATGATTTACCCTAGGTATGATATAAATTTTCTACGCATTGAGTGTTTGGTCAAATTTTACAAGAGGTAAATTTATTTAATATTTTTCAAATACTGGAATACCATCGAAATGGAATTTCAAATAGAAAATCTAAGACATATTTTAGGCTCATAATTCTGGTTTTACCATAGGCATGACATAACCTTTGTGTGCATCAATATTTTGGTAACATTTCACATGAGAATAATTTATTTTAACCCTTTTTATAATAATATTATTATTTTAATTTATGTTTTTCTTTTTTTATTGTTACTCCATGATGAAACCCCATTTTCTAACACATAATTGATTCAAAAACCACTAAATACACATCATTTTGAACCATTTAGCTTGAAATGTCTTAATTGAGAAGAATTAATGAATCCACCTAAGGTTTTTGATCGAATTGATTAATTAAATGGGTGTTTTATAATTATATTGAATGTGTATGTGGGTTTTGTTTTGATAAATCTAATTCATTTTGTTTTCATCAGTTTTTTTTATTTCAGGTGATCCTGAATATCCCTTATGCGTGTTTGGTAAAGATCTAGCAGCATGATTTGATCTCTTTCTTTAGGTTCCAAGCCTAGCAGTGACCCCTCTTCTTCCTCCCTTTTGTATGGTTCCTGGGATGTCGGGTTGTTTTATTTATTTACTAATTAGGGATGAGAAGTTGATAAAGGTGTATATTTTTAATATCCTCAAATTTTAATGATAAAAAACTCTCTTTGTTAATAATGTATGAGTGTTTTTATGTGAAAAATATAATTTTTCAATAAAATCACCTTATTAATGATTTATTTTAAACTGACTTCATGGAAGGTTAAACACCCTATTAGCACTTTGGAATATTCTATGGAATATTTTTGGAGTTAGGTACTGAGTCAGCGCAAGATTCCAAGGCCCTTAGAGCCTTAATAATGATATAATGAAAATAATAAATATATATTGTAACACAGACACATTTTTTCTGAAATAATGGAATATAACATGAATGGTGTGTCAGATGGGAAATTTGATACTGCCATTAAATCAAGAACACATGATTTACCCAAGGTGTGATATAACCTTTGTGCACATCATGTGTTTGGTCAAATCACACATGAGGGAAATTTATTTAATATTTTTATAATATATCTATATATTAAAAATTTAAGTAATATCCTTAAAATGGTGATTTTGATGGAAAATACAAGATCTCAATTAGGTCTGAAAAGAACGTTTTACCATAGGTATGATATAACCCTTTTGGGCATTAGGTGTTTGGTAACATCAAACGTGAAAGTAATTTATTTTACAACTTTTTATTATATTATTATTTTCATTTTTATTGTTCCTCGCACAAAAAAAACACATTTTCTAATGAAAAAGTGATTCAAAACCCACTAAATCTGCACCATTTTGACCAATTTCAGTTTTCAATGCCTTATTGTGGAGGAATTAATGACTCTACCTTAAATTTTTAGTTGAATCAGTGAATTAAATTAGTTTTTTAGATTTCTTGTGAATGTGTTCATTGGTTTGTTTTTGAGATAGTAAATTAATTTAGTTTTCATTAGAGGTTGTTTTTTTAAATCTAGGTGATCTCGAAATCCCATGTGCGTGTTTAGTGAAACTCCAAAAACTTGATTTGATCTCCTTCTTTTGATTCTAGGTGCGTAAATGACCCCTATTCTCTCTCCCCTATGCATGGTACCTAGGTTATAGGTTTTTATTTACTTATTTATTATTTTCTTATATTCTTCCCACATATCAAATTCTATAAAAATATTTGATTTTAATAAAAATAATTTTAATAATAAAATACAAAATCATAATTATCATGTGATGATTACTTTAAATTATTTTGGATATTCTATAAGAAATTATCAACAGATAATCTTTGGTAAATTATCAAAATAAATTAATTATAAGAATTATAAAATGATAATTTCATTGTATTATCCAAATATGATTATAAAAGGATAATTTCATTAAAATTTCAAGGGATAATTTATAAAGAAAATTATAAAAATATAGTCATGTGATATTATCAAAGGATAAATATAAAGAACTATCAAATGATAATTAATTTAAATTATAAAAGGATAATTATTTAAAATTATCAAAATATAATTATGAGAGATTATCATAGGATAATTTTTAGGATTATCAAATGATAATTATATCAAATTATTAAAGGATAATTTATGAAAAACTATAACTATTTTATTATTAAAATATTCATGGATAATTATATAGTTTTATTAAATAATAATGATAAGCAATAACCACATATGATCTTAGACTAATCTACATAGAGATTAATATTATCCTTAGTGGGTTTATAATTATTCCATAGGAGAATATTATGAGTTCATTAATTAGCCTAAAACAATAATTCAAAAATTATCCAAGAGAGAAAATGTATCATCACTTATAATATTTTATTTCTTATTAAAATAAAATATCTAGTTTTTGATCTAGGATCCTTTGAAAACCCAAAATCTTTGATGTGTTAGTAACTATGATAATAAGGCTCACGAGGAAGTGTTCTTGACGGTTGAGTTTTTTACTCTATCTTTCAAATCGCACATGGTGGTTTATCCTTGTCATTGATGTCGATGAATTTTTGGCTGGAAGTTCCTTATACTTTTGGTATCTCATTTATTCATGATTCTATTATATGATTATTGTGTTGTAATAACTAATGACCATGTTTTATTATCATAAAATGTTGTTTTTTGTGTACACCATGAGACCTACTATAATTTTTGATTCCATGAGTATTTTTAGAGTAACTTGTTTCCATTTTTGATTGTGATCACATGTTGTTATGTATTTCTATTTTATTTCTCATGATGATATATTATTTCTAGCTTTTATTCATACCCTTTGATGTGTGACACCATCACCTTAGAGGTTATGTTTGGAAATTGAGACAGGTTGACCTTCAAGTGATGTGAATCCCTTAGAGGGGGAGTGTGTGCGGTAAGAGAAGATGATGATGATGGACCTAACCATAGGGTACAGGGCAGAACGACATTGAGGCATGACCTAAGGTAGTGTTTTAGAGGAATAATGGCCCGAGGGTCTGACTTGAGGGGCACGACAACCTTGGGGCCTAACCTGCATCATTTATGGGGTGTAATAACTTGGGGGTCTGATTGAGGGCTATGAAAACCTTTGGGATGAACTCGTGATGAAATTGGGATATGAAGACCTTGGGGCCTAATCTAAATACATGCCTTAAAATTTAAAAGAGATATATTTTGAGCATAATACTAGTCATTTCTTATTAAGACATACCCTGACTATCCTTTCGACATGGAGACAAAGTAGGTATATCTAGGGGTCCGTGGTGGCTTGGTTAGCACACTACTTATATGTTTTGGATTGTATGTTTATACATGTTACACATTTATTTTCATCATGTAATACACTTGTTATACTTGATAGCATCATGTTAAGGTTTTTTTGGTAGTTTCTTACTAATTCTTGTACTCACACCCTACTCGAGAATTTCAATGCACTTGTAGATTTCATGAGGGATCTGGTAAAGGGAAATGGTCCTGCGGTGGACAGCTGATCAGAGGAGTGTGGAGTAGGTGGAATAATAGTATGGACTTTATAAGACCCCTTTAGTTCTGTTTATTTATTTATTACCTATTTATTTAAACTATAAAATATTTCCACATTTGGTGATGATTTATTTATATGAAATGTATTCCATTTATTTAGTTTCTGCATGTTTAATCTATTTATTTATTATCGATCCTATGGAATGATACTGAGGGGACGGTCTCTCCACTTAAGAAATCAGACCCTCACTACTAATTTAAATAAAATTTTATATGGGAAGGTGTGGATGAGGTTATATGACCCTCCATCTCAGACCCAATGGTTTAGGTCTGGGTTTTATAGTTTATTTAGTGATGGGGAAGTTTTAGAGGAGGTTATCTCTTATGGTTAGTGTGTATACGTGGTTTGGATAGTGTCGTACGATTGATATAATAATAAATATTTGTGATTGGTTAATGTATTTAATGAGTTTTTACTAAGTAGAAGAGGTGAAAATGGATAGAACAAATAAGAGTAAATTAAGTTATATCTGTAACAGTGTGGTGGTGACATTCATGAAAGAGTATCCAAGAGACTTGGGTCATGCCACAATGGTAGCCATTCAATCAAGGATGAAAGATTAATCTATAAATATTGATGGGAATATATTATTGGATTATAAATAAAGATAAAACAGTGGTGTATACCCAAGTTAGTAGTGGAACTATACCAAAATGAATACAATTGTGTCACATAAGGCGATATAATTCCATTATTTCAATGTTACCTGGTTAGGAGGCATCTCTGGATAAAGTTTTAAAATTCTAGTTGGTGGCCCTATGAATGAAGTATAATGAGCCACATAACATATATAAAATATTATATATATTTTTACCTAAAACCATATAATAAAACATGCCCATAAATCTAAAGGTTCAGTGTCTTTAGGATATTAGCTATACAATATATTAATTTTTTTTGATAAATGAAAAAAACTTTTATTTACATCAATATAATATTCTTTTAGATCTCATAGTATTCTTATTACTACATGGGATACCTTTGGATCATATATAACATAAGGGGTGAGGTAAAATCATTTCAATGTGATAAATTAGGGTAAACATAAGAGTTAGATATTGTTGGAGTTAATAATCATAACTTGGAATCAAGAAAGAGAAGGATTATAAATTTTCACATAAAATCATGGAATTAGAGAATGATATCATGGAAATATGATAATCATGAGAAAAATTTGAATGTGTTATGAATATAAAAAATTTCATCATAACCATAGGTCAAGTTTCACTGAAAAAATCATCACAACATAATGTGTTAGGATCACTTCTCATGCACCGTATACAGTATCTCACGATACGTAAACGTTAAACAATATATTGAAGGAATTTATAATTCTATGACAACAAATTGAATTATAATATTTCATACATGAATATTCCATATAGAAAATAATTATACATCAAGTATAAATATGAAATAATCCCAAGAGAATTAAAAGAGTTATATAATAATGTCACAAATCATAGTCAAATGGTGAATCATGAAGAAATATAAAATAATAAGGGAATATATTATATTAGATATAAAAATTTCATTTTCAATAAATATTAATAGTATAGTATGTTAAGGGAATAATAAAGGTGGAGGAAACAACATAATAAAAACTAAGGATAGGAAGAAAGAAAATAGAAAAGTTTCCCTTATAAAATTTGTTTGGTTGAACTACATTAAATAATAGGAAGGTAATAATAATTATATGTATATACATAGAAAAATAAAGGAAAATTAATTATAAAGAACATACATAGAAAAAATGAGAAAGGGATAATGAGTAATAGAGAGGGAGAGTGATATAAAGATATATATAACATAACTAAAATGATGAAGAATAGTGGGAGAGTCTCCTAACCTTGAGTCCCAACTTGCCTTTTATCCTCTTAACTCCTGAATAGTAAATTTATATTTATTAATTACTTCATTTATAACCTTTTATATTTTTATTTAATCTATTAAAATAAATTTACTATCATATATTATTCATTTATTAGATTAGTTTTTCTTGCATCGATCATTTTAAGGTTGTTCGAGTCATTGTTCCAAAATTATGTTAATGTAATGGTAAAGATAGATGGTCACTATGCAATGGTTACATAAGATCCAAAATCGTCATGGTATTGTTTTAATTTTATATTATTAGTACAAGAGTATAAAGTATTAGTATTATTTACAAATAATAGAACATTTTTTGGAAATCATGTTTTAGATGCTTGAACCGACAATGATGAATTATCATTAATATTATTAATTTAATTATTATTTGATAATTCTATAATCTTAAAAATATATTAATATTATATTAATATTATATTTATAAATGAAAAACATTTTAAACATATCCATGAAAATCATAAGTAAAAAATAAATCATTATTATTCACTTAAGTAGTATAAATCAACCATATGGGAATGATGTTTTTAAGAAATTTCAAAAGATAAAAGATAAAAAAATAAAAAATAAATTATTTTCATAAATAAATTTGACAAGAATTTTACTACTGTTTTAATTAAACTTTAAGGATTAATTTTATTATGGAATGGGTAATAGGAGAATGTAAAAGGCATGGGTTTTAAATCCCTTAATTTATAGTTTGAGAAACCTTATTTGGAATGACACTAAATCCCTAAGAGGAGGGACTTTTGGGTAGACCAATACCTTACTAGAGTGGATAGGAGGTTATTGAGATATATTTTGGTATAGATTTAGAAAATGAATAATTTTTTAAAATGAGGAGTAATGGTTGGAGAATGGGTGTATTTATAGCCGAAGGTGAGGAGTATTCTTGAATATAATGTTGAATAATTTATTTTTTTGGATTAAGAGTATGAATAATTATTATTATTGTGAATAATAGTATAATTTAAGTAAAAAATTATTATTTTATTGATTATTAAACACACTCAAAACTGAATGGTATCATTTGAATATTTAATTCAAGGTAAAGAATCAAAAATAGTTTTTTATTAGAATAAAGAATAATTAAGGTTTTGAAAATTGATTTATAGGTTTAGAAATCCAATTTAGAATATTTAATACATAATTTTACTCATTAAATAAATTTTATATCATGAAAATATTTTATAAATATAGAATCATTTTTACATCGTAATTATTTCATAAAACATACTATATACACAAAGAATAATAGTTTTTCTACTGTTTACCTAGAATTAAACATTTTCAAAAAAATCACCCTTGACTAATTTTGATATGGTGATTGCCAAGATGAAGTCCATTTTATAAGAATAAATTTATAAATTTGGTAGTTGTAATATTTTACATTTTAACATAAAAATCAATGTTTTACTAAGTAAGTTAAAACATACCTTATTAAAATTCACACTTACACATAATTTATGTTACATTATTTGAAAAATAATTTTATGTTATTATAATATTTATCTGTATAGATTTTATTCATAATAAATATTACTTATTAATAATTTTATTATTTCAAAAATCATGTTTTTATTCCAACTATCAGGTTATTATTCCAATGTTTATATAATCATTATACTTCCTACAAATAACTATTATTTCCTTCATTATTCATTCACGAAATTTTCAATCATAACTATTTTTATTTTATTTATAAAATTCAAATATTGGTTTTAATTATTTTTTATTTTCATTGTGTTTTTTTGTGTATATAGTATTTCTAAAAGACCGTGACCCATTGAGTTCACTACTACAAACTACCCCTTTATCAGCGCTAAAAACCAGCATTAACAGCGCTAGATAAGTGTTGTTAATTCAGGCGTAGATAAAGGGGGGGTCCCCTTTATCAGCGCGTGGTGGAGCGCTGATAAAGGTCAACTATATCAGCGCTTCTCGGAGCGCTAATACAGGGTCCCTTTATCAGCGCTCCTCTAGCGCTGTTAAAGGTGTCCTTTATCAGCGCTAAAAAAGCGCTGATAAAGGCCCCAACACCTGCACCTAAAAAACGGTACATGCACACCTGCACACTAGAATACCTGCATAAAGTAGCACATGCACACCTGCACACCATAGCACCCGCACCCAATATTTTGACTGACAACGCTATATACATTTACTTAACATCATGAATACAAAAAAACGCATTGCTATATACATTTCAAACATTGTTTTACATGGTTACATTTACAATTATTCAACAACAGTTATAAACATTCATGTTTCATCCTTTAATATCTGTGATCCGCTCTCGATGGTATTTGTTGCCGAACAAAGCATCCGAACTCAAGGAAAAAAATTCACCTATATAAGAAAACAAATATTATGTTAGTAATGCAATAATGAAAGAAATTAATACAGTAATATGAAAGAATACATTAATATGGAAATGTGAAACTAAAATATTAAATTTTAAACTCAAAAGTTTTCATTTTCATAACAATGAAAGGTAATAATGTAAAATCAATATGTTTTTGATTGATTTATCTCATTTAATAAATACTGATTCTTTATCTAATGAAAAGAATTACCGGTCACACCGTGCGTCGGATTGAGGTTCGGTCGATTCGTACACGTCACAAATGACTCATGGATCGTTGTCCTAAAGTATCAAAACAATCCGAAGGAATTTGCTCGGTTTGGCGTATGTCATTGGTGTTGTTTTCCAAAGTTTATGTCATTTTCAAACTGATATCTGACAATTTTAGCCATACCGGTCACACTGTGCGTCGGATTGAGGTTCAGTCGATTCGTACACGTCACAAATGACTCGTGGATCGTTTTCCTAAAGTATCAAAACAATCCAAACGCGTTCTCTCGGTTTGGCGTATGTCATTGGTGTTGTTTTTCCAAAGTTTATGTCATTTTTAAACTGATACCAGACAATTTTAGCCATACCGGTCACACCGTGCATCGGATTGAGGTACGGTCAATTCGTACATGTCACAACTAACTCGTGGATTGTTTTCCTAAAGTATCAAAACAATCCGAAGGCATTTTTTCGGTTTTACGTATGTCATTGGTGTTGTTTTCCAAAGTTTATGTCATTTTCAAACTGATATTAGACAATTTCAGCCATACTGGTCACACTGTACATCGGATTGAGGTGCGGTCGATTCGTACACGTCAAAAATGACTCGTGGATCGTTTTCCTAAAGTATCAAAACAATCCGAATGTGTTTTCTCAGTTTGGCGTATGTCATTGGTGTTGTTTTCCAAATTTTATCTCAATTTGAAACTGATATCAGACACATTTAGCCATACCGGTCACACCGTGCGTCGGATTGAGGTGCGGTCGATTCATACACGTCAAAAATGACTTGTGGATCGTTTTCCTAAAGTATCAAAACAATCCGAAGGCGTTTTCTTGGTTTGGTGTATGTAATTGGTGTTGTTTTCCAAAGTTTATGTCATTTTCAAACTGATATCAGACAAATTTAGCCATACAGGTCACACTGTGCTTCAGATTGAGGTACGGTCGATTCGTACACGTCACAAATGACTCGTGGATCGTTTTCCAAAAGTAAGAAAATAATCCGAAGTCATTTTCTTGGTTTGGAGTATGTCATTGGTGTTGTTTTCCAAAGTTTATGTCGTTTTCAAACTGATATCAGACAATTTTAGCCATACCGGTCACACTGTGCGTCAGATTAAGGTGCGGTCGATTCTTCCACATCAGAAATGACTCGTGGATTATTTTCCTAAAGTATCAAAACAATCCGAACACGTTTTCTTAGTTTGGCGTATGTCATTGGTGTTGTTTTCCAAAGTTTATGTCATTTTCAAACTGATATCAGACAATTTTAGCCATACAGGTCACACAGTGCGTCGGATTGAGGTGCAGTCGATTCGTACACGTCACAAATGACTCGTGGATCATTATCTTAAAGTATCAAAACAATCCGAAGGAGTTTTCTTGGTTTGGGGTATGTCATTGGTGTTGTTTTCCAAAGTTTATGTCATTTTCAAACTGATATCAGACAATTTTATCCATACCGGTCACACCGTGCGTCGGAGTGAGGTGCGGTTGATTCGTACACGTCACAAATGACTTGTGGATCATTTTCCAAAAGTATCAAAACAATCCGAAGGCGTTTTCTCAATTTGGCGTATGTCATTGGTGTTGTTTTCCAAAGTTTATGTCATTTTCAAACTGATATCAGACAATTTTAGCCATACCGGTCACACTGTGCGTCGGATTGAGGTGAGGTCAATTCGTACACATCAAAAATGACTCGTGGATAGTTTTCCTAAAGTATCAAAACAATATGAATGCGTTTTCTCGGTTTGGCGTATGTCATTGGTGTTGTTTTCCAAAGTTTATGTCATTTTCAAACTGATATCAGACAATTTTAGCCATACCGGTCACACCGTGCGTCGGATTGAGGTGCGGTCGATTCGTACATGTCACAAATGACTCGTGGATCATTTTCCTAAAGTATCAAAACAATCCTAAGGAGTTTGATCGGTTTGGCGTATGTCATTGGTGTTGTTTTCCAAAGTTTATGTCATTTTCAAACTGATATTAGACAATTTTAGACATACCAGTCACACCGTGCGTCAGATTGAGGTGCGGTCAATTCGTACACGTCACAAATGACTCGTGGATCGTTTTCCTAAAGTATCAAAACAATCTGAACTCGTTTGCTCGGTTTGGCGTATGTCATTGGTGTTGTTTTCCAATGTTTATGTCATTTTCAAACTGATATCTGACAATTTAAGCCATACTGGTCACACTGTGTGTCGGATTGAGGTGCGGTCGATTCGTACAGGTCACAAATGACTCGTGGATTGTTTTCCTAAAGTATCAAAACAATCCAAAGGCATTTACTCGGTTTGGCGTATGTCATTGGTGTTGTTTTCCAAAGTTTATGTCATTTTCAAACTGATATCAGACAATTTTAGCCATACCGGTCACACCATGCATCGGATTGAGGTGCGGTCGATTTGTACACATCACAAATGACTCGTGGATCATTGCACTAAAGTATCAAAACAATCCGAAGGATTTTTCTTGTTTTGGCGTATGTCATTGGTGTTGTTTTGAAAAGTTTATCTCAATTTGAAACTAATATCAGACACTTTTAGCCATACCGGTCACACCGTGCGTCGGATTGAGGTGTGGTCGATTCGTACACATCACAAATGACTCATGGATCGTTTTCCTAAAGTATCAAAATAATCTGAAGGCGTTTTCTTGGTTTTGCGTATGTCATTTGTGTTGTTTTCCAAAGTTTATGTCATTTTCAAACTGATATCAGACAATTTTAGCCATACAGGTCACACCGTGCGTCGGATTGAGGTGCGGTCGATTCTTACACTTCAAAAATGACTCGTGGATCATTTTCCTAAAGTATGAAAACAATATGAAGGCGTTTTCTCGGTTTGGCGTATGTCATTGGTGTTTTTTTCCAAAGTTTATGTCATTTTCAAACTGATATCAGACAATTTTAGCCATACCGGTCACACCGTGCGTCAGCTTGAGGTGCAGTCGATTCGTACACGTCACAAATGACTCATGGATCGTTTTCCTAAAGTATCAAAACAATACGAACGCGTTTTCTTGGTTTGGAGTATGTCATTGGTCTTGTTTTCCAAAGTTTATGTCATTTTCAAGCTGATATCAGACAATTTTAGCCATACCGGTCACACCGTGCGTCAGATTGAGGTGCAGTCGATTCGTACACATCACAAATGACTCTTGTATTGTTGTCCTAAAGTATCAAAACAATCCGAAGGCTTTTTCTTGGTTTTCCATGTGTCATTGGTGTTGTTTTCCAAAGTTTATGTCATTTTCAAACTAAGTAGTAGGAATTCACTAATCTAAGGATATGAAACATAAGAAAGGGAGATTATAGATGCTCAATAAGTGTAAAGGGAGATATCAATGACCATATAATGAAAACATAAGTATTAGTAATTCACCTTCATTGTCCTATTTGTTTACATTCTTCGATCAGGTACGCTGCCCATTCGTTTCTAAAGATATTTATATCATCTTCTGAATAAGAGTTTTTGCGACAGTCATAGTAGTACTGAAAAAATATAAATACACAAAGGATTAATAATTATTTTAAATAAAGTAGTAATTATTTTCAAAAATACCTCTTTAGGGATGCTAGTTTTTCCATGAAATACGATCTCTTTCATAAATTTACAAACATAATAACTACAGTCCTTGTCATTTGTTTGTTTCGGACACTGCAGAAACATCGAGAAAAATAAGTAATTTGTTTTTATATATATTTGGATAGTGAAATATAATTATATATACCCAGATAATTCTCCATTTTTAGATCTTGTGGGCATTGTCGTCCTTACGCCCTGGATTCATTCCAGCCTTTAGACGATATTCATACACCGCCCTATCATAACAAAATCCTCATTAAAAGATAAAATAAATTATATAACTAGATATTTAGTTCTAAAATGTTGGATCTAGTGTATTAAAAATTGACAATCGCCATCATGTGTGGTCGGTTAGTTGGATATCCATGCAGTGAATCCAGAAAATAAATCTTTGGAGTATCCAAATTGACTGCAATGAGCATCCAATGTTCCCTAAAAACACAAAAAGAAATAAGTACTGATAGAAATGAAAATATAATTGATATGATTAAAATTTAGAGTTTTACCCTTCCATATTTGTTATTAAAAAGAGCATGTTAGTCATAATTCTTCTTTGAAACGTTCTGAGCAGATTTGACATCTATTCAGCCTAAAAATTAGAATATATTACTGTTCGTTGTGTAGAAATGGTCTGAGGACTAACGAGTACAAATTTGTATTCATGGGAAAATACCTTCAATTGTTTTTCATATATACGCCTGTGAAAAATATGAGATGTATTTATCCATAATTATCAAAGTATATCAGCTTATGTAAAATCAAATCATGAAAAAATACCTCATGTATACATTTATAACTGAGGCGCCTAGCCAGTCGTATGTGATGATCTCAGAAATAGATTCTTCACTAACGAAATCCATTGTTTCCTCTCCGTACATATCTTTTTCACAAACAATTGTATGATTCCTTCCATCTTTCATTTTCATATCCACATGAGCTTGCAATGATATTAAATGTGGATATAGAACGGGAGGGGTGAACGTGCTCTCAGTAGATCGTTTTGATCGGTTGGTTGATCCAATCTTGGAGTCGCTCTTTCGTTTCAGCTTCTCCATTTTATCCTTCTGTAATAACATTCATCGGTGCAGCCATTTTCTAATTTAATGTTAAAGGTTCTGCTTGAAAAATGAACTGGAAATGATTACCTCCTGCTCGACGTGTTTTTTTACAAGATTCAACGGCCATGCAACAAATGTTCCAATAGATTTTTCCACCATATGAATGTCTTCATCATCATTTGGCATGGGTAGCTCGGAGCTCGGCTCATGAGCAACGTTAGTCGACACTTTGACATGACTGGTTTGAAGTGGTCTGGTGTGTAGCATGTCATTCTGCATATTGAACACCGTAGCCCTCGCTACAAGGCGATGGGTGGGAGTTGACAGATATAAATCACAGTCATTTTTACCCTGCAAGAATATCATTAAATGAAGGGTATCAGTGTCTATGTGATTCACATCTCACAAAAACGAATATTATAACATTGATTACCTCGGTTAAGTCAGGTCTTTGAGGGGAATGGCTTGCCTCAAAGCTGGTGAGGGGTGGATCTTCTCACGGGGGTTGTTCTTGAGTTGTTTTTTGTCTTCACCTCTCCTCCATAGAACTCTTTAGCATCCCTCCCTGAGTTTGGATTAGTTCTTCAAGGGTAGCTACTCTATCTCTCATTACATGAAATTCTTTAGTTTGTTCATCCTCTTGTTTTTTTTCTTAAAATATGTCTTGGGTGACACCCCAAAACCCACACCTCTGACACGGCCATACTGTTCTGGCTGTTTCAAGGCCGTTGAAATTATGTCTGCATCTGGTGCGGGTGTTGATGTTTCCTGTGACTATGTCAAATAGAAAATATGAAAAAATAAGTAAGCATCGTTATGGGATAGCGATTTAATGAAAAACAAGTTTATATTATGTCATACTTTCACATGTTTCCCACACTTTTCGTGTGTTTTCATCTATCAGTTTCCCCTCTTTATTAACACGAGCCTCCTTCCATAGAACATGGCGTGGAATGGATGTGACTTGAGATTTTGCTTCATCAATCTGCTTATAAACAGAGAAGCATGGTTACAATGTTGTTTTATGTCACATAAAATTATTACAGTACTTTTAAAATACATACCAATTGTTTTTCAATTGAAGCGTACCCCAACCTTGCTTTACGGTAGGGGTACACTGGTTTTGCTTCCCGTTCTTTATTTTCAGCACTCAGTTGCTGTTTCATAAATAAAAACCTATCAATCAATGTGATGAATACAATCAATGTTACACAACGTGTAACCAAACACAATGTACCTGAAAATTCTTTTCCGCACGACGGTTGCAAAATGCATCCCACGTTCCTTGGGATATCAAGTGTGCATAAAGAAGAGGCGGGTACTGCTTGATTTTCCCTTCGGCATCTTTCAGATGATTTTTCGTTAAAATGGTGCGAAAGCCTCTATGAATCCTTCCTGCCAGTCTAAAAACATATTCTTTGTGCGAAACATCTACTATAAATGCACTCTGCAAGAGATGATGAAGGGTTAGTCAATATTTAAATATTTTATTTTATTTTAATAAATTAAATAGATGATATCGTAATGTTACCATAATCTCTTCCCACATTAATTTTTTCAACCCGCTGACAACATGGTGCCATGACTCTACGTCAGTCGGCACGCTTTGTCGAGTGATGATTCCAATGTAGATACTAAACATGGCTTTGTTGGGGTTTACATGCTGGCCTAGCTTATTCCATCCCACCTCATATTTTATGCCTTTTTCTTTTGCCTTAATGAATTTTGCTAAAACTGTCAAACTACGGTGCACCTGGTTTTTTTGTGTCGCTGGGGTTTCATCGCCTACCATTTCCTCAGTTTCTGCATCATCATTATGTTTCTCCGAAGCACTAGCTTCGGCACTGACACAAGCTGCAACAGGTTGAGAGACCTGTTGTACGTCAGCAGTGGGACCAGCTGCAACAGGTTGAGAGACCTGTTGTCTTTCAGCAGTGGGACCAGCTGCAACAGGTTGAGAGACCTGTTGTACGTCAGCAGTGGGACTAGCTGCAACAGGTTGAGAGAACTGTTGTCTCTCAGCAATGGGACCAGCTGCAACAGGTTGAGAGACGTGTTGTGTCTCGAGATTGGGTGCATCAGCAGGTGAATAAGTCATTATCTGCAGAACTGGTTTAAAATTTAAGTTAGATCACATAAAAGCAGCAGCGAACAGATAATAACATAATGTAACACAATCTATTTTACAATAAAAATCAATAACCTGATTATTGAACTCCCTTTTTTTAAAAGGCTAAAGGGATTCGACCCCTCTGTCAACTATCCATATCCCTTCATTGTGGTCTCCTCTGACATACAAAACGTCATCTACATTGGGACCACTACGAAATGATTGCGAAATCCCAATGAAAGTATCATCTTCCGTTCAATTTTCATCTGACCCTTCAGCTATTTTGGTCGATAACAGAACAATTGACCAGTTTTGGTTTGCGGGATCGGGAACATAAAATACTTGCACTTCCTGTGATGCCATTATAAATGGTTCGTCTTTCTCCCCTTCCTTACTGAAATCAACTTTCACAAATCCCAAATCATCTATTTTAACAGCACTCCTGTTATTAACCCACTTGCATTGAAATATCAGAACTTGAAATTCCATATAATCCAACTCCCATATTTGTTTGATGATGCCAAAGTACGACATATTCGCATAAATTGGATTTCTGTCCTTAGCACTGGAAACATGCATCGCTTCAGCCACAAGTGTAACCCCACTATTCTGCATGGTACTGTCTTCATCATGTTCATTAGTATAAAATGTATAAACATTAACTACATAAGCATTGTAAGATAATGCATACACACTTGGTCCTCCATCTAGCCATCGAAGTCGTTCCGAAATAGACTTTGTATTTTCATCTGACTTATTAAAAATATGATCTCAAAACCATCCTATAAACTGTCGATTATGTGTATTTGATATCCATTTTTCAGCCCTTGATGGATTCAATTGCCTAAGAATTTCTTTGTGGATTTCAACATATGGGTCAACGTCCAAACTATTATGCAAAACATAAAGTTGGGCCTGCTCCCGATCTGTAATATTGATTGTGAAAACCTTTCTTCCATAAATTCCTTCACCCTCTAACCGCCCAGTGTGACGAGATTTCGGTAAGCCAATGATTTCCACACCAGACAAGTATTCGGTATAGATTTCAACAGCTTCCTCAACAATATATCACTCTGCAATACAACCCTCTGGCCGACTTCGATTTTTCACATACCCTTTCAAAATCTTCATATACCGTTCAATGGGGTACATCCATCTGTAATGTACAGGACCACATAGTCGAATCTCTCTCGCCAAGTGGACCATCAAATGAACCATTATATCAAAAAATGAAGGCGGGAAGAACATTTCTAATTCACATAATATGACGGCAATTTCTTTTTCCATAGCTGGCAATTTCGCCGGGTCTATAACTTTGCTGCATATAGCTTTGAAGAAGAAACACAGTTTCGTTAATGTATGGCGGACATTCTTGGGCAAAATGCAACGTAAAGCAGTTGGAATGAGATTTTTCATCAAAACATGACATTCATGTGATTTCAGACCTTTTAACTTCAAGTCGCTCATTGACACAAGGTTACTGATATTTGACGAATACCCCTCTGGAACCTTTACGTCATTCAAGAAGTTGAAAAACTGATATCTCTTCTGCCTGGAAAGAGTGTAAGTAGCAGGAGGAAGAAATGTTCGTTTTTCACCCTTTACTGGTGCCAACTCTTCTCGTATTCCCATCTCAACCATGTCCAACCTAGCCTTAATTCCATCTTCTGTTTTTTCAGATGTATTTTGCAACGTGCCGATAACACTGTCAAATACATTTTTTTCTACATCCATAAAATCAATAAAATGTCTTACATACAGACAATTCCAGTATTGTAATTCAAAAAAAATTGATCTCTTTTTCCAACCAATTTTCGTAAAGTTTTTCGAACCCGGTTTACCAAAAGTAGTGTCCAAATTTTTAACTTTCTCAAACAATTGATCGCCTGTTAGTGGAGACGGGGTTGTACGTTCTTTTGAACTTCCATCGAATGATGTCTTACAAGAATGGTACTTATGTCGTCACGGTAGAAATTTTTGATGTCCTAGAAACACGGTTTTCGATGAATGTTTCAACTTAATTGATTGTGTACCTTCTTCGCAAACAGGACAGCCTTGAGTTCCTTTAATGCTATATCTTGACAAATTTCCATAAGCTGGGAAGTCATTTATCATCCCATACAACATGAATCTCAAAGTGAAATCTTCCTTTCTGTAAGCATCATACAATGTAACACCTGAATCCCACAATAATTTCAAATCTTCGATCAATGGAGGTAAATAAACATCAATATCATTACCCGGTTGTTTTGGTCCTGATATAAGCATAGAAAACATGATGTATTTTCGTTTCATGCATAACCACAGTAGTAAGTTATAATTTATCAACATAACCGGCCATGTACTGTGACTGCTGCTTTGAAAACCAAAAGGATTCACTCCATCTGTAGATAACGCAAGACGAAGGTTTCTCGACTCGTTTCCAAATTCAGGATACTCATGATCGATTCTCTTCCACTGAGGAGAGTCTGTCGGGTGACGTAGTATCCCATCTTTAATTCTTGTATCTGCATGCCATGTTAATTGTTTAGCAGTCTCCTCACTTCTATATAGGCATCTAAACCTTGGAATGATTGGAAAGTACCAGAAAACTTTAGTAGGACTAGATTCATCTTTCTTGTATCGATAAGCACCACACTTTGGGCATTCTTTAAGTGATTTGTGGTCCTTGCGAAACAGTATACAGTCATTTGGGCAGGCGTGTATTCTTTCAGAGATCATACCCATAGAGCGTAGCATTCGTTTGTCATCGTATGTTCGGCTCGGGAGCTCATTGTCTTCTGGGAGCATGTCATTCAAGAGGGCAAGTAGTTTCGTAAAACTGTCGTCACTCCACCCGTTATCTACTTTCAAATTATACAGCTTCAGTACGGCTGACAATGCTGTATATTTAGTGCAACCAGCATACAATGGCGTCTTTGCACAACTTTTTAACTTCTCAAACAATTTTAGGCAATCACGGAGTTCATCTTCGAAGGTCCTTGTCATTTTCTCAATACGATCTTCATCATCATTCACATCTGTAATCACATCCTCCATACGGTCATCTTCATTGTTCATGTCTGTAATCATATCAGATGATCCATTAAACACAGTGTCACCCCAGTCACTACCTACATTCGTTGTTTCCCCGTGTTTATTCCAACATGTATAACTTTGATCTATTCCATGACAGATCAAGTGTTCTTCCAACTCATCTGGACTAATTTGTTTTGAATAACAACAGCGTAAACACGGACAAAGGATTTGAGAAGAGTCACATGTATGATCTATTACAAACTTGATAAATTCTTTCACACCTTCTTCATACTATTTTGTCAACCGATTGGCATTCATCCATTCTTTATTTATATTCATCCTATTTAAAATCCATAGGATAAGTATATAGGTTAAAGGAGAAGGAATATGAGTATAATTTAGATAAAAAACAAGATACTTAAAGGAAATAAAGGAATAAATAAATACCAAAATAAAAAATATATTGGGAACCACTACAATCCCTAAGACTCACATCATCTAGATCTCTAAAACCCATCAAAGTTACTCGAACTCGATTTGGCAACACTGGGACCCAATTCTACCTAACCTTCAATACATGAGGATTTCTTGGGTACTCAGTAGGGAACCACCAATGTGGTTTCATAAATTCTAATTTTTAGTTATATGTGCATGTTTCATGCTCTGAATAAATAAATAATATCTAATAAATAAATAAATAAATCATCATTGATCCTCATGTTCGTAGCCTCGATCAACCATACCAACTTTGGCTAGTGCCAAAGTGTATTTGAGAACATTGTGATGACTATACCAACCATAACAATAATCATGAGGTCTTTCACCCTAGTATACATTGATAATTACCGTAGATATAAACTCACCCTGGTGAATATGATAATAACCTGGAAAACCCCCATCCCATTATCACAACTTGAGTAGTATCCATACTAGTATAAAATTGTTCCCAACAACTTAACCCCAGTAGTGCAGGACACTCAACCAAATAGGCCAAATACACAATAAGGACTGAAATCTCTCACCTATCCACTTTTCATAACAAATATAATCACTAATCAAAATCAATGTCCCTATTAGTAGTATCATAGACCTCACTACTATATAATTTTTTCCATTTCAATAAAATACCACCTCAAGGTAATTTTTTTAGTAAAAGTGCTGACATGAATTGGTCACCTAATTCATGCCCCAAAGGACTCAATTAAAAAAAAGAGTATAAGTACAAACACAAGGTTAAAATAACTTACACCAGTAGAGATTGAGAGAAGTATAAACCAAAAACACCAAGGAAAATCTGGACAAATATCTAGAAGCAATGAATGATCCAAACAACCTATTATCAACTATTCCATGATCTCCAAAAGGGGTTTTACTATCCATGGGGACAACACTAATCCATCTGGCTCGAAGGGAATCCAATGCCTTCATAAATTTTCTTCTCTATCAACTTGAGTTATGTTATTCATGCTGTTATACAGATGTTATTTGAAAATGAAGGGCTGAAATGAAACCTAAGAAAGACCTTAATACATTAAACCCAATTTTTAGAAAGGAAAACCATTAAAGGTTTGGATCAATAAGCTGTTAAGAATGAAGACCATCATTGCAACGTCACCATCCAATAAAAGCACATGATGTAGTGAAACACTCATCGCATGAGAGCATCATATTATTTATCAGTGTCTTACATGGTATAGCCTCATAATATTTACATGGTAATATTCCATACTATAAATAGTCTCAAGAGATGGCTCATGTCCCATTTCAATATATAGGTTTGTTCTGGGTCAGTCTACACCTCCAGCCTATCAACAACCTTACAATGTTATACCCACCCAAGTAGTCACATCCCCAAGGGGGATGTTCACACACTTTAGGATCAATTCAATAATGCCAAGGGCTCTGATGTATCACTAGTTCCATGTGTGGCCTATGGGAACAAATACATAAAAGTCACAGAATGTATTCCAAGAGGTCTCCGGGCTCCCCCTAATAAGGTCCTCTAAGTCACACTCACTCTAATAACACCCATTAAGGAATTTATAAATCCATAAAGAAATTACCAGGACCACATACCTATCTTATATGTTTCTACTATTTTAATTCCAAGTTGAAAACTTTTCCTAGGCTCGCTAAGCCTCGTCCATTTGTCTACCCCCATGATCAACTCATCAATATAGCTCCTTCCTCTCTCCAAAAAACCAAAATTATTAAATTATAACATTTATAATTAATTATCCAAATCAATTTAAACTTGTTATATTCACTAGAAACTCATCTTGTGGACTTTTCATGTCAGAACCAAGACCAAAAATCCATATAAGATCTGAAGTGGGATCTTAGTGCCATCTTAGGAAAAATACCCAACCAAACTAAATCAATAGACAACATTATATAATTTGATCCAATATCCATGAAAACTACAAAAGGAAACACAAATCCTTCATAATGATTGGTGACTTTCAGATACCATCATGATTCCTCTTATACATGAGGTAGGAAAACACCCCCATCAAATCAATATGATACCACCGTGCTCCAGTTTAATCACCCATAAAACCTAATCTAGATAAATCAAAAATCAATAGAAACTAAATATAAAGAATAAAATGGTAAGGAAGATGGTGAAATCACTTAGAATTGTTTAATAAATCCACTAAAAAACTCCCCATGGAAAGGAGAATGAAAGAGGAATAAGGGGGTGGGTCGATTGGGCATTGTATAAGAGGGAGGATAAGAAATGGGGGCTTCCCCTATTGGAATTTCAGAGGGAAAAAGATGAAAATATAATTTTAATGTTCTACACAATTTTCCAAACTATATATTAATAATGTGGTGGAACTTTACAAGAAAACCCCTTCAAATATTTGGTCAACATAGTTAACCAAACTATGCATTAATTATGTAAATTGGAACTACCTCAGTCTACAAAATTTTACATGTTTTGTATGAAATCATGAAAAAATGGTATGTTAATCCCTAACTAAAATCCACCTCACATGGTTTCCTCTAAGAAATCCCATGGTTAACCTTCACTAACCATGAAAGTCAACTATGTGATTTAGAAAGAGGACTGAAAACCTCATCATGCTCAAGGTTCTACATTGTTTCTCAAAAAATATGAACACAAAACCATGTTTCATTTGAAAAATCTCCAAAAAAACATCATATAAAACTAAAATAAAGCTTGTGAGACTCACCTGAGTACTTGAGGCACCTCTCAAACCGTGATGGAGGAGGAGGTAGCAGAGTAGGTAGAGGAGGAGGAGGAGGAGGTGCCGGTGGAGGAGGAGGATGAGGCAGCGGACTAGGAGGAGGGGGAGGAAGCGCCGGTGGAGGAGGAGGAGGACGAGGCTGCGGTGGAGGAGAAGAAGAAGGAGGAGGAGGAGGAGAGGAGGAGGAGGAGGAGGCGGTCGGAGGAGGAGGCGACGGTCGGAGGAGGAGGAGAAGGAGGAGGCGGCGGCCACAGCGGAGGAGGAGGAGGAGGTGGCAGCGGTGCAGAGGAGGTCTTCCGCGAGAGCTTGACCGGGTGCAGGGAGGAGGAAGAGGACCCGCGGGTTTTTAACAAATCCGTCTAAGCCTTTATCAGCGCTAGTAAAAAGCGCTGATAAAGGATGTATTTATCAGCGCTAAAATGAAAAGCGCTGATAAATACAACCTTTATCAGTGTTTTTCCGTTAGCGCTGATAAAGGCAGGCACATGCCTTGCCCAGTTTTGTGGTAGTGGTTTTTAAATTATAGTAATTTTTTAGTTTTTTTATTTTATAATTAAAATCTTAAAGATACTAAGGAATATATTAATCAATTATTTTTAATTTTATTCAATGAAACAAAATGATGTTTAATTTTTTTTGGGTTTATATGATTATATAACTAAGAAAGAAATTTGTTTTTTAGTAGAAAAAATCATATAAAAATATGGGATTTCATGTTCTTCCTCTAAAAAAATTATCCTTGAAATTTCAAATCAAACTCTAAGATGACGATATATGAGGGCACTTTTGTTTCAATACAAATTCTGGTTCTTATATTTCATCTTCAAACTTATGATTTAAACTTAATAATTTAAAAAAATAGAGTGGAATTATTTTATAGCACTTTATTTCTACAATCTAAGATCTCAGCTAGGTGCTTCTCATTAAATATATAATGGTCTATGAATCCCACCAAGCCACTGGTACATTTTATTTTGAGCATTATTTATTTATTTATCTATACTAATAGTTTTCAGGAGTTGGAGGTTGAAACCTTTTATTTTTGGGGAAATAGACCCTGGTGAATGGTTGGCGCATTATTAGTATTAACTATGTGGATAACTATTAGGGAGAGATATTTAGGTGATAATGGATTTTTTCATGACTTGAACATAGTTTTTCTAATAGTGTGGGTTTCTCCAGGAACTATGTAGTTTTGTTTTTGGAGTGGTAGTAGATCCCACATGATTGGGGAATTGTTTGAATAACTTTGCGGCCAAACCACGTGGTCATGTTTGGATCATTAAAAGTGTGGTTATTTACCAATTTACCATGGTCAGTATTGCATCCATTCCATATATTTTTCCTCCCATATTTTCATATAACTATATCTATATAATTGGATGTAACACCTCGATTCTAGTAACCTAGAGTTGGTGTTTAATTTATTATATTGGTCTAAGATACAATGGATTTCACAATGTAGGATCGATCGATTTATTAGTCTTGGAAAACTATATACATATATGATTCTTATATTATATTATAAATATAAAAACACCGCATGAAAACATTCTTACATCCTTGAAATCATACATAATATCCTTCTTCATATCCTAAAGAAAGGAAATAAAATAAAGTGTGAGCTCAGATGATCTACATGGGTTACATATATTAGAAGCTATCTTGAGTAAATAAGGCATAATCAATATTTTATAGTGGATAATTAAAACACATGACATTTAATCAACAATTTGAGTTAAAAGAACATCCATGGAGAATATAAACATCAAAATAAAATAGAAAATGGAATTAGAATTATTAATAAAGTAAATGCATAAATCCATACATTCATGAACTTTACATCAAGGTCTCATCTAAGTTATCAAGAATCTTACATTTAAGGCCTCTCAACCAAGACATAATTCTTAATAAATGGGTAGGTTTAAACCAATTACCTATCTAATATTGCATGCCTATTTTTTGTATCATAAGACATATTGATGCATTGAGGGGTTATCAATAATTGGGTCCCACCCTTCACATTCAAGTTCTATGAATTCCTCATATATATATAATGATTAATAAAATTTATTCTAAACCTTATTCATAAATAAAAATTTATCTATATGGAATCAAGAAAATAGAATATTTATTTAGTCAATGAAATAACTTTAATAATAAAATTCCTTCAACTGATACCATATATTAAAATGGTATATGGTTGGTACAACATCTAAGTGGTATAAATGATTCTATTTAAATCCATGATATTTAAAAAATATACATGGAGGAGAAAATAATTTCCAAGGAAATGATAGTGCATGATAAAGAATGTGATCATGAGAAAGTTAATGATCACAAAACCATGAATTAGTAAAGGATGAAAGAAGACTATAAATTCAAATGAAATGATGTTTTTTTAGTAAAACCAATATTTTGGGGAATAAAAAATAAAGTGGAATAAAAATATTTAAAATAACTTCCATGAATCTTTGTGTAAAAATGAGGATATATATCACTTTCAAAATTCCATTCATTACTTTAAGAAAATAATACCCTTTCTTTTAGTTCTTTTAAAAAGAAAAAATTACCAAAATATTGACAATAATATTTTCATTGAAAATAACCATGGAAACTTGTAAATTAATATTGATAATGTATAATGACTATGATGGTAAGAAGAAACAGTCAAATAGTATATGTAAAAAATATTCTATTTGTACTTTATTAGGAAATTTAAAATTACCTATATGGTAAACATTGAAAAGATTCATTTTTCAATCTTTGTAAAAAATGACAAAATCAGTTGAAAATAAACTTTATAAACATTTTAATCATAAATAATAACATTCTTGATACATTTAATGGAAACTAGACATAGAAGAAAAAGAGTTGGAAGTAAGACTTCAAAAAAATATTCTTTTTAAAAAAAGTCCCTTACATGTAACTTACTTATTGATTCTTGATAAAATTATAGAATAAATGGGTTATAAATATGTAAACATAAAAATAAACATATTATAAGAAAACAAATTTGTTTTAATATATAAAGATAATATGATTTTCCAAACAAAATCTAAACCTAAATAATGATGAAATAAAATTTGAATGTAACAGAAAACCCTTACCCTGGGTATCCACTTAGTTGTATATGTTTGAACCTCATGTATAATAAATTTAGATTTATTAAATACTTTATTAATATTTTTTTCATTTATATCCCATTTTAATGTCATTTTATAATGATTTGAAATCCATTCATTGAATAGTTCTTTCTTATATTGACTACTTAAGGTTTTTCGGTTAATTTATCCAAAATTACTTCGATATATTGTTCATGGTTAAAGGGGTCATGTAATGGTTAAATAATATCTATAATATTAATAATGAAATTAATATTTTTTATTCATTATATAAAATTCTATAATCATCCCAGCATGGTGATAAAAAATTTGAATCACATCGCTTCATGAAGGTGGTAGTCCACACATATGCAGGAGTGACATTATAATTTTACCACAAATAGAAGGGTAGGAAGGTATATGATATATTATATTTAAAAAATAATAATTATTCCATAAATATCATATATATTTAATTAATTCTTCCTTTATTACCATAAAATTAAAAAATGATGAAAAATGAAATGCATTGCTACGTGGAGATAGAAAGTTGTACGTACACACGAGCGATGGTTTCATTTTCCATAGGATGGAAAGGAAGTTGAAAATGTTTATAACATAATCATAATAAAATACATGTATATTGGGGATAATTCAGTAATTAGGTTCATATTTATTATATATATTTATAGTAATTATAATAATAGATAAATTTTAAATGATTCGGGTAGAACGATTACCAATTCTTTAAGATACCACTTTTGGCATAAAAATTAGGCCTTCTTAGGATGATATTAGGCTATGAAAAATACCTCAATAATTAGGGGAAGAAATATTTTATGTTTTTTGGGAAGTTATTGGATGATATATTGGGGTCAAATTATTTTAATAAGGTAAGAGAACATGTACCCTTTTATAAGTGAGGGGAGGGACACACATGGAATTACTTGAAAGATTTTAATAATATAAAGTCACTTTATTGTGAAAGTGGATCCAAATTTTCATATATTTTAATATTATAAGGGTAAGGTAAAAATATAACTAATAAATTAGGTTTAATAAAGTTTTTTGTTTTATATTTAAGTCTTATCACTTTATTTTTAACCCTTTTAACCCATTATACCCTTAAGAAAGGTGATAAATATTTAAAATGGTTACTATTCATTATGACAAAAAATTAAGTTAAACTTACTAAATAATATTAATTATTTTGATTAAAAATATTTAATCTATTTTATATGATTCAACTCCTATAATTTTAAGAAATTAATTTTAATATAAATTTTCAAAATTCAATGATAACTATTTTAATGAAAATGTTTTTTATGCTTAAAAATAATTTTACAAAAAAAATAAATTATAATATTTGTTCAAATGGTATTAATTGGATTATTTTAAATAAAATGATAATTATTTTTCATTAAAATTTAAATTAAATAAAAATATATCTTTTAAATACTTGATTAAAATAAATTAACTAAAAATGAAATTTATTTGAACAGAAATATTACTCAGATTTCCAAATTGTTAGGAATGTATTTATAAGTCAAACATTATATTATTATATGAATAATATTACTTATTTAATATATATTTGGTATATAAATTTTTTTTTCATAAACTTTTAAATTATTTTTATATCATTATAATGTCAAAAATTTATAGTTTAATAAAATTGGTATTTTTCACCATTCACCTAAAAATCAACTATTTCTAAAAAATATAAAAAATTAAACATATGATAATTTTCACAAGAATAATTCAAAAATAAAATTAATTTATTGTAATTAAATTTATAAAATTTGGTAATTTAGTTTTTAATCACATTCTTGGATATATCTATGTATATTATTCTATAGTTTCTTTATAATGAAAAGTTTACTTACTATACTTTAATATCAGATGTTACATTCTTCCCTCCTTAAAAAATTTCATCCAAGAAATTTATAAATTTTCACTTAATTAATATATTCTGGCTATTTATTCATCATAAATTATCCAGGATCCCTTGTTGCTTCTTATATTTTAGGACTTCCCTAAAGTACCTTAACCTATCAAATCATCTAATTCCACAACACTTCTTATTTAGTGTCAAGATTATAGATTGGGTCTTTATAGTAAAAAAAATAAGGTTCCAATTCTATTTCTTTATATGTGATCACATGTGATGGTTTTGGAATGTAAATCATAAATAAATAGATATGAAACAAATTATGAACTTTAGATAGGCCATGCGGCAATGCCAAATGGTAATCCATAACTCTAATTATTTACAGAATTTATAATGGTCTGTTTTAATTAGGACTTATTTTCCCTTTTTCTATGAACATTATAACACGATTCCATAGAGATACCTTCATGAAAATACGATCTACCACTTGAATTTATAAATCCTTCATTTTATCCATTCAAATAAGGGGTTTATTAATCAATACAAAGGGAATTACAATAAATTATTAATGTACACACCTCATACAAAATGTTTTCTTTGGAATATCTTCCCTCTTAACATGTAGTTGATGATACCTAGAATGAAGATAAATCTTTGAAAAGTATTTATCTCCTCAAAGTTGATTAGAAAAATCATCAATAAGTGGAATTTGATTTTTTTTAGTTATAGTAATGGAATTGATTTCCCTATAATCAATGTACAACTTCATAGATCAATCTTTATTCCTAACAAAAAGAGAAGGGGTTGCCTATGGTGAAACACCGGGGTATATAAATCCCTTATTACAAAAATCTTGTAGTTGTTTCATGGGTTCCACTAATTCAAGTAGGAGTACCCTATAGGTATTAGATACAGGTTTTTCATTAGGGTTTATATCAATAGAAAACTAAACTTTAATATCATCTGGGTATCTAGGTAGTTCTTCAAAAAACACATCAATGTATTCCCATATAATAGGTACATCCTCTATTCTAAGGATAATTTTTCCATTAATAGGTTGTTTCAATCATTATTATATAAGAATTTAATTATGGATAAATGTTGTAGGTGGATCCAAACATGATTCAGATGATTTAGTCTCCCCTCTAAAGGTAGAGGATTCCATATCTCAATTATGAATCATATTTTCCTTCTCTTGGAAATAATTTTTTTCATTATTATTTGAAATCTAATCCATACCAAGGAGTATATAAAAGTCAACCATAGTTATAATAATCAATTTTTCAAAAAGGGTATATCTATCTGTAATAATGGAAACTTACTAAAATATCCTTGTTGAAATGATATTTACACTAAGAGTCTTGATTAACAACAACCATATTAAGGTTGTTATGAAATATATAATTTTTTTTGGAAAATATAGAATATATAAAAGAGTAAAAAGACCCAGAATCAAATAAAGCATTATCTAAATATGAAATTATGATCAAATTACCTACCACCACATCTTTTGTAAATTACACCTTATATTTTTTGATCTTATACTATTAGAATTTCTCCCACATACTTTTCTAAGGAAAAATCTCTTGATTCTTGGGATATTGGTTTGAATAATTCCCAATATCTATATAGTTGAAGCACTGGATAGAAATGATTTCTTTCTTTCCCTTGAATTCATTGTCATTATAATCCCTTTCTCCAAACATTAAAAAGACTGTTATTCCCATTAAGAAACTTGGGTGTTTCTTTACACAATTATCACTTGTTGGTAATACCATATTCTAGTTCTTATTACTTGACACATTTATTTTTTTATTATTTCTCAACTGACCTCTTACTTTATTGATTTCTATTAAGGATATAACACTTATAAAATTATTTATCTATCTTGATATCGCTTGATACTATATCATCATATGATAAAAAAATTTAGAAACCAATAAACTTTATAGACTCAAATTAATTCCACAAAAAAATGGTCAATCTTTATTTCTGGATGATAAACATAGTTCGCAACATGCCTGTCTAATCTTGTAAAAATAGCCTCATAATCGAAAAAACATTCCTTTTCTTTATTATTTAAAGTGTGTAACTTCCTCTCCATTTTATATCATTGATCATGAATAAATTATTTGTCAAAGAATATCACTTTGGAAGTTCTCCATTTCATAATTTATATTTCATAAACCTCTTTAGTGTTTTAGATCAATGAAAACCATTGATCAACATCCCCATTTAGATAAACACTACCAGAATAACATTTCCCCTTCTATTACATCCCAAGGAAATAAAGATAATTTCAACGGACTTAATACATTGTTACGCTACCAATGGATTAGTATTTCCATAAAAATATAATGGATTATATTTTATAAAGTGAATAATGTTATAAAACAATAGGTTACTATATAAAGGCAATGTAATTCATTATAACCATTGACAGCTTCCCCAATATGGCTATCATTTAATCAGTTCCAACACCATATTCCTTGGATTATTCAACAATGAAACACCTATATTGACTATGAGTGTTTATTCATTTCCTTCCAATAGGATCCATATTTAAACAATGGAATACACCGAGTCAGATCATAATCATCATGAATGTTCAACCATAAAATAAAAATACCTATAATGATAAAAGTTCTCAAATACCCTAAGGTATTATCTCAATTATCATATTATCTATGATAATTTAAAATCAAGTTTCCAAGGTTATTACTAAACTACCTTTGATACCAACTGCAACACCCTGAATATAGTAACCCATAGATAGTGTTTACATTATTAAATTGGTACCATATACAAGGGATCTCAACATACCATATTTATTAAATTAATAGTCTTGAAAAACTAGATATATACATGATTCCCATATTACATTGTAAATATAAAATCATAGAATAACAAACATTATTACATCCTTAAAAGAATTAAAAATATCCTTCTTCATATCATATGGAAAGTAAAAAAGATATAGAATGATCCCAGAAACTCATTAAGGGTTATGTATAACAGAATCTATCATTATTGGATATGGAATAATCAATATGGAATAGTGGAAAATCAAAACACATGTCATTCAATCCATAAATTGAATTAAATAAATAACCATGGCTAATATCAATATATAAATGACATGGATAGATTAAATTGAATTATTATTAAAGGAAATTCATAAATTTTTACATTAATAAAATTTTCATAAAGGCCTAACATAAGTTATCATAAATCTTATCATTAAAGTCTTTTATCCAGGACATCATTATTAATAAATGGGCAGGTGTAAACCAATTACCCATCTAATATGTCCTGCTACTGTTTTTTCTCATGATACATATCGATGCATCGAGGGGATATCTATAATCAGGCCCAACCCATTGCTTGTTTTTCTATTTAGTTCCCCATATATGTTGATGATTAATAAAATTAATTATAAAAATGACTTTTAAATCAACATTTATCCATATTGAATAAAGAATATAGAACATTTCCCCAATAAATGATGTAAATATCTAAATAAACTTCCTTAAAATGATAGCGTATATAGAAATAGTATACGGTGTTGATAATATCAAAGTGGTTGAAAGGATTCCATTTAAATCCATGATACTTAATATATGTTCATGTAGGATAAAGTAATGTCCAATGAAATGATGGAGAATTATAAGAAATGCGTTCTAGAAAATTTAATGACCATAAAACCATGAATCGGTAAAGGATGAAAAAACACCATCAATTCAATAGAAATAAAGGTTTTATTGTAAAATCAATCCTTTTGGAATAAAAAATAAATTGGAATAAAAACATTAAAAATAAATTCTGAATAACTATGTTTAAAAATGAAGTTATAAATCACTTTCAAAATTATTTTTATTCCTTTAAGTAAATAATGGCCTCTCTTTCGAGATCTCTAAAACAATTATCAAAATATTGAGAAAAAAATACTTGAAAAATAAACATGATAAATTTTAAATTAATCTTGATAACTTTTAACATCTATGATGATAGGAAAGGATGTTGAATACATATATTTAAAAATAACATTATTTTTTATAATTTTGTAGGATGTTAAAGATAACTGATATGGTAAACATTTTATTTTTCAATCCTTTTTGAAGGATGTAAAAAATAGTTGAGGAATAACATTATAAACTTTTTAATCATAAATAATAATAATCTTGAACCATTTAAAAGAACCTCAACATAGAAGAAAAAAAGTTTTAAGGAATACTGTAAAATAATTTTTTTAAAGTCCCTTACATGTATCATACTTATTGATTCTTGATTAAGAAAGATAAGTAATGGGATAAAATAATGTAAATCCAAAAGATAACTAGAGTATAAGAAAATATATGGTTTTCATGATATTAGTATCATATAATTTTCCCAAATGAAATCTGAACATAAATAATCCCAAAATAAAATTATATTGTAATAGAAATCCCTTATTTTAGGTATTCTCTTAGCCATAAATGATTGATCCAAATTTATAAATAATTATAATTTATTAAATACTTTCTTAAGAAAAAATTTCGTCTATATTACATATAGGGTCATTTAATATTTATTTAAAATTCATTCATTGAATAGTTCATTATTACGTCGACCACTTAGGGTTGTTCAGTTAATTTATCCAAAATTAATTTAGTATATTATTCATGGTTAAATGAGTTATGTAATGGTTATATCATTTAAATAATTTTAATAATTTTATGAATAAAATTTTTATTCATTATATAAAATTGTAGAATCATTCATGCAAAGTAATAAAAGAAGTCTGAATCACATTGATTCGTAGAGGTGGTAGTCCACACTTCTGCATGACTGACGTTATCATTTTCCAATTGATAGAAGGGTAGGAAGGTAAATGATATATTATATTTAAAAAAGTATAATTACCTCATAAATATAATATATATTTCATTAATTCCACCTTTATATATATATAGATAAAATGGTCATGAATAATGAATTTTACCGCTTTATAGAGATGGTAGGTTATACGTATGCACAAGTGATGTTTGCATTTTCCATAAGATAAAAACAGAGTTGAAAATGGTTATAAACTAATAATAATGAACTCTTAGTATATTTTTGATAGTTTATTTATTATGTTATGATGGATACAACAAATTTAGAAGAAGTAGAATAAGAAAAAAATCTTTGAAGGTGTTCGGTAAGATGATTACCACTTATTTGAGACATATCCTTTGGCTTACACCTTAATCCTTCTTTGGATGTATTTAGGGTAATAAAAGGATCTAAATAAATAATTTAATAAATATGGTAAGGTTTTTTTAAGGTATTATATGAGATTTAGTTATCAAAATTTGTGAATAACAGAGGATAAGAGGATCCCATTTATAAGTGAGGGATGGGACACACATGGAATTCCTCAAACTTTTTTAATAATATGAAGTCATTTTCTTGTGAAAGTGGTTCAAAATTTTCATATATTAGAAGATTATAAAGTTAAAGTTAGAAAAAAAACCAACTAATGAGGTTTAATAAAGTGTTTTTTTATTGAAGCTATATCACTTTACTTTTAACCCTTTTAACCCATTTTACTCTTAACCGAGGTGATAAATATTTAACATGGTTACTATTATTTATAAAAAAATTAATCTATGCTTATTATATATATTAATTATTATAATTAAAAAAATGGAATCAATTTTACATGATTCAGAGTTAATTAAATTTAATATAAGTTCACAGAACACAAAAAAATTGTTTTTATATAAATGGATGTTTGAAGAATAAAAATTATTTTACAAAACAAATAAAGTATAATGATGATTATAAGGGAATTAATTTCATTATTTTAAACAAAATGAGTATTATTTTTCTTTAAAACAAAACAAATCCCAAAATATACCATATAAATAACTGATTGAAAGAAAATAATTAAAAATAGTTTTTATTTAAACAAAAACATTATTTAGATTTAAAAAATGTTAATCATATATTTATACGTTAAAAATTATATTTTTATATAAGTTATATTACTTAAGTAATATATATTTAGTTTATAAAAAATGCCTCATAAAATTTAAATTAATTCTTATATCATTATAATTTCATTAAAGTGATAGTTTTTTAAAATCAAAATGTATCACCATTCACCTAAAAATATAATATTTCTAAAAAATATAAAAAATTCTTCCTAAGATAATTTTGACATGATAAATTCAAAATTTTAATTAATTTATCTAAATTAAATTTATAAAATTTGTGAATTTATTTTTTAATCGTATTCTTGGATAAATATATATGAATTATTTTATAGTTGCTTTAGAAAGAAAATATTACTTACTATAATTGATTCTTGGGCTTTACATTGGGGCTTCTTCCCATTTGATTATTGGTTCATTATCCTTGGAGTTTAGTTATTTTATGTTTATTTAAGATTTTTTCTCCATGATTTCTTTGTCTTTTCTCCTTATCTCACCATGTTCTTTAATTTTAAAGGAGCATGGAAACCCTATAATGCAATTTGGATAAAAATAGGATTATTGATGGAGGATTTGGGTCATTTGTTTATGGTCTTGGTGTAAAGAGATATATTTCTTTCAAATAAAGTGTTATTTTGTGAAGGTTACATGTTTTCATTTTTTTGTTAGATGTATCTATTTAAAAGTTCTTTTCCATATATAACCATTAATTATTGATTGTATTTAGTTTTTATTTATTAAATTTACTTTAACTTATGTCATAAATGATGGTTTACTCATTCTAGGTATGATTCATGGAGTTTTATAGTAATTTTATGGTTTAAAGTGGATTTTTAAAATAAAATTATTTAAAAACATGTGATGTGTTTGATAAAAGTACTAAAGAGGATTTATGATTTTAAATGGATTTCAAAAGGGGTAATAAAAATGGTTTTACCCTGAGAAAAGTGTTTTATTATTATGGATATGTTTTGTTTATAAAATTTGAACTTTTTATGTATTTATGTGATTGTGATTTGTTGAATATGGGAGACCTTGTGTGTGTTTGTGGTGACTTAGGCACTTTAAAACATAGCCTATATTGTGGAATATCTAGGGTGGGTTATCTAAGGTAATGAGACAACCTTTAGTAGGAATTCTGAGGGAGCTTCCAGAATGTTTCCATGTGGATGGAGAGTTCCAATGAAAGTATTTTTGGGCATGGGGAAGACCAAGAGAGATTCCAAACTTACTATACAAACTTATTCATCTAGAAAACTATGTCTTAGACAAAGTCACACTAGAATCCATTAGTCAAATCCTATGATAATTATTGAGTGTTCCTAGTTTCATTTGGATTCACATGTTTTTTTATGAGACCCTTTTTTTTATATATATTATTTTTCTTATAGTCATGATTATGTTCATTATTATGACATTTTCTCAGGAGTTGATCATGTTTATACAGGATGGATTCACTTCCTTTTTATTTGAGCCTTATTTACTTACACTTTGAAAAGATGGGTATTTTAATAAAAACCAAATGGATTTTAAAATTGATGTTTTCAAGTGAACTTATTTTAAATTTTAACTTATTTTGAAAGTGTTTTTCAAAATAGAGTGATTGGATTTCATAGATAAAGGACTTACATAGATTCATGGTGGTGTCTTATTGGTATTTATGACTCACACCCTATATATTCCTTTAGGTGTATAAAAAACTTGTTTTTTAGGACACAGGTATGGATTATGGAACTATTAAATTATATGGAGCTTCTATATTATTGATTTTTGTGATTTTTTTTCATGTTGGTGACTATGGTCACATGGAGTTATTTTGTGTGGATAAATTGTATAATTTTTACTATTTGGGATTTTATATATTGGAATATTTTTCCTTGGTCCCTGTTTGGATCTTTTGAATGTGTATATCATGTTTTTTCCTTGTTTATACATTATGAAGCAATTATGTTTATGATATCTTCCTTGGTTAATTTCTATGTGTACTCCCTCTAGATATTTAAATTTTTTATTTTTTCTTATTTGGTTGGTGTGGAAATATAATTAATGGATGGTTCATGATATAATTTTAAGGTTGAAACCATTATCAAATGGTTATCTATGATTCCATGGTGCTTATCACTATCCTGTGGTGATCGATAATGCATTTTTGTCCTTATGGAGGAATGACATGGGTAACGAGTCTAGTCAACCCAAACTGGTTCATTAAAAATTTATATAATATCCCTCTTGTTATTTGGGGGTTAGTATTAGACTAGAGATAGGACCATCATGGCTCGATAGGTAGGTGTAGAGGAGTTCCTAGACAACTCTTCATCATTCCAAAACTTTAGTTTCCCTGGGTGTTCGGGATTTATTTTTTAAATTTGGACTCACTTTTGGGTTATTTTTATGATATATGATATTTTCATCATTGGATATAGATTTTCGAAAGAACCCATGACCAGTTTTGGGAAACTATTAGTTTAAAGTTTAAATGGGGAAGAAAATTAGAGACGCACAATTTTAGTGTGTGTTCAGTAATAACCATGCAGATCTTAGGATACTATGTCTAAAATCTTCCAATAAAATTTTTCATAGTGGATTCACAATTTTCCAAACCATGCGGCCAAACCGTGTACAATGATTTTTTAAAAATTTTCATATCTTGACCCTTCCTTTATTTTAAAGTGTTGTTCATGTTGATACTATCTATTTTAGATCTATTTTAAGGGTTTTTATGGTTTAATCTATGTTATTTGATATTCAACTATATATTGACTGAGTTTGTATCTTCTGTTTCTAGACAATGCCTCCCATAAGGGCCTATTATAGATAAAGGGAGGGAGTTGTGAAGAATATTTCATAAGAATACCCTCAACTTGATCTTGTTTTGGTGGATTAAGTGATCCAAACAATTCAATCCTCAGGTTTGGATGTTAAAAGAGGTCAGGTACATACATTAGACCATGCTCAAGAGTTCACTAAGAAAAAACCACCAATCTCCCATGGTGAAAAAGGTACCCATGAGCTTGAGGAATAAATCAAAAGTATTGGTAATATATTTATTTTTTCTGAATACCCTTGATATCATGAAGATGGGATTCAGCACATACATGTTGAAAGGAATGGGTATAAAGTGGGGGGAATCTATGGTGAAAGTTAATAGGTGTGAATATCTCACCTGAACTACCTTTAGAATGACTTTTAATTAGAAATTTTACCCTGAGATACTAACAGTGGTGAAGAAACAAGAGTTCATGACTTTTGAGGAGGGAGATCATTTACTAATGGAATATAGTACTTGGTTTGTGGTGTTTGTTAATTTTTCTATTGAGATCCTTGTAAATGAATACCTTAAGGATCAATGTTTTTAAATGGGTGCCAAGGCTGAGATTAGATTAATTCATATTCTTATCTTTCTACTGACTTATACTGAGGTGATAGATAAAGTGGTGATGGATGAGGTGGAATTTGTAAGGAATATAGGTCTTATTGGGGTTTCTTTAGTATTTTGTGACATCCATAGATCTCTCTCCATCCATACAAGGAAGTAGGATGGACTTCAACAAGGAAATGGTAATGGTGCTAAATATTTAGTTGGTTTGGCACCTATGGATTCTTATGGGTATAATATGGTGACTTTCTATTAGTGTGGTAATCATAGACATATAATACATGATTTCCAAGAGTCTTTGAGGACATGCCATTGGTGTAGAAATCAGGGTCATTTTCAATTCATCTATAAGACTACCATCTAGGGGAGTAGAGTTGGTTCTTGCATTTACAAGGTTTCACATGTGAGATCATATGCTTATATGGATATTGTATTTTCTCTTCGACTAGAGGGGATTCTTAACTATAGAATAAGGAATTGGGAGGAACTGATTAAGGCATCTTTATATATAATATATGGCACCCAAGTAGTCTATTTACAAGACAGTGACTATGAGAGGTATGATGTTTATAAATTCTTTTATGGGTTTAACCTTTTTGATATAGGTGCTTCCTATTCCATTATCTCATTAAAGTTGCTTGATACATTGGGTATATGAGATGGGATAGTGCAAATTTTGATGGTCCTTATTACCCCATTGGAAAGGAAGAGTGAGTTAGGTTTTAAGTTATTATATTGTCTAGTGGGAATTTCACAGATTAGACCTAAAAGTTTTTAACCTAATCATCGGTATGGATTGGAAAATAAGTTTCAAATATCAGATTGAATGTTATCTCCACAAGGTCCAATTTTTATTTCTCGAAGAGAGATCTCACTTATTCCAGGGTGAGTAGGATCTGAGGTCATAGAGGGTTGGGCCTTTTTTTGAATATGGGTTATATTTCGTGTCATACATCTATGTTGTTCTTTAATGTTGTGGATCAGGATTCATGTGGTAATCTTATATTGGTTTTTTACCAGAACCCTTGGGTGTTTCCATATAATATTTCTAAGCCCAATGGGGGGGGGCTTGTTTACTACTGATATGATCCTAAGGATAAATACCATCTGCTTACAATCATATTATATAGATCTTACAAATTTAAAATAGATAACGATTAAACTAAAGGACCATTAAATCAAGGGGTTTATTCATCCTAGCATTTCACCATGGGAACCTATATATTTTTTTTATAAAGAAGACCTATGAGAGTATATGAATTTTCATAGATTATCTTAATTTTAATCAGGTGAATGTTTAGAACAAATTCTCATTTCCCCATATCAATGATCTTTTTTATTAACTCATGGGAGCTTGAGGGGTTTCAAAAACTAACCTAAGTTCAGGGTATCCCAAGTTGAGTTTTCGGGGGGAGGATGTTCCCAAGATCTCCTTTAGAAGCCGATATGGTAATTTTTAGTATCTAGTTACATAGTTTGTCCTTACCAATGTTATTTTTGTCTTTATAGATTGATGAACCTCATCTTTCACTACTTTTTGAACTCCTTTATGGTTTTTGGTTTTTAATCATGTCTTGGTTTATTCCAATATGGAGGACCATGGAAACCATATAGAGGATTTTTTTGGGAACATTAATGATCATCACTTATATGCTATGTTTTCTAGATGCATGTTTTGGATCTATGATTTAATGTTTTTGGGCTATGTGATTTTCGAGAGGGGAATTTCTGTGGACCCGAAGAAGATCCAAGAGGTTATGTCTTGGGAGTGGCCGAATAATATGTTTGAGATGATGATATTTTTGGACCTGGACAAATATTATATACATTTTTTTTCAGGACTTATCTGGTATATCTAATCCTATGACAACATTAAACCAAATAGGGGTGAGGTTTGAGTGGGGTGAGAAGTTATGAGGATAATTGATCATTTCAAACATAAATATTTCATTATTAGAGATGAATATTCAATATATTTTACAATAATTCATAATTGGGGACTATAAAGGTTTAGTGTCTTTGAAAACTAGATATGTAATCATCTTATTTCATGAAATATTTTAAAAATATCCCAAAAATATCTTCTCACATATTAAAATTCTTAGAAATAACATACTTAAAACCTTTATTAATTACCTTGGGAAAGGAAACACTAGAAATGGTGACCTTAAATGATCATTTAGGGTAAACATATTAGATATTATTCAACTATAATAAGTAAGAAAAAGGGTTTAATAACCTAATAATAACATAATTAATTCATTCCTAATCAATTAATAGATCATTAATCACAAGTCATAGAATAAGGATTTTTCATAAAAAAGATAAAAGTAATAAGAGTGGAATATTTAATAATTGATCATGATATGTGAGAGAATATCATAAAAATATGAATGTGAAAAACCATAATCTTATACCATTGAGAATATGTATTAATAGTAACAAGTTCTCTAATTAATGTAATAATATGTAATAAAGTCCTCACGTAAACTTATCCACATGAAACTTGGTCTACATATAAACTTATGGACATGGAACGACGTCCACATATAATGTTGTGAACATGAAATAAAGTTCAATCATAACATATTTATATCATGATTTATCCATATTTAACTAATGAATTAGACAAATAATACTAACCCACACATTTCATAACCTTAAACCATAAATTTTCTACAATATTATAAAAACATTAATCATTTTTTCATATTATAAACCATGGAAAAGAAACAAGTTTAAAAAAATTCATCTTAACTTAGTTAACCCATAGAAAAGTAATGGGTTTCATAGAGTCATCCCTAAATATACATTATCATAAATCATATAGAGAAAATATGTGGATGGTATCATTGGATCATATCCACATTAAAGGATAAGTAACATCAACGAATGTTATCATAGATTAAAAATTCATTTAAAATATCACTGGAATATTTCTTGTGGAAAATTCCATTTTCAATTTGAAATCACTTATTTAAAACAAAAAAATCAAAAAAATTTAAGGAAAATTTTAATATTAAATTAATTTCATAATTTTGTAAATTTATCTTCAAATATAATAGTAGTCATGATAGCGGTAAAAATTGTTCATGCAGTATACATTAAAACAAATATTCTATCCACACCTTTGGTAAAAGGCACCTAATTTTGGAAAAAAATCAAAATGATTATTTTTAAATATTTTTGTAGAAATTAAAATATGGATAAAATTTGATTTAATAAATCATTTTACATTATTAAAAAAAACTTGGAAACATTTTAAATAAAATATGGACATTGAATAAAAATATTCCCGACCAAGGAGAAGATAAAGATAGGTATTCTTAAAAAAAAATCATAGTCATTTAAAGTACCAAAGAGAGGAAAATGGTACTATTACTTGAAAATTTCAATAATAACCAGAGTATAAGAAAATGTATGGGATATAAAGTATAATATATATATAATTTCCCTCAATAAAAATTTAGTATAGACATCCCAAAAATGAAATGAGATAGTATCATAAATCCTTACTTGAAGTCTCATCATTCTTTGTATGAATTCAAAAATCCATTATAATAAATATATTTTTTTATAAAACTATTATATAAACATTTTAGTACATATAATTCCTTATATTATTTACTTATAACATCATATCACCCTTTTCTTAACAATTATTTATTAAAATTGCTATTTTGGGTGATAAATATTTTGTTTTCATGCATGTTTCGATTCAACAGTTCTAATCCTTGTAATTTGATCATGGTTCCATATTATTTAGAATTTTAATTATGTAATTATTATTATATTTAATCATTATATACAATTTTATAACTATTTATATATATTGGTGATGAGAAATGAATTACATTACTTTGTGGATATGGTAATTTGTACATGCAATTGATTGATGTTTCCACTTTTTTTATGGATGGAATAAAAGAAAGGTAAATAATAATTAAATATTAAAAAATAATTATTAAATAATAAATATCATATATATTCATTAAATATATTTTTATTACCATCCATGTAAATAAAAAATAAAAAAAATGAATCATATCATTTCATGGAGGTGGTAGTCCACATGTACGAAGAAACAACACTATCATTTCACAATGGATGGGAAGGTAAGAAGATTGATAATATAAAATAATTATTGAATAATAATTATTTCATAAATATAATATATAAACATTAATTAAACCATAATAAAAAAAACCTTGTAATATGGTGAGGTAAAATGAATTATATCACTATGTAGAGGTGGTAGTCCACATGTACGCACAAGAAAAACATTCATTTATCATTTGATGGAAAAGGAGATTAATAAAGGTATCTATATTGAAATAATAATATCTTGATATATTCAGGATAATTATTTTATTATATCATCATGGTTATAACATAATTGAAGGATTTATAAGAATAAATAAAAAATAAAACATTCGGTTAAGAACTACACCTCTTCTTCAGACTACGTCCTTAGGTTTATACCTAAATCCTTCTTAGGATGGTATTATCGTAAAAAAAGGACATATAGGACATGGGGATGGATTTTATTAAAGTATTTTTATAGGTATTGTCTGATATAAGTGGATCTTGATGTGTATATAAGAGAGGAGAGGTGGTGTCCTTGTATAAGGGAGGGAGAGGACACAGTTGAAATTTTTAAATGATTAAAATATATTAAAATCTTACTCAAGAAAAATAGTGCCAAAATGGATCATATTAAAATAATACATGTTATAGAGTCAAGAAATGACTATAAAATGGGATTTATACAAGTTTTTAGGTTATTTTAACCCTTAACACTTTAGTTTAACCACAAATTAACGCCTTTTAACTTTTACTATAGTAATGATTTTTTACCTCAAAAATTATTCATAATGACCAAAAATAAGCTGAAATTATTATATAATATTAATTAAAATTATTAAATATATGGAATAAATTTTATTAAATAAAATCTCCATAAGTGGATGAACTTATTTTTAATATAAACCTGCAAAACATGATGAAAAATGGTTTCCTAGAAAAATGAATTTTTAAGTTTAAAAATGTTTTTATACTAAAATTAATAATAATATCAATGAAAATGAAATTAATTTTATTATTTTTAAAAAAAATTAACTAATTATATTTTAAAAACTATTCAAAAATAAATGAAACATTTAAAATACATGGAAATAAATGACAGTTTTCATAAAAAATTATTATCTTTTATTATTCACCCAAAAATAAAATTTTTCATAAAAATCCAGAAAATTTCCCCTCAGTTAATATTATCATTATTATTTTAAAAATAATCTTAATTTAATAAAATAATTTTTTTTAAAATGTTTTAAATTAATTATATTGTATGTTCACAAAATCCAACAAAAAACATTTTTTAAGAAAAAATATTTTTGAAACATAAAATGACATTACTGAAAATTGTGTACTTATTTAATATGAATTAGTAAATAAATTTACATTATAAAAAAACTTTATAAATATTTTTCATAATCTTTTTATTAATATTCATACTACCAATTTAATGGGTAGGCTATACCAGTCACATTTAAATAAAAATAATTCAATAGTATATCCCTGTTCGTTTAAACATAGTGTTGTGTGTAATGAAAAGTATCAAAGAAATTAAATTTATTTAAAGGGAAATATATCATAAAATCTCATGTTATTACATTCTTCCCCATTACAATAATTTCTCCTTCAAAATTTCATCACTATCATATAAGAAACTGAGGATACTTCTACCTCATCATATCTTCTAGTTCCCACTTAGCTTCCTCAAATTTATGGGTTCACCGTAAAACATTGAAGATGTGAGTGTTCTTATTTTGAAACACTTTCTATATTCAATCCAAAAATATACACTAGTTTTTTCCTAATAATATATATAATACTTCTATGGTATAACCTCTTAATTCAGTAATTGTAAAGGACTAGGTATGTAATTCCTCAAGAGAGATACATGGTACACATCATGAACTTGTGATAGATTAAATGGAAGCACCAAGAAATAAAACACCATACCAATAAGATCGATAATATAAAATTGGATGGCATATCTGGGGCACAACTTCCCATTCTTTCCAAATCTCATAACCTTTTCACATAGAGAAAATCATAGGAATACATTCTCTCCATCTTTGAATTCCAAATTTAACTGATGATTGTCAGCATAACTATTTTGTTGACTCTATTATACCTTGATACACTTCTTAATGGATTTATCCTTCTCTATCATTTCGTCATTTGGATCATGTTCTAATATATTTATTCTCCAACATCATCCCAACATGTTATATTTTTTGATTTCCTTCTATATTGGGATTCATTAGTATCAATTTGAATTCTTGAGTTAAAGCTATTATTGTAAAAAAATTATACCAAAGGAAGGTGTTGATCCTTAAACACATTTAAATATATAGAGTAGAATCTCAACATATCCTCCTGGATTTTTATGGTACTCTCATACTGGATATATATCTAAGGATGATATATAGTGTTAAAGTTCAACTCTATATTTAATCATTTTTAATACCTTCTCCTTAACTTTAAGGTAAACCTCATATCTTGATCAGATATAATAGAATGTGGCACTCCATTAAATCTTATCTCTTACATAATATAATAAATATTCCTCAATATGTTTCTATGGGTTTTAAAGGAAGATAATTTCCCCATTTTTTGATAACTTTTTTTAAATATTTTTTACAATAAAATTGATATTTATTATCATTTTTATTAGATTACTAAAAATGGTTTTTTTATGGTATGTAATGGAAATTTTACTTTTTTATGAAGAAAATTTCAATATATTAATTTTTTATTTTAAAACATAAAACTTGGGAATTATTAATGAATGTGGGAATATGGAGTGAACCTAAAACCTTATGATACTATTTCCATTATATGATGGGTGGGTATATTAAATCCCTCCAATTTATTCTGTAATTAAATGACGTTAACTGATATAATTTAATCATAGAACAATATGGATGGAGTGGATTAATCATATGAAGTGATGGAGTTAACTAATTTAAGTTACTCTTAAGATAATATGGAAATATTTAATTACTCCTATGATGTGATAGAGTTAACTAATGTAAATACTTCTAAGAGAATGTTAGAATTATCATTTTTTGTGATTCTGTGATTAAATCATGTTTACCCAAGTTTTTTACATGGTTATTCTATGATTGAAATGGGTTTTCATGAAAATATTTTTTTTTCAAAAGGTAAACAATGAATTTATGATTTAAAGTAAAGTCTAGGATATTTTAAAGGTGAAGGTTTTGTGTTTATGGTAAATCTTTCATGAATTATAATTTTTACGTTATGCTTGATAATAAATTTATTTATAAAACAAATTGTCCAAAGAAGTTTATTTCAAGAGTAAGTGATTTTTTTAACACCAAGCTTATTATGAGAAAAGGGAAATTTTCATATGGGTTTTAATTTTTTTCAAAGGAATAATGGTTTTTCTTTATTTTTATATCCCTTACTAATATTCATTTACTCATTCCTTGTTTTCCAATGTATTTAACAGGGATTAAAAATGATAAATAACTATATAGAGGATTATATTTATAATATGGGGATTCATCTTAAAATAAGAAAAAACGTTATGAATGAAACAAGAGTTCAAATTTGAGAATACTTTTTTGGGAAAAATCAACATTGAGTAGAAGTGCCCACTTTTTATTTTAAGGCTTTGATATGTAAGAGTTTTTCCAAATTCTTTAAAACTCTTAAATAAAAATATCTTAAAAATCTAAGAAAGTGAGACCCTTGTTATAAATTGTGTATTTAAGGGTTTTTTGAGTTATGAGGTTTTATGATTCCTATACACCCCAGTTAATTGAATTAGAACACGTTTATTTTAGTGAACATGTCATGTCAGACCTTTTATGGTTATGTGACAAGGACATATTACAAGAATTTTAAATTCATTTAGAATGGAATTCTAGGATAAAGGTATATTTCATGGGATGGAATGAGATTTATTCATGAGAACCCATTTCTTGTTGGTCATGAAGGGATTATAAAATCTCAAGGTCAGGTTTGGTTCATGGGTAGTATGGCCATGTGAGATATGTGGTGGGATCTAACAGTTGGGTTATAGCCCACCAAGCTAATCATAGGGAATATACCCTAAATAAGGATGATATGATGATTATAAAGAGGTAATATGGATCTCTATGTGGGGGCGTGATTTCATTAGGAATATATACTAATTAGAGGATTGTCTATAGGGTATATAGACCTAATGGAGGTAATGTGAGGTATCAATGGGAATATGGCACAATGATCAAGGCTGTCCAAACTCATGGGGAATATAGACTATTGAGGGAGGAAATAACTTTCTTCATGGTGAATAAAGTGTAACAATCCTAACCCTAGTAGCCCAAATCTGATGGTTACTTTATTACATTATCACCTGATACAAGTGATTTCATCCCAAGGGATCTAATAGTATAGTATTCTTGAAAAACTAAATACATGTTTCAATCACATATTAAATTTTAAAACATAAAATAAAACATATTATTTTATTTAAAAATGTTAATATTATCTATAGCATACACTTTTAAATCAATCATAGTACACTTCCAGTTATCCTAGGAAAAGGAAATAAAATAAAAAGGAGAGCTCAGATTCTCAGTAAGAGAATGCATACATCGATACCTATCATAAAATAAATAACACATAAAAAATATGGAAATAATAAATAATTATCAAATAATTCCATATAAATAGTCACATGATCTTAAAACATATCCATGGATAAAATAACTATTAAAATACACACATGGACATCAATAACGGATTTCATAATAATGAATTACATAATGTTTGACATCTTAAACTTACCTTCGAGGCCTTAATCCATGAAATATTACATAAATGGGTAAGGAATATTCCAAATACCCAGTATTTTTGTCTCATGATACCTACCAATTATTTATGGGATATTTAATTATATTCCCCACCCATCACTTAATAATTACAATGAATTAATTATATGAATAAACAATACAACTTAATCAAAATTCCATAATAATCAACAACTATCTATATTGGATGAAAAAACATACAGAATTTCAATTCTTTCCCTAGTTAAAGTGATCATAATCTATATAGAAAAATATTTTAGATGTCATTATTAGATTATATCCCTATTAAATCATAATTTTCATCCAAGTATTTTGAAATATATGGAAATACATAAAATAGATCACCAGAATATTTCTTTATAAAAATACTATTTTAATTTTTAAATCACGTATCAAAAATATATAAATTTCCAAAATATAAGAAAACAAAATTTATTTTAAAATAAATACTGAAACTTTTAAATTAATCTTCAGGGAAAATAATCTTCAGGACTTTGGGAAAGGTAGTTCTATAGTAAGTAATAAAATAAATATTTTTTTCACACCTTCAGTAAAGGTGCCTCATTATAAAAAAAAAATATTTTATGGCTTTTTATAGAAATTAAAACATGAATAAAAATGAATTTAATATATAATTTTATAATATTAAAAGTATAATTTAAAACATTAAAAAGAAAATATCAATATGAAAGAAAAGGTTCCAAACTGAATAGAAAAAAGTTGGTTTTCCTTAAAAACATTATTATAAACTTTTGGGTACATAGATAGTATAAAATAATAGGAAAAATTTTAATTTTCATAAATAAAAAGTGGATGGTAAAATTTATGTGTTTAAAATAAAAATATTATAAAATTACCCCAATGTAAATATAAATATAAACAATCTCAAATAAGGATGAGATTGTGAAATAAACTCTTAACTCAAGTATAATTTTCTTCGTAAGTGATTTTACCCTCCTATATAATAAATTTAATTTTCTATATTTATATACCAAAAATATATATATACTTATTATAGCATATATTATCCACTTATAATATTCTAACACCCATTTATTAATTATCATTTTTTAAAATCATCATTTTCATGTGTTAACTATTTCATTTTTCATATAAGTTTCTATTCAATAGTTTCAGTCCTTGAATCTTTATCATGGTTACATAATCTATAAGATGTTAAAAATGATATAAATATCATATATATTCAAAAAATACATATTTATAATCATGCTTTAATGGTATACATGAAAAATGAATTACATCACTTCATGGAGGTGGTAGTCCACACAAACGCATGTGTGTCATTATCATTTTTTGACTAGTGGAATCGTAAGAAGGTAAATGATATATAATATTTATAGATTCATAATTATTTTATAAATATAATATATATTCATTATATCCATCCAAGTAAAATTTTGATATAAAATGAATTACACCACTACATGTAGAAGGTAGGTCATACGTACGTACGAGCAATGTTTTCATACATAGGAAAGAAAGGAAATAGATAAGGGAAGAACCACTATAATAATAAAATTTAAGTATATTTAAGATACTTATGTTATTATATGATAATTTTTATATAATATATGAAGGAGGTAGAAGAGAAAATAAAATTAAAACACTCGGTTAAGATCTAAACCTCTTCTTCAGAAAACCACCTTTGGTTTACACCTTAAGCCATCAAGTATGGTTATTTGATAAAACCAGAGACTATAAGTCTTGGTTAAGAAGGTATGGAATGTATTTGGGAAGTAATTTTTTAATCTAAGTTGCTAAAATGGGTTAATAATATAGGTTAAGTGGTTCCATTTTCTAAGTGTGGGAAGGGACACACTTGGAATTACTTAAAATATTTTGAAAATATAAAGACTATTTCTTATGAAAGTGGCTCCAAATTGTCATATATTAAAATATGATAATATTAAGGTATAAATCCAACCAAAAAAATAGTTTTATAATATTCTAGATGGAGTTTTTACCCTTATATCTTAGTTTAACCCCCACCCCTGGTAAACTCGATTTAACCCTAACCATGGTAACAAAGTTTTATTGTTTTTACTATTCATTATAAAAATAAATTTAGTTATAATTATTACCTAAAATTAATTATTATGAGTCCTAATATATAATACATTTTATATGATTCAATTTCTAAAAGTGCTAGAAATTAATTTTAATATATGATCACAAAACGCAATAAAATCATATTTTGGAAAAATGATTGTTCTAAGAAAAAAATTGATTTTATAGAAAAATAAATTATAGAATTAATACCAAAGTAATTAATTGGATTATATCAAATAAAATGATACATATTTATATTTAAAACAAAAAATTAAAATCAACCATTTAAATACCTGATTAAGAGTAATTAATTTAAAACTATTTTTATTTGGACAAAATCATTACTTAGATTTCTAAAATGTTAAGAATATATTTCTACGTTAAATTTTTTAGTCATATATAAATTATATTAATTATTAAAAAAATTATATAAAAAAATGTTTTTTGATATTTCAAGTTATTCTTTTATCATTATGATGTCATAAAAGTGACTATTTTTGAAAAATTTATATTTTTCACTATTCACCCAAAAATCATCTATTTCTAAAAAAATATAAAAAATTCACACTAAGATAATTTTTACATGGAAAATTAATAAAATAAATTATTTTCATAAAATTAAATTTTAAAATTTTAAAATTTAGGTTTTAATCATTTTTTCAATAAAGTTATGTCTTTTGTGTTACTGTTTCTTCGAAAAGAAAAACTTACTATAATTAAAGCTTAGGTGTTTCATTCTTACATAAAAATTTATCCATGAAATTTTTATAATTTCTCATCCTTAACATATGTGGGTATTTCTTTATCATACCGTCTTCAGGTTCCCACGTCGCCTCTTTTCTCTTAGAATTCCTCCAAAGTACCTTTACTAGTTTAGTCATTCGACTCCTCAACACTTTTTCTCTACTGTCAAGAATTGGGATAGGATTTTCATAGTAAGATAAATTGGGTTCCAATTATATTTAATTAGAGGTAATAACATGAATTAAGTCTAGAATGTACTTTGTAAATTAATAGATATGGAACACTTCATGTACTTTAGAGAGGCTAGGTGGTATTAACAAATAGTAAGCCACAAACCTAATTCATTTCCATATTTTAAAAGGTTGAATGTACTTAGAGAATAGTTTACCTTTATTATATAATCTTATCACACCTTTCCCTAGAGATAACTTTAATAAAACATGATCTTCCACTTGAAATTATATATCCTTCCTTCAGTTATCGGTATAAATTGTTTTCTCTTTTGAACATCTATAATACAATTCTGAATAGTATTCACACTCACTATTGTCTCCTCAATAAGATTTGGGCCCACAAGCCTACTTTCACCAACTTTATCTCAAAAATCTGAAGTTACACACCTATTTCTATATAATTTTTCATTTGGTTCCATTTTAATGCTTGAATGAAAGATATTATTATATGAAAATTTTACCAAAGTTAAGAAACTTTTACCAAAGTTAAATATTGAACCCATATACCATAAAATTAAATCGATCACAACCTCAAAAATATATTCTAATTTATTAATATACCTTTCTGAATACCTATAAATTTTAGGATGATAGGTGGTGCTAAAATGTAGCTCAGTATCTAGAGGCTTTTGAATAATCTTCAAGAAGTTTTATGTTAACCCTGTATCACGATCAGATTCAATTGAAATAGGTGCACCATGAAGTTCACAACATCATTAATATATATATATTTATAACATTTTCAAGAGGTATATCATCCCTTATAGATAGGAAATGAATATAATTGGTATGTTAATCAACAATAAACCATATTTAATAATTATTTATAGGAGACTTTGGTAATATAGTGAAATAGTCCACAATAATATCATTCTTTTTACACGTAGGAATAGGTATAGATTTCATGACTCCTTTGGTATGTTTTATCTCAAACTAAACATATTAAAAACCCATAATATTGATACATATTTCATATTATCCCACCAAAATATTTCCTTCAAATCCTAATACATTTTGGTACTTCAAGGGTGTATAGAGAACTTCTAGCTATGGGATTAATTTAATAATTATCTCACCAACTCAAGTGTGGATGAAACACATATCCTATTACTAAATTTCAGTACAACATCTTCAAAAACAAAATTTTACCGTATCCCATTTTTAAAATCTTTTATTTTCTTTTATAAACTCTTATCATCAATATGGAAACTTTTTATCTTTTCCATTAAGGATGGTTTGAAAATAATTTGAAAAAAGATTTTATTTCGCCTTACGCAATAATTATGATATCTAGCATCAATAAGTCCATAAATATAGAATCCTTGTCAATCCCCATCCTAGTTAGAATTCTAGGATCTTTCATACTCAATGCATTAGCTACCTTATTATCCTTCCCAAGGTGGTAGTGTATAAAGAAATTATAATCCTTGAATAGCTACAGACATCTCCTTTACCTCATGTTGATATCCTTCTATAAAAATATGTATTTTAAACCCTTTTGGTCCGTATATATATCAAAATTTTCACCATATGGGAAATTCCTCCAGATATTCATGGAAACAATTATGGATACAAACTCAAAATCATGGGTTGGATAGTTCTGTTCATAGATATTTAACTGACTTGATTCATAGGGAAAATATTTAACATTATATGTAAGGACACATACAAGTCCTTTCATTGATGTGTCACTATATATCAAAAATTCATCCCCTCTTGATTGTAATTTCAACACTAATGCATTGATAAACCTATTTTTTAAATCTTCAATTCATTCTTTAAATTTTGTTGTCTATAAGAACTTATCCCTTTTATGTGTCCAATTTGTCAATAGGTTTGACAATCAGGAAATAAATTAAACAAATATGTGATAGTAACCTATTAATCTAAGGAAACTATATACCTCATTTATGCTTATCGATATATTCCATTCTTTGGATTCCTTTATTTGATGTATCAACCTATATTCCATACTTAGAGAAAATATAAAAAAGTAAAGAAACTTCCTAAATATAGAATTAAAACTTTATAAATTTCCTATATAACTCATTTTCTCTAAGCGACTCATTAATGATTCATAAATAACTCTTATACTATTCATACATTTTTTACTATATCAATACATCGTTAAAAAATACCACAAATAAATTATCACGATACTCCTTGAACACTTTATAATTAGATTAATAAAAATAGAGTGTGTGTTAGTCAATACAGAGGTTGTTACTCTAAACTCATAACGTTCATACCTCGTACAAAATATTTTATTTATAATATCTTCATTCCTTACTCAAAATTTATGATACCCATAACAAAAGATCAATATTCAAAAAAATTTGATCTCCTTGAAGTTAATCAAATAAGTCATAAATATGAGGAATATGATACTTGTTCTTCATGGTAATGGTATTTATTTCCTTGTAATAAATAAACAGCATCACAGTTTATATCATCCCTCCCTAAGTACCAAAAAACCGGGATGTGATACGGTGGGCCATAAGACCTCAAGTGCATATCCCTAAACACCATAGTTTTCTGAATAACAGTGAGAGCCTTGGGTAAGTCTGTGGGGGAGACTATTCCCTCAAAAGATAAGGTATAAAATAGTGAAAAACAATATATGTAACAATTAGAAGAAGCATATAGAAAAAATAAGACCTTTAAAAAATTAGATAAATGACCCAATAGAATAAAAAATAATTTCCAAAGCTAAATATTCATTACAGATACCATGATTATGTCAATGTATGATCTCAAACGTAATTAAATCAATTTGTAGGGATATATGGTACAGTAATAGACTGAATTCTAACAAAACTACCAAAATAATAAATCGGAACTATGACACGACATCTCGATCAAGGATCGATTCTCTTCCCCCAAGATCCATCCAAAACAGGAGAGAAATAAAGCATCAGAAATGGCATGCTTCCCTAAATCCATGCATGTGAACTTAAAGTCAACTCGGGTACTAAAAAATGACCAAGAAAAGTGTGAGATATAATCTTGGTAGGCTAGAACCCACGGTGTTTAGAAATTTCAATTTTATTCTGTAGAAAAATAGTATTGTTCCATATATATAATAAATACTAGCAACTTAAATAAATAAAAAAATAACTATAACTTGGTTTGGGTTCCAAAGTATACACATGTACCATACCACCTAATTTCACCTAAGACAAAAGTATGAATGAGATACCTGGTAAATTAGAATGTATATATATATATAGCAAGTCAAGAGTAATATTATAGACCAAATTAAAGTGAATACCCCCAATCTTGGGATTTTTCTTGGGGTCCAATGTATATGTGAAAACTAGGTGCACTAATAGAACATGAGAAATATCACAAAGCATAAGGAAAATATATGCAGTATCAATAAAAATATCTCAAACATTTATATTAAAAATGAAAATTTTAGAGGTGGAGTTTCAACTCGTCCCTAAGGTATCTATGTGGTACATCCAATCAATTATATTCAATGCCACGAGCCCATCCAAGGTGATCCTTTCTAAATTCCAAGTATTAGTCATGGATGGTAACTATGAGTCTGTTCGAGGTATCTCACGTAAGGGGTCGAGTATCAGCTAAGGCTTGGCGTAAAATTTTTTCCAATGGGTCTATCCTTAGTTTCCCCTAAGGTAAGTGGTGTTAGATATTAGTATAGAAAAAATCCTGGGAAAATCCCTTGCCCGACGAGCCCAAAATACCCTTTTCTTTGCACGTTGTGTTATAGCATATCGAGTATAGAGAGTCCAATTGTGGGTTCTTAATATGGGAACCACGTTCTCTCCTTGGATTGAGTTTATTTAAAAAAAATAAGGGAATATATATATATATATATATATATATTTCATAGAGTGTTATTCATGATTGCATCCATCTAATTGACCATTTTTATGCTATACTAACCAATTATTCAGACCCAACAGTCACGACTAATAATATTAACACAATAACAAATGGAACTGGAAATTATCAATGAAATAAGATGAAAAAATATTTAATAATGGTAAAACATGAAAGTAATTGTATCAATAATTATTTAGGAAATAACTTCATGGAAAACCAAATTCAGGGTTTATGATTCATCCTAAATAATTTATTCAATTTAAAACTTGAACTCAAATTATTTCACATGAACATGTAATTAATAATTTAAATACTCAAGGCCATAGGGAAAGTAGTCAAATTATGTGAACACACCCAAAAGGGTATCCAAAAACATATAAATAACATAAGAAGGAGTTTATCCTTAAATAAGGGCCACAAAGATCATGAAAACCAATTTAATTAAATTAATACACATTACTAGGGATTCATCGGTAGGAACCGACGAGCAGCACAATGATGCAAATTGACCAAAGAAACTAAATGATAGAAAAGAATAAAGATTCCCTACATCATAATCATATTATATCCCACACCCCATGAAAACATTTAATTTGACCTAAAACAAAAATGAAATTAGAGATTTAAAAAAAAACCCAATTTTGGATAAAAATATTCCATGAAAGATCATGTTATAGAGAGTGGTTCAAAATTAAATATTCTTTGTGTGGAATATTAGTCTTAATGATAGGTTCACAGTGCTTCTGAGAGCATTGAAAATAGAGAAGAGATGGAGGTACAATTGGCTTCCAAAGTGGCGATGGGGGGGGGGGGTACACCACCTAGAGAGGAGGGTGGCACGACTCATAGAGGAGAGGTAGAGAAGAGATGAAGAAAGGAAAAAAATAAAAAGGAAAGAAATAAGGGAGAGGAAAGAAAAAGTAAAATAAACGGAAGAAAAAAATAAAATAAAATAAAATAAAATAATAAAAATAAAAAGGGAAAGAGAAAATAAAAAAAATCATAAAAACGGGTTAAACCCATTTTCAATTATTTTCATTTTTCTATTGACCGCTTATTATTAAAATATTTATTTCTATTTATTTTTTATTTTTTTATTTATATTTATTTATATTTATTCCTTTTAATCCTTTTAGTTATTTTTAATCTGAAACATTTCCCCAGGGCTTGATGAATTATTTTTCATAATCCTATACAATCATTAAAAATATGAATTATAACTCAGGACCTGCAACAAACTATGCTGGTGTGCATCCTGGGTCTCTTTAAGGAATTGGTCTTAAAATTAAAAAAAATTAAATGTTCCTTACCTTAGTTAAAATTGGGAAATTACAACCTCCCCTCCTTAAGACTATTCATCCTTGAGTTTCCCTTTAAATGGTAGGGGAATGTCATCAAAGAAAAGTTCCATCCACTGGGCACACACATTAGTCTCTCACTCCCATGTCTCCTCTTGAATGCGTCCATGTTTACATAGCACCCATACTAGTGGAATTGACTTACCTCATAGAACCTTCATCCTAGGATTGATGATACGAATTAGACACTCCTCAAAGGATGGATCTTCTTCAAGCTTGATGTCGTCAGGACTAATCAAATGATATGGGTTTGAATGATACTATTGAAGATGACATACATGGAAGACATCATGCATGGCACAATACCTCTGAGGTAAAAACAAATGATAGGCCACTAGCCCAACTCTCTCAACTATCTATAATGGCCATACATATCTCAGTGATAACTTTCCCTATCTCCTGTTTTGTTTATGAACCAACTTCAGTGAAACACATAAAAAGACCCTATGTCCCACCTAAAAATATAGGGATCTATGATGACGATAAATATAAGAGTTCTGTATGGACCGAGTTGTAGTCGTACTCTTTTGAATCAAATGTACATGTTCAGAAGTCTCTTGAATTATATGAGGACCCAGAAGAGTTGTCTTGCTTGATTCGAGCCAGTATAGAGGTGAATTACATGGTCTAACGTAGAGGGAATCATATCGATCCACTTGAATTGTTTCCTAAAATGTGTTATTATTTAAAAAATCAACTAGGGGAATATATTTCTCCCAATAACCTCCAAAATCAAGGATACAGGCCTGTAAAATATCCAATAACACTCGAATGATCTGCTCTGACTTCCCTTCAGTTTGGGGGTGATATGAAGTGCTTAATAGCCCCTGTGAACCCAGTTCATTTTACAACACTTTTTAGAATCATGATGTGAAACAGTTGTATCTATCTAAAATTAAAGAATAGGTCATTCCATGAAGTCGGACTATCTCTCAAATATAAAGCCTTCCTAACTCATCAATAGAGAAAGTCTCCTGGATAAGTAGGAAGTGTGTGACTTTGGTCCACCTATCAATAATCACCCATAATGAATCACTCCCCTCAGGAGATATCATAAATCCTATAACAAAATACATGGTGATGTCATTCTACTTCCAATTAATAATGGATAGAGGCTATAAAATCCCATCAGGTCACTGGTGCTCTACCTTCACCTGCTGACAGGTGGAGCATTGGATAATGAATCCCGCTATTTTCTTCTTCATACCAGCCCTCCAGTACTGAAGATGCATATATCTATAAATATTGGTAAGTCTTGGATGATCTTCCCAAATATAGGCATGATATTCCCTCATCATCTCTTCTCGAATTTCAAAAGGGACCTGTACACAGCCACGGTAGAGCAGAGTTTCATTTCTATCAACAACCCAACATGGGGTGAGTTCTCTCCTATGATGCTTTCCCTCAAAATGAGACCCTTTGGGTCATATAATTTTTGCATGTGGACCTGCTCCAGAAGAGAGGACGTCACTACAAGAGCTGCAAGAACTAGTTTCTCATACTATTCCTAAGCCTCCAGATGCATCTCTAAAAACAAATCCATCTTTTACCACTCACTGATGGATGGACGAACATATTGTGTATATGCCTTATAGCTGAAGGAATTAACCAAGTAAATACCCTTTCTAGGGGTATAAGCAAGCTCAAAGTCGAACAACTATAGGTATTCAACCCATCTACACTACCTCAAATTTAAGTCGCATTATGTGGAGATATATTTTAATATTTTATGATCTATGTAAATAATGAACTTTTATCCCAATAAGTAGTGTCTCCAATAACATAAAACATGAACCACATATTCCAATTCAAGATCATGTGTAGGATAGTTCCACTCATGAGGCCTCAGCTAGAAAGATCCATAAGCCATGACTCAATCACATTGAATTAGGACTACACCCATTCTGACTCTTGAAGAATCGCAATAAACAATATAACTTCTACCTGGCTTAGGTAGAATCAGGATTGGAGCTATCGTTAGTCTTCCATTTAACTCTGAAAAGTTTTCTCACAAACTTATGACCAGATGAAATGCACACCCTTCTTAGTTAGGGCCGAAAGAGGAACTTCTATGTGGGAAAAATCCTGGATGAAACGTCTGTAATAGTCATCCAACCCTAAGAATATTTGTATGTAAAACGCATTCTTAAGCTACTCCTAAGAAACTATTGCGCTCACTTTTTTGGGTCAACTGATATGCCTACCTCAGATTGATCTTAGAGAAAATAGTTTCTCCGTAGAGATGTTCGAATAAGTCATATATACGAGGAAATGGATATAAATTCTTTACCGTAAGACGGTTGAGTGGATGGTAATCTACACACAATTTGACGGTACCATCTAGCTTCTTGGTGAAAAGAACAGGTGAACCCCCAAGAGATGTACTAGTTCTGATGAAACCATTCACCTCAAGATCTTCAAGCTGCTTCTTTTTTTCATGTTGCTATATTGGTTCCATCCTATAATAAAGAATAGACACTAGTTCCACACCTGACACTATCTCGATAGTGAAATAAACCTCCCTTACAGGAGGTAAGCTAGAAAAATATTCAAGGAATACATCCCTAAAACAATCCACAACGGGTGGAAATTCCACTGAATATGGTCCCCGATCACTCATAAAGAGACTTTCTAGCTGATCTGGCACTCTACATTGATCAGAACACTTAGGTCGAGCTTGATTTTCCTAGATATCACATTCTCCCTTATGTATATATGTGTTTCCCTCAGGTGTTGTGAAAGAAACTCAATGGTGATATAAATCCACTTGATCATGATAATCAATGAGTAAGTCCATACCGATAATGACATCAAAACCAGTCATCTCGACGACGATGAAATTCTATAAGAAACGTTACCCACCTATCTCAAGGGGGAACTCCTGGAACTGACGTGTGCCCTATTTTCTTCCCCCCAAAGGAGTGTCGAGAGACATTACTCTGTAGAAGTAATCAATGAAAAGACCCAAACTCTCAATAGTTAGAGAATAAGAGGTAGAAAATTAAAGGATCAGTAATGAAAAGGGCAGGTGCACGGCCTCCCTGAACATGGAATTGCAGGTAAAGAAATAAAATTAAAAAAGAGGTTAGGTACATGTCTTGCCTCTGAGTTTTACACAATAGACAACCTGCCCCAAGATCTGGGGTAGATAAATTGAGAAGATGTATTATAAAGACCACTAAAATTCATAAACACTTTATATTTATAACCAAAAAAATACTTCAAGATATTACAACTAAAAAAAATATCACTCACATGAAAATAGAAAGATTCACACTAAAAGTATATATGGAATGGAAATATTCACGTCATTTTAATCCCTATGGTGCCTAATATGATGCATGTAAATGCAATGACCTCATTTCATTGGTTTATAATAGTCAAAATCATCATCTAAATAATAACAATACCAGTAATATCATAAAGAAAGTGTGTCACCCAATAGTGAATTGTATCAACATTAAAAGGAAAAATCAATAACTGAAATCCCAACCCATGAAATTTGGGCTTCCCCTATACATGGGTCAGCTAAGTCCAAGAACAGGGTAAATTCAAAATTCCTATGTCCTAGTATCCTATTTAACCCCAATAGTAATAAAAAGGATTATAACCACCTCTGATACCATTTTGTAGTGTCCCGCCCAGAGTACCACTGAATCGGGCCCTGAGGCGGTGGGCCACAAGACGTAAAGTGCATCTTCACAAATTCCAGAGGCTACTGAATAGAGATGATGGCCTTGGGTAAGTCTATGGGGAGACTATTCCTTCATAGTATAAGTTATAACACAAAAAAAACAATTTATATAACAAGTAGCATAAGCATAGAGAAAAAACATAGATATTAGCATACGTAGATAAATGACCCAATGGAATAAATAATAATTGTAGAAGTGTAATTGTCATAATTGATACCGTGATGATGTCAATGCACGATTCCAGAAGTAAATAAATCAAAGTGAAGGGGTATGAGGTAAAATAATAGACTACATGATAACAAAACTACCAAAAGACCAAATAGAAACTGCAACATGGAATCTCAATAAAGGATCAGTCATTTGCCCCAAATCTCTATCCAAAATAGAAAATAAATCAAGTAACGGATGTGGCATGCTTCCTTGAATCCATACCTATAAATATAAAGTCTACTTGGGTACCAAACAATGCCCGAATAGGGTGTGAGATATAATCTCAGTAGGTCATTACCCATGATTTCTAGAACTTTGAATTTCATGTTGAGGACAAATTTTAGTGTGCCACATATATAATAAATACAATCAAATTAGATAAATAACAAAATAAATGTAACTTGGGATGTGTTTCCAAGTGGACACTCGTCCCATACCACTCGCTAGAGCCTAAGTTGGAAGTCTGAAGGAGGTACCTGGTAAAGCAGAATATTTATATATAGCAAGAAAAGAGTAATATTATAGACCAAATAAAAGTGAATACCCCCAAACTTATGCTTTTTCTTGGGGTCCAATATAAATGTCAAAACTAGGCACACTAAAGGCATAAGAGAAATATCACAAATCACAGGGAAACTCTATGCAGTATCAATAAAAACATCTCACACATTTATATTAAAATTGAAAATTTTAGAGGTGATGTCTAAGACCATCCTGAAGTTATTTATATGGTACATCCAATCAATTATATCAAATTCCTTGAGCCCATCCAAGGAGATCCTTTCAAAAGTCCAAGTATCGCTCGTGGATGGAAAATATGAGTCCATCCCTGGTATCAAACATAAGGGACCGAGTATCAGCAGAGGCTTGGCGTAACCATCTTTCCAATTGGTTCATCCTCGGTTTCCTCTTAGGGAACCATTTTCACCCATTAGTATAGTAAAAATCATAGGGAAAAACCTTGTTTAGAGATACTAAAACACCGTTTTCCTAGTGCATTGTGTCGTAACCTATCGAGCACGGAGAGTCCAATTATGGGTTCTTAATATAGGACCCATGTTCTCTCCCCAGCCTGATTTTATTTAAAACAATAAAAAAGGAATACATATATATATATATATATATATATATATATATATCATAGAGCATCATTCATGATTGCATCCATTTAATTAACCATTTAATTACAATCTTACCAATTATTCAAGACCAACTGTCACCACTAATAATATTAACTCAATGTTAAACATAACTGGATCTTATTTGTGAAAGCATAGGTAATGTAATTTAATAATGATAAAACATAAAAATACTTATAGAAATAATTATTTAGGAAAAAGATTCAAGTAAAACCAAATTCATGGTTTATGAATCATCCAAAATAATTTAATCAATTTAAAACATGAACCAAAATTATTGTACATACACACGTAATTAATAATTTAACGACTCAAGGACATAGATAAAATTGGTCAATAATTTTCATAGACCCAAAGGGGTATCCAAATACATGGTAAAAACCTAATAAGGGGTTTCTTCTTAAATAAGGGTCACAAGTATCAAGGCAAACAATTTAATTAAATTAATACGCCTTATTAGGTATTTCCAGAAGGCACCGACGAGCAGCACAACGGTGTGAATTGAATGAAGTAACAAAATTAAAGAGAATAAAGACACACTACATTATAGTCGTAGTACATCCCATGACCCGTGTAAAACATTGATTTGATCTAGAAATAAGTGGATTTAAGAAAAACCCAAATTTTTGCTAAAAAACTTCAGTGGAAGATCATGTGATGGAGAGTGGATGAAACTTAAAGATTTTTGGTTTAGAATATTACCCTTACCAAGAGGTTCACAATTATTATGATGGTGTAGAATAAATAAGATTCAGAGATGTAGCGGGCTTCCAAATCAGCAATGGGTGGTGGTGCACCACTTGGAGAAGATGAGGAATGACACACAAAGGAGAGCGAGAGAAGGGAGTAGGAACGGATAAATAAAGGAAAGAAATAAGGGAGAGAAGAAAAAGGAAAAGAAAAGGAAGAAAAATGGAAAAAATAAAATAATATAAAATAATATAAAATAATAAAAAATCAGAAAGAGAAAAGAAGAAAATTAAAACAAACGGGTTAATCCCATTTCAAATTATTTTCATTTTTTTCCTGACCGTTTTTATTTTATTATTTATTTTCATTCCTTTTTCATTTATTTTTATTTATTTAAATTTATTTTTATTACTTTTAATCATTTTAATTATTTTTAACCCGTAACATTACGCTTGGGCTATATGAATTATTTTTAATAATCCTACCAACCATTAAAAAATATTAATTGCTATTCGGGACCTACAACAGACCATGTAGGCATGTTCCCTGGGTCACTTTAAGGAATTGGTCTTAAAATTGAATAAAAAATTAAATGTTATGAACCTTGGTTAAATTTGGGATATTAAATAGTCCCGCCCTTCTTTTACAAAAACAAAATAGGAGATCCCCAAGATGAAGTACTTGGGCAAATGAATCCATTATCATGGAACTCTTCCAGTTGTGTCTTTAACACCATAAGCTCCACTATGGAAATTATATAGGGATACATAGATATGGGCTTCACATCAAGGATGAGTTAAATAGAAAAATAAAATTTAAACTCAGGTACATGTTCAGTAATATTTTTAGGAAACACATTGATGTATTCATTCACAATAAATATTCTATTCTAGGGTTACATTTCTCTTCTATAGGTTGTGTGTGCTCTTCTTCTTCCAAAATTTCATAAAGAGATATATTAGGGTCATATCTTGACATGATTTAAATTATTATTTCTCTATTATAAAGAAAATTATATCCCCATATTTATCACAAATCATGATATAATTATCTTAGAAATAAGTGTTTTCATTATTATTAGAAATCCAATCCATACCAATAATTATATCAAATTATGTCATAGGTATAATAATCAAATTTTCAAATAGGGTATGTCCAAAATCATAGTGTAGATTTACTGACATATATTTTTTTCAATAATATTTTCTCTAGTTATCTTGGTTGATAACTCCATTCTTTGTATGCTTATAAAATATTTAATTTTTGTAGATAACAAGGAAGATATAAAAATGTTTGATGATCTAGAATTAAATAAATCATTATCTAAATTGGAAGTTATGATCCAATTACCCTCCCCCATATTTCTAATAACTTAATATTTTTCTATATTAATTTCATAATATTTTATTTATCACTTTTATTTCTATTATGGTAAGTTCCCCTGACGTTTGGGGCAATGGTTGGCATAGTTACCCATATCCTTATAGTTAAATAATTTTATATTGATAGATTATCCCATAACCTTGAATTCATAAGCATGGTGTCAATCCTCTCCACACTTATAGAAAAATATTATTACCTTAAAGTATATACCAAGGATTTTTTTCCACAAGTGTCACATATTGGAAATTACCCCTTCTTTTCAACCCAATATTTATTTTTTTTCTTCATGAGGTGCTCAGCCACCCTATTATTCTATTGATTTATTTAAATTTCATAGGACTTGGATAATTATTTCTCTCTCTTTATAGAACATGATGATATATCCTCATATGATGAGAATGTTTACGAGAATAGTCTTGTTTGAAGGATTGACTTTATCCTATAAAAGAAACATTTAATATTAATATACATATTATGTGTGTAGTTTGTAGCATGCCTTCATATCCTTTTAAAGTTAGCTTCATACTTAGATATATTTTTCTATTCCTTTTGTCTTAGAGTTAAGGATTTTCTCTCTATATCTTCTCTTTACACATAAGGAAAATATTTTTCAAAGAAAAGTAACTTAAAATCCATCTACTCCATGATTTATATTTCCTTCCCATATATATTGTTTTTAATCAATAAAACCCATGGATTTGTATCCCCCATTATATGATAAAATGTCATGAAAAACTCCTCCCTTTCATTACTTCCCAACGAAAGAAATATTTTTTTATTGAACTTATCCATTGATCAGCTACTTGTGGATTTGTGGTTCCATTGAGTGATAGAATATATTGTCACATGAAACCATCTAACATTGTTATAATGAATTTAGAATCAGAAGGTCGCTTCTATGGGAAAGATCATTGGTCATAATCCAAGACACCTACCCCAATATAGTTATAATTTGTTCAGATCCAACTTTGGGTCATGCTTTAGCTTCATTGTTTTTTCCAAGAGGGGAATATCTATATAAATAGTGTGCATTGATATGGTTTCCATTACTTATGCTAGGAACAATTTCTAAACAAGGGCATGCACTGGATCAGATCATAACATTATAAATTTTAAATCATTATGTATAATTTTGAAACAGGTAAAACACTTAACATAAATTGAAAATTTATTCATTGATAATCTCATAATCATAAGTTTAATATCATTGGGAATATATTGAAATAATATATTTTTCAAATATTTCGAAATAGTTTTTAAAGTGAATGTGAATCAACCAAATAATATCCCCCAAGAGTTTCTATCCAGTTGTGTAAAATTAGGCCCCATCATCAAGCATTGGTGATTATTGAGTTAAAACTAATCCACCCCTTTCTAAGTGGTTAACCTAAAGTGCGTATGACCCACATCCACATTCACTTGATTGTATCCAGACAATGATGTATTTACTAAGAATTCATACATTATCTAACTTACCAAAACTTCTTGATATTATCATATTCTTAAAATTATCTTTAAATTCTATCCTTGGATTATGTTCTCTAATCTATGTTTTCGTAAATCTAGTTCACAAGGTTTATTTTAAACATTATCTAATTCCAAATGTAACAAACCTTACTCTAGTAGCCCAGATCCATTGGTTAATTAATATTGGAACCATATAAAAGAGATCATATCTAGAGGGATCTAATAGTTTTATAGTCTTGGAAAACTAGTTACATTATTGAATCGCACATCACATTTCAAAACATAAAATAAAACATAGTATTTTCTTTGAGAAAATTATTATTATCTCTAGAATATCATTTCATATCCTTCACAGTATACTTCCTCAAATCATAGGGAATCGAGACAAAATAAAAGGGTGGTCTCAATGGCTTCGTAATGGAATGTGTAGAGAATAAGATATCATAGAATAAACAGGGAATGGATAATATGGAAAGACTAAATGATGATAAAATAATTACATATAAATAATCACATGAGTTTGAAACTTATCCATTAATAACATAACTATTCAAATAATAATATGGACTTCAATAACTAATTTTATAATGATGAAATACATAATTTTGAACGTCTTAAACTTACTATCAAGGCCTTGTGCCAAGACATCATACACAGATGGGTAAAGAAAATGTCAAATACCTAACCGGTTTTGTCTCATCAGATATACCGATTCATAGAGGGTTTATGTAATTTTAATCCCCACCCATCACTTAGTAATTATAATTTATTCATAATATAAACAAAAAATTCAACTTAATCAACATGCCTTAATAATCAATGAATATTCATATTAGAATAAATATACCACATAGTTTTAATACTTTCCATAATATAGATGATCAAAATCTATCCAAAGAAATATGATGGATGGTATCATTAGAGTATATCCCCATTAAGGAATAATATTTATAAAATTATGTTTACATATATTAAAATAATTTTAAAATATCACCAGAATATTTTTTGAGGAAAATGCGAATTTCATTTTGAAATCACTAATTTAAAATTTAATATTTCAAAAATATTAATAAAAAATATTTTAAAAGAAACATTCGAAATTTTAATTTAAGATTCAATTCAAATAATAGTCATGATGATGGGAAAATTTATTCATGTGGTAAGAGTTAAAACAAATATTTCATTCACACCTTCTATAAAAGTTCCTTGTTCATAAAATGATAGTAATATTATTTTTAAAAAAAAATATAGAAATTAAAAACTATGTAAAACTGAATTGACTCAAAATTTTAAGAATATTAAAATCAATCAATAAAATATTTTAACGAATATATTTACATTTAAGAAAATATCCACACCTGAGTAGAAAAACAATGTTATTTTTCCTTAAATAAATTCTTTCAAACTTTGAGTACTTAGATAGAGGAAAATAAAAGGAAAAATTAAAATTTCTAGAGAAAACCAGTTTCGAAGAAAATATATTGGGTTTTAGATAAAAAATAATATATAATTCCACTAATTGAAACATAAACATATACAATCTCGAATAAGAATTAGATTGTGAAATAAACCCTTACCTCAAGTCTCACTTGCTTTGTAAGTGATTTTAGCCTCATGTGTAATAAAATTAAATTTATTAAAATTATATAATATGAACAGATATATAACTATAATATCATATAATATCCTATTATAAAATTTCAACACCCTTTTATCAAAAATTATTTATTAAAATCATTATTTATGAGTGTTAACTATTTCCTTTTTCATGTACATTTCCATTGATTAGTTTTGGTAATTTCACATTGATCATGGTTCAATCATATAAATAATTTTAATAAAAATATAAATATCATATATATTCATCAAATAAATATTTATAATCATACTTTAAAGGCATACATGAAAAATGAATAACATCGCTTTATCGAGGTGGTAGTCAACACATACGTGCGAGCAATGTTGTCATTTTTTAACAGGTAGAAGGGTAAGAAGGAAAATGATATAATATATTTATTGAATGATTCTTATTTCATAAATAAAATATATATTCATTAGTTCTATATTTATAACCATCCAAGTAAATTGGTGATAAAAATTAAATTACAATGCTATGTGGAGATAGGGGTCACACTACACATGCACAATGTTTTTCTTTTCCATAGAATGATGAGGAGATGAATAAGGGTTGTGGAACTAGAATAATATAATGTATTTATTTCTAAGATAATTTTATTAGTATACAATCATGGTTATAGAATATTTTAAGGATTTAGAATAGGAACTTAAATAAAAACACCCGGTTAAGAGTTATACATCTTCTTTAGAAAACTACATTTGGATTACACATTAAGCCTTCTAGGTTAGTTCATTTATGAGACCAGAGCCTCTCTAAGTATTGGAGTGGAAGGTTTGGAATGGAATTTTTAGATATTTTTTTAGATAAGTGTCTCATGATGTTCTAAGAATATAGGAGAAGTGGTGACCTTTTATAAGCGAGGGAAATTACACAATTCGAACTACATAAAATATTTAAATAATATTATGTATTATTCTTGTGAAAGTGGAAGAGAAATTTATATATTAGAATATGATAATTTTATGTTCTAAATAAAACTACAAAAATTAGTTTTATACAATTTTAATTTGCATTTTTTAACCTTATCTCATAGTTTAACCCCCCTATAAACCCATTTTAACCTTAATCATAGTAATAAATTTTTATTGTTTTTACTATTCATTATAAAAAAATAAATTAAAATTATTAAACTATATTAATTATTATGATAAAAAATAATTAATCCATTTTAATATATTCAATTTTTATAAGTGGAAGAAATCAATTTTAATATAATTTCACAGAACGCAACAAAAATCATTTTCAAAAAATGTCAATTTTTAGCATAAAAATGTTTTTAAAGAAAAATAAAGTATAATGTTGATCCAAATTTATTTAATTATATTATTTTAAATCAAATTAGTTTTAATTTTCTTTAAAAAACTAAAATATAAAGTCATTGTGTTAATAATTAATTAAGACAAAAGAACGAAAAATAGTTTTTATTTAGGCAAAAACATTACTTAGATTTAAAAAATGATAAGAATATATTTATAAGTTCAATATTATATTTTTATATAAATTATATAACTTCTTAAATTTAAATTTTTTCTATGAAAATCTTTCATGATCTTTTATGTTTTTCATATATCATTATAAAGTCATAAAAGTGACAGTTTTGTAAAATCGGTATTTTTCACTATTCACCAAAAAATATGCTATTTTCAAAAAATATCAAAAAAGTAACCCTAAGATAATATTTACATGAAGAATTAAAAAATTAAATTCATTACATCGAATGATTTTTTCTAAATTTTATAATTTATGTTTTAATCCTATTCTTGAATAAAGATATATGCATTGTGTTATTGTGTCTCTAGAAAGAAAAGATTATTATAATTAAAACAGAGGTGTCACATATGTCCCCATAGGGATGAATATAGGATACAAGGTCATTTTTTAACCTTGGTATGTGTATCATCCATGACTATAGTAACCCAGAGCGGGTGCTTATTTATTACCACAGTACATGATATAGGGGATCGCACCATAAAATATCAATCAGTTTAGTAATCTTATGAGAATAGATATATACATGATTTACATATTACATTGGAAAAATAAAACATAGACTAAAAAAATTATTGAATCCTTGGTATATTTAAGATATTCCTTAGTCTTGTCATGGTGAAAGGAAAAAATAATAAAGGGTGAGCTAATTGTCTTAGTAAGGGAAAGTATACAACAAAAGATGTCATGAGTAGATAAGGTATAATCAATATGTTATAGTGGATAATAAAAAAATATGACATTTCAATAAAAAATTTGTGTTCAAAGTACATGTAGGGATAATATTAACATATAAATCTCATGGATAGTGAAAAATGAATTATTAAAAAAGGAAATGTATAAATCTAGACATTCATGATCTTTCAATCAAGGCCTCAGCCAAGTTATCACGAATCTTACTATCAAGGCCTTAAAAAAGTCACTTTCACTAAATAGGTAGGTATACACCAATTAATAAACTATTGTGGACATATGTTTTCTCTAATGATACCTACTGATGCATCAAGGGTCTATTGATATCTTGAACCCACCCATCACTTTCTTGTCCTATAAATTCCTTATATATTGAATGATCAATTTTTTTTTCTCAAAATGACTTGTAAATCAACATTTATCAATATTGAATTGGGAATATGAAATATTTCTCCAGTCAAAAAAATAAATTTCTTAATAAAATTCCTTAATTTAATACCATATATATAAATAATATATGGTTGAGAAAACATCAATGTGGTGGAAATTTTATCGTATAAATCCATGATACTTAAAATATGGACATGGTGGAGAAAATAGTGTCCAATTAAATGATGGGTAATGATAAGGAATGTGGTCCTGAAAAAATTAATGACCACAAAACTATGAATTAGTAATAGATGGATGAATACCATTAATTCATAATAAATGATGTTTTTATATAAAAACCAAGCCTTTTGAGAATAAAAAAGAAATTGTAAGTAAAACATTAAAAATAACTTCCTCAAAACTTTTTGTAAGGATGTTGTTAGAATAAATTTCAATATTCTATTAATTTATTTAAGAAAATATTACCCTTTTATTTTTATATCATTTTAAATAAAAATTCCTATAATATTGGAAAAATATTTTCTTTTAAAATAACCATGGAAACTTTTAAATGAACCATCAAAGATAAAAATGGTCCTAATTATGGGAAATTTTGTTCATGAATTATACAATAAAACAATTATTCCTTTTACACATTTTTTGAAAAGTGAAAAGGTACCACATTTGAAAAATGATAAGAAGAATCATTATAAAAAATTGTAAATAAAGTTAAATATTTTTTTAAAATTACTTAAAATAATCATTATAGTTTAAATAAGAATATGATTTAAAACATTTAAAAGAACCTGTATATTGAAGAAAGAGTTTATGAAATGAAAAATTTAAAATATGAATTTTATAAGAAATTCCCTTATATGCAACCTACTTAGTGATTATTGATCCAAAAAGAGAATAAATGGAAAATAAACATGAAAACATAAAACATAACAATAATAGAAGAAAATATATGGGGTTGAAGATATTATGATCACATAATGTTCCCATAGGATATATGGACATAAACAATCATGAAATAAAATGAGATTTTAGCAAAAATCCATTACCACTTTAATAAATTTGAAAAAAAATACCCTTAAAATATAAAATTGAATGAACAACATTAAATACCATAGATAAGTAGGAATTAATGATATAAAATGTAAAAGGGTTAGTATATAAACCATGTAAAATAAATTATGGGCATAATATAAACATGTATCATTGAAGTGGAAATGAGAAAAAATTACCCTTACATCAAGTCCAACATGCTTCGTATGTGCTCTTGAGTTATTGTGTAATAAATTATGATTTATTATAAATCTATAATAAAACCATATTAATAGTTATAATTTCATATATGATACAATAATAACATTAAGTCACCCATTTATTAACAATTCCTTATTAATATCATCATATCATGTTTGAATAATTCCATTTTTTATACATGTTTTAGTTTGGTAGTTCTAGTACCTAAATCTTGGTATTATTACATCATATACAGAATATTATTCATGAAATTATATTGTAAAATCCATAGTAATTTTAGAATAAGACTTTTTTATATTTTGTAATATTTATGAATTATATTGTAATTTTACTTTAAAAGGGACTCTATGTCTGATAGCATACCTGACACAAAACAATAGGTTTTTCAGAAATATTACATTGCACATAAGACTAAGTTATACTGAAAAATAATATGTTATTAATATTATTATTTTAAGTTGTAGTTATAGTATATCCATTATAATGGTGGGAATGAATTATATTAATTGAATTATAAAAATTGGGTTTTCAAATGTTTATATAATGATTCTTTGGTTAGAAATTAAAAACCAATTGAATATAAAGGATGTGTTTTTATGAAAAACTATTTAACTGTGAATAGTTGTGTTTATAAAATAATCAAATCACTATTGTTGGATTATATTAATGAAATATAAATTAAATATGATGTTTAAAATTCATCTTATTTGTCCTCTAGGCATTATAAAAGAACAAATACAATTTTATGGATAAAATGAGTGTTTTCCTAAAAATGTAGTTTTACCAACTTTTAATGGATAACCCTTTTTAAATCTAATTTTTATCACTTTTATATGTTTTATTTGACAAAATTAACTTATTTTTTAGAATCTAGACATAAAAATTCACTTTGGTTAAATTTTTGGTATTTTTATGATAAAATTCATTATTTAAATGAATAATGAAAAAATATTGCACTTTAATTAAAAACTGTCTTTTTGTCTAATTTAATTATATTTTTAGATTATACTTTTACATTATTTTAAGGTATAATTATATGAATTTTTTATAATTTAATTTAATGTTGTAAATTGGAAGTAATTTTACATTTAAATTGGATATAAATACATGTCAATCTTTTGATGGTTTTTACTTTTTAAAACACATTTCCTCAATCTGTCAATGTGATTAAATTTAATTAATTTTAGTCACTTTTGTGAATTTAATTTTCAAAAATGTAAATACATGGTTGTAATCAGTATGAAGAATGTGATCTAATAGGATCAAAATAAATTTTGGTGAATAGTAACATTAGTATTTAATTTAGCATGGTTAAAGATAAATTGGGTAATTAAAGGTAAAAACAATATTATAATAATATAAAACTACCCTAAAACTTTTCCTAATTTTATTGGATGATTTATTGTTAACCAAGACAATCCTTGGGTCGAAATGGTGGACTTTGGAAGCCACTTGGGTGTGATGATGACATTTATAACATTTAATTTAAAGTAAAGACAAAAATGTCATAAGCATGTATATTTTTACTAAAAAAATTAATATGGGGTTATATAAGTGATCTGAATGTCCCGAAAATTTCCATATTATTTTTAAATTATATGGATTATTTCGAAACCAGGTGCTAAGACAGCACATGATTCCAAGGCTTGGGGTACCCAGAATAATTGATTGAACTTTTTTTAAATAGTGTGCATGTGAGGTTTTGTTAACTTATAAACCGTTTCCTAGATTAAAAATACAAGGGCACCTTTTTTCTGAAATGGTGAATTTTTTTTATAAAGGACCTAACCTTGACTGGTGTGGGTTGAGGGTAAAAGTTAATTTTTGGGCATTTTAAATAAAAAATAAGATAAACTTAAGAATGTTTATTTTATTCAAAATGTCTCGCTGCATCGCAATGTCACGTCAGCTATTTCATTTCATAAATGAAACAGCGTAACAATGCTATGACTCAACATAACAAAAATGTTGAAACGTGTTTCCTCCTTTCAATGGATTAATAGGGATACAAGATTAGGAGAGAACCCTGGAGTTTCCTCTTACGATTTGAAAGAATTTAGTTGGCGAACGACTAACAATGACGAATGATGGATCACCAAAGACAATGTAAAGACCCGTAAATTTAAAGGAAATTTTTTTCTTAAATTCTTTGGGATTTTACGAGTACGCATTTTCTGACGGAACCTAATTCCGAGGCCCTGTGTGCCCAGAATAAATTCTTGAAGTTTAGCTCGGGTACGTTCAGTGAACGAATGAGCGGGTTTTTCTAACTTTTGAACCGGTGCTCGGAATCGAAATTTGAGGGCACCGATCAAACCGCAATGCCGATATTTTCTTAAGAAGAAATTTTCTAGAGTTGGGTTTTCTCGGGAAGAGTTGTTTAAAAATGTGGTTTAAGTGTTAATTGAATAAAGTTGTGTCACAACTTTATTTTTCTATGTGGTTTCACTTCCATGTGAGGGAATATCCTAACTCCTCTTGTTAGGATATTAGTGAGGTGGGGCCCACACAAGCCCCACCCCCTTCAAATTCCCTAACTCCCCATTAAACCCCCTCTTACTTTTAATTTGTAACTCTCCCCTCTCCCCTTTTTAATTATGCCAATACACTTAATCAATTAAGTGAGGTAAGAGTTTGAATTTTTGAATTCAGGGCATGAGTTAATAAAATAAGGATGAACCTTATTTTATTTTGGTTGGTTGTTGTGTGAGGATAATTAAGGCGAGAGCTCTTGTGTGTTTTCCTGAAGAACTTCATCTTCTTCACGAAGAACGCCAAGACTTCGACGAAGAACGTCGTCACCGCAAGGAGAGATCGACATGTCGTCTGTTATCCTCTCTACAGCCGGTGTGTGATGCCTTTTCCGAAGAACGACGACGCGCCCTATTTCGATCTTCTCCCCATGCCAAAGGAAGGGAGACGCCGCTTCCTCCAAGGACGTTCTCCGTCAACATATATAGAGCTTCACCTTGCGACTCCGTTTCCCGCGACGATCATCGTTCGACAACTTCTTCAAGGTAGGGAGTTAAATTCATCGTTCTAGTTTTATTTAACGAACATCGTTGTTAAATATTTGGCCGCCTTTTATCAATATAACGGGAGGAGGTCGGATAGCACAAACACTACAGAACATCCTCCCCTTTGTTGTCGAATTTCTTCGTGGCTTGGAACGGGGACGACGTGGTGCCGTTGCACCGCGCGGGAACGAAAGAACCGCGGCCGGAGCGGGCCGCGGCGAAGAAGCGCAACACCGTCGCGCCGCACTGGTGAAACCGATGAGGCAACGGCCTGAGCTGGGCCGTGGTGGAGGGGCACAAGACCATCGCGCCGGGCCGGAGCACCATGGAGGGCCGCGGCCAGGGTGGGCCGTAGTGGAGGGATGCGGCGCCGTCGCGCCGCGCCGGTTGGACAAGGGTCGTGGCGGTGCTGAGGAGGTCGGCCGGATCCACCGGCCGCCGGCACTCCAGGAGGCGAGACCAGCTGGTCCCGTGGCGGCACACCGGCCGGCCATTCGGGTCGGCCGGATTTCGGGAAGTCCGGGGGTTGTAACCCCCAGCGGCTGGCAAAGGGCGGGCCCCTCCACGTGGGGGCCGCCGTTTCAAAACAAGGGGTGCAGCGCCCCCCCCCCCCTTCCGCGTCCGCTCAGCGGGCAGGCGCCCGCACCGGGCCGAACCGGATGCCCCGGACCCGCCCGTGCGGGCCGGGCCGGACCGCTCGCGCCGGGCCGGACCGCCCGCGCCGGGCCGGACCGCCCGCGCCATGCCGGGCCGGGCCACACTCGTGGGGCCAGACACCCGCGTCGGGCTGGGCCGCACTGGCTGGGTCGAGCCGCGCCAGCTGGGAAGGGTCACGCCAGCTGGGCCAGACCCGGACCCGGGTCGGGTCAACTCAGTTCGGGCCGACCCGGGGGGTATTGGGCCGGGTCGGATCGGGCCCAAACCCCCTATTTCCGGACAGATCCGTTCAAACGCCAATAACATGGTATACAGACCTCTGATCGATGCACCGTCAGTTGTGTAGCGATCCTCGGATCAAGACGGTCGTTTCGGTATATTACACTCAGGGTTTTGGAGAACTTTGGGTACGTCCGGGTTGGTTCGAACACGAAACCAACCGGGCCCTCAGAGCGGAAACGCTTATAACTTGAGCTCTGGACGTCCGATTGACATGCCATAAACTTAGTTGGATTTCTATTAGTGAGACGGTTCTTTGGGATTACTCTGCTCGAGTTTTGGACGCATCTGGAGTATGGTCGGGTTGGTTTTAGCTTAAAAACCAATCAGGCCTCTCGGACGAAAAAGCCAATAACTCTCAGATCGGGCGTCCGATTGACGCGTCGTCTATTGCATTGAGTTCCTATTGACGAGACGGAACTTTGGGATACATCAAATTCAGACTACATGTCAGTTGATGTATCGACCCCCTTGGCTCGTGGAGCAGACCCTCTTGGAATTGAGCATGGTGTGTGCGGGAACCCTAGAGCAGGCTACGACTTCGACGAGGACGACTACCGTACTGGGATCCTCTGTGGGATTGATGAGGACGACTACCGTACTAGGATCCTTCGTGGGTTCGATGAGGACGACTACTGTACTGAGATCCTTTGTGGGTTCAACGAGGAAGACTACCGTACTAGGATCCTCTGTGGGTTCGACGAGGACGACTACCCTACCGGGAACCTCTGTGGGTTCGACGAGGACGACTACCATACTGGGATCCTCCGTGGGTTCGACGAGGACGACTACTATACTGGGATCCTCCATGGGTTCGAATATCGTGCTGGCATCCTCCGTGGGTTTGATGACAATGACTACTATAATTGGATCCTCCGTGGGATCGACATCGACGACTACTATACTTGGATCCTACGTGGGTTTGGCAGGGGAGATGATTCAGAGGATACATCTAATAATCACCACCCCTCTCTGTAAATGGATACCTGTGTGAGCTGAGTCTTGACTTTCAATCATTATCTTCGATATGATTGAATTTCTTTCCTATGTGGATTGGGTTGTGCTTTCCTATATGGATTGGGTTGTACTTTTTCTATGTGGACTAGATCGAACTTGGGCTCGGATGTTGGAGCCGAACTGGAATTGATGACTTAGGTATATGTATGGGCATATACCTAAGTAGTGTTGGTTGTCACTTTGTGATTCTATCTTTCCTTTGTGGTTTATCCTTCATGGATTTTGGGAGACCTTCAGGAGTCTCGGGGTCCCTACTGAGTATCGTATACTCACCCCTACACGGGCTACGCCCGCACAACATTGTGTTGGTTGCAGACGACGGACAACGCTGATTGTGGTTGAGACTTGAGGAGCGGGACGGTACCCGGAGGTGGTCTATCAGGTGGGACGTACACGGAGAGGACGGCTAGGCACGAGGTGTCGACGAGACTGACTGTACTCACCCTTCAGGTGGGTGTTCCTAGAGGATGTCCTGGCGGTTTTTGTTTTGACTTTCAATTGTTGTACTTTACTTTTAGTTGTACTACACTTTCAGTTGGGTTTGTATACTGGCCCATTTACTTTCCAGCACTTACTTGTGTTTTTAGTTTACTTAGTTTTTACTTCGTTTTGCGTACTCTATGGTGTTTGATCTCTTATAAAGGCAATTTCTTCCCTTTTATAGGGATTTACGCCTTTGGTGTTGGTCGCCAGCCCCTGTCCTATGGGAGGCCGACTTGGGGTAGTCACGGCACGGGCCCCAAGGAAGGGTCGTGAAAAATTGGTATCAGAGGAGTTAGGTTCTACCACAGAACTCAGGACACTAATCTCTCTTCTATGTGATGCAATAATGTTAAGGGTATTGAGTGTGGTTATCAATCCAGGGAGTCCAGTGTTGTTGCGGCGGCTGACTTATCCATACACTAGGACCCTGACTTCTGACTTTCGACTCAGTGCACGAAAACATTGATTGCATGTGTGTTTCAAGTTTTCTTTGTGATTACTTGTGTCGGCTCACCAGGTATACCTTATTGACCATGGCGCACCTGTCTCTTTTCAGGATGGTCCCACGATGGCAGCCAGCTAGGGTTCTGAGCTTTGTGAGAGATGGAAGCCCACCGTGCAACAAGGTCTCGGTGCAGGGACCTATTACAGCAGAGGCCATGGCGGTACCTCTACCCACCGAGCCACCGATGCCTCCAGCCCTAGCAGCTGAGAGTGCACTTCACCTTAGTGCAATGCACGGGTTTCAGCATCAGAGACCGCCCTGGTTTTACGGGGAGACAGACCCTCAGGCAGCCGAGGATTGGCTGAAGGCTATTGTTCGAGTTTTTATATTAGTAGGGACACCAGCTGACCTCATGGTGTTCCTTTCGATGAGTCTCCTACACGCGGTAGCAGGTGGATGGAGGAGCCTGATGCCCCAGGTGCACGATGATGCATCTCTCATTTGGTCGGACTTCGAGATCCTTTTTTGCTCAGAGTTCGTTCCAGCCACCCTCAGTGCGGTGCGTATCCAGGAGTTACTACAACTGCGGTAGGGAAGCATGTCAGTAGCCCAGTACTCGGTGAGGTTTACTGATCTCTCGTGCTACTCCATAGATATTGTACGAGACCCGTTCTTTAGGGACCATACCTTTGAGCAGGGACTGAGGCATGAGATCAGGGCTTCAATGATCTCCCTCAACATCCTGACGCAGGAGGGGGGTGCTGGAGAGAGCCCCTCTAGTGGAGAGTTTTCTCGCAGAGCAGTCACCGGCGGTGAGACCCTCCACAGGACGACCTACAGTGGAGTCTTCTGCAGCCGGAAGTAGACAGATGACGCAGAGGACCAAGTGGGCCAGACCATCAGACGAGAAGTCTCAGGAAAGATGTTCTTTTGTACGGGGCACACGAAACAGATCCAGCCACACAAGGAGTAGGCAGTGCTATGCATGCGGCGGGTAGGGTCACATGGCTCGAGACTGCCCGACCTGCCCGTCAGATGTGAAGCAGGTGGTAGAGGGACCTCCCAGGCAGAGGTTTGACTGTGGTGGTCCGCAGGGAGGAGGCGGACGAGGCAGTGGAGCTGGTCGAGCAGCAGATGGTGGGCGACGATTTGAGGCCTTACCACCACCACCACTAGGAAGACCACCCCGACCGTAGGGAATGAGTGAACAGGGGAGATCTCAGCTGCTGGCAGCTGAGGCCTACGACCATGGAGCTCTGGGAGTAGACAGACAGGAGCGGGACTAGCTCCAGTCATGGAGACTTTTGTTCATGATGCTTCTAGCTTTGTTGATGTTTTGTTTGTGGATGCTTTGTGTCTTTGTACCTTGAGCATCATTAATAAAAGACACATGTTCTTGTGACGTTTTCCTCCCTGTCCTTTCTATGTAGTTGATACTGAGAGGTTCCGGTTAAAACCGTTGACTTGACCCTCACTTCTGATATTCCTACTAGAGGAGACCTAGTGACCACACACTACTGCCGACAGTGTGACTCGACCCTTGGAGGCGAGAGTAATGGTTTGATCTCTTGGTAGTAGCATCTAGGCCTTACGACATCGTCCATGACATGAAATAGTACCGTTCATGTCAGGATTGACTGTATTAGGCAAAGAACGTGGTTCATCCAGGGGATGAGACCAGATTTCTCTTTCTGGAAGAGGAGGAATCTCAGCAACTTTGGTAGATCGTAGATGAAGAAGGGTGGGGATGAGTACTTACAAATGGCTAGTCTCACCTGTTGTTCGTCGAGCGAATGGTTTACGATTCTCACCAAATATTTAGTCTCATCTGTATCCCTTCTCAGAAGGACATGAACCTAAGATAGCGGAAATTACTCGAGTTCCTCCAGGACTATGACTTTGAGATAGACTATGCTCCTGGGAAGGGGAATGTAGTAGTTGATGCTCTCAGCAGGTGGTCAGGCATCCAGCTACTTGGAGTAGCGACGGAGCAGCTAGCCGCTTTTCATATATCCTTTATGGATAGAGTTGAAGTTAGTATGTGTAGAATTGGAGAAAGTGCAGGAGTAGATGAAGAGCTGACTAGGTCATATGCTTATAGGAGACAGAGACCACTGGAGTTCAAGGGTGGAAACCAAGTCTTCTTACGAGTCTAAAGAGTTTTGGTCAAGGCGGCAAGCTATCTCCGTGCTTCATTGGACCATTCCACATTCTCAGCTGGATAGACAAGGTGGCTTATCGTCTGGCTCTACCACCTCAGTTGCACTGGCTGCACGACGTCTTCCACGTATCTCAGCTGAGGAGATACGTGCATGACCCGACGCTTATCATCGACCATGGGGAGCTGGACATTAATGACAGGGATACTTCTGTGGATGTCCCGGTGGAGATAGAGGATCGACAGGAGCGAGTCCTATGTGGACAGTCGATACCTCTATTGTGCATCAGGTGGTAGCATGGGAACCTCCAAGAGAGCACATGGGAGAGGGAGGCTCAGATGCGTGCTCAGTACCCTCATTTGTTTCCCTATTTGTGTTGTATCTTTACTGGGATGTAAATCCCTGAGGTGGGAGTAATGTAAAGACTCGTAAATTTCAAGGAATTTTTTTTTAAATATTTTGGGATCTTACGAGTACGAAGTTTCTGACAGCACCTGATTCTGAGGCCCGGTGTGCTCGGAATCAATTTCTGAAGTTTAGCTTGGGTACGTTCAGTGAACAAACGAGCGGGTTTTTCTAAGTTTTGAACCAGTGCTCTGAATCGAAATCTGAGGGCACCGATGAAACCGCAACACTGGTATTTTCTTATTAAGACCTTTTATAGAGTTGTGTTTGCTCAGGAAGAGTTGTTTAAAAATGCGGTTTAAGTGTTAAGTGAATAAAGTTGTGTCGCGACTTTATTTTTCTATGTGGTTTAACTTCCATGTGAGGGAATATCCTTACTCCTCTTGTTAAGATATTAGTGAGGTGGGGCCCACATGAGGCCCACCCCCTTAAAATTCCCTAACTCTCCATTAAACCCCCTATTTCTTTTAATTTGTAACACTCCCCTCTCCTCTCTTTAATTATGCCAATACACATAATCAATTAAGTGAGATAAGAGTTTAAATTTTTGAATTCATGGCATGAGTTAATAAAATAAGGATGAACCTTATTTTATTTTGGTTGGTTGTTTTGTGAGGATAATTGAGGAGAGAGATCTTGTGTGTTTTCCTGAAGAACTTCATCTTCTTCGCAAAGAACTCCAAGACTTCGACGAAGAACGCTGTCACCGCAAGGAGAGATCGACGTGTCATCTCTTATCCTCTCTGCAGCCGGTGTGTGACGCCGTTTCCAAAGAACGAAAATGCTCCCTCTTTCAATATTCTACCCATGTCAAAGTAAGGGAGACACCGCTTCCTCCTCGGACGTTCTCCGTCAATATATACGGAGCTTCACCTCGCGACGTCGTTTCCCGTGACGATCATCGTTCGAAAACTTCTTCAAGGTAGGGAGTTAAATTCATCGTTCAAGTTTTATTTAACGAACATCGTTGTTAAATATTTGGCCACCTGCTATCAATTTACTGGAGGAGGTCGGACCACACAAACATGGCCGAACCACCTCCCCTTTGTTGTTGAATTTCTTCGTGGCTTGGAACGGGGACGGCATGGTGCCGTAGCACCGTGCGGGAACGGAAGAACCACAGCTGGGGTGGGTTGCGGCGAAGAAGTGCAGCGCCGTCGCGCCGCGCCGGTGAAACCGAAGTGGCCATGATAGGAGTCGGGTCGTGGAGGAGGGGCGCGACGCCGTCGCGCCGCGCTGGAGAACCATGGAGGGTCGCGGCTGGGGTAGGCCACGGCGGAGGGGCGCGGTGTAGTGGTGCCGTGCTGGTCGGACAAGGGCCGCGGCCTAAGTACGCAGTGGTGCTGAGGAGGGAAGCTGGATTCGTCGGCCACTGGTGCTCCAGGAGGCGGGACCAGCTAGTCTCACAGCGGCACATCAGTCGGCCATTACGGCCGGCCGGATTTCAGGAAGTCCGGGGGTTGTAACCCTCGACGGCTGGTAAAGGATGGGCCCCTCCACGTGGGGGCCCACGTTTCAAAACAAGGGGGGCAGCGCCCCCCACCCCCCCTTCCGCGACCGGTCAGCACGCGGGTGCCCACACCGGGCTGAATCGGCCGCGTTGGGCTGGACCACCCACGCCGGGCTGGACCACCAGCACCGGGCAAGACCGCTCGCGCCGGGCCGGACCGCCCGCGTGGGGCCGGGCCACCCGCGCTGGGTCGAACACCCACGCCTGGCTGGGCCGCACCGGCTGGGCCGGGCCATGCCACGCCATCTGGGCCGGACCCGAACCCTGTTCGGGTCGACCCGGTTTGGGCCGACCCAGGGGGTATTGGGCCGGGTCGGATCAGGCCCAAACCCCCTGTTTCCGGATAGTTCTGTTCAAACGCCCATAACATGAGCTACGGACCTCCGATCGATACACCGTTAGTTGCGTAGCGATCCTTGGATCGAGAGGGGCATTTTGGTATATTACACTCAGGGTTTCGGAGAACTTTGGGTATGGCCAAGCTGGTTCGAACATGAAACCAACTGGGCCCTCAGAGCGGAAACGCTAATAACTTGAGCTCCGGACGTCCGATTGACATTCCGTCGACTTTTTTGGATTCCTCTTAGTGATACGGTTCTTTTGGATTACTACACTTGAGGTTTGTACGTATCTGGATTACGGTCGGGTTGGTTTTATCTTAAAAACCAACCGGGCCCCTCGGACGAAAAAGCAAAAAACTCTCAGACCGGGCGTCTGATTGACGCGCCGTCTGTCACGTTGAGTTCCTATTGATGAGACAGAACTTTGGGATACATCAACTATGGAATACGTGTCAGTTGATGTATTGACCCCTTGGCTCGTGGAGCGGACCCTCCCGGAATCGAGCATGCTGTGTGCGGGAACCCTAGAGCTGGCTGCGACTTCAACGAGGACGACTACCGTACTGGGATCCACTGTGGGTTCGACGAGGAAGACTATCGTACTGGGATCCTACGTGGGTTATATGAGGACTACTACCATACTGGGATCCTCTGTGGGTTCGATGAGGACTACTACCATACTGGGATCCTCCGTGGGTTTGACGAGGATGATTACCATAATGGGATCCTCTGTGGGTTCGACAAGGACGATTGCCGTACTGGGATCCTCCTTGGGTTCGACGAGGAAGACTACTGTACTAGGATCCTCCATGGGTTCGACTACCATGCTGGGATCCTCCGTGGGTTCGACGATGATGACTACTATACTTGGATCCTCTATGGGTTCGGCAGCGATGACTACTATACTTGGATCCTACGTGGGTTCGGTAGGGGAGATGATTCAGAGGCTACATTTAATCATCACCACCCCTCTTTGTAAATGGATACCTATGTGAGCTGATTCTTGACTTTCAATCATTATCTTCGATATGATTGACTTGATTTCTTGTGTGGATTGGGTTATGCTTTCCTGTGTGGATTGGGTTGTACTTTTCCTGTGTGGACTAGATTGAACTTGGGCTCGGATGTTGGAGCCGAACTGGAATTGATGACTTAATTATATGTATGGGAATATACCTAAGTAGTGTTGGTTTTCACTTTATGATTCTATCTTTCCTTTGTGGTTTATCCTTATTGGATTCTGGGAGACCTTTGGGAGTCTTGGGGTCCCTACTGAGTATCGTATACTCACCCCTACATGGGCTATTCCCACACTACGTTGTGTTGCTTGCAGATGACGGATAGCGCTGATCGCGGTTTAGGCTTGAGGAGCGGGACGGTACCCGGAGGTGGTCTATTAGGTGGGACGTACGCGGAGAGGACGGTCGGGCACGAGGTGCCTATGAGACTGACTGTACTCACCCTTCAGGAGGGAGTTCTTAGAGGACATCATGGCGGCTGTTGTTTTTACTTTCAGTTTTTTTAATTTACTTTCAGTTGTACTGCACTTTCAGTTGGGTTTGTATACTGGCCCATTTACTTTCCAGCACTTACTTGTGTATTCAGTTTACTTAGTGTTTACTTAGTTTTGCATACTCTTTGGTGTTTTTTCTTTTATAAAGGCAATGCCTTCCCTTTTATCAGGATTTACTCCTTTGGTGCTGGTCGCCAGCCCCTGGCCTATGGGAGGTGGGCTTGGGGTAGTCACGACATGGGCCCCGAGGATGGGTCGTGATAGACAGTGGATGTCCCCTCCTCTTCAAAGGATTTATCCAAAAAAGATGAATTTTGGATTGAGGATCAGTGAATGACGACATTGCGGCTCCGTTATTCACCAACAATTGATCTAATCCTTGAGGTAGGGGTTTATTTCTAAGTGATTTCTTTCTTTACCCATTCTTTGATTTGAGTGACCAACACGGATCAACCCATTAATAGGTTGACCCGCAAATCAATCGCCTATGCGGGATGGTCTGTATTGCGGGAATTTGAAGTGGGGTCATCCATGTTTTGATGTGATCCATTCTTAGAGTTATTATTCTCTCCTCTGATTTCAATTATAACACGGATGGATCAGATCTGACAAGAAAAAGGCCTATATCCATCTATTTTGGTCATTTTTATGTTCTTCCTCTTTCTCACAATGCAATAATCCAAGCTTCCGACTCGACGACCGACATCGACGAAAATATGTGGTTCAAGTGGTATTGTAGTAATGGATCAGACCGTAGCAAGAGGCTGCAAAACATAGTGGCGCTAGGTGGGAGACTACTGGCATGGGAGCCGGTGGTGGTGATAGAAGGTCACGACTAGGTGGGCCGCTGCGGTGGTGAGGGATGTTGGCTCAAAGGCCGGAAGCAGAGGAACCTACAGCAGCAGCCACACGTGGTTAAGAAGGTCCTCCAGTGGGCCATGGAGGAAATGGAAGGTGGGCCGCATCAAGAAACGAGGAACCGTGGTCCTGCGAGACCTCACTAGAAGACGTGCGACATCTGTCGTGAGTGGGGAACGTGGTGGCCGACCACGTTCATCAGGGGGGACGTGGCGCCCACCGTGTCCGGGGTGGATTAATCGACTAACCCAAGTGGGATGGGGTGGGAAGGAGGGCCTACATTGAGCCAGGACTAGTGGTCCGAGTAGACCCGATGGGTCGGGTTCGCAGAACATGGTCCGGGTCGGGTTGGTCTGACCGGATCAGACCGGACCCATACCCAACTGACTCTTTTCACCAAAACACCCATAACTCTCAAACTGTACTTTCGATTGACAAAATGTTTGTTGAATTTGGACCCTCGCAATTAGGAGGTAATTTTGAAATACTCTAAGTGTCTTTTAATGGAATTACAAATTTGAAAATTTTCTTATGGAATAAGTTCCCCTGGAACAAGAACGCTATGAGTGGGAATCTTGTGTCTATCTGTGAAGAGAGGACTATGGCTATGGGTCTAAGTGACTCATAGTATCTAAGTTACTCAGTGGGTCTAATTAAATCAATGGGTATAAGTGACTCAGTGAATCAGTGGGTCTAAGTGACTCAACGGGTCTATGTGACTCAGTGGGTCTAAGTGACTCAAAAATAATAGGTGTTCTGTGATTACGTCTGATAGTATTGATTTTCATACTATAGATTTATACCTGTGTGAGTTGTAAATACATCATGTGTACTTTCCTTTGTGATATTTCCATTGTGGTCTTTCATTTGTGGTTTCAGGGTGTTATAATGAGTATTGTTTTACTCACCCCTGCACGGGCTTTTCTCACACATTTTCTATCTTGTGTAGTCGAACATCACTTTGATGGAGACCAAGGTGGTCCAGGACCAAGTAGTTCCCAGTGAGACTAGACATGCCAGGTCTAATCCTATGGATTCAATCATCTACCCTTCACCTACCCTTCATGTAGGGTTTTCTGCAGACGAGTTTCTAGTGACTTGCGTATCAGCTCGTTTAAATATTTTCTTTTGTTGGGCTTGTATACCAGTCCCCTTTACTTTCTATTTTATACTATTACTCTCGTTGGTTGTCTTAGTTTCATGCATGGTTTACTCAGTGTTTAATTTTCATAATTTTTGGGCATGCAACTATGAATGTGCATACAAGTTTAAAGACAATGCCTCCCATTTATGATATAGGCCTACTTAGTTCTAGTATCCATCTCTTGGCCTATTGGAGGCAAGCTTAGGGTAGTAACAGTGTGGGCCCCATTAGGATAGGTCTGACAGATTGGTTTCAGAGAGGTTCAGTTTCACATTGGGACTAAGAGTCTGTGAGATTGGTTTGGGTAAATAGTGTGAGGTGTTTCATGTTCTACTTTCAGGCCGGAGACTCCAGTGTTGGTGCGGCAGCTGACGTATCCATTCACCAGGACTCTAGACACCTGATTTCCAAATCATTACATAAAAATAATGTTTATAGGGAAATAAATGATATATGCATCATATAGTATTTTGAGTGTGTCCTCTTGGCCTCCTTAAGTCAGCTCTCCCGGTATATTATATTGATCGTGGATCATCTTGATCAGTTTCAAGATACCTCTGTGCAGACATCCATCTAGGATTGTATTGTGTGAGCATGAGGATGGTACACCTAGAGATGAGGCACCAGTATAGGGACTATTACCATAGGTATCCCCATCAGCTGGTTTACTAGTTTTACCACTACCTATCGATTAGTTGTCACTACCAGCACTAACGATAGAGGATGAATGGAGGCTTAGTGCATTGCATGAGTTCCAGAGGTAGAGACTTCCTAGGTTCAGGGGTGAGACTAACCCCCAGGTGTCGATGGATTGTATCAAGGTTGTTACATGAGTCTTTCATATAGTGAGGATGCCTCTCAATCTGATGACAGTCTTAGCCAGGAGCCTTCTTTCGGGCTCGGTGGGGAGATGGTGGAGCTTGATGATGCAGATGCATGATGAGGCAGCCATCACTTGGATAAACTTTGATAACCTCTTTAGGGAGGAGTTCTTTCAAGTGACGTTATTCTTTGTGTGTGTACAGGAGATATTGAACCTACAATAGGGTGGCGTGACAGTACTAGAGTACTTAATGAGATTCACCAAGCATTCTCACTACTACACAGGCATAGTGCGAGAACCATTCTTCAAGGCTTGGGCTTTTGAAAAGGGACCACGAAAGGATATAGGGGTTTCCATTGTGTCTATGAGCATCCCTACTTAGTCTGGGATGCTGGAGCGATCTCTACTTGTGGAGAACTTCCTAGAAGAGCAGGCGCCAGTAGTAGAAGCTACCAGTAGATAGTAGGTGGCGAAGTCTTTAGCGGTGGGTAGAAGGTAGCAGACACAGGGACCTAAGAGGGTAAAGACTTCTAGGGGATGTCCCTAAGACATAGGTTAAATGGTAAAAGACTCACAAGATAGGGGTATTTAGTAGAATAGAAGTTTGTACGACTCATACGGTGGTCGGGGGAATATGGATTGTGATTTATCGACTTGTCGCATGGATGATCAACAGACGGTTGAGGTACCAATGAGGTAGAGGCAGAGGGTTGAACATGTATTTCCATAGAGTGGAATAAATGGTAGGTCAGAAGGGAGAGCATCAAGATATGGGAAGAGGTTTATTGTAGCACCACCATCACCCCTAGGCAATCCTCTACAGGCTCCAGGAGCTAGTGGAAAAGGGAGGGTCCAGCTTTAGGCGATAGAGTCCTATGATCACGACGATCTAGAGATGAATAGAGGTATGATTTTTTTATTACCCACCTTAGCTTCAGTTATTATATATGTAGGTTCCAGTCACTCTTTCCTTTCCACTAACCTTGTTTGAAGCTTGGAGATTCTAGTGGAGCCATTTGATTGAACCTTACACTTAAATACTCCAATGGGAGGGTATTCAAAGATCATGAACTAGTTCCAACCGTGAAAGTGTACTCTCAGAGGTGAAGCTTTGGCTGGGATCTCCTAGTAGCAGCGTCGAGGCCTTACGACATAATTTTGGGTACGGACTGGTTTTCCACAGTCCATGCTCAAATTGATTGTTTTAGGTGCATTTTATGGTGTGTACATAAAGATGGGACTTGGTTTTCCTTTACCAATGAAAAGGGAATGCTTTCAGTGTGGGATATACTTTCTTAGAGGAGGGTGTAGCCAATCACTCACCAGTTGGCTAACCATACCCTCAGTGCAGTGGATGAGAGGAGTCCTCAATTTTCTATAGTGGTGGAAGAGTATGACGATATATTCTCTGAGGATGTTTCAGGATTATCTCTTCACATGGAGGTTAACTTCTACATTGATATGTACCCTGGGACGACACCGATATCTACACCAGAATATCAGATGGCTCCTATAGAGCTTCGGGAGTTGAGGGTACAGCTAGAGGACCTATAGATGAAGGGCTTCGTAAGGCCCAATGTTTCACCTTAGGGGACCCTAATTTTGTTTTCCAAGATGGTATATGGGAGCTTGAGACTTTTTGTAGACAATCAGAACCTGAATTTTGTGACTGTGAAGAACAAATATCCACTGCTAAGAATCGATGACCTATTTGAACAGCTAAAGAGAACAAGGTGGTTCTCGAAGATAGACCTCAGGTTTGGCTATCATCATCATCGTGTAGGGGATGGGTATGTACTAAAGACACACTTTAGATGTTAGTATAGAAATTATGAGTTCTTGGTTATTCCATTTTTAATGAACAATTCCCCAGCAGTGTTTGTGGTACTCATAAACAGGATATTCCAGCCTTATCTTGACCTATTTGTTATAGTCTTCATTGATGAAATCCTGGTGTATTCAGCATCTAAGGGGACCACGTGAAAAATCTAAGTATGGTCCTAGATACACTCCAATAGAACCAGATATATGGGAATCTCTCGAAGTGTCAGTTCTAGATTCGAGAAGTCCACTTTCTAGGACACATCATTTCATAGGTTGGAGTCACAGTGAATCTGAAAAAGATAGAGGTTGTTCTTTCTTCGGAGCCACCTAAGAGTGTGAATGAGGTGCAGAGTTTCTTGGTTTCTGATGGATACTATAGGAGGTTTGTTCATGAACTTTATATGCTAGTAGAACTCTTATCCTATTTGACACATAATGGAAAACCCTTCATGTGGATGGAAAAGTGTCATCAGAGTTTCTCTAAGCTGAGGAATAGGCTGAAGAGTGCCCCCATCTTGAGACTGTTAGAGAAGGATGTTGGATATATAGTGTTCAGTGATGCATCAGGTACCAGATTAGGTTGTTTTCTGATACATTAGAAAGAATTTATCACCTACAATTTGTGACAGTTGAGGCAACACGAGCAGGACTACATGACCCATGACCTTGAGTTAGCAGTTGTGGTATTTTCATGGTAGATGTTGAGACACTAATTTATTGGTGATTGGTTTACCATCCACTCCAAAAACAAAAATATTTGGTATATCTTCTCCTAGAAGGACCTAAAATTGAGTCAGTGGTGGTGTCTAGAGTTCCTCCAGGATTATGACTTTGAGATAGTCATTTCTCCTGGGAAGGGGAATGCGGTGGAGGACACACTCAGCAAGAGATCTGGTCTGCAGTTGTTGAGTGAGGTGTCACTGAAGTTAGCTTAAATGTAGATATACTTTATGGATGGTGATGGAGAAGCTTACCTTCAGTTGATGGTTTTCACTCCCCCACTCTTACACTGAGTTAGGGAGGTACATCTAGGGGATATCGACTGTGAGACCCTATATGCTCAGTAATCCATAGGGAAAGCCCCTGATGGATATTTTATATGTGGGTATGACATCATCCTTTTCAATGGAAACACCATTGTACCAGTGATGTTGTGAGAGGAGGTTCTGAGGGAGTTCCACATCTACCTATTGGCGGTACATCCAAGAGTGGAAAAGATGTACCAGGATCTTCGATGCCAGTTCTGGTGGCCGAGGATGTAGAAGGTAGCGGTAGAGTTTATTTCTCACTGCCTCACTTATCGGTAATTGAAGGAAGAGCATCATGTTCTAACAGGATCGGCTTAGCCACTTGAGGTGCCGGAGTCGAAGTGGGATGGTATGTCGATGGTTAATTCGTGACGAGTTTACCACACAGATCCAGGGGACACAATTCTATCTGGGTGATCATTGACTGAATCACCAATTTTTTCCACCTCCTACCCATCCAATAGAATATTTCAGTAGAGATCTTGGGATGCATATACATTCATTATATAGTTCATCTTCACAGGGTGCCTTCGGGAATCATTTCAAACCGTGATTCTCACTTCAAATCTTGACAATCTAGGGGATTGTAGGAAGTGTTCAGGTCATAGTGGAACTTGATCATAGAATCTCATCCTTATAATTATGGCCAGATAGAGGAGACTATCCATGTTTTAGAGTACATGATTCATGATTGCATCCTAGACTTTGGTCGTGGTTTGGAGGACCACCTACCACTGATGGATTTTGTGTACAAAAACAGCTACCACTCCACCATTGGTATGGAACCATTCGGGCCACTTTATGGGTGACCATGTAGGTCACCGATATGATGGAAAGATCTAAGGGAGTCAGCAATCGTGGGCCCAGTGTTGGTACAAGCTACCACTGAGAAGGTGCATATCATCCAAGAGAAGATGAGGACTACACCTAACAGGAAGAAATATTACGCTGATATGAGACAAAAGACTTTGGAGTTCAAGGAGGGAGACCACATTTTCCTTCGAGTCCCCCCTCGGTGGGGATTTTAGAGATTTGGTCGGGGTGGCAAGTTATCTCAATGGTTCATCATAACTTTTCAGATTTTGAGTAGAGTTGGTGAGGTGGAATACTGCCCAGATCTCCCCCCAGATGCATTGGGTGCATGATGTAATTCACATGTCACAACTGAGGAGATACCTGCATGATCCATAACACGTCATCCACTAGGGTGAGATAGATATTGATGATGGGGTGACATTTGTAGAGTTCACGATGGATATAGAGGATTGACAGGAGTGAGTCCTTCATGGATGGTAAATTCCTATAGTGCGTGTTTGAAGGTTGAACGAGAATCTCCCATAAATAACATGGTAACAAGAGGCTTAGATTCTTTATTAGTATACTCATTTGTTTGTTTAACTCTTGTTTTGGATTTTAGGGATGTAAATACCTATTGTGGGGAGAATGTAATGTCCAAGGAATTTTCATGTATTTTTTAAATTATAGGGATTATTTCGAAACCAGGCGCTGAGATGACACATGATTCCAAGGCTTGGGGTGCCTGAAATAATTATTTGAACTTCTTTTAAATACCGTGTGTGTACGGTATTGGTAACTTCTAAACCGGTGTCCGAATTAACAATATAAGTTCACCGTTTCATCTGCAATGATGATTTTTTCTTAGGAAGGACCTAACCTCGATTGGCGTCGTTTGAGGGTAAAAGTTAATTTTTGGGCATTTTAAAGAAAAAAATAAATATCCTTAAGAATGTTTGTTTTATTCAAAATGAATCAGTATAATGCAACAATGCGTCAGCAGTTTCATTTCGTAAATGAAACAGCGTAACAACACTGTGACTCAGCATAAAAAAACATTGAAATGCATTTCGTTCTTTCTATAGATTAACATGGATAATAGATCATGATTGGATCCTAGAGTTTTATCAGATGCTTTGAAGGATTTTTTTTGGAAAAGGAAAAACGGCGATGAATGGAGGATCACTAACGATAATGGACACCCCCTCCTCTTCGAAGTATTTCACCAAGAAAGATTGATTTTAGATCGAGGATAGGAAAATAATGGCATTATGGCTCTGTTCTTCACCAGATATTGATCAAATCCTTGAGGTAGGCATTTATTTCTAAGTGATTTCTTTCTTTCCACATTCATTGATTTGAGTGATGAACATAGATCAACCCACGAACATGTTGACTCACAGATCGATCGTGTATTGGGGATGGTTTTGATTGCAGGAATTTTAGTTGGGGTCATCTATGTTTTTATGTGATCCATGCTTAATGTTGTTAATCTCCCCCCTAATTTAAATTTTAACGCAGATCGATCAGGGCCCACATGAATGGGGCCCATGTCCATCCCCATTAGGGATTCTTATTTTCTTCCTGTTTCTCATAGGGCAACGATCCAAGTCGTCAGCTCGATGGCTGGTGACGATGAGAATCCATGGTCTAGGCAGGACCACAAAAGTGGATCATCCCATGGAAATTGGTCTTGGGAGATGGCAGCGGAAGGTAGATGAACATCATAATGGGATTCGGTGGTGGAAGAAGACCACAACCAGGAGGGTCGTGGAGGCAATGAAAGGCCATGACCAGGCAGGTTGTGATGGTAGTGAGGGATGCTGACTCGAAGGCCAGCGGTGGAGGAACCCACAACAACCATTGTAGAGGGTAATCAGAGGCTACCGGCTGGTAGGTGGAGGAAGTCCACAATGGATATAGCCAGTGGGCTGCCTCACCTAGTCGGGAACCGTGGTCCAGTGGGACCACAGTGGAGGACCCGCGGTCCAACGGGACCGCAACAGAGGACTCGCGACATTAGCCCTGGGTGGGGCATGAGGTGGCCAGATTCATTTGTTCGGTGAGGATGTGGATCCCACTGAGTTATGGGTGGAGAAACCTACCCACTCTAGTGAACCTGGTTGACTCGATGGGTCAGGTCGGTAGAACCTGGACCGGGTCGGTTCGGTTCGGTCGGGTCGACTCATGCTGGCCCGACAGACACCTTTTCAATAAAACACCACATAACTCTCAAACAATACGTCTAATTAATGAGTTTATATGGAATTGGGACCCTTATGATGAGGAATTCCTTTTGAGATACTCTGAGTGGGTTTTCATGGAATTTGACATAATCCCTTTGTCTTGAGGAGTAAGTTCTCCCGAAACAAGCACGCTATGAACAAGAATCTAATGGCTCGCTATGACGATAAGACTATATCTATGGGTATAAGTGACTCAGCAAGTCTAAGTGACTCAGCGGGTTTAAGTGACTTAGCGGGTCTATGTGAATCAGTGGGTCTAAGTGAATTAGCGAGTCTAAGTGACTCAGTGGGTCTAAGTGACTCAGTGAGTCTAAGTGACTTAGAGGTTCTAAGTGACTAAACAGTACAAGGTGTTCTGTGATTACGTCTGATAGTATTTCTTTTCATTATTTATATTTATACTAGTGTTAACTGAAAATACATCATGCGTACTTTCCTTTTTGGTCTTTCCTTTATGGACTTTACTTTATGGTTTTGGGGTGTCTTACAGAGTATTGTTTTACTCACCCCTACACAGGCTTTTCCCACACGTGTCGTGTCTTGGGAAGATGATCGAAGCATTGAAAAATACCTAGTTGGTCCCAAAACAGGTGGTTCCTAGTGATATCAGATAGGCGAGGTGTACTCCAATGACTTTAGGAAGCTACCCTTAACTTACCCTTTTTGTTGGGTTTTCTGCAGATAGCTTTCTAGTGAGTTGTGTACTCGCTTATTTACATATTTTCTTTTATTGGACTTGTATACTAGCCCCCATTACTTTATGTTTTGTACTGTTAATCTCAGTGGTTGTCTTAGTGGAATGCATGGTTTACTCAGTGTTTACTTTTGAGCATTTTTGGGCTTGAATCTCTGTGCATGCATACAGGTTTAAAGGAAATATATCTCATTTGTGAGATATGCCTACTTGGTGCTAGTCTCCAGACCCAAGTGTATTGGAGGTGGGCTTGGGGTATTCACAGTGTGGGCCCCACTAGGATGGGTTGTGTCATGATATCTTCAACTATAAATATCAATTAGAAAGGTAAAAATATTTCCTACATCCTGGTAATTTATTTTCAGTTTTTAGGAAATAAATAATTAAATTTAATTATGACACAATGATGAAGCAATAATAGATTTATTAATTAAAGAATCAAATAAATGATATTATAAATATTAAAATAAATATTACTTGACATAATTTATTCCTTAGAAAAATTTTATTGGTGAATAGGATATGAAATAAGTCTATTCATTTGTTTTTTTGAAGCTATCTCTCTTTTTGGATTTTATTTAAATTCAATGAAATGAATAGAGTAAAAATTGACATAATTGATATTTTATAAAAATAATATATTAAATTATTTAAAAATACTAAAATAAAATAAAATCACAAATTTACTATGATAAGGTCTAAAATTTCATTAATTTTCCAATTATGGGAAATTTAACCCATATAATTAAAATTTATAGCCTCTTAATATTTAAAATGTTGTTACTGAAACTAAAATTAAAAGAGAATAATTAAGGGTAAACCAAAAAGATAAAGTTTAAAATAAAATCAATACATGTCTAAAAATTATTGGATGAGAGGATTTAGAACTATACTCATATTATATTATACATATCTCAAGTAAGAGTCATTTTTTATTAAAAAATCAATTTATATTAATTTAATATTTTAAGAGTTTCTAAGGGTGCCCCTCCCCTCTCCTATAAAAAAGTACCCACTATTCTCTAATACTCACTCTTCAAGAACCATTTTGTTTCGCCAAGATCCTCCCAAAACCCTTCCTATAATTCCTACCCTCTTTTTTGAGGCCTTATTTTAGTCATAATATTCTTTTAATAGGTGTTAAGTTATTCTTCAAATGTGATCAACCGAAGAAGAGGTATCATTTTTTTAAGTGTTTCAGTTTTATTTCTTCTTCCACTTTTTTTAAATATTATTCTTCTAAGATGAAATAAAAAATAAAGTATCCAAAACACACTTATATTTTATTATTTTAATATCATCACCTCAATCCATCTCCAATTTCATAAAATGGGAAATAAATATTTTGTTCATGTGTACGGTGGACTACCGCCTCACAAACCAATATATTTATTTTTTAATTTCCATCTATAAAGGATAGTTATAATGATGGAAAAAAGTTTATATAAGATATTCATGTCATATATATAATTTTAAAATAATAATATTTCAATTACGTTCTTACATTACATTCACATAAAAATGATAATGTCGTTCGTATGTACATGTGAGCTATCAACTCCACGAAGTGATGCGAATCTCTTTTATTCACTACATCACTTGTGTGATAGATATAAATATATTTAAATGAATATTATGATGTTAATAATATTATTATCATTATGGAAATATAAAATAATAATTACCTTATTTCCATAACGATCAATTAAAAATGGAAAACATTACTCATGCGTACGTGTGGTCTACCGTCTCCAGGATTATAACGTTCTTTATTTTTCATAACCATAATTAATGGTTTGATTTAAAAAGTCTGATTAATGTATAAAAGTAATGATTATGTCATGAATAATATTCTAGAGATTATGGAATTATGACCACATGTACAATTTATATCATAACAAGTTCATTTTCAACTCAAGTACCAAATATTGAAAAAACATCCGATATGAACTTAAATAATTATGTAAGTTTTATAACATGGTAATAAGTTTCACAACCAGTTTTTTATGTATTTGTTTTGATTCGGTTAATTGGAAATCCTAATCCTTTTCCTGGGTCTTGGATGAGATTAATTTTGAGTTTTTACGTTTCATCTATATCAAATCATCCATCTTTGGGTGCCTCAATTCTTTTTTTTTTGGATTTTTTGTAGAAAGGGTGGTTACTTCATGATTTGGGCCAAACTGTGAGCCCATTTCAAGATTTAAAAACATATTTTTTTTCTTTTACAACTCATTCATTTTTTATCATTTTTGACTCATTTTACTTCCTATTTTTCCTCCCCAGACTTATTCAATCCTACATATCCTTTTGGAACCATTAAAAATTAATAACCATGGTGAATTTGGGTTACTTATTTTGGTATTGGGCCAACCCGTGGACCTATTTCCAGTTTTAAAAATATAATTTTATTATTTTATATATTTTTCATTTTTTATTATGTTTAAGTGATTCTACCTCCAATTTTAATCCCAAATTCCTATCCTCATCCAAATTATCTGGTATACCTATTTGGATCTCATTTGAATCGAATATTAGGGCGAAAGTTCTTAGGTTTCCTCAAAATATCCTGAACTGAGAAGGTAAATTGTTTAATCCATAAATCATTCAATTCATACACATTTTACCAAAAATATTCTTTCCATGGTTCTTATAGACCTTAGGAGACTCTAAAATAAGTTCCATGCCATTAAATTTTCTTTAAGGGTGCAGATCTAATGGAAGATGAAGAGTTTTCTAGGTGGCAAGGTGAGATTCCTTCAACTTTCTCCTTCCTCTTCCTCCTCCTTTCATTATTTATTGGTTTTCTATTATCCCCTAGTAATGTTATACCTAGGGTTACGTTATCCCATGATATTTTATGTGGTTTTTGTTCATTTGGGTATATTCTTCAAAGATTTAGGGTTTATAAACCCTCGGATGGTGATGTTGGGTGTGCGTTTCCATTACGCTAAGGATTTGAGGTAAGATATCCATTGAACACGCCTTTATCATTTAAGATTCATCATTTTATTATATTTAACATCTTATATATTAGTTTATTATTGTTCTTCATCCTTTGGATAATTTTTTTGGTTTGAAAAATGGTTTTTTAAGCCTGGTTTTGTGAAAGGTAGAGTTGTTTTGTCACAAAAGTGCACACCAAGTGTTTGTTTAAATGTTCCACTATCTTTAGCAACTATTTTGTGAGGTTTAAAACCTTGGTTATGGTATTTTGAACAATTTAAAGTATCTCTAATAAAATATGGCATGAACTTGGTGTTTTATTCCTTGTCTAGTTCTTAAAATAAATTGTTTTTTTTAAAAAGGGCATGTCATGTGTTCGGTAAATTGTCTGCTTGGCTTTTATGTGTGATGTGTGATTTAAAAATTAGTGTTTGGATTTATAAATGAATTATAAGAAATATAAATGTTATTTTTTTCCTTATATGTCTTTCAAATTTGGAATTGGTTTTACAAACAAAATGGTTTTGGTTTACAACATGTTTTGGCCCGAGTTGTTGGAAAATAGTTCATTTCACATCCTTATGAAAATGGTTGTGTTTTGAATATGTAACCTAAGTGTTTTAAAGGATTTATGAATGTGGTTTTCTACTTTAAATTGTTTTTATACACCTCCTTAATAAAATTTAAATGCACACCATGGTCAAATGTTGGTTTTGAGAAAGGATTAAAGGCCCGTTTGGTATTTTTTTATAAGAATGGTTTCCATCGGTATTTCATGTTCTATCTTTTGGGGCTATTTTATGGTCCATGAAAGTGATTTATTAATTGGTTTTGGGGATTTAAAATCTGTCTTGTTATGTTATTTATGATTTTATGGCCTTAAAAGAGCATTTTTAATGTATTTTATGTTCAAGGCCTTGTTATACTCCATGAAATTGTTTTACTAAACTTTTTAGTGGTTTTTTGATTCGTGAAGGAAATGTGAAGCATGTTTGTAGAATGTTTGTGTTTTTATGGTTTGGTAATGGATTTTTTATGTGCAAATTTTATTTTATAATATGTGTAACTTGATTTATCACTAAATGTAATCCCATGTATCTAGGTGGGAGGATGTGTACTAGTATGCTAGTGATCCCGTGGGGTTTGGCCCATGTTTCACATACCAAGTTTGGTGATGACAAAACAAACTAAACTGTGGTGATGATGATGTTGGGGGACCACTATTTTATGGGTATTATCCCTAGTATTGGCACATGTTCATGAGAATAGATTTTTATTATGGTTACTTTCACCGAGATACGAGGTACCTGGGGCTCACAACTAACTAGTTCCTAGGGGTGTTCCCGTGAGTTGTGCTCATTGAATATTTTGTACTCACCATCCGTATACGGTGTGTTTGGTTGGTTAATTATTCAGTGTGTGTGATTTATTTAAAATTTTAAATTATTTAACTCATCCCTCTTGAAATGTATTTTCATTTTGAAGTTTCACCTATTTGAAAATTGTTACTGGCATTCTTGTTTATAAAACATGCAAGTTTTTGTCTGGTAATTTTTTTATAGATTGAGACCTAATTTGGAAAAAATTCCTTTATATTTTTACTTAAAACTTGAAATTTATGTTTCTATTATTTTAAAGGATGTGCATTGGGAATAGAATATCAGGATAACCTACTGAGTTTTAATACTCAAACCTATAGTCTTCTTCTATTTTTATCCCTTGTGCAGGTTTCAACATGAGTTCGATCGCCTTGGGAGACCTATTATAATTATGTTGGAGAGTGACCATAAGGGTCACATGGAGTTAGTTGGATATTGGGTTTTTTAGTTGAGTTATTGGATTAGTTGTAATTTCAGTTTTTTGTACAAATATTTTTCAGTTCAGTTTTTATATAAATGTATTTTGGGTTATCCATTTTCTTCTATTGTTTGTTTGATAGTTTATATATGGGAAAAATTGTTCCCTTGTGTACTCTATTGTTTCCCTTGGTAATTGTCACCATCCTGGGAGGATCAGGAACACCTCTCGGGACTTTTCATGGGCTGACTCTTATGACTGGTTTTGGGTCGACTCGGGCGGGTTCGTGACAAAATGGTATCAGAGGAGGTCAGCTCTTAGCAGACCTTTTTTAGAGAGCCCTTGTTATTTTGGGGATGTAAAGTTAGGTAGATTAGGATTGTTGGGAATTGAGGGGTAAGTGCGGGAATAGCATCGTGAACTCTTACTCGTTCTGATCCTCGAGTTTCCACAGGATGTCCGGTTTTATTAGTTTCCTTTGTTCATGTTGATTGTTTACTATTGGGATATGACAAGGGGAGTCTGACTAATGGCCTCCATGAGCTTGCCTGGCCTGGAAACACATGTGGGGCCGAGGCATGGTCCTAATAAGTCTCTCTGTTTTGGTGTTTTGTTTGACATATGGCCACCAACCATATGGTCAAATCACCCACCGACACTAGTTCCCTTTTTTGGGTTTTTTGGACCTTTCCTGAATTCTGAATTTTTGTTTTGAAAATACTTATGTGAGAATTGTGGAAATGGGTTTTAAAGGAAGGATTGGATTTTGAAAAGGGAAAAGGGGGTTTTAAACAATTAAGTATAATAATGGTTTTGGAAGGTAGTGTTTTTTAACAAATATTTGGGAGGAAGTGGAAATGATTTAACTGGATTGGATTCTCCTTAATCTAAACTTGTGGTTTGTTGAAATAAAAGTTTTTGAAAGTGAGAATCATTTTAAATTAATTCCAAAACATTGGTTTAACTGGGGTGTTTTTTCCTGTTGAAAAGTGTTTGAATATGATGAATTGGTTTTGGAAATTTTTTTTGAGTGGCTAGTGTTTTTCAAGAAAGGGGTTTTGGCCTTTGTGGTTTTCGGATTTTGAAAATAGGCCTTGCTGATTTTTTTAAATAGGAAACGGATATTTGGAATATAATGGTTGTTTTTGGAAGTTTTATTAAATGAAATGGAATGTGTTTTTAATCAAATGGTTCTTTATGAAGCGTGGCTTGTCTTGTGAAATTTGAAAAAGGTTTTTTATTTGGTGGTTAATGTTCCTTTGGAAGGTACATGATTAATTTTGTAATGATGATGTTTTGTTTTTTGCATTCAGTGTTTTCATGGGTTCTCACATGAATGTTTTTGTGGATATATAGATTAATGGACAATATGGCATGGTATTTGAGTGCCCAGGGTGGCACGTAAATGTTTATGTGAGTGAGACTTGATAAAACACCATTGGTGAATGTAAAAATCCACCAAGTTAGTTTATTTGTTTTTCAAAAGTGTTTTGAGATGAAAACTTGTGGTGTTTGATATGAACTTATGGTTATGTGGATGATTTATCCTATGTATTTTAAGTGTTGTCCATTCGTTATACTTCTTTATGATCTAGAATTCATAATCTTGTTGCATCTTGAGATGGGATCTTGTTGGTGGCTCGATTTTGGGGTAATGTTCAGTGGGTTTTTAAAGATGTGTTGGATGTTATTATGTGGACACAAATGGTTCTCCATTGGCATTCTTTCCAGTTGATCAACCTAAGGATTTGTTTCAAATGTTAAATCCACCTCTTAGAAAGACACATTAGCCCGTTTTTTGAAATAGAGAGCTGTTTGGGATCGATTTAAAGTGTCTTCTCATTATGGTGATTCTCTTGGTTGTAGTAGTTGTGCTCAGTGATGTTTAGTGGGTGTTTTTGTGTGACTTGTTCATTCTTCTCCTCAATCGAAGTGAGAGAAAATAGTGTTGTGTATCTCCATGTTATTATAAGGCCCCACCCTTAAACCTTAGTTAAAATTGAATTAAATGAATAATTCACATTGAGGATCTTTTCAGGTTTAGAGTTTTAGAGAATTAGGACATAACTATTACATCTCAAAAGATTACAAAGTAGTATATTCTTCTAAATTTCCATAAAATAAAAACTCTTAAAAAGAAAAATGTCTAGTTTCATGTTTTAGGTAGCATGACTTTCCCTTGATCCCATCCTTGACCCTATTCCACACTAAGTCCTGTGAAAAACATTTCAAAAAAACTTGGGATGAGCATAAAAACTCAGTAAGGGATACACAAAGAATAAAAACTGTTAGTTTATCAAAACAAAAAGTAAACCATGTATACTTTATCAAATTAATACTTTTCACCTTTATGAAGTAGTAAAAACTCTTCACTGAATAAAATATCATTACTTACCTTTTTATAACCAAAGGATTACCATAAAACCCATATAAAGAACACATAACATATATAAAGGTAACTTGGGACATAAACATACTTAAGTGGAATAACCGTACGGTCGACTCCCACACATATCACTTAATGGAATAGCCATACGGCCAATTTCCATACATACTTAATGGAATAGCCATACGACCGACTTCCATACCCAATGCATTGGAGGTTATAACGTATCCACCCGTCCTGGTATTCATGGCACCACCCGTCATATGGTTTATAACGTAACCACCCGTTAAAATGTCCAAGTACCAATATAAAATCATAAAACATAAAACCAATATAAAGGAATGATAACATTTCCACATTTCAATCACAATATATCATAAATATATTGACATAATAGAATCCTTTATCAAAACCATTTTCAATACCAAAATACATAAAAGAGTATATGGTATTTATTTTATTTTAAAAGCATTACGGCTTGTTGAGAAAGCCAAAGACCAAATAATACTCGCAGCGGCGGGAAAGGTCGTTGGCACCGCGTACGTTAAAAGAAACATTCCTTTTTGTTGTTTTGTAAAACGCTTCGTAGAAAAAGATTCCTTTTGTATAAAAGTAAAAGTCAAAGGGGTTTATACACCGTATAAAAGAATGTTGTGTATAAAACGAAATATGCCTCAATGAAAGGAGATTGAGACGAAGTCCCTTACAAAGACGGTATCCTTGGTTTAAGGATAAATCAATTACATAATTATGTGTGACAAATGAATACACAAAATATAAGTGGATATTAAGTGTAAAATAATCAAAGGTCATTCACACATATTCAAAGGATGACATATTCAATAACTACATGTCGAACCCAAAGAAATCGAAATTGGGTTAAGAAGTTCCCTTGACAGCCTAACAACGTCACATCAAAATGAGTTGATGAGAGATAAAAAGTGTATCTCATCACTTGGAAATAAAATTTACATCAATAAGGATATATGAGAACATATCCCAACATAATAATATGTAAATTAAAAGACCCAACAAAAGAATTCTTTTAAAAAAAAGGAGGGTGAAAGGTTCCCTTACCGACTTGGGTATCTTTCGAAACATATGACCCGTGAAAGAATGACAATACATCATTGATGTAAATACTCATAAATGAAGGAATATTACACAATGAGTAAAATAATGGTCAGTACATACACTACTAAAAGGAAATTGTGGCAAATGTATCATAAATCTCATGGGAATAAAAGTGAGATGAAAAATCACTTACGAAAACTCGGCAGCCTAACGGCGCCACTTAAAACTTCCAAAAATGGATTGATGAGATCAAATAGGGTATCTCATCACATTACAAAAAAATTTATAGCAAGATGAATATGAAATAACATCCCCCATCATAACAAATAGAAGAATAAAAGAAGCGACATAAAGGGGAGTACTTAAAATAAAAGCGAGAGGTTAGATCTCTTACGAAAATTCGGCAGCCTAACGGCGCCACTCAAAACTCCCAAAATGGATTGATGAGAGAGAATAGGGTCTCTAGTCACATGAACATAAAAATTAAAGTATGTTTAATATATAATAACATCCCAATAACAAGAAAGATGATCTTTAGAGGGAATGACATAAAAGAGAGTACTTAAAAAGAAAGAGAGGAGTAAGATCCCTTACCTCGGGTCCGACTTGACTCGATCGTTCTTTAATGTCCTGAATAATAAACTTGAGTTAATTTCTACTTGCTTAAGAACCCTTTTTCAAGTTCATTATTCCTTTTATATCACTTATTACCATGTCATGAACACTATGTAATTATTTAAGTTAATAACGGTCGTTTTAACGATCATTGGTACTTGAGTCAAAAATAAGCCCTTTATAATTATATGTTGTTCATGTATCCATTATATCCAGAATGTTATTCATGATGTAGATATCATATATTTCATATATATCCATTACATTCTTGCATTTATAATATTACATAATCATTTAGAGGTAAGAAAAGAAATGCACTGTTCATGGAGACGGTAAGCCGTACGTACGCATGAACGCTACTTTCATTTCTATTTCGTATTTTATAGAATGGAATCATAATGATATAAAGGTATATTATAATTACAGTATAATATAATATATAATATCATAGTTCCATCCTTTATATGTCCCACATATGGTATTTAACGAATCAACTCACTTTAAGGGGGTGGTAGTCCGCACTTCCTTAAATGAAGATATCGCGTTTACCCATAATGGAAACCATAAAGGTATGACCAAAATGAAAAATACAGAAGCTTAAGGAAAACATAAACATATTATATATCATATATAAATATAGTAACATCTTAATGGCCACCTTTGAAGGTGTTAAAAGAATGTTGAACAATCATCGTTTCGGGAGGCATAAATTCACCATCCACGAAAATAGTATGTTCGTTAACCATTAGATGTAGATTTCTGTAAGTGTAGATCTAATAATTATTATAAAAACATCCTAGTATATTTAATATACTGTATTTGTTACAAAAGAAATGAATAAAAAGGGTTTAGGGGGTTGGAGAAGCAAAATAAAACAACGGACTCAAGTGAAGACTTTACCTTAAAATCGGGTAACTCCCTTTGGTTTGAGCTCAAAGGCTTCCTTGGGAAGTCTTATGCCCAAAGTGAGGCTTCAGGGAGTAAGGGAGGGAAGTGGAGAGACAAAATGGGCAGGGGTTGGCCGAGCCAAATGCTTTTGGAGTGTGGGAAAAGAGGTAGAGGTGGGGGCCTTTTATAAGAGGAGAGGAGGGGCACTCTTGGAAAGTAAAGATAAGTTACTTTATTTTAAAAAAGAGTTTCAGATTCAAAAGGTCCCACATTGATTTATTTCAAGTATAAGGTGATAAGAGTTCTAAATCCACTCATCCAATAGGTTTTGTACATGTGTAGGTCTTAGATATTACATTATCTTTCCATTTTATTTAAATCGTTAAATAATGAGGTCATCGCTGCATCGTCATGATGTCATAAATCATTTAATTTATTTAATGTCTAAAAATTATAAAAAAAATACTATGATGTAGAAAATCGTTTTATCTTTCTAATTACTATTTATAATCAAAAATCAGATCTTTATAACCCCATGTAAAAATTGTTTTCGTAAAACATATTATGTTTGTGTCATTTTTACTTTTACATTAAATAAAAAGTTTTTTATGTCATTTCCCAACCAAAGTGGCTTCATGGGGTCCCCAAGTTGACCCATGGCTTGTCTTGGTCTGCCATGACACATCCAATAATGTTAGGACATGTTTCTAGGTCATTTTATATTATTAAAGCATTATTTTTACCTTAAACTACACTAATTACCACTAATCGCGATTAAGAACTTAAAAGTTACTATTCACCAAAAAAATTATTTTAATCTCATTGAACCACATTTTAATTCTTAATGACAACCATGTATGTCGGATTTTTGAAACTCAAAACACAGAAGTGGTAAAATTTCATTTAAACGAAAAATCAGTATTTATAAGTACCACTTAGTGGTTTCACTATTCATCAAAAATTGAAGTTTTTCAGAAAAATCCCAAAATTTCACCCTAAGCTATATTTGATATTCAGAATTAAAAAATGAAGTCCATTTTACAAAATTCAAAACATATAAGTCACATTAATTTATTTAATAATTAATTCCTGCTGTCAGAGCAAATAGCGTGTTTTTATGAAATAATAAGTATCAAAAGATTGACACTAGTTTAAGTCTGATTTCAAAGTGAAATTAATTCCAACGACCACTATTTGATTTAATGGTAAAAATATATTCTAATTTCACTTTAAAACCAATTCAAAAGATAATATAATCATATAAAAAAATTAGATTAAAAAGAGGTTTTGAATTAAAATACAACATTTTACACTATTCATTAAAAAATGAACTTTATAAGAAAGGTACCAAAAATTTACACAAAGTAAATTTTGATGTCCCGATTCTAAAGAAGAGTTTTATTTGGTCCAATAGAATTTATAAGATTGAAGAAAACTATATTTAATGACGGTTCTCCATCAAAAGGCGATAAGTGAACCTTTAGTGAAAACTAGGGCATATACGCCTAAAATTGAATTTTTTCATTATTTTAAGCCTTTATCTTTTATTGGATAAAAGTAAAATACATTTAAAAACATATATAATCATATTTTAGTTATTTCTATCCATTCTCATCAATACAACGGCTACATGTTAACTACCATTTAAAATAATATTATTTTATTATTAGAGTGCAACGTAAGATTCCCAAGAAACTCGTTGTTGCGTGTTGGGTACGCCATCGAGCATAGAGTCCCCTTTAAAGTCATATTAATATTTTATTCACAAATATGGATAAATATGAAAATGTCATATTCTTTATTTACCTGGGGTGTTACATCCTTCCCCCTTTTGGGAATTGTGTCCTCACAATTTTTAAAATTGAGCTTGGAAACATCCTTGAAAGTCCCACATCGGAATAAGAGTCGATAAAACAATCACTTTAAAATAAAGAAAGATAAGTACAAAGGTCACCCGATTTAACCCATAATATGATTCCATGTAGGAAAACATGGACATGGGAGAAAAAGAAAAGGGTCATGTCATGATGGACAGTGATAGAAAACATGTTTAGGAGAAAGTTAACCACCAGAAAATCACAAACTTGCGATGGTTTAAATGGTATTCGATTCCCCATTAGGAAAAGTTAATAGACAACATTTTTGTTTTAAGTTACTTTTTATTGAGGAATTTATTCATAAGGAAACATAATCACTTATCATGTTGACTTTCAACTTTTATTAGATTCCTTACACAAACTCATATTTTATCCAAAAGGCGAGTATCTAGGAAGACTTGTTCACATTAAGAGTACTATAATCAACTTTTAGAGAATCGCCTAATCCACAAAAGATAACTATATACTTCCCATGTCTTTATACTTTAACCAAAACCAAAACCAAAAAGGCTAGTACAAGATCAGATAATCCAGAAAAGGATAACCCTTTATAAAAAGAAAATCTATGCTTAATCTCCAAAATTTGTCCAACAAAACCCAAAGTTCAACGAGGACCATTAGAAAAACAATTTGTCCATAAAATTATTCAAAGTAAACCAAACTAAGGTTGAAACCCAAATATTTAAAGGATTTAGTCACATAGTCTTCCAAGTTAAATCATAACATTTATCTCCAAATAACATCAGTTGCTCCTAAAGTCTCGCATTGAAAAGTAATTATCCTAATCACATATCCTCCATGATAGGTTAATCATTTTCATAAATAACCCAAAATCAACTTACTCTTAATTCATAAAATCATATAACTAAAAAGAATCAGTCAAACTAACCAGGGTCTTCACGTAGTCCAGTGGTAGGTGATAAATACCAGTCGTACTTTGGTTGTGGGTTCGATTCCCGCAGCTTTGTCCGACACGACGGGTTGTCACACGGTCTGCATGTTGTCCTTTTTCCAAAACCATAAAATTCTTAAATCATTCCCCAAAAAGGGATAAAATCATCAAAAATAACCATAACATAATTTAACATCAATTTTATCTCATGCCTTTCACTTCAATCATGACACATAGTAACCCATAATTACCTCAAAAGTAAGGATCATATAAACCCAAATGATTCTTTATAACTATGTCCACAAAAGAAAAGATAACTATTCCTTGAATAAAATTTTCATATATTAAACATCAGTGTTACACATACTATAAAAAGTTTTCTAATGTATCTCATCATCAAAAGACACTTAATACTCTTAATAATTTCACCATAACTCTTGAATCCCTTATATGTTGACATCTTACTCATTTAACATTCTTCATGATCCATTAACCATTCCTTTCCAAGTTATTCCGAAATACCTCTTTCCTACAAACAAAATCATGAATCATATCCTAAGATCCCAAAATATAAAACAAAAGATAATAAATAATCCATACCTTTGATTGGTCATTGTCGGTTTCTTCATCCTCAATCGGAATGGAATTAGGTATTGGTAAACGAGTATTTGTATGATCTTGGTGATCCCATTCACGAAACTTCTTCATGGGACATGTGTTTTCATAATGACCATGCACACCACATTTAAAACATTCAATTGATCCCTCAGAAAGAACTTCTTTCCCTTTCCTCGAGTCAACTGGATGCTTCCTTTTTCCATGACAGGTTCTTGCTTTATGACCTTCATTTCCACATCTATAGCATGTTTCTGTCCCTTTGAAACATTTTCCTAGGTGTTTCTTTCCATATCTTTGACACATGGGTTTTTGAACACACTTACCTTTATGATTATTACCTGTAGTTCTGTAGGGATTTGTTTCTCGCATATATGATGCCTTATAGAAATCACCAATGTTTAGGTGGTCAATCATAACTCCAGATAGTTAGTTGAGGATAAACACAAGAGTTCTCATTACAGCTCCCATATCATTCAGTTTCTCGCTCAGAAAATTGTTACAGTTTCCTTCACATCCACCGTTACCTTGGTGCCTGCTAGATCCAGCCATTTACTAAAACCAAAAAGGGTCAGTGTGAGTATAACAACAAAACCATCATGTATTAATGAGGAAGATAAACACTAAGATATTCTCACTCATTCACTTTATCTAAAACTAGGACTCTATCTGAAATCTTAACCATTATGGTAATGTCACTTATGCTTAAAGAATACCCTAACCTCTAAAGTTATCTAAACCGACCTTTGATACCAACTATAAGGCCCCAGCCTTAAACCTTACTTAAAATTGAATTAAATGAATAATTCACATTGAGCATATTTTCAAGTTTAGAGTTTTAGAGAATTAGGACATAACTATTACATCTCAAAAAATTACAAAGTAGTCTATTCTTCTAAATTTCCATAAAATAAAATCTCTTAAAAAGAAACATGTCTAGTTTCATGTTTTAGGTAGCATGACTTTCCCTTGATCCCATCCTTGACCCTATTCCACACTAAGTCCTGTGAAAAAAATTTCAAAAAAACTTGGGATGAGCATAAAAACTCAGTAAGGGATACACAAAGAATAAAAACTGTTAGTTTATCAAAACAAAAAGTAAACCATGTATACTTTATCAAAGTAATACTTTTCACCTTTATGAAGTAGTAAAAACTCTTCACTGAATAAAATATCATTACTTACCATTTTGTAACCAAAGGATTACCATAAAACCCATATAAAGAACACATAACATATATAAAGGTAACTTGGGACATAAACATACTTAAATGGAATAACCATACGGTCGACTCCCACACATATCACTTAATGGAATATCCATACGGCCAATTTCCATACATACATAATGGAATAGCCATACGGCCGACTTCCATACCCAATGCATTGGAGGTTATAACGTAACCACCGGTCCTGGTATTCACGGCACCACCCATCATATGGTTTATAATGTAACCACCCGTTAAAATGTCCAAGTACCAATATAAAATCATAAAACATAAAACCAATATAAAGGAATGATAATATTTCCACATTTCAATCACAATATATCATAAATATATTGACATAATAGAATCCTTTATCAAAACCATTTTCAATACCAAAATACATAAAATATTATATGGTATTTATTTTATTTTAAAAGCATTACGGCTTGTTGAGGAAGCCAAAGACCAAATAATACTCGCGGCGGAGGAAAAGTTCGTTGTCACCGCGTACGTTAAAAGAAACATTCCTTTTTTTCATTTTGTAAAACGCTTCGTATAAAAAGATTCCTTTTGTATAAAAGTAAAAGTCAAAGGGGTTTATACACCGTATAAAAGAAAGTTGTGTATAAAACGAAATATGCCTCAATGAAAGGAGATTGAGACGAAGTCCCTTACAAAGACGGTATCCTTGGTTTAAGGATAAATCAATTACATAATTATGTGTGACAAACGAATACCCCAAATATAAGTGGATATTAAGTGTAAAATAATCAAAGTCCATTCACACATATTCAGAGGATGACATATTCAATAACTACATGTCTAACCCAAAGAAATCAAAATTGGGTTAAGAAGTTCCCTTGGCAGCCTAACGACGTCACATTAAAATGAGTTGATGAGAGATAAAAAGTGTATCTCATCACTTGGACATAAAATTTACATCAATAAGGATATATGAGAACATATCCCAACATAATAATATGTAAATTAAAAGACCCAACAAAAGAAGTCTTTTAAAAAAAGGAGGGTGAAAGGTTCCCTTACCGACTTGGGTATCTTTCGAAACATATGACCCGTGAAAGAAGGACAATAAATCATTGATGTAAATACTCATAAATGAAGGAATATTACACAATGAGTAAAATAATGGTTAGTACATACACCACTCAAAGGAAATTGTGGAAAATGTAGCATAAATCTCACGGGAATAAAAGTGAGATGAAAAAACACTTACGAAAACTCGGCAGCCTAACGGCGCCACTTTAAACTTCTAAAAATGGATTGATGTGATCAAATAGGGTATCTCATCACATTAAAACAAAATTTACAGCAAGAGGAATATGAAATAACATCCCCCATCATAACAAATAGGAGCTTAAAAGAAGTGACATAAAGGGGAGTACTTAAAAAAAGAGAGAGGTTAGATCTCTTACGAAAATTCGGCAGCCTAACGGCGCCACTCAAAACTCCCAAAATGTATTGATGAGAGAGAATAGGGTCTCTCATCACATGAACATAAAAATTACAGTATGTGTAATATATAATAACATCCCCATAACCAGAAAGATGATCTTTAGAGGGAATGACATAAAAGAGTGTACTTAAAAAGAAAGAGAGGAGTAAGATCCCTTACCTCGGGTCCGACTTGACTCGATCGTTCTTTAATGTCCTGAATAATAAACTTGAGTTAATTTCTACTTGATTAAGAACCCTTTATCAAGTTCATTATTCCTTTTATATCACTTATTACCATGTCATGAACACTATGTAATTATTTAAGTTAATAACGGTCGTTTTAACGATCATTGGTACTTGAGTCAAAAATAAGCCCTTTATAATTATATGTTGTTCATGTATCCATTATATCCAGAATGGTATTAATTATTTAGATATCATATATGTCATATATATCCAGTACATTGATGCATTTATAATATTACATAATCATTTAGAGGTAAGAAAAGAAATGCACCGTTCGTAGAGATGGTAAGCCGTACGTACACATGAACGCTACTTTCATTTCTATTTCATATTTTATAGAATGGAATCATAATGATATAAAGGTATATTATAATTCCATTATAATATCATATATAATATCATATTTTCATCCTTTATATGTCCCACATATGGTATTTAACGAATCAACTCACTTTAAGGGGGCGGTAGTCCGCACTTCCTTAAATGAAGATATCGCGTTTACCCATAATGGAAACCATAAAGGTATGAAAAAAATGAAAAATACAGAAGCTTAAGGAAAACATAAAAATATTATATATCATATATAAATATAGTGGCATCTTAATGGCCACCTTTGAAGGTGTTAAAAGAATGTTGAACAATCATCGTTTCGGGAGGCATAAATTCACCATCCACGGAAACAGTATGTTCGTTAACCATTAGATGTAGATGTGTGTAAGTGTAGCTCTAATACTTCTTATAACAACATCCTAGTATATTGAAGATACTGCAGTTGTTACAAAATAAATGAATAAAAAGGGTTTAGGGGGTTGGAGAAGCAAAATAAAACAAAGGACTCAAGTGAAGACTTTACCTTAAAATCGGGTAACTCCCTTTGGTTTGAGCTCAAAGGCTTCCTTGGGAAGTCTTCTGCCCAAAGTAAGGCTTAAAGGAGTAAGGGAGGGATGGTGAGAGACAAAATGGGTAGGGTTTGTCCGAGCCAAATTCTTTGGGAGTGTGGGAAAAGAGGTAGAGGTGGGGGCCTTTTATAAGAGGAGAGGAGGGGCACTCTTGGAAAGTAAAGATAAGTTACTTTATTTTAAAAAAGAGTTTCGGATTAAAAAGGTCCCACATTGATGTATTTCGAGGATAAGGTGATAAGGGTTCGAAATCCACTCATCCAATAGGTTTTGGACATGTGTAGGTCTTAGATATTACATTATCTTTCCATTTTATTTAAATCGTTAGATAATGAGGTCATCGCTGCATCATCATGATGTCATAAATCATTTAATTTATTTAATGTCTAAAAATTATAAAAAAAATACTATGATGTAGAAAATCTTTTTAACTTTCCAATTACTATTTATAATCAAAAATATGATCTTTATAACCCCATGTAAAAATTGTTTTCGTAAAACATATTATGTTTGTGTCATTTTTACTTTTACATTAAATAAAAAGTTATTTATGTCATTTCCCAACCAAAGTGGCTCCATGGGGTCCCCAAGTTGACCCATGGCTTGTCTTGGTCGTCCATGACACATCCAATAAGTTTAGGACATGTGTCTAGGTCATTTTATATTATTAAAGCATTATTTTTAACTTAAACTACACTAATTACCACTAATCGCGATTAAGAACTTAAAGGTTACTATTCACCAAAAAATTATTTTAATCTCATTGAACCACATTTTACTTCTTAATGACAACCATGTATGTCGGATTTTTGAAATTCAAAACACAGAAGTGGTAAAATTTCATTTAAACGAAAAAACAGTTTTTATAAGTACCACTTAATGGTTTCACTATTCATCAAAAATTGAAGTTTTTCAGAAAAATACCAAAATTTCACCCTAAGCTATATTTGATATTCCGAATTAAAAAATGAAGCCCATTTTAAAAAATTAAAAACATATAAGTCACATTAATTAATTTAATAATTAATTCCCGCTGTCAGAGCAAATAGCGTGTTTTTATGAAACAATAAGTATCAAAATATTGACACTAGTTTAAGTCTGATTTCAAAGTGAAATTAATTCCAACGACCACTATTGGATTTAATGGTAAAAATATATTCTAATTTAACTTTAAAACCAATTCAAAAGATAATCTAATCATATAAATAAATTATATTAAAACAAGGTTTTGAATTAAAATACAACATTTTACAGTATTCATTAAAAAATGAACTTTATCAGAAAGGTACCAAAAATTTACACAAAGTAAATTTTGATGTCCCGATTCGAAAAAAGAGTTTTATTTGTCCAATAGAATTTATAAGAGTGAACAAAACTATATTTAATGACGGTTCGCCATCAATAGGCGATAAGTGAACCTTTAGTGAAAACTAGGGCATATACGCCTAAAATTGAATTCTTTCCTTATTTTAAGCCTTTATTTTTTATTGGTTAAAAGTAAAAAACATTTAAAAACATATATAATCATTTTTTAGTTATTTCTATCCATTCCCGCCAATACAACGGCTACATGTTAACTACCATTTAAAATAATATTATTTTATTATTAGAGTGCAACGTAAGATTTCCAAGAAACTCGTTGTTGCGTGTTGGGTACGCCATCGAGCATAGCGTCCCCTTTAAATTCATATTAATATTTTATTCACAAATATGGATAAATATGAAAACGTCACATTCTTTATTTACCGGGGGTGTTACAGTTATTGTTTGGATAAGAATGTGTTATTGAGGAAGAGAGTTTCAGGGTGTATCTTGATCTATTGTTTCTTCCTGGGAGCGTTATGTGGTACTTTGTGGAACTAAGGGATGGAGTACAAGTTTTGTATTATCAAATCCTAACTACGAGTCAAGAGATGCTTCATCCATCAGAGCTCCAGCCATAGGTTTCGGAGTGAAGCTGGCGCGTAGTCAGGAGTCCTAGGATTGTGGGTAGTATTGCTAAGATCACAACTCTACCATTTCAGTGAGGTAGTTAATTTGTTTCTTTTTTTGTTCAATGGCCCAATGATTGGGTCCCCTTAAATTCCCTCCCAAATTGATGGGGATTTGGATCCGTGCAGAGAGTGTTGGCCTAGTTCCTGTTACCTCCATTTGAGAGTGGGTGGCTTAAATGTCCATGTTGTGTTCCTCTAAACTTGGGTTGGTAGGTTGATGCAGGATAGTTTTGGTGGGCTTGTGTGAATGAGGCCTGATTCTAGCTCATGTTTAATTCTTGTTTGTTCATTTCATCTTGGGTTCTAATGGTGGGGAGACCCACCATGGGTCTCATCGATTTTTACTCCTAAGAACTTATCTAATGATAGTTGTTTCTTAATGGTGGGGTGTCTATCTCGTAATCCACTGGAATATTTTATTTTCATTATTTCTATTTGGTTTGGGTGATTTTTGGGTTCATTGGTAGAAGGCCCAACAATTGGGATCTTGGTTTGGTTGTGGAGGTGGTGACTCGATCTTTCGATTGATTCTCAGGAAGTGGTTGAGAGTTGGTCTTTTGGTTGAGGTAAGAGGATTAAGTTACATTAATGGTTGATGGTGTGTCATTTTATTATGATATTGGACCATATTGATAAATAATCCTTAGGTTTTGATCAATCAGCTGTAATGTTCTATGTCTTTTCGGGGGCAGAAAGCTTTAATGGTGGGAAGAATTGTCACACCCGGTTTTTCATGTCTTTGTTTTGATCATGTTCATTCGAAATCCTGATCCTTTTCTTGGCCTTGTGTGAGATTAATTTTGAGTTTTTAAGTTTCATCAATATCTAATAATCCATATTTGGGTGACTCAATTCTTTTTTTTTGAGTTTTTGTAGAAAGGGTGGTTACTTCATGATTTGGGGCAAACCGTGAGCCCATTTCTAGATTTAAAAACATATTTTGTTTCTTTTATAACTCCTTAATATTTTATCATTTGACCCATTAAACTTCCTATTTTTCCTCCCAATACATATTAAATCCTAAATATCATTTTAAACACATTAATAATTAATAATCATGGTGAATTTGGCTTACTTATTTAGGTATTGGGCAAGCATGTGGGCCCATTTCCAGTTTTAAGAATATAATTTGTTTCTTTTATATATTTTTTAATTTTTGATATTTTTCGGGGACTCCACCTCTAATTTGAATCCCAAATACCTATCCCCACCCCCAATATCTATTTTACCTATTTGGATATCATTTGAATCGAATATTAGGGTGAACGTTCTTAGGATTCCTCAAAACGTCCAGAATTGAGAAGTTAAATTGTTTCATCCATAAATCATTAAATTCATACTAGTTTTCCCAAAAATATTCTTTAAATGTTTCTTCCAGACCTTAAGAGTCTCTAAAATATATTCCAATCCATTAACCTTTCTCTAAGGGTGCATATCTAATGGAAGACGAAGAGTTTTCTAGGTGTCAAGGTGAGATTCCTTCTCCTTTCTCCCATCATCTTCCTCCTCCATTCATTATTTCTTCGTTTTATATTATCCCCTAGTCATGTTAGACCTATTTTTCTTTTATCCCGTGATTTTTATGGGGGTTTAGTTCATTTGGAGCTGTTTATCCTAGATTTAGGGTTTATAAACCCTCAGATAGTGATATTGGGAGTGCGTTTCCATTACACCAAGGATTTAAGGTAGGATATCCCTTCAATATGAATTTATCATTTAAGTTTCATCATTTTATTATTTTTAACATCTGATATATTTTTTTATTCTTGTTTTTCATCTTTTGGATAATTTTCTTGGTGTGAATAATGGGTTTTTAAGCTTTTTTTTGTGAAAGGTAGAGTTGTTTTGTCATAAAAGTGCACACCAAGTGTTTGTTTAAATGTTCCGCTATATTTCACAAGTGTTTTCTAATGTTCAAAACCTGGATTATGGTATTTTTAACATGTTACAATAGATATAATAAAACATGGAATGAAAATTTTGTTTTATTCATTATCATGTTCTTAAAATAAATTGTTTTCTTTTAAAAGGGCATGTCATGTGTTTGATAAATTGCCTGGTTGAATTTTATGTGTGATGTGTGGTTTAAGAATTATTTTTTTTTTGGATTTATAAATGAATTGGAAGAATTATAAAATTTTGTTTTTGGGTTCTCATATGGATTTCTAGTTTGGATTTTTTTTTATAGACAAATGGGTTTTCGGTTACAATATGATTTGGCCCGAGTTGTTGGAATATGGCCCCTTTCACCTCCTTATGAAAATGGTTGTGTTTTGAATGTGTAACCTGAGTTTTTTAAGGGATTTATGAATGTGGTTTGATGTTGTAAATGGTTTTTATACACCTCCTTAATAAAATTGAAATGCTTACCTTGGTCAAATGTTAGTTTTGGGAAAGGCTTAAAGGCCTATTTGGCATTTTTTTGTAAAAATTGTTTCCATATGTATTTCATGTTCTATCTTTTGGGGTAATTTTATGGTTCATGAAATTGATTTATTAATTTTTTATGGGGATTAAAAATATTTTTTATGTTATTGATGGGTTTATGGCCTTAAAATATAATTTTTGAATGAATTTTATGTGCAAGGCCTCGTTATTCTCCTTGAAATTGTTTTACGAAACTTTTTTGTGGTTTATTGATTTGTGAAATAAATGTGAAGCATGTCTGCTGGATGTTTGTGTGTTTATGGTTTGGTAACGGATTTTTTATGTGAAAAGTGTATTTTATAATATGTGTATCTTTATTGAGCACTAAATGTAATCCCGAGTATCTAGGTGGGCGGACATGTACTAGTATGCTAGTGATCTCGTGGGGTTTGGCACCTGTTTCACGTAGCAAGTTTGGCGATGACAGAAATAGCTAAACTATGATGATGATGATGTTGTGGGACCACTATGTTATGGGTATTCTCTCTACTAGTGGCTCGTGTTCACGAGAATGGATATTTATTATGGTTACTTTTACCGAGATATGAGGTACCAGGGGCTCACAACTAACCGGTGCCTAAGGGTGTTCCTGTGAGTTGTGCTCATTGGCTATTTTGTACTCACCGTCAACATACGGTGTGTTTTTTTATGAATTAATCAGTGTGTGTGATTTATTTAAAAGTATAAATTATCTAAAGAAGACCTCTTGAAAACTATTGTCATTTTGATGTTGCACCTATTTGAAAATTATTACTAGCATTCTAATTTATAAAACATGAAAGTTTTTTTCTGGTAATTTTTGTATAGAATGAGTCCTAATTTGGAAAACATACCTCTATATTTGTATTTAAAACTTTAAATTGATGTTTCTTTTATTTTAAAGGATGTGGACTGGGAATAGAATAGCGGGATAACCTACCGAGTTTTAATACTCACGCCTATAGTCTTCTTCTATTTTTATCCCGTGTGCAGGTTTCGGCATGAGTTTGATTAATTTGGGAGATATGTAATCATTATGTTGGAGAGTTACCAGCAGGGTCACATGGAGTTAGTTGGTTATTGGGTTTGTTTAGTTGAGTTGTTGGGTAGTTGTACTTTCAGTTTCTTGTACAAATAATGTTCAGTTCAGTTTTTATATAAATTTATTTCGGGATATTCATTTCTTTCCGATATTTGTTTGATTGTTTATATATGGGAGAAATCATTCCCTTGTGTACTCTATTGATTCCCTTGGGGATTGTCGCCATCCCAGGAATATCGGGAACGCCTCTCGGGACTTGTCGCGAGTTGTACCTTGTGACCGGTTCAGGGTTGAATCAAGTTGGTTCATGACAATAAGTGATTAAAAATGAATAATAAACATGAAAAAGGTTTTAAGAAATTATAAATTAACCTATGATTATTATTCAAGAGTATTATTATTTTACGTGATGATTCAGACTCAAGGTATGGGACTTCATCTCAATATCCTTTCATTAAGGTATATTTTTATGTTATATACCACCTTCATTTTATATAGTGTATAATGAACCCCTTTTACCTTTAATTTCATTAAATGGTTTTAAAAAGAAATCATTTTATAAAAATAGGTTTACTAAAATAAAAAGGAATGTTTTTTAATGTATACAGAGACAGTGACATTTCTGCCACCGTGATAATTATTTGGTATTTGGTTTCCTCTACAAGTTGTAATGTTCTTAAAAGAAAAATAAATAAAATTTTCCTTTTTAGTTATTTTGGAATTGAAAATGGTTTTTAAAAATGGTTTGATTATATCAATATCTTGAAATTGTATCTTGTGATTACAAATTGGAAATGTTATTTTTATTTTATGCATGTTTTATGTGTTATGATTATGTTATGGTTCTTGGGAATTGCTTTTGTATGTGGGTGGTTTAACGACTCACCACGGGATGGTGAGCCCGTGATAGCTCTCCAATAAACTGGGTAATGATATGGAGTTAAATGATAAGGTTTCTCTAAAGATATTTAGGGAATATACTGTGATGAGTATTCCAAATGTAACCATGAAGGTTACTCCTTATGTAGTTGTGAAAGCTACAATATAAGTATGATATGGATTTCATAAGTTACCTTCATGATTTATGATTACTTAATTTTTTTCATAAATATTATGATTTCATGAGGCATATTAAAGATTTTATGTTTTATGGATGAAAAGTGTGATTTTTTGAAAATATTTTCATGAGTTTAAATTATTCAGGGACTAACGGTTTCATTGCTTATTTTATAGCCCTTTCTAATCTTTTTGTGATCATATCAAGTTTTTCAAGTGTTTTCCATAGGGTATAACAATCGTTAAGATAAATAAATAAGTAAAGATGAATGTTATGAATATTTTTATCATGAAAAAGAAATAATGATTTATTTTTAAAAAATATATTATGAAAAAATGGATATTGAGTAGACTTGCCTACTTTGTAATATTTGAGTTATTATGTAATAATTATGTCCTAATTATTAAAAATTCTAAACCTAAAAATACCCTCAATGTGAATTTATGATTTAACTCATGATTATTTAATGATTATGTATGGGGCCTTATAGTTGGTATCAAAGGAAATTTTTAGACAAATTTAGGGATTATGAGTTTGGCTTAAACATATGGTAAGATTATATGACTATTATTTTGGTTAAATCCTTGTTTTATAAATTTTTCAGATCAAGTAAAGTTAGTTACAAATGTAAGGAGGAGGATCTCAAACAACATTCCTATCTCTTCCTAATTACTTGCTTACAATAATTATTAAAAAATCATGTCTGGATGATTCTAAAACTTTTTCTAACATACAAATCACTTGAAAATTGTTGTTTAAGATATCAAACACCTCCACTATACCTTGATACCATCTTGGATCAGAGGTTGGTTTTAATCAAATCTTATTTTTTCAATATTCTCATATTTTTAAAAAAGGTAAATATTATCAAGAAATTTTTAGATATTTTACCTTATCATAAGATTAAAAATCATATTTTGATTTTGAAAAATATACTAAATAAGCATACCCATTTGAAACTTATTTATATTTTCTTTCAAAATATTGTCTTTCATCACATACTTATGGTATTTTAAAAGGACCATTGATTGAAAGTTTCAACTCAAAATTGGTCTGAATGTTTTATAAAAAGAAATTTTTATATGATGTTTTGAAATGATATGTCCTACAAGATTATTTTCCAAAACTATTTCTATGCGAACACTTATACGTCCCAAGTTGTATAAGGTGTATTTGGATAAATTAAATAAGTGATTTTTATGAATCTCTAAATCATTATTGCAATGAATGAACCTTATATCTATTTGAAAAAAATGACAATGAAACCCGATGGACACCATGATCAAGGAACTCTATTATTTATTTTGGGAATAATTTTATTAAATCATTTAGAGGTGAAATAAAAAGAATATATCAATATATATAATACTTTATGAATTAATATATTGAGGTCATTATGAGTTGGGAATAAAATGAGAGGTATAAGATAACATTTATGGTTAAAACATGTTATGGTTAATTTTTGAGGATTTTATCTCATATTGGGAGTATTTTATAATAATGATATAGTTTTAGAAAAAGGTAAACCCATAGGATGGGTGAAAACCCATCGTGTCCGGAAAAGCTGTGGGGATCGAACCGACCACCGAAGGATGAAAATGGTGCATCACCTACCACTAGCCTACATGAAGTCCTTGGTTAGTATGACTTGATTTTTTTATTTAAATAAGTTTATGGAATAAAAATAAGTTGATTTTGGTAACTTATGTTTTATCAAATGGATATCCTTTGTATTGGAAAATGATTTGGGGATTGAGTGATAAATGTTATTTTGGAAGAAGTTCACTATTTTGGGAACCCTATATGCCTAATGGAAATAGAATACTATGGGATTTTATTTGTGGAGTAATGGTTTAACTATATTTGGGAAGAATATGTGTTTTTATTGTGGACTTATGGAGATTCGGGTTATTTATGGAAATGATAAACCTATCATGGAGAATATGTGATTAGGAAATTACATTTTGGTATAACACATTAAGATGGAATTATATTATTTGGAGATAAATGTTAAAACTTATCCTGGATGACTATGTGATCAAATACTTATGAATTTGGGGTTTTAATATTAGTTTGGATTATTTGAATTATTTTAAGTAATGTTATTTTTTGAATGGTCTATGTTAGACTTTGCATATTACTTTTACATTTTGGAGATTAAAAGTAGTTTTTCATCATCCTAAGGTTTCTATTATCTTTTTAGAATTGTATTATCTTACACTAACCATTTTGATTTTGGTTAATGCTTAAATATATGAGAAATAAATATTTAATCTTTTGTGAATTATGTGATTATCTAGAAGATTAATCTAGTGCTTCAGGTGGGAAAAAATATCCGTCCAAAATACTCATCATTTGGAGAAAAAGATGAGTTTGTGGTGAAATTTGATTAAATGATTAAACTATACTTTTCAAGTAAGTGCATTTAATTATGTTCTTATTCTAAGTTGTAGAATAATTCCTCAACTCTATGAAAAGGATCTTTAAAAAATATTTTCTGTTTACTTTTCCTACCGTGAAATCAAAGACCATTTAACCCATCACAATTTTGTAGTTTTCTCATTGTTATCAATCTCTTGATCATGTTTTCTATCACTCTACACCAGAACATAATGGTTATTTTTTCTACTATATCCATTTTTTACTACATGGAATCCTAGTATGTTCTATCTCGGGTGACCTTTGTACTTCAATTTATTTCTTTTAAAATGGAAGATTTATTAACTCTTTTTCCTATGTGGGATTTCAATGAAGTATTTTTGAAAAGTGAAACCTTAGTTACCAAGAACAAATTTTAAATTGTCCATAGTAATTATAGAATAATAATTTTTCATATTTATTAATATTTATGAATTATACAGTAGTTTTAATTTAAAAAGGATTCTATGTCTAATATCATACCCGACAGGCAACAATAGGTTCCTCTAAAATCTTACATTGCTCACAAGACTGAGTTATGCCAAAAAATAATATATTATTAATATTATTATTTTAAGTTTTGGTTATCTCATATCCATTAGAATAGTGGGAATGAATGATATTAACTAAATTAGGAAAATAGTGTCTAAAAATGTATGTAATGATTCTTTGGTTAGAAAATAAAAACCAATTGAACATAAAGGATGCTTTTTTATGAAAAACTATTTAAGTGTGAATAATTGTGTTTATAAAATAATCAAATCACACTTGTTGGATTATATTAATGAAATATAAATTAAATATGATGTTTAAATTCATCATATATGTCTTCTAAACCTCATATACGAACAAATACTATTTTACGGATAAAATGAGTGTTTTTCAAAAAAATTGGTTTTACAAAATTTTGATAGATAACCCTTTTTAAATATATTTTTCTCACTTTTATATATGTTATATTTAAAAAAAGAACTTATTATTTATAAATGGGACATAAAAATTCACTTTGGTTGAAGTTTTTGGATTTTTCTGATAAAATTCATTTTTTAATGAATAGGGAAAAAATACTGTATTTTAATTCAAAACTACCTTTTCATATAATTTAATTATATTTTTAGATTATTATTTTACCTGGTTTTAAGGTATAATAAGATAAATTTCATATCATTTAATCCAATTTTTTCAATTCTAAGTAATTTTATATTTATATTGGATACAAACACATGTCAATCTTTAGATGTTTTTTACTTTTTAAAAACGTGTTTCCTCAATCCATCAATGGTATTAACTTTAAACTAACTTCAATCAATTTTTTGAATTGAATTTTCAAAAATGTACATACATGGTTTTAATAATATTGAAAAAATTTATCTAATATGATCAAAATAATTTCTGGTGAATAATAACTTTAGTATTTTATTTACCACGGTTAAAGATTAATCTTGTAATTAAAGATAAAAATAATATTATAATAAAATAAATCTACCCAAACACTTTAAATAACCTTATTTAATGAGTTATATATTACCAAGGCAATCCTTGGGTCAAAATTGTGGCATTTGGAAGCCACTTGGGTGCAATTATGACATTTATAACATTTAATTTAATGTAAAGGAAAAAATGTCAAAATCATGTCTCTAATTAATAAAACAATTTTAATATGGGGTTATACAAGTGATATATTTGACTATAAATAGTTATTATAAATAAAAAAATATTACTTACATCAAGATAATTTATTTAAAACTTTTAGGAAATAAATAATTAAGTCTAATTATGACACAATGATGATGAAATAATAGATTTATTAATTAAAGAATAAAATATATGATACTATAAATATTAAAATAAATAGTATTTGACATAATTTATTCCATAAAAAAAATTTATAGGTTAATATGACATGTTATGAGTCTATTAAATGGTTTTTAGAAGTTATCTCTCTTTTTGGATTTTATTTAAATTCAATGAAATACGTAGTGTAAAAATGAACATAGTTGAAATTTTATAAAGAATAATAATTTATTAAATTATTTATAAATCCTAAAATTATTTTAAAATAATAAAATTAAAATTTTAAGGCATAAAAATTAATTAATTTTCCAATTATGGGAAATTTTACCTGTATAAGAAAAATTTATAGCCTCTTAGTATTTAAAATGTTGTTACCAAAATTAAAATTAAAAGAGAATAATTAAGGGTAAAGCGAAATGATATGGTTTAAAATAAAATAAATACATGTCTAAAAATTATTGGATGAGAGTATTTATAACTAATCATATAATATTAGACATATCTCATATTGGAGTCATTTTTATTAAAAAAATTATTTGTATTAATTTAATATTTTAAGTGTTTCTGAGGGTGCCCCTCCCCTCTTCTACAAAAAGGTACCCACTATTCTCTAATAATAACACTTAAATATCCATTTTATTCATCCAATATCTACCCAAAACCCTTACTAGAATACCACCACAGTTTCTTGATTCCTTTTTTAGGTAGAATACCCTTTTTAGAGGTGTTAAGTTGTTCTTCAAATGTGATCAACCAAATAAGAGGTATCATTTTTTAAGTGTTTCTATTTTATTTTTTCTTCCACTTCCTTTAAATATTAAAATTATAACAATAAATAGTACATACAATATAATAAAAATAATTAGATGTTATTTTGTTAATATCATCACCAAAATACATCTCCAATTTCATCAAATTTGAAATAAACATTTTGTTCTTGTCTATGGTGGAATACCACCTCTCGAATCGATATAGTTTTTTTTCATTGCTGTTTATCAAGAATGGTTATAATGATGGCATAAATGTTTATATATTATATCAATGAAGTATTTATCATTGTAAATTATTAATATTTCAATTATTTTCTTACCATCCATGCACACAAAAATGATAACTTCGTTTGTATGTACGTGTGAACTGTCACCTCCACAAAGCGATGAGAATCATTTTTATTCACCGCATCACTTGTATGATATATATAAGTATATATAAATTATTATTATGATGTTAATAATAATATTATAATTATTTAAATATAAAATAATTATTTCTTTATTTCCATAATGATCAATGAAAAATGGAAAATGTTACTCATGCGTACGTACGTCCTACTGTCTCCATGATTATAATGTTCTTCATGCTTCATAACCATAATTAATGGTTTGATTTGAAAATTATGATTAGTGTATGAAATTGATGATTATTTTTTGAAAACTATTCTATATATTATTTAATTATGAACACATGTAAAATTTACATCATAACAAGTTCATTTTCGTCTTCAGTGTCGAATATCGACAAAACTTCTGATATGAACTTAAATAATTAAGTAAGTTTTATAACATTGTAATTAGTGATAAAAAAGAAATAATAAACTTCTAAAAGGATCTAAATCGAGTATAAATTAACCTAAGTTTACTATTTAGGAATATAAAGATTTTACATGATGAGTCAGACTCAAGGTAAGGGACTTCATCTCAATCTCCTTTCATTAAGACATATTTTAATGTTATACCCCACCTTTGTTTTATAAAGAGTTTAATCAAACCCTTTGAATTATTAATTTCATTAAATTATTTTCTAAAGGAATAATTTTATACAAATATATTGACTAAATGACAAGAGGAATGTTTTTTAACGTATACAGTGACAACGATATTTCTACTGTCGTGACCATTATTTGGTATCAGGCTTCATCTACAAGACGTAATGTTATTAACAAAAATAAATACCATTTTTGCTTTTTAGGTATTTTGGTACTGAATTTTTTTTAATAATGGTTTGATTATATCAATATCTTTAAATGATATCTTGTGATTTCAAAGTGTAAATGTTATTTTTACTTTATGCATGTTTTATGTGTTATGACTATGTTAAGGTTATTGGGAATCACTTATATATACATGTAGTTACCCAATAAACCAAGGGAGGGTGAGCCCATGATATATCTCCAATGGATTAGTTAATGAGATGAATTTAAACAATAAGGTTTCTCATAATATATTTATGGAATATATTGTGATGGGTATTTCAAATGTAACCATGAAGGTTACTTTCTATATAGTTGTGAATGCTATAATGTAAGTTTGATATTGATGCCACAAGTTACCTTTATGATTTATGATTTCTAAGAGTTTTATCATGAATATTATTATTTCATGGGGAATGTCAAAGATTTTATGTTTTATGGGTGAAAAGTATGATTTTTTGAAAATGTTTTCATGAGTTTAAAGTATTCATGGACTAACAGTTTCATTACTTATTTTATATCCCTTACTGAGATTTTTGTGCCCATCCTATGTTTTCGAAATATTTTTCCACAGGGTATAAAAATGGGTAAGAGAAAAGAAGAAGTCAATATGAATTTTATGAATATTTTTATCAATAAAAATAAATAATTATTTATTTTGAAATGTTTAGATTATGAAAAAAATGGATATTGAGTAGATTTGTCTACTTTGTAATATTTGAGTTATTATATAATAGTTATGGCCTAATTATCTAAAACTATAAACATGAAAATATCCTCAATGTGAATTCTTGATTTAACTCAATATAATGTAATTATTAAGGCTATGGTATTATAATTATAATTTATATATATTAAATTTAAATTTATAATAATTCTTGAAATTCATACATGAGAAATGAGTCACATTTCTTCGTGGAGGTGGTAGTCCACGCACATGCACGAACGATTTTTTCATTTTAAAAAGAATGGAAGGGTAAGATGGTAAGTAATATATTATCTTTTAAGAAAAATAATTATGTCATTAATATCATATATATTAATTAAATCTCTGATAATTATCTTCCTTACAATGAGGTGATAAAAAACGAAACAATCGCTTCGTGGAGGTGGTAGTCCACAGTTACGCATGAGCGATGTTTTCATTTCCAATGGGATGGAATGGGAGTTGAATAAAGGATGTTAAATCAACATAATAACTTTAAAATATATGAAATATAATGATTTTATTATTTCATCATGGTTATGATATAATTGAAAGAGGTATAAAAGGAAATAAAAGGAAATAAATTGGCTAAGAGTTAGACCACTTCTTTGGAAATCCCCATTTGGATTATAGCTTAGGACTTCTTAGGAAAGTCTTATAGGAATTCCAGAAGCTCAAGGAAGTGAATAATAAATATATTAAGGTATTTTGGTATATATTTTAGAAACTAAATGGATCATGAACTATGATTTATAGGGGAGTGCTGGTTCCATTTTATAAGTGTGGTGGGCAGCCCACTTGTAATTATACTAATCTTTAAAATAATATAAGGTTTATTTCAATGGAAAGTGGATCAAAATTGGATAAATTTATAATTTTTAAGGATATATGATCAAAATACACTCAAATAATAAGACTTAAACATGTTTTGAGATTATTTTAACCCTTGTCTCTTTAGTTTACCCCTTAATTACCCCTTTTTAACTCTAACCATATTAACATGATAACTAGTCTTTAAGAGTCAATAATGTCATTAAAAAAGTAAAGTGGATCATAAGTGGAAAATAATTCATATTATTTACCATTTAACATTCACTTGATAAAAATATTATATTATTGTGACATTAAAAACAATTAATTAAATTTTGTTTAACATTAAATTTCCTTAAAGTCATTTTTGGGACCATTCACATAATTTTACTTTAAACAACATAAATATTTCCATCTAGTTAGAATTTTAATATTTAAAAAATTAATTCACCTTAATTTAGATCCATAAAAATAATTAAATACTTTAACTTATTCAAAAAACCTAAAATGTAATATTTTAAAATAATATATTTTGATTTTTCATCCTCTTATATTGACACTGCATTAGCGATGGGTAATCATTTTTAGTAATAAGACCATTACCAAAAAAATTACTATCACTAAAATATTTTATTCTTAATAAAAATAAATATTTTTATATATTCATATAATATTTTTATTCCAATGAAAAAAATTAAAGATATTAAAAGAATAAGAGTGAAATTTTATATTTATTCTTTAATTATAGAAATATAATTGTCATTATCAAAGGAAAATGGTACCAAAATTCCATATATTCAAAGTTACGATGGACATGGTCAAATTATTATCATAAAATGAAATAAATTTGAGTGGTGGGTTGATTTTGGGAACTTGTCTCATAGTTTTAACCTTAACTAACCCATTTTTTCCATTACGGTGGTGATAAACTTTTATCATTGTTACAATTCATTATAACTAAAAATGAAATTTAACTATTTAATAAATTTGAAAATCGTGATTATAAATATAAAAATAATTTTTAAATATTCAATTACTATGATTTAAAAAAATTATGTTAATATAATTACATAAAACACATTGATAACTATTTCTTCAAAAATGTGTTTTAAGGATAAAATTAAACTTATACCAAAATAAAATATAATACCAATTCATATTTATTAATTATATTATTTTTAATAAAAAGGTCTTATGATACTTTAAAACAAAATCCAAATCATTATAATATGTTTAAATTAATTAATTTAGTGAAAATAAATTACAGTTTTGTAAAAAACAATATTTTAACTATTTATTCAAAAATAAATATTTTATAAAAATTCTAAAACTTAACATAATATAATTTTAAATTCTTTACTTAAAAAATTAAGTTCATTTTGAAAAAAAATATTTCAAAAATTATAAAAAAATAATTCTAAATACCCATGTATAAAACACTTAAAACCCATTTTTAGAAGGAAACGTAATTTTAAAGAATAAAATGAAGTTATTCTTATTTAGTTAATAATAAAAAAATTACATTAACGTTAAATTTATTTATTGAATTAATTATATATATATAGGAAAAATTATCTTACATATACTTCAAAATTTGGTTATTCCTATTCATACATGTCAATCCAATGGCTACGTTATAACAGTCATATTTAAATAATATTATTTCCTAGGTAATTTAAGCTCAAGGTTGCCTATGGAAAACCTATATAAGACTCATACTTAAAAATTAGTTTCTAAAAATTCACCTGGGTAGTTTATTTTTACTTTTCATATAATCCTTAATAGATTTATCTTCAATTTTCTTATGTTTTAGAAATTCCATTACCATTAGTAAAGAAAAATAAAAAAAATTCACTTACATGATTTCAACTCATTCTATAAGCATGATTTTATCCTTCGATGTGTATAATCATAATCATGATGAAATTTTCATGCCCAGATAACTAAAATAAACTTTTAATTGACTATAAGATCCCCAAATTGATGAAAATTTATTCCTCCTACCTAAAAGAAAAATTGTTATTAAAATCTAAAATAATAACCAATATGAATAAACCTATAGAAAAATTAATATAAAAAACTTAATAGTAGCCAAATATCAACATAAAACTCTCCAAATATTCTTTATTAATTTTTAACCCATAAATAAGAAATAATTTATCACTTATTCTTCCAATTTTATCTCATATTTATCCCCAAATAGCCTTTATCACCCAAATATGTATATTCATTAATTAAATATTCGAAAAAAATAATTTTTTTCTAAAATAAACTACAAAAAAACAAGTAAACTTCACCAAGGATGACCTTTTCATATCACATATTAACCCTAATGTTTATCTATATATCCTTAAATAAATATCTCTAAAAATATCACGCTTTTAGGTTTATTGACACCATTCAATACAAGTTACCAAAATTCAAATTTTTTAAATTTTCTATACAACTAAATATTATTTGAACAATTCTTTAATGTTTTCTTTTAATACTCATACCAAAATTGAATTAATAAATATTACTATATCATAATCATATATTCTCCAAATTAACCATAATTAATCTAAATTTAAATCTATAGAGGTTACATTCATCCATGAGGGTTATTCTTTTTATTGGATTTTTTCTTAGAAAGATCAACTAATATTCCATCCATAGTGAAAATAATTCCATGAAAAGAAACTTCTTGAAATCAATATTTACACATACTAAATATCTCATATAACTCATTTTCCTATAAAAGATTCAATAATTATTCTCATGTTATTTTCATTCTCTACGTAATCCTTAGTGCATCTTATGATATCATTAATAAATACCACAAAAACATTATCAGGGTAATCCCTATATTGACCATGGGGGTTGATTACCCTACTCTCTCTATGCTTCATCCCAAAACAATGGAACTTAGTTATTTATCCTAAAATCATAATGAATATTGATCCATTGAATAAAAATTCCTATAAGGGTATAAAATACTCTAAGGGATTATCATAATGATCATGTTAGGTAAGTTAATCTAAAATCTAGTTTCCAAGGGTCCTATTATACTTCCTTTAATACCAATTATAGTATCTTCGACTATAGTAACCTAGAGTAGGATCATACATATTACATTGGTAAAATATATAAGGGATCACACAGTGTAGGATCAATCAATTTAGAAGTATTAGGAGACTATATACATACATGATTTCCATATTATATTGAAAAAATAAAACAAATAATGAAAACCTTTATTGTATCCTTAAAATAATTCAAAGACTCCTTATCTGTATCTTGGGGAAATAAAAACATAATAAAGTATAAGATCAATTTCTCAATAAAGGAAATAAACAATAGAATATATCATGATTATATAAGTTATAATCAATATTGAAGAGTGAATAATAAAAATACATGCCATTTCAATCATTAAATCGAGTTTAAAGTACATCCTTGACTGATATCAATATAGGAATATCATGGATAATGAAAATTGAATTCTCAATAAAGTAAATAAATAAATCCATACATTCATGATATTTATAGGAAGGCCTTGACCATGTTATCATGAATCTTACCATATAGGCCTTTGATAAGACACTTTCATTGAATATGTAGGTATACACAAAATACCCAACTAATGTGGCCACATATTTTGTCTCTAGATATTCTCCAACATATCAAGGGGATATATATGACTGAAACCCACCCATCACCAAAAAAATATTATTAATTAATCATATATTGAATGAAAAATATAATTTATTCACAAAATGCCTTATAAATCAATATTAATATCTATTGAATCAAGCATAAAAAATATTTCCTCAATCAATGGAAAAAAATTCTTAATAAACTTACTTGGATTGATATTATATATTGAAATGGTATACAGTTGAGACAACATAAAAATGGTAGAAATTATTTCATATCAATCCATGATACTTAAAATATGTACATGGAGGAGAAAATAATATCTACATAAATGGTGAAGATTGATTGTGAATATGATCATGATAAAGTTAATGATCACAATACCAAGAATCAGTAAATGATTGAAGGAGATAGTTAATTTATAAAAAATTAAGGGTTTTTAGTAAAACCAAGGAGTTTTAGAATAGAAAATAAAGTGGAATAACAAAAATTGAAAATAAATTCCTTGTAACTTTTTTATAAGAACAATATTATAAATCACTTTCAAAATTATCTTGATTCCTTTAAGAAAACAATACCCTTATATTTATAAAAAAATTAATTATAAATTTAGAGAATATTGAGAAAAATATTTTATTTGAAAGTAACCATGGGAAATTTTAATGTAATATTCAAATAAAGTAATTTTCATGATGGTGTGAAATTCTGTTTGTTCAGTAACTATTAAAACAAATATTCATTTTACACCTTTGGTGAAAAGTGAAAAGGGACATCATTTGGAAAATGACAAGAAGATTCCTTTTAAAACATTATAAATACCATAAAATATGGTTTAAAATGATTTTAAATAATCATTATAGTTTAAATAATAATGTTCTTGAAATCATTTAAAAGAACCTTGACATGGAAAAAAAGAGTTTGGAAAGAAAATATTAGAATATGAATTTTATAATAAAGCCTCTTACACTGAACTTACTTATTGATTTTTTATCCAATAAGATAAGAAATGGAAAATAAACATGAAAAACAAAACATAAATATAATATAATAATATATATGGGGTTTAAGATATTGGGATCGTATAATTTTTCCAAAGTTAATCTGAACATAAATAATCCTAAAATTAGATGATATTATAACACAAATCCCATATCACTTTGAAACTTTTGAATTGAAACCCCTTAAAAAAGAAAAAACTAATAGAAAACATTAAATACCATGAATGAATATGAATTAATGATATAACATATAAAAGGGGAAGTATATACACCATGTAAATTAAATTATGTGTGTAATATAAACAAGTCTTATTGTAGTGAAAATGAGACAAAATTACCCTTACCTCAAGTACAACTTGCTTCGTATGTGATCTTAAACTAATATATAATAAATTTAGATTTATTATAAATCTAAAATATAACAATATTCATTTCTATCATACTATATATGATTCACTTATAATATTCCATCAATTGTTTGTTAACAATTCTTTATTAACGTCATCATCTCGGGTGTTGACTGTTTTTTTATACAAGGTTTAGTTTGGTAGTTTCGGTCCTTGAATATTTTTAATAGTTTCACAATCTCAAGTATATTAATCATGAAATTATCATTATTTTTATAAATTAAATAAAAATTTAGAATCATTCAAAAAATATGGATATAAGAAACAAGTCACATCGCTTTGTGGAGATGTTAGTCCACACGTACGCACAAGAGACATTATCATTTTCTAATGGATGGAAAGGTAAAATGGTAAGTAATATATTATATTTTCAGAATCATAATTATGTAATGAATATAATATAAAATAATTAAATCCATCATAATAACCATACTTGTAAGGTGGTGATGTAAAATGAAACACATTGCTTCATGGAGGTGTTTGTATGCACGTACACATAAGCAACGTTTTCATTTCCCATGGGATGGAAAAGGAGATGAATAATGGGTTTTTCATAAAAATAATTATATTTCAGTATATTTAAGATGAAATTTTTATTATTTCATCATGTTTAGTATATAATTTAACGAGGTATAAGAGGAAATAAAATGGAAGAACTCGATTAAAAATTATTGCTATTCTTTGGAAATCCTCCTTTAACTTACACCTTAATCCTTCTTAGGAATGTCTTATAGAAAGAACATTAGCTCCTGAAAGTGTATAAGGAATCAGGGAATGTATTTATGTAGATATAGTCTGAACTAAATGGCACATTAACTATCAGTAACAGAGAATATGTGGTACCCTTTTATAAGTGAGGTGGGTGAGAAACTTGTAATTATTCCAAACATTAAAATAGTACAAGGTTACCTTCATGAGAAATTATCTCAAAATTGGATCAATTTTGAATGTGTGATTATATAGGTTTTAAATCCTTTCAAAAGATACTATTTAAACTAGTTTTATTTTATTTTATACCAAATATATTTAGTTTAACCCCTTGTTAGCACTTTTTAACCCTTAACATGGCAACATGATACATAGTCTTCAAGGGTCAATAATTTCTTTCCCAAAGGGAAAGTAGATCATAATTGGAAAATTTATGACATTATTAATCATTTACCATTCAATTGATAAATGATAATATTTTTATGATTTTTAAAAGAATTAATTAAATATTGTTTAATATAAAATATCCTTAATGTTATTTTTATGACTATTCAAATAATTTGACTGTAAAACTATAAATATTACCTAGGAGTTCAAATTTTAACATTTAAAACATTACAAAAATTTAATTTTAATACAAAAAAATGGTGAAATACTTAAACTTATGAAAAACACATCGATTTTAATATTTTAAAACTGTTTACTTTGATTTTTCACCCGCTCGAACAGGCGTTGCATCAACGATGAATAAGCTTTTTGGTAATTATACCATTACCAGAAAATTGAAAATAAAATACTATAACAAAATTAATTTTTTAATATTAAAAATAAACATTTATATATATTCATAACATCTTTTTATTCATATAAAAACATATTATAGTTATTAAAATAATTAGAGTGACATTTTGTATTTATTCTTTACATGAATTAATATAAATGTTATTATCAATGTAAAATTAATCCAAAATGACATATATTCAGGGATATGATGTATATGGTAAAATTACTATCATCTAATGAAATTAAAGAATGTTTTGGGTTGATTTTTGATAACTTTTCCCATAGTTTTAACATTAACTAACATGTTTTACACATTACTGTGGTGAGAACTTTTACCATGGTTTCTATTCATTATGGCCAAAAATGAAATTGAACGATTTAAAAAATTTGAACCAAATGATAATACATTTAAAAAAAATAAATATTTATTTCCTATAATTTTTAAAAATATATTTGAATATAAGTACACAAAATTCATCGAAAATAGTTTCTAAACAAATGAGTTTTAAGCATAAAAATGAACTTATATCAAAATAAAATATATTACTTATTTATATTTAATTAATTATATTATTTTTAATTAAAGGTGTATTATGTTATTTAAAAAATTCAAAACAACATGGTACTTTTAAATTAATTAATTTAAATAAAATATATGAAACCTTTGCAAAAATCGGTATTTTTACTATTCACTCATAGATCAATCTTTTTAGAAAAATTACAAAAATTCAAAACATGATAATTTTGGATTGAGGATTTCAGAATGAATATTAATTTTTTTTGAAAAATATTTCTAAATTTATTATAAATTAATTCTAATTACTTGCATATAAAATTTCTAAAAACCATTTCTGGAAGAAAAGTAATTATAAAGCATAAAATTAATTTATTCTTACTCTTTGACAAATAAAAAATTAATTGAATGTTAAATTTTTTATTGAATTAATTATTTGTATTAATTAAATATCATCTTAAATAAAATTCACAATTTGGTTATTCCTATTAATACTCATCAACCCAATGACAAGGTTATAATAGTCATATTTGAATAATATTATTTTGTAGTTCGTTCAAGCATGAGATTGTGTGTGGTGTGTGCAATAAAACATAGTTTTATTTTAAAAGAAATTATAAAATAAAATATCCGGTTATTTAAGATGTATTTCTATGTATCTTCTTAATAGGAATCAAAACCAATGTAGTTCGCAGTGCAAAAATTTAATGTCATGAAAAGGATTGTGTCATGCAGTATAACATCTTGTGATAAGGGAGTTATTGTAAAAATTTTCTTCATAAAACTTGGATGTTGAGGAATGACTCAACCATACTAATGGAATGATCAATAAGAATTTCTAACCCCACATGATTCATTCTCTATATGATAAATAGTAGAAAAGAAAAAGTGATGACGATGCATGAAGTGATAGAAGAAATATGGACCTCTAAAGTGGGTTTCATTGAGGATAATGCCTCATGAAGACAAGTTGGGGATTATGAATTGGGGATTCCATTTATTTTATCCATTATCAATGAAGATAATAAATCAATCGTTGATCCTGATGTTGGGATCTATACCTATAGCAGTCCCGTGTATGAGTGTTCTTGGCTCATTAACACTTCTTGATAATGAAATCATCAATGGGAACCCACATAGGTCTTATAACTAAAAAAGAAGGCTCGTTATCTGTATAATGAACTTCCAACAACTAATGTATGGTTAAGAGAGACTGGAATAATGAGGGATATGGCCCCATTATGAAGGTATATTGGGGCATATTTATGGGCTTCCCATGGTGTTGCTCAGAAATTGGGACAACATGAGCAGGGATTATGCACAGATGGGTGTTTCCCTACCGCACATGAGCTTCAGTCCAGTTGGCAAGGACTCGTTAAGTGCATCCAAGCAACCTAGGATCAAATTCGGGAGGAGGTATATTTCAAAGGTACTGTAGCAGGGACTGTAGTAGGTACTGAGTAGGTACTGTTTGGCACTGTTGCAGCATGGAATATTCCTCTGTTTGGGCCTTCGGGCCACTTATTTGGTCCCTAAGTCCTTTAAGGCCTTTGGGCCACCCAGGCCTTCGGGTCAGTAAAGCCTTCAGGCACCTCAAGGCCTTCGGGCCACCTTAAGTGGAGATTCAAACCAGACAACCTACAAAAAAAGCTCCAGAAGAAGGATGAGCAATGAGCTTTCACCATAGAATAAACTAAATGAATTTCAATAATGAGATGGTATGGAACCTGCCATTAGGATGAGTATTTGCAAGCATAGAAAAGTCTAGTCGAACAACTATGCGAAGGTGGAGAGCTGATTTGACGATGAAGATGTCAGGGAGGAGTAGTTCCAAGTAGTTTGTCTGGGTTGTATGTAATGTTTAAATCCTATGGGAAATGAATTACTCTAAGGCCTATGGTCCATATAATACATATGACTACAATCCTTGTAAGGGTTCCACCTCACCCCTTGAAATGTGGATTATCAAAATTAATAAAAAATGAAGGCCTTTGGGCAATTGGAGACTGGGTGTTTCCCTACATATTCCTAAGCACAACTAAAATAGATATTTCAAAATTCCATTTCTATCTATTTAATTGCCTTAATGATTCATTATGATAAAATAATAAATTGGAACTTTCTTGGGTATTTTACAAGAAATGTAATCCCATTATGTGTATTTTGACCTTCCAACCACTGATGGATGGTGAAGGAAAAATAGAGACTATAAGGGATATGTCCCCATGATGAAGGTATGTCAGGGGTAACAAATAAACTTCCCATGGTGTTTCTCAGGAACTGAGAGAACATGAGTGGGGTTTATTCATAAATGGGTGTTTCTCTATTAGTTCCCAGACACACCTAATGGATATTGACCAATGCATTTTCTCTCTCATTGTTTGAATTGATTATTCATAGTGATAAAATCATAAACGGGAACCACATTTGGTATTATACTTGAAAATGAATCACATTAAGCAGATATTGATATTCCACCTATTGATGGATGGTAAAGGCCAATATACTCATGAGTGATATGTCCCTTTGTTCATGTTCTATTGGGGATTATGCATGATCTTTCTATAGTGTTACTATGGAACTAGGAGAACATGTGTAAGGATTATTAATGATGTGTGATGCTCTAACAGTGCTCAACCGCACCTGACACAAATGTTTCCCAATTCCTTTTCTCTCTCCTTGGTACTCATGATGGTTTATAGTGATAAAATCATCAATGGGAACTTCCTTGTGTATTATACCTAGAAAAGAAATCCTATTATATGTATTCAAACCTTCCTCCTATTGATGGATGGTTAAGGGAGAGTAGGATCATAAGGGATATTTCTATATGATGAAAATTATATTGGGGTTTAAACATGAGCTACGCATAACATTTCTCAGGTACTGGGATAACTTAAGTGGGGATTATAAACAAACAAGTACTAGCATACTAGTGCTCTGGCATAGATAACAAAGATATTTCCCAAATCCCTTTCGCTCTCCTTATATCTGTTGATGATTCATAGTGATGAAATCGTCAATGAGAACTGCCTTGGGTATTATACCTAGAAATGAAACCCATTATATATATATGACATCCTTCCACCTATCGATGGATGGTGAAGGGGAGCTAGTCATGAAAAATATAGCATCATAAAAGGTATATTAGGGTTTATGAATGATCTTACCATGATGTTGATTGGGAACTAAGAGATCATAAGTAGAGATTATACACAAATGGGTGTCTCTCTGCCAGTTCTCAGGTGTATCTATCATAGATATTTCCCAATGACCATTCTCTCTCCAAAATTCCTTTGATGATTCATAGTGATGAAGTCATCAATCGGAACCACCTTGGGTATTCTACCTGAAAAAGAATCCCACTCCCAAATGACTCATTGATCAGAATCGTGAACCATAATGGTAATGTTAGGATAAGGGAAACTTCTTCAACATCGTTCTAATAGGGTTCCTCATTATCAAGGGAATCCATGGTTGTGATTCTAAAGAAGGTTCCACCTATATGGGGTGTTAATTACTAAGCATCCATTTATCAAGGTAATTCATGATCGAAGGAGATCATTGATGAACACATATTTTCATGCATAATTTTAAACATTATATAAGAATTTTATTTTATTTAAATATATATTCTGGTATAACACATTGTTTTATTAAAAAAATGGGAATTTGTAATTATGGAAATAAAATTTATTTAATTGGATAAAAATGATGATTTTTTAATTTTAAATATTTATAATGGTTTATTTTATTTTCAAGAAAAAATTTGGCCACTTAGCTGGCCCTCAACCAATAAGGCTCCAAGACACTTATCCAACCCTCTAGAGGCTTGGTTGGCCAAGGATACCCCATGCGAATTTATGCCAAGTGAAAGGGTCATAAGTGAGCTACGTGGGTATGATCCCATGTATAGGTGGGCTAAATCCTGCACTATCTGCACAAGTCAACATGACACATTTCAGTGTGTCTACGTGTAACTAGGATCCTATCCCCGAAGTAGGGTTTTTCGATCTGGGGATGGAATGGAATTCATTATATGTTAGTGATCAAACATGTGATACCCTAATGTGGAATGAATAATCCATTATTATTGTTCCAAACATAAAAATATGACATCATCGCACCTCACCTTTGTGCGCTCCACCCTCAGACACATGTTGCCACTGTTCAACGCCACTTTTCCACTCAGCACTGTCGAACCTCCATTGTAACTCACCAAAAACACAATGTCCATCCACTTGGGATCTTGGGATCAAGGTGTAGAAACAATTTTAGGGACCAAGACTATTGTGGATCACCTTTGGATATTCTTATGACCTCATTGATGCCCACTTTTAATAATAGAGGAGCAATACATGGGAGAAGTGATTGATCTGACCACTATGAAGGCCTGATCACCAGGAAGGGGAGCCTACACCACTACTACCATCAATGTTTTTTGGGTTCACTGTGAAGAGTGGGTATTACACCATGTTGAAATTATGTGCAATCTAGATAGTTCTACAACCATTTGGAAGATCTACTATAAGAAATCTTCTATAAATGATGATCTACCATCGAGGGGTGAACGATATACTGCCAGAAGTGCAACTGTTTCAAGTGAAATTATTTTGAGGTGAAACTGGTGGAATAATTTGATACCATAATTGATTTAAGGAATGGTTATACCATTTGGATGTGCTACCATCAGAAATCTATCACCACTGAGGGGAGTGGAGGTAATATTTTCTGTTACTATCTAGTTGAGATACTATTCGAGCTAACAAATGATCCACCACCACTACTAACATGGTGAGACACTTTTGGATGAGCTAAGAGTCATGATACTATGTCCATCCACTGTCACTCTGTGGATTAGTATCAGGAGGTTATACCATCATAGATCCGGATGTGATATTGTGTGTGATGTACCACTGTTATGAAGAATAAATCATCGGGAGGAAGATTTGCACCATGATGATGCCAAATATGAAGGCACCACAGCTTGAGAGAATTATTCCCATCATGGTATTTTGTGTTGCACCTTGAATAATGGGTTCTAAACTATGTTCATTTGGCTTGGTTTTTAAAGGAAGAAGAGCTACTATCACACATGCTACCATCATGTCAACTACTATGATAATCTACCATTGGGGAATGGTAGATGATGTTATCGTGAGTGTTCTAGTGTTAGTGTGTAGCGGTAGACACTAAATGGTATAATAATAAGTTCTATTATAGAGACCAGTAATGGTAGGTATTACTACCGTAAAAATGGAACATGATTCAATGCTGGAATTTAGAAAACACTGATAATTCAATGGATTTAATATGGTATATATTTTAACATATATATCTAGAATTTGACATGAGATAAATTATATTTGATTGAGAGATATAGGAGGTACTTATCCCTCTATAAATACTAGGCTTTATACCCCTAAATAATGATCGATGAATCAAGGATTCAGAGAACAACCATTGATGCATATTACTCTATTTTTGATGTTTTTATTTTTCTTTGACTTTATCATGACTTATACCCCTTATATCACTATTTCTTCTTCTTTTATGGAGGTGTATAATCCTTAAGTGGTTGGGTGAAGGGGAGCTGACCCAAATTTTTAATTTTTGAGTCTAGTTCAATTTATTCTAGTATAAAGAACAATTTTATTTATTTAAATGTATTTAAATTATAAATTACTTAATTTTGATATGTATATTATTCTATTTATATTTAATTATGGTTTTTTACTGCTTCCTAGACTAAATAATTATTTTCTCCCTCTTTTTCGTTTTTGATCACACTGATTGGTTGATTTATATTCAAGTAGAGAAGTTTTTAGTGATTACTAAACACATGAGGAGGTAAAAGTGGTCTGATTGGGATTCTTGGGAATTTCAATATTTGATTTGGTATTCAATAAGGAATCAAAAAAAATAATATTTTTTGATTTCACCAATTGGAAGGTGAATTATCTAAGAAATGAAATTTTTAGGATTTTTCTTAGAAATGTCAAACTCGATAAAGGGTGAAAAAAGGAAAATATTCTTTTCTCATTTAATTTAATAAAATGATAAAAACAATAGATTAATTTAAAAGGGACTATGATAGCATTACAAATAGGGAAGAAAACTTAAAACTCTAATCACATTTTGCTCTTTTTTCAATATTAAAACACATGTTTCTCTGATATATTTTCCTAGTAATTTTACTTCTTCACTATGGAAAAAATATTAAATAAATGCTCCTTGGAGAAAACTTGGTTTTACTAATAATACTACATTTCTTAGGGAAAATAAAAATATTTTTTCACTCCCCATTATAGGAAAGTGACAAAAAAAACTTAGTATCATTTATGGGCGGCTAGGTGCTAATCTTACCTTAATCTTTCATGACAAGGACCTCTAATGAAGAATTAATTTCTTTTTAATCCTAAGAAGGAGAAGAATTTTCTAACTAGGTTTAGGAATATTAATCGAGAAAAAAATTTCAAAGAGATTAACTTATAAGTCTCAAGTGAAAATTCAAGTGTTCAATCCTAACCTCTAATCATGGCATTAAATCCAAAAAAACATTATGGGGCATTTATTCCCACAATTTGAAAACCAAAAAAATTGAATACCTATGTATATGAAACAAAATAATTTTAAATTACATATTAATATGATTCTTGTATTACTAAAATTTCAGGACCTTTCAAGTGAAGATTTTAACCAAAACATTCAATATTTCTTATTCATTTTCTCAATCCTAATACCGAGAGGAGTAGATAAGTATCAAGTCTAGTGGAGGGAATTCCCATTTTCACTTAGGAGAGATTCCAAAGAGTGGTTGTACAACCTAAAACCTAGAATAATCTATGAATGGGATGATCTATAAATAAGATTCATGAAAATATTCTTCAATCCTTTTAGATCATAGAAATAAGGATGTAAATTTATACAATCTGAAAAGAAACTATAGAAACCCTTTTTGAATATTGGGAAAGGTTCAAAATTTTATGTGAAAGATGACCTCATCGAGATATGTAAGACCATTAATTTCTAGAATTTTTCTACCAGGGACTGATAGATAATGATAGGAACCTATTGGATTCATCATCTGGAGGAGACTTGATTGTTAAGTTTCAAATGGAATCCAAGATCTTAATTGAGAAGATTTCAAAAAATTCATAATAGTGTGAAACAAGAGGTATAAGAACACATGTTATCTATGAGGTAAAAAAATATGAAACTTTACCTATAATTGAATCTAAACTTGAAGAATTAATAAGTATAGTAAGATATATGTATCTAAAAAAATTGAGTGAATAACCTTCCCTACCTCAGGTACGTGTTTTTTGTTCATCACCCCATCATTTTAATGATCAATGTGTTGAGGTACAGGGAATGGACATGTGCGTAGCCACATTATAACCAAGAAAATTTCTACAAAATTAACCATGAATTGAAAGTAAAGACCTGTAGGGATTTGGAGGTAAATAAAACTAGGCTAGAACTCCTTTTTATCCCCCTTTCTAGCATCAATTCCAGAATACACCTCCTTTCCAACAACCATATAAGAAAAAAAAACAAACATTTTATCAACCACCACCTTTTCAATAAAAATACTATGGAAAACCCTTGTCGAGTGCACCACTAGTTGAATGATAGAAAGTAATAGAGATTTAGAAGATGAAAAATATATTGAAGGATTTGTCAAATAAATTTGAAAATCTCATGGCCATGTTGATAAAAAACCTTGGGAAACTTCCTTCCCAGATAATCCCCAACCCAAAGAAAATTGTGAGTATGATCACTGCTAAGTAGGACAAGGATATTTAGCCATTAGAACCTAAGGAATATAAATATGAGCTAGAATAAGGTGAGTCTAGAAATTCTGGATAGATGTTGATAGATAAAAACACTCCCCAAAATAATAATAAAAAAATAATAAAGAAGAACCAAATAAAATATTTAAAAAGGAAACACCTAATCTCAATTACAAAGGAAACAAGTGGAGAATAAATACATTACACTTACATTCCCTTATATATTTACCAAATTAAATTATATTTAGGAAGAGAAAATCTAAAGATAGATCCAAGAGAAATTTCAAAAGGTTGAAATTAACATACCCCTATTAGAATCCATCTGGAAAATTCCGAAAGATGATAAATACATTAAGGATATTTATACCAAAAGAAATAGGGTTTGTGGGAATTAAATGATAATCCTAGGGAGGAGCTTTTATCAATTATAACACCATCATTTCCCAAAAAATGTCATGATCTAGGGACATTTTCTATTCCCTCAACCATTAGTTATTTAAAATTTTATAATTATTTATATGATCTTTGTGATTCCATTGATGTGATGTATCATTATGGTTTTTCATATTTGAAAATAAGTGAATTGAATCCCACATGATTGGTAGCCCAACTAGAAAATAGATCCACTATTTTTTCATTAGGAGTGTTGGAAGATATGCAAGTATGAGTGGAAGAACTAATTTTTTCATTAGATTGTTTTTCTCTCTATGGAGGAAGATAAAGCACCAAGACACTCACAAATAATATTGGGTAGACCATTCCTAAAAATAAAAGATGATCATCAATGTATATTAAGGAACACTTTCAAAAGATATTTGAGATAGAAAGGTAAAATTCAACATCCTTATCTCCAAAAATAATCCTTTAAGAAACTATACCCTCTTCACAATCACTCAAGAAGAAGGTATTAAGTCCATTGAACATTCAAGTATAATTAGAGAATTTTTAGCCTTAGGAGTTCACATTTATAATGAAAAAACCAAAAAAAAAAGTGATTACCCAAAAATCTATAATCTCTGTTTGAAAAATTCAAGAATAAATTTCTTATGATTACTTTGATAATTTACTAGAGTAAATTGATATGATTACTTTTACTAAGGAAATTAATTCTTAGGAAGTGTAAAATTTGAATTCAATATCATCTCTAGAAAAAACCCTAATCTATAATTAAAACCCCTCCTATGTGACTCAAAATATGTGTATCTTATGGAGGGAGAAAAATTACCAGTGATCATATTTGAAAACCTATCCAAAGACCAATAGAAAATTTTAGTTGAACTTTTTAAAAGACGCATCCAAGCCATATTGTAGAGCATGGGAAATATTCTTTGCTTAAACCCAAAAACCTGACCACATAGAATATTATTATAAAGGGACTCCCAACCTATTTTATTTCCCTAAATAAATATTAACCCTACCATTATGGAGGTTGTTAAAAAGGAAATTGAAAAACTTTTGGTGGATGAGATCATTTACCCAATTTATAACTCACAATGGGTTGTCCCCATCCATGTGGTTCCCAAGAAAACGGTCTTGACCATTTTGGAAAATTAGAATAATGAATTATTCCTCATGATATTTTAGAATAGTTGGAGAGTATGCATGTACTATAGAATACTGAATCAGGTCACAATAAAAGACTACTTCCCTATCTTATTCATTAACCAAATTCTAAAAATGTTAGAAAGTAGGACACATTATTGTTTCTTGGATGGATTTTGAAGATATGTTTAGGTTCTAACTTCCCTATTAGACCAATATAAGATAACATTCACTTTGCCTTTTGGGGATTTTTCTTATAATAATATGAATTTTTTATTTTTCCACTCCCTAAGTAAATTTCATTAGTGTATGGTAATAATTTTCTCTGATCACATTGAGGAATTCCTAGAGGTATTTCTCAGATACTTTACTATTTTTGAAAAATCCTTTGATCATTTATCTGGGAATCTGGAGATCGTTTTTAGAACATGCATTGAGACAAATCTTATTTTGAACTTTGATAAGTTTCTATTTATGATTAAAAAAGGGGATAGTTCTAGGTCATATCATTTCATAATAAATCATTGAGTTAGATATGTCTAATTTTTAAGTGATCAATTATTTTCCATAACCAACTTGTGTAAAACATATTAGATCTTTCTTAGTCCATGTGGGATTCTATAGAAGGTTCATCCAGGACTTTAGTAATATTGATCTTTATATTTCTATATTTCTTTTAAAAGAAGATTAATTTGATATTAGTAATTATTTTAGGAAGTCATTTGTTGAACTGAAGCAGAAACTAATCACCCCACCAATTATGATGCCCCCAAATTGGTAGCACCCATTTGAACAAATTTATTATAGATCCAACCAAGATTTGGGGGCTGTATTTTCCCAAATAATTGAACAAATACTAAAATTCATAACATATACCTCAAGAACCATGGATGACACTCTTATTAATCACAAAAATACTAAAAATAAATCCATGTTGTTTTATTTTCATTGGACAAATTTAGATCTTATTTACTAGGAACTAAAGTGATTATATTTTTTCATAATATAGCACTTATGTACTTAATTAATATTGGAGATTACTAACCAAGGTTATTGATATGGATAATACTATTGGAAAAGTTCAACCTAGAGATAAAATTCAAGAAAAGAGCAGAAAATGTAGTGGTATATCACCTTAGAAGATTTACAAACACTATTGAAACATAAATTCTAGAAATGAACCCAGTAAAAGATGAAAAACTAGGAGAAAAATATACTTCATGGATGCTAAATTTCCATGTTATGTTGAAATAGTAAATTATTTGGCCATGTACCAAGTATAATCTCACCATAAATCTCATAAAAACACAAAATTAAGGATGAATCCAAATTTCAAATTTTTTAATATCCATTATTATGGAAAATATGTAATGATAAATTCATAAAGAAGTTATTATCGATAAGTGAAATGGAATATTTATTTTAATTTTTTCATACAATTATTTGTGGAGGCCACTTTAGTACTAAAATAATGGATATAAACTTCTTATAATCTAGAATCTATTTGAAAAAATTTGTTTAAATATAATCATGAATACTATAAAAAATCTGAGAAGTGTCAATATTATAGAAGTATTAAAAAAATACAAGAGACTCCTAAAAAACTCATAATTGTTTGTTAAATATTTAAGTACAGGGAAATTATTTCATGGGAAGCTTTACTATTTCTTTTAGGAAATATAATATTTTACTTTTTTTTATTATGTCTCTAAATGGGTGAAATCCAAGGCCACCAAGACTAATGATTCCAATGTTTTTTGTGATTTTTTTGGGAAAACATATTTTGTAGGTTTGGAGTTCGAAGAGCCATCAATAGTGACCAAGGGACTCATTTTTTAAACAGAAAGATATATTTTATTCTTAAAAAGTTTGGTTCACATCATAAGAAATATACACTCTATCGTGATCAGAAAAATTACCAAGATGAAGTATCTAACCAAGAGTTTAAAGTTATCTTGGAGAAAATAGTTAAAATTAACGAGAAGGGTTGGATCAAAATGATTTAAAATACCTTATGGTAATACCAGATAAAAGACAAGACACCCATATGCATGATCCTCTACCAGTTGATTTATGAAAAAAAAATCATCTGCCAATGGAGTTGGAACACTAAGCATATTGGGCTATCAAAAATATAAATTTGGATTTGGTGAGTGCAGGTAAAGATATAAAAATCAGTTATAATATATGGTGGAAATAAAAATAGAGGATTTTGGAAACTATATAATTTACAATGATATAATTAGAGTATCTCATGATAAAATAATTCAGTAAAAGACCTTTCAACCTTGGGATCAAGTTTTGTTCTACAATTCTAGATTGAAGTTAATATCTGGGAATCATCATTCCAGGTGGGAAGGGAATTTTATAGTTAATATGCATATCCATTTGGTTCTATTTAGATCATGAATGAATAATTAGGAAACCCTTTCACTATAAATGGGAAATGTATGAAAAAGTTCCATGGGAATCTAACTCAAGAACCACTGAAGAAGCTCAAACTTCTCCAACCCATCTACTGATTTCTTCCTATAAGGTATGGTCGAGGGAGCAACATTAACCAAATGCACTTCTGGGAGGAAGCCTAACATTTATTGTCTTCTTAATGATTTAAGAGTTTAAAATAAATTCAACTCTTCCCTTCATCCCTAAATCTTTAATGGAATGGTTCTTAGACTAGTATGAGTTGATTTATAGGACCACCATGAAGGACTCCAACAAGAATCCCCAAAAAATGAAATGGAAGTAAAGAAAAAAATTCATGAAACTAGGGATTTCATTATTTTTATTTTAAAGTCCCAACATGTTTCTAAAAAATCTATTTTAAACTTGAAATTGTAGCCACTATGTAAAACTACAAATTCCATACCCACATTGGAATTCTTATTTTACTTGACTTATATAAGAGGCATGAGTTTCTTATAAACCCTATGTTTGCATGTTTTATATTTAAATGATAATTAAATTGAATGACTATGGTGGAGAATTGAATTATTATAGTGAATTGTGGATATTGAAATAATGATTCATGATTTGATGGAATTGTTTGATTCATGAAAATCTAATTTCTTGACCATTTTTTCATTCTTTAAATTTTATAAATTCAAGTTAATTTATTTGTTCTTATTATTCATGTCATGAGTGGTTGAACAATATCATATGTCCCATTATAGAGAGAATTTATTGACGAATCCTATTTATTGAGTGATCTTGGGGCATTCCTCCTAAAAGAATTTTCATTAGAACTTTTCAAAGCTCTAAATGTGAAAAAACACATGTAAAATGATTGAGCAACATTTTGATAAGTCCTTTTACTTCAGACCAACCTATAAATTTATCCTTGTGTATCCCATAGAGAACATTAATGGCCATGTTAGTAATGATTCTTACTTCAACCCATTTTTATCCATTCCTACCCTCTCCTTAGTATTTTAAATGATATTTTAAAGTTGAATTGTGGTGGTGAAGGAATTCATGATAAAATGGATGTACTATATTGTGGGAAAAAATTTTGGGGGTGCAATCTATGGGTATTGATAAAGGTTTTAATATTCATTCATTATGATTTACTATTTTCCATTCTTAAAAAATGAAAAAATATGAATGGGTTGTGACTTGGGAAATTTAAAAAACCATTACTAGACTGATGATTTTTATCATATGTGATTAGGTGGGGGATGTGAGTTTTATTCCAAGAAATACTTCCAAAAAGAAAAAAAATTAAAAAAAATAGAGAAACTTCAAGGTGTAATAAATTCATTATGATTCCATTATTCATGACCATACTTTGAGAATAGGAAGTGGGATTTGTTTCTTTGAAGTAGATAATTATAAAATGCTTTTACATTTTGATATCGTGAACTTTAATTTAGAGAGAAACCTCCTCCATGATCCTTAATTATTGAACATAAATTCCTTCTAATATTAAACCTTAGATTCATTTAAACCTTGATTGCAAATCCATCTAGATTTCATGTGTCTTCTATCTTTACTAGGTGGAGAAAGTAGTTCCTTTTCAATCTTATGGATAAAAACATGTACCCAAGATGAGATCACAACTATAATTAAATTTTTATCATAAGTTATGAGTGAGAAGATAAGTGTGGTAAATCATGACATGACATGTTTAATAATAATTAATTAAGGAACTTAAAATAATGAAAAGATAAGTTCCACCATTTTCAAAAGTAATAAAGTAAAATACATGGAATGGTTTTTTTTTGACAAGTGGGAAATTGAATTAATATTTTATATGGAAATTGAAAATTTGGTTTTATAATTATAATCATTCTATTTTATTTATTTTATATTTAAATAGTGGTAATATAGTGTGCCTCTTAAATTTAATGAGGAGATTTTATGCTTGAGAATAAGCATAGCTCAATTCTGGGGGTATCTTATAAAGGTAAATTTTCATGCATAATTTTAAACATTTTATAAGGATTATGAGTTGTTTTAAATGAATATTCCCATATAATAAATTATTTTATTAAAAATGGGAATTTGTATTTAAGGTATTGCAATAGATTTATATGAATTAAAAATGATGAATTTTTAATTTTAAATATTTATAATGGTTTATTTTATTTTTTGGAAAAAAATTGTCCACTTAGATATAACTTAACCGATAAGACTCCAAGACAATTATCCAACCCTCAAGAGGGATGGTCGGCTAAAGAGGACCCATGGGAATTCCTTACAAGTGGTAGGGTTAGACGTGAGATTCATGGGGAGGATCCCATTCATAGGTGGGACAAAATCCCTCATGGGACACATAGTTTGGTGCAAGCCATTAGAGTGTGTGTATATGTAATTGGGATCCCATCCCGATAACATACTTCTGTGTCCGGGATTGAAAAAGATTCATTATATACCATCAATCAATCTTACATGACTCCAATATGGGATGAGGAATCCATAATTACTATTCCCCCTTACAAATACAACATTGTTTCACCTCAACTTCATACGCCCTACACTTAGACACATACCACCACTAATTGATGTTACTCCACTAATTGGTGCCAATGAACCACCATTACACACTATGGCAAAAAGGCATTTAGCGGCGGTTCGTTTTTTATTTCGCAGCGGTTTAAACCGCCGCTAAATCGATTGGTGGCGGTTTTGAAAAACCGCCGCGAAATCGTGCATCGGGAAACTATTCGCAACGGTTTTCAAAACTGTCGCAAAACGTTTCGCGGAGATTTTTTAGCGGTGGTTTTTTTATTTTTTTATTTTTTTTATTTTTTTTATTTTTGTTATTTTTTGTTATTTTTTGTTATTTTTTTATTTTTAATTTTATATATTTATTTATATATTTATTTATTTATATATATTTATTTATTTTTTGTATTTATTTATATATTTATTTTTCGTATTTATTTTTCGTATTTATTTTATTTATTTATTTTATTTATTTATTTTATTTATTTATTTTATTTATTTATTTATTTTATTTATTTTATTTATTTTATTTATTTTATTTATTTATTTTTTATTTATTTTATTTATTTATTTTATTTATTTTATTTATTTTATTTATTTTATTTATTTTATTTATTTTATTTATTTTTTTTATTTTTTTTATTTATTTTTCGTATTTATTTATTTATTTATTTATTTTTCGTATTTATTTATTTATTCATTTATTTTTCGTATTTATTTATTTTATTTATTTATTTTTCATATTTATTTATTTTATTTATTCATTTTTCGAATTTATTTATTTTATTTATTTTATTTCGTATTTATTTTATTTCGTGTTTATTTTATTTCTTATTTATTTTATTTATTTATTTTATTTATTTATTTATTTATTTATTTTATTTAATTTCGTATTTATTTTTAATTTTTTTTATTTCATATTTATTTTTTATTTCGTATTTATTTTATTTATTTATTTATTTTGTATTATTTTATTTACTTTATTTATCCATGCATGCACATCTCATACACATGCACATTCACATGCAATATAAAGAAATTCTGCGTTTGGTGAGATTTGAACCCCTAACCTCTTCCATATTTTCCAAAGACTTTAGCACTCCAGCAAGCTCGCCATGTGGTAAATAAACAGAATTTAATATACTTATATATATTAATTGAAAAAACAAAAAATACATAAATAATAGATATAAACTCAATAATAATAAATAATAAATAATAAATAATAAATAATAAATAAGGAATAATAAATAATAAATAATAAATAATAACTAAATATAAATAATAAATAAATATAAATAAAAAATAAGAATTAAATATAAATAATAAATAAATAATAAATAATAAATAACCAATAATAAATAATAAATAATAAATAATAAATAATAAATAATAAATAAATATAAATAATATATAATAAATAAATATAAATAATAAATAATAAATAAATATAAATAATAAATAAATATAAATAATAAATAATAAATAAATATAAATAACAAATAATAATTAAATATAAATAATAAATAAATAATAAATAACAAATAATAAATAACAAATAAATATAAATAATAAATAATAAATAAATATAAATAATAAATAATAAATAAATATAAATAATAAATAAATATAAATAATAAATAATAAATAATAAATAAAAAATAATAAATAATAAATAATAAATAATAAATAATAAATAATAAATACATAATAGATATAAATAATAAATAATATATAATAAATAATAAATACATAATAGATATAAATAATAAATAATAAATAATAAATAATAAATAATAGATATAAATAATAAATAATCAATAATCAATAATCAATAATCAATAACCAATAATAAATATTAAATAATAAATAATAAATATTAAATATTAAATATTAAATATTAAATATTAAATAAATAAATATAAATAAAAAATAACAAATAATAAATAAAAAATAAAAAATTAAAAAAAATTAATAATAAATTAATATAAATAATAAATAATAAATAATAAATAATAAATAAATAATAAATAAATATAAATAATAAATAATAAATAAATATAAATAATAAATAATAAATAATAAATAACTAATAAATAATAACTAATAAATAAATATAAATAATAAATAATATATAATAAATAAATATAAATAATAATTAAATAATAATAAATAAATATAAATAATAAATAATAAATAAATATAAATAATAAATAATAAATAATAAATAAATATAAGTAGTAACTAATAAATAAATATAAATAATAAATAATAAATAATAAATAATAAATAAATATAAATAATAAATAATAAATAATAAATAATAACTAATAAATAAATATAAATAATATATAATAAATAATAAATAATAAATAATAAATAAATATAAATAATAAATAATAAATAATAAATAAATATAAATAATAGATAATAAATAAATATAAATAATAAATAATAAATAAATATAAATAATAAATAATAAATAAATATAAATAATAAATAAATATAAATAATACATAATAAATAATAAATAATAACTAATAAATAATAAATAAATAATAAATAATAAATAATAAATAAACATAAATAATTAATAAATATAAATAATAAATAATAAATAATAAATAATAAATAATAAATAACCAGTTACAAATAATAGATAATAAATAAATTAAAGTATATTATAAATAATAAATAATAAATAATAAATAATAAAGGAAACACATGAAAAAGTATGAAAAGACGTGATAAGGGATGAAAAATCATGAAAATGCATGAAAAAGGATGGAGAAGCATATGTAGAATATGGCATTAGAAAGAATGAGAATGCATGAAAACTCGTGACAACTCTGGAAAACTCCTTAATAATTCAACATAATCATCATAATAACCCATAAAAAACCATTGATAAAGATAACAAGTCATGGAAACCCAAATAAACAGTAATAAATGGAGCTACCGTTAAAACCCGTCAAAACGGTCATAAAGAGACAAAAACATTGGACTCACATTAACGGAGATAACTTATGATCCGAGTGTCCATCTTAGATCTGCGACCTGTCAAATCAAAGATCTTGAAACGATCTTCGACCTGAAAGGTGAAAGATTCTGAATGTATAGGCGGATCAGAAGTTATGACCATTTAAAAAAAAGCTGACGGGGAACGAATGCTAGAAACGAGGCATTGAAAAACATAACAAACCCGATACCCGCTAAAAAGGCCATAACATATGATCTAGGAGTACATGTGGGCGCCACGACCAGTCAAACTGAATCTCATGGAACGAGCTACGATCTGGTAGGTGGAGGAGGTCGAACTGACACGTTGATCGAAAGTTAGGTCTGTTTGAAGAAAAGTTCGATGGGACACCGGTGACAGAAATGGGGTTTTGGAGGCCTTCTAAGGGGTTTTTGGGGTCTAAAAACACAAAAAATTGCTTTCTTGTGTCAAACTTTTGCGTAGCTCTCTTCACTGGCTTCGATTTGATATGTGGTAGAGCCCAAACGGACACCTGGAGCGAATGTTATGGTCGTTTGAAGTTGGAGAACTTTTTTCAACTTTCTTATAACTCTAATATCTTCCGCACCTTAGACCATCTCACAGTTTTGATTTTATGTGCCTCTAGATCTATTCATGAGCTTCGATTTGACTTGTCGTTGCGCTCCAACAGATGCCCGGATCAAAAGTTATGATCGTTTTAGTGATTTCGGGGTTTCTCGTGTTTTTTTATTTTTTTCTTTCATTTCACGGAGGTTTTACCGAAACTGCCACTATTTCGCGGCAGTTTTTTAAAAAACCGCCGCTAATCCTCGAATAAAATAAAAAAAATAATAAATAATAAATTTTTTTCCGTTTAGCGGCGGTTTTTAAAACCGCCGCGAAACGGCGGCCCGAAACGCGTTTCGCGGCGGTTTTGTTGTAGTGACAACGCACCATAAATTCCATGGCCAACCACCTGGGAGCTTGGGATCGAACAAGAGAATCACTTTCAAGGTCTAGGACCATCATGAATCACCTATAGATCTTCTTACGACCTCAGTGATTCCAACATAAAAAAATAAAGGAGCGCAGAATGTGAGAAGTGATTGATCTAACCACTGTGAAGGCTAGATCACCATAAAGAGTATCATGTTCCACTACTACCATAAATGTTTCATGGGTTCTCCATGAAGAGAAGATTTTATTGTTGGGGTTTAGCTTATTTTTGGAATTAATGGTGACTTTAAATGAGGACACGTTTTAAAGAGAAACATGTGTCAAGGCCGCGTGAATTAAATTCACGCGGAGACGCTTTTTTGATATAGAATTGAGGGCCTATAAAAAGGGGAGGTAGTGGCCATGCATAAACATCTACAATACCAAAAGCCGAGGGGCGCACACGCAACACCAACAAAGGGTGGAGGCTTGTGCGAAAAATATGGACAACGTTTTCAAGTGTGGGTGGTAGCGGACAACGACGAATTGGGTTATACAACAAGGTGCTAAAACAATGTTGTATGTTGGAGTTCTGATCTCTGAAGGGTGAATACATTTTACAAGAGGCGGCGAAGGCATATCAGGGTGTGAATTTCACATAGGTTTTTCTACGCTGTTTTTGCAATTCAATTTTGGGCTATTGCTTGGATTATTTTCATTATCTCATTCATAGTGAATATTCTCTATGTTTCCCCATAGTTTTTTAATCATCTGCAAGGAGGGTTTTTACATGTTAAAATCTATGTCCCCATTATTATTCTACTATTTGGTTTGGATCTTTGTTTTCATTGGTGATTATCACAATTTTTTTTGTCGCAACAGATTTTATATTTAAACCAATCTGCTTCCGACCCAACATCTGGAATCAGAGGAGGTTATCCATTTTTCTTGATGATTAAATATTGGTGATTCATGTAGTTGGATTCCTGCCCATATTGAATAGTTTAACGGGAAAAATGATTTTACACTTTGGGAGAAAAGAGTTAAAAATATTCTGGTCTGTGAGAAGATATAAAAGGCATTGAAGAAAAAATCAAATAAACCAGAGAGGATGAGCATTAGTGATTGGAAAGATATGATAGAGTCGACGAAAAGAACGATTCAGATGTATTTGGGTGACAATAAACTATGGGAAGTGTTGAATCTGATAGATCTGGAGGAGATCTGGAAAAATCTTTAAAGAAGATATAAATCAAAATCCCTCACAAATCTTTTATATTTGAAGAAATAGTTTTATAGTCTGAGAATGCTAGAGAATGGAGATTTAGGTAACCATCTCGATGAGTTCACCAAACTTATGATGGATCTATCCTTAGTGTTGGTCAAGATTGATGATAAAGGTAACCCATTAACTGTTGAAATGGAAGAAGAAGACAAGGATTTTCTTCTTTTGGGTTTGTTGCCTGATTCATATGATAATATTGTCCCCACACTATTGTCCAAGAAAGATACACTGAAGTTGGGTGATATGATTTAATCATTGATGATGAATGAGACTCAGAGAAAGACAAATGATGGTGAATATTTATGTAATAGTAGTATTCAGGATGTGGTAGATGGACGCAATAGTCAGAGTAGTTGGTCAATGAGAAGAAAAAAGGTCAAGTGCTTCTTTTGGAACAAGGAGGGTCATATGTAGAGACACTGCTATGAATTGAAAAGGCTTAAGGAGAAAAAGAAGGTGCACGAAACTGATTCTGAGGATACTAGTGTAAGTCTTATCCAGGATGAGGGTGATTTACTTTCAGTTGGCATTGATTTTCACTAGTAAGAGTTGTGCACTGAATGGGTGGTTGATTCAGTAGCATCGTACCATATTTCACCCAGGAGAGGAATATTTTATTCATATAAAGAAGGTGAATTTGGTATATTGAAGATGGTAAATAGATATTCTTCTGATGTCATTGGTTTTGGTGATAATTGTATCACTACGAATGTAGGTTGTACACTGACATGAAGGATGTGTGACATGTGCTAGGTATATGCCCTAATTTGTTATCTGTTTGTTCTCTTGATACTGATGGATTCAGGAGTTTGTCTGGTAGTGGAATATGGACTTTTTCCAGAGGATCGATGGTTTATGTGTGAGGAAAAATGGATGATATGCTTTACATGACAGATGTAAAGGCATACAATAACATGAAAAATTCAATTGTGAAGAAAAATTCGCCGAATTTTTGGCACAGGAAATCATCATGCATGGGTTTAAGACCATCGACTAAGTTGAAGAAGGTTTGGAAGCCGAAGCATGTTAGGTCAGGTGTTTTAGATTTTACAACTAATTATTTTTCTTCAGAGGGTGCCACTATTGAAGAAAGAATGAAAATCAAAGATTTGGGAGATACTATGAGAGTTTTTGATTACTCAGAGGTTGTTGAGAATAGGGAGCAAGTAATTCCTGCAAGTGCTCTAGATTATGTGGTGATCACAATTATAGGGGATCCAAATATGATTGATTCTGGTATTAGAGGTGAAGACAGGTATATGAAGAAGACTTTGTCATTTGGATTTCTTTTGCAGGGGAAGATTTCAGGTTTTTGTCAGAGATACCAAAAGAGGATTTCATATTTTCTACAGAGGTTGATGGTTGGTGTGATACCAACCATTTTTCTTTCCAACTAATTTTTCTAGATGTGACCTCTTTCTTCAATGGGTTGAAGATAGGGATTCTTGAGGTTCAACCCGTTTTTGGAATTAATGGTGCCTTTAAATGATGACAGGTTTTAATGAGAAATGTGTGTCAAGGCTACGTGAATTAAATTCATACAGGGACACGCTTTAGACATGGGATTTAAGGCCTATAAAAAGGGGAGGAAGTGGCCATGTTTCATCATCCATAATACCAAAAGCAGAGGGGCGCACACACAGCACTAGCATAGGATAATGGATTGTGAGAAAAAATGTGGACAATGGTTTCAGGTGTGGTTGGCAGCAGACAATGAAAAATTGGGTTGTGAAATGTGGTGCTACAACAATGCTACATGTTTAGGTTTTGATCTCCAAAGGGTGACGAATTTTCAAGAGAGGTGGTGAAGGCATATCGAGGTGTGAATTTCACACACGGTTTTCTAAGCTGTTTTTTTTTTAATTCAAGTTTGGGTTATTGCTTGGATTCTTTGTATTATCTCTTTCATATTGAATATTCTCAGAGTCACCCTATGGTTTTTTAATCCTTTACAGGGAGAGTTTTCCCATTTTAAAATATGTGTCCCCTTTATTATTTTTCTATTTGGTTTGGTGCTTCATTTACATTGTTGATTCTGGAAAAAAAAATTCGCAACTGAGTTTATTTTTAAACCAATCCACTTCCGTCCCAACAGTTCCATGATGATGAAGTGTTTTTCCATACAGACTGTATTACCACTATTTTGAATAGATACCATAGGACATCTTCTATAGACGATGATCAACCATCAATAGGTTCATGATATACCATTATAGGTGTTTACATTGTAAGGTGAAACTAGTGGGACCTTGTTCTATTGTCACTAAAGGAAGGAATGATGCTACTATTCAGACCTGATATCGTCATACATCTACCATTACTGAGGGGAGTGGTTCTAACATAAACTGATACCGTCCAATTGATTTATTGTTCGAGATACCATATGATCCACCACCACAACTACCATGGTGAGACACCATTAGAGGAGATACTGGTCATTATACCATGACCATCAACTATCACTACATGAATCAGTATAAATAAGTTATACCATCACTAATCAGGATGTGATACCATCCATAATGTACCTCTACTATGAAGTAAAAACCATCGAGGGGAATAGTTACACCATGGTAATTCTAAAAATGGAATCTGTGTACCTTGAGGGAATTATGACCATCTTGGAATTTTGAGTCGTAACATGAATAATTGGTACTGAAATGAGGATTTTTTCCTTTTCTTTTTAAGGAATAAGATTTATTATCATACATGCTACTATCACAACTACTATAATGATGATCTACCATAGGGGAATTTTAGATTCAGTAACCATGAGTGTTCTACCATTATAGTGTGGTGGTAGATACTGAATGGTAGTGCTGGAAGTGCTACTATTGTGAATAGTAATGGTAGATTCTGATGTCGTCACTATGGAACATGATTCATTGCTAAAATTTGGAAATTATAAATAATTTAGTATATTTAATAAAAAAATAATTTTAATAAATATATACATAATTTTACCTAATATAAAGGATATTTAATTGAGAGAGATATAAGGAACTTCTCCCTCTATAAATACCATGATTTCTACTATAAAGGAATGATTGAAGGATCATGGATTGGGAGAATAACCACTACTACTACTTGCTCTGTTTTCTTTGTTTTTATTTTTCTTTGACTTTATCATGTCTTCTTCCCATTTTACCTCTATTTTTTTATAGAGGGGTAGAAGTATTAAGAGTTTGCGTGAAGTTGAGGTGACCCAAATTTGTAATTCTTGATTTTAGTTCAATTTATTCTAGTAAATTGTTATATGCTCTTTATTCAAATTGTTTTCAATTATAAATTTTTTAATTTATATATGAATATGATTTTTTTGTATTTAATTTTTCATTTTTACTATTACCATGATTAAAGATTTATTTTATCCCTCTTCTTGGTTTTTGGTCACACTTATTGGTTGATTTATAGTCATGTAGAGAAGTTTTTACTAATTACTAAATATGTGTAGAGATTAAAAATTTATGATTTGAATGCCTAGGAATTTCAATACCAGATTTGGTATTACCTAAGTAATTAAATCATAATTTTTGTTTCTTTCACACATTGGAAGGATAATTATCTAACAAAGTAAATTGTGAGGCTTGTTCTCATCAGAATTAAATATGAAAAAGGGTGAAAAGGGGGAAACAATTATTTTTATTTTCATTTAATAAATTTATAAAAAATATTAATTTCAATGGTACTATGATACAATTGCAAATTGGGAATCCGACCTAAAACCCTAATCACTTTTCTCTCTTATTTTCAATATCAAAATACTTATTTCTGTGATTGATTTTCCTAGTTTTTTACTTTTCCACTATTAAAATAATATTAAATCACTCCTCCTTGGAAAAAAATTGGTTTACCACTAATACTACATTACTTAGGGGAAATAAATACCTTTTTCCACACCCCATGATAAGAGAGTGTCGAAACATGGCCCTATTTTTAAGGAGCTAGGTGATAATATTACATTAAATTTTCATGACTATGTATTCTAAATAACAATTGTTTACTTTTGATCTGGGGATAGAGAGGAATTTTCTAACTAAGGTTAAGAATCTTAATCCAGAAAAAAAAAACATTAAAGAAATTAATTTATAAGACTCAAGTGAAACTTTGAGTGTTCACTATTAACCACCAATCATGGAATTAAATCCATAACAAACATTAAGATACCTTTGTGCCCCACAATTTAAAAACCAACAAAAACAATTAACTATTTTTTAAAAAAACATATTTTGAACTATGTGTCAATATGATTCTTATATTTTACCAATTTTATTGTCTAGGTGGTGAAGATCCCAACTGACACACTCAATAGTTCGACTTCATTTTCTCAATCTTCAAACCAAGTGGAGTATATAAGGAGCAAGTCAAGTGAAGGTAATTCCCCCTTTTACTTGAGGGAGCTTCTAGAGAGTGCTTTTACATCCTACAATATAGAGAGATCCATGATTGGGATGATATCTGAAGAATATTTATGTAAATATTCTTCTCAGACTCCCAAAGGATAAGAATAATGAAGGAGATGTATGCTATTTAATATGCAACTGGGGAAACCCTCTTCGATTATTAGGAATGATTAAAATAGGTATGTATAAGCTATCCTCATCAAGATGTGGAAGATCATCACTTCCTATTATTTTTCTAACAATGAATGATGAACAAAAAGAGGAATCTATTTTATGTATCATCTAGAGGAATCTTGATTGATAAGTAACCAATGAAATCTAAGATATTAATCAAGAAGATTTCATAGAATTTACAAATGTTTGGAATAATAGTTAAAATAAACATAGGTATATATTAGGTAAAAACTTATAACTCGTAACCTCTAATTAAAACCAAAAATAATGATTTAACAATCCTAGTAATACATATGGCTATAAAACAAGTGAGTGAACAATCTTCACCACCTTAGTTATGTGGTTTTGGTTCATCAACCCATAATTTTACTAATAAACGTACTGATATACAGGGTATGGAGAGTTGTGCATCCATATTCTTGCCGAAATAATTTTTAACAAAATCGAACATAAGGAGAAGGGAATAACTAATAGGGATTTATAGGTAAAAAATAATGCTAATATAGCTTGTCAATCACCTCCTTTTTCAATAATTGTACAAGGAAAATACCAATTCAAATAACATCAACAACCTCATTTTCAATAGTTCCAGAATCAACCCCCTTCCAAAAATGGTATAAGAAAAAATACCAATAAAATTATTATCAACCAAATTCTTTTAAATAAAAATCATATGGAAAACCCTCTTCTAGTGCACCACTATTTGAATAAAGGAAATGAATAGAGATTTAAGAGATGAAAAATATAGTGAAATTTTTATCAAATAAATTTGAAAATCTCATGAACATTCTATGAAAAACCCCATAGAGATTTCATGTTCAAACAATACCCAACCCAAAAGAAATTGTGAGTTTGATCATCACCAAGTGTGGAATAGAGATTCATCCTCCAGAACCCAATGAATCTCATTATGAACTAGAATAATGTGAGTATAGAAATTTTGGATAGATTTTTATAGTGAAAATTAATCCTCTAAAATAATAATACAAAATGAAACATGAAGAACCAAGGATAATATTTATAAAGTAAAGACCAAAAAATATATTACAAAATTAGAAAAGGGAGGATAAATATATTTCTCTTACATTCCCTTATAGGTTTACTAAATCAAATAATATTTAGGAAGATTAACTCTAAAGATAGATCCAAGATACATTTCTAAGGATTGAAATTGACATACCCCTCTTGGAATCCATCCAGAAAATTACCAAATATGGAAAATTAATTAAGGATATTAGTACCAAAAGAAATATTCTTGATGGTAATGAAAGTATCATCCTAGTTAGGACTGTTTCAACCATGATAACACCACCATTACCCAAAAAATATCAAGATTGAGGGACATTTCCTATTCCCTATAACATTAGTTTGTTGATATTTTTGGATTCTTTATGTGATAATGGTACTTAAATTAATGTGGTGAATCATTCCATTTTTACATATATAAAGATAGTTGAATTTAATCCCATAATATTGGCAGCCTAATAGGAAAATATAATGAATATTTTTCCAGTAGGAGTATTGGAGGGTGTTCTTATAGGAGTGGGAAGGCTTATTTTTCTTGTAGATTTTTATGTTCTTTACATAGAGGAAAAAAATCACCAAGCCACTCACTGATTATATTGGATAGACCATTCCTCAAAAAATCCAATATGATCGTCAATGTAAATGAAGGAACACTTTAAATGGATCTTGGATATAGAAAGTTGAAATTCAACATCCATGACTCTAAAAGGAATCCTTTAAATAACCATTCTCTCTTGGAAATAACTCTTTATAAAGGTATTGATCCTATTAAATTCTCAAGTATGATTAGAGAGTTTTTAGCCTTATGATATCACCTTTATATTTAATACACTGAGGAAAAAGTGAATACCCAAAAATCTTGAAACTCTATTTTCAAAATTCAAGAATAAATAACTTCTGACATCATAGAAAATTTACTGGAAGAAATTGATATAATTCCCTATACTAAGTAAATTAAATTTTTGGATTTTGGAAACTTAAATTAAAACTCATATATATAAAAAACACCTAATTTGGAATTAAAACTCCTCTCATTTGACTTAAAATATGTGTATCTTATGGATGGAGAAAATTTTCTAGTGTTCATAGATAATGACCTTTAAAAAACAAGTGAAAACTTTAGCTTGTCTTTTGAGAAGACACATCTAATCCATTGGGTGTAGCTTGGGAGAAATTCCTAGCATAAACCCAAAAATATGATCACATAGAATATTGTTATATTGAGACTCCCAACCAGTTATGATAGCCCTAAATAAGTATTAAACCCACAATAATGAACATTTTTAAAAAAAATTGAAAAAATCTTCGAGTTTGACATCATTTACCCAAATTATGACCCACAATGGGTCAGACACATCCATGCGATTTATAATAAAATGGATTTGACAATTATGGAAAATTATAATAATGAATTAATCCCCTTGAGAGTTTATAACATTTCGATAGTATGAACAGACTATAAAAAGATGAATAAAGTCACCAAAAAAGACCACTTCCCCTCCCATTCATCAACCAAATTATATAAAGGTTAACAGGTAGAACACGTTATTGTTTCTTGGATAGAATTTTTTCATATTTTAAGGTACCAATTTCCCTAGAATACAAATAGAATAAAACTTTCACCTATACATTTGAGGCATTTTCTTACAAGATGATTCCTTTCAAATTGTGTAATTCCCCAGGTATATTTCGGTGGTGTATGGTAGTAATTTTATCATGTCACATTGAAGACCACATAAAGGTTTTTATCAATTAATTTAATATTTTTGGGACTCCATTGATTATTTCTTAGGGATTTTGGAGAAATTTTAAGAAAATTCATTGATAAAAAACTTGTTTTTAACTTTTAGAAGTGTAGATTTATGGTTAAAAAGGGATAGTTCTTGGTCATATTATTTTACAATAAGGTATTTAGGTAGATAAATATAAAGTTGAAGTGATAAATTATTTTGCATATCCAACTTTTGTAAAACATATTATATCATTATTGGGCCATGTGGGGTACTATAGAAGGTTCATCCAGGACTTCAGTAAGAATGTTCTTACATTTTCTAGAATACTTTTAAAATAAGATGAATTTTTCTTTAGTGATGATTGTAGGAAGAAATTTGATGATCTAAAGTAGAAAATAATCACCCCACAAATTATGCAACCCCAAAATTGGGATCTATCATTTGAAATGATTTATAATACATCGAACCATGTTACAAGATTATTCATTTCCCAAATAATTAAAGGAATACAACAAGTTAGAACATATACCTCAAGAGACTTTTATTACACTCAGATTAATTACACAACTACTGAATAAAATTATTGTATATTGTACTTTCATTGGATAAAATTAGATATTATTTACTGGGAACTAATGTAGTTTTATTTTCGTATCATACAACACATAGGTACTTAATGAAGAAGGATTATTCCAAACCATGGTTGGTAAGATAGATACTTCTCTTGAAAGATTCCAACCTAGAGATCAAGGACACGAAGGGAGCTAAAATCTAGTGGAAGATCACCTTAGCATACTTCCAAACATTGATGAAACCGAACTTCCAAAAATGAACCCACTCAATAATGAAATACCTAGTGAACAACTCTATATAATTGAAGGTGAAGTATAATAGTATACAAACATTGTAAATTATTTTTCCACATCCAAGGTACCATCTCGCCTTTACTCTCATAATAAACAAAAAACTAATGCCAAAAGTAGATTCTACATTTGGGAAGATCCATATATGTTGAAAATATATAATGATCAATTCATAAGGTTGTTCTTAGCGATAATTGAAATCGAATGTTTATTTCAATTTTTTCATACACTTACTTGTGGAGGCCACTTTGGTCCCCAATGAAAGGATAGAAACATCTTGGAATCTAGAATTTGTTGGTAAAACTTATTTAAAGATGCTCAAGAATACTATAAAAAATGTGAGAAGTGTTAATATTCTAGAAAAATTTCAAAAATACAAGAGATTCCTTAAAAACCCATAATTTTTTGAACTCTTTCAAATGTGGGGAATTGATTTTATGGGACCCTTTCCCATTTCTTTTGAGAAATATTATATTTTACTCACTGTTTATTATTTATCTAAATTGGTGGAAACCAAGTCCATCAAGATTAATCATGCCAAATTTGTGTGTGATTTTTTTAGGGCCAACATATTTTGTAGGTTTTGGAGTTCCAAGATCCATAATAAAGGGCCAAGTGACTCATTTTTCAATATAAATATAGAGGCTATTCTTAAAAATTATGGGGTGCATCACAAGACATATGAACATTACCATCCTAAAAAAAATAGACAAGCCGAAGTATCTAACTGGGATATTAAAGGTATCTTGGAGAAAATGGTTAAATCCAACCAGAAGGATTGAAGCTTAAGTCTTGAAGTCACCCTATAGAAATACTGAAAAACCAATAAGACACCCATATGTATGATCCCCTACCGGTTTATTTATGGAAAAAGTTATTATATTCTAGTGTAGTTGAAGAACCAAACATATTAGGATGTCATAAAGATAAATTTAGATATGTTGAGTGCTGAAAAAGGTATAAAACTTTAGTTATAAGAGCTAGAGGAAATCATAAGTGTTGATTTTTGAACCTATAGAATTAAATAAAAATTGAGAAAAGTGGCACATGACAAACTGATTAATAAAAATATGTTTCAACTAGGATATCATGTTTTTATCTAAAATTTCATATTAAAGTTAATGCTAATTAGTCTTCATTCTAAGAGGTAAGAACCATTTATAGTTAAGAATTTATATATCTTCAGTTCCATTTATATCAGGAAATAATAAAAAGGAATCTGATTCACTGTAAATGGGAAATATTTTGAAACGTTCCTTGGTAATCTACCTTAAGAACCAGTGGAGGAGTTCAAACTTCTCCAGACTATCTATTAATTTATTCACATGAGGTTAGGTTGAGCCAAAGACATTAACCAATGGCCCTTCGAGGATAAAACCCAATATTAATCTTTTATTAAAGTTTTAAGATTTTAGGATAAATTTACCTCTTCCCTTAATCCATTTAGATTTAATGAAATGGTTCATAAATTTGTATGGGTTGATTTAGAATACCACCATGAAGGAAGATAATAGGTATCCCCAAAAATGAGAAGGAAGTAGAGAGAAATATATATATATATATATATACTTCATTATTTATATTTAAAACTCCCTATGTGTTTCTAAAAGTTTATTTTAAACTGGAAATTAAATCATCTATATAAAACTGTAAATTTCATGTCCACATTGGAATTCTTACTTTACCTAAATTATCTAGGACACATGAGTTTTTTAGGAATCATGTGTTTCTTTGTTTTAGAATTAAATGTTAATTAAATTGAATGAGTAAGGTAGAGAATTTAATTATTAGAGATAAACAAGGATATTAATATAATGACATATGATTTGAGTGAATTGGTTGATTCATGTAATTGAAATTTACTTACTATTTTCTCACAATTTTAATTTAAAAAATTAATGTTAATTTATTTTTTCTTATTATTCATATCATATGTGATTTTCCAATGCCATATTCCCCATTCTTGAGAAGATTTATTAACAAAATATTTCTTATTTTATCTTGATCATATTTATTAAGTGATCTTTGTGGCATTCCACATTCTAGAACTTTCATTAACACTTTTTAAAGTTATGAATATGAAAAAAAAACATTTAAAATTATTCAAGACTTTTTTTATAAGACCTTATCCTTGATACCACCTTATACCTTTATCCTTGTTTATCACATAGATACCATGAATGAACATATCAGGGATGATCTATAATTTAATCCATATTTATCCCTTCATACCCTCATTTTAGTATTTTTCATGATATTTTAAAGTTGAAGTGAGGGGGTGAAGGAATTAATGGTAAAATGGATGCACTATATTGTGATTAAAAAAGTGTGGGGTGATATTTTTGGTTATTGAGAATGGTTTTAGGATTTATTAATTTTTATTTATTGTTTTCAATTCAAAAAAATTTAAAAAAATAGGAATGGGTAGTGACTCACTACTGGAAAACTAACCTATACCAACGGTTTGGAACCGTTGGTATAGGCCTCCAAACCGTTGGTATAGCCTATACCAACGGTTTGGAGAACCGTGGCGAAGTAAGCCGTTGGGATAGGTCTATACCAACGGTTTTGGGAAAACCATTGGTATAGACCTATCCCAACAGTTTTGAAAACCATTGGCATAGGTAATATGAAAATCTATTCCAACGGTTATAAAACCGTTGGTATATGTATTTCAAAAAATACTACATTCGGTGTGATTTGATCCCTGAACCCCTCGTTTATAATAGAACGACTTAACCACTAACCTAATATGACTTTTTTAAACATAATTTCATAAATATATATATGTATTATAATAATTATTTAAAATTTAGATTTATATAATGTTCTCGGGCAGTAGACCTGGAAAAAAAATTGAAGAACCTATCCCAACAGTTCGCAAAACCGTTGGGATACCGTTAGGAAAGGGGTGGGTCTTTCCCAATGGTTCTCCAAAACTGTTGGGAAAGGGGTGTTTTGAGCTCCCTTTCCCAACGGTTTGGGGGAACCATTGGGAAAGACCCACCCCTTTCCCAACGGTTCTCCCAAACCGTTGGGAAAGGGGTGTTTTGAGCTCCCTTTCCCAACGGTTTGGGGGAACCGTTGGGAAAGACCCACCCCTTTCCCAACAGTTCTCGCAAACCGTTGGGAAAGGGGTGTTTTGAGCTCCCTTTCCCAACGGTTTGGGGGAACCGTTCGGAAAGACCCACCCCTTTCCCAACGGTTCTCCCAAACCGTTGGGAAAGGGGTGTTTTGAGCTCCCTTTCCCAACGGTTTGGGAGAACCGTTGGTATAGAAGTGTTGGGAAAGATCCGACTTCCAGTAGTGACTTGGGAAAGTAAAAAATCACCATTACTAGACCGATGACTTTTATCATATGTGGTTAGGTGGTGTATGCAAGATTTATTCCAATAATGACTTATGAAAAAGTAAAAAAGTAAAAAAAGTGGATAAAATTAAAGGAGTAATCCAATCATTATGATTTCATTATTTATGAACTTAGTTTGAGCATGGTAAGTGGGATTTTTTATTTGAAGGGGATATTGTAGTAAGATTTTACTTATTGATATCATGAACTTTATAGAGAAACCTCCACTTCTGTCTTTAATTATAAAACATAAATTCCAACGAACCATAAACCTTAGATTCCTTATAACCCAAATTTCAAATCCCTCTTGATTTCATGTCACTTTTATATTTACAAAGTGAAGAAAGTAGATCCTTTTAAAGCCTATGGATAAAGATAATATACTCATGATAATAGAATAAATCTACTTATAATGAGTGATGAGTGAAAAGATAAGTGAGATAAATAATGACATGAAATGTTTAATAAAAATAAATTAAGGAACTTGAATAAATGAAAGAAGAAGTTCCACTATTTTTGAAAAGGAAGAAAGTAAAATACATGGATTGGTTGTTTTTTTTGAAATGTGGGAAATTAAATTAATGTTTTATGTAGAACATGAAAATTTAGTTTTACATAGATAGTGATTCTATTAATTTTCTTTGATATTTAAATAGTAGTAAAATTGGGTGCCTCTTTAATTCAATGTGGTGATTTTATTCTTGAGGTTAAAAATAGTTCAAGTGTGGGTTTTTATGATGCTCACATATTTTCCAGAATAATTTTAAACATTTATTAAGGTTTTTAATTATTTTAAATGAATAATCCAATATAATACATTGTTTTGTTAAAAAAATGGGAATTTTTAATTAAGGAATTGAAAAATATTTTAATAGATAAAGGTTGATGAATTTTTAATTTGAAATATTTTTAATGGTTTATTTTAATTTCAAGTAAAAAAATTGGCCACTTAGCTAGCCCTCAACCAATTGGGATACAAGCCACTTATCCAACCCTCAAGATGGAAAACCAGCTAAGGAGGTCCCATGGGAAGGCCTTCAAAGTATAAGGGTCATAAGTGAGTTATATGGGGAGGATCCCATGCATATGTGGGATAAAGCCTACATGGGATACATGGGTCGGTGCAAAACATTTGAGTGTGTGTGTGTGTAATCGAGAGCCCATCCTCAGTGTAGTCTTCTTAACCATGGATGGAACAAAATTCGTTATATACTTGAACTCAAAATAATGTGGATACAATGTGGGATTAAGAATCTATGGTTCTTATTCCCTACTGACAAATATGACATCGTCGAACCTTAACTTCACATTCCCCACCCTCATATACATGACACAACTTCTTGATGCCACTAAATTGCTTGTATCCACCGAAACACCATTGAAACTCACTGTAAACACTATAGAAAATCACTTAGGAGCACTACATTGAACTGGAGAAGAACTTCCAAGGCCTGGGACAACCATGAACCACCTATGGATCTTCTTGAAACCTTTTTGATTCCAAATTAAAATAATAAAGGATCATTTTATGAGATAAATGATTGATCTGGACACTATGAAGGTTAAATAACCATGAAGAGAAGCGTGTGCCACTGCCACCATCACTATTTTGTGGGTTAGAATGAAGAGTGAGTGTGACACCATGATGAAGGGTTGTGCCATGCAGACTATGCCACCACTATTTGGAAGAGATACCATTTTACATTTTCCATTGACGAAGATATACCATTGATAGGTGCATAATCTACCATAATAGGTGCTACCATTACAAGGTAAGACTAATGGGATGTTGTGCTGCCGTTTAGACATGCTACTAATAGACATATTTTATTATATATGGGAGGATCAATACCATTAATTTCTACCATCCCATAATGCTATTATTTGAGCTACCAAATTATCCACCGCTGCTACTACCATGGTTATTTACCAATGGAGGAGATATCATTCATGCTACTACACCTATACACCATTACTACATGGAGAAACATTTGGTGGTGCTACCATATTTGATCAGGATGTGATACCGTGCATGATATACCACCACAGTGAAGAACAGATCATCAGGAGGAATAGTTTTACTACTGTGATGCCAAATATGGTTGTGGCATAACTTGAGGGAATTATTCTCATCGTGTTATTTTAATTTTCACCATGAAAAGTGGGTGCGGAACTGGAAAGATTTTCATTGGTTTTTAATGGAATAATAGCTACTGTCACACAAGCTACTGTCGAAGATACTATCATGATGATATACGATTAAAAAATTATAGATACTACTCCCATAAGTGTTCTAATGTCAGGGTGTGGTGGTAGATATTTAATAGTAGTAGAGGAATTTCTACCATTGTGAACAATAATGGTAGGTGATGCTACCCTCACTATAGACAATGTTAAAATTTGGGAACACCTGATAATTTAGGGGATTTAATAAAATAAATATTTTAATAGATATATCCTAAATTTGGCCCAACATAAAAGAAATTTCAATAAGAGTGATATGAGGGAATTATCACTCTATAAATACTATTCTTTATTCCACAAAATAATGATCGAAAGATTGGGGATCAGGAGAAGAACCACAACTGCTGCTTGCTCTATTTTTGTTGTTTTTTTTTATTTTATTTTATCATACCTTCTACCCCTTCTACCAACATTTTTTCTTATGTTATGGAGGGATATAATCTTTAAGTGGTTGGTTGATGGGGAGGAGACCATAATTTTTAATTCTTGAGTCTGTTTCAATTTATTCTAATATATTGATCTATTTTCTTTATTTAAATGGTTTTTAATTCTAAATTCCAAAATTTTGATATGAATACGACTGTGTTTGTATTTAATTATGGTTATTTAATATTTACTTAATTAAAGAAAAAATTTCTCTCTATTTTTGGTTTTTTATCCCAATTTTTGGTTGACTTAGATTCAAGTAGAGACGTTTTTGTGATTATTAAACACATGAGGAGGTAACAGTGTTCTAATTTGGAAGCATAGGAATTTCAATACCAGATTTGGTAATACCTAAGTAATTCAGTGAAGAATACTTATTTCCTTAAAACATTATAAGTTTAATTATATAAAAAAGTAAATTATGAGGATTGTTCACATCAACATCAATATTGATCAAGGGTGAAAAGTGGGAAATGATTGTTTATTCAATAAATAGTGAAAATTACCCATTTTGGGAAAATTTTCATTTCCTTTCATTAAAAAGTACCATTATGATTAAAATTTGATCTAAAATTAACATAATACTAATTTAATTAGATTTAATCTAATTAATTACTTTTAATCATCATCATAGATAATTTTATTATAAGTTCATTTTTGTCTGAAGAACACATTTTTCTAAAAACTAATCTTCGTTTCATTTTACGTATTTATATTAAAATTGATTTATACCACTTCTAGGTACATAATATTGAAAAATTAATTCCATATTTTTAATTTGTATGTTTTAATTTGGTAAATATTTCCATTTTATTTTTGGACATTATGAATAGTAACTATAGTAAATATTTGTCACCTCGGTAAGGGTAAATAAGGTAATCATGGTTAAAAATTATTTAATAAGGCCTAAAAATAACCCTAAAACTTACCTTTAAAATATTTTATGATATTTTTACTATAATAATCCAATATTTTAATTTATGGTAATTTTGTTCCATTTTTATTTGAAAATGAATTATATATTATTTTAATTAAAGAAAAATACAAAATATCAATATCTTGCTTTTAAATTTTTCATATATGTTAACATAGGTATAAAAAAAGTTTTGAATGAATATTAAAGGTTAATTTGATAATAATGAGGTCATTTTTATATTGAAATTTATTTATAATTTTTAGTGATTATATAATTTACTTAAAAACTTATACAATCCTAGCATAGTGCTTGTGTAAGAAGTAGAAAATAAATCTAAATAATTTTTAAAACATAAAAATTAATATTCTTTTGGATAAATTATGATTTCACAAGAATTTAATGATTAATAATAATGTATAATTTGTGGTTAAATGTTTTATATTTTAATTTAATACATAGATTGATGTTTCAAAAGTCAAAATATGTGAATAGTTCTTAAAATGACATTAATGATATTTTATGTTATATAATATTAGATTAAATTATTTAAAAAACATAAAGATAAAGATATAAGACAAGTAGGATTACAAAAGCTTTTAAATTTAATACCTTATAAATTTATGATCCAATGTTTAACTTATAAGTAAATTTATAACCCTTTAATATTGAAAAAGTTGTTACCACGGTTAAGGTGAAAAACTATTAATGGAGTGGTTAATCCAAAAGATAAGGTTTAAAATAATATATAAACCTATAAAAATTTGATCGGTTGATTATATTAATACAATATACTTCTTATATTTTAATAAATTTAATTTTTAACCATTTTATATGATTTATACACAGATTATTTTATAATATTTCAGGTATTGCCAAAAGTGCCCCTCCTCACCTATAAAAGGATGCCCCCTCTCCTCTCCAATTGACAATTCAAGAGCATTTTAGTTCAGCTAGGTAATTCAAATATACCTTATTAACATCCATCCCCACATCTTAGATGTCTTATTTTAGGATTAATACCTTCCTTATAAAGCTTAAGGTATAAAGAAAAGGAGGTTGTCCGAAAAAGAGGTATAACTTTTAACTTAATGTTTTAGTTTTATTTAATCTTATACCTCCATAAAACACTTTTAATCATTATGATATAATAAAATAATTATATACCATATAATGATATGTTATTATTTTAATGTCTTAACATTAATCCGTCTTTTTCTTCCATCAAATGAGAAATGAAACCATCATTCGTGGGTATGGCAGCTACAACCTCACGATCCAATATATTTTACTTTCCATCAGCACATCTAAAGGATGGTTATAATGATGGATTTAATTTATATATATGTATATTATTTTAATTACATTATTATAATTCTATATATATAATATATCATCTATTTTCTTACCTTTCCATCCATTTAAAAATGATAACATCGTTCATGTGTACGTGTGGATTACCACCTCCACAGAGCGATGCAATTACTTTTTCATAACTACATCATAAGGATGGTATATACAAAGTATATATATTATTATTTTTATTATATAATACTAATTCTGAAAATATGGAATAATACTTACCTTATTTATTTCATGTTTTTTTGAAAAAGGAATGCTACCCATGTGTACGTACGACCTACCGCCTTCATGATTGTAACATAATTTATTTTTCATAACCATATTTCATGGTTTATTTTAAAATTATATTTAATGTATATAAAATATAATTATTTGTTGATTACTATTCTATATATTATAAAAAATTATCTCTTTGACCAAAGACAGCATACTGAATTCATTTTTAAGTTATAAACTGAATATCCTCAAACCACCCGACATGGACTTAACTAATTGAGTAATTAAATATGTCAGCAAAATTAATAAAATAAATAGTTTAATAATTAGTTATTAATCCTATAAACGGTTTTTAAGAAATAAAATAATTGATATTATTTTATTATATAGGTTTTAAAGGACAAACATAGAAATTTTGGACTCGAGATAAGGGATTTCATCTCAATTCCCCTTCAATGGGGCATATTTTAATGTTATACACTTAATTTATTTCATATAGTGTATATATTAAACATTTTACATGTTATATCATGAATATTTCAGAATTCATGTTATTTTAAGTTACAGTTCAAATTCTTTCTTCAAAGGGGATTTGACTTGAAGGTTACCAAGTATTAAGGGGTTTATGTTTCAATCCCATTTTAATCAGGATTTTTTATACTTGAATTTCCATTGAGTAAATTATATGATACGTTTTTAATAAACCCCTTTAATTTTTATTATTCAATATTTATTTCTAGAATTTTTATTTTTTGGTACCAATTTCTTCTCTTTGGTACTCAAAATGATTCAGAAAATGTTTTTAAGAAAAGTTGACCTTATTTCTCCTCTTTTAGTAGGAAAAACATTTTATTATATATCTATGTTTTAAATAATTTTTTTTAATATTATGAAATAATTATTTAAAATAACTTTTACCCATGTTTTAAGTTTTATAAAACATTTTAAAAATAATATTTATGTCATTTTCTGAACAAGGTACTTTTTACTGAAGATGTAAAAAAAATATTTGTTTTAATGATTACGACATGAACATAATTTACCACCATCATGAACAATCAATTATTTAAAGATTCATTTACAATTTTATATGGTTATTTTCAAGTAAAATTTTGTTCCTAATATTTTGGGATGTTTTTTAGTTTTTAATTTGTGATTTTTTAAATTGGAAAGGGTATTTCCCTGATGATTTTTTAATGATCTTTTTATGATATTTTTATTCATAAATTACAAAAAAACCTTGATTTTAATTATGATACACTGGGGATATATTTTAATGATACCATAATTACTATTTTTTAGATAGATTATGATTGTTTCAAATATATTTTCATGGAACAAATTTCTTTTACATTAGTAAATCAAGCTATGAAGGAACAATGGTTATTATTATATTAAAAAATGAAATATTTTATGTCTTATGATTATGTTATGGTTCTTGGTAATTTTTTATAATGATGGGTGATCCCAATATAGCTCATGATGATGGGTGGTCCTAATATAGCACTCCAATGTAGTGGGTAAAGAGATGGAGTTAAGCGATTATAAGTTTATCCAAAGAGATTCTTGGAATTTACCAGATAGGTTATTAAATTTGAAAGATTGATTGTAAAATTGGTATGATAATGATGTTCCAAAATATCAAAAAAAAAATTCTTTATGTTTTCTATGAGTTTATAATGGATCCTTTTTTTAAAGGATTTTTTTTTCACATGGCTCATGATTCATGACTTATATGACTATATTATGTAAAAGTTTTACCCCAAGTTTCATGATATATGATACCAGTTTTGATGGGAATAAATTATATTATGTTAGGATCATTCACTTTTATTATTTCATCATACCCTTATTATCATCTTATTCTCACTAATTATATTCTATTATAAATGATTTTGTTTTCCCTTATTGATAATTTGAGATCACTTTTTTTATGGCTTCAATTTTCCTAGGTTTTGAATATTGATGTTAAATGAATTATGTCTATAAAGGATTCATGTGTGAAGAATTTTATGGTAGATATTGAACACTTAATTTATAATTAGGAAAATATAGGTATATTGAAAAAAAATAACACTTAAAGACATGGGTGTTGTTATGTAAGCCTTTTTCCTAATTCTCCAAAAATATAAACCTAAAGATTCCTTGGGTATGTAAGTGATCCAATATTTTTATTTGACGTTTTGTGTTTTTAATAGTCTAAATTGGGTCACATTTATTGGTATAAAATCCAAAAAATGTAAATATTATATTTTTAGATTTGTATCTAAGAGTACAGGTTCAGGGCTATTATAGTTGTCATCATAGTAGGTTTCATATAACCTTGGAGATTATGATGTTTTCAGGTAAATTTTGCTTGATATTTATGGATACCATCATGGGTTTATAAGTATAAGATTTATTATAATATGAAAGTCATAGAAATCCTCAATTGAGGTTTTTCTACTATAAATAGTCCTATAATAGTGCTAAAATTGTCCATTGTCAATGAAAAAGAATCACTGACTAATGGGACACAATTAAAATACCTAGGATTCTATCAGTGCTAGAAAAGGAACTTATAAAAGGATCCTTTATCAAAGCTAAAAAAATTACTAATAAAGAGTTTCTTTATAAGTGCTTTTATCTAGTTCTACGAAAGGTGTTCTTAATCAGCACAAAAAAATGATGATAAAGGTATTCTTAATCACCTTTATTTTTACCACTGATAAACGGGTATACTATAGTGTGTTGTTAAATTTACAACGCACTACAATAAAAGAAATAACAACAAAAATAGGTTTTAAATACAAAATTTAAATGAAATAAAATTTACAACCTAAATAAAAGAAATATAATATATTATAAATATTTAAAACATTGGTTTATAAAATTACATGAGTGTGTAAAAATTATCATAGATATTCAAAAACATTAATGTTCCTTTTTATTTGGTCATTGAACCTTGATCGTGTTATTGCTGAACCAACCAACTCCAATCGAGTAAATGAATTCACTTATATAAGAAAACGATTCTTATGTTAGTAATAAAATAAATTATTAAATTAAACAAAAAGTGTGAATTTTAAACTAAACTTTTAGTCAAACCATGAACACAGTGTATCAGATTGAGTTGTAGTTGAGTCTTACACATCAAACTATTTGTCTTTTGTATTCAAGAATTATCTCTATAAAAATTAACCAAATAAGTATAAGATTAAAAATATATGTAAATTAATTCAGTAAAATAATATAAAATGATGAGAAAATAATTAGAGCTTGTTTTTTCAGTTTTGGTGATCTGATTCACGTATTAAACTAAAATGGCACATATATATTGAAAACAAACACTTTGAGTCATACATACCACATCATGTGTTAGATTGACATGAATAAAAATTCTATATGTGAAAGATGACTTACCGATCATTTTACCAAATCATCAAAACAATCCAAATGTGTGTTCTTAGTTTGGAGTATGTCACTTCTATTTTTTACTAAAATGTCATTTTAAATTGGAATCACATGATTTGAGTCATACCTATTACATCATGTGTCGGTTTAATGTAATATTGGTTCCTACATGTCATAAATGGATTATTAATAATTTTCCTAAATTATCAAGAGAATCTGAGCATATTTTCCATGTTCTTAGTGAGTGAAATTTTTATACTAAAATGTCAATTTTAAACTGACAATGGAAAATTTAAGTCATATTAGGAACATACTGTATCGGAATATGGTGAATCTGATTCCTATAAGTCAAAAAAAATTATGGATCATTTTTATAAAGTATCAAAATAACCTAAATGTGTTTTCTCATTTTGGAGTATGGAACTTGTCTTTTTTATTAAAATTGATGTTAATTTTAAATAAAAAGATACACTTTGAGTCATACTGGTCACACTATGCATTGGATGGAGGTGTAACTGATTCCGACACATCAAAAAGGACTTATTTATAATTTTAATAAATTATAAAAACAATTCAAATTCATTTTCTTAGTTTTGAGTATGTCTATTATCATTTTTACTAAAATGTCATTTTAAATTGGAAACACGCACTTTGAGTCATACCTATCACATCATGTGTTAGTTTGATGTGATATTTATTCCTACACATAAAAAATTACTTATGAATTATTTTAATAAATTTTAAAGACAATTTGATCATGGTTTCTCAGTTTTTAGTGATTGACGCATTTTTTTAACTAAAATGTCAATTTTAAACTGATAACAAATACTTTGAGCCATACCGGGGACATTATGTATCAGATTGAGGTGATAATGATTACTACACATAAAAAAGACTTATGTATGGTTTTACTAAAATATCAAAACAATTTGAATGTTTTTTCTTGGATTATAGTATGTCAGTTTTCGTTTATACTAAAATTAAAGTCGATTTTAAATAAAAAGACACACTTGGAGCCATACCAGTTACATTGTGTATCGTATTGAGGTGTGACTGATTCCTACATATAAAAAATGACTTATGGATCATTTTTCTAATGTGTTGAAAAAATATTATTTTTTTCTCAGTTTTGATCATGTCACTTGTCTTTTTTACTAAAATGTCATTTTAAACTGGCAGCATGCACTTCGAGTCATACCAGTCATATCATCTGTTGGTTTGACATGAGATTGATTACTACACATCAAAAATAACTTATGAATCATTTTCCTAAATTTATAATGACAATCAAATCATGTTTTGTCAATTTTCAATGAGTGAAACACTTTTTTAACTAAAATGTAAATTTTAAGAAGATAGTAGACACTTTGAGTTATACAAGGCCCTCCATGCATCAGATTGAGGTGTGATTAATTCCTACACAACAAAAATTAATTGTGGATAATTTTATTAAAGTTTCAAATCAATCCTATTTCATTTTATTTGTTTTGAATATTTCACTATCCTTTTTCACTAAAATTAATGTCCATTTTAAATAAAAAGACACGCTTTGAGTCATACCAGTCACACCGTGCATTTGATTGAGGTGTGGTTGATTGCTACAAATCAAAAATGACTTCTGGATAATTTTTCTAAAATATAAATGCAATAAGAATGTTTTTTATTTGTTTTGATTATATCACTAATATTTTTTACTAAAATTTCATTTTAAACCAAGAACACACACTTTGAGTGATGTCGGTCACATCGTGTGTCATCATGAAATGATACTGATTCCTACTCAAAAAAATGAATTATGAATAATTTTCTGAAATTATAAATACAATTAAAATTAATTTTCTCAGTTTTTAGTGAGTGACTTAATTTTTGAACTAAAATGTCAATTTTAAACTCATAATGAAAAATTTGAGTTATACTGGGAACATCATGCATCAGATTGATGCGAAGATGATTCATACACATCAAAAATGACTTATAATTAATTTTTCTAAAGTATCAAAACAATATGAATGTGTTTTATCAGTTTTGAGTATGTCAGCTTTCTTTTTTACTAAAATTAATGTTAATTTTATATAAAAAGACACACTTGGAGTCGTATTGGGAAAATTGTGTATCAGATTGAGGTGAATCAAATTCCTGCACATCAAAAATGAATTATAGATTATTTTCCTAAAGTATAAATACAATAAAAATTTGTATTATTAGTTTTGAGTATGCCACTTATTTTCTATACTAAAATTAATGTCAATTTTAAATAAAAAGACACACTTGGAGTCATAACGGTCACACCATGTGTTGGATTGAGGTGCATCAGATTTTACACATCAAAAATGAATTGTGGATATTTTTAATAAATTATCAAAAAAAATCCTAATTCATTTTTTCAGTTTTGAGTATGTCTCTTTTCTTTTTACAAAAATTTCATTTTAAACTAGAAACATGCTCTTTTAGTAATACTAGTCACATCATGTATCAGTTTGACATGATATTTATTTATAAACATCAAAAAATGACTTATAAATTGTTTTTATAAATTATCAATACAATATAAATGTATTTTCATTGTTTTTAGTTAGTGACACACTTTTTGAACTAAAACTTTAATTTTAAACTAATAATAGAAACTTTGAGTTATACAAGGAATACCATGTATCAGATTGAGGTGTGGATGATTCCAACATGTAAAAAATAACTTATATATTATTTTTCTAAAGTATCAAAATAATGTGAATTCATTTTCTCAGTTTTGAGTATGTCGCTTGTCTTTTTTACTAAAATTAATGTAAATTTAAACTAAAAAAACACACTTAGATTCATACTAGGCACACTATGTTTCAGATTGAGGTGTGGCTGAAACCTACATGTAATAAATGACTTGTGGATTATTTTCATAAAGTATGAAAATAATCCAAATGTGTTTTCTTAGTTTTGGGTATGTCACTTGTGTTTTTACTAAAATTAATGTCAATTTTAAATAAAAAGACACACTTGAAACCATACTGGTCACACTGTGTGTCTGATTGAGGTGTAACTTATTCCTACACATCACAAATAACTTATGGATGTAATTTTTCGTTAAAATAAAGAAAGGTTATCCTAAAATTACCTTTAAATATTCCAAAATGGTTTCCTTCATTATAGGTTGGACATAGAACCATGAATCTATATTAATCAACACATTAATCCTCATTATGACCCCAACATTTCTATTGAATATTGACTTGTTGGTGTTAATAGGTTGGTGGCATTGATTCTAGCCAACCGATAATTTTATACCCTTACTTATTGCCTTAATAATTTTATTCAACACGGTGATATTGCATCATTCCATTTTTTTTCATCAACATGTTGTTGGACCCTTAATAATTATTCAGTTTCATCATTAACATCAATTTATTCCCAGGATTGGAAACATCATCATGTGAAGAAGACATTTTCTATATGAGTAGTCAATCATTTAATTTAGATTATGTTAATACAGTAAATAACACATAATATTATTTGGAAAACATAGTATATTAAAAACACTTTAACCTTCTCATTGAACTATATTTCTTTTTTTAATGGTTGAAGGGATCAGGCTCCTTTATTAAGAATCCAAATCCCCTCTCTGTGGTCCCCTCTAACTTACATGACATTGTCTACATTGGGAACACTATGAACTGATTGTGATCTCCCAATGAAAGGGTCATCCTCGATTGAATATTCATCTCACCATATAGTTATTTTAGTCAACATCTTGATAATTGACCAATTCTTATTTGCATGATCTAAGATATAAAATACTTTCACTACTTGTGATGCCTTTATGAACAACTTGTCCTTTTACCCTTCCACACTAAAATTCACCTTCATGAAACCCATTTCATGAACTTTCACTAAACTCTTGTTGTCAACAAATTTGTAGTGGGAAATAAGCACTCGAAATGTTTTATTATACAACTTTTATATCTATAAAATAATGCTGAAATATAAAAAAAATTTATAAATTATATTTCTATCATTAGAACCAGATATGTGCATCGCTTCCACCACATGCGTAAATCCACTATTTTTCATCATAATGAATTCATCATGTTATTTTTTATAAAACATATAACCATTGATTATAAAAACAATTTAAGATATGTATTTTTATTTGTTCCCATGGCTATCCATTAATGTCGTTCAGAAATTGAATTCGGATTTTCAAGTAACTCCTTAAAAATATGATCTCAGAACAATCTTATAAACTCTTGATTATGTAAATTTTATATCCATTATTCACCTCTTTATGAATTAAATATCTAAGAATTTATTTGTGGGATTTAACATATGGATCAACATCTTAATTATTATGTAAAATTTAATGGTGTGCCTTCTCCCACTATGTGATGGTAATTGTAACAACATTTATTCCTAAAATCCCTTCACATGTAAGGCATCTTCTATGATGAGACCTTGGGAGACTGATGATATCAACATCTGATAGGTAATCGATATATAATTCAACATATTATTTAGCAATATATCATTCTAAAATAAAACCTTTTATCCAAATATGATTCTTGACATACCATTTCAAAATATTCATATATTGTTGGATGGGGTAAATCCATATGTAATAGACATGAACACATATTTTAACCTCTCTAACCAAGTGAATCATTTGGGGGTCATTATATCAAAAATTGATGGTGGGAGGAACATTTATAATTCATATAATATGACTACAACCTCCATATTCAGGATTGCAAACTTGGCTGAGTCTATAACATTACTGCATATGGCTTTGAAAAAGAAGAAGAGTTTGGTTAATGTATGACATAAAATTTTTAGGTAGAAAGCAATGTAAAGAAACAAGAATCAAATATTACTTAAAAACATGATATTATTGTTATTTTAGTCCCTGTAACTTCAAATTATTCATTGAAAAAACATTCTTGATATTTTATGAATACCCCTATGGAACTTTTACACCGTTAAGTAAAATAAAAAATTGTAATTTTTCATGTTTGCGTAGAGTGTATGCTACTGAAGGAAGAAAATTCCTCCCTTTACCCTTAATTGGTTCCAACTCTTCCCTTATCCCCATGTTAATCATGTCCAAACTATCATTAATTCCATCCTTTTATTTTCTAGTAATATTTAGTAATGTGTGAATAACACTATCAAATACATTTTTTCTACATGAATGACATCAAGAAAAATTTATAACGTAAAAAAATTCCAATACAGTAATTCAAATAAAATTTATCCCTTTTTCCGAACTAATTTTTTAAGTTTTTTGAAAATGGTTTACTAAAAATATTGTCAATATATTTTACTTTATCGAATATCTGATCACCCGTTAGTGGAGATGGTGATGTACCTTATTTGGTGTTCCCTTCAAATGATGTTATCTAGGATCGGTATCATTGAGGTAAAAAAATTGATTTCCTAAAAACAAAGTCTTTGAGGAATGCTTCAATAAAACAGATTGTGTGCATTCTTCACAAATGTGACTCCCCAATATTCCTTTAATGTTATAGCCTTAAAAAATTCCATAAGCAAGAAATTCATTTATCGTCCCATACAACATGGAACTCAATGTGAATTCTTCCCTTATATGAGCATCATAAATTATAACACATATATACCATATTAATTTCAAATCTTTGATCAATGGATCCAAATATACATCAATATTATTATTGAGTTATTTTGGTCTAGATATAAGAAGAGAAAACATAATGTAGTATTTCTTCATGCATAAACATAGAGGGGAGTTATAATTTACCAACATGATGGTTCATGTACTATGAGTACTACTCTGTACACCAAAACGATTTATTCCATATGTAGATAATTCAATAAGGATGTTTCTCTTCTCATTTAAAAATTTAGGATACTCATAATCAATTTTATTTCACTAAGGAGATTATACAAGATGAAATTGGTTCCTATATTTAATTCATGTGTCTACAAGTCTTGTCAATTGCCTCATTATTTCTTAACATTGATATAGTATTCTCAATCATGTAATGATAGTAAAGTACCATAATGATTTCAAAGGACTTCATTCATCTTCTATGTATCGATCTGTGCCACACACAGGGCATTTATGGGTGATTAATGGTCCTTGTAAAATAATATGAAATCATTTAGACAAGTATGTATTTTTTAAAGATCATTCCAATTTAACGTAGCATCCATTTGGAGTCATATTTTCGATAAGTAAGTTCATTTTATTCTTGTATCATATCATTCAAGATACCAAGTAGGTATGTAAAGCTAATGTCACTCTATTTATTACAAAATTTTAAATTTTATAAATTAAAGACAGCTGAAAATTTTGTGTATTTAGTAAAACCATTATACAAGGGTCTCTTAGAACAACTATTTAACTTAACAAACTAGTTTAGGAAATCATGAAGGTCATGTTAAATTTCTATTATCATTTCTTCCATGAAATCTCCATCATCATTTACATTGGTATTCATATAAAATGATTCATAAATCGACATATCATCCCAATCAGTATTCAAGTTCAATTTTTTACTATGTTTAGTCCAATATTTGTAGCTCTGATATATTCTATGACAAATAAAAGGTTCTTCCATCTCTTCGAGACTAATTTTTCTTGAATAAAAATAATGTAAACATGAAAAAAGGATTTGAGAAGGGTCATAATCATGCTCTATCTTGATGAACTCTTTAACTCTATATTCATACTATTTTTTCGTAAGATTAGTGTGCATCCATATTTTACTCATATCTATCCAATTAGGTTCATAAAAAATTTCATTTTTTTATAAAAAATAAATAAATACACATAACATACTCAGAATAATATGCGAAATTTATAGATAATTCTAATAAGGGAACCCAAAATGATCACTGTTACCTGGTATGGGATAACTGATGCTTAGAGTAGTTCAAGTAACATAGGTGCATGTCCATAAGAGAAGGGGGACGAGTCTTAAGAAAAAAATGAAATAATAAATGTTTTAGAGATGAATTTAGTGTGGATGAATGTTTTATCCATAATTCTAAATGTTCCATAGCTGGGAGTTGGTGAAGCACTAGACAAAATTTCTTAGCTTGTTTCCTAAAGCTAAAAAGTTCCTCAGGCACACGATGGTTTGACATATGAGTTGATCATACAAAACAATTTCATAGTTACATTACTCTTTTATACCTCTTTCCCCATTCAAAATGGGTTGATATACATGATCACCTCAGCTCGAGTATACAAGAAACATTATCCCTTGAATAGAAAAATTATTGCACCGAGACTACAATATGCTCTCCTAGTGGAAAAAATGCACTATTTCTTAGTCCCTCTTATTTTAGACACTATAGAAAGGATCCTAGTTTCTATAAATGGAATAAAAAATCATTATATTAGGAGTCATTCATGATTTTTGTCTTCATATGATGTAGAAATTGTATCCTTATAACACTATAAGATTTATGTATGTAAATTATTTTAAATAAATAATTTATTGGGTAAATTTTATCACACACAACACTAAACGATAACAAACGGAAATATACCATATTATAGTGAAAGGTAAAAATTAATTAATTCTGATTATAAAATTTGAAACATCATTATAAAAATTACTATAAAAATAAAACCTCAATAAATTAGAAAGTTATTAATATTCTTTTATAAAAACATGTATCATAATTTGATATATATATATATATATATATATTCACCACAAATAATGTTTTAATTTGTTCTGATACTAGGGAATTGATGAAATTTAATGAGGATGAGTAATAAAAATGATATTATTAAAATAATCAATGTTAAAAATGAATATTTCTCAAATAATTTTTTTAAAGTGTTGTGTATATTATCATAATAATCTAAATTAATATTATTAAAAATATGATTCCGATAATATGTAATATTTTAATATAGTAAAAAAAATCACCACTGTATAGGTTTAGAAGGTTATAAAGGTGTTAAATTAAGAAACAAATCCCCAAATATAAAAAAATGTATCTCTAATTGATTGGATAATTAGGTTTTATTCCTACCCTATCATATAATCTAAATATTCCAAATTTAGATCAAGATACTAAAAATATATCATCACTTTTTATAATAAGAAACATATATTTACAAAAGTGGCACTTATCTAACTTAAAAAGGAGGCCTCCTCTACCCCTTCAAAGATACGCCCAAAAATTAAACACTTCTTTATATTATACCATATTTACTTTCTAGATAATACTCTCCCATGTTATTGAGATTCTATTTTCTAGAAGAAGTTTTAAACCACTCATCTCTAGGAGTTCTTTTAAGAGGAGATCCAAGATATCAATTTAAATGATTTGTTCTTCATGTTTGTTCTTCTTTATTTTATTCATTTTACATTTCTAAAATATCATCTATCAAATTAAAATAATTTATATAAAATCAACAATATTCTATAAAAGTTATATTCATGAGAGACATAATAGTTAACACAAAAATATTTACATTAACAAACAATTAATTATAAATGGGTAATAAAAAATTATATTTGAAATTAATTTAGTATTATAAATATAAATATTTTTTCCAAAATTTATTTATAATGATTATAAATTTATTATACAATAAGTGATAGTGTGTCTGACTAAGAGGAATTCTAATGTGAGGGTTTATTGTTCTAAATCTGAATTCCTTGATACATGTTTTAGTTTTTTGGCCATATTTTGGTATTATTTTTATTCACTAACCCTTGAATTTATTATAAAATATTGTAATTTAATTCCTTGTATTTAAAAGGGAAAATAAATTTATTTCTAGTAATGGATTTTTATTCATTTTTTATAAAAATTTTAAACATTCCAATTTTCATTCTTTGAGAAATATTTCATGTTATACACCTATTTTATTTTATATTAATCATATTTTGCCTAATTGAAATATTAAATCTTAATTCACCCTTTAATCATTGTATTTAAAGCTATATTTCCTATTATTTCTTTCAAGGGGTTCTGATTCACATCTAAAAATCATAATAAACCACTATCTTTTATATGAATTTCCCAGTCCCTTTATGAAATCACTCACTCATTTTTTAACACCAACCCCATTTTTTTAAAATAAATCCTTATTCTATATTGAAACTAACCACTTTATAAAAAACTTTTCAAGAGAACAAATTTTTTTAATTACCACATCTTAATTTAAAATTAAAAATCTCATCTCAAAACCACTTTCAAAATTAAAATGCTAATTTTTGAATCTTTAAAATCGTACTTGAAAAATATTTTTTAATTACATGTGAAAATCTAAAAAAATCAAAAAAATCAATGGGATACAAACCCCCTTTTCTATAAAAACTGTTAGTGTCAACTGAAAATTTTTAAAATCATATTAAAAAAATATCAACAATAAATTAAATGTTTAAGACCATTTCCATGGAAATATGTACACTTTGAAATATTTAAAACTTTACAAGTTCACTTTGAAATCACTTCATGAGTTTCAAAACATAGAATCCATTTTAATTAATTTTAAAGGGAAAACCTTTTTTTATTTCAAAACCCACTTTAACAATTAAAACCAAGTTTACTTTTTCAAAACTGAAATTAAAAATAATCATGAATATAAAAATTCTATGTAGGCCACCACCCAGTCTAAAGAAAAACATTATTATTAAACATTTTATAAACATTTTATAAAGTTGGCCTGAATAAAACATTTTTCAGAAGACATGAGTAAATTTACAATTTAAATCTTAGCAGTATCTTAAATGATTCCTCAGGTAATTTAGGTCAATGCTCAAGGATCTTCACACTCTTAGTGATCATGGCTACCTGGTGCGCACATTACCCTAAGGCTATAGGCCTAGGGGGTAGGATTCTAACACTAAATGTGTCTACATGTCTCACCAATTTTTAGTTACTGTTTTCATTATAGATTTCGTTGTTAGATATAGATAAACATTCCTAACATGATTATACTAGACTACCTGCCTAAATATCGGGGTTCCCATGGTATTCCTTAAAAATTAAATAAAGGGAGTATTCATTTATCCAAAACCAGTTTTATCCAATATCAAACTAGAATAAAAAAAATTAAGCTTCCACATGCCATACAATTTATTCCAGAATCTACATCCAGAAGGTTTTACAAATATTCATAACATTGTAAACTATTTTTCGAAATATCCAGATTCATTATTTTTAAAACAATTCGAAACATCATTTGAGAATAAGAAAGCATGAAGTATTCTATTAACAATATCTTTTAAGCATCACTTGGAATACCTCATTCAAAAACATAATATTTTAATAATAATACTTGAAAATTCCAAACAGGACTCATGGTTACAGATCATAAAAACTCTAAAGGATTGATACTTCATTCATTAACTTATACCTTAATCCAAATGGGGTGTAAACCTTTATAACCACACATTTTATTTAAAACCTACCTTAAAAAAATTTCACAATTCTTGGAATTTCAAGTATCACTTGAAATGCCAAGAATAAACTTTATGAAAATACTTTTTAAGCATAATACTTCATTTTAAATTGAAATACCATTTTAAAGGGCCAATAAGACAGTTTGACAAGTGAGTAAACCATATTCAAACCATTCTTTAAAGATGGGAAAACCCATTGTTATCTATGAAAACCAAGTCAAAATCCAATTTCTTCCCTAGAAACTCAATGAGTATACTTAATACTATTATTAAATAATTAAAACACTAATATAAGAATCAAGAAATCAATGGTTTTGAAAGTAAAGATTCGACCATGGGTAAAAACAAACTAGACCAAGAGAAACTGAAAAACACCATGAGAACATAGAGGGGAAGACCCTAAGGGAAGATCAAAAGCCCTATAAATCAAATCAATAACAAAAATTAGAAGCAAGAACCCCCTAGGGTTTGTCCTGGTGTGTGCGTAAGGAGAAAGAGGGTAAAAATGAGACGGAAAAAATAAATAAAATGAAGTGGAGAAGAAGAAGGAACCTAGCCTATCCAAATCTGATCCAGAATCAAAAAAATTAGGTTGAAGATTTAAGGGGGAGGAAGATATGATTCTAGGCCTAAAAATAATATTTCTTTATTTATAATTATAAATTTATAAATTTATAAATATAATAAATATAAATTTATAATTATATTTATTTAAATATTTATTTTTAAATATATTTTTAACACTATTAATGAATATATAATCTTAAACGAATGTTTGTTAAAAATGAGTGAAATTGAATAATTAAAAATGAGTACACTTTAAACATATTGAAAAAATAGATAAGTTTTATTAATTAATAATAAATTATTATAAAGATATGGATATATATTGAAATAAATATAAATACATATTGAAAATATTAAAACATAGTAATTAAATAAATATAAATAAATATTAGAAAATGATTAATTTCCAAAAAAATAAAAAAAATAAAAAATGTTAAAAATGAATAAATAATAATTAATTATAATAATACTAAAAATAAATAAATAAAATTTACTGATTAAAAACATAATATATTAAATGTATCATGTTACACAATGAAATTCTAAAATGAATATTAAAATTTAAATAAATTACATAAATATTAGGTGTATATGTTTCTATATAAGATTTCATTAATTACGTAGATATTTGTGTGAGTGTGTTATATATAAAAATGTATTAATTATGTATATGTATATGTGAAATCAATGTAACACATGTTTTATATATGTTAAATTGAAAAATCAAACAACATTCAATTAATGTCCATTACTCGATACACCTAGTCAATATTTTTAATTAATATTAATATTTAATTATGAATAATTTTCACTAAATATATGAATTATTTAATTTAATCATAAATATTTTGTATTATATAAATCACATTTTAGAAAATATTATATATATTGATATATATATATATATATATGAATATATTTCTATATTAAAGGTATTAGTGAATAATTATGAATAAAACCCATTAAAAATGAATTAGACATTAATATCTTTTTAATTATTATATTATATTAATTTTCTATATTTATAATTAATATATATGATTTATTGCTATTTATAATATACATATATATATTAAATTTATTCATTTATATTCATAATTGTTTCATTAATACATTATTAATGATTTTGTAATTTATTCATTTTTTATTTTTTGTTTAATTATTAAATTTTTTTATTATATATAAATTTATATATTTAATATATAATACTTATTAATATTTAAAATTTACAACTATGTATAATAAATTTATTCATTTTTATCAGTGATTTTTTAATTAATAATTTTTTAATTTTTTTAATTTACTCATTTTAAATTTTTATTTGTTTAATTATTTTATTTTATTCATTTTATATATCTATACTTAATATATACTATTTGTTAATATTTATAATATATATATATATATTAAATTTATTAATAATTATTCTATTAAAAAAATAAAGTTAAATAAATTTATTTAATTTTCAATGAAGTTTAGGGTCAAGCCCCTCATGATAAAAAGAAAAAAAGAAACAAGGACATGAAAGACGAATGAGGTCAAATAGGACAAGCCCACATCCATAAAAGGAGAGTCTATAAATCAAGAGCATGACCATAATCATGATCGAAGCCCTCATCATCATCAACAGATTCTCACTCTGTCTGGGAACTCCTCTAATTGAATAGCATAGAATACTTATCCCGATGTTTTTTCTGCTCTAGAGTGAGTACCTTAGAAGACCTGGTAGACATACATCTGTCACGCCTTCGTTCACCATCATCATAGCCACACCCTCAACCGTGATTTTTTTGGATGTAGACCCCTCTTCCAAGTCTTGGTTTGTTTCCAATTTCCTCCCATCTCTTCCAAATCAGCAGCACCTTTCATCTACTCATTCACATAATAATTGGAGCCACCAATGATTGGTGAGGCCTCCAAAGTCGGAGAATCAAATGCATCATAAGGGACCTACTCCATACCCATGTTCTATGAAGGGGATTGTCGAGGGTCTGAGGCAATAATTCTCTCCACACTCTTCTTTGCAGTAGGTGGAGAAGCTAATACCAACATAGATTCTCCTTTCCTTGCATAGGATGTCAAAGCATGTTCTTGGATCAATTTTTTATCCACTTCAGCTTCGATAACATTTTCAAGGTGCTCCATATCATTATAATTTGTAATATAAGCAACAAGATCCTAATCACCTTTGTCAACAACATTCACCTACTTTCTTGTGACATCATTCATTGAAGTAGGGATATAATTCACCTATTTCTAAAAAGGTGCCTATGCGTACCACATTGCCTCCTCACCAGAAATATCATCCCATGTTTTCCTCCCCAAGGAAGAATCCTTCCCATTCAAATTTAAATCAACTGAGGCAGAGTTACCTGCAATCCCTTTTGCTGGAATCCCATCATCCATCAGTTGTACAATAGTATCCTGAGTAGATGTCTTTATAGACTGAGCCTTTTTACTACAATTATGATCACCATGTCTGCGAGTTTAATAGTGGGAATAGAATAGTGATCATTTTCAATTCAGTGATTCATGGACAATTAATTTACAATTCAAATAGAATTTCGGAACCTTCTCACTTTCAACTCTCAACTCAATCTCATCATATCAGTAGAGAGAAAAAATGTATCCATCATTATAGAGCCTAAGTCAACCTCAACCAGAAATCTTGCATAATATCTAAAGCAAGAAATCTCACTCTCTTTATCTAATTTAATAGGAACTCCAATAGCAAGAGCCAGATCATATAGAATCTTCGGATCCCACAATAGTCAGTTTAAGACAAAAAAAATCACCCAAAATTTAGTGGATGAAATACATATATCCCATAGGATAAAATTAAAATCTCATTCACAAAAATACATAATGTTAGGATTGATTGAAATCTAACCAAATCCCCATGCACACATCTTAAGGTTATCATTGGGAAAGAGGATTTGGTAAAAACCTTAGCCTAATAACACTCACCACCTATTTCTAAATCCCCAAATTTCCAATATACATGAAACTAAATCATCAATTTTCCATGGTTTAGAACCCTTGGTCTAGATTAATCTTGAAATAATCGAGTATTTACCTTGATTAAGGTGCTTAGAGACCGCATCAGCATCATCCCTAACATGTGTGATACTGCCTTTCAGATGAATCATTCCAGTAGACTCCTTGTAAAGGCAGAAATCATTGCACCCTACACCAGTAGAAGGCACACCCGATCCAGACTCACCACCAACCAATACCAAATCCACAACCTTCGTCACTGATAATGGAAAACCAGAAGCCTTGGTGTCAGAATTTCAAACCAAACTATGTCGATGTGCATCAAAACATTATAGATCTAAGACATCTGGATTCACTACTAGTGTTGCAACCGCCTTCCGTGATGGAATAACAGTCATGGAGGTAGCATCGCAAACTAGTGGCTCACTTTAACAGTGCACATCAAGTTTCCACAGATCCAAAAAAAGGTGTGATTCATCAATCATGGTATCTTTCAGATCCAAAGCCTCTTGATCCACTCAGAGAGAACACTCATCAACACTATTGCATGGCCCTTAATTTGTGACACGTTTTGAAGCCGATATTAAATCAGCACCACCATGTATCGTATCTAAACTTGATCTGACCACCATACTCAAATGGGAGTCGAACCTGTTGAAGGTGAGAACAGAAAGAATCACCTGGGCCTCCATGCTCAGAATCGCAGAAGACTAATCGCCATGGGGGAGAGAACATAAAGCAGTGTCTGGGTATCCACGCCCAGATCATGTAGGACCCAAATATGATAGTTGGAGAAGGTATGAGTTAAGAATAGGGTGAGATAAGGCCTATGTGGTCCCATGTTGGGCCCTTATAAGTGTTTGCAGTGAATGCGGTAGCCCATTCCCATAGCAGGTTTTGAGGGTTGGATGTGACAGAATGTTATATAAAGAAGTGGCCTCACATCCACTGTTTTTATGTGGGATACATTGTAATTTCCCAGAATTTCCATGCAATTTTTTTTATTTACATTGAATTATTTTGAGACCAGGAACTGAGACGGCGTGCGATTACGAGGCCTCGAGTGCCCGGAATGATCTGTCAAAAAATGCTATGCTTTAAATAGCATGTGTGAGCGGTTTTTGTAAAAAATTAGAATAAATCTTAAATGGGTGCCTGGATCCAAAATCTGGGGGCACCGTTGTGTTCAAGATGGTGGGTTTACCCTACCCCGAAATTAAGTTTATTCGACGCAGACCTCTAGTGAGAAAACCCAAAAATGTAATAACCATAAATAACATAATTAAATAAAATTATTTTATTTTTCAAATTCTTATAAATCACGAACGATGACTTGGATTAAAAATCTGAGACCACCGCTAAACTCGGGAAGGTATTCTTTCCTCAGAAAGATCCTAAAATTGGCCGATGTGGGACAAAAGTGGAAGGTAGCTTTTGGTCATGAATAAAATAATTAACGATTATTTTATTTTCAAATCCTCATAACTCCTAAAAGGTAACTCAGATTTAAAATCCAAAAGTACCGTTGAGCTCTTATAAGAGTTTTCCATTTAGGTGGAGCCTATCCTCAATTGGTGCGGGTCGAGGGTGAAAGTTAATTTTTTTAAACTTTTTTTAAGTTACCTTCAGTAAAAATGTGAGTGGGTTTTTGAATTTCTTGAATCGGTGCTCAGATCAAAAATACGAGGGCACCATTGAATTCATAATGCTAGGATTTGCCTTGAAATGAATTAACTTTGGTCTGCAAGGGCTGAGTGAAAATGTTATTTTTCAAATTTTTTGAAAAAAATAATAAAATAATTTAAGGAATTATTTTATTTCTTTACTCACCATTGGGTGGTGGATAGAAATGTTGCGGTGCAGTAACCATGCAGCAATGAGGCTCATTAATATCATGTATCACGCAGCGTAACGATGCAATAATTTAAGCGTAACATCGATGTTGTTTCATAAATGAAATAGTGTAACGATGCAACCTCATAACATAATAGAAACACTATGAAATGATTCTTTTTTTAAACTAAAACATGAGAGAAAATGGAATTAAAATGTATAGATTCTCTAACGAACCGCTGGCAGTTTTCCTCTCCAATGAAGAACGACGAATGCCAATGAGACTTCATCATCTTTGACATGCCTCAAAGAAAGAATCTGAAAGCAACGTCAACATCTTGAAACCTCAAGCACGAATGATTTGGTATTGAACATCAATTAGGTGTGGGGTTGTTTAATTTTTAAAAGTTATTCCTTGTTCTTTTTCATAGAAATGGCGAACTAGTAACAACCCACGAATAGGTTGATACGTGATCAGTGTGTTTATGTTAGAGGGTGACTTTTATTTTGGAGGGACGACCCACGTCCGGGAATTCTGGTGGCTAGAGAGCTACGGTCCATTGACCGAAGATGGAGGAGTCCCCGTGTCTATGGGGCCAGTGGGGACCGGATTCGGTGCAACTACAGCGTCCTGGCTAGACAACGCTCCACCGACCGCACTGTGCGGCCGGTCTTCGGCTAGTGGGTTGCGCTCCAGCCAGCGGTCCATGATGAACCCACGCCGGTGGGCCATACCCACACCCAACATGCTAGTCCTATGATGGCAGGTCATACCCATGCCCTTCAGGCTGGGTCGGATGAGACCAGGTTGCCCGACGACCCGGCGGGATTGACCCTCAGCCACCCCTGGCCGGGTCCACCAAGGTCCATTGGGCCTGGCCCACTGTCCAGGCCAGACGAGACCGACCTTGACCCGAACCGGGTTCAGTTGAGTCTGTCTAATTAAACCAGGGTACATAGAACCACATGGCCGAGTTGGTTAGTTCGGTTCGACTGGGTCAGGCTGGGCCCAGACGCAACCAGCCCTTGTTTACCAAAACACTCGTATCTCTCAGACTGAGCATCTGATTGACGCATCATCAGTGGAGTTGGGACCCTTGCAATGGGGGAATAATTTTTAGATACTCCAATTGAATTATTTGCAGAAGTTGGAGTATTTATGGGTTGGATCAAACTCAAATCCAATCGATCCCTTTTTACTAAAAAGCCTATAACATACAGACCGAGCATCCGATCGACGTGTTGTATGTTTCATTGGGACCCTTACGATGAGACAGTACTTTGGGTTTAATATATGTGGGACATTATAGAGATTGAGGTACGACCAATGTCTTGAGGAGCAAATGCTACAGAAATCAAGCGTGCTCAGTGTGGTAATCCAGTGGCTGGTTGCGACGTGAAGAAAGAATATCGATCTTCAGTGGGTCAGCACCTAGTGATCCTTTATGGGTCAGCACCTAGTGATCCTCTATGGGTTAGCACCTTGAGATCCTCTCTAGGTTATCACCTAGTGAGTCTCTCTGGGTCAGCACCAAGTGACCCTATGCGGGTCAGCAATAGAACCTCTCGACAGAACATGATGATCTGGCTTTACGACTGATCATCTTTACTTCTGTACTTAAGTATACCTGGTGTGAGCTGTGTATTTTACTTTACGCTATATTTTGTTAGGTCTTTCATAGTGGAATTACCTCTGGGGTATTTTCTTTGTGGTGTTTTCGTTCGTGGATTACTGAGAGACCTTCAGGGGTCTTGGGTTCTCTATGGAGTATTGTTATACTCACCCCTACATAGGCTTCACCCGAACATGTTGTGTTTGGTGCAGACGATCAACGTTTCCACAGAGATACTCAGGGGGCAGGACTGACGGACGTCGCGATGGTGGACTTGGTGGCCTAAGACTAGGTGGGGCGAAGTAGGACTGATCATGCAGTACATACTACTTTGGATTCCAATAGCTTCACTACTCTCATGAGAAGGTGGGGTTTTCCATAGATGGACATCATAGTTTTCTTTTGTACTTTGCTATTTTCAGTTCCTTGTTGGGTTTGTATTCTGGCCCACTTACTTTCACTTGTACTTGCACTCAACTTTGTTTTAGTGGTATAATTTTTCCCCCTTTCAGTGTGTTGGGATGTTGTTGGGCATGTGTGTGTGTACAACTTTAGTGGTAATGTCTTCCCTTTTTTGGATATGCCTTTCTAGTGCTAGTCACCAGCCCCTAGCCTATAGAAGGTGGGATTGGGGTAGTCACAAAATGGGCCTCGGAGGATGGGTCATAACAAAGTGGTAT